>CM039691.1:40396931-41645931 GCA_022530915.1 Paspalum notatum
GGACTTCGTACTGCGGCTGGCCTGGGCCTGGGCCCTCGCCTGGGGCACGCTTTGTCCGCCCGATGCGATGTGGTGGGGGGCAGCCCGTGTCAAGAAAGGCCCAGGCCGGTGTCCAAAGCAGACCGGGCCTGCAGGGGCTCAGCTCAACCTTGCGTTTATCTTCTGTTTTCTGCGTGTAATATGCTCCCCCGTTCCAAACTATGGTTCTTTTTGTTATATATATACTATAAATCAAACTTTTTTAGATTTGATTTTCTTTTCCGCCTTAATTTTTTTAATAGGAAACACCATGAAATATACTTTGATGGTGCATTTATTCAGCAATCTAGAAATATTCATCCTTTCGATATCATGCTTGATTTGTTGAATCAATGCCTTTTTCTCTTGGTCCATATGACTTCTTTTTTTGGTGATCTCGCCAAAAATCACCCTGCTGCTGCTGGGAGGGAGGTTCATCATGCTTGAGCTGCCAAAGGATGTAATAGAGGACATCCTTGGGCCGCAGTGAAAAAAAAAATTGAAACGCACTAATGTGAGGTTCTCCTTAGAGGAATTTACGAGACGTTCGTCCTTGCTGTCCTCTGATCCCGCACGTTGTCCAGCTGCTATGCTCCCCACCTCTCTCCTTCGCCTAATCCAGGGCCTCAATCACCTGGAGGATGGGGTGAGGGAGACATGGCGGAGGTGGCGGGCCGGCAAGACCGGATGCGGCGTGGTGAAAATGAAATTTTCACTTGTAAATGTGTCTTATTATATATATGTGTGTGTGGTTAAATGTTATTATAGGTAGATGAGTTCTCCACACATTGTTGTGGAAATTTGAGTGATACCGACACATACATCGTAAAAAAGCAATTGTGCCACAGAAAATGGATGGATGGTATAAATCGAGGTCTTGTATAGATGGTGATGTGTCATAAAATTGGGTGGGCTCCTCAATAATGTAGCTGCATGTAACCGGGGCTCTTAGCTGGATGGTTGTTTTTCTTTTCTGACAGTGTGGAGGCTCAGAGTTCAGGCGGACGCTTTCTCCAGCGATGGAGCCGTTTATTTGAGCTTTGCATGCAGATACCCTGGCCTGCCGCCTTGATGCTTTTCGTGACAGCGCCCGGTGTCACGTAGAGCCATTAACTCAGCTACAGATACTCATAATTAATCATTAGGTGATGGATTAATTCACACCAAAGTCTGAAATAACAACCAAAACTTCCTACATATGCCTAGCTACTACTGCACTATATAATAAACCGGCAAACTGCTACACAAGGTTACAGGGAGGATGGAGGCAGCTAGTTGTTGCTGAACACCAGCACGTACGTACACACTGAGCTACGTGGTTGCTGCTATCTGCTATTTGAGCTACGTGGTAGAAAAAAAGCAGGTGAGCAAGCAACGCCTGGTCTCGATCTCTCCTAACTAGCTAGTAGTTGCCTAGTTCTTCTTCCTGGGATCCTGTGCGATGTAGAGCCTCTTCACCGACGCCATGAACAGCCTGCAACGCATCGATGGTTGTTTGGTCCAAAGCTCAGCATCGATCTCTGCTTACATATATATATACACACACACTAGTGTGGGCAAAGAACAACCAAGAACGAACGAACTTACTCCCATGGCACGTCGCCGACGAGCATCCGGTCTCCCTCGTTGTCCTCATACAGCAGGATGTACGCCTTCTTGTTTTGCTGGTGGGGCCCCTGCTTCTTCCTCGCCTCCGGCAGCTGCTGCTGCCCCCGCCGCAGCTCGTCGTCATCGTCCTCCTCTCTGCCTGCGATCCTCCATTGAGCATCTGAAAAAAAATGGACAGCAGCACGTCCATCAATCATTGACACGATTGGTCTCATGTTGATCGATTCGAGACCACCAACCTGCTGACAGGAAGCCATGGAACATGGCCTGCAGCGCGCGGGACAGCGCGGCGTACCCGGGGTGCGCCTGCAGGTCCACCTTCCTGCCGACGGCGCAGCCCTCCAGGTTGACCTTCACGAACATGGTGGCCGCCGGCGCCGGCGCCCTCCTCTCGCCGCCGTCACCCGCGGGCCCTGCAGTCGGCTTCGCCTTCCTCTCCAGCTCCTCCACGGCGCCGCCCCTCGCGCCGCCCAGCAGGTGGTTCTTGCGGAACGCGCCCACCGGCGGCCACCCCACCGGCTGTGCAGGAGGAGGAGGAGGCCGCTGCTGCTGAGCCGCTTGATGATGCTCCAGGGCTGCCTTCTCCTGCCTGGCAGCCAGGCTCCAAGGGTGCACTCCGACACCGAGCCATGGATCGCCGCCGCCGCCGCCCGCGCCATTGTTGCTGGCTGAGGAGGAGAAGCCCAGCCTGAGGTCGAGGCCAGGCTCCTGTTTCAGCTCCAGCCTTTGTGCAGCAGCTGAAGAAGTGCTGCTCTTCATGGCCTTCTCTCTCTCTCTCTCTCTCTCTCTCTCTCTCTCTCTCTCTCTCTCTCTCTCTCTCTCTCTCTCTCTGGTGCCAAGCTGCAGCTCGATCTAGTAGAGCTCACACATCACAGCAAGTGCTGTGTGTGTCTGTCTGTGTGTGCAGAGCAGATGAGTGTCCGTGAGAGAGGAGCTTGTGCCTCTTTATGGTGTTGAGGCAGCTGCCTGTGATGGATGATGGAATAATTAAAGGGTGCAGTGAAGAGATGATGAGAAAGGTAGGTGGCTTTGTGCTTGCTAAGTACTCCTAAAGTGAACTAGTGGGGGACTAAGAAAAAAGTGTGAACAATGAAATGATAAGCCATATATGTACGAATTAAAGTGAAGCCCTGAAAAAATCAAATGTAAAAGATAATTCTCTGAGGTTACATAAAGCCTAGTACTGAAATTAATAAATAAAGAAATGGCATGTCTGCTGGAGCTCTGAACATAGATTTACACAAAGCCTAGTACTAAATTTAGACAAAGAATTTGCATACCTGGAGCTCTGAACATGCACAGATCATAATCCGGTTTCAGGGACTCAGTAGTAGCACTGTAAGAAAACGAAACACGGGATTGGAAATTGGATCAAGTTCACACAATAATTTAAGGTCAAGTTTTTCCTCCTTTTTTTTTCCTGAAACAAAGGCAGGATCTCTGAAACACGGTCCCAATTGAAGCACACAGCGTTATTGTTGAGGAGGCATGGAGAGGAGGATCGCAATGGGTGATCGACACGTGCCCCCGCAGCGGTTCATGTAGTTTCAGCGAGAGGTTTGAGTGCCTGGCACTGATCGATATGCGATATTGCGATGCGAGTGGTTCAAGTGGACGGCCGGACATCGATCTCCTTATCGTGTCGCGAGAGTTGATTGTGTGGTTTTGTCTGACCTTGTATTGTGTGGGGGTCGGACGACGCACGCAGTAGTGGCTGCTGGAGCTCCGACTGAAAATTCAGTCCACTGCTGCACTTCAGTCTTTCTCCTGAAAGCGATGCCTGGAGCTACCATCGCCCTGCAGAAAAATTCGGCTGGCACTTTTAGGTAACTGTAATGTAACACTACTGGCCATGAACATGTTTCTCAAGCTCAAGTCAAGATGATTTCTTTCTTTTCACCCATTGCATCATGTAAGCGTTTGGAAAGATAGAGAGAGAGACTAGTATTTAGTTTCATTTCTAAAAATATATACTGTATTTAGTTTCAGAGTTTGTCCAACATTCCAGCCTGTGCTCCTTGAGTAGTGAATGTCATTTTTTTGAAAGGAAAACCTGCAAGTTAGAAGCTAGTAGTTCTATATGCAGTGGAAAGTACTGACACAGATGCTGATGCTACTGCACATAGCAATCTACCCACAGATGAATATGCACTAGTTCCTTATGTGTCAGCATATTAGTCAACCTGCTCACATTGGCACAGAACCATAGACAGCCGCAGCAGTTTCCAACCACTAGAACAATATCTGATCCCTTGTGGTGAGCCAAAATGGAAACAAAATAAGTATTTCTCCTTACAAAAAAACCATGATTTTCTAACAAAACACCTCTACTTGTTTATTTTCTACGAGTCTTGGAGGACAATTTGGTAGGCACTAGGTAGTTATAAATAGCTGTAATGCCTTTGGTCTAGGGGAGCAAATCTGCAAATGTAATTCTAGACTAACGCCCTTACTGTGTGCACGGCTTATATTTGGATCGGCTTTTCTACCTTGTTTATATTTGGATCGGCTTTTCTACCTTTAACAAAATGACGTACAGCTCTTATGCGGGTTTGAGAAAAGAAAAAGTGTTAGATATCAACAAGAAATAAACGCAGCGCAAAAAGATCAAAAACAATCACGGACACACAAAGATTTAACGTAGAAAACCCCCCAAGGCAAAGGGAAAAACCACGGGTACCAGCCAACCACAATTTACACTATTTCTTGGAGTCCAACCCCAACTTGCACTATTTCTTGGAGTGTTTACAAAACGCTATATATTTTCTGACGGCTTACAAGAGGATTATATAGTAAATCCTAATCCGTCTCCCAGCGACGGGTCTTAACTTGGTCGTCTCATAGAACAATTTAGATCACAATTCAAAAAAAATAACTGTAACACTGGACACGAACATATCCAAGAAGCAGGATGCTTACTTTCTTTTGTCTCACTGCATTATATAGACTAGCCTTTACAGATAGCTGCTGACTCAGAAATCATGTGCTCAGTGCGCTCCGAGCTCCAATCCAAAATAATTCATGAAACGCTTATGAAGTAATGTAGTAATGTTTTGGATATTATATAATATATTTATGAGATTCCATAGGGGCCATATAAAGAGATGATACTTCTTGTACTCCCCACCACAGTGAGTGAATGTCATCTTCTTGAAAAAAAAAAAACCCCCAAAATGAGCTGGTAACTCTTTCAACAATGGAAGGGTAGTGATGCCGATGTTGACATTGCCTCACGTAAGTGGTGAATCCAACTGCAAAGGAACTGTGCACTCGCTCCTATGGTGGCATACTTACCACGCTATATATTCTCAATCTCAGCTGCTAGTGTAAAGTAGCTATCAGTATATATTATATTAGTCAACCATGCAGTTTTTCATAATTTTTTAAATTAAAAAAATATGATACTTGGATAGGTCAAAAGAAATTAAAGGCGTAAACGCTTTAAGCATCAAAATGGTAGTGCTAGCTAGCTTACTGTCCACAATGAAAAGTGCATTTCTTACTTGTTTACAACGGTCCTCTACAGAAACAAAGAAAGTGGGGGAGCAATTAATTACAGTTGTGAAAAGTAATAACTAACTCTAACTTATGTAGCATAAAGTAATTTTGCATTGCATGATTCTTGGGTTCTAGAGTACTAGCTCTACTCTACATGACAAGAAGTTTCACCAAAACAAATGAATCTGTACCTATGTGCATAAATTGGACCAACCTACATGGCAGAGTGGGGTTATGTATTCTTACTAATAAGCTCACTTTACATGCATGTAGAAGCAAGCAAGGCATATGATTCCAGCATGCCTACTAGACGGCTACAACACCATACGCCTCAAACTCCACACATTGATTTGAGAGAGAAAATAAAGGAGCCTCCTAAGAATCGACCGAATCGTACTGTCTCTTATATAACCAAGAAAAAGAACTGCATGCTACATTGTTCTTGATCCTCTCTACACAATGGCAGCTCCTCACATAATAATCATGTTCAGCATCTATTCTTTACATGGGGGAGCTAGCTTTACTTAGAAAGACACCCTACTTTTTCACGAATCGATCAGCTTTACCACATGCACATGCATCTTCTTTACCGGCCAGGACATCTCTCCCGCATGCATCAAGGATCGCTAATCTCTATCGTCTATGCATAGGTGCAAAGAGATTAGGCTATAGCCCCCCTGCAAGATCTATTCTACCATGATTGGCCTCCGTCCCTAGCTAACTGCGCATCATTATCGGTTGTTTACTCAGAGAGTATCTCGTCCGATCACAAAAACCATGCATGATAGTATAATAGTAGCCGCTGGAATAATTAATAACCCTGTGCACTTTAGCACAGATTTCTTGCTTAGTGCTGAAGGAGTAGGCAGTTCGTTTTGATATGCGATGCAATGCAATGCAATGCAGCAGCACGTCCTGTCCGGTCGAGATGTACATGCCGTGCCATTTCCAGGACACAAGTGGACTGACCTGATCAGAATTCAGAAGAAGCTTTTGTTGACTTGCGTTAAACACGGCCGTAGCTAGACGGTTCAGGCTCGCAATGATGATGGGTGAGCTAGGATTATGCATGGGTAGCTGCTAGTTGCTCCTGATCTGATTTGCTGGGTGATCGATCTTTACAACTGTTTAAAACTACAGGAGCCACCAATTATTGGTAGGGACTAGGGAATGGAAAAAGATTCATCAGGTGCTAACTCACAAGGAAAGGAGCTTAGCTAGAATATATGCTAGATAGATACCTCATGTGCGTACGTGTCTATATATCGCTCTATATATATCCGGCCTCGCGCAGGAGCTCTTATCGCCAATGTCCGCGACGGTATCCCATGCATAATTTGTGAAGCTATTCTTGTTGATAATACAACGACGAAGGGTAAAAAGAAAGAAACTATTCAATTATAAAAAAAGAAAGAAACTAGTAGGAAAGAACAGAAGAGGTGATCCGCACGCTCATTTGAGAGTTTTGAACTGTTTTTTTATGAATTTGCTGCATTTTAAATGGGCCCTTAGATCAGGGGCCGCCCGCCTATCCGCAGGCGTCGTCGCCGTCGCCGCAAAGGCAGGCAACAGCAGCATCAGCATCCCACTCTGAGAAACCGGCCGGCGCCCTCTCAATCCAGCAGCAAAGCAACGAGAGGAGAGGAGTGAATGCAAAGCAATGAACCCAGGCCGGCCGAGCGAGCTCACGCGGGCCAGCAATGGCGGCTTCGGCTAGCTCTCTTGGTTGGTTGGTTGGTTGGTTGGTTGGTTGGTAGCCAGCCAGTCAGCCGCGCCTCCAATTCTGCCGCCCAAAGCCACGACTGCTCTGCTCCCCCATGACCATGAGAAGATGATGAGGCACATACTCTTTCCTTTTTTTTAAAAAAAAGGAAACTTTTTTCCTGTCAGATTTGATGATCACTGCTTTTCCAACTTGCAAGACTGCAATAGTGCGACCACTAACGAACAGCACACCAGTGACTGGATCGGATGACTACTGATGAGCCCGCTGAAACAGAACTTGCATGCACAGACATTTCTCGCCTGACAGAGTTTTATCCAATGGGTTGATGTGAGCAGAGCCATGGCATGGCGTGCATGCATGAGGCGCCGTCGTCCAATCCAACTCTGAAACATCCATCCATCCTGGTCTTTGATCTGTTCAGTTGTTGGAGCGGCCACCACACCACCACCGGCGGTGCAAGTTGCAGTTCCCATCATGGAATAATGGATAGTAGATACGATCTATACATATGGTGTCTGCCGAGATCTCGTCGTCTCATCTGTATGCGACAAGGATTCAGTTGCGCATCCCAATCCCCAGCCACTTTTGGAATGTCAACCATATTTCTCGGTTTCTTTCGTTCTTCTTTACCTGCTCAGTAACAAAATGGTTCCTCTTTCTTTCCAGCAAACATTGCTGCTGTCCCCCCTCTTAATCTCTTTTATTTAGTTTCCACAAAGTCAACAGGTAGCTCTTTGCGAGTTTGAACTGCGGCAGTGCATTGTATCAGACCTTCCAGCAGCCGCATGGTGTACAGCGACCTGTATATATGCAGGATAACTGAATAATGTGCACTTTCAGGCAAGCAGTTTGGCAGGCTTGAGCTTGTCGTGGTATGTGTACAGGCAGACATGTAGGGGCCTGTTTAGTGCACCGAATTCCCCCCAAAATTCACTATGCAAAAAGAAGATTTCCCATCACATCAAAATGCCGACACATGCATAGAGTACTAAATGTAGATAAAATAAAAAAATAATTGCACAGTTTAGATGTACTTTGCGAGACGAATCTTTTGAGTCTAGTTAGACCATGGTAGAATAATATTTACCACAAACAAACGAAACGTGCTACAGTGCTTTTCGATTCGGAACAGTGTTTTTTTTCAGTGCACTAAACACACCCTAGATGTAGTGCCACTCAATTCATTGTGGAACAGCAGGCAGGCAGCGAGAGTTGACTTACTTGCAGCGCTGAGCAGGGTAACGTTTCCTCGGTTTTCGACACACATGGTTCATGAGGATTGAAAACTGAACTGAGGCATCATGCACTTTTCATGGCCTCGAAAACAGCGCTGATCTGTGGATGTTAGTCTCATTGTTCCTCTCTCTCTCTCTCCATGGTTGAGCTGAAATGCAGATGACTTTGGTGTGCATGCAGCTTTGTTCTTTGGTGAGGTCAGGTCAGGACTCAGGACAAGCACAAGCTAGAGTGCTGGAGGAACCATGTGCTGCTTGCTTGACCAAGGAAAGCACAGGTAATGAAGCAGAGCAAAGCTATCAACGGGTGTATTTAGATGGTTGAAAAAAATACTGTTCCGAACTGAAAAGCACTGTAGAACCACTGTAACATTTTTCGTTTGTTTGTGGTAAATATTGTCCTACTATGGCCTAACTAGGCTCAAAAGATTCGTCTCGCAAAATACATCTAAACTGTGCAATTATTTTTTTATTTCATCTATATTTAGTATTCCATGCATGTGCCGGCATTTTGATGTGATGGAGAATCTTCTTTTTGCATAGTGAATTTTAAGAGAAAATTGAGGTACTGAACAGGGCCAACAACAAGTCGACGCACGACGAAGCCAGGCGAGGAATTTGCTGCCACGCGCGCTGACTGACCGGAGCACGAGCAGAGGACTCGAGTTACAATGCAATGTCAGGTGCAAATGGGTTGGGCTTGGCCCAGTCCGCTTTGTCCCAGGCCCATAATATTCAGTCAAAGAAATGTATGTGGTGTTTGGGTTGGGGAATGGAGTAATCCATCTCCTCCCATTTCTCACTTTTTTGTTTTGTTTTGTAGAATGGAAACATGGAATGAGTTGGTCAATCGTCACTCCATTGCATGTGCAAAGTTTTCTCAAACAAACACCTCGGTAATGTTCCATCCATCCCGGTGTGTGCATATATATACTAGGATGGTTGGCGCGAGTTGCCATGCCCCTGGATGTTTGGGGATGAATAGGTAGCCCTTTTTATCGATGCGTGTTGTGTAATAAAAAGAGATTGCATGGAGATGGCGACGGTGAAGAGTGAGGGGTGAGGAGGAAGAAGCGATGGCAAGACAACGACATGCCAACGGGGATGAAAAGGGGCGGGTTCGTGTGATCCGTCTTCATCTGACGAGAGGCAAAACTGGATATAGCACCATGTCAACAACAGATGACATATGTGGAGCACCGAGAGCGGAGTGGAATGGAGCCTAATCCTTCGATGCGTATGAAGGGTGGTTCGCGCCACAATTTGTCACGCCACATTTTTGATAATTTTTTACCATGTTTGAATTTAGGCTAAAATTTGGCTACACAACAAATTTATCATTCATATGGTTTATGTGAATGAGAATTTTGTTGTTTGACCAAATTATAGCCTAAATTCAAGCATAGTCAAATTTTGCAACAAATGTGGCTGGAAACCAAACAGACCCGAGATGCACTATGTATGTAGCTTGGTTTAGGTATTTCCAGACAATTAAAAATAGCGATTAAATTGCCTTATGTAAGTGCGTCCCTCCACACTGTTCCTACCGAATTGGGAGTATAAATGAAATATGCCCCATATAAAGATTATACTGGTGTCCTACAACTCAATTTTTTTTTCAGATAAAAGATATATGGTGCCATGCCATGCCCCTATTATCGAAACCACATGTATCTTAGCCACGCAGAGGATTGGTCTTTGAACGGTCCTGGTGTAATTGTCTTGTACTCCCAATAATCTCCTTTTATATTAAACAAAAAAAAACAGTATTTTCCGCGGTAGTTTGAGGCCCCAAAAAATCGAAAACCAAGCTGATTTTGATTTGAAACCGGAAGGAAATAATAAAAAGGCGCAGCTCAACTCCCTTCGCTTTTCCGTCCATCCCTCTCCCCTCCTCTCCTCTCCTCTCCGCGGGCGCCGCCCACGGCTTCCCCCTCCATGGCCACCGCCGCAGCGTGCGCCGCCACCACCTCCGTCTCGCCGCCGCGCGCGACGGCGCGGAGCCGGTCCGCCGCCCAGGGCCGCGCCCTCTTCCCCGGCGCGCCCGCCAGCTCCCGCGCCCTCCGCCTCCGCCCCGCCGGCCGCCGCTCGCCGGCGACCAAGGTACACCCCCATCACTCACCCCTCCCTCTTGGCCTACGGATTGCTCCGTGTTGTCGTCCCGCCTTGATTCCCTCGATCGACGACCGAGCGGAGGGAATGGTCTTGTGTTATCAATATCATTCCGCGCATGTATGTATGTATGTATTGGTACGGGTTTGTTTGGAGGATATTTTTCAGACATCCGGGGGGTATTGGGGCCTCGCAAAATCCCCCCAGCCGTTCCATCCCCGTGTGGTTTCCTTAGCGATTTCGCCAGCTATTCCATGGCAGAATCCTCACTATCTGAACTCTGGCTCTTCGTTTTTTCAGGCCGTGGTGGCAGCGCTGGCCGACCCTCTCAAGGTCATGATATCAGGGGCTCCGGCGTCCGGCAAGGGCACCCAGTGCGAGCTCATCAAGACCAAGGTAAGTCGTCAGGTTCAGTAATAAACAGAACAGCAGGCCCCTATTGTGATTCCAATTCACAACTCTCCTCGTCATAAGGGCCTCATATGCTGCTCTGCGCGATGATGAGAACAAGCCCTGGGCTGGCCGGCCGGTCGTTCAGCGCTGAACGTTTTCCGATTGTTTTGCAGTACGGCTTGGTGCACATCTCCGCCGGAGACTTGCTGCGGGCGGAGATCGCTGCAGGGTCCGAGAACGGGACGCGGGCCAAGGAGTTCATGGAGAAGGGCCAGCTGGTGCCCGACGAGATCGTCGTCACTGTGGGTGCCTTTCATTCGTCCTGTTTTTTTTTTTTCCCCCATTCGTGTGGTTTCGAGCCGCTGGAGATGCTCGTGAAATTGAACGAGTTTGGGGTTCTGGCAGATGGTTAAGGAGCGGCTCCGTCAGCCTGATGCCCAGGAGAACGGGTGGCTATTGGATGGCTACCCGAGAAGCCATTCGCAGGCGATGGCACTGGAAACTCTTCAAATCCGGCCTGATATTTTCATTCAGTTAGATGTAAGTGCCCAGCTGCATCAAATCGTCGACACATGATCCAAATCATATTCGCCCCTAACACTATTTGTCACTTACCGTTACTCTTACTAGTGGTATAAAATAGATTTGTTTAAACACCACAAATGGACATGCTGTGCAAAACTCCATCGCCACTCTTCCTCTGTTGAAAAAAAAAAGAACTGCGATAAGATTTTAGGAATGGGAAATTTCTACCTTTAGTTCTGTTCTTTTTTTTTTGTACCCTTAGCTCACTTTTGCAATAACGTCATTCTTTACCAATCTAGGTTCCAGATGAACTCCTTGTGGAAAGAGTGGTTGGAAGACGCCTTGATCCTGTCACAGGGAAGATATACCATTTGAAATATTCTCCTCCAGAGAACGAAGAAATTGCTTCGAGGCTTACACAGAGATTTGATGATACAGAAGAAAAGGTATGGATTTCTACTTGGTATTGGGAAAAGCAGTTGTAAACATTTAGTTGGGTATTTAGCATTTTCAACAGGTTGCAATTGCTTGGATGGGTTACAGTGTTACTGTGTCTTTTTCTTTGTTCTTCTACTTGGTCAAACAAGGCTAACCAGTTTATCATGAACCTGCTAGTGATATTTAGAGTGTTCAGTGCATATATGTTCAGACCAACTGACACACGTAACATGTTATTTTGAGAGGTGAAAGCACCTACCATCAAGGACTCAAGAATCTGTACATCTGTAGTGTGCAACCCTTTCCTCTGATGGTCAGGGAATTCTTCTAACTGCTGCCTGGTTGTGTGCTATGTTCTTTTTGTTATGGTTTAACGTTTACAATTGCGATTCATGTAGTAGAGCTGCTGATATAGGATGCTGCTGCTTCAGTTATGCAATATGATGATTGAACTTTAACGTTTGTGTATTCTTTTCTCCATTGGATATTTCTAATTAGCTGTTTGTCTTTTAATTTAGATTATTGTGAAAATCAATGTACATGGTGTCATGAGAATCCACTTCTCACACATGATGCTTGTGTTGTTTGACAGGTTAAGTTGAGGCTGCAGACTTATTATCAAAATATTGAGTCCTTGCTATCAACATACGAGGATATCATAGTCAAAGTAGGCAATCCATCTCTTCTCCTTGAATACTTTCAGGCTCGACCAGAGACTAACCTTCCTTTGTTGTTGGCCTGTGCAATTTAGGTGAAAGGAGATGCCACGGTGGAAGAGGTATTTGCCGAAATCGACAAGCAGCTGGGTTCTAGCCTGCAGAAGAAAACAGAGATGGTGGCCAGCCAATGAGCAATATGGAAGGAAAGATGGTGTGGTGTGGGGGAACCCGTGTCACACGACCCGGACTTTGTCCCGTTGTCAGTGTGGATGTGGTTGGGAATTTTGAGTGCAACAGCACCATGTGTTTTCTGTACACAGATGGATTTGACAAATCATTCGTTTTTTTTCCTATGTTTTTGCCCTCTTCTCTCCAATTCTCCATATATGTGATCGGTTCAGGAGTTGGTGCTTGCTGAGTGCTGACGGCGGCTAGATGATTATCATATTCGGTGCAAGATTACATGGAGGTTGGATTTCCTGCTCCAATCTCCAATCAGCAACAGAATTTAGAAGCCATTTGGGCAAACCATAACATTGGCACCAATTAAACACCAATTAAACACTTAATACAAGAGTCTCAAGATTTGGCACAATGAATGGAAGCTCAGCACGCGCATAATGGACAGCATTTGAACGGCACAAGGTTACATTCTTCATGTGCAATGCGTCCCCAAGCAAGACTTTTGAAACTTTTCCATAAAGGTCAAAACTAGAGACATTTGGAGCTTTGTCACTACAGGAAAATAGTATTTTTTTTTCGTAGGCCAAATTAATTTCGTGGATCGGTCCACGAAATTAACATGATATTTTTGTCGGCCGTAATTAACCCACGAAAATAAACTTAAATTCGTCGGCTAGGCAGCAGGGCCTACGAAATTGTACGTAATTTCATCGGTTACTGTACACGCCGATGAATTTACAAAACGGGCAGGGAATTTTGAAAAAATACTTATTTTCGTCGGCCCCTTTTGCGGACGAAAACAAGTCTAATTTCGTCAGTTTTGCGCCTTGGCCCACGAACATCGTTTATTTTCGTCGGCTTTCGCTTGGCCGACGAAATTGTCTCGACATCTAAACCCTCGCCCTCCCCCAGTCGGCCAATCCCCACGTGCAGACCCGCCCACATGCACGACTTGGCACCCGCCGCTGCCGCGCCGCCACCCTCTCCTCACGCCGCCCCTGCTGCCCGCCGCGTCCCCGGCCCGGCCCGCCGCCCCGGATCTGCCCATCCCTACGCCGTCCCGACCCTGCTCCGGCGGGGTGCCCCTGCTGCTGGCCCGGCACGTCCCTGACCAGGCCCCGCGGCGGACACGGTCTCTGTCCCGCGCCGCCCGCCGGCTCCCGTCTCGGCCGGCTCCGGTGGCCGCGCCCCTGCTGCCGGCCCGCCGCGTCCCGGCCAGGCCCCGCGGCGCCTGCGGCCTCTTCCCCGCGCGGCCGGCCAGTTCCCATCCCGGCCCTGCTCCGGCGTGAGTGCCCCTGCTGCCGGCCGGCGTGCCTGAGCTCGACTTGGAGTGCCCTGCTGCCGGCATACGTGCCCCTGCCGCCGCCACGCCGAGTCTGTCGGGCCCGCGACGCCATGCCCCTCTGTCGGCGTGCCCTTGCTTCCTCGGCCACCGCCCTCCACTGCCAATTGCGCCCACGCGACCGCCAACGAGGAGGTTATTTCGTTGTTCTCTCTCTTTAGCGTACCTAATTTCGTCGGCTTCGGCTTTGCATGTTTAGAGTACTTTATGTTTAACTTCATGGGCATCGTCGAGAACCGACAAAACTTATTAATCATGTACTCGTCCATTTGTGAATAAAGTAATGGTTAATTATAATTAGCGATTAATGAATAGGGTAATGGTTTATGCTTAGGTACAATATGGTTCATGCTAATTTTCATCCTTAATAAAGTAATAGTTCACGCTTATGTTGATGTTTTCATGAGAAATATATAATGACATGAGGATATATATGCATTATTTTGTTTATGGTTTACTTTTTTGCACTTTAATTCCAAGTCATTTTATTTTCTGATTATTTTTTAAATTTAGAGTTTAGGTTTACTCGCCAAACTTTAGTGAACCATAGGCGTCACCCGTTCGGAAACGACGAACCTCACATTGATTTGTGAGGTTTGCCGTTTTAGAATTGTCCACGTATTTTGGACAGCCTGAGGGTAGAGACAGATGCATGTGATTTGTGACTCATGGCTTACGATTGGAGCTAAAATTTCGGTTGTGTAACCCCTTTGTTGTCCAACACACCATGATCAGGCGTGTGTTTGGAGAACAATGGGGTTATGCTGCCGAAATTTCGCTTCAATCGCAGACCAAGTCACAAACACATGCATCGGCCTCCACTTTTAGATGGGTTTAGAACCTTTTCCAAATAGGGAGTTCCACTTAAGCCACGGTCGTTGATATACTATCTCTTTGTTTAGCCTTTTGAAATGGATGGTGATTGGAAGGCGATGTATGATGGATGGAAGAAGGATGGGGCGCACTCAAAAAAATGGCAAGCTGTAACAAAAGACCACGCATTCGCAGTACGCCCTGTGTCCTTGCAGTAAGTGTGAGAACAAGTGGTTATGGGCAAAGGAAAACATCGAGGAACACCTACCTTATGTGGTGAGCGCATGGAGAGCGTGGTGAACGCGTTGATCAAAGTCAACCCATAAGTGTGCCCTCCTGAAAATATTGATTACATGAGTACTAACATAGAAAACGATGACTATGACATGTTTCAAAAAAAAGGACAATTAGACAAACATAGCATGAATCAAGACATAGGATATAGATTTCATGTGGCTGAAGGTGAAGGCCTTAATAATTTAGGTACTGATACAAGAGAACTAGTTGAGGAATCTAGATCAAAACGCAAACGACCCGTCGTTGTCAGGAAATCGATACAAATTCAACGGATGCAGGCGCATCTCAATAAGCAACGAGTCAATGAAACATCATCATCAGATACAGACAACTTTTGATAAGTATATTTCTTAACTTTTCATTCAGTACTGACGTATCTTTGTGCATATTATTGAATTCCATATTTCTTACACTTTCATTTAATACTGACATGTCTTTGTGCATATGATTGAATTCCATATTTCTTACACTTTCATTCAGTACTGACATATCTTTATGCATATGATTGAATTCCGTATTTCTTACACTTTAATATGCTATGTATTGGCAGCATTCCTCTCTGATAAAATAAAACTAGGACGGGTGGCGTGGCAACGCGCGCCCGTCTTCCATGCACTGATGATATGTGTTTTTTCTACTTGAACATGGATATGTAGCTTTTTCTACGTCGGCGGAATGTTTTGGTTATGTGTTGCTCAACATCGAGATCTATGATGTGAAGGGTTGCGATATGCCACTTTCATTTTACATCATTTTGACAGAAAGACCAAACGAACAATTGAAAAATGGCAGGCATAATTCTAAGACAGGTCCGATGAAGGGGGTGATAATCATGGTAATAGCGCGTGCTTAGTAGTGATGAAACACCAAGACAATGAAATGCAAGAATCTGATGGTTGAAGTCATAAGTAATACTATTTGGACTGAGCCGTATATTATTGGGCATGACAGGAACATGGCAAACAAAATATGAAGGAAGCAAGGTAGACCGACCTAACACTAACACTGGCAGGCAATGTGCGCATGTTAAATCCACAACAATGGAGGCTAATATAATGATGGAAAGCAAGTAAGCATCAGCAGGAAATAGTAGAGTATAATACAAATTGATATCGGAACCATGTTAAAATTCATAATATGACTAACGTAAAAAACTGCCCAAACTAAACTTTAGATTCAACAATACTCTAATTCTAAATATGTAGCACCAGCATCGATTTGCAACAATATGTTTTGGCACATTAAAAGTCGCTATTGTGGATAGATTTCTGTGCATGTTTACTGAAGAACTTCATCTGGAAAACTGCAATAAGCTTCGCCACGTAGCACCTCTGATTGACCATGATATGTACTACAACATACTAACCATTTTTATTAACTAACCATCATCAATATGACGACACAAGAAATAGACCATGAATATAGTACAAAGTAAAACTAATGGAGCAAACAAAAAGTAAAGGTTTAAACACAACATAAATACCTTATCATACTGGAATATGAAATAGACCTAAGGGATAAACTCATGTGAACCATAGTAACTGTACTAAAGATTTATCACCAAACCTGACCAGAGATCATTCTTCTAGTATTTAGCAACAGAATAACATTATTACTTTAATACTAACATTATGTATATAATTTGGAAATGTGCAGCTCTGTAATATCATATAACTGCAGAGATACCAAACGGTAGCAATTGCTAAAATTGAAATGAGAAGGGGGGGAGGGGGGGTGAATGTTTCAGTACCCAACATGACGCCTCCAAACTGAAATTCAAACAAAAAGTATGCAGGCTATTAAACTTTTCCTTTTTAGGTAAGCAGTTCTTAAATGGAAAAGGGAAAAGAACTTATCGGCTTAATCTCCCCAAATCAAATTATTTAACTTGAAGAGAAGTTTAAATTCAGTTGCCTAATCTATGTAAAGATGAGAAAGCTAACAAAATAACCTGCAGATTACAGCAATGGCGGCAGGTACTCCTGGTTATCTGGTTGGAAAAGACTGCAACCCCCCTTCGCAATTTATTTCATGCACATATAAATAGACATGCAACTATATATCTGCCGGACCTGCATTCCTTCAGCATAATGTTTTTGCCTTTCAGAAATTTGGTGCGACTGCATTAAGGAGAGGGAATGAGTGAGCCTATGGAAATGCGAAGCAGTTCAGTTGTGACTTTGATTGGTGGCAAACACAAACAATATCGTCGCGAACAAAAGATGAAGATTGATTACACGGTTACACCTACTTCCTACTGCAAAACAAAGGATGAAGATGAATAATGCTTTAATCTTTGCCATTTCCTGTGTCCTACAGTCCACCCACATCTTTTATCCACCCGCTGGCTCCCGATATAACCTGAGAACTCGCTGAAACAATAATTGTAGCATAGCCCTAAACCAATATTAATTTCTAGAAAATCAGATGTCTTGTAAAACTATGTGCAGCAGGATGTGTAAATGCACTGTGTATCTACTATTCCAACTACTTTTCTCTGTAAACAGTGTCGATACAGTGTACAGACAATCCATTTACTCAATCCACTGTCTATAGTCTAATCTCGTCTAGGTACTGAACATAACCACATGATTACTAAGCAAGCAAGCCTGAACCCTATGACGATAATAGCAGTTGTTGCATCACAAAGCAATCTTGCAAAGCAAAAAAAATATAGGAACAAAAATAATAATCAATGTCTAATCAGTAGTATCACGCTTGCAGATTGCAGAGGGACTGAATGGCATAGCTAATCCAGGATTTGCAGGGGCGGAGTTCAGGCCGCATCGACAGTGCGGGAGGCTGGCAATGGCGACGGCGGCCAGCCCGACGGTGCGGGAGGCTCACCAACGGGGAGGCGTACAGAAGAGGCGACGAAGCTGAAGAGCTTGAGGTCGGTAGCCGTCATGGAGAATGGAGAACCACACGTCCAGGATCCAGGGCCGTATCTAGGATTTTGAGACCCCGGTGCCATACACAGATTAGAACACTACTTATATAAAACATATAATTTAAAAATATTTTTTTGTTATATGATTTAACTATATGTTTTTATAACACAAAGAAACACAATATGTATTTATGTTATAAAAGTAAAAGATAAAAATTATATACGCGAACATACCATGATGGAGTTGGTAGAACTAGATAAATCAAAATTTAAAAGACGATGTGACAATTAAGACGCAAATATTGCAAATAAATGATAATTAGAGAACATAAACTAAAATACATTTTAACTAGTAAGTGTACTAGTATTATTTTAGTATTGGTTTTGGAGGCTCTAATTTTTTGGTGGTCCTGTTCCGTCACGCCACTTGCGCTGCCCAATCGACGGGCCTACCAGGATCTGTCCACCATTGCGTGGATCCGGCCCGAGGAGGCGGCGTTGGCCGGCTGATGCTAGGGAGGCCTCTGCGCCCCGCAGCAGGCCTCGGAGCGCCGGGGCGGGCGGCCGTACGCGCGGGGGAGGAGCGTCGTCGGTGCTGGACGCGGGAGGAGAAGGCAGCGCTGCCGAAGGGAAGACGGGGCTGCGGGCGGACGACGAAGACGACGGAGGGGCAGAGGAAGGAGAGGCAGTGGCGGAGTAGACCGGTCGGGCGCCATGCAGCCGGCGGACCCCCGCATCGCGGCCGGCTGACCCTGCCCGCGCGCGACGCGCGTTGACCGCGGCAGCGTGGGGCAGGCATGGCACGGATCCGGCCGAAGAAGGCGACGGCGGCCTAGCGGAGCAGAGGCCGAAGAGAAAGGACAGGAGGCGCGCGGGCGCAGCAGATGGTGCAGTGTGCTGCGGGACTTGCGCAAGCGCCGCGCAGGGTCGAGAGGGGCAGGCAGAGGAGCGGGGTAGGCGATCACCGTTCGTGGGGCCAGGGGCGGTGGCGTCGTAGCGGCGGAGGCGGCGTGCTGTGGGGCGACGGCAGATGTGCGGCGGGGGTGACGGCGGGCGGCGGCTGCGCGCGACGCAGGCAGGCGCATGCGCACGTCAAGGGCGGGGGAGGAAAGAGGCTCCGGCACGGGTCCGCACCGGTGAACCTGCGGCGCGCAGGGCCCACCGGCGACGCGTCGGCACGCGGAGGGACGGGCCAGGTGGAGGGGGCCTAAATTCACCCTTTTCACCCCCGTTAAATAGTAGTGTGTGTGTATATATATATATATGCATGTTTAACTTAACTATTTAACTAGCACATCTGAATGACATTGGTACTCTGGATATGGGTAATTGCAATTTAATTACTAAAAACCATACATTGCATGATTACAGCTTATGGACACAACTACCCCGGCCTAGCATGGCACTGACTGCAGGGCTCCAGAACATGTAGTTGTACTGTAGAGGGGAATTTATCCTCTATGCATTCTCTGATAGCTGTGACCGCTCTAGACACTTCCTTTAGAATACCAGTGCTCTTGGGGAAGCACGGTATGTGATTGTTTCCAGAACAGCAACGACCAGAGATGGTGTGCAGTGTCATGGACTCAAGCGAAACTGCGTTCCTAAGTATACAACATACTAGCTCGACCAAGCCCTTGGCAGAGCTGAACCCTATGATATTAACACCCTTGATGCAGCAATGGTGGTGCTCAGGCATCTGCCTCAGATGTGAGGAACCTCCAACAGCCGATTCATGTTTCATACGTTGTTGAGCCACCTGAAGATGCATGGAAACAAAAGCGAATTAATAAGAGTGACCAGATATCTCTATAGGATGGAATGGAATAAATAGAATCATCCTTACTTTCAACTTCAAAGTCTCCAAGGAAGGAGACGCATAAAGGAAAGACACCAGAGAAAAATAATCATAGGATGGGGAAGAGCTTAACCCTGATAACAGGTCAATGGACAGGTGCTTGAGGTAGAGAAATTTGCTTGGCAGCATTGGTGTGCTGAGCTCCTGCACAACAGAAGTGTACATGACGTCTCAGATGAGGTTAATTAGACACAAACTATAGTATGACTACAACACCTAAAGCTTTAAAGTATACATACCTCCTCCCTTGACGTTAAGACAAGGGTCTCAAGATTAGAGCACGCGCATAGTAGACAACATTTGAACGGTACAAGGTTGGATGCTTCATGTGCAATGTTTCTCCAAGCGAGACTAACGGAATTTGTCCACTCAAGCAAAAACTAGAGAGCTTTGGAGCTTTGTTCTCTATAACCTGCAGCCTCTGCCATCCATTAATGTCCAAGCAGGCAAGCTGCTGCAACGCGCAAGGTATCCTCAGGTGAGTTATCTCGCTGCAACCAGTGAGAAACAGTTGCTCCAAAGAAAGAGCATTGGAAAGAAGGCACTCTAATTCATCCCCTGTAATACGGACAGTATGCAGATCAAGACTTGTTAGCCTTCTCAGGGGGCCAAGTTCAGCTGTGGGGCGAAAGGTACATAAGCCAATTTTAAGACACCGAATGGAGTTTCCAACCCCTTCGGACAAAAGTGAGCGTGGGACATTGTACTTGCGGTTACATGGCACAAGAGTGAGTTCTTCAATCCCTGGTTTAACCGCGATATGAAGGCAGCTGTCAAGATGATGGCGGGAGATGAAGAGATAATCCAATTCTAGTATCAATGCCTTCAAGCAGCCCGAGTGGTTCCTCAGAATGCAGTCGATTTTGTCGCTACAGCTCATTTCACTTACAAGCATTTTCGGGGCAAGCGTATGAATATTCAGGGTGAGGTTGGGCTGACATCTCCATGAACGTAGAAAGGCACGAGACACGCAAGCAGCACGAGCAGCATCACGCAGTGGCATTAGGGAATGTACATGGCTCCAAATGTCCTGCATGGACAAACATGGGACAAAAGTTCAATATTGGAATGGTAAAGCCAAATGGTGAAAACTAAGCACATGTTCTCAAAGTTATTAGAATCAGGATACTTCCAGAAGTACATTTTTATACAAGATTTGTATTATGTTGTATAAATTGAAACCTATAATGTTTATTTTCGTTAGCTCTAGGAGAAAAGACTAGTACTTATCATTTATCAATATAGCAGAGTATCCAGGACTCGTGACAGACAGTTCTCTGATGAAGTTACAGGTGCAAAGATTTTTTTCAAGATGAAAGCTGCGACAGTCAAAACAAAAGCAAAGCTACTGATTTAGTAGGAGTAAACTGTAGGAACATATCGGTAGCGCAGTCCGGAGAATTTGTGTGGTTAAAGCTGTTACGGCTATGCTATACACTCAATCTATTTGTAAGCCTCCCATCGTCAAAATTAAGCTTATGCTGCCGTACCTCCGGAAGGTCAGGGATTGAACATCTCATTATTTTGGAAGCTTGAGAATACCCATCGGAATCTTGTTGGCAGGGAGAACCCTTCCTTTTATTCGCTGAAGCATCTACAACAAAACAAGCATGGTTATGACCCTCATGAACTGAAGATGCTTACTGTTAACTGAAGAAAGGCAATAATAATCTCTTGAAATCTCATCCCAATCCAAGATCATACTTATTTTTTAAGCGGCCAGCCTTGCTTACTCATATGAGAAAACAAGTCTAAGCTCAATCGAAACGAGTACAGATTTGTTGCCGAGTCACGTGATAATAATAATTATTATAAAACGGTTCAGTCTGCGGACACAGCACAACGAACAAAAAGATATGGTTTTTTTTTTCTTTTGTCTTCCTCATTCGTGGATTGAAGAGACAGTGAAGAGGAGGGGCTTTATTACTCTGGTCTAGAATCTGTTGCCGGCGTCGCCGCTCCCAGTCGCTGCCGCCGGCGCGCTGCAGAGGCAGCAGACGCTGTAGCGCCAACAACCTCATGGCTGGAGTCGACGAGAAGACCTCCCTCAACTCCGGAACCGGAATATATATAGCGTCTCCCTCCCCTCTCCGTGTTTGATCTGGTTTCCAACTCAAAATTCCATTGGAACCCTACGAGCCGCAAAAGGAATCGCACACACCTCGCCCCTCCCCTCTCCGTGTTTGATCTGGTTTCCAACTCAAAATTCCATTGGAATCCTACGAGCCGCAAAAGAAATCGCGCACACCTCTCGCCTGCGCCGCCAAGCGTAACGTAACCCGAATGCCCGAGCAGGCTATAAATGAAGTCAACAGAAACAGTTCTGAGAGAAACAATAGTGCAGTACTTATCAGCGATTGCTGCCGCTGTAGCGGTGTCTGTGCCTTCATTACTTATCTTTTTTCTAGCCTTGTGCTACTGTTGGGGAACAGTACGGGTATGATTGGATGCCTGCATTTGGGTGAGCCAAGCTCTTGGGACGTGGGATAAGCTGTTTGGTTACACTTATCTGCAGTTCAGTGTTTGGTTGTCTGTTTTTCTGCGCTGGCTTGCACTGCGCGATGAAAAAGTGGCGCTGAGCCGGGCTCTCTCGGGAATCGAGTTCCGTTCCCATTTCTGCCGAGCCTGGCTCACGTTGCCTGGCTTGCCTACGTAGCCAACCAATCGCGCCCTCAGGCTGTTCTCAATGAAGTGTCTTAAAGAAGTGTTTCAAAACACTGTTTGACATTGATTGACATAAATATTGTATTCTAGATAGAAAAAAGAATAGTTAGAATAGTATTACGAAGAAATAGACGAGTAGCACCATTGGAGACACCATGGCAGGCGAGCAGCTGCAGCCGCGCTTCTCAAACGTGAGAGAGCGACAAACTCCCTGATCGAACGCACGCACTGAACAGGCTGGTTTCTCATTAGAAACAAGCCGTGCAGAGCTCCGTTTATCCAATTTGCCGAGGATGCGAAGCAAACTTTAGCCTTGAGGGGACTCTACGTTGCCGAGGATTACCCAATTCCCACGCACCGACACAACCCAAGGCAAAAAGAAAAAAAAAACGAAAATTCAATCCGATCACATGTCAGAAGGTACATCTATGGAAGTGGCCAAACCACAGCATTACATAGGGGTTTCTCCGTCTCCGGAGCTGTCTATACAAAACTGTAGACAGTAGACAGAAAAAAAAAAAGGCAGTCTTATACAGATGCTAGTATAGGGCATGTAAGCAACGCAAACAAATTTGCTTAACCAACATTTAGAAATATAAGAAATCTTGGACGAAGATGACAGACAATGCAAACAGAAGCGCAAATGTCCAGACAGCAGCACCTTTCATATTATGAGTAAATATCCAGAACTCAAGCTCCAAACTAACAGAAACAGCTTCTTTGTTGTTCACATAGCCGAAACTTAAAACAAAATTGCCTGCAGCAGGCAACGATAAATGCCACCATGACACGATTCCTGATGGCAGAATACGATAGGACTACAATCGCGACACCAAATTTGCTTAACCAACATTTAGAAATATAAGAAATCTTGGACGAAGATGACAGACAATGCAAACAGAAGCGCAAATGTCCAGACAGCAGCACCTTTCATATTAAGAGTAAATATCCAGAACTCAAGCTCCAAACTAACAGAAACAGCTTCTTTGTTGTTCACATAGCCGAAACTTAAAACAAAAATGCCTGTAGCAGGCTACGATAAATGCCACCATGACAAGATTCCTGATGGCAGAATACGATAGGACTACAATCGCGACACCACAGTTCACTCGTCATCCTCGTCATCATCATCCTCAGCACCACCCGAGGAGTTGAGCTCGTTTAGTCTTCTGACGAGGGAGGCCTTCCTCTGCGAGTAGGTCAGCTTCTTCGGGTTGTACCTGAAGCAAACAGAAGGCAGGTTAGAGCAATGCAAATAGTGGAATTAGGATCGCCTACAACATGAAAGCATAGACAGGCTACTATACCTAGGGTGCTTCTTTGGTGGCTGCTTGGTTGACTTGGCAACGGAAGGATCAGCACGGATGGCAGCATGGACCTTCTTGTACAGGGCTTCCATGCCATCAGCATCAATTCCCTTCTTGATGTACTCAGTGAAGTGAGCCTGGTACTTCTCTGGCTCCTCGTCAGCCAGAATCTAGAACAAAATCATCAATTAGAATTGTTAGTCAGCAGCCTCCACATATTGGTCAAATAATTCTGATGTAAACAACTATCACAAGGGAACAAAGGAAAAGAATATCAAAGTCGAAGCAGCACAACATACCCTCATGTAGTCAGCAACATGGCCACCATAGATGTACTTGCGGTGGATCTCAGCATCCAGCTGCTTCTCATCCTTCTTAAAACCAGCAAACCTCTTGTCACTGTGAGGGATATCCAGACCACCATCCAATGCTCCCTGAAGCAGCCAAATGAAAATAGTGTTAAGATGCTTTAAAAGAACAAAATCTGCTAACAAAAGCAACATTACTAAAACATGCAATAGATTTGTTTCAAAGCAGTATCTAAAACAGGAATGTCTATTCTTACAGTTAGGACTTAGATACAAGGGAGGGTTCATAACAAAGAAATTTGATGATACAAAATGCACCAAAAAATTGCAAATCAGTACTAAAACATTTGTCAAGGCACTGGAATAGAGCGAATGTGTCAAAAAAATCTTTCATCTTGACAAGCCTGCAACAATGGATCACTCAGATTCCAACAGAATGATACAAAAGGAGAACATACCTTCAGCGCACCAAAGACACGGTTTCCAGTGGTAGTCCTAACAAGACCCACATCCAAGAGAGCGCGGAAAGGCCTCCTCTCATCAGCAGGCTCAACAGAGTAGTCCTCACCAGTGGCCTGACAAACAAAAAGAAAATATATTACAAATGCTCAAACAATGTAAAACCAGCAAATTATATAATTAAAGTAAAGCTTTGTTAAAATTTTACCTCAACATTGCCCTCATACTCCTGATCCAACTCACGGATCTTGAGCACGCGACGAGCCAACAGAAGACCAGTGCAGTAGGCTACAAGATAGGTTCAGGCAGTTGGTTTAGACAACATGAAGACATTGCGGTTCAATATGCAGCTGAAAATCCTTCCAGGGAAAATAAATACCCGCAGCATAGTTGGTCAGGCCAACTTCAAGACCATATCGTGGCAGCTCATGGGAGTAGGCAGCAGCAAGAACAATATCACCCGCAATGCTTGCAGATACGATTTGTGCAGTGATGTCCTTGTTAGTCTAAGGATATTTTGTTAAGAGATACAATATATGCCTCTATTGCCCAATTAGTTCCATCATAAGCAGAAACAATATTATTAAAGCACAAAATGACTAAATCAAAGGATACAAATCGCACAACGAATCTGTATTTGGGTGTATTGTACTTGTTCTTGTCCTGGTTAATAAGCCTGATCCTGGCCCTGTAGTCAGTCTTACCAGCTGCAACCAAGGACAACAGAAACATAGACAATCAAAAAGACATGCCGCAACGAGATATATCCATCATGAAAGCAGAATAAACATACCGCGCCTTCTCTTGAACTTCACTTGGAAGCGCTTGAAGTAGGCATTGGTCTTCTGGGTCTTGACAAACCCCCCCTGCGAAATAACCAAAAAAACATGCAAGTGCAAATGAGCATTTGAACACAACAGAAGTTCCAATAATTCACAAGGAGACAATCCAAGTTGCTCAGAAATACTACAATGTAAACAACAGGTCACAAAATAAGCACCAAGTGCACCCTGCCCAACAGTATCAGTGATATATACACTGCTGTGTCAGTACACAAAATGAGATACCTAAGAAACAGTTAGACCTCAATGATATAGCTCCCACCGCACAGGCATTTGGATAAGTTGATCGACAAAAAAAATCATTACACAGACAGGCATACCACAGCTGCTTGTGGCTCTTGTGCATACCTATACAAACCAACTACACAAGCAGTTTGAGCAGAACAGTTAAATCATGTGCAGGATAAAGGACCTTATCAGCATACTAAAACGACACAAGAAGCATCGAATTTCTAGTGTATAGGCCTAGAAAGAGAAACAATACAGTAAAATATTAGCAGAACAAATGAATCATGTGCAGGATAACTGCCTCCATTATCGGACTAAAATGGCACAAAATGCATCCTGCAATTACATCCCCAACAACAGGTGGAAATGAAACAACAAATTCGGGAACGCCTCAGAATACAATATCCACAGCTCGTTGCACTAGTCAGTATAACAAAGCACCAGATTAAACACTAGGCAGGGGCGACGAAAAGTTTCTTGGTTAGATCCAGTCCACTGCCCTCCACCCCACAGGCACTTCTAGTTCTAGTCCATTTGAAATACACAACACAAAGCAGGAATCAAAAACCAGTTCGAGCTGCAGCTAGCCATCGACCTCAGTCCACTACGAACCACCGCATCAGCGCGCTCACCCACCGCAGCGGCGATGAGAGCTGCGGTGGCGCTTTGCCTAGCCGGCTCCCCCATCAGTGAACAGACAAATCGACCCAAGCATACGCTAGATTCACAGCGAATCGAACCCCCAGGGGAGGAAAACACTAGCCGCGCAAGCAAGCAAGCACGAATGGAGCGGAACGGCAGGGGGATCTTACCATCTCGGTCGCCTGCCTGCGGTGGCTGTGGACGCGGCTGCGGCTGCGGCGGCGGAGGCGGGCGAGAGGAGGGGAGCGGTGCGAGAAGCCAAGGGTTTATAACGGCGGCTCCTCGGGCAGGCTCCGGAGAAACCCTAGCCATCTGCTGGACGGGTGGATCTCGCCGTCTCCCTGGGCTGGACGGCCAGGATCGATCGGTTTCAGCATCGGTCGTGGGCTATTTGCCTGGGCCGGCTTCTGCCCCTTCATTCACCGCAGCATGAATCTTTTTTTATTTTTTCCTTTTGCGAAAATAATTGTCCTAATAAAAAATAGTAAATTAATCTTTACACGACAATCATCCAAATTAAAAAATTATATTTAATGTCATCCTAAGACATCATTCTGATTATCTCATATTTGAGGGTAATATATCATCACATATCTGTGTTTTAAGATATAGGAGAATCGGCGTGGAAAAAATGTTTGGGCAGATATATATTTAGGATAAAAGAAAATGTGGTGCTATTTCCGACTTCCCATAATCAAAACTTAAGGCTTGTGTAGCAAAAATACTAAAAGGCTATGTTGCTGTTGTTTGTTGTAGTAAAAATACATGCTCCAAGAGTTCCTCTAATTAAATCAAAGGCCATCACCCGTCATCCTATTTCCTCACGTGTCACGTTCATATTTCTTCCAAAGCTCCGATGCCATTTTGTAGACATTTCCCTATGAAAGGATCAAGATGCACGGGGTGAATTGAACTTCAACTCAATTTGTGCAAAATAAAACCTATACATTGAAATCACCAGAATGTCCTAAACTAGAGTGCATGGTGGGCGTGCGGTTTTACTCGGTAGCAAAAGACTTGCAATCTACCGTCATCTTGTACTAAGAGTGCAAACTTTAATGATTGAAACGTAAAAAGCAAAAGCCAATTTTTCCTGAGGTCTCGAGGTGTTAACAACATCCCCTACTCCTCATTGGAGCATCCACACAAGAAAATACCCTATTCATCGGTAATCATAGACCAATTTAACATTATCATAAGCCAAACTTATATAGTTTTAACCAAGATTTTAAAAAACATTAACATTTACTGTACCAAGGAAATAGTAGTTTAATTAGCCAAACTTAGTAGTACTCTCTCTGTTCATTAATATATTACATTTTTGTAGTGTAATTTACATTAAAGACATCATATATTAATGATCGGAGAAAGTAGTAGTTTTCTTGAAAGGGAGGTTAGATTGTCGTCAATGTCTTAGTTTCTTACGGTCTAGATGTATTTCAGAATAGCAAAGTCAACGAGAAAACATTGGGCTTTGATTGACTGTATTTTGAAGCACATGAGGCTGTGTATGTGAGCTATAAAACTGTATGACTTTGATGTTGAAGCATTACGATCTATTGCCTTGAAGTAAGAACCACCTATAGATTTTGAGATCTCATAGATTTTTGGATACATACTAAATATCTTATAGTGAAACAAGCAAGTACAGAGATATATGGCTAGCATCGTTGATAAAACGGCCACATCAATCTTGAAGGGATGCAAGGTCGATTGCCCTCGTGGCCTTGGAGGCTCCATCTATATCCTTGGCTCATGGCCTCATGGGCAATACAAAGGATCTCTAATCTCGATACATTCTCTTTTAAAGATGTGACATTCCATTGCATGCTTTGATTTCTATCGCCATTGCGTATGAGGTGGTGTGATTTTTGCAATACATGCACTATCGTTTTTGCCTACAAGGCGGTATGAGTATGATTTTCGTAGTGCCCTACCATGGTCATTGATATTTTAATTATAATTGCTTAGAGTTTATAGGAAGTGTTCACAAAAAGTTGTGTTAGCCATTTCCAGTATCAACTTTATTACATAGATACAGTGCCACCTCAACATTTTATCTAGGTATCCACTTATCCTAATATCATGCAGATGAAATCCTCTTTCCCCATGAAATTCTCTCCTCTCCTCGTTAATTTTATTGTCACGTCATCATCTCTGCTTATGTGAAATGTCATTTGGTTTAGTTAAAACTCAAAACAAAAACTTGGACTATTGAAAATGCAAGTGTATATAACGTTTATTTATATATTTAGAAAAACAATTCAGGGTCGTCCACACAGCCCATATAGAGGTAAAAATAATAAGAAAATGTCGATGAGAGAATCACCATTTTCACATTTGTCCCTAGAGGGCTGATTTTTATTGCTATAGCAAAGAATGAGCAAAGGCGAGTAAGAATAAAGAAAAGGAAGACAGGTAGAGAAATGAATGAGACAACACAGTATGAGCCTGCGAATATTTTTTTCTAATTTAAAAACAAACCAATAAAGCCAACAAATGGCATAAAACTGAATAAAACATGATTCATATGGAAATCATAAAACTCAGAAAAATGAAAGGAACACGAACGATTTTTTTTCAAAAATGTCCTTGAAAAAAGGGGTGTCGTGCTCGTGCAAACTTTAGATGTTTAGAGAAAAACATATATGGAACAGAAATACCCAATAAACATGAATGGAGGAAATTTGGCGGACTGGAGCTTAAAGCAGCATTTACACAGTACCAAAATATATTCACAGCATTGTCACAGCTGGCTACTTCAGACAATACATGACCAAGTATCTGAAGTTTCCTTATTTTGTGTCAAGATACTCTGCCGTAAGAAAGAAAGCATAACTAAACCGTCGGAATACATCTCAGTCACCATGAGAGATAAAGAATGGAACATTCCCGTGATCCGTATAACAGTTGATAATCTTAACTGATCTGCTTTCTTCTTCAATGAAATGGCAATGCGCAGCATGCCTCGGTATCCAAGAAAAGAACACTCTTGACAGGGCTGTGAGGTGACTCCACCACAGCAATGTCTTCACCAGACACCAGTACCAGACATCAAACCTGCAAATGCTCCAACAACAACAAGAGGCGCCAAATTAGAATTACCATTACTCCTGATAATAAAAAAAAATGTATTGACAAATAACCTCCATGGAACAGGGGATATCTGCATCAATGACTAAAGCAACCGACGCAAGCAAGATTCACTAAGTGCGTACCAAGTCACTATATTAGCATGGAACAGGCTAATATAGTTCCATGCTCTTGATACAGACCCCATTTAGCCCAGTGGTAAACAGTTGGGGTTTGATAACAGCTAGAACTTAATTCAACACTGCAATTCCAGTGAGAAGAAAACAATTGCGCATTTTAGTTCATCATGTTAGGCATGGGGCTCCATGTTTAACTTGCCCTCAAAGTTCCATATGAATAAACTAGCAGAGATTTGGATTTGAATCCTGAGGATTCTGTACGGAGTTGAATTAATCCCAAGAATAATACCCAGAAAATGGCTCTTAATCCCAAGAAGAATACCCAGAAAATGGCTCCAAATAAACAACCTCAAAAGTCGTTACAAAAAATGGAATCATGGTGCTTTTTTGTGTTGATATCATGAAAGCATGACAGTGCCGCCTTGTCTATTTCTGGATGTGCAGAGACATTTGTGCACATTAAAAAAACTACTACTAGGATATCCAATTGCAAGGATATAGATTGAGCAAACATGTCAAGATGCATGGTGTATAGATTTTGTTTTCCTTTTGTTCTGAATCACACATTTAACTGAACAGGGCAACACACACACACACACAGCTAGGTTACAATTCTCCAAATTGATCAGTATATTTCACATGCCCAGAACAAATCACCAAGACATTATAGTATAAAATTGTCACACACACACAGCACTTTATCACAGGATATGCTGAACATGATTAAGATTAACTCTACCAGGTAACGGGAACCAGGGCAACACACTGTGGCGACATCTTCTCTTTTTGAAAGGAAAAAAACAAAGAACAGGCAACTAAGAGCCAGCCAAATACCTATGTATTGATCCGTGTACATCTAGAGCACTTGCAAGTGAGGGATTGTCACGAAAACCACCTCAGTGCTGAGACCACTCGATGCTCTTGAGGTCAATGCCAGCCTTGGCCATCTCATAGAGCGGGCTCATGTCTCGGAGCTTCTTCACCTGACGCACAGTGAGCTCAATCGCCCTGTCGACCTCTTCCTCGGTGGTGAAGCGGCCCATCCCAAAGCGGATGGAGGTGTGCGCCATGTCCTCCTCCACCCCAAGCGCACGGAGCACATACGAGGGCTCCAAGCTGGCGCTGGTGCAGGCACTACCACTTGACACGGCCACCTCCTTGAGCCCCATCAGCAGGCTCTCCCCCTCGACGTAGGCGAAGGAGAGGTTGAGGTTGCCCGGGTACCGGTGCTCCATGCTGCCGTTGATGACAACCTCGTCGACCTGCGCGCGGATGCCGTCGAGCAGCCTCTGCTGCAGCGCGGCGACGCGCCTGTGGTCGTAGTCCATCTCCTTGGCGGCGATGTGGCAGGCGGCCCCGAACCCAACGACGAGCGGCGTAGGCACGGTGCCACTGCGGATGCCGCGCTCCTGGCCTCCGCCGCTCATCTGCGGCTCGACCCTGATGCGCGGGCGGCGGCGGAGGTAGAGCGCGCCGACGCCCTTGGGCCCGTAGATCTTGTGGCCGGAGAGGGACATGAGCCCGATGCCCATCCGTCCGACGTCGATGGGGATCTTGCCCAGCGCCTGCGCGGCGTCGGTGTGGAACGGCACGCCCTTCTCCCTGCAGATGCGGCCGATCTCCTCGAGCGGCTGGACGACGCCGATCTCGTTGTTGACGGCCATGACGGAGACGAGCGCCGTGTCGGGGCGGATGGCGTCCTGGAGCTGGGCGAGGTCGACGAGGCCGTCGGCGCGCACGGGGAGGTAGGTGACCTCGAACCCTTCCTGCTGGAGGTAGCGGCAGGAGTCGAGGACGCACTTGTGCTCGGTCTGCGTGGTGACGACGTGGCGGCGGCGGTCGCGGTAGAAGCGCGCGACGCCCTTGACGGCGATGTTGTTGCACTCGGTGGCGCCCGAGGTGAAGAAGATCTCGCGCGGGTCGGCGCCCACGAGGGCGGCGACGCGGGCGCGCGCCGCCTCCACGGCCGCGTCCGACTCCCAGCCGTAGAGGTGCGTGCGCGAGTGCGGGTTGCCGTAGCGGGAGAGGTAGAAGGGGAGCATGGCGTCCAGCACGCGCGGGTCCACGGGCGTCGTCGCCTGCATGTCCAGGTAGAGCGGGCGCCCCGAGATGCGCACGCCCTTGACGTTGATGGACGACTCGTCCTCCTCCTCCGACGCCGAGGCTGGGGGTGCAGGGGCAGGCGCGGCGGCCGTGGAGAGCGCGCGGGCGGGGGCCGCGGCGGCGGGGAAGCCGCGGCGGAGGAATAGAGGGAGGAGGCGGCGGGAGAGGGCCATGGCGTCGGGCGGAGGTAGGTAGGGTTCAGGGGAGGGTTGGGGGCGCCGCCGCCGCTGAAGCTCGACAACTTCCGTTTCGGCGGAGGGGCGATTTGGGGATTTCTCTCCTCAAGCGGAGGGAGGAGGAGAATGGATGGATAGGGAGGGATAGGCACCACCCACGGGAGCTCGTTGGACAAAAGCAAATGGGTCACGTAACGTCGATTCGTATGTGGGCCGGGCCGGGCCGAGCCCCACAGGTTTTGAGAGGAGGCGGCTCATGTCGAATACGCTTTCTATCGTATCGACGCACGTCGTTCCGAGGTTTCTAAACATCGCCATAAAAACATTGCAATCTCATTCTTCCTGTTCCGAGGTAGGAGTACTACTGTTTTACTAGCGTAGTCGTCTTAAACATGACATGTTGTGAAAAGGAACTTGAATATATTACCTCAAAAAAAAAGAGAAAGTAATAAAATTTGACTTCTGTATATATATTTATATATATACTAAAAGAAAATAAAAACTAGAAGGGAAAAAAAATACACGAGCACATATGCCAAAGTCGATTACTTGAACTTATAGGAATATGTTCCATCTGAAGAAATATAACCTCTAAAAGATGCTTTATCAAATAATCTGCCTTCGGAAAGTACCTTTTCTATGAAGAAACGCGTTTGTCAAACAATTAATATGCTTGACTGAATATGGCTTCTAGTCATAAAAGATATTATGGTAGTGTATTTGGTTAAGACATGGTCATGTGGTTGGTCAAGATGACAATATACTCGAGGTCCGGTCATAGTCTATGCACTTGCAACGAGGAAAAGTATGATCTACTCTCGTAAATATGATGATGGTTCTATTTTAATTTGGTTCGGTTATTTATGTCTCTATGGTGGTTGGAAATTGCGGTTTAGCAGGTTGTGATACATTGATGCTATTGATATGTGTATGATGGGACTATGACTCATTGCTGAAGTCGAAACTTACGATTTGGTCAGAGTTGGTCATATATGCGAGTACGCGATTAGCCACTAGCACTATTTTATTGGAGAAGAGTTAATCAGCAATTAGCATTTTATCTTTTTATGCATAGCCAGATTTTTTTTTTTGCTCAGTCATCAAATACCAAGCGCCTTCATTTTTCTCAACTCCAACTTTGACTCCGGTGATTTATTTTGTCGAATACACAGGAGAGCTGCGCATCTTTGTATTAGGAAGAAAGTTTAGAAGACAAAATACAACGCGACGAATCGCATCCCAAAAACAAACAAAGGCAACACTCTCACACCAGGCACGACCAGAGAGAAACAGCGGCTGCCGCGTCTAGACAAAGCCTAGCTCACCTAGCACACGCGCGCCTCCGGAACACCAGAGCTCCCCTAAATCACGAATGGCCTTGAGAACTTCCGATGGCAAGCTCTTTACACCCTCAATCAAAGCACCTCCGGTTACGTTCCTTCCAAACACACCAACGGATCAGGCCGACGATAGTATCTCCTGCTCGCCGCGTGGTCGCTGGCCACACCGCTCTGACAGCTTCCCACCAATGTAGCAGGGTGCCATCGTTGGTCAATGCGCAAGGACACCACACTTGACCAAAGCGGCAACCCAGATAGTCCTTGTGAAACTGCAGGAAACAAGCAACTCCGGCTCTGCATCGCACAGGAAGCATACATCACTCGCGTCGTCTAGCCCATGACGCCGACGCCGATCCGCAGTCCAAAGTCTCTGCCTGAACGCCAGCCATAAAAAGATTTTGACCCTTAAAGTCAGCCGTGTTTCCTAGATCAGACTGTGGCCCAGGAAGTCCTGCGCCCCGTGATGCAACGCGAGATAGTCAGACTTGGCAGAATACTGTCCGTCTGTTGTCCACCGCCAGATAACTTGGTCCTCGACGGTCTCTTGCAGGGCGACCTGGGCTAATCTCAACCACAACTCGGTATACGGCTACTGTGAGACCCCTGGTGATCCCTTTGATCCAACGGGCATCCGCCACCGTAAGGCTCTTCAAGGCACGCCTCGACACCGCGCTAACCAGGGTCGGCACCATATTACGCATTGCTTGTTCGTCGAGCCATTTGTCCAGCTAGAACAAAGTCTTCCTACCATTGCCGACCTTGATCTGAATCGAAGCGTCAAAGAACCGGCGCACCTTGGTAGAGCTCTTCGTCAGTACATTGCAGCCAAAGCCAACGCGTCTGCAAAGCAATGCTGAATAGCTTGAGGTCTGGAACGCCAAGTCCTCCGAGTGGCTTGGACCTCGTAACGACCGGCCAAGACACCAAGCACTTCCCCTTCACTGACTGATTACCCCCGGCCCACAGGAATCGCCTGCACATTGCATCAATCTCCTCCTTCCCAGACAGGCAACCTGTTCCCCATCATAGCGAAAATAGGCATGGCCATCAAGACTGAATTTATCCAAACCAGTGCCAACCAGCCTGCCACTCCTTGCCATAAGGGGACATGACAGACTTCGGTGAGTTAAGATTTCGAGTTTTAGGATCTAGAGTTCAACAAAAGTACGCTAACTTTAGAGGATAAATAAAACCATCAATGATAATAAGGTGTTGGTGCCGCCAGCCGAGAGATAGAGAACATCGGTTAGGTAAGCAAACCACTATCCTTACCACACCACGCGGATTGGTGGCCTGGGGTGTTAGCGGCGGCTGAGAACATTTAGATGACGCCGCACGATTGGATTTTTATGGTTTTAATCAAAAGGTATTTCATACCTTTTAACACACTCCTTGGTATATTTGTTCGGTTGGAAGGGGATCCGAACAAGATCTTATATAATACCCTCTCTGAGAATTAATATAATTTTAAACTAAAAAGGTCGTGAGTATAATGTGGAACATATATATAGGACCATGTATAACAATGTCTGAATCATCAGATGTCAATTGTCATCGCTCTATTATTCGGCTTGTGTTTATTATCTTTGAAAATATCCCTTCGATGCTTGTGTTCTTCCTTTTTTCTATTCCTCGCACCAAAAAAAAAGTATGTCAGTAAAACTGGTTGGCCTCGGACTTCCACCAGATCGTTTTGATCCCTAGAATCCAGACCAACACGGAGGGCGGGAGGGAGATGGCGTATATATTTTTTCCCCTTCCCAGTGGGTTTACTTTTACTATCGTCGATTATTCCAGGATCCTCCAGCCATGGTCCTGCTGGCGCTACATCGGCGAATGTCTCTGCAGTGCGCTCTAGGTTGGCGGCGGCGACGCCGGCAACTGATCCTAGGCCAGAGTAAGCCCCACTCGTACCGGCAGTTCCTCTACCCCTCGTCATTGTTTCTGCAATTCACGAGAAAGAAAAAAACATCTCGTTTTTAATTAATTGTTGTGCGCAAACAGATTCATGTTGCAATTACGGTGTTCTTCCCCCTTTGTATTGGTGCTTGTTCTCAGATAGCGCCATAGCCGAGCTAGTTTAGCTAGCTCTCTATCTCTCTTTGGTTCGCCTGTCCTTGAAATAATCATTCTTTGGCGCTGGAGTATTTGGACGGTTAGGAATAACTGCATCTTCAATTGTGTGGCGCCATCTCCTGAAGGCTGGAAGAGTATAGCTTCTCCAGAGATTTTGCTTTGCTTCTTTATAGGGCCAAAGCTAGTCACTCTCCCTCCATCAACAGTTGGTTTGAATCTGTAATCTCCTTTTTGTAATTTGCGTCCCACCCTTGTACTCTTGTTACTTGGTTTTTTTAATTTATTATTTTCTGTAGGGGGGATACCCCCTCCAGTTTCGTAAAAAAAAAAAGGTTGATTCCAAATTGATCTTGGCAGGAGATTTCAGGAGAATTGTTGCCTTTCCTGCTTGAATTAATTAAGAATAAGCACCTTCAGTCACGAGGGCCGTAACCATGCTTTGTTGTTGTTGGGGTTGCAGATGCTTCAGCGAAGAAAAGGAAGGGTTCTTTCCATCAACATGATAGTGATGGTGATTCTCAAGCCAAATCAATGGGATGCTCGATCCCAGACCTTCCAGAGGTAATGGTTCTATCCACACAAAATCTTGTCATAGTACTACTTTGCACAGTAAAATGTCATCCGGTGCACTTTAGTTGACAAAGTGGCACAGAACTAAATAGTGTTGATTTCTTGGTGCTCTAATGCAAGCAAGGGTTTTACTTTAGAGAAAAAACAAAAGTTCTTTATGCAATGCTCAAACTTCCTGACTGACATTGTGGCATGTTTACGTTCCACTGAACTACCTATACCAATGTAACACAGCACTCTTTGTTCAATCATGCAGACAGCTACCTGGGGTAGAAGAGAACATGTGTTTTTACTATTTTCTTTTCTCTGGTTGTGTGCCAACCATTATTTGGTTTCACAATCCCAATGTTAAACTTTTTTAATCCCATATATGCTTGTGCATAGCAGGACATTTGGTGGCATATACATTCCCTGATGTCACTGCGTGATGCTGCTCGTGCGGCTTGCGTGTCCCGTGCCTTTCTACGTTCCTGGAGATGTTATCCCAACCTCACCTTGGATTATGATACGCTTGCATCGGAAACATGCGCAAGTGAAATGAGGAACAGTGACAAAATCGACTGCATTCTCAAGAATCACTCGGGCTGCTTGAAGGCATTGACACTAAATTTGAATTGTATCTCCATCTCCCACCGCCATCTCGACAGTTGGCTTCGTCTTGCGGTTAAACCAGGGACTGAAGATCTCACTCTTCTGCTGCCAAAACGCAAGTACAATTTTCCATGCTCGCTTCTATCTGATGGGGTTAGAAACTCCATTCGGTATCTTGAAATCGGCTTCTGTAACTTTCGACCCACACCTGAACTTGGCACCCTGCGAAGCCTAAAAAGTCTGGATCTTGATAATGTGCGCATTACAGGGGGTGAATTGGAGTGCCTTCTCTCTAACGCTCTTTCTTTGGAGCAACTGGCCTTCACTAATTGCATGGAGATAACACACCTGAAGATACCTTGCGTGTTGCAGGCTTGCAGCAGCTTGCCTGCTTGGACATTACTGCATGGCAGAGGCTGCAGGTTATAGAGAACAAGGCTCCAAATGTCTCTAGTTTCTGCCTTTATGGAAAAATTTCAAAAGTCTTGCTTGGGGACACATTGCACATGAAAAATGTAACCTTGGGCCGTTCAAATGCTGTCTGTTATGCGCGTGCTGAGCTTCCATTCATTGTGCCAAATCTTTAGACTCTTGTCTTAAGGTCAGAGAAGGAGGTAGATATACTCTGAAACTTTAGGTGTTACAAAGTAGCCATACCATGCATTGTGTATAATTAATCTCAGGGGCAGATCCAGCGTGGGGGCTGGGGGTGCTCTAGCACCCCCTACCCCCGTGTGGACAATGGAAGCCCCCCCTACAATATTTATGCATGAACAATGAAAAAGATCAAGAAAATGTGAAGAAATAAAAGAGAAACAGAGAAAAATAGAGGAGGAAGAATAAAATGAGCACCTCTAGCTTCAAATCCTAGATTCGCCACTGATTAATCTATAACCATGAGACATCGTTCATGTATATATATCTGTTGTGCAGGCGGTCAGCACACCAATGCTGGCTAGCAAATTCCTCTACCTCAAGCACCTGACCATTGATGCCGTAGGGTTGAACTTTTTCCTTTCTTCTTATGATTATTTCTCCCTGGTGTCTTTCCTTGATGCATCTCCTTCCTTGGAGACTTTGGAGTTGAATGTAAGGCTGATGCTGTTCATTCCATTCCATTCTGCAAAGATATCTGGCCCCACTTGTTAACTATCCACTTTTGTTTTCATCTTCAGGTGGCTCGTCAACTTATGCAGCATGAATCGGTTGCCGTTGGAGGATCTTCACACCTGAGGCAGATGCCTGAACACCGCCATTGCAGCCACAAGAGTGTGAAGATCGTAGGGTTCAGCACTGCCAAGGGCTTGGTCGAGCTAGCATGTTATATTCTCAAGAACGCAGTTTCACTTGAGCATATGAAACTGGACACCATCTTTGGTCATTGAACATATTCTGGAAACAAGCACACATGATGCCTCCCCAAGGGCAGAGGTATTCTCCAGGAAGCGGCTAGAGCAGTCACAGCCATGAGGGAATACATTGCGGTTAAAGTTCCGTGTACAGTTCACGTTCTGGAACCTGCAGCTGTGCCATGGCGACGCTAGGATAGCTGTTGTCATGACTCATAAGTTGTAGTCTTGCAATGTACATGTACTTAATTTAATTGCAGATGAATCGTGCTCTTTTATCTTTGTGTGCATTGTGTATAACAGCATAATCTTAGATGGATGTAATTTAATGATGAATTGTAATGCCTGTTCAATGTTCAGGTTCCTTGGAATCGACCAAGTATGGTATGGATATTTGCTTATTTGTCACAAGCCACGACCATGTACGTTGCATATTATGGGCAGGGAGTTAGGGTAGGCTTCATTGCTTACATGTCCTCTATTGGTATCTGCAAGAAGCCCCAAGAGTAATGGAGGGTGATGCTGTGGTTTGGTCCCTTTAGGGTCACTGGGGAATCGAGGCAGTTTTGCATTTGTAAACCGTAACATGTGCTGGGAAAGTGGGAATACACAAGTTGAGTGGAAGAAATGTCATGGTATTCTGCAGACACTTTGGTTTCTTGATGAGCCTCCCAATCCTTGTGTTTATCTGGATGTTCAAAGCCTCGTTGATTTCTTAAGGAAAAAGTCCATCTAACCCCCCTGAACTTTGGTCGTTGTTCGATTTTGCACCTCGAACCACAAAACCATGAATCTTTGCCCCCTCCCCCCCACAACTATTGAAACCGGGCATTTTTACACCTTGGGCAGTATGTGGAGGTGGTTTCGTGTGACGTGGCAGTGGGGCCCACATGGCAGTGGGGAAAGTGCGGGGCGGAGAAAGCCCGGGGGCGGCGGCGGCCATGGAGCGCGGGCCGAGGAGCCTGGGGGCGGCGGTGGCCGTGGAGCGTGGGCAGAGAAGAAGGGAGAGGGCGGCGGCCGACAGCTCCGTGCCCAGTAGGCCCCCACCATGGATTAGCAGGGGAGAGGACGGGAGAGGAGAGGAGAGGCAGGCGGGCGTTGGAGGGGAAGAAGGATGTGGCGTCACCGGATCGACGAGGCGACGAGGCGATGTAGGCAGGGACGGGGGCGGAGTGGGAGATCCGCTGGCACTGCCGCCGCGCGCGAGGCCAGTGTGGGCAGGCCCCACTCATGCAAGAGCGGCCGTCGCGAGCGGGGCCGGCGCGGGCGTCACCACCGCTGGAGGGGCCGGCTCGGGCACGAGCGGCCGTCGCGGGTGGGAGTGCCAGGGGCGCGGGCGCCGCCGACGAGCGCGAGGACGGAGTAGGCGCCAGTCTCTGCGGGACCGTGCTGCCACTGCTGCCCCGCCTCCGCCCACCTTTCACGCAGCGCGCTCGCCCCGCCGCCCTTCTTACCCCGCCACCACTGAGCTCCCACGCGGCGTGCTCGCTCCGCCGCGGCCCGCGCAGCGCTTGCCCGCCCCCACCCGCCTCCCACACGGCGCGCTCATCCCGCCACTGCCGCTCCCCCTCCCCCCCCCCCCCCGCGCAGCCTGCGGCGACGGGGAGCTCGCCGGCGCCGAGCAAAGCGGAGCAGAGCAAGAGGTGGAACAGGGAAGGGAGGGCGAAGGGGCAGAGGTGGAGAGGCGGAGAGACGGAGATGGAGGAGGATAAGAAATGGTTGTGCCACTGCCATGTGGGCCCCACGGCCACGTGTCATCTGACAGGTGGGGCTCACTGCCACGTCACACGAAACCGCCTCCACATACTGCCTAAGGTGTAAAAATGCTCGGTTTCAATAGTTGCGGGGGCAAAGATTCATGGTTTTGTGGTTCGAGGTGCAAAATCGAACAACGGCCAAAGTTGAGGGGGTCAGATGGACTTTTTTCCATTTCTTAAACTCTTTGGGCTCTTTGAGATGTGAAGCCTGTCGGGCTGGGCTGGGAGCGGCCTGTTACCGGGCTCGTTTCGTTCGTGGGCTTCAGTAGTGGTCGTACGCACGCACGTAAGTAAAATATGTGGTACATGTAGGATAGAGTTATAGAAGTGGATGTGGTGTGATAAAATAGCAAAACGGTAATAAAGGTGAAGATGAGAGATGGAGTTTTGTAGTTTTGAAGGAAAAAATATAACATATAGACCATATATATCTTCTAAAATGTTAAATGGTAGACTAATTTCCAAATAGATTGAATATAACAAGTTTAACTATATCAATACTATGTTATAGTGTGTATTTAACTAGTATTTATCTTTATACTAACTATTAGCATATGCGTGCTTGTGTAATAGCTTAAATTTATTTTTTTTAAATTACTCAAATTTAAAAATTCATTTCCAATAACTACTTTCAAAACTTATTTCAAAACATATGACATTTCTTCTTTGAAAAAACTCACACCAAATCATACGATAAAAAATCTCAATTTTCCCCCCATTCCAGCCTAGCCAGCCCACAGATCCCCCGGCCTGCTCTCCTCCCTTCCTTACCTCGTGGGTGAGCCGGCCTAGCCCCCGACCCTAAGGGCGTGTTTGGATGGCTGCATATGGGCTGGCCTGTCCCGCCGGATACAGATATCGCATGTTTGGTTGCCTGCATATCCTCCTGAGCCAGGCCGGCGCATGCAAGATTCCTTCCAGAGCCTGGTTCCGCTCATACGCTCGATTTGAGCTTCTCTGGCGAGCCATGCTCGCGGCATACAGCCATTAGTCACGTTAATGATGTATTAGCATGTGATGAGTGTATCTAAAACTATTTAATTTATTTCAAAGTGGATTAAACTTTAATATAGGCTATTATAACATTACCACCTAAAATTTTAATAATCCTAATAGTTAATGTTATATTTTGAGCTCATGCAAAAAGTATTCATGCGGGCAACCAAACACCATCACTATAAAAGCCTGTCTCTGCACGGCCTGGCTGGGCGATGCGGGCCAGGCTGCCCAGATACGGGAACCAATCAGGCCCTAACCTTCCAGTCGCCTCCCGCATGCCCTGGCCTTTCCCTACCTCGCCGTCCTCGCGACAGCCCCGCCCCTGCCGCCGTACCCCAGCCCCGGCCGCCCGCCTCCCTGCGCCCTCCTCCCCGTCGGCCGTCTCCCCTTGCATCTACGCGAATCCGTGGCCAGCGGCCGTCCCCTGCTGTGCTGTCCCCTGGTGCTGACTCGACGGGGAGCCAGGGACATCGGTGAGCAATGCAGACCTCCCCCTCACATCTCCGCTCTCTCATATCTCCGCCCCTGTTAATTGGTTGGTAGTATTGGTAAAACAGTACTGTTTTCAGAGTATACAGTATTGCTAAACCATAGTATCTAAATACTTTGATAGCAAACTGAATGTTCTTCGGTACTTTCTCTGTCTCCTAGCTACCAGAAGCTGTATGCATTTATATTATTCTGACAATTTTGACAGGGCTTTGTTTGTTTTAGGCAGACTAATTCTCCAGGAAAGATGAGCTTGGTATCCCAGAATGCGGTCCAGAAGCGTCACTTGGAGAAAAGTGGACCGGATGATGGCAACGACGAAGACATTGGCTATCCGATCGATATGGATGCAGAGGTTGGGAAGGAGGCTGATTTTGGCCTTCCTCCACCGCGAGAATCCCACCCAAACGGTTCGCTTTTCTTTCGCTTCTTCCGACCGCACGCGTTGGGCCGAATCGTCTTCCCTCTTTCTCTCCGCTTATCTGTATCGCGAGGCGGACGGCACGGTTGGAGAAAATCGAGCGATTTTCCCCTCTCCGTCGTGATCGCGGCCGAACCCGGCCGCCGCTCCGTCGCCTTCCCAGATCGCGGTCGCCGCTCCATCGCCTTCCCAGATCGAGGCTGCCGTCGCTTTCCCAGATCGCGGCCGCCACTCCGTCGCCTTCCTCGCTCCCGGTGGCCAGTCCGTCGTCTTCCCCGCTCCTCCCTCCGCTCGTCTCCTCCTGTCGCGGTGTGGCCTCCTGCTCCTCGTCCGCCGCCCTGCGCCCGCTGCCGGATCCTCTCCCCGTCCGGCCTGCTACTCCTCCTGCCGCCCCGGCTTGTCTTCTCCCGCACCGGCGGCCACCCCCACGTCGCCTCCTCCCGCCGGCAGCCGCCGCTTCCAGTGCCCGCCACCGGATCCTCTCCCTGTCCGGCCTGCTGCTCCTTCTGTCGCCTCCGCCGCCCCGGCTTGTCTTCTCCCACACCGGCGGAGTGGCGGTGACGCGGTCGAGGGGAGAGAATCAACAAGTAAAAATCAGGATTGCCAAACACCCAACTTAGCTGGACAGCAGATTCTTCGGTGAGCGGCTCGTGAGGTAATCCCGCTCTTCAGATAATCCAATACTCAGAAAAGCGAATCCAAACAGGGCCTAAGTTGAAGAATCATAATAAGGAAAGGAGGAAGAAAAGGACTAAGGTGGTGGAGTCCCGGCAGAACAGAGAGGAAGAGGAGGTGTGGGAGCCGGAGAGCTCGCTGTTTGGTGCCCTTTATGCGCCACTGGAGTTTGGCCCTGATGCGGGGGCTGCGGTGGCAGCTCCTGACTGGGATGCGCCTTGTTTTTCACAGATACGTCTGCTGGTGATGGTGTGGATGACTTGCCTATTTTATGAGGAGGAATTGACCCATGAGGAAGAGGAAGGGAAGGTGGGTGTCAAGGTGAGGAAACCTGTATGGGTGGATGAGGATGAAGAAAGGACAGAGGTGGACATCGTGAAGGTTCAAGGTTGAGAAAGCTAAGAAAAGAGGTCAATGAGCATTTGATTTCAGGGAAAGAGTATGGAGCCAGGTTGCGCGATCAGCATGCCAAATTGAACCCATTCACTGGCTAGGCTAATATGGATCGGAAAACTCATCTTCCTGGTGCTTCAGACGGTGAGTCTGATGATGAGGGTGGTGGTGATGATATCCTTCGGAATAACAATGAGCTTGTTGTCAAAGATCATGTCAAACTCTTACCTGGGATGCTGGAGTTCTCAAGGCTCGTTGATGCCAATGATCCATCAAGTGGTCCTATCAACTCAGTGCAGTTTCATAGGAATGGGCAGCTGATGCTTGCCCCTGGTTTAGACAAGCATCTGAGGTTTTTCCAGATTGATGGAAAGAGAAACCCCAAGATCTAGAGCATATTTGTTGGGGCCTGTCCGGTACTCAAGGCCTCGTTTCTACCTGATGGCTCTGAGGTGATCCTTTCAGGCAGGAGGAAGTTCTTCTTCTACTAGTTTGATCTGGTGAATGCTTCTGTTAGCAAGATTGGACCTTTGACAGGGCGTGAGGACAAAATCCTGGAGAGCTTTGAGATATCACCTGATTCAAGGTCCATTGCTTTTGTCAGCAATGAAGGGTACATATCCTTCTTATTTCAGCCAAGACAAAGCAGCTCATTGGAACCCTCAAAATGAACGGAAGTGTGCGTTCGTTGGCTTCTGCTGATGGTGGAAATCAGCTACTGAGCAGCGGTGGAGATGGGCATGTTTACCACTGGGATCTTGGAACAAGGAAGTGTATCCACAAGGCTACGGACGACGGTTCCCTGGCTGGCGTTTTGCTTTGCACCTCTCAGGACAGCTCTCTGTTTGACACATGATCCACCAGCGGCATTGTGAACGTGTACAAGAGGGATGATTTTCTTGGCGGGAAGAGGAAGCCACTGAAGACAATTGAAAACCTGACCACCGATGTTGGGGAAATGAAATTCAATCACGACGCCCAGATTTTGGCGATTACCTCTAGAAAGGAGAGGAATGGGATGAGGCTTGTGCATGTCCCATCTTTCACTGTGTTCCAGAATTGGCCGGGGCCTCGGTTCAGCCTTCACTATCCACGGTGCCTGGATTTCAGCCCTGGCAGTGGGTTCTTGTCTGTGGGACACGCTGGTGGAAAAGTTCTTCTATGCAAACTGCACCACTATCAAAACGCATGGGGCTAGAATGGTTACTTGGGGGGGGGGGGGTGCTGTTTGCATTCTTTTCGTGTGATGAGGAGGTTGTTTTAGAATGTTCCATTTCAGCGTTGCTGGGATGAAGGTTTATACAGCCACATTTAGAACTGCTGCTCATTTATGTGATGGGGCTATTAGTTTGAGGAGTTGATGTGTGGGAAATGGGGATTGTGGGTTGACATCATTTGAATTTGTGCCTTTTCAGGTATCAGATTATGGCGGTTCTTATGTCTTGGCCATTTTGGTTGTCTTAATTTATAGTGAGGCTGGTACATGCTCACTTGTCTGCTTTCATTGAAAATGTAATTCTCGCATCTCTGTGACTCGGAATATAATATCACTAGTACCCTGGCCATGCCAGCATTCATGGAACAAAGTAATTTCCTTGTAAAAACTGATTATTAGTACTGCGACCCAGACATATGCATTTCAGTTAGTTATGATCGCTTTTATGTATAAATCATGCCATTTTTTCCTATTTTGAACAGTTGCTTCAAAATTGTGGCCTGTTGGTTTCATAGATGCTTCCTGAAGCTAGTGCCTGTATTTCAGAGTTTTCTATCAATAGTACCATGTGCTAATTGGATTGATTCCTCCCAAACCCTAGAGGGTGGGGTAAAATAGTCTAGAGTACATGGGCCTCCATGGGCTGAATACACACATACTCCAACACCCCCCCGCAGTCTGAACTTCCGGCGCAGCGGAGTTTCAGATTGGCCAAGAAAGAAAGAACACACACCCAGGGTAACAACCCCCCCGCAGACTCAACTCTAGCCACGCGCGATGTTGAGGCTGGAACGGAACTCGGAGAAGACCGCAGAGGGTAGACCCTTGGTGAAGATGTCGGCAAACTGGGAGGTGGTCGGGACGTGTAGAACTCGAACATCGCCGATGGCGACCCTGTCGCGGACGAAGTGCAAGTCGATCTCCACATGCTTAGTCCGCTGGTGCTGGACCGGGTTGGTGGAGAGGTACACCGCGCTGACATTGTCGCAGTAGACGAGCGTGCTCTTGGCAAGCGGGCTGTGAAGCTCAGCCAAGAGCTGCCGGAGCCAGGAAGCCTCTGCTACGCCATTGGCGACAGCCCGGTACTCGGCCTCAGCGCTGGAGCGAGAGACGACCGGCTGCCGCTTGGACGACCAAGAGACAAGGTTGCCGCCCAGGAAGACAGCGTAGCCGGACGTGGACCGACGAGTGTCCGGACACCCGGCCCAGTCAGCGTCCGTGTAGACAACGAGCTCGGCGGAGGAAGACCGGTGCAAAAAGAGGCCGTAGTCCACAGTGCCCCGAAGGTAGCGGAGGAGACGCTTCAGGGCAGTGAGGTGCGGCTCCCGGGGATCATGCATATGAAGACAGACCTGCTGAACTGCATATGTGATGTCCGGCCTGGTGAAGGTGAGATACTGCAAAGCACCAGCAAGGCTACGGTAGGCAGTAGGATCAGCAACTGGAGGGCCCGCATCCTCTGAGAGCTTAGCCTGCGTGTCAACCGGGGTGGAACAGGGATTACAATCAGCCATCCCTGCACGCTCCAGAATGTCAAGAGTGTACTGCCGCTGGTGGAGGAGAAGGCCAGAGGGACGGGGCTCGACTGTAACACCCAAGAAGTGGTGGAGCACGCCAAGGTCCTTCATAGCAAACTCCTGCTGCAGTGAGGTGATGATCCGCTGAAGCAAAGACGGACTGGAGGCTGTGAGGACGATGTCATCAACATAGAGCAGCAGATAGGCCATCTCATCTCCATGCCGATAGATAAACAAGGAGGTGTCTGACTTGGCCTCAGTGAACCCCAAGGTGACCAAGAACGTAGCAAAACGAGAGTACCAAGCCCGAGGAGCCTGCTTCAAGCCATAGAGAGACTTGTTGAGCCGGCAGACCATATCTGGGCGAGTGGGATCCACAAAACCCGCCGGCTGACTGCAGTAGACGGTCTCAGTCAAGGTGCCATGAAGGAAGGCATTCTTGACGTCCAGCTGATGCACAGGCCACGAGCGAGAGAGAGCAAGCGAGAGGACCGTGCGCACTGTAGCAGGCTTCACCACTGGGCTGAAGGTCTCATCGTAGTCCACACCAGGGCGCTGGGTGAAGCCCCGGAGAACCCAACGAGCCTTGTAGCGATCCAGAGTGCCATCAGCGCGCCTCTTGTGCGTCCAGATCCACTTGCCAGTGACCACATTGCCACCAGGCGGAGGTGGCACCAGATCCCACGTCTGGTTGGCAAGGAGAGCTGCGTACTCCTCTTCCATCGCACGGCGCCAGTGAGGGTCAGCCAGGGCGTCACGGACGGAGGAGGGTACAGGAGAGATCCCCGGCTCCACAGCAGCAGTCGAGAGGGCCGCGGGCCGAAGAACACCAGCCGCCCGCCGTGTCACCATGGGATGTAGGTGACGAGGATCCCGCTCGAGGACAGGCGGGTGGTATACCGGCGACGCGACACGGGCGGCAAGGCGAGGGTGACGAGGCGGCTCCGGCGGCCCCGCAGGCGGGGACGTAGACGGGGCCGGCACAGGGGACGCCGGCAGCGGCGGTGTCGGAGCAGGGGAGACCACCGTGCGCCGCTGGTAGACCCGCACGGGCTGTGCATAGCGCAGGGGAGGCCTGTGAGCCACAAGCGGCCCGGCGGGGGACAACGGGGCCTCCGGGCACGGGGCCTCCGGGGCCGCTTGTGGTGCGGCAGGGGACTCCGGGGCCGCGCGTGGCGCTGCAGGGGACTCCGGGGCCGCGCGTGGCGCCGCAGGGGACACCGGGGCCGCGCGTGGTGCAGCTGGGACAACCGGAAACGGGACCGGCGCAGCAGGAAGGCACACCGGCGAAGGACCTGCAGAACGCTCAGACAAGGGTGGCTGGACCACCGGGTCAGTGGGAAAAAGGGACTCCAACTCAAGGTCGGAAGCTGGGGTGGTGGTGGAGGAGTAAGGAAAAAACGACTCATCGAAAACAACGTGCCGGGAGATGACGACCCGTTGAGACGTGAGGTCAAAGCAGCGGTACCCCTTGTGGTCAGGGGAGTAACCGAGAAACACACACCGAGTCGAACGGGGCGCCAGCTTGTGAGGAGCAGTGGCAGAGGTGTTAGGGTAACAGGCACACCCGAAGACACGGAGGTGATCGTAGCGGGGAGGGGTACCGAAGAGAGCATGGTGTGGGGTGGGAGCTGGGGAGGCAGTGGAGGGGAGACGGTTGATCAAGTAGGTGGCTGTGTGAAGACTCTCCGCCCAGAAGCGAGCGGGAAGAGAAGCCTGGAACAGAAGGGTGCGCATGACATCGTTAGTGGTACGAATCATGCGCTCAGCCTTGCCGTTCTGAGCGGAGGTGTAGGGGCAAGACATGCGCAATTGGACACCGCGAGTGAGGAAGAAAGAGCGGGAGGCGTTGTTGTCAAACTCACGGCCGTTGTCACACTGGACGGCCTTAATGGTGAGGCCGAACTGAGTGGAAACCCAGGCAAAGAAGTGGGACAACGTGGAGAACGTCTCAGATTTAAAGCGCAATGGAAAAGTCCAAGAATAATGGGAGAAATCATCAACCACCACCAAATAGTACTTATAACCAGAAACACTAAGTACAGGAGATGTCCACAGATCACAGTGTACAAGATCAAACAAGCGATCTGCATGGGAAGAAGAGGCAGAAAAAGGAAGTCTAACATGACGCCCTAACTGGCACGCATGACAAAGATGCTCATCAGGAGCTCGAGTACAAGGCAGATCTGCACTACGACTGAGCTGAGCCAAAACGTCGCGGCCTGGGTGACCAAGGCGGCGGTGCCAGGTAGTGGACGAGGTGGTGGCGACGAAAGCAGCTGACGAAGGAGAAGCCGAAGGCGAAGCAGCGGAAGGAGGAAGCCGGAGGGTGTAAAGGGGCCCCTGGCTGTCACATCGGAGAAGTGGACGCCGGGAAGCCGAATCCTTCACAGTAAGACCAGAAGAGTCAAATTCGACAGTACAAGAATTGTCAGCTGTAAATTGACGAATGGAAAGAAGGTTATGGACCATATGAGGAGCAACAAGGACATTGGGAAGACGAAAAGAGCCAAGAGAGCCCGCATCTCCCACGGAGGTAACAGGAAAACAAGACCCATCGCCGACCATGATGGAAGAAGGGCAAGAAGAATGGGGAGGCCGGACAGACGAGAGTATACCAGCGGTCGGAGTGGTGTGGTAGGAGGCACCCGAGTCAGCAATCCACTCGGTGCCCACTGGCGGTGTCAGCCCCACGGAGCTGAAAGAGCGAGCCAACGCAGCCTGGTCCCATCCAGCAGGCCATGCCGGAGGAGTAGACTGGGCAGGTGGGAGCCAGGCTGCCGGAGGAGGAGGAGCAACGCCAGCGAACATAGCCGACGGCTGGTGCTGAGCGCGAGGACCCCCCCCCCCTGGGGCCTGGAACGGCCACATTGAGATGCGCCCTGACCATGGGTTGGAGAAGGATGGCCAGGGTGCACCCGCAGCAGCAGCAGGGGGAGCAGGCGTCGGTGTACTCCCACGAGTGGCACTACCGCGCCCACTCCGTCGACGACGGCCACCACGGCCCCCTCCACCACCGCTCGGCCCGGGGGGAGGAGCGCCGAGGAGGGAGTGTGCTGGGGGAGCGGCAGGAGCTGGAGGAGCAGCAGGTGGCGCCGAAGAGCTCGCAGGGGCAGCAGGAGGAGTGGCGACGAGGACGGTGGAGGAGGACCCCTTGAAGAAGCCCCTGGTAAGCTCGTCAAGGACCAGGTCGTCCCGTAGCTGCAAGAAGGAGGGGAACGGCTTCTGCTTGGAGATCCAGGTCTTCAGGTGGCTGTAGGTGTCGTTGAGGCCACGCACGATGTTGAGGACCAAGAAACGGTCGTCGACCGGCCAGCCAAGGTCACAGAGAGCATCCGCCATGCCCTTCATCCGCCGGCAGTACTCGCCAACGGAGAGGTCCCCCTGCTCAAAGGTGCGAAAGGCCGCATCGACCTGAAGAGCACGAGCCTCGGCATTGCCAAGGAACTGGCCCTCGAGAGCCTGCCAGGTCTGGCGCGCGGTGCCCCCGGGAGCGCGGACAATGTCCTGGAGATCTAGGGAGAGGGTCCCAAAGATCCACGACAAGACGATACTGTCGAGGCGCTGCCACGCCGGGTCCCGATCCGCAGCAGAAGTGTCGAGGAGCACGTGATCGTCGAGGGCGTATCGGCGGAGAGTGAGAAGGACCAAGTCTCGCCAGCGGCTGAAGGAGGTAGATCCCGGGTCGAGGACGACAGGAACCAGGGCCCGGATGTTCTGGACCCCTGCCGCCTGGAGGTGAAGCTGGGCAACCACCGGGTCGGCAGGGTCGGGCCGGGTGCACTGCAGAGGTGGTCGAGCCTGGTGGGAAGAGCTGGCCCCGCCCTCAGTACGGTCCTGGTGAAGCAGTAAGTCGGGGGCGCCGTAGAGGAAGCGCTCCGCCTCAGCGACACGACGGGCGAGGGCATCCGCCTCGGCACGCTCACGCTCCCAAGCAAGAGCGGCCACACGCGCCCGCTCCTGAGCCGCCGCAGCCTCAGTCTTGGCAGCACGGAGGGCGGCAGTGAGGGCAGCACCGGCAGAGGGCTCGTGGAAGACCGGACTCGCACCCCCAGCAGAGGTAGGGGCGGTCGATGCCGAAACGGAGATGTGGTCATCGGTCAGTGGCAGATCGGTGGCCGGAGGGTCCCCGATGGCGACGAAGGACGGAGACAAGGACGGCGCGGCGGTGTACACGGAGCCGAAAGGACCCCAGTCAGCGCCTAGGCCCAAGGACCCCCAACCCGGCCCGGCCCAGACACTGGGCAGGCGCAGGGGAGCAGAGCTCCACCCTGCGCCGGCGGGGAGCGGGGGCAGAGGAGGCCGCTGCACCGGGGCCGCCGCGCGCTCCCGCGCGGCTGCCTGGGCCGCGGCGACGTCGGCGGCCTGGAGAGGCGCCGCGCGCTCCCGCACGGCGGCCTGGGCGGCGGCGGCGGCGGGGGGCGCCGCGCGCTCCCGCGCGGCGGCCTGGGCGGCGGCGGCGGCGGCGGGCAGGGTGGCGGCGGCGGCGTCGGCCTGGGCGGCGGCGGCGGCGTCGGCCTGGGCGGCAGCGGCGGCGTCGGCCTGGGCGGCGGCGGCGGCGACTGCCGCGGCGGCGGCGTTGGAGAAACCCGGCGGCGCAGGGGGCCGCGGCACAGAGGGCGCGCGGACAGCCGCGGAGTAGGAGAGGAGAGGGAAGGAGGAGGAGGGAGGCGGCGGCGGCGGCGGCGGCGGCTGGCCGCCGGCCATGGTGGGGCGGCGGGGGCAGGGGCTGTGGCGGCTGGGAAGGAGAGAGGAGGAGGAAGGAAACCCTAGTCTGATACCATGCTAATTGGATTGATTCCTCCCAAACCCTAGAGGGTGGGGTAAAATAGTCTAGAGTACATGGGCCTCCATGGGCTGAATACACACATACTCCAACACCATGTGTTGTATAGACTCCGCAGATTGCCTCTGCTGTGCATAAGTGAACTAAGTTCTCATACATTCTCAGTTTTTTGGTACACATTGCAAACCGCAGTTTTCTATTTGTTTCTCAAAATCTACTGTTTTTTGTTTATAATATTTTATAAAATAATCTTGAGAAACATCCGTGTGGGGTTTCGTTAATCCCCACTCCCAATTGAGTAGCTGATATTTTATTCCGCACTATGAACTTCATGTTATCTAATGTTTTTTTAGAAATATTGTTATCTAATGTTTGATTCATCTTATCATGCTATTTTGTTGAGATAGACTGAGACTTCTTTTGGGGGGTTCTTGATGTTCTGACATGACTGGCTGTATAGGGATCATATTATTTTGGTCATCTGCAATCATATTGAACTACTAATTGTTGTCATTGTTTTGGATACCTCTCATGTATTGAACTATCCGTTATCTAGTTTAGAGGACCAATTCTAATGCATTTTTCCAGAGAACCTACTCATAACTCTCTTTCAGAGAGTGGAGTGTGAGAAATTCTGTCTAAGATTTAAGAGTCAGGAGCTATGGTATCGAATACTTTGGTTTATATGCATTGCATGGTTACTAGTTTTATGACTCTGATGCTAGACTGGGAGCTGGGACTAGAAGGCTAACTTGTCGTCGTGTTTTTCGCAATGTTGTAACTGAACCTATTATGGGAACTGCAGATTTCAATTTGATAATTGAAAGTAACCTACAAGATAATTCTCACTTTTTCTGTGCACTGTGTTCATGGATTGCAGTTCACATGTCCTTATCTTGCTGCTTTTCTCTTTTCATTTTTAGTATTTCAAACTGTTGTCTTGAATACTTTGTCCTGTACTTATTTATAATGATTGCTAGGGGCAATCTCTTAAAAGGACCTTTCCTTTCTGCAGGAAAACCATTTCTCTTTGTTACAGCGGGAGACTGAGAAACTTCCTGGAGATATAGATAGGATGAGGAGTGAACTTAAGTCAGTGTTAAGTTAAAGAGCTGTTTATACCATGAATTTGAACGGGTACGCTCAGTCTAATTGTTCGTTACGTGAAACAGGTATGAGATTGACAAGGTCACCGCAGGGCAGCGGTTGGATCTAAACCTTGAAAGAGGGTAAGATCACATGTCTCTATTTATAAATGCTCTCTTCACCATTCAGTTCTTTTCCCATTAACTGGCTACCAGCTGCACTGGCTACTGAAGAAATTATACTTTCTTCATACCTCTATGTGGAGCAAATAGAACAAACAATAATTAACTTGCTCGTTATAAAGAAAGTTGTCATGGCTCATGACTTTGGCTATGATTATGGTTCTTAGGCCTTCAATCTGGCCTGCTTATTTCCTAGTTGTCATTGTTCACTTTTCCACATGAAAAGGCATTATTGTTTAGGTTTTAAGGTCTGTATACTAATCTTTAGTTTTAATATTTTCAAAAATTCAGTACGCTGATTTGACCTTATACCTTGAATGGGATACACATAATTTTTTTTTGAACGTAAATGGCAGGAGCTCTGCCTTTCAATTAAGAAGAAGAGTTGATCCAGTTTTTAAGGCAAACCGGGCCCAAAACCTTTACACACGGGCGGTTGGATTGGGTCATCACACGCGCCGCACAACACGCAACACCGGCCAGTTGGATTGGGACATCAACACAAGCCACACAACACAAATACTCCACACAAAACACATCAACAAACCCTGCAGCCCGGTGCAAGTCGTCGTTGCCGAGCTCAGCCATAGGTTGAGCAGCTTCGATTCCCTCCACCAGACCTCCACCATCTTCCACAACCAGCAGCCATCGAAGAGCGCACCGCACCGCACCGCACAACACAAACACCCCACACAAAACACATCGACAAACCCTGCAGCCCGGTGCAAGTCGTCGTTGCCGAGCTCAGCCTATGGCTGAGCAGCTTCGATTCCCTCCACCAAACCTCCACCATCTGCCATAACCAGCAGCCACCGAAGAGCGCACCCAGTGTCATCATTGCCGAGCTAGGTTGAAACCAGCAGCGTAGCAGCTCCGACTTCACCGTAGCGCTCGCCTCCAAGCGAACCAGCTACCGCGATCAGCAGAACTGACCTCCAAAGCGAGCACCGGCCAGAACCTCAAGGCATCAGCACCTACACACCGAACACCACCCCACCTAGCCAAAGAGCCACAGCACGGCATCGTCGCCCAGCTTCACCGACCCTGTAGGAAGCAGCTCCGACTTCGACCAAGGAACTCAAGCCAGGAGAGAGCGGTGCGCGCGAGGTGGGCAGCAGAACCGAGAAGGCACGACCACTCGCCCACAACAAAAGTCGGACACCACCAAAAGCACCGTGGGGCTCCAAAGCGACGCCTCCATGGAGGGAAACGACGCTGCACGCCGTCGCCGCTAGCCCGGGCTAACCCAGGCAAGGAAGTTTTCCCATGGAGAATCCCCACGGAGAGGGGAGGCGCTGACGACGACGCTTCCAAGGAAGAATGCGACGCCTCTGGCGCCGTCGTCGTCAGCCCTAGCAGCCACCAGGGCAAGCTTTCGCCCCAGCACCTGCACCACCCAAAGCAGCACACCGGAGGGGCGGGCAAGAGCGGAAGCGCAGAGGAGGAAGGGCGCTGAAGCCCGCACTAGCCTGCCACGACGAGACGAGCAGAGGGGAGGAGGAGCGCCGCCGTCGCCGCCCACCAAGCGCCCGAGCAGCAGGCCCCCAGCCCCGACGAGGCCCTTCACGGCGTGGATCCAGTGAAGAGGGGCCGGATCCAAGCCCTAGGGGCCAAGGCCGAGGAGCCCGCGGCCGCCGCCGGTGAGATGTCACGAACGGGGTGGAGGAGAGCCCCGCCGTCGCTCCAGCGAAGCGAACGCCACGCCGAGGATGCCCCGGCGTAGATCCGGCGAAGAAGGTCCGGATCCACGCCAAGGGGCCGAGCCTGGGGAGCCTGCGGCCGGCGGCGGCGAGGGAGGACCGTGGAAAGGGGAAGGAAAAGGGGTGGGGGGCAGCGGGAGACGAAGGGGACTCCCCGCCGCCGCCATCCTAGCGCCCGCACGAGCCTCTCGGCGGGGAGCTCCGGCGGCGAGGCGGAGGTGGGGGAAGGGGAGGTCTCCCGCTGGCGGCGGCTCAGGATCCGCCCGAGTCGCCCGCGGGGGCGACGCGGGATGTTTGGTGCATTTTGATACACATAATTTTCTGTTATATCCAATCATATATTGCTTGGCAGCATACAGGACGTTTTGATTGTGAACAAAGATGTGATAGTTGAAGTGAGAATTTTGCAACAAACCCCCCCTCCCTGAATGCATGCCATATTTTTAGTGTTGTTTGCATGCTGTGTTAATGTAACAGGAAGGCTCGTTCCAAATGGATGACACTGCTAACTGGGAGAACTTAATGCTCTTATCCAGCCTCTCTTGAGCCTTTTCAAGGAATATTTGTAGTTTGTTCTGATGAGATACATTTTTGCATTGATGCCATATTGATGCCTCTCTTGAGCCTGTTGGCGTATGTGTGGTTGTGTAATATCTCAAATTTCTTCTCTAAAAATTTCTTAAATTTTGAAAGTTTATTTCCATAACCCCACCCCAAGCCTTTCCCTACCTCGCGTCCTCGCGACAGAAGCGCTGCCCCTACCCGTGCCACCCCCCCCCCCCCCCCCCGGCCCCGGCCCCGGCCGCCCACCTACTTTGATGTTGGATGTAAGGGGTCTGGATATTTCTCACAGTGACAAGAGGTTTGCTGGTTTCGAGAAGGACGAGAAGCGGCTGGACGCTGAGATCCCCCACAAGTACCATCTATGGTGGCCATGTTGCTGGCTACATGAGTTCTGGCTGTCACATTGTAGTCCTTTTCTTTTTTTCCCTTGTCATAAATCATAATTGTTATCATTATATTAGCTGCCCTATATCAGGGCAATATGTGTAGTGTGTGCTATATCTTGAGGAGGCTGACTAATTCTCATTGATGCTATTGTTCTTTTGCTCTACTGTTCTATAATCTGGCCTGGGGCTCACTTCAGTGAGTACATCAAGAAGGGAATTGAGGCTGATGACATGGAAGCTCTATACAAGGTCCATGCTGCCATCTGTGCTGATCCAACCTTTGCCAAGTCAACAGAAGCCACCAAAGAACAAAGAAGCGCAAGAGGTATAGTAGCCTATCTACATCCAACATCCTCATGCGTGATGCCTCCCCAATTCCACCGTTTTCTGAGCTTTGACCTGACCTATTTTTGCTTCAGGTACAACGCCAAGAAGCTGACCTATGAGCAGAGGAAGGCCACCCTCGTCACAAGACTCAACACCTCAGATGGTGCTGACGAAGATGAAGGGGAAGAGGATGACGAGTGAAGGAAGTGTAATCTCGCTGACGTGAGAGTTTGGGGTTTAACTGTTGATCACTGGTTTAATAGTGCTATCTTATTCTGCCATCCAATCACGAGTTGTGCTAGGTCATTTATCGGTACCTCCATTTTGGTGATGCAAACAAAGTGGCTCTCTGTTAGTTTCGAGCTGGCGTTCTGGAAATTTACTCTTAATATGAAGGTGCTGCCGTCTGGACATGGTTCTTCTGAATCCATTGTTTGTCATGGCCGTCATAGATTTCTTGCATTTCTGAATGTCGTGTAATGCTGGAGCTTGTCATTGTCTACCGACGCATCTTGCCCTGTACCTGTAGTTGGTTTCGATGCTAGTTGGGGAAGCCTTCATTGCTTGCATGTCCTCAACCCCAAGAGGAATAGAGAGGGTGATGCTGTGGTTTGGCCCCTTCCGTGTCACTGTGGAATCGACTAATAAAAGGCAGTTTTGCATTTGTAAACAGTAACATGTGCTGGGAATAAACAAGTTGAGTGGAAAGGTCGTGGTGTTATGCAGACACTGCAGGGTTTGGATTTCTTGATGAGCCTCCCAGCCAATCCAGGTATTTATCTGGATGTTCAAAGCCTCGTTGATTTCTAAAAATCTTTGGGCATTGGGCTGTGAAGCCTATCGGGCTGGGCTGGGAGCGGCCTGTTACCGGCCTAATCACTGGAAGTGGATCCGCTAACTTTGAAGCTGCTGACATTGAGTCACTGCCTGCGGACCCCACATGCCCTAATCACTATCACTGTAAAAACTCATTTCTCTTTACTTTTATATAAAATCATAAAACCGATGGAATAAAAAAAATTTGTGCGCTTCCTCTGGGCCCTAAGTTATTATCCATATCAACAAGCGTTTATATAAAAAACTCAACCTGTGGCATTGTTCCAATGCATGAACAAGCGGAGTGCCTCAAGACATGCGGAATGCCTCGGGGTTACCCTAACCAACTCGGCTAGAACCCCTTGGCATCAACAAGCGTTTAAGTTATCATTTACGGGAGGCATAGTCACTTATTCAGGTATATTTAGTTCTTGATTGAAGTGTTATATGTCTTTTGCACTAAGAGGCCGGATTGTTTTTCCTTTATCTAAAAATATGTCTTTTGCACTATGAGAATGGAGAAGTAATACTTATGCCATTTTGAATGTCGGTTAGAGAGGATATGTATCTGGTAAATGGAGTATACAACGTCTATCTACTAGAAACCATGAAAGGCTTGCGCTCTTGTGAATAAAGTAAGAAATAACGTTATTTTGTGGACAGTTTATCTGTTGTCACGCATCACAAAAAACTGGTCCGCTACAAATATAGAGAAAATATGACAAATATATGTCTACTATTATTAAACTTATCCGCTAACTTTTAGCATCTCTCTAAGAATCTCGCACGTTGGTGGACTAGTGTTATAAAGAACATATGTTTAGGCTATAAATTGTCCCATTCTGTTTTCCCCTTACATATGCTTAGGCTATAAATAAGCCTGTCTCTTGCGATGGCGTTTTCCCCTAACATCAGAATAATGGAACTGAATCTGCAACAGATATTAGCTGGTCACTCTCACCCACCCTAGCCCTAGGGGCAGGGGCCTGGCCTCCCTATGATAAAAAAAATACATTAAAAATTTTAAATGCAAATAAGATTTTAAAAATTTAGTACTATTGATCTTCTATGAAAAATTCAAGTTTCATCGAGTTACGTTTCCCCACCCGGCAGCGCAGGCGGGAGGCAATTCCTTTCTCGCCTTGTAGGATTCCAATGAAATTTGAGTTGGAAACCAGACCAAACACGGAAGAGGGAGGGAGATGCTATATGTTCCGGTTCCGGAATTGACTTCTCGGATCGATCCCTTGGGCCTTGGGTATTGGGTAAGGAGAGAGGGAGGAGGTATTCTCGTCGATTCCAGCCATGGGGCTGCAGGCGCTACAGCGGCTAATGTCTCTGCAGCGCGCCGGCGTCGGCGCCCGGCAGCGGCGACGCCGGCAACAGATTCTAGACCAGAGTAAGCCTCCCCCCGCCCCTCGTCACTGTTTCTTCAGTCCACGCGGCAAAAAAAAAAATAATCTTTTTCTTTTGTCGTGTCCGCAAACTGATCCATTTTATAATTGTTACGTGAGTCGGCAACAAATTTGTACCATGCTTGTTTTTGTTGTAGATGCTTCAGTGAATAAAAGAAAGGGTTCTCCCTGCCAACAAGGTTCTGATGGTTACTCTCAAGCTGCCAAAATAATGCGATGTTCAATCCCAGACCTTCCGGAGGTATGGCAGCGTAAACTTTTTGATGATGGAAAGGTTTATAAATATATTGAGTGTAAAGTATAGCCATAACAGATTTAACCACACAAATTCCCAGGACTGCGCTAGCTAGATAATTTCTTGATTTAGAAACACACAACAGATCTATTCCTACAGTTTACTCCTATTAAATCAGTAGATTTGCTTCTGTTTTCACTGTTGCAGCTTTCATCTTACAGAAAAACTTTGCACCTTTAACTTCAACAGAGAACTGTCTGTCACTAGTCTTGGATCCTCTGCTATCTTCATAAGGAGTAGACGTCCAAGAGTTATCATTATTTCTTTCGAAGTAGCAGGGACTTGTCCTACCTGTCCTTTTGAATTTTCATGTGATAATTGTGTGCTAGATCCACTCCAGAACCTTAAGTGTGCAACTTGTTCTTAGTCCATATCTACAACATTCCATCTACTACAGCTCAGCTTCATGCACTATTTCACCTACATACAGTGTACCTCATCGAATCATCTCAACTTCTTAAATCGATGCACATTTCGTTACTTACTACTACGCTATTCATCTGACTTCTTGGAACCTGAGTCAATATTCACTAAATATTCACTAATAATATGAGGCATATAATCGTTAATACTGTTTGATATGGTTTCCCTAAATGTCAGAACTTTGTATTGAATCCTTCCCTGGCAATGGCCAATGGCCACAGCAGAAGGCGCTCTTGCATTTGGCTGGATCTGAATTTGCATACCTGTTCCATGGTGTGATGTATCTGCTTGTTGAAGCCATAACCAGCACATGTGACATTTTTGCCACCTGACATTTTTCTATTTCATATGGCCCTCAAATTGTCCTGGGAGTTTGAGTTACACCAACACTGGCTACTCACGGCCAGAGCAGGGGGTGGATGGAAGCTTACAAGGGGGTTTTACATATTTTCACTCGTGAACACCGCTTGCCATGCATCTTTGATGGCTTGAGTTCTTTCGACCATGCCAACACGCCCAGTTTCTTGCTTCATTTGCGCAGGTTCGCAGGAGTTGTGTTAGTGTAGTCCCCTTTTGTTGAACACGACCCGATTGCGATGCTTCCAAAGTTCCCAGGTGCACAGCAAGACAAATTTGCTGAACTCGCATTTGGGTGGGGGTTGGGGGGGGGGGGGTGCTGCGGTTTTGTTATGCTCGGCAGTTCCTGTGCTCTGAATGTCGGCGGCACATGGAAGCCGATCTTGGTCCAGAACTGAGCAGCTGTAGGACAGTGAAAAATGATGTGCGAGGTAGTTTCTGATTCCAGTCCGCAGATGTCACACGTGTCGTCTTCTATCACTTTCTTCTTCAGCAGATTGCTACTGCATTGGACCTGTTCCTGAATGAGCAGCCAACCGAAGAACTGTACTCGTGGAGGCGCGCGGTTCTTCCATACGAAGGTCGCTGGTCGCAGCACTGCTGTGCTCTCCTTGTCCAGCATATGTGAAGTGGCCATCCACGAGTGGTCAGATTATGAATCCCCAGTCCTCCATATATAATCAGTCTATTCAATGTTGGGCAAGATACGAGGCAATTTCCACATTGGCTTACTCCTGTTCAGCCCAAAGAAAACCTCTCCTTTTTGTCAGTTGTTTTAATAACCATTGGGATGGCCCATCACTCAGTTGGTATATGGGGTACGACTGTTAAGCCACACACATGGCCATAAGGCCTGACACATACGTAGGTCCATTTCCCTGAAAGCCCAACTACTTTAATTTGTGATCTGCAATATAAGCAATTCTTAGATTGTGCTAAGTATGTGTCTATAGAACAGAAAATTTTGATCAATCTTTTCACTGGTTTCGCAATTCACTCTGGGGCATTGATTCTGCTATTGCTGCTTAAACTTCATAACAAATGGTGGGTTGAATTACATGTTGCTTCATGTTTTTCATATGACTCGTATCTCTTACATCGCTTTTGCCAAGGTTTATGTATATCTTACACTACATAGCTGTTACATATCTACTTCATGGGCTTCGGGTAATTTTGGTATTTGGGTGTACTATTTGCACCCTATTCATTTATTTTTCATGTTGCTATTGTGATGTATGTATAAGATACTTTGCACAATGAAATGTCATCCTGTGCATTTTATTTGACAAAGTTGAACAGAAACCAGTAGTGTTGGTTTCTTGGTGCTCTAATGCAAGCAAGGGTACACTTCATAGTATTTGATCAGTACTTGCCATTCGTAACTGTATTTTTTCCTTAGACATAACATTGTTTTGGAAAATAATTATTTCTGCAAATCTCAGTTTACCTGAAATACTGACATGGTTAAATTCCACTGCTCTACCTACTTATGTAATACAGCGAACTTTGTGCAATTATATGCAGAGAGCTACCTAGGACATGTGGTTTTGCTATTTTCTCTGGCTGCAGTAACCATTTGGATTTACAATTCCAACATTAACATTTTATCCCATGCTTGTGCATCCAGGACATTTGGTGTCATATACATTCCCTAATGCCACTGCGTGATGCTGCTTGTGCTGCTTGCGTGTCCCATGCCTTTCTACGTTCTTGGAGATGCCATCCCAACCTCACCTTGAATATTAATATGCTTGCCTCGGAAACACATGCATGTGAACTGAGCTATAGTGACAAAATCGACTGCATTCTGAGGAACCACTCGGGCTGCTTGAAGGTATTGAAACTAGAATTGGATTGTATCTTCATCTCCCGCCGTCATCTCGACAATTGGCTTTGTGCTGCGGTTACACCAGGGATTGAAGAACTCACTCTTCTGCCATATAAACGGAAGTACAATGTCCCATTGTCACTCTTATCCAATGGGGTTAGAAACTCCATTCGGTATCTTAAAATTGGCTACTGTACCTTTCGACCCACAGCTGAACTTGGTCCCCTGAGAAGCCTAACAAGTCTGTATCTGTGTACTCTGCGTATTACGGGGGATGAATTAGAGTGCTTTCTTTCCAACACTCTTACTTTGAAGCAGCTGGTCCTTGTTGATTGCAAGGAGATAATTTACCTGAAGATACCTTGCATGTTGCAGCAGCTTGGCTACTTGAAGATCTTTGAATGTTGGAGGCTGCAGGTTATAGAGAGCAAAGCTCCAAATCTCTCTATTTTTTGCCTTAGTGGAGAAATATCAAAAGTCTCGCTTGGAGAAACACTTCACATGAGGAATCTAACCTTGCACCGTTCAAATGTTGTCTGTTATGCGCGTGCTGATCTTCCATCCATTATGCCAAATCTTGAGACTCTTGTCTTGAATTCATGCGGGGAGGTATATATGCTCTAAAACTTTATGTGTTGTAGAGTGTCGATTACATACTTACTTTGTGTATAATTAACCTCAAGCACCTGAGAAATCACGCATCTGTTGTGCATGCAGGTGGTCAGTACACCAATGCTGCCTACCAAATTCCTCTACCTCAAGCACCTGTCCATTAACCTGGTTGCAGGGTTGAACCTTTCCCTGTCCTTTGATTATTTTTCTCTGGTGTCTTTCCTTGATGCGTCTCCTTCCTTGGAGACTTTGATGTTGGATGTAAGGACGATGGTGTTCATTCCATCCCATCCTGCAAAGATATCTGATCACTCTTATTCATTTTGGTTTCCTCTTCTTCAGGTGACCCAACATCTTATGAAGCATGAATCGGTTGTTGGAGGATCCTCACATCTGAGGCAGATGCCTGAGCATCGCCATTGCTGCCTCAAGAGTGTGAATATCACTGGGTTCAGCTCTGCCAAGGGCCTGGTTGAGCTAGCATGTTACATTATCAAGAACGCAGTTTCACTTGAGTCTATGACACTGGACACCATCTTTGGTCCTAGGCATCGTTCTAGAAACAACCATACGCTGTGCCTCCCTAAGAGCACCGGTATTCTTAAGGAAGCGCCTAGAGCAGTCACCGCTATCAGAGAGTTCATAGAGGATAAAGTTCCCCCAACGGTACAACTGAATGTTTTGGAACCCTGCAGCCGGTGCCATGTTATGCCGGGATAGCTTGTTGTCATAAATAAGCTGTAGTAATGCAGTTGTATACTTAATAATTTAACCGCATACGAATCGTGGTCCTGAACAATCGAACGAATTGGCATGGCTGTTAATCAAAACTGATTATGGGTTTGTCTAGCTATCAGCTGACACAGATGAAACTAAACACTAATGATAACTAATAAATAGGAAGGCAAATAAAAAAAAATCGATTATACAGCATTAGCATGAAAAATATATTGGAGAACGACCGCTGATATTGAGAAATAAAACAACCTTAGCTTAGCATCAACACCAGTTATACAGAACTAGATAATAAATTAGCGACGCCACACCGGGTATTAATCCATAATATCCATCCAATATATTCAAGTGAAGAACAAATTTAAAGTATAAACAGTATACATCACTCACAACTGCTGAAATTAAAAAAAAAATCATAAATCATGCATTCAGGCATGAACAAATACCAATACCAGTGACAACAAACATGCCAAACCCATAATACCAAATACCAAATCTGTCTATGAGCAGATCGGGAGCAATTGACCTCTTCCCTTATCTAAAAAAGATCAAAGGGAAAAAAAAAAGCTAGCCAATAGCTTTAGAAACTAAACAGTAAATCCCCTCGTGAGTATCATATCCCATGGAAAATTGTATTCACGGCAACCCTCGTCTTACTCAAAAGATTTCATATAAACGTTTACATATATATATATTTTTGAATATAAGATGAATGATCAAAGTTTTAAAAAAAAATCAATCACGTTTATATTTAAATACGGAGAGAGGGAGTACGTATTAGTGATGAATTAGTAGAAACCGTGTGAAGCAGGCAGTCATGAACAAGGAAAGGAAATGTGCCATTGGGCCGTGCTCGGGTCGGGCGTTCTTTCCGATCCACCTTGGTGCAGGTGAGCCGTCTGACTTTGATCCGACGGCTTACGGGACACCACCGCATTCCCTTGCCCCTCCCTCCCCCTCTCGGCCGGCCTCTCCATCGCCGGCATTCCAAATTTCGAATTCCCGATTCCACCATCACCGAGTTGGAGAGCGGGACTGCGGGAGAAGGAAGGGCGCGCGCGGGAGGATGGCCGAGCCGGAGCCGGAGCCGGCGCCCCGCGAGACGATCCTCGTCCAGTCGCTGGTGCAGGGCCACCTCGCGCTCCTCCAGGCCGCCGACGGCAGCCACGCGGTGACGGTCGCCCGGATTCGTGTGCGCGACGCTGGAGATGGTGCGCCAGGAGCGGTGGAAGCTGAAGAAAGGGAACAAGTCCGCGCTCGCCCAGCTCGTCCGCGCCGACGCAGTCCTCGCGCTGCTGGAGACCACGGTCATGCCGATGCTCATCAGCGACCCCCAGGACGGCCCGTGGAACAAGGAGATGCTGCGCCTCGGCAGGCAGCTGGAGTCGCTCGGCGAACGGGTGGGGCGATCCAAGTGGCTGTCCAAGTGTATCAAGGATAGGGGGAGCGAGATCACCAAGCACCAAAAGTCGGACAACTCGCGTTCCAACCGCGTACTCGCCCTCCTCGAGAAGCTCGTCGACCTCCGCGACGGATACGTCACCATCAACGTGGGTGCCGTGGTCCGGCAGGAGTGATAGAAACCATCAGCGGCGTAGGTAGGTGTCGTCCAGGGGGAAGAGCGATTCACACGATTCGTCCGACTGGGCCCGAGGCGAGAAACCCAGACCGTGACAAGAGTAGGCTTGAGCAATTGTATAGTTAGTCTACATCTGAACTCGTGCAATCCCTAAACTGCTGTTCATGCTCTTTTCTTATCCAATCTAGAATTCCGCGTGGTGAGAGTTGAATCCCTAAACGACTGCCTGCTTTAGTTGGTTGGTTCAATACAGATTCTATATGATCTATATATGACTATATCCTTAATTTGATTTCACTGTTCTGTGATTTGACGGTTCAATACAGGTGTGTGCATATTGTATAGCAGTGCAGTTTTGTTGTCTTAAGTCGACTGCCTGTGCCCATCTTGGAGCCTAGTTCACTGCTCTTCTTGGTTCTTTGTGTGCTCAAGCTCCGTGATCTGTTTTTTTTTTTCCTAATATCTGCCAATGCTGCATTTCTGAACATTCGCAATTAGTTTCGTTTGTTTTTCAGGCCACTGGTGAGGACGTATCTGTTGAGCGTGCTGATTACAGGTCTTTCCGTGTTCTCTTGGATGTCACCCTGTTTTTAGACTGAAACCGTGTCTTTGGTGCCCCAAAGGTATATGCTCCTTTTACATCATGATTCGTGATGGTATACTTGGGTGATTCATTGTTGTTGCTTGTCAAGAATGGCAAGTTTTTGACATGAGCTAACTCTATTGCAAGCATTCGCAAATGCTTACTGTTTAGCATTAGTTTCTCATTTTATTGGTGTATTTCGCCTCTTCAAATCAATTTACTATATTATGAACTTTCTCATGTGTAGTCCAAATTGTAAGAATAGACATTCCCACTTGGACGTTTTTTTTTGTTAAAATAGTATTTTTGTAGGTTTAAGAATTATTTCTTTTGGAAGCAGATTATTCATCTTTGCAGCATCTAAACACTAGTTGTTTTTGGTTGCTTCAGGGTGCATTGCATGGTTTCAAGAAGGATGAGCAGCAGCTTGCTGCTGAGATCCACCACAGGTACATCGATGGTGGCCATATTGCTGACTACATGAGGGTGAGTTTGTTGTTACTGGTCACATTGAAGTTATTTTCCTTTGTTTCCTTGTGATAAACTGATAATTGTCTATGTATTAGAAATATGTAACTGTCCTATCTTATTCTACATGAGGGCAATATGTGTTGCTGTCTGAAGGAGGCTGATTAATAATTCTCGTTGATGTTGTTGCTCTAGATTCTGGCTGATGAGGAGCCAGAGAAGGGGATTGAAGCCGATGACATGGAAGCTCTGTGCAAGAAGGTCCATGCTGCCATCTGTGCTGATCCTACTGTGGCCAGGTCAACCAATCAACAACCAAAGGAGCCTACCAGCCTTACAATTCTATACAGCCTACATGTCTTCATGCGTCTGGCTATCCTATTTGCTTGGCTCTGAACTGCCTTATGTTTGTTTCAGGTACAACCCCAAGATGCTGAGCTGAGGAGAAGAACGCCAGCCTCGTCTCAGGACTGAACGTCAACTCCTCCGGTGGTGTTGGTATGTTTCTTTGTTCTGACCCTTCCTTTCTTTTCCTTTCGTGAGCAGGCCAGAAGAGCTGAACCATTACATGATGCTTTTTTAGCATACCAGCTTTGACAAAACAATGGTGTAAGTGTGGAATTCGTAGTTTTTTCTTCCTAGCTTTCCCCCCAATAAGGTGTGTATTGGTTGTGGAAACCAACTGGACAAATTTCTTTAACTCTTTATCATGAGTGATGTTTATCCTTACTTTCTTAGTACCCTACAATGTTCTGGCCGCTCTGGTGTAAGCAGTAAATTGTAGTACCATTTTCAAGAGATGTTTTCTCAAACAACTATTTTGCAGCTGGTAGTTACAATCACTTAAATAAAAAGTCTGCACACTGCATTCAAAACCACTTGCCTCTATGAATACAAAGTGGCCCTTGGTTAGTTGATCTTGGGGCCTGAAGTTACATTGTGCATTTCAGATATTGCTGTTTCTTCTAGCCCAATGGACGATCACGATCCATATCATCATTATTTGGATGCTAGGATGCAAACTAGAATGTCATATTCTTGTCTGATGATAAGAACTGCATGTTTATGTTAAGCATTGCTGTAGTTGTTTTGCATATATAGTTATATACTGTCAGCATTTCTTGGGTAGATGATCCGTTCAAAACTACCATGGATCTTAGCCCATTTTCATGCCTCTGCTACAATTAGAGCTACTCTTTTATCACGATGATGTAAAAGAACATAAAACTGAAATGGGGTGGGTGGAACTTACCTGATAGTATTAGTGACTCATAGCATGGTTTCTAGTGTCTACAGTTGCACGCCTTAATCTGTGTAAGCTGAAATCATGTGTTCGTATTGTTGTCCTATTGCTCTGTACTATGATTAGAAATGAAATGAACACAAACATAGATATTTCAATTAAGCAGCAACACCACATCAAAGCTCCTCAAGAGTTCTGTAGGGAAAGCAAACCACACAATACAATACCAGGGCACTCCTGAGGGGCTATGTCCTATATGTAATAAGTTTCACTTTCACCAAAGTAGTAGCAGAACAAACCATTACATGTGCATTATTAATTGTATTGCACACTAGTAATCAACAGAATGAGCCCCCCAGGGTGTTATTTCCGTTAGAAGGAATAGCCCATCTCTGAGCCCCTACAGTTAGAATAGCCACTCAGTATAGTCAGTGGGTTAGTGATCTCTTCTATCAGTGGGACTGCACTAAAATGCCCATTCTGCTGATCTGTTACCATCATGCCTATGCCGAGTAAACCACTCTGTTCTACTATCTGCATGCAACAACATTCATACTGTCAGCTGCTTTTTATCATGCATGGTATGGAAGAAGAGCTGGATGAAGCTTGTAGCTCTGAGTGAACTGATTATGGGTACCTTCTCCTGGAGAATTTCGTTAGCTGCTTTCCACATGCCTTCTTGCATATAAGGAGATTTGTTTAGTAAGTTGTGAATGTTGCTTTGGGTGTTTGTAGAGTTAAAGAGTTTTCAGTGCTTGGATCTCTTGTATCATTATCTGCATCTGTTAGATGAGCTGCGATTTCAGCTACTCTGAAATGATATTTCTTTAAGAAAATTTAGGAGTTTTGATGAATTACCTTTGTGGAGCGGATGTTGTACATCCATATCTCCAAGTACCTCCCTAGTGCATTCAGCTATTCAACAGTCATGTGTTCATTGGCCCTGTTCCCATAAATGTACCTGCCAAAGTGTATCTTTCTTTGTCAGAATAAATGGAAGAATTCAAAGTTTGAGGATGTATGCATACCCTGTTGTTCCCCCTTTTCTTTTTGTTTCGTTTTATAAGAAATCCTATTTTAAGAGGGCAGCTCGGGTTTCCTAGTGTACAGTTCGGTGTAAGAGCAAAAATTCCTAAATTTTTAAAGTTTCTCCCTTAAAAGAAATGGTTTATGTTGCTGGACTCGGTCTGGCACACCTCAGTGATGCTACCTACATATGAACAAAGCATGGACCTGAGGATGACTGCAGTTTCATTATTGCAATGTTGGCAATATAATCTACCACCTAAACCTGATCTGCTTATCTTCTTGATATAGCCTATATATATATTTCACCAACTTATCCCATCACAAATTAGTCCTATGCACCGAGCATTTGCAAATAGCCTTTTTTTTTTTAATTATGGTACTTAGGTGGAGTAAAACAATCTCTGTTAATTCCAATGCTGATCTCCATCACTCTTGTTTTTTTTTCTCTAAACTGTTGTGGGTACAGTTGAGCCTGGATGTAGTTGAGTTCAACTTACACAACATTTTTTTTTTCTTTTCTATTATTTGATAGCTTGTGCTAGTAATGGTATAGATCTAATTGAATGTGTGGTAATTTCAAATGTTGATGTAGTCATAATCTCGGGTAATTTTTATAAGCTTTACTAGCATATAGGACAAAATGAACATGAAATTCACCGGTTCTCTGCTTATGAGGCCATCATCGTGTAACATGTGTTAACTGTTGTGCTACTGTCTCTGCAATTTCTAGACCTGCAGCATGGGTGTATAACCTTTAAACCTCTCTTTGCCAGTTGTCCTGGAGTGGAAGATGTGTTTGCTGGAATGGATGGACAAGCCGCTGATTCATTGTAGGCTCGACACGAGAACAGAAATGGTGGGGCAATGCATTAGCTCGAGAAAGTAATATATGGGCTGGTAAGGTACTTCCTCCCTGACTCCATCACTCCATCTAAACAAATGGATCCCAATTGGAGATGTCTTTTACTCCTACTGTGGAAGGGTTGTCTGAAGTCTGCGTTCCTGATGGTGGTTGTGTCCGACGGCAAGCTGCTATCAAGTCTGTTGGGCTGGGGCTGGTTTGTCTCTTTAATTTGAGCCCAGTCTGGCTGCTTTACATGCGGATGGCACGCCCAGCCCAATTTAGCTACCGGATATGTGAGTGGGCTGATTCAGATAATCATATATGTCAGTGGGCTCATGGAACCAACAAACCGCTCGCTCACTAGTCAGTCAGCCAGCCAGCCAGCCAGTGCAGCGACAGAGAAAGGCTGTGCCACGCGAGAGAGGGCCAGTGCCAGGGGAATGAAGGCTGCCTCCTGTGCTGTGAAAGGACGAGCTCGAACGACCGCCGGGCTTTGTGATAAAAAACAAAAAATGAACAAACCGTCGGCCTCTGATTCGGGCTGCGGGGGCTTGTGCTGCCCATCGCCACCACGTTACCTGCCGCCCATCGCCTGGGCTGGCTTTGTCTCACTCACGCTTATATAGTATCTATATGTGTTTGCCTTGCCTCGTTGGAAAATTTGCTGCAGGTGGTATAACTTGCCGGGCCATGGAGTTCCAACGCGAATTTAGAGCAGAGATTGCAAAATAACAGACAACTGTCTGCCTAACTAGATAATACTGTTACTTAAATCCAACCCTGCTAGTTGTTCCAGTCTTACTCCATTCTCTCCATAGAAACATAACCCTACATCATAACTTAGTTTCAACCCCCCTGCATGCATCAAAACAACCTCTTCAATGGTACAAAAAAGGAACACTTAATCAACGAACAGCTTATCGAGCCTCTTGGCAGCTCCCTGTGCCACCCCAACCAAGTACTTCATGTGTCTCAGCTTCACCTCCTTACATTTGTGGGCAGACACCAACCCATCGTAGTAGTCAAGGATAGAGCACGTGATGAACTTCTCGTTGTACATCTCTCATTTTCTATCTTTGTCAGCTCCTCTGGTGAAAACATCTGCGGAACACACAAAAAAACGTCAGTCCTGAAGCATATATATGACACATGCAGATAGTGACTGAAAACGCACACGCTGAACAGTAGCATGTTCACCTCAGGGGGGGTGATCGATTTGTATTTCCGGGTAAGCTATCTTCACATGAGCCGTTGCTAGCTTGATAGCACTCCAGTCCTGAGTGTTCAACCCAGATATCTCCATAAATAGTTTATCTGACATGTGAAGATCCCTGGAATGATACTTTTCAATCAAGTCACAATCATACAAGAAGCAAGCTGTTTCCACTATATCATCATTCACCTGGATGAATACAAAGAGCATAAGGAGACATCATTCCATTTAAGACCAAAGGCCATGGCATGAATACCTTTTTACAAAAAACATACAGGTTCGCAAAGAACAAGAGAAACAGCATTCCTGTTCCACAACGAGATATCATTCTTTGCTTAAATCTAAAAAATAACCACAAAAACAAAAACGAACAGGCCAAAAAAAAAAGAGAGCCAAGTATTCTGTTAAATTACAGCAACAAAAATGGTGAACCATATGGGTTTGAAGCACACTGAACAATCCAATATTTAATCAGTAGATGACACTAGCTACGACACAGTAAAGAAAAGAATAGGGGAACATCATCACAGGTCCAGGTAACAAAAGACAGATTGCGGATAACACTCACCATCTCTGGTTTGACATCGAAGTTATAACGGTGCAGGATCATTTGCAGTCCTTTACTCAATGGGAGGCGCTCCTCCTTGGTCAGCGCCTTGTGTTCTTGAGGCACCAAACTGCGCATGAGATTTTTCATCCCCCACATCATCTCCATCACACAATTATCATACCAGCATTTTACTCCCTGCAGCAAAGACCACGGTGAAAAAGCTGATCATGATATTATATATTCATGTTGTGCACATACAATATATCCACACTGCTGGAACCTGCACAAATTAAATTACCAGCTCCTGATCTGCTTCGATTATCTCTTTATGTTCAAGGCTTCCGACCACAAGCGTCTCACCAGGACGGGTCCAAATCTTGAGCATGTCTCTCAGTTGTTTGTCAAGGCCAGCAGTAGGACTAATGGCAGCAGACTTGTCCTCAAACTCTAGAAATTGTTTCAGCCAGAGCTGATGATATAAAAAGAAATAAAGGTGAACACAAAGTAAGTTTCAAAAAATTGAGTACGTACATATCTTACTAACTAATTTAACAAAAAGAAAAGAAAAGAAAAGAAAATATTGAGCCATTGTGTAGCATGTCGAATAAGTGCAGTAACAATCCCAACTAGTGTCATGCCAAGTATCCCTTTGCTACAAATTAATAAAATAAAAACAAACAATAAAGTGCTTATATAGTACAACAAAACAAAGCGCATATTTTGAGGGACAAGGGGTGTGTGCTGTGTACTAACCAAACGTAGCCTATAGTCCTTGACAAATCTGGCCCAAATGTGCTGCATGGGTAGAAACAAGGAAGTAAGTTCTTCGTTCGGTGGCATGCATATATATGATGATCTTGACGATGGACGGGGGCAGCAGAAGAATTATAATTATAAATAATGTTAAAACGCTGACCTCCATCGCATCCTCTTCTTTGAGGATGGAGTTCCCGAAGGAAAACATTGCGAATCCAGAGGGTGTCTCGAAAAGCAGACAAGAGAGGCCCCTAATAAGCCTGCATGCCAATGCCGATCAGGGTTGGGTTCTCGTCCCTCCCTTGCGGCCGATCGAGGAGGAGATCGATCGAGACAATGCAAACAGAGCGGACCTACTCACCTAGCCACGTCGGAGCTGTCGTCTTCCACGGCGGCGGCCTGCTGACGCTGCTTTGCGCGCTTGCGTCGTCGGCCCATTATTTGATGGCAAGGGAGAGACAGTTAACGTACCCCTCCAAACCCTAATGATCCCAACGGTGCCCGTGCGCGCTAGGTACGGTGGAACGAAGAAGAGAAGAGGAGTTCTTCTGGAGTTGGAGGATAGGAGTAGATCATAGCAAGCATAGATCCACTATTCTACTCCCAGCGCGTTGAATACTATTCAACGCGCCGGCAGAGCGCCGCCTCCCTCAGGTGAGCCATTTAATCCCGCAACCGTAAAATCTAAATAAAGTCATCCCGCAACAGTAAAGCTAGTCCCGTAACCGTAAAACATCTCGTCGGATCGTCCCCACAGCCAAAACTATAAAATATCTCACCAATCTACTGTGCAATCGTAAAACTAACGCCACAACAGTAAATAAATATTCTACAAGCCGCAAAATAAGATCCCGCAAGTGTAAAAATCTAACACGTTACTTTTTCTTGATTCATGACTATCCGAAAGGGTAAATTCATGGCCAACCCATCTATGTAGTATCTCTTGTCTTCTCTCTCGTCTCATTTCTCAGATCCAGATCGGCCCTCGTGGAACCGGCGGCGACGGGCTGCGTCACATCTTCACCGGCGGTGTCAGCCCCTCGATGGCCATGGCACCTCACCGACAGCACGAACCTCTACAGTGACAGCGCCCCCTTTGGCCACCGCGCGGCAGCGACAGCAGCGTGCACCTCTGCAGCCGCAACACCTTCGCTCCGGTGGTGGCGCAGCCCGTTCTTCGGCGGCCGCGTGGAGACGGCAGTGCACATGAGGGCCTTCTGCATGAGCAGTTCGGTAACTAGCACCTTCCTCAGACCCTCACCCGTGTCCTACAGATCAGGTTGAGCTGAAGGTTGCACAATGTACAGATCGGGTTGATCTGAAGGCGGCGCAGTGAAGATTTTTCCGACAAGCGTCATGGGGGCGATGCATGGCGGTGCCTCCCTGTTGCTTGCGTGCTGCATCTGCAACTCAATGGAGTTACCAGGTGAGCGGAACCTCAAATCAAAGGACAATCCTCTTGATCTTGCCTCTAATAATTTAATGCACACCTGACCAGGCTCATCTACATAGGAGTAGCAACCATTCAACCTTTCAATCCGTTCTTCCACGGACCGAGGTCCTAGTTCTGGCAGAAGTAGCGGCTCAGCCATGGGGTCTCAGTGGCTACCCCTCAGTTCTCTCATGAAAGGAATTCATCAGCTGCTCATAATCATCCTCAATTTGTTGGAATTTTAGGTATGATTCAAAGGAATTTTATACCATCCATTTTATGATGTGAGTCATTAATTAATTCGAGTTCCAATCTCTTTCCTGTTTGCATATCAGATACTCTAGGAATTGCATTCTCATTCCACCTACTGATTTGAGAATTTGTGAAATCTATAGTAAAATAATTATAGGCCTGAGAACAGACCTTCTAGATGACAGGGCACAACACCCACACCTGGAGTTCAGGTGCATATGCATCTCTGAAGATTAAAAAAACTAGCCCGGGGTTTGATTGATTGTCTGGTCATGTGGAGGTGACTTTCATCAAACAGAAATCTGGTACACTATCAATTTAGTCTACCATGATCATTTTTTGTAATTTGATGACTGATGATCGGAGTTTTTGTTGCAAGCTACTTTTCAATATGATTCTAATACATACGAGTAATTAGTTGATTCCCGGTCCAAATTTTGGTTACCGTGTGCAGATTTGTAGAACCACGAATGGAGGATTTTATTCTGATCTGCTCCATCCGATCACTCTGGCATGCATCCCCAAAGAAGAATGTAGTAAAAAAATTGATTGGAGTAGTAAAATGATATGTAATTTATTCCTACTAGCTTTAGATTCTCCCATTTTTACTACTGAATCCATAAAATTACATTTTCTAACAGTGAACCTTGCACGTTTTGATATTTTGCCCCATTTTGATATGTAGTTTCTTGCTATACTCGTTGCAGCAAATTTGATCAGTTTGATTTCAGGTTGTCCCTTTTTACTACTAAACGTGTCTGCAGGAGCATGTCTCTCATTCGAACACTCTAGAAGTATCGTTCTAACAATTCACAATGTAGAAATTTTCATTTCATTTTGCACATTCTCAAACAATTGTTTTTGTTGCAGATCACGAGAGGTGAGGAGCAAGAAGGTTGCAATTCGTCGTATGCTTGAGTAGTTCACTTTTTTGTTTTTTTATTTTTCTCTTTGAAAATTCATGTAAATTGTACAGTGATGAAATTGTGTGTATAACCCTTGTATATTTGATTAGTAAAAAACATGTTATTCTTGAATTAGATGTGTGTATGTATGACCAAAGGCAGTTTCAATTTGTCTGGTATATTTGAATGAACTCAAGTAGAGCCGAATGAAGTTTTTACGATTTGAATAGAAAGGTGTTACTCTCTTAGTCTCTTCTCAACCAGATGATATTTCTGGAATTACTAGGTTTTATGGTTCAAAAAACAAAGATTTATTGTTGCGAGCAAGGTATATTAGGATTTATGGTAATTTTACATTGAAGTGAAACGGTATTTTCCAGCTGCGTGGCCTGTTCTTTTGTTACGTGTTTAGTAGTGAAACAAAAATATACTGCAACTTCTGCTACTAAAACTTTTTTGAATGTATTTGCCTTGTAACCTTATGAATTTTCTTAATAAATGCCTATTTTTTCCCATGTTTATTTCTGGTGTTCTTTTCACCTCTCCGGCCGAAGATGGCATCGCACCCCTAGCGCGACAGCACCTCTCCCCCAGTAATAGACATGGTTGATTCCCTAGTTTGTCACAATACTGGTGCATGGCTTGAGCTAAAATGTACCGGCATAAATCTATTATTGCTTTGTTTATATCATTTTACGAATGCAAACATTGTGTACGAACTCAAATTATATTACTACTTGATTTAAGTATTTACGTTTGATTTTATTGTTACAATGAGCAAACTTTTACATTTTTGAGAAGATTAGGAAAAATATTTATTATGGTCGCATGAGTAAAAGATTATTTTTATGATTGCTTTTACGTTTTTGAGAAGATGATTTATTGTGGTCTGGTTATAGCTAGTATTACGGTTAGGTTCCGAAACAAATATTTATTATTGTCGCATGATTATAAGATTATTTTTACTGTAAGGAAAATGGGCCCTAAGCCTTATGCTTAGTTCCCATATGTGGTTTTGGTGATTGAATTGACAACACGTGCCATGAAACTAATATTAGTGTGCAAGTGTTTTTGTTGAAGTCCCAGGGTGCAAAAGGTGAACTTAGGGTACAAACACCTCAAAGAAGGATTTAAAAGACACAAGAAAAGACCCAAACCGTCATCAAGTTGCAAGCAAAGGTCCTGACTCGGCGGTCCCGCTGACGGTCAGCGGGCCGATTTTTTGGCTCAAGAACAGAAGATAATGCATGCACCGGACAGTCCGGTGGCTCACTACCGGACAGTCCGGCGGTGCCACCGAACGATATAAGCAGAGAAGGAAGAGGCGAAGTTCAGCGCAAAACCTACCGCCGGACAGTCCGGTGGCTCACCCCGGACGTTATAAACCGAGGACAATCTAAGTTGAAGACCCGGGGGCTACAACGCACCGGACAGTCCGGTGGCTCACCGTCAGACAGTCCTATGGTGCCACCGGACAGTCCGGTGGCTTCAACGGCTATATTTTCCAGTGCAACGGTCGACCGGAGACAGTGACGATTTCACCAACCGGACACCGGACTGTCCGGTGGTGACATAGAAAAGTAAAACTTGGCCCCAACGGCTAGTTTCTGGGGAGAAGACCCGACCGTGGTGGCTTGACTTCTGCGGAAATGACTTTGCCATCCTCTACCCTTGCAAAGGGTGAGGCCGTATTCCTTTGAGTGCCACGCGTGAACAAAGGCCTTAGTGGAGCACCAATGAGGACGTAGGGGGTTAGACCGCGAGTTTCCCGGAACCTCGAGAAAAATATCACCGTGTGCTATCATCATCGTCATCGGGAGTTTGCATTCTCTATCCCATCTCTTTAACTTCCGCATTTACTTTCTTGCAATTGTGTGCTTACGTTCCTAGACTAGCCTGATAAGTTAGTTTTTAGGTAGAACTAGATTGCAAGATTTGGCTACGGTAGAAGTAGCAACACTTAGCAAAATCTTAGTGCACATAGATAGATTTACCTTGCATAGGTTTTGCTTAGTAGTTATAGTTTTTAGTGAACCTAGTTTTTAGAAATTCTAAGTCACCCCCTCTTAAGCGTCGGTCCTACCTTCATTTGCGATTGCGAAATCTAACTCCTAGCGTCTCCTGCTACTATTTTACATTTTCGGGAAGCACGTCTTACATTTATGCAACAAAGATATAAAACTCATGCGAGAGCCACTAATTTATGAATAGCCAGTGGTGTTAAAACAACATATATATACTATTAAAATATTTAATTACGGTTGAGAATACTGGCGCTCCACGGTTGAGTAGTTAATGTCTTACGGTTGCCCAACCCAACTTGAAATTGTAATTTTACTCTAGTATAATCATGCTCAATGCCTTTTTACGGTTATGGGACTCAATTAACAAATCTTTACGATCGTGGGAAACAATATTTACTAAAATACACACATTTACAGTTGCGGCAACCTATTTTTGCGGTTGGGTGTAGTATTTTACTATTGAGGGATATGCAGGGTGGATTCATGAATCCTTTTACGGTTGTGGACGATTTTACGATTGCGGGTGTAGTATTTTACGGTTGCGGGTTAGGAATCCATCTTTGGCTGGGGCTCGTCGGAACCGCCGGCGTGTTGAATAACAATTCAACGCGCTGCGCGATGAATAGCGCCACCCATATATATATATATATAGAGAGAGAGAGTTTTATCTACATGCGCATGTAGCTATACTCACCTTCAATAAACTAATAATGATATGTTCGCATACTCATTTATCAGTTTGAGTATGTTCACATACTTATTTTAAGATACCTCAAATATCACCATCCGAAAAAAATTACAAAACAACCCTTCTTTTTAATATATTATGATAATACCTTCATATTAGTACATATAACGGGGTATGTCCATATATTTCAGGTATACTCACATACCTCGTGTGCATACCACCACGGATGATCTAGTATCATTGCATACTTTGTGTACATACTTTCCGTTTCACTAGATACGCCCTCAGTCATGAGATACATATGCGAGTATAGCTACATGCGCATGTAGAAAAGAATTTTCCTATATATATATACACGACGGATCAATTACTTATTGATTTCCTTTCCCTGACACAGACAGGAGAATAAGGGAAGCATGCAAGGTGGGCCGGCGGCCCGTCCATACTTCTGTTCTGGAAATGTTTGTGTGCACAACGGGCCCAATACATTCCGGAGCTGGTTTGGCCCGCATCTCTCTGTGTGTGCGAATTTTCCTTTTATTTCTCCTCTGTGTGTGCTCTTTCTTGCCTGTTTCGGATGATGAATATTGGTTATTATTATAGCAAGGATATCCATCCATCATGCTGGCCTTCACAGCAGCATACTGTACATGCGAACTTAGCTTGTCGTGCCATGCAGTTCCAATGCGCGCGAATTTAGGGCAGAGATTGCCAAGAATATTGGTGCCCCAAACTGAAGCTGTTTGACTCGTATTTAGAGGAGAAAGATCAGATTGCTCACAGCAGCGAATTGAAGGCCACCAACGTTAATTCCACTAACACACACACACTGAAATTAAGGCACGCAACGTGCATCTCCTCATCAACAGGCTCTGAGACAATTAATGGTGCCAAAGGTTCTGACGACGCTCCTAAAGAGAGAGATCACGCACACTTATTATCTGACCCAGGATTGGAACCGCACAGCAAGGATCATCTCGTCCTCACTCGGTGATCTCAACCACAGCTCGCCCGACAATCTTGCCCTGATTGAGATCATCGTAGGCGCCATTCGCCTCCTCGAACTTGCATTTCCTTGATATGGTGTTCTGGAGATTGAAGGCGCCACTCTCCGCAAGCTTCACTATCTGAGGAAGATCTTGCCTGGCCCTTGCACCGTATGAGCCAATGATTTTCACCTGGTTCCATGTAAACATGAGAGAGGGTTGACAAGGAACCATGCATAGCTAGGATACGAAGGCGGTACCTGTCGTCGTACGAGACGGGTGATATCAATCTCCCCCACTACGTTTGTTGCAGCAAGCCCAATCATAACAGCTTTGCCTCCATCACGTACACTCTTGGCGCATTGGGAAAATGTTAACGCCTTACCAAGTGCTTCAACAGCCACATCCACACCCCTTCCATCAGTAATTTCCTGTGAGCGGCAAAGCATTCCATGTTTTGAATCAAAAGTTCAATATCCTAATATGAACACAGCCACTTACAAAAAGAATAAAAGAAAAAACTGGTAAACCAAGACAACTGAGTGCAACACTTATTAACGAAGTAGAGTAAATATACGCAGCTAGTTTCTGAACTTCATTGGTCATGTCGATAAATGATAAAGATTGACAATTTTGAGACATACCTTTATCCTTTCAACAGCATCCTCTTTTGCGGCGTTCACAGTATGGGTCGCTCCAAGTGTTCTAGCATTCTGGAGTTTCTCATCAAGAACATCCACTGCAATGACTTCAGAAGCTCCAAAGGCTTTCGCTATCTGTAAACAGCTGCAGAGTTTTGACTTATGAGGAGATGTGAACAAAAGACCTATTTTTAAGAGGCTACCAGTAAGAGAAAAGAAGTATGATCATGTTTCGGTTTCTTCATAGTATTAAATGGAGAAACACGGACGCGAGAAATCCTTGTATCATGCGCCAGCTCACCTTGATCCAACCCCTCCAACTCCAATCACAGCTACTGAATCGCCAGCCCGCATTTCAGCAGCATGCCTCAGGGCACCATACGCGGTAAACACTGCACATCCTAAAATTGCTGATTCCGTGTACGGCAACGAGTCAGGGAGAACGGCTAGTGCATTGGCTGGCACAACACAGTACTCTGCAAGCCCGCCCATACTGTACATGTACACTGGTTTCCCTGTAGATGGAGAATTTCTGGAGACTTTAAGCCTGATACAGTTATACCGTGGTGTTACTGGTGGTGTATGATGCAGATATATGCCCTCGAATTACCATTGCCCCTCAGAAACAGACGGGTTTCACCATCGTATAGTGTTCCCTTGGCACGATTATATGCGAAGAAGGACTCGCACAGATCTTCTTGGCCCTGTATCGAGTCGATGAATATGTTTGCATAAGCAACAAGAAAGCCTTGGAACACTAGCAAAAGAGCATGCCATCCATGATCCATTCAAAGAAGTTTTTACCTTAACACAGTAGAAGCAGTTCCCACAGGGCATTATGAACGCACCGACGACATGGCTTCCGACTGGGAACCTGAAGCATTTTCAGAGAAGGAATCATCAGTTCCGGAACAAGACAGTGCCTAATGTCTGACAAACTGAACCAACAGCCACCGGCAGTCGGGTTATATGGTAACAGCAAATCTGTCACCCCAAGCAGTTGCAGTTCTCTATGAAGCATCTGGTGTTCGGTCTCATGGATATACCTGTTGATGATTTCTCCAGGAGTGTGCATGCCATGGTCGACAACCTCCCCGGTGATCTCATGGCCCACCACACAGGGGCTTGAGAAAGGGAGCTCGCCTTTCAGAACATGGAGATCGGAGTGGCACACTCCGCAGGCTGCACCAAGTATGTGTACATCGTGTCAGACGAAGATCTCAGGAACCATATTGGTTGACCAAAACGAATCCCCCCAAAACTCCGGTCTGCTTTGTTCAGTTGTCACGGAATGCAGGGGCTCAACTGAAGCATCAGAGCAGAGGTCGCGCAATAAATTTTAAATTTTTCCCACTAGTTTTGACATTTGACCATCCATCCATTATACTACTCGAATCTAGACTCCTGAAGCCAGTTACTGAAGTAGCTGAGGAATTTCTACACGCCTAACCACACCAGTGTGGATGTATTAGAGAGAGGCCACACCAAATTCGTCTCGATCGAGAGCGGGAATAAAGAGCAAGTGGTAAAAAGGCGGGACCTTTGGTCTTGATGAGGACCTCGCCGGCCTTGGGGCGCGGCATGTGGAACTCCTCGAGCGTGAGCGGGCGGCCGGGCTCCCAGAAGACAGCGCCGCGCATGTAGCTGGGCCCGCCCGCGACGTGGTACCCCGCGGCGGAGTCCGGCCCGGCGGCATCGGAGAAGGAGCGGCGGCGGAGGAGGGCGCCGCCGATCCGGCGGAGGAGGGCCCGTGAGGAGGAGGAAGCGGACATGGCCATGGCCTGGACCAACTGAACCGGAGCAGTCCGTCCCGTCAAGTTAAGCGAGCAAAAAGGTCCCTGAACTCTTCAGCGTCTTGATGAGTGACTCAGCTCCTGGTTGGCACACTGATCTGAAGTCCTGAACAGGCACCGAAAACCTTCAAAAAGGAAAGACAGTCCCTGCTAATCACAAAATTATATAGTAGTACTAGTGATCCATATAACGTAGTACTAACAGCAGTTCAAACTGAACTTATTGGTGACGAAAGATGCCCCGGGATTGAAAATAATAGGAATGGCAGAAAAAAAATGATCTGGTTTGAGTGTGATGTTGTGCTAGTCGCTAAGCTTTGCTGTCATGTCTATCCATGTAGTGGTTGATGTAGTTTTGTTTCATACTTGCATCACAAACAAAGAGTTTTTTGTTTAATATTAGGGATAGAAAACAATCCATGGCAATTGGTCACAAGTGCCGTCTAATTTATTCGTGAAGCCATAGTTATGCCGTGGGCACAAGGGCTGCTACGCAGCTGTATTATTTTATAAGTAGTTCGATTTAATTTTTGTTAATATAATAATTCGCTCCGCAAGTTGCATGGATGAGGATAAGCACCGCCTGCCATAGCGGACCATCCAATCCAATTATGCTTCTACTGCTTACAAGTAGTAGTGACTGTGCTAGCTGCAGAATAACAACAGTCAGACAGGAAAAAGAACACCATTCTTCTCTTTATATCAACTGACATAAGAAACTAAACAAAAAAAAACAACGATTTAGGATTTAATACACAAACCACCGGCAGACCCAACAATAAATCAATCGAATTGATCACTAAGAGTAGACCGACCAAAATTCCCCTTTTTTTCCTAACACAAGGCAGGAGCTGTATCCGCGGCGGGTATTCCTTAATTGATCCAACACAGACGCACGTACGATTATCCATCCCACCGTGCACCATCTATCAGAAAAGGAAATAATAAGAATGGAAATATTCCATCGTGTATCATCTGTCAGTCTGTCAGCACTTGAAATCTAGCTTGTTACCAACAGTTGAGTGCCTTGGAACTGAATATTTATTAATTACACGTAATAGAAACGATATTTTATCATATCATCACTTCGTCAGTCAGTCAGGGCTTAAACTCTTGTTACCAACAATTAAGTTCTTTTGAAGTGAATAGGCCTTTGGCCTGGATTTTCTTTCTCATCTCAGCAGTGGCGGATCCAGGACCAACATTTAGCTATTTCACTATCTTCCCATTTCCTTTTTCTTTTCTTCTACCTCTCTATTTCCCCCCTTCTCTTCATTATCCTTGTCCAGAAAATGTAGGGAGTCTTAGAAGGGGCTCCGCAGCTGGGGCTTGATACTCGGCTGCCCTGGTGCTAGATCTATCCCTACTTCTTAATATATCAATAATATACTAGAAAACTCCAGGAGTGGTGTTGCCATGCCACCTTTAAGGCATCATCTGCCACCAGGTTTGGAATGATTTACTATTGTGATACCTTCGATATCTCAAAGTCCTTTTCATGCGCATTGCATCATACTTATGTCATTTGATGTTGAATTGATTGAGCATGCTTGTGTGGATTAGTTAAGTTCAACAAAAGTGCTAAAATTATGTAACTAGGAAACAAAAGTGCTAAAATTATGTAACTACGAATTGATTTAGAGTGTAGTTCAAAAAATAATAAATTGATTATACCATCACCATAGTGCCCCTATCTAGGGATGCAAACGGATCGGATCGGAGCGAATAATGCATTTTCCATATCCTAATCCTATTTTTTTTGTCGGATTCGGAGCGGAGCGGATATTGCTCGGTTACGGATATGGATACGGATTTTTTCGGATATCGGAAATGGTGCGGAATCGGATCGGTGTCGGAGCGGAAACGGATTTAAAAATATCGGATAATACATGTTATATATAGTTTTTTTACAATGATCAACAAGTTATAAACTAAAAGTATAACTGTTCACTTCATAGTTTAAATATCAGTAAAAAAAATAATAGTAACGGTATTTTTGGCACGATTCAATCATCATTGACTCTTATGTACTTGTCAAACTAATCGGATTATCCTATTATAAACATCGGATAATCCGCATTTAAATATCGAATACTCCATATCCGTCGGATTTTGATGATACCATATCCTACTCTGCATCCACGTGTAAATCGGATTCGGATTATCCATATCCACATGGATATAAAAACTCCTCCTCTATATCCGCATAATTAGGATTCGGATCGGATCGGATAATTATCCACACCATTTGCACCCCTATCCCTATCACTATAGCGTTGACTACATAAACCATTACCATAGCGTGTCCCTACACTAGCTACAATTCTCAACCCATTAGCAAAAGTCTTTCCGAGCAGCAACCAATATGATCAAGGCATTGTTCTGATCATACCCAAGCTGCAATATGAGATCATTCTATCCAAAGCGGGGACCAAGTATCTGCTTCACAATAGTCGAATCAATCCACCTCTTCGTCGTTGTATGCTCCATTAACGTCTTACCCTCAAAAAAGGCCGATGATGCACCTTCAGCATGAACTAATGTCAGCCAAGGCCTACATTAACCACTACAGGGTGAGATTTGACAAGCATATTGACCAAAATCCTTCTCAAGATAAAAAAAACAAAGCCCCAAACCCACAATAGCTTGAAACTCTAGTTACACACAAACAACTAGAGCCGTGGCATAGACATCCTCGGCTAATCCATACCCTCCACACATCGATCCAACCAAAAAAGCAAGAGAATGCGGTTCTCACTCTAGTTGGGGGCAGATACTCCCTTCGAGTGCCAAGTAGCCACTACCTATGTGGATCGTCGTTGTCGTGCCCCTGATTTCTCAGAAGCTAAATGTGATACAATAGCTAGTCCCAGGAGGCTAGCCACACATTTATTCAAAGCGGTAAAGAGTCGGACTTAGCGATTACAACACATATTACAAAAAAGAGCGGAAGCGGTAAGTAAACAAGCGTCTTTTATTCGGCCCAACTCCACAGGCAGTTGGGGATAAGAACACGACCTAGCCGAAGAACGCCTCAGCAAACGCGTCGAAGTCTTCTTCTGAAAGAAAACAACAACAAAGCAAGGGTGAGTACTTCGTACTCCGCAAGCCCACCTCACTCCTCGCGGAGGGACGGGTAAAGACTTAACAGTACATGCAAGGAATATCTGGAGTTCAGGGTTTTTGCCATGGAAAAGATCGCACATGCATGGGGTTCCTAGTTGGCAGATTTTAAGTTTAGGAAAACGGGTTTGTTCCCAGCAAAATAAAACTTGCCATTGGACTTGCCGGTCCGAACGGCTCGTGGCTCAACGGCCACCACATTTTTCACACACTCCTCCTTGGCAACCGCAGCTGCCTCAAAACCATCCTTTTTAGCCCATCCCAACCCACACTTTTTGTAAGAAGCTAGTTTCCGAAACCAAACCGTAACCCCGTCCATACCGATGGACACTGGACTATCCGGATAGATTTTAAACTCTGATCAGAGGTGTGCACTTTACCCACAAGTTCGGATATCATGATAGGAGCGACCATATCATATCAATCCTATCTAGGTCTTTACCATGCAAGGCTTCCCCAAACTTCAACCGTGAGAGACACGGGACCACCTGTCGCTCAGACCCGCAGCCACGCGACTGTTGACCCCTGACCGCAGCCATGCAACCGCGCCCACTTCCCAATCTCTCATGCATCCCAGCACACCGGTCTACATCCGGTTTGTCCTTGCAGGTTCCGACCACGGGTTGCCGCATACAACCTCGAGTGGTTGCACAAGCGGGTTAGGTGAGATGAGACGTAAACTCGGTCCTTAAGGGTAGAGCTTCTACACTTGCCCATCAACTGAGCCAACACCTGTCCAACCCTCGCAACAAGGGCCGGACTCCGGGGCTTCCGTGATAACGTCACCCCGGGGTTTCTACCCCCATAGTGGCTTCAACAACCGAAGTCGTCTGCCGGGGTCTTTCCCCACGTTTTCCATAAAACACTTTTCTTTCCCACCCATCCGTATCTCACCTACCAATTACAGATTATGAGTGATATAATATATGAGCGATCCCACCTATGCGCGCTACTTCTAAAGTGGCTTAGGAGGCTATCTTATTGTGGCAAACCTTAGCTAGCAAAACATGCATAGTTTTTGTCGTATAGCTAGGTCGGGGGTTGTAGTAATAAAATTAGGTATGCTTATGCATCAAATACGGGGAATTCAGTGGACTTGCCGTCGTCAAGTTCTTCGTCACAGCGAAGCTCGGGAGCTGGTTCCTCGGGCTCGGTGTCGACGGTAGTCACTTCCGGTTCCGGCGGTTTCTCGGGCGTTTCGTCTACCGTAAAAGCAAACACCCAAGTAAACATACATGCATACAGACCAAAAGCAAGGTGAAACTTATCATTACAGAGAGAGGGTGATTTTAGATGAATTTAGGTGAAAGAATCACTGGATTTGGAGTTAAAATGACCAAGATATACACATTTCAAAATTGGGAATATACATAAATCATATTGGAAAAGGAGAAAAGGCTACACGGGCTGAATTCAGCGCGCGCGGCCCATCTCCCTCATCCGAATCGGCTCGGCCCGTCCCCTCAGCGCGTTCGTGGGCCGTAACAGGCCGGCCCACGGAGCGCGCGGAGGGGCGGGACGGCGGGCGACGGCGTCAGGCCGGCCCCACCTGTCATCCATACGGAGCAGGGGGCGGCGCCGACGGCCGTTTGGCCCTGCCGGACCGGGTCTTGAGCGGACCGGTCGCCGGGGGCGGAGCGGTTCACCGGCGGCTTGCCGCCGGTGATCCGGTTCCGTCGCCGGGGACCGACCCAGGAGTGATGCGGATCCCTGCCGAGACGATGGAGGTAGACGTGGAGGTGAATGGTGCTGTGTGGAGGGCGGACGGCGGCGACGCCATGCGTCGGGGGGGGGGAAGTCCATGGCGCAGCGGCGCTCCGGCGGAGCCGGGCCAAAAGACGGAGGGAAAGAAGCGTGCCCTTACCAGGGACGCGGAGCTCACCTTATTAGTGACTGTGCGGCTCGAGGACGTCGAGATTTGGAGAGGGAATGCGCGCCGGCAAGGCGGGCACCGAGACTGTGTGGACGAGGCTCGCGCCGAGGCGCTTCCCGGAGGTGGAGGTGGTGGGTGCGTGCGTCGGCGTAGTGTACGTGCGTCGGGGTGAACGGGAGTGGGAGGGGTAAGGCCGGTGCGGGTTAGCCCCTTTTATAGCCGACGGCGCGGCGAGGCGTCGGGGCGGGGACAGGCGCCGGCTTGCGGGTCCCGGAGCGGGGTGGCGGGGCGCGCTCTGGCGGTGGGGACGCGTCCGTGCGCGGGTGATGGGACGAGGCGTCTCGGGGCCGAGGGCTAGGTGGCGTGCGTGGCCGGTGGTCGGCGTGACGCGCCACGGCGGGGCCGCGCCGGCGTGGCGTGTGCGAGTGCCGGAGTCAATGGCGTACTGCGTGCTGAGCCAGAGGGGAGGGGAGAGGGATGGAGGGGCGCTGGGCCGGGCCGAAAGGCCGAGGAAGGAAGGGGAGAGGAGATTTTAGGCCCGAGGAAGATGAAAAAGGGTTTTCACCTTTTGGATTTGATTTGAACCTTGGTTTGAATTTGAACTTAGGAGAGATTTGGAGATTGAGTAGAGGAAGTTTTTGCAAACATTTTGAAAACCGTGTGTATTTAGAAATGTGTTTTGGATGGATGGAAACCGGGGTGTTACAAACCTACCCCTCTTAGAAGAAATCTCGTCCCCGAGATTTGGTTGGTTTTCAAACAGATGGGGGTGTTCTTTCCTGAGAGCATCCTCTCTTTCCCAAGTTGCCTCTTCTTCTCCATGACGGCTCCAAAGGACTCTGCAAATCTTGGTAGTTGAATTCCGGGTTCTTCGGGTGACGACATCCAAAATCTTTTTTGGTCTTTCTTGATAAACTAGATCTGGTTGTAACTCCTCGGTCGACAGGTTCACTTGTTGATCTGGCACCTTCAGACATTTTCTCAGTTGGGATACGTGAAACACGTCGTGTATGTCACGCATCGATTCTGGCAGATCCAGCTTATAGGCGACCTTTCCTATTCGCCGAATAATGTTGTATGGTCCGACATAGCGAGGTGCAAGTTTTCCTCTGACTTGGAACCTCTTCGTCCCCCGAATAGGAGACACCTTTAGGTACACTGAGTCTCCTATTTCGAAACTGAGTTTCCGTCTTCTGCCATCTGCATAGCTTTTCTGTCGGGATTGGGCTTCCTTTAGTCTTGCTCTGACTTCTGCCACTTTCTCTTCTGCTTCTTTAATTAAGGCGGGTCCTACTAGGGACCGTTCCCCCACTTCAGACCACATTAGTGGGGTTCTACATTTTCTCCCATATAAAGCCTCAAATGGTGCCATACCCAAACTGGCTTGACGCCCATTGTTGTAGGAAAACTCGGCGAACGGAAGGCTAGCTTCCCAATTAGTACCATAGGCGAGTGCACATGCTCTCAACATATCTTCCATGATTTGATTTACCCTTTCCGTTTGACCGTCGGTCTGTGGATGGTATGCGGTACTGAAATCTAGATTGGTGCCCATCGCTTCTTGGAGACTTTTCCAGAACTTAGAGGTGAACTGCGTCCCTCTATCTGACACTATTCTGCTGGGTACCCCATGCAACTTCACAACATTCTCAATGTAGAGCTTGGCCAACCTTGCTCCCTTATAATTGGTTCGGACAGGAAGGAAGTGAGCAGTTTTTGTGAGCCTATCAACAATGACCCATATGGCATCATTTCCTTTTGGGGTTTTTGGTAATCCTGTCACGAAGTCCATACCTATCTCGTCCCATTTCCACATAGGGATGGGTAGGGGTTGTAACAGACCTGCGGGTTTTTGATGTTCTGCTTTTACTCTTTGGCATACGTCACACCGTGCCACGTATCTTGCTATATCTGCCTTCATGCCTTTCCACCAGTAACCTGTTTTCAGATCTAGGTACATCTTGGTAGACCCTGGGTGAATGGAGTAGGCTGAGTTATGGGCTTCTTCCATCACAATTTTCCTGGTTACTCCTATTTTCGGCACACAGATTCTGTTTTTAAACCATAGGGTGCCTTTCTCATCAACCCGAAGTCCGGTGACTGGCCCGGTACCGATGCGCTGAATTGCCTTCTGAATTTCTCCGTCTGCCTTCTGGTCTTGCCTTATTTGTTCTACCAAGGTTGGTTGAACTGCCAACAGGCCTTGTTTGGGTTCTTGTACAATGTGCATGTTGAGTTTCAACAGGTCCTCTTTTAAGTGTTTATTCCTTGGGATCCACTCCTTGCCATATGCTTTTCTGCTCAATGCATCTGCTACCACATTTGCCTTGCCTGGATGGTACTGAATGCTCATATCAAAATCTTTGATTAGTTCTAGCCATCTGCGTTGCCTCAGATTCAGGTCAGGCTGGGTGAAAATGTACTTGAGGCTCTTGTGGTCAGTATACACCTCACACTTGTTGCCAATTAGATAGTGTCTCCATACTTTCAGTGCATGTACCACCGCAGCTAACTCAAGGTCGTGCGTGGGGTAATTTTGCTCATGATCCTTGAGTTGCCGGGAGGCATAAGCTATCACCTTGTCGTCCTGCATGAGGACGCAACCCAACCCTTGCCGAGACGCGTCACAGTATATGACGAAGTCCCGGTGAATGTCAGGCAGTACTAAGACTGGGGCTGAGGTTAGTTTGGCTTTCAGCTCTTGAAAGCTTTTCTCGCAGGCCTCGGTCCATTCGAACCGGGCACCCTTTTTCTGGAGCGCTGTCATGGGCTTGGCAATTTTCGCAAAGCCCCCAATGAAACGGCGGTAAAATCCCACCAATCCAATGAAACTGCGGACTTCGCTTACATTAGTCGACTGTGGCCATTCCATTACTGCCTCTACCTTTTCAGGGTCCACTGTTACCCCTTCTGCTGTGATGATATGCCCCAGGTATGAAATCCTTTCTAACCAGAACTCGCATTTACTGAATTTAGCATACAACTGGTGGCTTCTTAATTTCTCCAGTACTTTCCGGAGGTGTTCTTCATGTTCCTCGATTGTCTTGGAATAGACAAGTATATCATCAATGAAAACTATGACGTGCTTGTCTAATCCGTCCATAAATATCTTATTCATGAGGTTCATGAAGTAAGCCGGGGCATTGGTGAGTCCAAAAGGCATCACTGTGAATTCATACTGGCCATATCTGGTAACGAAAGCAGTCTTGTGTATATCTTCCTCTCTGATCTTGAGCTGATGGTAACCTGACCTCAAGTCTATCTTGGAGAAATACTTTGCTCCCTTCAGCTGGTCGAATAGATCATCGATCCGCGGAAGAGGGTACTTGTTTTTGATGGTCATCTCGTTCAGGGATCGGTAATCTATACACATTCTCATACTTCCATCTTTCTTGGATACAAAGAGCACAGGGGCTCCCCATGGGGAAGAACTGGGTCTGACAAAGCCCTTCTCCTGCAGGTCTCTGAGCTGTTCTTTCAGTTCCACTAGTTCCTTTGATGACATTCTGTATGGTCTCTTGGCAATGGGTGGAGTTCCAGGGTAAAGATCAATTATAAATTCTATATCTCTGTCTGGAGGCATCCCGGGTAGCTCATCAGGGAAGACATCTGGGTACTCTCGGGTTATAGGTACATCATGGATGGTCTGGATTTGTACGTGGAAGTTCATGGGGTCGCGGGTAGGTTTATCGACGTGGAAGAATACTCTGGTTCCATCAGGGCGGACTAGGTGCACAGTTTTGTTTTTGCAGGTTATGACGCCCTGGTGAGAGCTCAACCAGTTCATGCCCAGAATGACGTCAATGTCCTGGGACTTGATCACTATGAGGTTTGCGGTGAACACTACCCCTCTTAGAAGGATTTGGACCCCGACACACCCGAGTTGACACGGGATGTCAGCCCCGGGTGTTCGGGTTAGGAGTGGCTTTTTGAGTGGTATGGTGGGGATGTTGTGTTTCTCGACGAAGGATGAGGATATAAATGAATGTGATGCACCAGAATCAAATAGAACAGTTGCTTTAACTGAGTTTACCAGGAACTCACCGAGAGCCACACCAGTAGCCTGCTGTGCTTCCTGCGCTTCGACATGGTTGATGCGGGCCCTGTTAGCTGGTGGCAGGGGTGGCTTGCCGGACTGAGTACTCGTCGTAGGACGGTTCCCGGTAGCACTGGTCTGCTTTGGCCCATTTACTGAGTTGGAGAAGGTGGATGCTGCTGGTCGCATCGGTTGAGGACAGTTGAACTGAAAATGCCCAGGCTTGCCACACTTGAAGCAGGTACGAGGGTCATACTGCTGAGTCTGATAGCTGCTTTGAGTTGGAGCAAAGCGTGACGGGTTCGAAATAGTGTTTCTGGGGGGCACACCATACGAGCCCCGTGACACTTGCCCACCAAAGCTCTTCTGACGGAAACGGCGTTCCTGGCGCTGGGACTTGATCTCCATAAACTTCCTTTTGAGCTGACTTTTCTCTTCGCGCTTATCTTCTTCTATCTGGATGACTCGGTTGATCAGTGTTGCGAAGCTTGGTGCTTCATTTGAGTGAACTATGGACTTGATTTCCGGGTTCAGTCCCCGAATGAAACACTTGCACTTCTTAGGATCAGTGTTGACTTCTTCCGGTGCATAACGGGACAGAGTGGTGAACTTCTCAATGTACTCTTGCATGGTCATGGTGTTCTGCTTCAGCTTCCTGAATTCTTCTGCCTTGAGATCTCTCGCAGCTTCTGGAACATGATATTTGCGGAAGTCTTCCAGGAATCCTTCCCAGGTAACTTGCCCTCTGTGAGCTTCACGGTAACTTTCCCACCAGGCCAGTGCTGCCCCAGTGAGTTGATGAGTGGCCAGGGCTACCTTGGTTGGCTCATCACAGTTAATAATTTCCAACTTTCTTTCAATAGTCTTGATCCAGTCATAAGCTTCAAGGGGATCGTGGGATCCAGCAAAAGGTGTGGGTCTTAATTTCATGAACTCCCCCATCAGATTCTGAGCTCTGCCTTGCTGGGGTGGCGGTGCCCTTTGAGCTATTCCTTCTATGCAACGGACCAAGTTCTGAGTCAGTTCCACGATCGGATTGGGTGGTGGAGGTGGAGTACGGGCCCGTTGAGACGGATGAGTGTGACTTTCTGCTCCACTGTTTCCACTTTGTTCACCTGTTGCTGTTGGGTTCTGAACAGCCGCTACTGCTGCTGCTGCTGCTGCTGGCTGGCCATTGTCACCCTGCCCTTCTGCCACTGCTTCTGGCACCACATTGTCGGCGTTGCCCGAGTTGTGAGATGCCATCTGAAAGACAAGGGTGGTGTTTAAGATAGAGATTAAGTGTTCTTCGTTGGTAGACCATATCACGAGGTTTTCCAAAATTTTATTTTATTCAAACAACCGTTCTAGCGATACAAGGGGGCAAAGCATGCCTTAGGACACCATGGTTGACTCTATTCGAGGAGGCCTATCAATTCCTCCAAAGGAGTTGGGGTACCCTCTTGGGGAAGCATCTCGGAAGCAGAGAGGTCGATATCAATATCGTCGTCAGGGAAAGCCTCACTAACTGGAGGAAAAAGACTCCAATCTAACTCTAGACTGGCTAAGTCAGCATCCTGGCGTTCCTCTGTCTCCTTGTTTTGTGCGGGTTCCTCAGGCTCCGTCCTGGCCTTCTTTGTGGTGTGTTCTTCCGTTGCTGGCTCTTCAGGCTCGATTCTGGTCCTTTTTGCCATGCGTTCCATCTTTGCCTTGTACTTGTTGCGCGTGCTCCTCACCATCTCCCAAGCTGCCCTTTCCTTGTCCTCAGTAGCCGCTAATCTAGTACGTAGGGAAGCATTCTGGATTCTCAGCTCTCTGGCCTCCATTTCACTGGCTAGCACTCGACGGTGGGTTTTGAACAGTTGCTTGTCTAGCTTTTGGAAATGGGTGTCTAAGGCGTAAAGGTAGTTGGTCAAGCTGGATATGGTGGGGTTTTTGTTGGATACCCTAGCTTCTACTACTGGGGTTAGGCGTCTCTTCCATAAGGGAGTGGTTCGGTCTTCCGCTGGGAAGAACCGTACGCTGGTGTGCTCGATTTCTTTTTCATAGATGTTGCAGAGGCGGCGAAGGGTGTTGAGAGCTGCGGTGTGCTTGGTAAGGTTTGGGTCATGGCCAGGGGTGGTTACTGCAAAGCCGGGGTGTTTCTTGCTGGCTTCTATGTATACGGTTATGGCACACCCTATGGTGTCAGGCTTGTGGAATTCTACAATTTTGTAGTAGGGCTCTTTGGGAATGTCGAGTAGCCGAGTGCAATGGAGCAGGAGTGTGACGAAGTCAGTCTCTCCGTGCTCGCTGGTCGCGAGAGCTGGAATCGCCGGGGCCATCTGGAGAAGGAACAAGCAGGAGTAAATAGATGGATAAGCACCAAGAAAGTTTTATAAAAGAATTTGGACTCAGAAACGTTATTTGACTTAGGGTCGCGTCTTACGGCCAACCTACGGCTCTGATACCACCTGTCGTGCCCCTGATTTCTCAGAAGCTAAATGTGATACAATAGCTAGTCCCAGGAGGCTAGCCACACATTTATTCAAAGCGGTAAAGAGTCGGACTTAGCGATTACAACACATATTACAAAAAAGAGCGGAAGCGGTAAGTAAACAAGCGTCTTTTATTCGGCCCAACTCCACAGGCAGTTGGGGATAAGAACACGACCTAGCCGAAGAACGCCTCAGCAAACGCGTCGAAGTCTTCTTCTGAAAGAAAACAACAACAAAGCAAGGGTGAGTACTTCGTACTCCGCAAGCCCACCTCACTCCTCGCGGAGGGACGGGTAAAGACTTAACAGTACATGCAAGGAATATCTGGAGTTCAGGGTTTTTGCCATGGAAAAGATCGCACATGCATGGGGTTCCTAGTTGGCAGATTTTAAGTTTAGGAAAACGGGTTTGTTCCCAGCAAAATAAAACTTGCCATTGGACTTGCCGGTCCGAACGGCTCGTGGCTCAACGGCCACCACATTTTTCACACACTCCTCCTTGGCAACCGCAGCTGCCTCAAAACCATCCTTTTTAGCCCATCCCAACCCACACTTTTTGTAAGAAGCTAGTTTCCGAAACCAAACCGTAACCCCGTCCATACCGATGGACACTGGACTATCCGGATAGATTTTAAACTCTGATCAGAGGTGTGCACTTTACCCACAAGTTCGGATATCATGATAGGAGCGACCATATCATATCAATCCTATCTAGGTCTTTACCATGCAAGGCTTCCCCAAACTTCAACCATGAGAGACACGGGACCACCTGTCGCTCAGACCCGCAGCCACGCGACTGTTGACCCCTGACCGCAGCCATGCAACCGCGCCCACTTCCCAATCTCTCATGCATCCCAGCACACCGGTCTACATCCGGTTTGTCCTTGCAGGTTCCGACCACGGGTTGCCGCATACAACCTCGAGTGGTTGCACAAGCGGGTTAGGTGAGATGAGACGTAAACTCGGTCCTTAAGGGTAGAGCTTCTACACTTGCCCATCAACTGAGCCAACACCTGTCCAACCCTCGCAACAAGGGCCGGACTCCGGGGCTTCCGTGATAACGTCACCCCGGGGTTTCTACCCCCATAGTGGCTTCAACAACCGAAGTCGTCTGCCGGGGTCTTTCCCCACGTTTTCCATAAAACACTTTTCTTTCCCACCCATCCGTATCTCACCTACCAATTACAGATTATGAGTGATATAATATATGAGCGATCCCACCTATGCGCGCTACTTCTAAAGTGGCTTAGGAGGCTATCTTATTGTGGCAAACCTTAGCTAGCAAAACATGCATAGTTTTTGTCGTATAGCTAGGTCGGGGGTTGTAGTAATAAAATTAGGTATGCTTATGCATCAAATACGGGGAATTCAGTGGACTTGCCGTCGTCAAGTTCTTCGTCACAGCGAAGCTCGGGAGCTGGTTCCTCGGGCTCGGTGTCGACGGTAGTCACTTCCGGTTCCGGCGGTTTCTCGGGCGTTTCGTCTACCGTAAAAGCAAACACCCAAGTAAACATACATGCATACAGACCAAAAGCAAGGTGAAACTTATCATTACAGAGAGAGGGTGATTTTAGATGAATTTAGGTGAAAGAATCACTGGATTTGGAGTTAAAATGACCAAGATATACACATTTCAAAATTGGGAATATACATAAATCATATTGGAAAAGGAGAAAAGGCTACACGGGCTGAATTCAGCGCGCGCGGCCCATCTCCCTCATCCGAATCGGCTCGGCCCGTCCCCTCAGCGCGTTCGTGGGCCGTAACAGGCCGGCCCACGGAGCGCGCGGAGGGGCGGGACGGCGGGCGACGGCGTCAGGCCGGCCCCACCTGTCATCCATACGGAGCAGGGGGCGGCGCCGACGGCCGTTTGGCCCTGCCGGACCGGGTCTTGAGCGGACCGGTCGCCGGGGGCGGAGCGGTTCACCGGCGGCTTGCCGCCGGTGATCCGGTTCCGTCGCCGGGGACCGACCCAGGAGTGATGCGGATCCCTGCCGAGACGATGGAGGTAGACGTGGAGGTGAATGGTGCTGTGTGGAGGGCGGACGGCGGCGACGCCATGCGTCGGGGGGGGAAGTCCATGGCGCGGCGGCGCTCCGGCGGAGCCGGGCCAAAAGACGGAGGGAAAGAAGCGTGCCCTTACCAGGGACGCGGAGCTCACCTTATTAGTGACTGTGCGGCTCGAGGACGTCGGGATTTGGAGAGGGAATGCGCGCCGGCAAGGCGGGCACCGAGACTGTGTGGACGAGGCTCGCGCCGAGGCGCTTCCCGGAGGTGGAGGTGGTGGGTGCGTGCGTCGGCGTAGTGTACGTGCGTCGGGGTGAACGGGAGTGGGAGGGGGAAGGCCGGTGCGGGTTAGCCCCTTTTATAGCCGACGGCGCGGCGAGGCATCGGGGCGGGGACAGGCGCCGGCTTGCGGGTCCCGGAGCGGGGTGGCGGGGCGCGCTCTGGCGGTGGGGACGCGTCCGTGCGCGGGTGATGGGACGAGGCGTCTCGGGGCCGAGGGCTAGGTGGCGTGCGTGGCCGGTGGTCGGCGTGACGCGCCACGGCGGGGCCGCGCCGGCGTGGCGTGTGCGAGTGCCGGAGTCAATGGCGTACTGCGTGCTGAGCCAGAGGGGAGGGGAGAGGGATGGAGGGGCGCTGGGCCGGGCCGAAAGGCCGAGGAAGGAAGGGGAGAGGAGATTTTAGGCCCGAGGAAGATGAAAAAGGGTTTTCACCTTTTGGATTTGATTTGAACCTTGGTTTGAATTTGAACTTAGGAGAGATTTGGAGATTGAGTAGAGGAAGTTTTTGCAAACATTTTGAAAACCGTGTGTTTTTAGAAATGTGTTTTGGATGGATGGAAACCGGGGTGTTACAGTCGTGATCAAAGGGACACAATGGTGACAGAACGTAGACGGTTGTCCTTATCGACCAACCCCCACCCCCCAGAATCGTTGGCGATCCCACCACCTTGCAGGTCACTCCCTTAATTCCTTGTCCTCATCGACAATGAATGGAAGCAAAGGGGTGAGGAGAAATCAATTTGAACATCATCTAGGGATTCATTGGTTAAATGCACTCCTCCAACTCAGATAGGTGTTGGTCACGCATGCATATGGTAACCATGGTGGACATCCACGTCGGTGTCAGGAGAATTCGGTGGCAGGTTTGGGCCTAGAGATGCCCATTTAAATTGTTTACGAAGGCATAAATTCAATTTCTTAGAATTGGGACCTATTTGACATGCCTAACATTGGTTAGAGACCGCTCATATAATTTACTAAAAAATGACCAGGAGGAAATCATACAATCCTTCAATATTATTAAGCTCTGATCCAATTATATTAAGCATAGTCCACAAGAGAACATTTCTGCCTTTGCCCTTAGCACTGAGACCGCTCTTTGCTTTCCCTGTGGTAGCATCGAACAGTAATAAGGTGAGGGTGTTACAGGAGGCTCACTGCCACGCGAGCCCCATGCACAGTGACTCAACCTCAGGGGGGACAGACATTAGGCGAGTCTCATCCGTTACAGGATACGACTACATTATTCACCCTAATCTATGTTTTATCTGTGCACAAGATGTCAAGAGAGCCGGCCATCATGATTTGAAAGTACCAGGGACAAACACAAACGTTATTTTTTGACGTAACTGGAGGGGATTTCTCCCCTACTGTGAAAATGAATTTATTAAAAGAGAAAACAATAGTTTACAAGTACAAAGCCGACAAGGGAAACAGAAGGAAGAGATTACAGAGGAAGACCTTCTAACCAAAGGTTAATAGCTGGTGAGAAACTAATCTTAGACCCGTGCAACAGTAAGTTGAACACATGTTTGAAAATCTGACCACAGCTCTAAACTTCTGGGCTGACATTTCTGAAAACCTTGGATGTTTCTTGCTGTCCAGATGGCCGAGGACATGATCACTATGATCTCCACGAAGAAAGCGAGGGAGAGCTGCTGCTTGATATCATTAACCGCCTGCAAGAGATTCAGTCTTTGATCTGTTTGCAGATCACGCGCAAACACAAATTGCATACATATAGGTGTGGATAAATAATAGGGGATTGCATAACCAACAATAGACATACATGCATGCCTTGCACAAGACAACTTATTATGAGTCCGGAGCAATCCAGATGTCCTTGGTTTGGTTCACACGCGCGCACAGCCTGATACAAACAAAGCATAACACAATAGTACTAACAACTAATGATACACACAGCGACTATATATTGATCGGTCATAATCCTGGATGCCGGTAACATAATAATGCTCTTGGAAGAGCCATGCTGCCACACCATTAATTAAGGCTTCCTAGGGCTCCGGCATTCCTGATTTTGCAAAAGTAATTCTAGCATGACGTGGCACTCCAGCACGACAGTGCCCCCCACTCCGGGAATGCTTGCCATCGGTTAATGGGGTTAGTCTGAGTCTGTAGGGTGATCTAGATTTCTCCCTGGAGGCTAGAAACCGCACCATCATCTTGAATCTATCAAACCGGAGGAGAATCTCATCAGGGTCACGCTGCTGGTTAAAAGTGAGGCACCAACGCATGTACAAGGTCCGCATGGCTCGATCAGAACCCAAGGCCTCGATCGCTTGGTTGGAGTTGGAGTTGGACCCGGCCGGCCGGACTGGGATTCGTCGCGTCTGGCGCGGGCCGTTTGTTTACGTACTACGCCCCGGCCGGCCTGCTCGGAGGATTACTGTCTCTTTTCCTTTTTCTCTCGTATAAACTCTAAGGCAGCGTTTGGTGGAATAAAATGGCGCCAATCTTAGATTTTAGAATAGAATGGTTCCATTTTATATTTGGTTGGAGAATGGAGTGGCTTTGTTTCTGTGTTTGGTGGAAAAACTAGAATCGAGCGGTTCTTAAATCCGTTTAGCACCGTTTAGTGTGGGACCCATCTGTCATATAAACAATATTTCCATCATTTCCCATCCGCCATGTCCACGGCGGCAGCAAAGGAGGAGCAGGTGGCTGCGTCATCACCGCACCTCGATCCTAGCCGACGAGCGCCCCCGCACCGACGGACGCGCGCTGCTCCTGCGCCCTGCCGATGCGCGCGGCCTCCTCCACCATCTGCCGCCCGACTCCACCTCCATCCCTGCCGACGCGCAGCCCTTTGTGCCCCACCGATGCTCGCTACCGCCTCCTCCACCATCCGCCGCCTAGCGCTGTCTTCATCCCCGCAGACGTGCACTCCCCCGCACTGGCAGACGCGTGCCGCACCCGCGCTCCTGACAATGTGCAACGCTGACTCCCCACGGCGGGCGATGCGTAACCGCCGGCTACGCTGTTGTGCTCGTCCTCGGTGCCGCAACCGCAAGCCGCCCTCGGCGCCGCCTCCTCAGCCACTCTGCGATGAGAAAGATGAGAGAGGACATAGATGAGAGAAACTAACGGCAAGGACGGCGTCCGAAAGGGACGGATGCATCCGGAGAACTTTTTGGGGATGGGCAGATGACAAATCTTGGGAGAATATTCCCGCACTGGGATGGTTCGATTCCTTTGTTCTTGACCAACACCCAAAAAATAAGATGGGATGGCTCCATTCCAATCCATCCCATGAACCAAACGGACCCTAACGTGCGACCCTCTCCTTCCCCGCGAGCGTACAACCACGTGCGGCCCACACAGTCCACTAAGCTCGCTACGGCGCTCGCCGCTGGCGAGGTTAGGGTTAGGGTTCGGGGCAAGGGTTACGAAAAGAAGGGGCTGTGTTCACCGGACCTAGAGGAGGGGTGCCGGGGAGGTCGGCAGCCCAACGGTGGTAGCGGATCAAGCCGACGGGGTGGCGGTAGCTGCCAGACGCAGGTGGCGCAAGAAGGCACTTGGGCGGTGCCGGTGACGGGGCGCCTTCTACACCTCGGTTAGCTGGCGGTGGCAGTGGGGCGGGAGCGATGACGAGAAGGTGCGGTGTTTTCTCCCGCTCTGTTATCTGACAGCGGTGGAGGGTGGTGGAAGAGGCGTGGGGCTGGCGGCGGAGGCGATGAGGGGCACGGTGGCCGGAGACGGTGGGAGAGGAGTGCGGCCGCGTGGGCGTTGTCCTTTTCTTTTCTATTCTGTGTTTTTTCCCCCACTTTCTCTTCTTTTCCCCACTTTTTCCTTTTTTTTTAAGCGGACGGCAGCAGCGTGGTTGATCGATGACGTGGAGGGATACTGCTCTCCTCGCCGCCGGAGACCTATCGACGCCGGCCAGAGTTGCATGGCTCTTGTCGGAGTGGACGGACGGCAGCTAGCATTGGTGTTGTGTATGTACACGACGGCCGCATCATGAGTCTCTAGATTTGTTGGCATGATGGAGATGGACAGACGGTAGCTAAACCTTTTTTCGGCTGCACATTATTGTTTGTCTAGCTCCCAAATTTAGTGAATACACCAGATCGAAGCGGCCGAGATTATGGCGACGCGCACACCCGGCAATGCATGCATCGCCACTGCCGGCCGACCACCTGCCCGCTCGCCGCCGGCCGCCGGCCGCCGGCCGCCGGCCCGTTCCATCGCTTCCGTACACTGCCCCGCGTTTATACTACTCCTACTCCAGCTAGTAGTATAAATGCATGTACCATCGATGCCGCGTGTCTGTTTGTGTGTGGGCAGGGTAGTAGCCAGCCATGGACGACGTGCAGATCAGCTGGTGCTGGGCGCGGGCTGTTGGCGCCGAGGCCGCCGTCGTCGGGCGGGATCATCACCAGGACGACGACGCCGGCCGCCGCTCGTCCGCCGGTCGTTTATTCCGGCGCGTGGCCCTCGTCGTCGGCTCCACGGGCATAGTGGGCGCGTCGCTCGTCGACATCCTCCGGCGCCCGGACACCCCGGGCGGGCCGTGGAAGGTGTACGCGCTCTCGCGCCGCCCGCCCCCGCCCTGGTCCTCCTCCTCGTCGGCGTCCGTCACCCACGTCCACGCCGACCTCACCGACGCCGCCGCCGCGGCCGAGGCCCTCGCGCCGCTCGCCGACGTCACCCACGTCTTCTATGCCGCGTGGGCGCCGCGCGCCACCGAGGAGGAGAACCGCAGCGCCAACGCCGCCATGCTCCGCGCCGTGCTCTCCGCCGTCGCCGCGCGCTCGCGCACGTCGCGCTCCAGACGGGGCTCAAGCACTACCTGGGGCCCTTCGAGGCCATCACCGCCGGCCGCGGCGGCGAGGACGCCCCGGAGCCTCCCTACACCGAGGACATGCCGCGCCGCCGCGACTACCCCAACTTCTACTACGACCAGGAGGACGTCCTCTTCGCCGCCGTGTCGTCGATGTCGTCTTCGTCCCGGCCCGTCACGTGGTCCGTGCACCGCCCCAGCGTCATCTTCGGCTTCTCCCCGCGCTCCGCCATGAACATGGTGTGCAGCCTCTGCGTGTACGCCGCCGTGCGCCGCGAGGAGGGCGACACGGTGCTGCGGTGGCCGGGGTCGCGCCACGCATGGGAGAGCCTCGGCATGGCCTCCGACGCGGACCTCGTCGCCGAGCAGCAGGTCTGGGCGGCCGTCGGCGGCGACCCCACCGCCAAGAACCAGGCCTTCAACTGCAGCAACGGCGACCTCTACAGCTGGAGGATGCTGTGGCCGGTCCTCGCCGGGCGGTTCGGGCTGGGGTGGGCCGGGTACGGCGGCGAGGAGCAGCGGTTCAAGGTGGCGGAGGCCATGGCCGGGAAGGAGGACTACGTGTGGGCGAAGGTGGTCAGGGAGAATGGGCTTGTGGAGACGCGCCTCGCCGACGTCGCCAACTGGTGGCTCGTCGACGTCGTCCTCCATGACGACGGCAGCGCCGGCAAGGTTCTGGACAGCATGAACAAGAGCAAGGAGCACGGGTTCCTTGGGTTCCGGAACACCGTCAAGTCCTTTGGCAATTGGATCGACAGGATCAAGGCGCACAAGATTGTTCCTTAATTGATCCTACCACAGACCGACAGACGCACGTACGATTATCCATCTCACCATGCACCATCTATCAGAAAAGGAAATAATAAGAATGCAAAATATTCCATCGTGTATCATCGGTCAGTCTGTCAGCACTTGAAATTGTTACCAAAACAGTTGAGTGCCTTGGAACTGAATGTTTATTAATTACACATAATAAAAATGATATTTTTATCATATCATCACATCATCAGTCAGTCGGCTTAAACTCTTGTTACCAACAATTAAGTTCTTTTGAAGTGAAAATGACTTTGGCCTGGCTTCTCTTTCTCATCTCAACAGCGGCGAATCCAAGACCAGCACCCGTCTAGGGCTAGCTATTTCACTCTCTTCCCATTTCTCTGCATCTTCTACCTCCATTATTGCCCTTTCTCTTCATTATCATCCATGTCCAAAAAATGTAGGCGGTCTTAGGAGGGGCTCCATTGTCCGCGTCGGGATAGCTGGGGCTCGAGGCCCGGCCGTCCAGTGCTAGATGTGTCCCTGCTTCTCAAGATATCATAATATACTAGAAAACTCGTGCGACGTTGCCACATCATCTTTGAGGCATCATCTACCACCAAGTTTGGAATGATTGACTATTGTGATACCTTCAGTATCTCAAAGTCTTTTTCATGTTCATTCCATCATACTCATCTCATGCCGAATTGATTGAGCGTGCTTCTATGTTTGAATGGATTAGTTAAGTTAAATAGAAATGCTGAAAATATGTAACTAGGAATTGTTTCAGAGTGTAGTTCAAAAAATAATAAATTGATTATACCATCACCATAGTGCCCCTATCACTGTAGTGTTGACTACAGAAACCATCACCTTAGTGTCCCTAACACTAGCTACAATTCTCAACCCATCAACTAAGTCTTTCCTAGCAACAACCATTATGTCTTCAAGGCATTGTTCTGATTATAACCAACCTGCAATATGAGATCATTCTATCCAAAGTTTGGACCAAGTATCTACTTCACAATAGCCGAATCAGTCCACCTCTTCGTCGTTGTATGCTCTGTTACCGTCTTACCCTAAAAAAAGGCCGATGATGCACCACCAGCATGAACTAATCTCAGCCAGGGCCCTACATTAACCACTACAGGATGAGATTTGACAAGCATATTGACCAAAATCCTTCTCAAGATAAAAAAAAAAAACAAATCCCCAAACCCACCTCATTTTGAAACCCTAGTTACACACAAACAACTAGAGCCATGGCATAGACATCCCCGGCTAATCCATAACATCCGCACATCGATCCAACCAAAAAAAGCAATAGATTGTGGTTATAGTTGGGGGCAGGTCCTCCCTTTGGGTGCCAAGTGGTCACTACCTATGTGGATGCCGTGACCAAAGGGCCACAATGGTGACAGACCGTAGATGGTGGGCCTTATCCGCCAACCTCCACGCACCCTTGGAATTGTTGCTGATCCCACCACCTTGGAGATCGTCACTCCCTTAATTCCTTGTCCTCATCGACAATGAATGGAAGCAAAGGGGTGATCAAGGAGAAATGAATTTGAACATCATCTACTGATTCATTGGTTAAATGCTCTCCTCCAACTCAAATAGGTGTGGGTCACGCGTGCATGGTAACCACAATGGACATCAGCATCGGCATCAAGATATCAATAAATTGTTTACGGAGGCATAAATGCAATTTCTTAGATTGGGGACCTATTTGACATGCCTGACATTGATTAGAGACCGCTCATATCATTTACTCAGAAAAATGACCACGAGGAAATCATGCCAGGGAAAAAATAGTTGTACAATCGGTTCAATATTATTAAACTCCGATCCAATTATATTAAATATAGTCCACAAGCTAGAGAACACTTGCATTGTGCCCCTGCCCTCAGCACCGAGACCGCTCTTTGCTTTCCCTGGCAGCTAGCATCGATCAGCAATGAGCCGAGGGTGTTACAGGACATTAGCATAAAATTCCTTCTAATCTATATATGCTTGCATTGTGCCCAGGATGGCAAGCAGATAGCCGGCCATCAGGATTTGAAAGTTGTGCAAACACAAACATTATTGCCACACCATTAAGGCTTCCTCGCGCGCTTAGGGCTCCGGCATTGCTGATTTTGTAAAAATAATTCTAGTACCACGCAGTGCCCCCCACCGCGGGAATTCTTGCCGTCCGTTAAATGGGTTAGTTTGAGTCTGTACGGTGATCTAGATTTCTCCCTGGAGGCTAGAAACTTAAATCTATCAAACCTGAGAAGAATCTCATCAGGATCACGCTGCTGGTTAAAAGTGAGGCACCAACGCATGTATAAGGTCAAGCTCGCGGTCCTCTACCAAAAACTCCACCAGACGCCATCCTACACAAATATACATATACATATATATAAGCAAGCTCAGATATTCTATAAACTTATATATGATACGATGATGCTAGACGCGCGAAAGATGTCGAATTGAAAACAATTAATTTTGATGCGAAGAAGACGGCGACTCATGGAATTCAAAGTATATATTGTGCTTTTAGAAGGTATAAGGGTCGCATATATAAGCCATTGGATTCGGTTTATATATAAACAAAAACTAGTACCACCACATGTGGCACGACAACAAACCTAGAAACCAACTTCCTCCGTTCTCGAAAAGAAATTATTTCTGAACCACATGCATGTGTTTGATTGTTCGTCTTATTCAAAAAAGTTTTGTAAATATTTTTAAATTTCATTCATAATTATAAGTAGTTTAAATATAACTCACATTTTTTAAATTTTGTATTAATCTCTTTGAACAATAAGACGTACGTGGTTCAAAAACTGACTTCTTCTCTGAGACAAAGCGAGTGGATAGCTTCTCATCTTCGGACGGGGATAATTGGATTGTGTAGCATCCTGATTGATCAGGTGTCTCCAGAGAGGCCACGTGCCGCACATTCTCCTTGAATGTATCGAAGCGGCGAAGCATCTCATTGTGATCACGTTGCAGCCCAAAAGTCATGCACCAAAGCTTGTACAGGTGCCACATGTCTTTATTTGACACAGGGCATTCGTGGTGAATCACACAATCCAAACCTTAGGACCTGTTTGAATACTAGATCTAAAATTTAGTCATAACTAAAATTTAGGTGGCTAAACTTTATTTCACTAACCATAGTGTTTGAATTGTATGGACTAATATTTAGTTGATCCATTAATTACATTAAATTATCATTAGCTCACTTTAACTCATTTTTAGACTAATGGATTAATGGTTAGTCTAAAGATTAGCTGAGGATTAGCCCGTTCATTAGTTATTCTGTTTGGATGCAAATTAGCGGCTAAACTTTAGTCCTTGTATTCAGACAACACGCCCATACTATGGCGCCCTACAGGCAATTCATTCATATACATTATATATGACAGCATGCATTCATGAGAAAAAAAGATGCCGATCGAATTAATTTGCTGCGCCTTTCGTTATATATGAATGATGATCCACAAATAAACCCAGATGGCGGTTAACCAAGAATTAAAAACGATAGCTAGCGCGGTAATTAAACCTAACAGCAGACGATAGGTAGAGTTAAATCTTGTGTTGTGCCCAGATAGACTACGAGAGCTGGGTAGGTAAGTAGGTAGGTTACCGTGAGGTGATTGGTATGATGATCCGTAGTATTTGGAGTTGGAGAGGCAGAGGCCGGCCCTGTGTGATGCCGCCGCTGATGCGTCGTTGGTTGCGGGGCGGCATCACCGACGACGACGGCCGGCGGCTCCGCGGGGACGCGACCGCCGCCTGAACATGAGCAGGGAGCCACCGGCACCGGCAGCGCAGCACGACGACGGGAAGCGATGATGCGGGCGGCTCGAGCTATGTCACGACAGCCGCGGAGCGCAGCAGACGGGTGGACGCCATGGACGTACGGATCGGAATGGAGTACGCGTGACATATAAGATGGATGGCCAAGGGCCGGCACTAGGGTTTCAGCCAGGGACTACACAGTTGCAAGATTTATAGTTGATGAAATGGCGGAGCCTCAAAAAAGCCAAATCAAACAGCACAAATTAAGTCTAGATTTGGAAAGATTTTATATGGCGATTTACTCATCTAATTTCGCGTTATTCACAGTCGTTATAGTTATGATTAAGCATTTTTAAAAGACGAATCTGATAACAGCAAAATTTTATAAACTGATGCTTGGTGGAGATGGGTACATTTCACGCATTCGGTAAATGGTGCAAGTATATATTGGTACATGCACGTGCACACACAAAAATAAATTGCCACATTTCAGCTGCCATGTCCACATCTATCCAGCTCTAATTTCAATCCTATTATTACACCACAAAGAAAGGCTCGGATTACCACCAAATCATCATGAGCATTCCTATGTGCTACCAGGGAAAAAAAATGGCTAAATACAGGGGGTAATTCTGGACCAAACACCAAGGTCCTTGGGCCTGCTTTATATTGAAAAGGCAAAAAAAAAAAAAAAAAAAAAAAAAAAGATCCCGCGAAACATATATGACACCTGCAGGTTTGAGAGAATATCTCTCAAACACACGCAGAGTTGATTTCGCAGTATATCACTGTACAACCCGCCGCGCCACAGAAACTGAGTGAGTGGCCTATTCAGTATCAACAAGCACCCTCTCATCTCCAATGATCCACCTCGTCAGCTGGCTTGGAGTTGCGCCCTCCGTGAGTGCTCCGCATGAAGGGGTGATGCCGAGCTCTAACCCTATGCTCTCGAAGTCCTTGATCGCGGCTTCCATTTCTTCCTCTACCTGTGGATCATTTGAGATCCCAAGATCCACGTTAAGGGCGTCCTTATAATGTTGTAGCTTCTCAGTGTCGTTCTGGAAAGGATCCATGATAGCTCCCTACAGTACCACAGACATTAAATATACAAACTCATATATTCTGAAGCAGGATGGTTAAATTCTTTAGCATGCCACAACTATCGGGTGGCTTACCTGGCAGAGTTCAAAATAATGTTTGTATACCCCGCTGTCTTCATCTTGGTCATATAGGAGTTTTCCACTATACCAGCCATTCCCTACATCCGCTGTTGTGAATGCAGCATACCTGCATGTTTGAAAGGTGACCAGAAAAATAAAAAAAAAATATCCACAATGGATTTTGAAAATGATGGGTATCGATGACACCCACTAACAAAAGGATCAGTTTATAAAGAGCTGTAGCGATTTATGGAATCACCTTTCCAAAAGGTCCTCACATGATTCAGCCGAAGAGGACAGCCAATTCAGTTCCCCACAAATAGAGACATTTGACTCATCTTTGTTCCCCTCGTTTGCATTTTCAACAGGAGTGACCCTTGCAGTTGGAATTGCCTCTGTATGCTTTCTTTGACCAAACAACCAGTTTGGGCTTTTAAGCTGTATCTCACTGAATCATAAATGCATGCTGTAAGGAGAATATCAAGAAAATCAAACAAATCAAAAAACATGTATGCGAAGGAGAAAAATGCATACGCTGCATCTGGCGCCATTCCAGAAGTTCCGACACCTCCACTTAACTTTAGATCAGTGTCACAGTGAAGCCTTACACTCCTTATCGAACTACATGTCCTTTCTATAAGTTTGTCAAAAGAAGTAAGTTTCATCCTTGAGAAATCATCTTTACAAGCTGGAACAGGGCTCAGTGTGGCTTCAGGGCTCAATGCGGTTCCAGATCCCACATACGAATTATTTCCAAGCGCAGAACTGTGAGTTATCATCTTGTTAAGGGACAAAAATCATTATACCACAGAAACTGAAACAAAGAACCACCAAAACTTGCCTCAAGTGGTAGCTATCGGACATAAGATCATCCCCAGCTGTTGTTACATGAAGATAGTAATCAGTATCCAGCTCCCAAAGAGCTGGTTTTCCTTCTTGTGGCTGAAAATATCCGAGAAATCTGATAGTATCACCAAACTAAGAATCAGCAGAGGAAATCAAATTGTTCCCACTGGCATTCCAAGAGTTCATCCACTACCCTGTCTGGTTAATATTCCTACGAGGATAAAAGCAACACCACTTACAGGTTTATAGCATCTTGTTTCTCCCCATCAGTGTAGGCGTTACTATAATACCGTTTAATTGATTTCAGGAACTCCCGAGACTGAGTAGTAGCCTTCCACTTCCCTTGTCTCTCAGGGAAAACCTAAAAAGAAACAAATGGATGCAGTTTGTGTTCATTGGAGAGTACTGAATATCTGGAACCAGGGGAAGAACCAAAAAGGACAATAGGAGACAGCGCTGACTACGCCCACACCCCACCCCCCAAAAAAATCAATGGCTTCTAGAGTCTGGACCCAATGGGCATAACAGAATAACTGCCAACTATTCTTCATTCAACATGTACTAATATTACTAACCGTGTTATGTGCTGCAGATCCTCCATACTGATGCGCAAGTGCATCACCCATGCTTTGGTACATTTCCATCAAAGCTGAAGCTATGCTGCTATCAGGGTGGATTTTTGAAACATTTGTCAGCCCCATCGCATGAAGTTGCCTCCCCAAAGCAGCAAGACCATAAGCATACTGTGCAACATTTGTGCGATCAAGGCAATCTATGCAATTTGTACGAAGAACTCCAGTTTGGTAAAAAGGAGTATCATCAAAAAGCTCTTGTTTCTTAGCCTCAGTTCTCATATCCTGAAAGCCTGTAGAACTGAGTGCATCAGCATTACTTGAGAGCCTTGAAATATCTCCAGAACCAGACCTTATATCAAGGGAGCCATCCCTGTGCAGAAAGAAAAGATTGCCAGCGTACAGTTAGGATATGTGCTCATGTTTGTTAAGATAGATACTAGTAGATACTAGCGTGGAAAGGACAGATGATCTGATGTAAACAAATCTGCTCACTTCCTGTAATCAATTTATCAATTTTATTTATGATAAAAAACCCGCAGGATACAACGGCTCTGTTTGTTGTAAGCTATACATTCTTTATAAAAGGTTGCATATTTACCTTGCAGTGCTAGTTCTACTAAGCTGAATTGACCTTTTTTTCTGGACTTTTGGCTTCCCGCTGTAGTAAAACCCTGTAAGGTCCAGTGCTTCACCCGCAACTTTTCCTAAAACACCCAGTACATTTGCAGATTTACTGACAAAGAAGAGTGCAACTCAGTAGCATTCGAAAGCACAAACTTGCATAAATTTGAAGGAGGCAAGAAGCACTTGAAAACCTTTTTGCAAATTTATGAAAATCCCAATGGATAAATCTCAACTTCTTCTCTTCTGGGACATTTTGATTAAGATATCCAACTGCATTAAAATATTCACGCCTGAGCATCATTTCACGTGGCCTTTTTTCAACGGTCTACACAGAGAACAGAAAATCTTGATGAGTAACACATTGCGGATGAAAGGTAACATGTTGAACAACTAACAGAGCTACACAACAAATTGCACTAACTTGTCCAAGAGAAACTTCAAGACAGACACATTGTTCAGTTCAGTTTTGCCTCCACAAATACTCTAATATAGCCAACTAGGCAGGAATGAGAATGAATAATCAATAATTATATGTGCACACAAAACAATATTGTATTTCTAAACAGGTACAATGCGGTGGCAGCAGCAATCAATTATTATGTGCAATGGATGAGTTGAGATTAAACCCTCAAATATCTAAATGGAAAAAAAGTAAAGTATGTTTTTTTTTAAATAAAACAGGTTAATGATCTTTCCACTGTCTCACACAGAGGATGGTCACTAGCTTCATCTTGAAGATAATCATCTGGAGGTACCTGAACCATGAATATACTTTTATTTATTTATTCATTTATTTATTTATTCTTCTCTTTGTTTCTTTGTTTGTAACTTTTGTTGGGTTTCAACTCTAGCCTACCCAACTCTCTTAGGACTAAAAGGATTTGTTATTGTTGTGCAAAATCAAGCTGCAAGTACCTACCTTTATCAAATTGAGTATTATGATAGGGTGTCCATATCGCTGGGCGAGATCATCGAAATGTAATTTGGTTGCTTCGTATGTGGGATCATATCTCTGCACTGCAGTAAAATTTTAAGGTGAGAAAGCACTAACAAATTTTATGCATTTCAAGGCCTAAAAGCCTGGCCAAACTAGAAGGGGAAAGCATCCTATGCAATCAGCTATACATGTGCAAGCATGCAATCAAGCAATTTGAAGCAGTGATTTTATAACCAATGTTTCGTTTCCCCTGAAATTTGCTAAAAACACCCGTAACCCTCCAACATTAGATGTTTTATATCGCTTGCTTGCACGCTTGCAAACATATAGGAGATTGCATAGGATATGCCCTCAACTAGAAGTTGAGGAGTACGACAAGCATCTAATAGCCAAATTCAGGACCACTCTCAGATATGCAGGTCTTGTATTGTACCATAAGGAGAATTTTCTCAAACTTCTACCATAAGAAAATATGACTATCCTGCAAGCAGACTATGTCAGTTGGTCTGAGAGTATAAGCAATGATTAACAAAATTTTCTAACCAAATATGTCAGGTTTAGGACTAAGCCTTGAAGCCTCTTGTGACCAAAAGAGAGGGATTGATCCTCGCATCTGTACTACGGCACTCATTCTTCCCTTCCAGGAACCAGCTTCTTCTTCAAAGACTATCTGCTCTGTTTCAACATCATTAGCAACTTTTCCATGGTCATTCACGCCTCTTTTCAAATACCTAGAGAAACCATGTGGGGGTAGTCAATTTTCAACAGAACAAGAACAAGATAATGAATAACTTGCAGAGCATATAGAAATGGTACCAACTGCCAAATGGTAAGTGAATGAAAGATGACAGGAAATTATTGATGATTTGAAAGGTTTTTGAGTGGGCACTGATTCACACACACAAAAAAAAATTGATATACATGTTCTAGGTTTTTGAGAAAAGACATTAAATCACAGTGAAGACCGAAGGGTTAATGACTTCAGCGTACACAAAGGCAAAAGGACATCAAGAAATACGACATGGCTGGGAAGCAAACAAAGCCTACCGTGTCCCAGCAAAGTGTCGGGACCTTCTAGAGATGAGAACAACATTTATCTCCCTGCCAAAAATTGACAGCCTGACCTGGAAAATAATTGGGAAACACTTGATTAAGCAACATGCAAGATTTAAAAAAAAGGTTCAAACAACCAAGCAAATTTCCAAAGCCTCATGTAATAGAGAAGTTACAGAAAAATATGTGTGGCAAAATAGTTTATAACTAACCTGCTTGAAATGCCCATGGACAAGAGCAACTGTCCAGAGAGTATTGCGGCACCTTGAACGTATTGGCTCTGTCAGGAAAGTGTTCCAGACAAACAGGTTTTCGTAAGGCATCTCCTTCATCCCCGCAGAAGTTACGTTCTGCTGCAAGCTCTGCATGATGGGATATGTGTAGCTATAGAAGAAATCCTTGGTGAGATCAACACTAGCCAAAAGCTTCCTGTACCTATTTTTACACAGGTATAAAATCTCTCAAAAATCAGTAGATGTACACTAATACACACAAACTCAAAAGCGGGAAGCATCGCACAAAAAGGCTCTTCCTTGTACCTCAGCTCATTCTTAGAGGTTGCGACATCCGTCTGCACTGACGAGTGAGGGATGGTGATCATCTGGCTCTCATCTATACAATATATGGCGTGCCCACAAATGCAGCCGATCTGGCGGCGCTTGGTGACTAAGAGCAGGTAATATGACTCCAGGAACTTGATGCAACCTACATATATAGCAGCACGGGAACGGTCGTGAGAAGATAGGAGCTTGGTGTTGAAGAAGGTATTGACAACTTAGCGTGAGGTCTGTAAAAGCCGTCTCTCCTTCCCTCCCTACACTATCCTTGCCATAACGAATCCTAGCATCTGACTGGGAAACTCATATCAGTAAACACTAAGCAACAATCGAGCTGTTGGTTGGCAAGAGATGCAGGGGGGGCATCCCTAGCACAGGGTAAGGGTACTCGTGTTATATTCATTCACTCTTAGGAGTAGTAATTTATTGTCTGCAAGTGAAGGGACGTTTCGAAAATCCCAACAGAACAGTTACGATGAACCATATCTAATCTAATATATCATCTAATAAGGATTGCTAATAATTTACAAGAGAAGTTGGCATGAAACTAGGGTTACGAATCCAATTATTATCGAACGAATCCAGCACACCAGCAGAGGGTAGGTGGATGCAGGAATGAATGCGCGATCGATCGCTAGGAGGAAAAAAAAAAAGAGAGAAGGCAGGGACAGGACAGGTAGTTTACCTGCGATTCCGTAGGCCTTGGTGACGAAGGCGAGGCCCCCGGTGGATCGGTTGCCCTCGTCGATGCGCTGAAGGAGGCTCTTGACCTCCTGCGGCGAGTACCAGACGGGGTCCTCGCTGAGGTGGAGCTCGGATGGCTCGGAGCGGTCGATCTTGAGCACCCGGAACCAGCGCTTCTCCCGCGAGCTCCCGATCACGTAGAACCTCTGCAGGAAAGGCAAAGGCAAAGGCAAACGCCCCCGGCAGATTCGTTCAGGTTCAGCAGAACAATTCCCAATCGGACGGGGAACGAGGAGGAGCGGAGCGCCGTGGTGGTGCGGCGGCGGGTACTCACGGCGCGCGTCTCGTAGAGGCGGAACTTCTCCAGGGTCGCGGCCAGCGACGGGTCGTCCGCGTCCGCGTCCGCGTCCGCCGCCGGCGCCATCTCGCTCGCTGCTCCCGCGCGCGCGACGAGATGGATCGAACTCCAAGGATGCAAAGCAAGGAGACGAGAGGAACAGGAAAAAGCGAGAAGGCGCACGCGGCAGGTAACCCGTAACCCTATTGCGGTGGCGTACTATGTGAGTACGTGACCCCGCGCGAGGGGACGTCCCGAATGGGCCGGACTGGGTCGTGATCCTAGTTGAGTGGGCCTTTTTCAATGTTTCATCATGCACTACTACCTTACCATTGTACGAAGTGTGATAGGTGAACACAGGCCTGTCTTCAACCTCCTACTGTCTTATCAAAAAAAAAAAAAAAAAAAACTCCTACTGGATCTTGAATCTGTCTGTCGGTCTGTAAGAGAGGCCTAGGAACAATGGCCGAATGTCTGAAATATCAAATATTAGTTTCTTTTCTTCACATTTACATTTTGCAGGCCCCTTCGATGAAGCTTTAGCTCATTTGAAGCCGGGACATTATTTCCATTATCTAAAAAAAAGTTCATTTTTTCCATGATTTCCAGACCGGCTTCTGGCTGTAGTGTTCCACTGCTGCTAACAGTGCTGCCATGGGAGAGCTGGAGCTGGGAAGAACGGCAGCAAAATGCGGAGAGAAGCAGCACAGGGATTCCGAGCAATCTGCACACACCTCAGGTTGGGCTTCTCGCCCGCTCGCGTGCGTTGCACAATAGCTTTTCTCAGCCACAACGACCGACCACCGCTTCGCTGAATCTAAAGCTGAAGCTGGAAGAACAAGCAGCACGCACGCCTCTGACACACCAAGTGCTACACCACCACACTCACAAGCTGAAAGCCAAAAGGGGGAAAGCACAGCAATGCTTCAGACAGAAGCATACCCCCATGCCGATGTATCACAATCATCTATAGATCTGAAAAAAACACACCACACCACGCCGACACAATGGTCTGTCGGTCTCCCAATAATGTCATCAGCCAAAGGGGAAATCAGTTCCAAGAGTACAAGACCAAGTGTACACAGGTCAGCATGAAGAAGAAGAAGAAGCAGATGAGGCCGAGGCCAAGACAACCTCAGCCCACATCAATGTACCGCCCGCCTGGCCAAGCGGGGATCCTACAACAAACCCAAGGAGGAAAAAAAAAAACCCTATATGTACTGCTGCCAGCCGCTCCCCCCTCAGTCGCCGTAATCAGTGCTGCCACTACACGAGCTGCTGCCGTCCCGGCTGTGCTGTGACAAGCCCCTCAGGCTGGCTGCGCCGTCCATGCTCTTCTCCCGGAAGAACCTCTCCCTCTCGGCGTGCTTCGCGGGCGGTGGCGGGATGAGCGGAGCAGGCTCCTCCCGGTCCGGCGAGCGGATGTTCAGCGCGCCCAGTCTCTTGTCGGGGTGGGGCGGTTGGATGGTCAGCGGGCGCCGCATCTTGTCCTCGGGTATGGATCGGAACGATGCCACGGAGATGTCTGTGTAGTCCTGTGATAGAGCTTTCCCCTTCCGCAGTCTGTTTTAGAAGGGAGAGAGAGTTCTGTCAGAGGCCGCCTTCAACCATTTGAAGGAAGGAAAACAGATGGAACAATCTTACCTCCGGTAGATACTTTCAGCATCCTCTTCCTCCTCTTCCTCCTTTAAATCAGAAGCTACTGTTGTTGTTGGCTGAACCGAAAGCAATGCGTCATGGCGGACAAGGACCTTGTGTAGTTCTTCATTTAGCTCTATAGCTTGTGATACCACCGTTTCATCCCTAGCAAATAGTAGCGACAATACAAATATCAGGGCAGTGGTAGCAGCCTGTGACGAGTCACGAACAGAAGCAGGACACCTCAAAAATGTCCCCGGATGTACACTGAAATATAGGCCAGGGATATTCCAACACCATGCCAAAGCAACAGGAAATCTGAAGCGTTGTAACAAAATGAAAACCGGACCCATACCTTGATGTCATAACAAGGTGCATTATTCGTTGCTTCTGAAATGTACATTGCTCGACAAGATCCAACACAAATTCATCCGTTGCACCCTACAAAAACACAGTACAGATGCATAAGTTATCTTTAGAAAGGAAAAGAATCTGACGAGCAATCAAAATAGAAAAGGATACAGATATCAAAAGCATTAATTGATGATGTGAAGAGTAATTTCATCCATACCTCAGGATGTCTAGGGTCCATAGAATTAAGCACATCCCTCAATACTTCCATGACACTAGAGGCCTTCCGGACTATACTGAAAAACATTAAAAATGCACTGTTTGAACATTGGAGCAACAGCCCATACAGAGGAGGCAAAATTTGTCACATCCAGATTCAGTTATGTTGTCCAAATATTAAGCCAATACTGAATGGTACCACAGACACTAATCAACACGTCCCAACGACGCTGTACTGAAATTATCATGCCATAGTTCCCTCTGGAAGAAATATATGGTGGTCTGCATGGGGTAAAGGCATGCATACAAACATGTTTTGCTCCGCGCAGAACAGTTTTGGCATGCTGGACAACTGTACACTACAGGTTTTATATCGTCATAGCTATAGCAGTATAGCATCGAGGCATGTTCACTACAAAAACTAGAGTTTCATTGTCACTATTCCCCAGGAAAAAGCAAAACATGAGTAGTGATTTTTTTGCTGACGTGCTGTCTTCATTCGAAGCAATAACTAATAGGATAATCAAACCCAAAGAACTAGAGAGGCCAAATTTCACAAAAGGATCTTAGGATGAGTAAATTTAAATCTACCATACAATTTGAGATTAACATATCAGTGCGAAGAAAGTACCTTGTATCAGTAGCAGGCTGAGTGTGCACTTCCTGCTGAGCTTCATTCAATCGGGTAGACAAACTTTCGTTATTTGGTTCTGCTCTTATTTCTGGGATTGGCACTTCTGCTCGTGTGACAACAACATTTGGGCGATTTGAAAATTGCACACCGGCAGACTATGGAGGCAAGATAAAAGGGTAGCTTCAGCTATTTATCATAATAAACACTGCAGCAATGAAAAAGCTACTTTCTATTGTAAGTTAATGAGAAATGGATATGCTGCATAGAATAAATTTGCTGCACATATTGGAGTCAAATAAGTGGTTAAGCAATAAATCTTGCAACCACCAAGAAAACGACATCATCATACAAGTATGTAAGTCATTTTCATGCTCTTCACACATTTATCAATATACATTGACAAACAATTTGACATACATTTCACCTGAGCAGGTAAAGATTGTACTAAAAAAGAATGCATAAACCTACAGTTAACATAGTGCTACCAAAATCTCCACAGTCAAGACGATAACATAGGAGCAATCAATGGAAATCAAGCAAAAGTAAAATGTGACACCTACCACCAGCTCATAGTATGCCTCATAGTACTGAGGGAACCTTGCTTTAGCTCCACCAAGGGATGTTTGGGTAGCATCTAACAGAAGAAATATTTTTTCTCGAACTGGTAGATCCGTCTGCATCAAAGACAAGGAGTTACTGTTGCGTTGACATCAATCGGTTAAGTTTCAAAATCAGTACAGGTTTCAAAACTGCCAACCAACTACCAATATTCAGTGAAAAATAAAGAAGTTACCTTTTTTTTCACTATCTTGACAAGTATCGGGAGAAGCCCATTATCAATGACCTGCTTATGGATAGGCTCTCCACAATTATTCATGAGCATCTCCAAGAGCTGAAACAAATAGCAGTGGAACTGAATCAAGACTAAATAAAGGTCAATCAGAAAAACATATTCACATCATGTAATGAGCTAATTAGAATTATCATATCAGGAGACCTTAATTAAGATTTTCTTTTTTTAGAAAAAAATGCAGACAGAATGTAGAGCACAGAATTAACCCCCACAGACAAGGAAACATGCGAAGTACTTGCATGCTCCCCTCCCTTTTACATCAAATGAGCAGTAACCATTAGCAAGAGATGTCCTTTGTTGGCTTCATGGAGCTTCTCGTTGTGGGTAATTTGGTGTGCAAAACCAAAATGCACAAGCAGTCCCTCCCTACTTACATGGCGTCTAGGATCTATGAACAAATAGAGGCAGGGACTGTGTTCCTGTGCCTGATATAGCTATCTAGATACTTAAAAAGCGCAGCATTTGATGGGAGAAGAGTCAGGACACAAGAGGGCTGGTAAGATGAAAAATAATAATAACTAACCATAACAGCGTAGAGCTGGGTGCTCTTGCTCCTGCTCCCAATGCCCTTCTTTATAGACTTGATCACATCCTTCGCTTTCCTGGCGACAGTAACATGAACAGAAAATTAGCGCACCACCATTCATGTCTTTCTCAAAAAAAAAAAAGAACACATCATTCAAGTAAACAAAAAATCTCTATCCAAATGGCAACCCAAGAGCCACGACTTGTGCAAAGAAAAAAAAAATCGGAGCCAACTGGCAACGGAAAAACGATAGCTCCTGGCTCCAGATCAATCCGCCGCCGTGATAAGCAAGCGCAACACCGAATCCCATCATTCCATGGGGGGAGAGAAAGGGAGCGAGGCAGGGGGAACGGCAGTCAGGCTCACCCGGGATCCTGCGCGACGAGCTCGCAGATTTGGATGTTCTTGGCCCAATCCATGTCCTTGAGCTTGTCGCTGGTCGCCGCCTTGACCATGTCGGAGGCCATGGCCGCCCCGCCTCCTCCACCCACTCTGTTATTAACCCTTTGTTCGCAGACCAATCCTGAGCAAGACGAGGAGAAATCCGTCCTCCCTGCAGGCAAGAAGGCCGCACCAATAATAAGCGTAAAAAGACCGCGCCTTTGAGCAGGAACACAGACCAAGGGAAGGGCATTCCGCCCGCGCGAGAAGGAGATGCAAAATCTGGAGAGAGAGGCCGGGAAGATCGCATCGGCGGGGCGGGAGCAGAGAGAGAGAGAGGAGCCGGGGAGCGGGCGCCACGCACGCACGCACGCGGCACGCACCTAGATCGGCCGGCCGCGGCTGCCTCTCGAGACGGCGCGCTAGTGCGTCGCGGCCGGCGGCGTCGGCGGTGGCGGTGGCAAGGCCATGGCTCGCGGGCGGCACGCGCGGAGTGATCTCAGTCGGAGGGGAGGGGGAGAGGAGTCTGGAAGCTAGCTGGGCTGGGATTAATTTCTCCGTTTTTTTGGATTACACCCTGGATTATGTTTTATTTTCCTCTGGTGTGGACAGACAGCGAAGGACTCGTGGTGGCTGCCCGCCCGCCCGCTTTGACTCCGCCGCGGCTCGTGTCCTGAAATTTCGCGTGTGGTTCTTGCTCGAGTTTGCGTCCAGTTTTTCGTAGGTAAAAAAGGCATAGAGACATGCGTTGCTAGCAAGGAAAAGTACAAAGCGGTACGGTGAAATACCAGTAGCAAAGAAAGAGTCAGCCGGGTAGGTTCTTTTCGTGGGTTCAAATTCTCGACTTGATACGAACGTTTGCATCTTTTAGATTGTTTTAGTATTTATTTATTTTTTAGCTCAGTCTTTAAGGAGTGCTCATAGAAATAGGATACGCATTTGGTAAAAATATTTATTTTTTTCCTAAATTTATTTTATGATTCACGGTTGTGTTTTTTTAGCTCAGTTTTATAGATGTGCTCTCACACACACAGTTGAGTAAAGGAGGAGGTGGTATCAGAGAAATCGAACGGGCTGAGCTTTGGTCCATTAAGGCTATTCATTATGATAGTACTGTTTTGCACTGTTTAATATAAATACAGGACTGTAAAAAAAATAGTTAGAATAGTAATAAGAAATGGGATTTGAGGCATTCCACGCGAGATGGCCAAACCGTGCGTTTACCGGCCGTCGGGCCTGCTATGCAACTTGATGGCCGCCATTTGGAAAGTTTGACCAGAGCCATCACAGCGTTTGGAACGGGACGGACGCGTGCGTGGCTTGCGGGGAATAGCGCGACTGCACAGGGGCCTACGTGCAAAAATAATAAATAAATATAACAAACTGGGTCCCAGCCGAGACGAAAAGCGGGCCCGGCGCGGCGCGGCGGGCAGACAGCTTTTGCGTTGCGTTGCGTTGCGTTTGCTTGGGACGCGGCGTGTGGCCGCCACGTGGGCCAGGCCGCCCGGCAGGCACGTGGGTGGGGGCCAGCCACAGGTCCCGGCCTGGTGCTAGCCTGGAGTACGCGCGCTTTCGGCGGAACGGAACTAGGGAGGCTGCTGCTGCCATGTGGGGCCCGCCGATGCATGCAACTGGATTACTGCTACCGGAAGCAGCAAGCACAGCAGAGGATCAGTGGCCATGATGCTGATAACGAATGCAACAGTAGTGTCAAGAGGAGGGAGCCGGTCCCGTTGCTGCTAAGGCTATCTTTTTCATTCGTCTCCCGTTACTTAAATCTCGCTTCACTCACATGTCACATCATCTGCAGTACAGAATAATGCAAAACAATGCCAGATTTCTCAGGATGAGTAATGCCATTAAAGATAGTCTAAGCAAACTTAACCTCCTCTTCACTTGTCATTGCTATTTGCATGGTTGATAGTTAAGCGTCGGTGTCACCGGTAATGATGCCATGCCATGGTATAATAATAATAATAATAATAATAATAATAATAATAATAATAATAATACCCGTGTATCTGCTGTCTGGTTGGTGGCAGGTAAAGGTTAGGTCCGAAAGCTCTCCTATCTTCTATCATTATTCCAACTATCTCCACTCACATCTACGGACGGTACGTAACAGTGCGCGAACCTCCGTTTTGGGAGCATCGCTAGACTTAGCCTAATTAAGCTAAAGTATCAGCTGTGCTTCCAGTAGTTTCAGTCCATGTCCATCTATCCGTAGGGATTGATGACGATTAACTAGCATGTCTGGTCAGCGGTGGACGGCCGGCAGGACTACCGGTGTATACCAGCCTTGTGTGTGACCTCTAGCTAGCTGCTGTCTGTCAGCTCTGCCTCTGCCTTTGGGTGCCTGTGTACCGGACATACGCACTCCCTCTTGGTACTACCTAGTACCTACCATACCATACAATACAGACCGGGCATGCATGCTGCCTACGGCAATTTATCCCACTTTTTACAATTCAAACTACGCTTTTGCGAATCTCAATCATACTATATTATTATTATTATTATTATATATGTGAATGTGCGTGTTTAACTTTCAAATAATTACTATGGAATGTTTAAAGCGATTATGAAATGAAAATGCCACGCATAATGTTTGGTTTATAACGTTTCTTTCGATAAAATAGTCTACCACTGTAAGCGTGTTTCTCTATTGTAAATTTTAGGTAGTTTAAAATGCACAAGTGACATATAATGGTTTTTTTTCTTAATGCGGTTGTTTAGTAAAAATGTCTTAAACAAAAGGCAATATAAGACGGCTCATCAATTAAAACGTCTTAAATAAAAGCTTAGTTAAGACGGTTGAATAAAAAAACCGTCTTATATTTTTGGCTTTTAAAAGAGGTACGTCTTTTGCGAGTTGCGACCCCTATATATCTGCACATTTCACAACCGTCTTAGGAAAAAATGAATGGTCCCATTTTAACAAATCTGCAGTAGTGTTCTAATGTTTTCTCTTGTAGATTGTGTTAGGGCTGCTTGTCCTCTTACGATTGCTATGGTATATCTTAAATTAAGCGTTGTTGTTGGCAAGATCGATCTAGTTATCCCATAATTGTGGTATTAAATCTTTTCCAAATGAAATTGAGAGTTGTAGATATTATTGAGCCAGTTTCATATAAAATTTATTTCATTCATACCTATATAAGAAAGTTGTGACTTTTTGTAGATTAGTTATTGGGCCGACAAATTGCACCGCCCGACGTCGCTCAGCATCCGGCCCGTGATCTGTTCCTAAGCAGCTGAGCCTCCAGATGGGCCGTTGCCTTGGGCCAAACAACACGATGGCTGGGCTGCTGCCTCAAGGAAAACCCATTCGCCATACAATTGTAGGCTATTGGTCTCAGAAGTCAGAATCCTTGACCATTTCCTTTCTTTCACCCTACATGACACGTACGCCCGAGATCGGTCCATGTGCTGCTCTCTCACAACACACCGCAAACTGCAGTCTTATGGGGATGACCAGTATGCATGCATACTGCTCCGTCTGGTCATTAATATATATGTCTTCCAACCACAAAATTAAAGAATGAAATCCTGACTTTGCCCTAAATCGAACCATCATAATTTTGATCAAGTTTATATCAAAATATATTAAAACTTGTACTATCAATTAGTATCATTAGATTTGTGTTGACATATATTTTTATATCATACATATTTGATATCATAAATTGTTGTTGCATTTCTATATAAATTCTGTCAAATTAAAGATAGTTTTATTTAAGACAAAACCAGAATTTCACTTTTCTGTGTATGGAGGGAGTAACGTTTTTAGTGTACTGTCTTAATATAAATCTGCACACACTTGCATCCCAAGCAACCGTGCGTGCTCTCATAGGTGGGGCCACATGTAAACCGCTGATGAGCTCATGTGATGATGTCTTGCACATTGTCTCTATCTCTAAGCTGGAACATCGAGCGCCGTTGGTTAGCAAATTGTCTCATTTCTTAAATAACTTTGCTGCTTGTTACGCATCTGTGCCTGCCGTTGGTGTACTATTCCACGTTTTGGCCGCCGGCCGAAAACGAGCTGGATGGATGTGCTCATGGCCATGCATACTGGAGAGAGGAAGGAAGGAGTGAAGGGCATGATAAACACATGGTCAGGTCAGAGAGGAGAGGCTGCTGCCGAGATTAACAGGGATACAGTAAAACTGTCGTGCTCATTCCAGTAGCCCATAGATCCACCCAATCCGCCAATAATGTAACCATCAGGGCCGCACATACATAAACATATGACGTCCACGGGCACGCATCACCATCAGCTGCTAGCTCATCAACAAGAGTTTCTCGTCCGATGCACGCATGGATCTCTCGCCGTGGGTTCTCTATCTCACCTTATCATGGCCGGAAGCTGGAGCGAGCAAGTTGCGTTACAAAAACACGGGGGCCAACATCGCAAGAGTCTGCAACAACTGACCAAAATGCCTCAACCTGGCTGTACCTCGATCTCATCCACAAACTCTACTTTTATGATTCGTTTATTTATCCACAAGGCAGTGGGGTTTGTTTACGCCCACTGCCATTTGTTTTATTTTTGGACAAATTAACACAGCAGCTTGGATTGGATTATCGCGTACTAATTCCCCTTAATAAATAATCTGAATTTACACTGGCTGGAGCTTGGGCGTACTAGTACATTGCCAAAAGTTTCTCACCACACCAATCATCATGTTTATTTATATATACGAAGAGCTTAGATTCCTATAACGAGCAAGCACACGGCAATGCGTGAGGTGCTAATAAACAAGTCCATCTCCCCGCGCGTCAAACAAATTAGAATCGTCTCCAAGCTGCCGAGCAAGGACAGCAGCCACCACCCATTTTTTAACGCTGAATAATTCGCCATTCGCTGTTCTGACTTCACATAGAGGGGGCGCGATGAACAACACCAAGGCGTCACTGTTTTTTTATATATTTTTAAGAAAAAACGAACAAAGAAAAAGACAGCAAGTAGAAGTTGACCCCAACATTTGTCCCAAGAAATGTCAGCAAATGAGCTTGCTTGCCAGCATCTGCGTGTTTATATATGTATATAGGCAGTGGATTGGTTGAGGGTGCAGACATGGGGTAGCAGTAGCAGCAGCAGCAGGAGGATAGATGGAGAGGAAACGGAAGGAGATGGACAAGGGCAAGTCTGAGCTGAGGCTGGCCATGGAGGAGCTCCGGTTATGCAGCAGCCAAGGAGACGAGGAGCAGGAGCAGCCGAGGTCATCCACCATGGACCTCCTCTCTGTCTCCAAGCAGCTCATCCGTGTCCTCGGTTCGTAACTCAAACATACATACATGCTCTGTCATATGCAAGCTCTGTGCTGAAAGATTTTTCAGTTTCTGTTGGGATTCGATTGACTGTCAGGTGGTTTCAGCAGGTCTGTGTATTTTCACCACTGTTTTATTTTGTCTGTGTATGTTCTTCAGAGGAGGGGATATTCACTGTGTTCAGCGTGCATCTGTTGTGGGTCAGGTTTAGCACGCCTCATTGTGTTGTCATATATGGGGTGTGAGAATCTGCACATCCCCCTTTATGTCCTGTTGATTATTGGAATGGATACTTCTCCCCTCTCAGCTAGTAGATAAGTGGCCGGAGACCTTTACCTTTTTCTCTCACCATGCCATAAAATGGGACATGGAATTACCCATGGCAAGGGAATGAAATTCTGAAATCGCTTTTTCTGCAGACAAATATTTCTTCTAGCTAGGTTGGAACAAAGTGATGTAAGACACAGCTCTCCCAAAATAGGAGTACTTTCTTTTTCAGACATCAAAGTGCTAGTTATTACATTGTTTTTAGGATGCCAATTGCCAAAGAAACATGTTCTATTATTCAGCTGTTTCTTTTCCCATGCTCTCTCTCTCTCTCTCTCTCTCTCTCTCTCTCTCTCTCCCCCTCCCTCTCCTATATATGTATCTGAAAAATCAGGTTTAAGCAATTAAGCTGACAAACCCTACCTTCTGTCTATGAAGATGAGATTGGGCCAACTCTGCTAGTCCTGAGGCAAGATATTCAGCAAAATGTTCAGGTAAGTGATTGATCTCTGTATGCAAGATGCACCTCTGCACTGACTCTGAGCATTCACTTCATGTACAGTACAAACTTACTCCCATGTTGCTCTGCGGTTATCATTGATCCATTTGCATTTGTTCAAAGAGAACTAGTACTAACCAAGAATGCCTCTTTGATCTTCCTCCAATAGAGATTGCAAGATCTGCTTGAAAGAGACTCTTCCAAATATGCCAGCTTGACGGCAATAGTTACTGAGGAAGTGGGGCAAGGGACAGCAAAGAAGACCAACAGCTGCACCAGAGCCATCATTTGGCTGTCTAGGTACACTGAATTCTAGTTTCTGTCTGGCATCCATCTCTACCATCAGTTCCATTCTGTTGCTAACCTTCGTCCTAACATTGTCGCATATGCGATCAAGTCAGATCGATAAATTTCTCCAAATATTTACTGGAGAGGCTGCTGAAAGCCCCAGAGTCGAGCCTGGAGGAGATCGTGGAAGAAGCCTATGGAAATATTCTGAAGCCATGGCATGGATGGATCTCATCAGCTGCTTACAAGGTATCACTGCACTTTTATTGCGAATTCCAAGCTATATGGCAATCAAAATTTCTTATATTTTTTTCTGTTCACGAGATACAGTTCCTTCTTCTTACATAAGTCCAAGCTAATTGTGCAGTTAACTGTTGGTCCGATTTTGTGCACAGACCTGATCTGTTGAGCATAGTTGTCAGGTAGCACTGAAGCTCATCCCAGAAAGAGAAGTCTTCGTAGGGCAGCTGATGGGTGATTGTCAAGACATTGAGGTTCTTGCAGAAGATGCAAAGATGTTGGCCTATGCTGTCCAGCCCCTGTTAGAAGAGATCGATGCAGTATTGGTCAGGGTTTCGAACTGTATATCTATTTAAAGCTGCAATGAAAGTTCAGGATTTGTTGCTCATACATGTAGTCTATGATTTGCAGGCTAAGCACAACTTGGACAAGCTGAAATCCTCTTAGGGCACAAGGATTTTGCCAATCACCTGAAGATTGTACATAACTGCATAGCTTAACATTGCCTCGTCCTTGTAAAAGCGAAAGGTTTTAATTTTTCAGTGTTTGCTTGTAGATTTCAAGCGACAAAGTGCAAGTGCACGTTTTCTCAAAATTACCTAGTCCTTTGTACGTAGCTAGAAAGACTGTCAGACACTCAGGTGTGCTTATCCTTGTAGTCTTAGTGGATCGTGTCCTATAGTTTTAGTGTGGTATTCAGCAGAGATCGAAATAGTCTGTTTCATACATCTTCGATCCTCACTACCTGTTTTTGTTGGAGCAACTAACTAGTTCTTTGACTAAATGTCAAGAGCACATCATGCATGTAAACCATGAAAGTGCATAGTGCGCTCAACATAAAAAAAAGGGTAATAGATTGCTGGTGTAAACATAAAAACGGCTTTTTGAAGAAAGCAAATCGCACTTGTTCGCGTAAATACGTCACAATCGCTAAACTTTCTAAACACATTACCATATATCGCTTACATGCCAATCTTATCATCACTAATTATATACTGCTATTTAAGCATTCACATTAATCCTCACAAGAAGAGCTAGGAAAAAAATAAGTCCTAAAAAAGATCATTGAAAAAAGGACTAAGTCCATTTGTGGCCCCTCAACTCTTTCGTTTATCCAACTTTAATCCCCAACTATTATTTTGGTCAAATCGGACATCTCAATTTACAAAACCAGTTGAACTTGGCACCTAAAACGATTTTAGGTGGTATTTTGATGATGTGAACAATGTTTTTTAGATTATTTTGCCACCTAATCGTTAACGTGGACTGGGTCCACATGTCATACGCAGGAGTGGAGAGATGGAGGGAGTGAATGGCATATGGGTTCATTCCACGTCAACGATTAGATGCCAAGTTTAAATGCATATTAGTTCTAACTCTTGTGTCTATTTTCCCCCTTTTTAATTGTTTTGCTTGCCGCCTTCTTTTCTTCTTCCATGTTATGGTTTTCTTTTTGACGGTCGCATCGTAAAACTAAGTTTTTTCTTACTTAATGATGAAAAATATGCTTAGCATATTCTTGAAAAAAAAAAGAGGGAATAACTATGAGATTTAATCGAATTTCTATTTAGACCAAGAGTAAAAATTTCAAAGTGCCGGGATGCGAAATGTTCTTCTTTTTATCTAAAAGCTGAACTGGGATCTATAAATATACCCCCTTAATAAATAAAAAAAGAATACCAGTAACAACTGAAATGAGCCGTCTCGTTTCATGCTTTGCCGGCAGCAACAACCGCCAATAATTTTTATGATGCTCTAGTTGTCCCTTTGCTCTTTCTGGATGCTCAAAATATAATACAGACCGAAGAAAGCATGAGTTGTACCTAATCTGTGGATGAAGATCAGCTTTCATCCACTTGCAGTACTTGTACCAAACAGCACCATATGATATATAAATAATCGGAGTATTGGTTTGGCTTAATTTGTTTATTTTTGCCATTTAATTTGTCTTGCTCTCAGACCACGAAAAGCTGCATGACAATTTTCCTTATTACAACTGAAACTAAAGACATGTGTTGCACGTCTTTATTCCTACTCTTATCTCTTATTATATCTTGCAACTTTGGTCGTTTGTTTGTTCAGTTTGGAAAGACAAGGCGAAAATATGGTGCAACTGGCATGACTAATTAGTCCCCCATGCCTTCTCCATTTTGTTCCAATTGAACTGTCAAAATTTGAAGAATTTTAAAAATTGAAAACTAGCTAATCAAATGCCATGGGAACTGCATTGAATTAAGACCACGACCAAGTGTTTCCCACCTTAGATAACATAATCCATCCTATATACCATGATTATAAGCTTATAAGCAGGAACAAACAAACAATTATACGTCGAAAGTTCTTTTTTTTTTGGGTTTATAATCCGACCTTTTACATTTACCAATACCTTACCTATAAGCTGAATCATTACATCAGAATTAAAATTTCCTTATTCTAAAAAATGCATAATTATATATCTGGTGTTGAAAAATTAATAGACCCGAAGTGAGTCCACAATACTTAACAACAAGCATAAAAGTAGTAAGTACTAAGAAGAGATCATGGATAATTAGAGTGTGATTTTGGGCTGATTTATAACTATATCCTGTTGGGCTCCACGGCAGTGGGCCTTACGGGCTGTCACAGAGATAGAACTGAGTAGTTAAGGACATAGAGGTCGTCGGCGAAGTTTTCCCTTTTCTTTTCATCTTCTTTCTCATTTCCTTAACAAAAGAAGAAGAAATGTATATATAAAAAAAAACTAGTATTCTCTCCGTATTTAAATATAAGTTGCATTGACTTTTTCCCCAAAATTTCGATGGTTCGTCTTATTAAAAAAATTATTATTTATTTTATTATTATTTGTTTTATCATTGTAGAGAGTTTGAGCATTACGTGTTTCCTTATATGTTTGCACAAAGTTTTTGAATAAGATGAGTGATTAAAATTTTAGAAAAAAATTAACCACGATTTATATTTAAATACGGAGACCGTACACGTACAAAGCCTGAAAACGCATGACCATTCAAATGCCGTTTGTGGAGGGAGGCGTGGGCAACAGGCACCCTCTCCTTGAGATAGTCCACCTACGTGTAAATCAGTAAATCACATACTCCTGGACGTGAGAATAAACCCAACAAATGACAACACTTAGATCTGGGAATCGAAACAAAGCCAGTAAAAATACAGAGCCGAACGGACGAAAATTTCGAGAAAATTGGTAGTAATTAGCGTCTGATCATACAGTCTGAAGATCCTATATGCAGAGAGACTGGCAGACAGAGTATAATGTACTAGTAGCAACGCAAGAAGTAGTGCATGGGAATGGTGTGAAATAAAAGCAATAAGTGTGGCATGTCACAGCTAATGATTAGTAGCTAGATGCTGTTGTGCTCTCGGCATGTACGTTGTGCTGATTGCGGAAGAGTGATGAGAAACAGCTTCGTTCTCTGATTGTTGGTTGAGTGGCCTACCCTGCTGCGTATCAGCGTATGAGACTATGAGTATGACAGATGATTAATTGACAGACATGATCAGCACAGAGCGAGGTAGCTCATCGACACAGAGGCCAAGTCCATGCATTGCCCTGCATGCAGAAAGAAGGCATGATGGCAATCATATGATGCCTATGAGTATGTGCACATAGGCGGCATAGGTGGCTGCTGGCTATGTGCAGTACTATGGACAGCTAGCTATGAATCTACTATACTACTATCAACCTAGTATATATAGGCCTGCGGCAGGTTCAAACTTCAAAGTGGTCGTGTCGCTGCTGGATTCTTGGTCGTCCCAGGCAAGACTTGGCCAAATAAAAGCAACAGTCAGTTGTTGGCTAGGCATGCAGCAGCCAGCAGGGGGACTCTCATCATCCAACATCCATCAGCTGGGAGCTGAGCTGATGATTCATTTGCAATGCAAGCCAATAAGCTGATGATCGAACAGAACAGGGGCCGAGACCCCATTGCATTGCAATGCACTGCATGCTCTGCTCTGCTCATCCGCCATGGAGATCAGCTATTCAGCAGAGCAGCGTATATTCAGAATATAATTCAGCAATGCTGACTTTTCTATTCACCCTGCTAGTAGTAGTAGTAGCTGCTGCTTCTCTCTTGACATGGGCCGCCCGGGATGGACCTGCTGCGGCGCACTGAAGTGAATACACTACACTACCTTTTTTTTTTCCGATGAAGGATACACTAACTACACTACCTGATGAGTGGAGTCTGCCTGCCTTTTCATATCGATCTACTGCTGGTTCGTTGGGTTGTTCCATCGACAAATACGCCATGCCAAATTGCCAATAGTATGCTAGCTATATATGGCACCCAGGAAAGCTCTCAGGATGAGACCTGCATTCATTTGGAAAGGGATTAACAGCTAAACAAAAACAAATCCTGATGATCGATCCTAGATAGGTGGTACGGTAGGCAAGTTAAACAAAGACTGGTGAAATAAATAGTTTGAATATTACTCCTCAGGATGTCTCATTGCTTTTCTTTGATGATGCTGATGCATGCACTGGATGGACCATCAGATCACCACGCATGCATCACTGATACTGATACACTGACAGTACAATGCAATGCAACCTTGTACGCGCGCATGCATGCAAATGCAGGATCGATCGAGCTGCAGGACAGAGGACAGGACTCAGGAGCAGCAGGAGCTAGCAGTATTATTATGGATGGCGATGTTGCATGCATCTTGATCGTGTTGGTTAGTGATAGGTATAAATAAATAAATGCTACTAGTATATATATATATATATATATATATATATATATATATATATATATATATATATATATATATATATATATATATATATATATATATATATATATATGTGCCTGAAAAAGCTGGCCTCGCTCTTTCACAGCCATCAGCCATGCGTGGGGTATGGGAGGTGCAAAGATCGAAAGCCCTGCACTGCATGCGCTTTGTTTGGCTTTTAGAGCAGCAGGAGCCAGACCATGCATCATGCATGCGAGATGAAGAAAAATCTGTGAATAGCGGAAGGAAGCTATAGGGCGGGCGGGCGGGCGGGCGGACGGGCGCCGGTCATCACATCAACCATCAGGCATTCGATTCAGTGCCCTGCAGGCCTGCCTGGACCACCCCGGCCTATAGCTCCTGAATGCGGTGCAGGCTGCAGCTCTTCAGCCTTCGATGGACAGGATTGGATTCAATTCAACACCACACCACACCACACCGGCTTTGCCTGCAGATGCAATCCCTGATCGATCCATTCCTGTGCTGCAGCGCTCCTGTCCTTCAATTCGTCTATCGATCTATCCCGGCCCACACATGCATGCATACATGGCTATATATCCTACTCGCTACTCCATGTCGTCGTACTCTACTGATCGCTTGGAAATGCCACAGCTTTTCACAACTCCTCTCCCTCTCCTCTCCTCTCCTTTAATCAGGTCCACCAGTCAGCAGTCTTTACATCTCTCTCTCCCTCTCTCATACACACACACATACTGATGATACAGTTAAGTTAGTGCAGCAGGAAGGGTGGCAGGAACAGGAAGGGAAGGACTGCAGCAGCCAGCAGGCCAGGGTACTACTACTGGTGCTGCATTGTTTTGCATGCATGCTGTTGCTGCTGCTGCTGCTGCTGCTGAATCTCCACAGCCCAGCAGGCCTGCAACTTGTTAACAGCAAGTACGCTGCTGCTGCCTTGGGACTCGCTGCTGCGGCATCAGCAGCAAAAGCACATTGCATGCCATGCCATCGGCCTCGCTTGCATGCTTGCTTTGGACCACCATGCCATGCATCCAACAATGCTGCTGCACCAGCAGCTAGCAACAGCAAGAAGAAGAACCTGCGTGCCGCTGCTTTCAATTCGCGCTCGTACAACAGGCAGCAAGCTACCATTCATTTATTTCGATCATCTATCCCGTATTCCCATACCATCTGAGTCAGATGATGATGAGCATCAGGAGTTATATTCTAGCTAGATGGATCTATCGATGGTCCATCGATTGCTTTATACTAACTGAGTGCTATATATATATATATATATATATATATATATATATATATATATATATATATATATATATATATATATATATATATATATATATATATATATATATATATATATATATATATATGTCGTCCACAACCTACGTCCATGCATATATGATCAATGAGATGTATGTGTGATCAATATGTATACACCTCGAGTTCAGCTCACATATACACTCATATATGCAGTACATAAACCCAAAATGCTCATCTGCAACAACTTTTAACGACAACACCCTAAGTATGTATAAAGTCACTCCATGGGTCTTACCCAAATATAAACCAATGGAATATGAACACTAGCATTAGCGAGGAATTTGGTATGTGTAAGGAGATTGCGTGAAAATCATTTACCAAAATATATAAACAAAAGGCAAGACATCTACCTTTAGTCTATTCACACATCTAACCTTTGCACGGGTAGAAGGTGTACATGTTCATGACCTCGATCGAACACACCCTTGATACTAAACTCTAAATTATTGAAGTCATCAACTTTTTATGAGCAAAGACCTCGGTGTCATCCATAATTGATCATCTCGAAATTGTAATTAACAACCATGCCTATGGTTCATGAGTGATATGATGGTGTCTTCACATCATCATTCACCTTCTACCGATACTAAACCTAGATTTACAGGTAATTTATACAATGAGATTATATACTCAGGCATACTTCAAGGTGAAGTCCAACAACTCAAGATTGGTAGTACATAAAACTAGGTTCTACAAAAGCATTGACTACATAGAGCTATTTGTTGGAATATATGGGCCTAATAAGCCCGATAATCCAATAAATTCTTGGGAAAATCTCAAAAGTCCACTCATGCATGGTAGAAGTGGTGGGGGTTTAGTCCCACATGGTAAGTTGAGGTGGAAGATATCCAAGTTATATAGCAAGCCTCTTGCCCTCCATGAATGGGAGAATGAGAGAGAGAGGAAGCTACACGAGGAGCACGCACGCCCGCGCGCGTCCTCACGTATTTTTCACGTGAATAATCGCCTGACTTGTGGCGCTATCAGCGCTAATTCGGTCTCAATCTTTTGCCGGCGTCGTCCCGTGGGTACGTACTAAATCAACACAAGAAAATCCACCTAAGGTTTTGGCGAGAGAACTCTCTGTCATCGGTGCTGCGCGGCTACTCAGACGCCTCCATCCCTTCCACCGGTGTGTCGACGGCGGCGAGGAGAGCAGTGTCTCTGAAACCTCGTCTCATTAAAGAACCTGCACGGTCGGGTTGGGGTGAATCAGGTTTTTAGGCAACGACCACGCGACTGCTCGCTCGAGTTCGTCTTCATCGTCTGTTTATCTGTTCAGCAACATTCTACGATCTTCATCGTCTGCCATGCTGGAGCGTTCACTGCAAGTAATGATGAGTTTCTCATTTGAGATAGATTCAATCTGTTACGTGAACATCATGCTTTATGCTTTGTGTGGTTTATCCCTAGTTCTTTATGCATGCTGTTTAGGAATTAATTTAATCTTAAAGATGCGCTTTTTCCTAATAACACTATTCTCATGCACATTCCATAACTCCTTTTCTACCGAGGAAGAATGGTGGAGAAAACACCTTACTTTAGCAATCCAGCAAGGAATCTTCATGCCAAATTGAAATCAATGAGAAAGGGACTCAAATCTTGGAGTCAAGGTTTATGTAATTTGAAGAAATTAATCATAATCAATAACTTCGACCGGATGATATATATATATATATATATATATATATATATTATAGAAAAATTCCTTTCTACATACGCATATAGTTACACTCGCGTATGTATCTCATGATTGAGGGCGTATCTGGTGAAGTAGAAAGTATGTACACGGAGTATGTGATCATACTAGACCATCTGTGGTGATATATACGTGAGGTATGCGAGTATACCTGAGGTATGGGGTCATACCCCGTTATATGTACTAATATAAATGTATTATCAAATAAATTAAAATCAGCGGCTGTTTTATAATTTTTTCGCATGGTGACTTTTGAGGTATTTTAAATTAAGTATGTAAACATACTAAAACTGATAAATGAGTATGCGAACATACCCCTATTGGGTTATTGACGGTGAGTGTAGCTACATGCGCATGTAGATAAAACTCTTCATATATATATATATATACACGAATATATTCCAAGCCCAAAACCTATAAATAATTTGGGACAGAGGGAGTAACATTTTTAGATGGGTTGGAATAACAAAGATACCTTTTGCATGATTGAAGCCAATTTTAGAGAAGTAAAAAAAATACACTCTTAGGAACTATGGGTTCAAGGGCATGATTGTCAAAAAAATGACTGGCTTTGACAAAATAGGTCTTTCTTTAATTGTGCTTCAAGTTGAAGGGAATTTAAATATTGATAGCACAAATGGTTATTTCATATATCACAAAAATTGAAGAACAATAACCCTGAGAAAGTGTGAAATGACTATTAGCCAACATGTCTATTGTATTTCTCTTGGAAACTACTCACTAGACTCCTAGCAAATGGGTCGCAAACACTGTTACACACCAATCAGTATGGGTCTATCAAAGGGTGATGTATTCAACATTGTATTCAACTTTTTTTTAAAAAAAAATTGGAGCACATCCCAGTTCTTGGTATGTTCAAGGCTACTAGTTTGGATCAAACAAAATTCAAATTCAGATATCTTTATATATTTGGTTAGTACAACTTGTACTTTGGGTACTCAAAAAGTATTCACTGCCAAAAAAGAGGGGGTTCGACAAGATATCGCTTATCGCCACTTTTGTTTGCCTTGGTGGCTGACCTCATTCAAAATCTGATAATAAGAAAAGGTAGTTACCATGGGCGTGATTGGTACCTTGTATACAGCCAGACCAGGCTCATGGGATACGGGCTCATGCTGTTTGGTTGCGCTCAGCGCCTCAGCCAGGTCTCCACGAGCCTCCTTGTGTGTTTGGTTTCTCTTGTCATGTGCTGGCCATGCCTGCGAGATGCAGAATCTCGCCCAGAGCCAGGCTGAGTAGAGATGGATTTCAAATCCGTTTCTTTGGAGCCAGGCTCGCGCAGACAGGCTGCACTAAGATGGAAACCAATCGCGCCCTATGTGCACCTTGGGGATATTTCCAGGGGACTTCCCAATTGTATAATATGTTGATGATACTCCACTGATCCTTCTCGCTGATGCTAGACAACTTTTATTTCTAAAGGCCATGCTTAACTCTTTTGCAAGTTCTAGTGGTCTTAAAGTAAATTTAATTAAACATTTTGGATGCTTAGTGGCAAACATTTTTTTTGGCTTATTTAGGATTACCAATAGTAACAGCCAAGGTCACTATTCAGAAGTACTTGCCTATGGTCAATAAGATTAAGAGAACAATGGTTGTTATTTAGGCTGTTTTTAATTTTGCAAGACTGGTCAATGTTGATTTTTGTGTTCTTTAATCATGACTATAAAGAAAATTAATAAATGGATTTGAATAATATGCTAGATGATATTTACTTTTCTGAGGAGATTAGTGTAGTTACATTTGGAGCTCCTACGTTTTTATGTTGTTGCGTAGATTCATTGTCTATAGGTCAGTGAATAATGGTCAAATAATACCTATCAAACCAACTTTCTTACAGTGACCAGGGAAAAAAACATCTCTCATTCTTTCTTCAATAACACTTTTAACCTTTCAAGAGTGGGACTCTCTTGGTTCTTATATAAAGTGTATTTCCCATTGTGTCTTCTATTTTGTAAAACTACCCACCTCTAACATTATGAAAAGCAATATATAAGTAATCTCCCAAATATGTATATCTAAATTACACACCTCTATCATTATAAAAATAACCTAAAGCAACTTCTAAATTACATACCCATGTACTCCATTATGAAGAATGATATAAAAGTAGCATTCAAAGTTGCATCTAAATTTATCCATCACCATAATAATTGCCTTCCACACTTATGGAAAAAGTGGTGTGATGGAGGGAAGCTAGATCCCATCGTCGCCCTTATATAGTTTTACCTTGGTTTAACGTTTGTGCTGGCCGAAGAACTGAGTATAAACCAGTGTAGATACTCTATCGCTAATTCACCATGCGCTCTAAAATGGCAACCTAAAGATTATATACATGCATATGCTAATAATACTCACAATTTGGAACGCTACTGGCAGCCAGGGAGCAGGTATGCAAAATTTCCTTTTTTCCTTTTACTTGATTTGATTTGGAAACTCGAAAGGTGCCTTTCGGTGTGTAGGCAGGAGACTAGGCATGGACCAAATGTGTATGCGCTCGTAGCGAACATGCTATCTTCTTGGCAAGTCTCTCTCCATGCGTACGTGATAGCCTTACCTGATCATATCTATCTCTTTATGCAGATCGATCAATTGATTGACTAGCTATTCTTTCAGAAATAGAATATGTGGTATTGTGGGTTTGTCCATGTATCCACCTTGCAGACTTTTCTTTCCAGGCCCCATTAAGCGTGCACAATTTTATGTTTCTTCTGCAATACATATGATGATCAATGGTTGTGTGCACTAGCAGAGACCTGAATTTATCCTTTTTTCTAAAAAAAATATACTCCCTCCAGTACCACTAAAATGGACGCCGGAAGGTTTCATCCCCCGGCTGCAAAAAATGGACGCTGGAGCAAAGGGCTAGCCAATTAATAATGGTAATCAATGCAGATTATGTTTCCAAAGCAGCAGCTACCAATCCCATTCTGCATGGTGGGAGAAAAAAAAGAAAATAAGCTTTGCTGGGATTCGAACCTGGGCCAAAAAGCACCAGGAGTTGTCCACTGACCAACCAAGCTAGCATTAGTTTGCGATCTCATATTGAACTTTATCTCTTTTAAAGCTTCCTTGGTATGCGAGATTGTGGCCAAAACGTCCAATTTTCTGATACTGGAGGGAGTAGATGATCAATCGATCTGTGTAGCCCATGATATATATGAACATTTGCATGACGGGTTTTGGATTGGATCGAGCGAGCGATACATGTAGACAGAGAAGCTAGGCCGAAAGCAAGATTATTGCATATGCATACAAGATGCGATTTTTATCCTTTGTTGTTTCCTTGGTGTCCTAACTGAAATAAGGCGTATAGTATATGTAGTACTGTCAGGCAGATGGATGCAGGCAGAAGGCATGCACACCACCGGCCAGTGGAGTTGGCTATGCGTGATGAGAAATTTTGGAGCTTTCCTTGCAGCTTCGGTATGGTCCACCTTTATAATGCAAGTACTAACAACATACCCTTTCTTGCATGTATATGGACATGTAGTTGTTACTGAGGAGATCGAGATCTATCAGTAACTTGCTAATGCTGTACCTGTTTGTATAAATAAATAAACAAACTGCATGCATGTGCATACACTTTAAGGGGTATATCATCAGTCAATATTTATTAATAAGTCTGATGTGCTTATTACAAACTAATAATAGTAATGATGATCAGATGATTCTTCTGCTGTGTTGTCAACATGCATGTGTTCCTCCCATCCACCAACTTATTACAATTATAAGAAAAAGGAAGTAGTGTATAGTAAACAAAGGTATACATAATTGAATAAGTTACCGCACGCTTCTGTACGTTGACCTTTAGTTTAGATGGTCGTTTGTGTGTATTGGTTGTGCCTCATATACGATTGCGCTAATAAAGAAAGGACAATTACAAAACGTGGTGCTATGTGATAATCAAGCCATTTAATTACTAGCCCTTACAACATCTTTAGCCTTTTCTGATCCCCTCCGCCGTTCGAACTGACTATTAATTATTTCTCACAAACAGTATCATTTATCGGTACAAAACGAATGTATATAGTGTGTCACATTTTAGATATTATGAAATATAAACCTAGCTAGCTAGCTAACCGTATATATAGTTTTATACACTAAACTTGCATAATTTGACTTTTCCAAAATAAAATACGTTGTGTATCTTTAGGATGAAGTTGATATTCAGGAAGGTAGTAGTATATATTAGAAAAAGATTTGAGAGTGTTAGGAATATTTAAGACCCAGGTATAAACGGAGCAACAACGAACAGAGGCCTTTGAGTTCCTAACAGAGAGGTACTAATTGAATATATATGTTAGCTTCAGTTGACCTTTAGATGGTTAGTATAGTATTGCTTTTGCCTTTGTTGTGGTTGTGCTAAACGTACAAGGAGAATGCAGCAAGTGGCATCTCTGTAGGGTGAGTTGTTGGATGCTGGTCTATATATTTCTGGTGTGGGAGATGGATAGATAGATGTTAGTGGGGTTCCAACTTGATGATGATATCTCCTCGCTGGCTCATTCTTGAAACTTTGGCTTCCCAGCAGAAATATAAATCAATATCTTGTCTGCCCTAGTAAACTGTCTTTCTGCTTCCTGTCCTAATAGTTTATATGTATCCATGTGCAGAGATATCCACACAAATCTGAGCTCACTAGATGCTGCTGCCCCATAGACATCATGTACACAGTCTAGCTAGCATGCACAATCTAGCTGGATACATATAATAATGCTGCATGCTGGGTGCCATGTGATGATGCCCGAGCTAACTTGGGATTGTGTTTCCTAGATTCCAACTTGCAATATGCAAAATGCAGGCACTGGTTGTTGCTGTAACATCAACAACAAAAGGGAGAGGGAAAGGGAGATCTGTCAAGAATATGCATGTTTGTGTACATCACAAACACAATGGATACAATATTTGGTACATACCTCTTAATTTGCATTAATGTGTGTGTCTAGCTAGGTATGGACATGTAGCAACGTTTATTTTCTCCCCATTCATACATACGATGGCCTACATACTTATATGTCTTTTGCTACAGAATAATAAATTAGTATATACACTGCAAGAGATTAAAGAAACACACTTGCATATATATACTGATATACATACACTGCTAGAGTTGAATGAAAGCAATTCAATGGCCACAGGTGGCCTCCATACAACAGATCCAGCTTCTTCTTATTCATATATATCAAGCTCTGAGATCAAAAAGACAAAGAAGAGAGCACTGTACCTAGGGCAACTAGGGTTCCATGCACTTAGCTGCTTTGCTCAAAAGGAACTTGCCTTAAAAGAGGCAAATGGGAATTACTATTTTAGGGCCGGCCTGTCTTTTAGAGAAAGCGCGTTTACGATGTCGATAGATCAAAGCAGAACAACGAACAGCAACTAATCTAGGGATTGCTTACTCAATAATCGTGCATGTGTGTAGAATCCAACGATCCATCGACAGGATGGTGTACGTGTCAGTTTGTTATATATGTCGATGCAGTGATGATGCTACTGCATGTCCTGTTGACTTGACTACACCTTCGCACAGCTGACAAGTGCCGCAGCAGCTGCTAGGAGATTAAACTAGTATGACCCTGCGATCGATGCAGCAGAGGGATCGGAGGCACGGTGATTAATATATGCCGTTCGCATGTCATCTCCAACTTAGAGAACCTATCTGTATATTGCTAGCGAACTGGGGTGTGATGGCCACGTTTGTCTTGATTCCAATTTGCTCCAGCACTTTGAAATTACTAAATAGATCATCGTCTTATATCCTGCTTGTAACTACTGCCTGCATCCCTGTGTAGTAGGATATGATAACATTGTTATTTTGCTGGTTAGCAGCGGTTATTAATTCGTTGATATATTATGTATGCTCTCCAGGAATATATGAGGCTTCTCCTTTTACTATATACTCGTACATAATTAAATCATGAAATAATCAATAGATGGCCACCAATGATTCCAATCAAAAGCATGCGTGCACATATGCTGTATTATAGTATTTGTTTAGATTAATATCATAACGTACATGTAATATATATATACTTAATACTACTTAACTCTTGTGTCTCCGTTTGAGGAACAGCTTGCAGATCAGAATGTATCTCCTCCATTCGCACTATAGATCGACAAAAGAGCAATCTGGAGATCACTCTATATATATGTACGTATATAATTAATTAGCTAGTGGTGTTTAAGACAAATTAACTTATTCTCATTGTCTGCTAGCTATCTAGCTACTGCAGGGATATATACATCAAAGCTTTGGGGTACATGCCTGCCTGGGATGGGGAAGAATCTGCAGCCCACAGGACAACACACTGCTCTAGTGTCCATGCATGGGACAGAATCTTTGCATTGTCCATTAGACCTAGTCCAGTAGACCGGGTAAATGGTCGTGTACAGTACAAAATGATACTGTTTACGGAGAGAAGGGTGGTTGAAGTAGTGGATAGATGGGTGGGATACCCTGACTGCTGGACTTAGTCTTACCCTCTCTAGTCTGGTGTCACAATACAAGTGATGTCAGTTTTATTTGGAGGGGGATATATATGTTCTTTTCAAAATACAACTTAGGCTATACTAATAGTTTTTGCTGTCATAAAATATTTACTACAGCAGTAGTACAACATATATACCAACTAACAGAATGCATGCTTTTATGAAACGATATTTCAAAACAAATTAATCTGCTCGTATTATTTTCATATGCACACGTACAATGCAAATAAGTCAACACACAGAAAGTAATAGGCGACTATATAAAGCTTTGAATGGTTGACTTAAGGCAATATTAAAATGTCACTTATTTTGTGACCGGAGGAGGAAATATATATGTATCAAGATGACAAGATAACAGTATACCATTATATATGGAGCATGCATGCATGGGCACGTACTTAAAAAGAAATAAAAGGGTGATTAATTAGCTATGTGTAGGAAGCAACTGCTTGTCTACCCGATGAGGGAAGGTGCACATTGGCTGAAGCAGGAAACCTAGGAATTCAATGCCCCCCTGCTTGCATTCGTCACGCACACATTCATGACTGAGGGAGGGAGAGAGATGGGTGGTTCAGGTGCATCACCTCGTCTTGCTCTTGCCCACAAGAAACATGCAAGTTCATGCCTCCACATTCAGTATTGACCTAGATAATAAATTCTACTAGCACTCCATATATATACTCAAAACTGATCGATCGCTCCCATGCAGACAGAGAGGATCCACCACCATGTGAATTCTACATCAATGTAGAGTAGCACTTAGTGAGAAATAATTAAGCTAGCACTATCAGTCAGATCGACATATATACTCCATATAATACGCATATGTAAGAATATCAGAAAAAAAGATGAATCTAATTACAAGACAAGAGGGAGTAATTTTGTAAGAAAAACCAATAGTTGAAGAAACTCACTGAAAGATCCTGCATGGCATGGGCGGCTGGGGTGTGGAAAATTCTCAACGGCCGGCGTCATAATAAATGAGAGAGAGATCTACTACATGCTTTATTTGTACGATGAGCAAAAGTGAGAACAAGGTAGTAGGATGAAAGAGTAGAGATGAATGAAAGAAACCTGCTTAAAGGAAGAGAGGACAGAGGAGGAATGAAGAAAACAGGTAGGAGAGGAGAAGACCTAGGGATGCGTGAAATAAAGCCTGCAGGAGCTTCACGAGGGTGCAGGCAGGAAAGAGGGGGGAGCGATCGATGTCGATCGAACTCATGGAGAGGAGAGGAGAGGAGAGGAGAGGAGAGGAGAGGAGGACGAGGACAGGCTTCTTCTCTCTCTCTCTCTCTCCCCCATGGATGTACAGTAGTAGTACCCACATCAGCCTTGCATATGCATGCGTCCTCTGTGGCTGTCTTCTTCCACCTCTGGTCTGCAGGCGGGGCTGCTGCATGCTGCACCTGCACCTCCGATCATCATTATTCTATTGCTCTCTCAGCTCCTCCATCATGCATCACCATTGCCATATTTAGTAACCACCGTATCCATCATGGGATGACCCCACCTCGTGCCCTAGTTACTAGTTACCACGACAGGATACCTTGGATCTTGCTTCGTCCTCCTACCTGATCGCCCATCCGTCGACTCTTCCGACCGCAATAAATATACTCGGCTGGATGTGATGACAAATATATTAAGGAGAGCGGGAGTATGTGTTCTTCTCCTTAAGCCGAGTGCAGCAGCAGGATCATAGTACGGAATCTACATTGTAGCAGCATTATGCACAGGTAACGAGCATTAGGTTGGACTTTATCTACCGGTTTAGTTATGGGGATGTTTGAATACAAAGGTTAAACTTTAGCTAATGGTTTAATGGATAGAATGAGTCCATTGGCTAAACTTTATTAATCTCCTATTGGTCCTCCAAATGGTTGCTATAGTTTAACCCATTGTATTATTCCCTACATAAAATTTTAACCAATCAGCCAGTCATGAACATACTAACCGACTAATTAATATTACACAAGCAAGACAATAAACAACACATTATAGAAAGAGGGAGCCGCCACCCCGTGCTCATATCTAGGTGACTAGGTTTCATTGTCTAGGGGTTGGGTGGGTGGGGAAATGGGGATTGAGGATGACAAATGCACTTTCGACGGGGAGCATGGGAACCAGGTGAGTGGGTTTAGGTTAGTTAGGTAATTTGGGCCTAGGCTGTATTTTGTTCATGACTTCATGTACTTCTCTGAGGGATTTATTTGGTCTTGAGTTAATCGAGCTCCAATAAAAAACCAATACACAAGAAGGAAATCATGATGGGAAATTTTCGGTTCAGGTTATTTCGTGTTCAATTCTGGTTGTTAGTTTGTTTTTTCATTGTCAGATAATGCCATTAAGAAATCACTACAAAACACATGCCGCGTCAGCAACTATATGGGCATTTAAGACTGGGGTCACCAGTAGGCCCAAAGAGGCGCCCATATACACTGTGCATGCACTGTAGACAAGGAGGAAGGTAGTTGGAATATAGTGGATGGGCGGGCTGGTAAACGTAGTCTAAGAACTTTGGACCTTAACAATATATTTCACAAATGGAAGTACCTAAACAACTTTAAAGTCACCCAAACTATGGACCAAACTGGCAATCAAGGAAAAAAGTGTTGAATGGTCTCATCATCATCGTGAAAAAAAAAAGCAGCAATGCGTATTCCATGGCTAAATTACTAGTGATGTATTTGAATCATCATTGATGTACATATTTATCATAACCAAAATATCGTGTACTTGTATGATCATTGCTTAATTCATTATCTAAAAACAAAATTATATTTAAAGTAATAAAACATAGAGAACAAATTTATCATAAGCAAAGTCTATAATGCATAGTTTAATGTTATAGATATTTATGTGTATATCTAGCTAATATAAAAGGTTTAAAGATAGATTTATAATAACTTATAATTTAGAACGGAGGGGAGTAGAGAGCACTGTGTGCAGACATGGAGGTCGAAATGCAGCCGCAGCTAATCAGTGCTTTCTTATTGTTATTGGGGGCCGAGCAACCTATACAGTGCCGTAGCTGCTGGTAGCTGACGGTGGTCAAAGATAGTTGGCACGAAAGAGAGAGAGAGAGAAAGGGAACCAAACAAAGATCTGCCCTCGAGAATCCTGATGCTGAGTAATATATAGAGTTTACAGAAACTTAGAACTGTAAGCATGATAGTGCTAAATCAAAGAGGTTACACCGAAAACTAGAGCATACAGATACAGAAATGGACAACAACAGCCACTCTATTTTTTTTTTGTATATTTGGAGATTGCCAATTAGCTAGCTGGTGACTAATAACTGTCAAGTGTATATATATATATATATATATATCTATATATATATATATATATATATATATATATATATATATATATATATATATATATATATATATATATGGAGAGATAGATCATGTGTAGCGCTGCCTCCACCTAGATGCTGAGGCAAACTTTTCCCCACCCTCTGTCCAAAAGCACGCAGTGCACACAGCCTGAACTTGGAGGACCATGACAAGCTTGCAAGTTCTATCTCTCCAGCCCTTTGCCTGCACCCTCCTTAACCTATGATATTTGTTCTTAGCTTGTAGGCAGCCTCACACACACCTGCACTGCTACATACCATATCTAGTACTAGTAGTAGTAGTACAACACCACCTCTTGCAATGACATTTTTTTTTTATCATGCATCACCCCAAGCTAAGCTAGCCTGCTTCTTCCACCTCCCTCTCTCTTGCCCGGCCTCCTCTCCCCATTCCCCTATAAAGCCTTCAGTTATGTGACCATTCATGGGCTCTCTCTCTCTCTCTCTCTCTCTCTCTCTCTCTCAGCTAGACAGCGGCATCAGCAGGTTCTCAGTCTCTTGCTATCTGAGTAGCTGCTGCTAGGTTTTATATTGGGTTGGGAGTTGGGAGGAGGAGAGGTAGCTAGCTCGATCATCATCTCATCTGCTGGCTGCTGCATCTCTAGCTTGCTAGCTCCACTCCACTCCACCTTTGCTATTACTGTGCTCTCGTCTGCTGTTTCTGCCGGCCGCGCGCCACAACACACAAAGGCGCTGTGTGGTGCTACTGTGCTGCGTGGCCGTGGCCGTGGCCGGCCGGCAAGCATGGACAACATCACGCACAACTCCAGCAGCAGCAGTTCGTGGGATTTGGACATGAGCCTCGGCAGCCACCACCACCCTCTCCTCTTCGACAGCCACAGCCACCACCACCACCCCAACCCGGCGCCGCCGCCGCCACCGCCATTACCCTTCCACCTCGCCTCCTCCCATCACCACCCTCCTCCGCACCACCACCATACCAGCCTAGATCCTTCGCCGTCTTCCTCCCTCTTCCCTCATCCGCACCACCACCGCCTCCTCGGCCTCGACATCGACCCTGCCGCCTCCCACCACCGGCACCACCACCACCATGAGTACGAGCAGCAGCAGGAGCAGGATCCCGGCGGCGGCCACCACCACCACCACCACCTGGAGCAGGAGGAGATGAGACAGCAGCAGCAGCAGCAACAGGAGGATCAGGCCGGCGGCCAGGGCCAGGGCCAGGAAGAGCGCGGCGCCGCCGAGGACGTGGAGGAGGAGCTCGGCGCCATGAAGGAGATGATGTACCGGATCGCGGCCATGCAGCCGGTGGACATCGACCCGGCCACCATCAAGAAGCCCCGCCGCCGCAACGTGCGCATCAGCGAGGACCCGCAGAGCGTGGCGGCGCGGCACCGGCGGGAGCGCATCAGCGAGCGCATCCGCATCCTGCAGCGCCTCGTCCCGGGGGGCACCAAGATGGACACCGCCTCCATGCTCGACGAGGCCATCCGCTACATCAAGTTCCTCAAGCGCCAGGTGCAGGAGCTCCAGCACCAGCCGCCGGCGCCGCCGCACCAGCAGCACCAGTACCCCGCCGGAGCTGGGGCTGCAGCCGGCGCCGGGGCCGGGCCCAGCACCTCCGTCGTGGGCGGCCCCCGGCCGCCGCCGTTCCTCCCGCTGGGTCCCGGGCCGCTCATCGACTGGGCCGGGCTCGTCAGGCCCGTGGACATCCACGGGCCGACGTCGTCCTCGTCCTCGTCGTCCATGGGCGGCGCGCACGCGGCACTTGGCTTCGGCTTCAGCAGCGCCGGCCAGAGCAGCCATGGGATGCACTGATGGTGATGGAGCTCCTGATCGAGATCCATCGACCGAGACAGGAGAATGAAGCAGCAGCAGCAGCTTGCCTGCGTGCTAGCTTTTGTCGTCGTCGTAGCGGATTAACTAGGATGGATGGATGGATTGGTGATGGTGGATGCATGACGAGGTAATTTTGATTTCATCATGATTATTCTAGCTGTGATGGTATGATCTATGGAGCGTTGCGTAGTGGTATGTGTTGGATCTCAGCTGGTGTTAATCCATGTCTTTATCAAATTAAGCAAACTAATTAATAAGTTTAGTAGCTAGCTAGGGTTTGTGCCAATTTTTCCAGAAACGCCATGTTTTTAATTTGTACTGCATGCTGTTCTTTATTACCTCCTCTCTTTCTCCCACTCTTTTCCTTTTCCATCCTCTCATCATCAACATGTTCATCATTAGTTGACTATATATATCTGTGGAGAAATCTCAATCTCAATAATCAAATCAAAGGGTACCCCCCAAAAAATTAAATCTTTTGGATTGGAGACGACGACAGTAGTAGCTACTATAAAATTCTCCATGCATGCATGACGTGTTGCTGCGTCGCTGTACTAGCCCACCTGGCTTGCGTGCGGTGTCATGGTGCGTGGCATGCGTTTGCAATGGATCCAAGCCTGCTGTCACAGGCTTGTTGAGATGAGCATGCTGATCTCTCTGATCTCCTACGGACAGTACAACACTATAGCCGCGTGCTGGTCAGTGTCGAAGACTATTGATGAATGCATGCATCAGTGTCCAAGAACTGCCGATCGATAATGCAGATAGAATTGCATTTTTATTGGTCGGTTACTTGTTGGTAGTTAATTTGTCAGTAACTAACTGACTAACTACTGCATTCTTCTCTTTTCTTTGGATATAATCTTTCAGAGATACACATTCTCTGCTATTGAAAATTGTCTGCATGCATGCATGTTTTTCTCAAGCTAAAACTCCGGTAAGAATTGAGCTGGAGTAGTCAATCGGCAGGGACGACCGGGCCGGGCAAGAAGATGAACAGAGGGAGAGAGAAAGGTCAGAGAGAGGTAGGAGTAGAAGTAGTGATATAGTAGGTAGGAGGCCGGGGATTGGAATGAATTATTGGTGCAAGGTATTCAGTGCCAAGGTCAGTCATGAGTGGCGAGGTGCTGAATTCTATGCATCAAGGGAGGGAGGCAGGGGGAGAGAGGCCAAAAAATATTTCAGATTTGGGGTTGGAGAGAGTCCCCAGAGAGGATCTATCTATCGGACGGACCGGACCGGCGGCCGAGTGGCCAAACCAACCATCCAAAAGCCCTCTCTCTCGTGTGTGTGACGACTGACGGCCTCCATCGTCTACCTATAGCAAGTAGCAGCAGCATATGCATGCATGATGTCTAGTGTATCACGCTGAGCTCAGCAGCCTACCGCTAGAGGCTAGAGCATCACCCTGCACTGCAGCGTCCGTATGTATATATGCTAGCTAGTTCGTCGTCGATTCAATTCTTATAGCATGGGAAAAAGAGACAATATTTTGTGTGTATGTTTTTTCCCCCTTCTTTCTCATCAGTTGGCTGGCTCTCTATACTAGTGCCTAGCTTAGCTCAGCTCTGCCGAAAATTCCATTGACAGATTTTCTCTGCACAAATATATACATATGTGCATGCATGCAGCATGGTCTTCATTATATAAGTTTATATATGTATTCTTATAAATTTGGTTATTATTAGGAATGTGCCATAAAAGAATGTAACAGCGTTAATTATTCCGTTTGCACCTCTATTTTTTATCAATAAACTTGTGATGCAGTGATGTTGATTCAAGTTTTGATTATTTTCTGGAGGGCACTGCGTTGTTATTGTATTGTACTGCTAGTGTTGATGATTATTGCCGTATATGTTCTGTCCAGATCAAAATAGTTTTACATCTCCATATATATATGTATGATCGTTATTTCTGCAAGCAGTATACAGACATGCACATATCATGTTTACATTTTCTGGTGTCATATGCGCATATTTATAGTTGCGAAAAGCCTTTTTGATATATATATAACTATATTATGCTCACCACTAGAGTGTGCATGCCTGAATTCTCTGGAGCATATAATCTGTTTTTCTTTCTGTTATTTTGACATGTAGTGACATGATATTCTATTTTGGTGCAGTGTCTTCCCAATAAGCCCCAGTTGTACTCTTTCTATCACTCCCCTTTGTCTCTCCTATGTTTTATTTGTTTTATAATGTCAGAGGCTTCTATATACAGAAAATAATGTACTGCTAATAATTACACATGCATAAAAACAAAAAATAACATGCGCACATATAAAGGACGTTATGTCTTCAGATTGCAAGACAATTAATTGTTCCAGACCTATGTTTTTTGTTTGAGAAATTTGTTTACATTTTTCCAACTAATTAAGCGTAAGTAATGTAAAGCATGCATCATATGGTAACCTATATATAATATAGCAGGTCTTGTATGTGCATGCAACGCATTCCCACAAGTTGGTTGAACTAAACATATACCATGCTTGCAAGATGTATCATGTAAATCATGGATTTCATCTTCGATGTGTTATGCATGAATATTTTCAAAAACTTTAAAATAAAGATACAGATGTCTGAAACCGAAAAATATAATTTGCTTACCTTCTATTAGCTAGCGTGCAAACTTTATTTCAATGTATGTTTCACGCACCGTTAAGTGATAGAGTTTGAAGTTTTAATTTAATCCTAATTGTTGACCCTTAGCTTTTCATATAGTTTGTTCTATAGACATTTATGTGTTAATTAATAAGTAGTAAAGGATGATGAATCAAATGGTATGTGATTCTAAAAAGTATATGAATGTACACACATTGCAGATTTCATATATCAAGACTTTTTTGCCTTATTGGTTCTCATTAATTTGGGTGTGTTCGTGAGGACTGATCTAGCTCAAATAGCAAACCTTAGAAATATATGCCTGAAAAAAGTGCTAGCTGTTACATATTCTTTGCCATCCATATGAATTGTCCAGTATTATTATATGGTTTACTTTCAATATGCAAGGTTATAATACTTCCCGCCTAATGTATTCTGATATACAATTTGTTTGGTGTACGTCTTTTTTGTCATATATACAGTGTACTACAAAGCTAAGTCAATACAGCTTGTCCAGGTTAATTTCATGTCAAAGTATTGTTGAAGTTACTATGGAAACTCCAACAAATTAGGGTTACACACATATATAGAAGGAATGAAGTTGTCCTTGAGCTCAATTGACCTAAAAAGACACTTAATTACCAGGAGATATATGTAGACTCCTATATGTAATGTTTTTAAAACATAGTAACCCTTATTATATAATCATCTGAATTAGCTGCCCCCTGTGCACCAAATATAGCGCAACAAATTTTACTGAGACAAATGCAGAACTGATCCTCAAGCGTGTGGTTATGGTACCTTGGTTTATAGTGTCACTCTAAAAAAAGATAGCACTATATTTATCGTACCAAGAAATGTAGGATGTCATAACGTACTATCCTTTTATTATTACAAAATCAAAAGAATTCCATATAAAGCTTAGTTTGGCAAAGGGCAACTCTCGGATTGGAGAGACCGAAGTGGGTTTAAATCCACTATAGATCAAAATCCCCCTCAATTTACATGTGTCGATCATGCAGTCTTCAGAAAAAATAATATAAAAAATTGAATAGTTTCATATCACCAGCTTCCTATTTGAAAAGCTACAGTTGTTTTACTGTTGTTTGTATATGTTCTAATCGATCATGGGCAATGAGTGTAGAGGTTATTGTGTATGTAATACGAGCCCCTGTGTTGTTGTATGTTATTAATTAAAATAAAAAAATATGTATATGGTAGAGGGTATGTGTGATCAATTTAAGGTGTGAGGAATATATCGCCGGGATTAGCGATGGCTGCAGTATATATAGCACTTGTATCAGCAAGTGCTTTAAGCTAGCTGTGTCTTTTATGAAAGAGACTTCAAATGTGAATGCAATACACACCAGTACACATAGCCCAACCATAAACTGTATAGTCGTATTGCCAACCTAGTGGACACATTTGAGTGATTTCGAGTCAAGTCACGAGTTTCGCATAATAGGTAACATGCACTTCTCCACTAACCTCGGCCTTCTTGTGTTTCAAGACCTGAGTCCCGTGCATGCCCCTCTTCATCGATCAACTTGGCACACCGTACCGTACCTCTGACTATTGGTGCTCCATCTTTTGACGTAGCCCCCCACATGTTGGCATGCATCAACGCTCCTACAATCTCTTGTGGAGAACATCCCCCTAACTATACCCCACCCCTCCCCTGAGCCACCATCACTAGTATAGATATGCTAAAAGGTTTGTTTTATATTAGCAAATTTGTAATAGTGTATGAACCCAGGTGGATCCATAGGTGGGGTGGGGGTGGGGGTTGCCGTTCATCTAAAACTATGGAAATTTCATTCTGGTTCATGTCATCGTCTCTCTTCCTCCCTCTAAATTTAGAACTTCCATGAATGCTAACACTAACACTGCACTTGACTCTTCCTTAATTAGATTTCTTTCACTTGTTTTAGTATTATCTTAAGTAATACTGAAAAATCATCTTGATCCATGTGCATCATGATATCCACACAACTTGTATATAATAGATTGTTACATCACTAAAACTCTCAGAGGATGAAACATCAAGGAAATCAAAGAATAGCAAGCCTTCATTGTCACATTGTATAAAAACATCAAATGATAAATAGCATTATTACTGCAGCACCACCAGATCTTGCTAGCAGAAAACAAATCAGTTGTACCTAACTTCTCTCATTTTCAGGTTGTTTTAGACAATAAGTTAAGCATTTAGTAAAAATTTACACATGACATTTAAGGGTATAAAAAATATGTACATACTCCTTCTGTTCCAATTTATAGTTCGTTTGACTTTTTTGGCATCCGGTCAAACCCGCTTATCTTATTCAATGTAGAAAGATTTAATTCATAGTTAAAATATATTTTATGCTAAACTAAACTACAATAAAAATAAATGATAATTGTGAAATTTTTTGAATAAGACGAGCCGGTTTGACCGGATGCCAAAAAAGTCAAACGAATTATAAATTAGGACAGAGGGAGTAAAAAATAGTCCTGAATACATCACTAAATTAAAATAGATTTGATGTATAGATGAATGAGATATAAATGAGAGAAACTTTGAAAAAGTTTCATATACAGAAAGACGGTATAGAGAACGAGAAGGATATAGATGCCATGCAGCTTTCTTGCCCGCTCGAGAAAATGGATGGTGTGTTCATTGAGAAACCAAAGTTAACGTGTTGCAAAGCTTTTGTTCTTTTCGATTTTATTGACTGAATTGCACAAGAAGAAAGCTAGGATGTGGTAAAGCGGCTAGGCGAAGGATGATGAAGGCATCTGAATAGAAAAGGTTATCTGTGGGTAGGCATGCATGCACTGATTACAGAGCTGACACACAGGAGCCAATCATGCAACAGAGAAGAGATGGATCTATCGCTTGTACACATGAATGCATATGCATGGCCTTCGCTGAGCGCAATGCCTGCCGTCCATATTCACTCTCAGATCCTATCACACTCCTCTGCAGCATGCTCCCGCTGCCCTATACTACTACATACTCTCTCCTTATTTCCTCCTCTTTCCTTGGATCTCGTGAAAGCACAAGAAAACAAATAGAAGAATTGCTACACAGATACTACATACATACATGAACCGATAATAATGACTACTATAGGGAACACATTTTATATTTTTATTTGTACGAAATGAACTGTTTTTTGGCCTCTACAAGCTATATTACTGTTGCACTAATTACTGGCCTCTAGACTCTAGAGTAATAACATATATCCTCTTGTCAAAATTGTACCATACAATTATCCCAATACATATATATTAATTCTTACCATGCGGTTGAATTATTGACCATGTTGTTGTTGTTATAGTTGGCTCGGTGCATGGTGTTATAATATATTACAAACCTACAGTACTACTGCTAGCTAGGATTTAGCAATAATATTGTATCGTTAGCCACTCTATACATGGAACATACATGCATATGCATGCATTTGAATAATTAATATGACTATAAATTGGAGGGATGACCGCCTGATCAAACACGGACAAAGGCGTGCAGCATGTTAGGTGGCTGTGCATGCATATGTATGCTATGCACGGACAACACAAACGCTGACAGCGATCTAGGCACAGTGTAAAATTGTACGGCAGCGTCGGTCTGCCTGCTATGCTGCCTCCCCATTGCATTGCAGATATATAATCGATCGAATCCATAGCTGCAGCAAGATGGTTGTCTCCAATCATTTTCTCTATTCATGTTTAAATTCTTCCTATCCCACGTTTCTTTTTTTTTAATCTCACTTTTCGATATTCAAAAGCTTTCCTTATATACACATAAAAAACCTGTATTCGGTATGTATTTTGCAACAATGATTTATATACATATTTGAGGTACCCTTAGATATATTGTTCTAATCTATACATTGATGAATTATTTGTTTCAGTGCATAAATAAGTGGCCGGTAGAAAAAAAAAAGAAACTCTATAGAAGGAAAGATTCTCCTTACACTACATAAAAGGATAATAGTTGTAGGGATCGTCGCTGGATGTTGTAGGAGTGTAGGGAGCGAATTTTTTTCTTATGCAACTTTCAGAAAAGCTATAGGGAGTTTTCTTGTAAACATATATCCTTAGAGCTTGGTTAAGAATTAATAGAGCCATCTATGAGACCTCTTTATTTAGCCGTGTGTGGTTGCAGAGAATGGAAATGATTCATTTTTTCTATAAAATGAGTTTATTTATTAGTGTCTTACATAATGTAGAGCTAGCTAATAATCTAATAGCACACTCATCATATAGCAAACCTGAAATACATACTATATAAAACATTAATAGCTAGCACACCTCCGATCCGTCCCCTCATTCTCTCATCTCTGCCTTGTTAGAACCCTTGCTACGACTAACCTGCAGCCCACTCATCTTATCTCTCTTTTCTGATCTCTCCTCCAATTCAACATAGATATGACGTGGTAATTTGCTGATAGCCCTCTTTTCATCACTCACTATAATTGCTCTTACAACCCGCGAGAGATCGAGATGGATGGTCGTATCATTGTTGGCCGGGGCGAGGCATGCGTAACACTATACTGCAATATATATTATGCCGCCGTTGAGCAGTCGCTGTCGCTATCATCAGCAGTGCCAATGCTGCTGGCCTGGTGTAGTGTGCACAACAGGAGATAAAGCCAGCAGCTAGGTCGTGGCAACTACTGCTGCTAGCTTGCTTGGAAGAACGACGACGGCGACATATATAGCTTCTGTATATATATGCTTGATTTTATTTTACCCACGCATCACACACTTTGCTTCATGATTTATGTATAATATCGCTTGCTTTTTCTACACGCACCATGCATTATTAGCAAGGGAACTGCTAGGATCTCCTATATATGGCGGATCGACGTCACAAGTGACAAGTAGTAGTTGTCAGGTTGATTCCGACCTGGTTTTCTCCGGCCGCTATTTTGCTAATTCTTAATCCTATGAAAGCGAAGAATAAATCCGTTTGGTTATGATATGTATGTGTGTTGCTGCGCTGCACCTCACAGGTTCGACTAAATAGCAAGATTAATACTTTTTATGGAAAAAATTGCAGATGCTAGAACTTTTTTTTACGGGACGGAGCTAGTACACGCTTGACATATGTATACAGTATATTAGTGTGTCTACACGAGATTGATGTCCCGGCCCCACCTTTATTGTTTATATAAAAATCATTATTTGCATATATATGGTGTCGGCATCAGAGAACAGTGATGACTTTTCCATTTTCCATTTGCTACTAGAAAGTATTAAGCAATGTATACACACAGTACATGTGCATGCCATGCATGCATGGAGCGTGGACCCTATCGTCTGGCAAAAGTGCCACCAGCCACCGCAAGGCCACAATCGAAGGAGGAAGGGCCGGCCCCACTGGCTGCGGCAGTGGGGCCCATGGTAACGAGGATCTTTGTAGCTTTCTAGTCGACTGTTTTATCATTGAGATGCATGTGTGTCACTGTACGCAATAGCAAATGTATATACCGATCGATGCTATCAATAATAATATCAATGAATATATATATAACATACTCCATCTATTTTAAATTGTAAAGGTTTCTAGTTTTAGATAAATTCATGTAATTTTTTTATGTATGTTTTTTTCACAAACTTGCGAAGCACATTTTTCACTGCTGAAAATCGGAATACTCCTGTTGGGGCAAAAACCAACAGAAAAATACAAAATACCGACAGAGAAATTAAAATAGTGTTTTCTTGATGGTGAACCAATAGGAAAATACTTAAATACTGACGATGCTAGCGCAGTAGGGAAATACGAATATGCCCGTCGGTTCACCGTAAAAAAAATTACCTACTGTTAGGGACATTTCCGTTTCCAGTAGTATTTCATTATTAAGAGAAAACAGAGCAAATACAACAATCTTGGTAAGCCTAGACTAACCAAGACGGCGCCCTCACACCAAACAACAAAGATTTGATTTATTTTACATCCTAGACTTGCGACTCTAGCAATGACATCTGATGTTGAAAAAACAAACTCACGAAAAGAGATGTGACATGCGCGGACGTTTTGAGACCACACACATTCCAAATGAAAATATTCTGTGAATCCATGAAAACTATACCGCTAAGCAACAGCGCCCATAAAAGATGGTCTTCTGATCACCGCCAGCACGATGACATCTGTATCTTCCCATTCCATGCCGGGAAAGAGCTCCGAGAGTGCAGAGAACTCCGAGAAAGAACGGCCCCTGGAAGGATATGTGCATGGTAAGCGACAACAATATCAATGTCAATGGGCTCATCCGTAAGTATAGAATATGTATAGATTCATCACCATCCATACGACTGTGCATTGGACGAAAAAAATTTAAGGCTGGAACATATAGAGAGTATATCATTGATCCTGTAGTAGCTGTGTGTGTGTCTGAGGATTGAGACAAGGCTACCAAACCCGTGTTTACACGGAGGGAGCGAGGTACCAGCAGTGTGCATGCATGGATGCAATTAAGCAGACATGCAATGCTTGCGAATTTGTATTGTTTGCCCTTGTAGCTCCGCAGCAAGTGCAACGGTTGCAAACGCAACAGCCAACAGGCCAGCAGGCATGCGTGCTGGCAGGCAAGGGCGCTGATGTACGCTGCAGCTTTCCTTTCTATGTAGAGTAGTAGTACTACGTACGAACATGCATGCCATGCTGGCATGCTCTATAAGTTGTTTTATTTGTGCATTTGTTTCCTGACTGCCGGCACGCAGACACGATCATCGATCATATATATATGTGCAGACGTACATTCTTCATTACATGATCTAGCTAGAGAACTAAATAACCCTCACTAGAAATTAATAATTAGTTTAGTCCGGGTTGGCAAAAACTATAACTACAGATAATTATTTCAGGAACTGTTGAGCTGATTAATTAATTATCGATCGGTATTTCATCGCGAGATCGATATGGTTGCTACTATTCATCGTCCGGACAAACGCCCATAACTTTGTACACGCATTGCCCATGACGACACTGAAGGAGCCAACTACACATTCAATTTAAGGTTTGAGCATAGGGCAGCATATGCGCGGACACAACCATCAAAGATATACCACATCTGTTTTCAAATATTTATCGCCAACTAGTTTATTTTTTAACTAAGATGCGTCAAATAAAAAACAATAGAGAAAACACTACTCTAGGTATTTAGCTAAGGAGAGCAGGGAGGCTCTTCTCATGACTAAATTTGATATTACTTTTATAGTCAACACGCTATTTTATTTTATTTTCCCCTGATAAATAAATGATACTAGCAGATTTATCCTATATTAACATTAAAATTATGGGTGCTGTACATGTACATGGTGCATTGTGGATCCAAAGAAAAAAATCAAAAGAAAATTCGCCCATGCAGTATGTATATATACATATATATAATGTGTGCACAAATTAATATATACGGCCGGCGCGTGGTCCTAGCACGCCTGGATGGAGGACTGAGAATATATATACTCTACGTACTCCTATAGTGGTGGTGGTGTATTGTAGCAGATCCGCCGCGTGTAGTGTGTACGCTTCCATTTGCAGCTACCTAGCAGTACGTGTTACGGCCGGTGTGGCGTGCCGGCAATGGTGGACCTGCTGACCTGCGTCCCGTAAGCTACGTAGGCATATACGGCTCCCTGCAGAGGTCGCTTGGACCCTTCTTCATCAATGCATTGCAATTCTTTGGCTTGCCATCAACCTTATATTACCTGCAATGTAGGACTTCCTTATTTTCAAGGACGGCCCTCCAAGATTATTGGTAAGTTTTTTTAATCGTTTAGTTTTGAAACATAGTGGTACAGACACTCATCCATATAAACACACGCTATGCACATACGTTTTTAGACTGAGGAAGCCACCACCGTCGCCACCCATCATCTATGAATATACGCACATGCATGCTTTACCTCTATGACCACCTAGAGAGAGACTCGGGGATCTGAATTTTGTTCACGCAAATCTTTCGTCCACCACTGAAATTTTGGGCCAAATGCTTTAGAGACACCACAAACATATAGTACACATTTTCCTAAACAAGCTATTAACCTGTTTATATTATGCATAGAAGAATTAGACAAAAGAAGCAATATAGAAATGAGCTTAGAGTATAATAGAAAAACAAATATATATAGTTCATAATATCCTTTCGCCCGCCGCCGAAATTTGCGAAATTTTAATCGCCGAGAGACTAGGCCATCCATCCTTGCATTGTTCCAAACAATAATAGACCTCAAGAACAACCGGTGGGCCTAGATAATATAATGGCGGCTCCAAGGATGGATATATACGGCCGGTGTGCCATGATTGGTCCGAAAGGGAGGCCAAGGACATGCCTCATTTCGCGTTGTGCTGTGTGCTTCTCATGTGCAGGGCACTATACCATACTATAGCACGCATGCACACACCAGGAACAGGAGGTAGCACATAGACATAGTGCATTCCGGCCGGCCATTCGACGACGATCCATGCGCCGCCGGCCGTCCATTGTGCAGTAGCAGTGAGTAGTAGTGCAGCTCCGATCCTTCCAACAAGTAGTTGTAGTAACGACCTTTTCCCTGGCCGGGGCCGGTCGGAATTTTAATTTGCTGCATCTATATATCGATCTATCAGGCCATAAATCCCATACAGTACACTCCATGCTATGCCAGCATGAGAGCGATGTTGATGGCTCAATGTGTGTGCACCACGCATACCGTATAGTATTTATGTGCGTCCTTTGCATTGGTGCAGTGAGAGAGCATACATCTCACAAAGTAGTCGAATCTGAACATTACAAGAATAGCCGAATCTGGGATGGCAGCGCCGAAGGAAGCTGAACAGAGATGCTGCATCTACATTCTGTGCTGCTGTCGTTGCAACCAGCAGCTTAACTGATGACTTTGCGTCCAGACTGACACTCCTTTCCAATGGCCACCGGCCGGCCTTCAACGGGCAACAAGAAAGGCCACCTTTCTTGCTACACATCAGGTCTTCAGTTCTGGAGAGACGACACAGATATTGGCCGGCGGCCTTCTTCTGCTTTCATAAAACTCTTCCATACTGCATGCATGCTGCCTTTTGATTTAATTCGTTCCCATAGCTAGTGGTCATATGGTACCTCCCTCTTTTGGGGCCTCATTAACGTACGCTGGACTTGTCGAGATCGAGCTCGCACGGATGCTACCGCCTAGATATATATCATACCAGCGCTAAAGAACCAGATCGCACCCGTGGCATGGCGTGTAGTGTATGCCCATCCTCCTCACCTCACCTCCAATGTTCCTCTTCTGGCTGCCCATTGTGATCTGCTGTCAGTCTGGTTCCTCCAGATGGCCGTCCTAGCAGATAACTAGAGAAAAAGTTGTCTTTGGAGCTAGCCTGGGCCTTCTTCTGCACCGTATGTGGGCTTTGTCTCCAGCTGCTGGGCCGGACGGCAGGATAGGTCATCAGGCCAGCCAGCAGAATCGGCCCAAGTTGTAGCCGGGCCCCGGAACGGTCTGCTTGGGCTGTTGTATCGGTTCTGCTCTGCACCTCTGCATTTGTTTTGTCTGTAGAGACACCGAGAGATGATGGACATCTTCCTGATCTTATGATGATGATGAATCAATGGAAACAGAGCAACACCTGTGTGAAAGATTTCCATTAAAGATAATCAACTTACCTTGCTATTTACGGATGCTGATGATCCATGGACGTACGTGCTGGGCAGTGATGTTGATGGCAAAGGGCAGGAAGATGATGCTGACAGAAACGCATCCGTGCCTTACAACACAACCAACTCAAGCAGCTAGCTGCAAGGTGCCATTTGCTTACAAGGCCAGCTCCAGCTCCAAACTCCTAGTCACGACACAAGGCCGCCGTCGTCGTCGTCTCCTTCCTCAAGCTAGCCAAAAAGCCCAGCCTGTGTGCTTCACTCAAAAGCATTGCAATGCAGGGACGGAAACGCAATAACCAAGATGCGTGTGTGCCCTTCCGCCATTCCATATATAGAAAAGAATGCTAATGGTGTGCTCAATCAAATCAATGGAGATTTCATCGAGAATCAAGCAAGTGCATGAATTCCAAAAAGGCAGCTTAGGTGTCGATCGAGAATAATCATGCTCCACAGCCGGCCCCAGGCTACATGGGCTTTGATGCCAAGGGACGCATTCGTTTGGAATGGAAGCAAACCCAGCCAGCCGAAACCGTAGCAGAGGAGCCAAGTCACGTCTCACTTCATTGCAACTCAAAATCTTCCCTCCAAGCCACACCCATGTATATACATATATATAAATATGTGCTACATGATCGCCACCACACCTCACTCACCTCATCTCACTACAGCAGCAGCACAGTAGCTGCCTAGCTCTCTTGCATGCTCAGAGCACCAATCAGGTAACTCCAGCAATGGCGTTCAACCCCAACCCTCCAGGACTGGGCTTCCCCTACTTCCCTCCAAACCCTTACTTTCCAAGACCACCACAGCAGCCCCAAGCCCCGCCGCGCCTCCCGCCACCGATCCGAGCCCCGCCACCGCCACAGCGCTTCCCGCCGCCACCGCCACAACGCGCTCCACCACCACCGCAGCCGCCACCGCCACGGCGCGCTCCTCCACCGCCCGCTCTGCCACCACCGCCGCCGCCACGGCGCGCTCCTCCTCCACCCACCCTACCCCCGCCACCTCCACGCCGCGCTCCTCCACCACCGTCATTGCCCCCACCGCCACCCCGTAGTGCCCCGCCTCCACCCTCCTCACCCCCGCCGCCGCCACGCCGTGCTCCGCCACCACCATCGCCGCCCATTCGCCCACCGCCACCACCAACTCCTCGCCCACTAGCGCCACCTCCACCGCACATCCACCCTCCGCCGGCGCCCGTGCCGCCTCCACCGAGCCCCCCGCACCACATCGTCATCATCGTGGTGTTCGTCTCCTTCGGCGGCCTGCTGCTCCTGGCGTGCCTCGCCGCGCTCTTCTGCTGGCACAAGAAGAGGAGGAGCAGGAGTGAGACCAAGGCCGAGGTGCTCAACTACAGCGACCACGTCCATGTCCACAAGGCCAGCGTGCCAGCAGGCCCCGGGGGCACCAGCGCCGTGAGGGTGTCGATAGACGAGGACGTCAAGTTCCAGGAGGCGGTGAGGAAGCAGGACGCCATTGGCGGCGAGTCCTCGAGCACTGCGGCGGCAGCGGGGAAGACGGCGCACCACCATCTACCTTGGACCTGGCACAGGAAACATGAGAGCAAGGAAGAGAAGAAGACGGAGATCATCAACGTCACGAAGCACAAGCATGTGGACGAGAGGATCGAGCAGGGGCCGCATGGTGAGAAGATTGAGGTCCTTTCAGAAGATGAAGACATCAGGTTTGAAGAGGCAGGGGAGAATGAAGAAGTGTTTGAGAAATCCAAGGCACGCATAACCAAATCGGCAAATCCTAATAAGATGGTCGTGCCCCGCGTCTGACTACATTTGAGTATTGGACTACTGAAGAAGGCCCTTCAACTGGAGGCGATATATAATCATACCCACACACCCATACATATTTACATACCCCTGCATGCATTTGAGTATATATTTTGATGACATTCTATGTTCTTTCATGTATGTAACTGAAAAAAAATAAGGGTCGGTGTCAGGCCCATTTGATTGGATTCAATGTGTAACTAGAAACCTCGCGCGGCTTTGCCGCGCAAACAGCAAGATGACCATTTTTATATGGCCAAATGAATCAATCATTTATCTAATTATGCGAAAACTTTTTTAGGAGTTTGTTTGCTGCAGTTTGCTACATAAGATTATAATTAAGCATAAGTTCAACATATTACGCAAGAGCTCAATCCTGAGGTAGTCACACACACAATATCTATATCAGCAGTTCAAAAGGACCGTACTGATAGGAAAAGAGCATCTATACAGTTGTAGAAACATTGCTAATATATATAAATTTTTGCTTATAGTCACCAACAGGGCAGTTACATGCTTAATGCCTAGACAAGCAAGGCACAGCAACAAAAAGATTCCTCTTGGAAATTTACAGCACAATAAACATTGTTGAGATGGCATCTCCATTACAGAACATGCATACTAATCTAGTAGAATCGTAATGCTGCTGTGATGGGTTCTTGATTATGGCAATTTTCTATCCTGCTGTGATCCGAGGAAAATTACTATCCTCCATGCAGAAATTTGCCGCGCCCTCTTTGTGGAGTACCTATATTAGATTGGGCCAGTGCTAATTCATTTGGTTACAGAGCCCTCAAGAAACAAAAATGAACTTGCGCTGATGTCCCAGTGTTCAAACTACGATGTCCCGATGAGTTTGTGGAAAATCAGAACTCGCCTCTATCATAAAAAATGCACATTTGTTTTTCCTCAAGCGATCATCAGGGTCGTTCATTCTTCTGTAACCAATGGATTACTCTAGAAATCTGTGGTAGCAAGAAAATAGGAACCAAAATAATGGTTGAGGGAGAGAAAATGATATAACCATGAGTATACAAAGGCGTGGTCACCTATTGGACTGGAGGTGTAGTAGAAGTTGTGTTATCTTCAATGCACAATTAATTGGATAGCCAGCAGAGCAAGTCAGCAGTTGTAGCCTGCAGGTTGTAGAGCTGAAAGCAGAAGATTGTTCTGTAAGCACATAATCAGTAGATAGAATGATTTGTTGTGTGTTGGCTTTGTAGAAAATAATTTTGTTAAGTTCTACTTCAAAGCAAGTGTTGCTGGCAAGTAATATTTTATAACTGTGGTGATTTGTAACACAAAAGAAAAAGAACCAATTTGGACAGTCGTATAGTTATGTTGACATGGAAAGAGCAGACCTGCAAATCTGCAATCATATATTAAGCTGTAGGAAATAGTATCAGCTTGTTTGGATGCTGTGCGTTGATGGAGATAAAAAATTTATGATACCACTGATCCACTCCTATTGTAAACAAATCAATATATCATCACCATCAGTATACGCAAATGCTTAGCTTTTGTGATTCACTGTTTGTGGCCAGTCAGATGTAGTGATATTTCCAATTCAATATTGCGACCACTATACAGCTTGGGTTGAAACAACTATACAGCTTGGATTGCAACCGGGAATATGAACTTACATATATTTGACTGGATATTAAGCATCTAAGTGATCATGAATGTAATATTTACAAGGGTAACAATGAGTAAAAGCTGAAATTATCAATCTGAGATAAAAAGGCAACACAAACCATGACATTCCATTTTGGTAATTTGATGAAATAAAGAAAAGAGACATTGTACAGCCTTGCTTGCAATGCAAGTTTGAAGATGAGACTTGAACTGGAAAGCAAGAGGCTGGTTGCAAACCTACCTTCGGTTAGTCAAGTGGATGCTTAACTGTGTGCTTGACCAAAAGAACAGTTGATTGATTACAGCTGATGTGAGATAGATGAATCAAAAACCAAGGAGTAAGTTATACCATGGAAGTAAAGGAAAATCACAAGGACGTTAGGAATGCAAGGCTTGGCATTTTGTTAAAGCTGTACAGCCCAAGCATAACAGCTGATGTTTGTGTTGGTTTTTACAGGAAAAGATCATATGCAATCATTCATCAATACTCTGCAGTCCATATAACATGCAGAAAATATAAAGTATTGAGGGAAAAACAATTATAAGATTATAGATTAATATAATGTTAAAAGCAATAGACATCTGGTATTGAAGAATCTCAAAATAAATAACTGAACTTTAGGTCTTAAGTTATACAACTATATATGGTTAGAACAAATAAAATAGTGTTTAGCTGAACATGCAGAGCACATACTAATTGCTGAAATAGTATAGTGCGTTGTTTCCTTAACTCGGCTTGTGAAAGCAATTGCATTCACCAGTGGTAGCTACAAGGATGAAATGAATTACTACAATAGAGATGCTGCCATCCGGGGAAAGATGCGTCGATCCCGACCCTGAAGACAAATCGAAGAAGCTGCATCACAAATCTAAATAGAGAGTGTGCTTTGTATGTACAATGGAAGGTTAATTAACAGCAGGATTAGAACACATGAATAAGCAAGGCCATATTCCAGCTAGACGTGAGCATTTGCGAAATTAATCAGACGCAATGATATTATGGATCACAAATTAGGGAAACGAGTGCCCCACGCAGGCAGAAACACGGAATTGGAGTTTCATAAACAGAGGGTCAGACCAATTTCACCTTCGCCTAGACCTTGGCGTTTCCCGGCACAACGGAGCTGCGGAGGACCTCGGATGGATGGGCGGGTGTCGAACCTTCTTCCACCGCGGATGCCACGGCGGCCGTGCCCAGCGTTAGCGGTATGAGTGACGCGTCTTACTCCTACGCCGACAGCGAAGACAATGCGGACGCCGGTTGGGCCAAGGTCTAGTTGCCCGTGCTCCTCTTCGCGCTGCTCCTGCTGCCGTTTCTGCTCTCCGCGGTGCGGCGCGGTAGGAGACGCCGTGGGGAGGCGGTAGTGGGGACGGCAGAAGCGGAGGTGGTGGCCACCACAGCGCCCTGCCGGCCGTCCAGCAGGCGAGCGAGCGGCCACCGGCCCGCGCCATAGCGCCGCGCAGGCGCGCGCACGAGCACCAAACCGCGCCGCCGCCGTCCCGTAGGCACGCGAGAGGCCACTGGGCCGCGCCACTTCGCAGCCGCAGCGCCGGGCGGGGAGCGGTGGCAGCGCCGGAGGTGGAGGAGAGGGCCGACGGCGCGGAGAGGGCGAGGTCCTCGCCGGGGACGGAGAACGAGGGAGAGGGATGGGGAGGGGCGGTGGGCGTCGCGCCGGGCAGGGTGGCCGCGCACCGGCCGGGACGGGGAGGGGCGCCGGGCGGGGAAGGCTGGCGCCGACCGAGACGGGGAGGGGCGGCGAGCGGCTCGCCGCGCGGAGGGGAGTCGACGGGGACGAGGATTGCCGGCCGGGACTCGCGCCTAGCGGGACGGGGAGTGCCGGAGCGCCAGCGGGCTGGACGGGTTCGCGAAGAGTCGCGAGCGTCTTAACGAGCGATAGACCCGCCGAGGCCTGCATCGGACGGCTCACATCGTTTGTTTATAGGATCCAACGGTTAATGAGCTAACGGGCGACGTGGCCTTATTGGTTGCCCGTTTTTTGGTTTCGGATTCGTTTTGTAGGGATGATTTGCCAAAACATTTGTATATGAGCAGTTCACTTTGTGTGAAAGAAATTCCTCACAAACTTCACAGAACCCAATCATGTAAGATGTATGCCCCCGCCCGGAAAGAAGAGGTTTGGGGTGCCAACAAACCGCCGAGTCCTGCGCCCACACGTACGCAGTCCGCAGAGCAGAGCAGACCCACAAGTATGCCCCCGCCCCCGTGAAACCCTTTCTGCCACCGCCCCACATTGTCTATCTCGCGTAGCGCCGTTGGACCCGCCGGAAAAAGCCGCCGCCGCCGCCGCCGTCGTCCGCGAAATACCCTGCCACCGGTGAGAACCTCTACCTACGTACTGTACTCCGTTTCTCTCTCTCCCTCCTCCGCTAGCAGCCGGCCGGGACTTAATCTCCCAAGCTTAATTTCCAAATTAATCTCCCACCTCCAAAACTGGCTGGCCATGGGAGGATATATACTCAGCTTGAAGAATCTTGGATGTATATTAGCCGGCCTCAACCCCAGTCCCCAGTAGCTTTTAGATCCACAAACTTCAGATGCTTGCTTTCAGTCGAGTCGACCTAAGATTTAGATTTTTATACATCTCTCTCTATTTTGTATATAATTACAAACAATATGCCTAAGCCTTTTTTTTTACAGATCTAACTGCTTTTTTCTTTCCTATAACAAAAAACAATATGGATGCCTAAGGATTTTTTTTTTTTACAGATCCACCAACTCTTTTTTTTTTCTACAATAATCACAAACAAAATGCAATGCGTCTTTCTTTCGATACTCCTATATAATTAAGCTAGCCTCCAAAGTATAATTAATAACGGTCTAGCCCCTAGCTAGTTTTCTCAGACCGCACATGCAGTTTTTGCTCTGATTAATTTCATCTCTTCTGATCTTCTCGGTTATTCTTCTGCTGTGATCTCTAAGCTTAATTCCTTCACGGTTATTATATCCTTGTGAACAAGGAAGCAAGCATATGGACAAGTCAACGAAGGCGAGCGAGCCTGAGGCTGCCGTGAATCGATATGGCATTCTCAGTTGGTTAATTCACCACAAGGTGAAGGTAGTCAAGAACCATCGCCTGGCCCTTCTCATTCGTGTTGTCCTGGTAAGTGCTTTCATCTCTCTCCCTCCTTAATTTTATTGATTGATTTTTCCTTGTCTACACGCTGACGAAGACGGCGCTAGCTAGTTTTATTTCAACTTTACTAGTTATACGTTGTGATTTCTCATATATAATCTCCAGCCTCGTTCTTTCCCCTAGCCCTTACCCAACAAGTGGGTCACCTTCCTTCCTCACAATAATCGTATCCTCAACTTTATTTATTTATTTAGTTATAAAAAAAACAAACGAGGACGTTATTTTTGAGGAAGAGATAGCTGCATTGGATGGATGATGGAAAAAAAAAAAAGAAAGCGAGCGAGCGAGACCTAATTTCGTTATGTGCATGCTATTGCTACCACATTAAAATTAAAATATATTTCTTTACAAATATTTTCTTGTAGCTGTAGAGCTGTTTTACTTAAATTCATGTTGCTATTTACTTCTTTGAACTTCGATGTTGTTATCCCAGCAGTTCCAAACCTTTTTTTTTTCTTCATTTTTGGTCCTATTTATGAACATCCTGTAATTAATAATATTAAGCTCAAGAACAATACATTAAGAAGATACAAAGTCTTGACACAAAGCTTCGGGCCTCTGTAAAAACACACAAACGCAATATCAAGAACATATATTGGAATTTCTGTCGGAACTGCTTTTAGGCAGGGCATGGACTGCGAGTGGCACTGGTTACGTGGTTATTCTGTAGTACATATGCATGATTATTAGTTATGTCTCTCTTTTTTTTCCCTTTGCATTCTAACACACTCGATCCATGCATCCTGGAGCATCGTAACAATATATATGTTTTTTTTTGCAGAGCCTAGCGTGGATATTCTTAGGGTCTTTTTATGTCTATCTCTGGCTCGATCTAGTGACACGCTTGAGTTTATGGATGGCATTGGGAATAACTGTGATCATAACACCCGCCTTTCTAGTGTCTTGGCGAATAATATGGCTCTACAGGGCTGCTTATAACGACGACAGTGTTGTGAACCCTGCTAACGGTGAATAGCCAGCAGCAAGATAACTCCGGAAAAGACGTCAGACCTTGTACAACATGTAAGGGCAAGAAGCTTTCATCAGAAAAGCCTGGTTTTTGCTGAAGCTACAGAAAAGACATGAAGTCTTGTATGGCTCTAGAAAAGCTGGCACGAGATAGAGAATTAGTTAGGCATTTTTGTAACCCATAAATTAAGATCGATACATTAATAGTACCATTCAACGTGTGGTCTTAGGTAATTGAAACCGTTGGATGCAACGATTGCAAATATGGAAACCTTACTACACTACCGTACATTTAATAAGCCTACATATTGCAACGGGGACATGTTTGTGCGGCCTAGTTTATTTACTTACTAGCAAAAATAACTGGGCGTAATTTATTTACTAGCAAAGATAATGAACCGTACTTGACTACAGGTGAGTGGTGTATTATTAATCTCGACTACATACCAAATTTAAATTCGAAGCGCGGCCACCGTACCAGAAGCTGGCCACGTCACGCGCTGCTATATATGATATTATGATCCACTGGATCATCAATCAGTTACGGTAGAGCCACGATCCACGGAATCAGAGGAGAAGCCATCATATATAGACCTAGCTAGCTAGCTAGCTTGTTCCATGGTACAGTGCTCGGTATCGTCAGAAGCTGATACAGTACTACGTCTATGAACTCCGTGATCTGTCGAGTGAATGATCCGTTGCTGTAGAATGGTCATGGAGGCGGCGGATGTCACGGGCCGGCGGCGAGACCGACCGTGCTGGGCGCGCGTCCAGGTGACCGAACGACCGAGGCCATGTTATAGACGTAGTAGTAGATGTAGATGTCATGGGGCCGTGCCACGTAGCTGCTGCATGCAGGAGTGTACTGCATGATGAGCTTGCTTGCCTTGTTCTGTTTGGTGGGCAGCAGCAGCAGCTCATCTCGGCTCGATTGGGGAATTGAACCAAAAGCCACGTACGGTACGGTACGGTGCGTCGCGCCGAGACCGCTTCATATATAGCGCCGGTACGGTCCAGCTGCAGCAACCAAACTCTGCTGATTGCACGCAAGTCAGGCCAGGGCCGATCCATTTTGTACAAGAGCAGCAGCTGGCCGGGACGGGACGGGACGGGACGGGGGTTCCACATCGTCACGCCCGGCTCTTGGTACGTCCACGTCCACGTACCACCACCTCCTCTATACAGTATTTTGTACAACCGTGCAATGTAGGAGTATGTGTGTGTGTCTAAAAGTGAATGGCGTCATACATTACAAAAACGTATGCAGTATACTTTATTAGTATATTATTACCCACTGAGCATATGTTAATCCACTGAGCATAAACGAAGAGAGTCATATATATATAGGCAACTATTTGCAAATTAAAGCCGGCCACACGCGTTGCTTCTTGTGTTGCTCTCGCACGGGTTAGACTTTCAGGAGGTATATATATATTTAAAGTTGATAGGTAACTATAATAATAGCAACAATGAATAATTTAGAAGCATATATATTTCTATTTTTATTATTTAATTTTTTGTAGCAACATATTTTTATTGTTTAGAGTTTAGATGTTATTTTATTTTATCGGCAGTATATTAGATGTGATTATTTTAAAACATTTTTTATAATGACATGATGGATTTAATTCATTTTTTATAATGGCATGGTGGGTAATTTATAGCATAATTTATGGAGTTATTTAATCATATTTCACAATGGCATGGTGGATAATTTATATGTAAATTTAAGGGTTATTTTAATCCATTGTTTATAATGGCATGATTGGTAACTTATATGTAATTTGGGAGGTTATTTTAAACCATATTTGGGATTACTTTAATTGTCTTTCATACTGGTATGATGTGTAATTTTTTAGAAAATATAACAGATCCAATGGCTAGTATTATTGGATCCTACTTGATGGAATGCTAGATATTTATGATTTTTTTAGAATTTTGTAAGATTTATCTTTTCTTTTTCTGGCGCGCTTCACTTTTTTTAATCTTTCATCAGTAATAGTAAGATTGTTAGACATACGTGCATTTTTATTTAGGTTGTACTTAATGTGATGTGATTGTTTTAGGAAAATATAGTATCCAAAAAAAACTTGATTAGGTGATAAGTGATGTTTCATATTGTGGAATCTATATAGCTGATATTAACAAAAAATAGATGTACTAAAAGTATACTGATATTATTAGTGCTTCACAGTTCATTGATTAACGATATTTTTAAGCCATGCGTAAGCACTTTGCTTTGGGTAGCTCTCGGTGGTCAAACTTCGATTTTCATCGGCTTCGGATCGATCTTCATCAGCTTTTGTTGAAACGTGGTTTTCCCCCACTCAATCACTGCCTAAATCTGCTAGTCCTTTTCCTTTTCCATGCGCAGGCATTTCAAACTGGCAATGCAAAAGTTGTAGACGCAGGCAAGGCCAAAATGCGAATGGGGAATGTTTTTGGTGGGATGGGAGAGCTCGAGGTATCGAGGCAAGATGCTGTAAAATTCATGACAGATCTGGTGGTTTGTAGTGCATCGTTGTCAGGAGATGTTTTCTAATGGATTGGAGTTATAGAGTTTTTGGTACTGTTTGGTTCATGCTAAGGTAACGCAAACGGTAATGTAATTAGATTGTGGCGGGATTTTATACGTAATTTCGATTGACGTAGTTTGTTTGGTTCAGCTCTCACCGGCCGGTAACGAAATCGTCGAGCAGGAAGCCGCCGCACATGATGGTCGAAACGCCCAGCGAGGCTCCACCACCGGCGGGTCGCAGAGCCGCCGTCGTTGCAGCCAAGTCACTGGTCGCCATAGCACCGATATCCACCACCAGCAAATCCGCGACAGTGAACGAACGCCGGCGGTTATGCCGCAGCGTTGAGTGAGGAGCTCGCCGGCGTGCTGTGTCGCGTTTAGCGTGGCATGGCTGTCTGTCCGGAGTCGTGCCTCATGTAGATGGATTAACGGATTAGCACGAAGGATGGGGTGCTGCTTGGGCGGCTGATGGGCTGGACGCTTGCGTAGGGTTAAAAAATTTCTATCCAACGACTTTGACGATTACATGTTATAAATGGATGGTCGGATGTTTTGTTTTTTTATGAAAATTTTTAGAATTTCACTAATTTTCTAGAGTGTCTCGTGAGAATTAACGTTGAGGTACTAAAAGGAGCTTCCAATTAGTAGTAGTAAGATATTATTTGATACTGGTAATTGGTCCGTGCTTGCTACGCGCACGTTGTTTTTCCATCACTTTACATTCTGAAATAGTATTCAAACAATAAAAAAATATTAGAAATCATTTTTATAATGCAAAAAATACAAATTGTTTCTATATTGCAAAAATTACATTCACCCCTATCTATTCCTATCCACTCTCTCCTCTCTCTTCCACCAGCCTCTCCTCTCCTCCTACCCGACGCACGCCCTTCTCTCCCATCCGACAGCCCTTCTCCTCCCCCTCGCTCATAGAGGCTGACGCCGCCCTCTGCTGCAGCGCCCACTTTTCCTACTCAACTGTTGTTGCCCTTCTCTGTAGCGCCCACCCTCCCTACTCTGCCGCCAAGCTCTCCCTCCTCCACCCCACTCACCGGTGGGGTAATGGGCGACGAAGGCGGCGCTCCACGATGGCCCAGCCTGTCCTTCTCCTTTGCCGGGCTTGCCCGCCCCCACCGCCGTCTCCTCGCTCACCTCATCCTCTGGATTCACTGCCTGGAGCACCATCCCGGACGGATCTGTGATACCGCATCATATGCAATTCATTCTGCACGCATGGCATTGCATACATGTGCATTCATGACCAAATTTAAAATTTGAATTTACATCTATATGCACCTAGAACTAAAATCTCTGGTGTAGATACAAACCTAAACCGATCCTAGGGAAACTTTCTATATAAGAAAGGTAGGTGATTTGTTTCTCTACAACTTTGTTATTCATGACCCAGTTTGAAAGTGCTTAGTTTGGAAGTAGGAGTCCAATTTCGGTAATAGTCTGAAATCTAGAATTAGTGCACGCTGATCCAAAACAGACCATTTGAACAAATTCTAATGAGAACTAAGAGAAACTTTAAATACAAGAAACGTAGAGAATTGGTACCCAACAACTTTGTTATTCATTAACCATCCTGAAAGTGCCTAGTTTGTGAGTGTGGACCAAATCTTGTTGATGTATAGAAATCTGAAACTTATGCAACCTGACCAAGGGAAACATCAAATAGAAAAGTTTTAGAGTATATAATTTAGAACAACTTTGTTATTTAAACCTGGACATGAAAGTGTTGTCTTGACCCTCCTTTGAAATCAAAACAGTTTGGGCTGCACTTGGTGAAACTGGACAGACTAAGATTAATTCGAAATTTAAACCAATTTACTAATTAAATTGGGGAGAATCATTATACAAAAGTTGTAGAGCATAAAATTCTAAGAAACTTTGGTATATAAATTTTCTCCAAATTCGTCCATTTTTATTTTCCAATCTTCTGAATAAACTGGGTTTGTTTTCTGATCAAAATCTCGAGAGGAAATTGTTTTTTCTTCGTTTTTATGACACTTGGGTCGGTGACTGGGCCCAAGCCCAGAACCTTTCCCTCACCGGCATCCTTCCAGGAAGGGCGATATGACATCGCCTAGACACCGCCAGTCTCCTTCCCTTCGATCGCCGGCCCTCCTCTCTGGGTTGGTCGCCAACCTTCCCATCCCTTCCTGCCTGAGCTCCATCAGCACCGCGCCCCCTCCTTCCGGTCGCAGCAGCGGGCCGCCAGGGACACCGGTGCCCTACTCCTCCCTACTGGCCGGCCCGGCCTTCCCCGGCCCCAGCCCTGCTCCCTGCCTCTATTCCTTCCGTTCCAATTTATAAATTGTTTGACTTTATTTACATCTGGTCAAACCGGCTAGTCTTATTTAAAATATTTACGAAAATGAAGAAGATTTTAAATTTATAGTTAAAATATATTATATGCTAAATTAAACCACAATAAAAAAACAAACAATAATTGTGAAATTTTTTTAATAAGACAAGCCGGTTTGGCTAGATGGAAAAAAAAAAAGTCAAACAACCACCTGTAAATTGGGATAGAGAGGGTATATTACTCTAAACTGAAAGTAGCAAAAAGAGTGCACGCGGTCTCATCCAACAAAACAAACCGCCGCCCCTGCGCCGAGCCGAGTCCTGCGGCCACACGCCGACGCCGTCCACGGGGGTCCGCGGGGCACGCTCCTACAAGTATGCCCCCGCCCGCCCTGTGACCCCGTCCGTACGTGAAAGGCTTTCTGCCACCGCCACATCGCCTCGCGTAGCGCCGTCGGAACAAGCCGCCGCCGCCGTCCCCAGGGCACTCGCGACGTCCCCGTTACCGGTGCGGTGAGAACCTCTCCCTCCTCCGCTGCCGGCCGGGAATCTCCCAAGCTTTCCGAATCTCCCACCTCCAAAACTAGACATGCTTGCGATGGGAGGTTACTCAGCTTTTCCACTCTTCCCCTCCGATCCGGCCGTCTATACAACGAAACTTTAGATGCTTTCAGTAGAGTCGACCTAAAATTTTAATAGATTTGTACAGATCTCTCTCTTACAAACAATATGCCGCCTAAGCTTTTTTTTTTTTTTACAGATCAAACTGCTTTTTTCCTATAACAAAAAAAACAATAGGGGCCAAAACAATATGCCTAAGGATTTTTTTACAGATCCACCTCTTTTTTTTTTTCTGTAATCACAAACAAAATGCAATGCATCTTTCGACGATACTCCTAAGCTAGCCTCCAAAGTATAATTAATAAGGATCTAGCCCCTAGTTTTCGCAGACCGCATATGCAGTTTTATTAGCTCTGATTTTATCTCTTCTTCTCAGGCTTTCTGCTGTGTAATCTGAGCTAAATTCCTTCACGGTTACATCCTTGTGAACAAGGAAGAAGCATATGGACAAGTCAATAAAGACGAGCGAACCTGAGGTGGCAGTGAATCGATTTGGCATTCTCGGTTGGTTAACTCACCACAAGGTGGAGGTAGTCAAGAACCATCGCCTGGCCCTTCTCATTCGTGTTGTCGTTGTAAGTGCTATTTGTGATCTTTCTCGCTCCTTAATTTATTGATGAATGATTTCCCTTATCTACACGCTGATGAAGACGGCACTAGCTAGTTTTATTTGAACTTTATTAATTGTTACGTTGTGATTTCTCACATATAATCTCCAGCCTCTTCCCCTAGCTCTTACTCTTAGCCAACAATTAAGTGGGTGACCTTCCTTATTTATTTATTTATAAAAAAGCAAACGAGGAACGAGGAAGTTATTTTTGGGGGAAAAGATAGATGCATTGGATGGATGATGAAAAAAAGAAAGAAACTGAGCGAGACCTAATTTCGTTCTGTGCATGCTACCACATTAAAATTTAAAATATATTTCTTTAGCAAATGTTTTCTTGTAGCTGTAGAGCTGTGTTTTACTGAAATTCATGTTGCTATTTACTTCTTTGAACTTCGATGTTGTTATCCCAGCAGTTCCAAACTTTTTTTTTCCATTTTTTTGGTCTGATTTATGAACATGCTGTAATTAATAATAATTACTATGATTTAAGTAATCATGGATATACCGCAAATGCTCCTAGCCCCCCACACTTCTTTGAGCTGATTACAAAAACATATCTTTTTTTATAAATGAAGTGATAATATTAAGCTCAAGAACTACATCGAGAAGATACAAAGTTTTGACACAAAGCTTCCGGCCTCTGTAAAATCAAAACACACAGCCGCAATTTCAAAAACATATATTGGAATTTCTGTCGAAACTGCTTTTAGGGGCATGCACTGTGGGCTGCGGCACTGGCTTTGTGCATTTGCAAACTCATACCCGTTCTCTTACTGTTGGTCCGTTACGCGGTTAATTACTATGTACATATGCATGAATCATGATTATTAGTTATGTATTTTTTTTTCCTTTGCATTCCAACATACTCGATCCATGAATCCTGAAGCATCGTAACACTATATAAGTTTTTGTTTTTGCAGAACCTAGTGTGGATATACTCGTGGTCTTTTTACTTCTATCTCTGGCTCGATCTAGTGTCACGCTTGACGTTATGGATGGCATTGGGAATACTTGCGATCATAACACCCGCCTTTCTAGTGTTTTGGCGAATAATATGGCTCTATAGGGCTGCTTATAACAAGGACAGTGTTGTGAACCCTGCTAGTGGTGATATAGCCGGCAGCAAGCTAGCTCCGAAAAAGATGTCAGTCCTTGTATAATATGTAAGGGCAGCTTTCATCATAAAAGCCTGGTCTTTGTTGAAGCTACATAAAAGACATGAAGTCTTTCTAGGAAAGCTGGCACGAGAGAATTAGTTAGGCATTTTTGTAACCATGAATTAAGATCCCCTAATAGCACCATTCAATGTGTGGTTTTAGGTAATTGCAACCGTTGAAACCATTGGATGCAATATATATAATTGCATGCAGCCGTCGAAACATTAAAACATCGTTTTGTTCCTTGGCCCAAGATAAATCGTCGTATCCTTTCCTTGGCTCAATTTTTTCCTTGTTTAGCCTAGATTTTTTTTCCTATTTTTTGGTTGATACATTACATTTTTCTGTTAAAAACCAGATGGAGCAGACTGATTTGCCCCTGATTCCCCACGCGCGAGTTGTCGGCGCAGGCTCGGGCGACGCCACAGCCGCTTTCGGGGGCACGTACAAGCGGTTGCCGCAGCATGGGCGCCGCCATCGAGCACGAGTCCATCGTCATGCCGGCCGCGTCCTCGGCGCCCCCCACCCGGTTGTGCCCCAAACTGCAGATGCCCGGCTGGCTGGCTCCACAGCTGCTGCTGTCACAATTGTAGGGGATTGGGTTGGCCATAACCCGGATGAGTATTGCCTATATATATATTGTAATCAGTGTGATGTAGTATTAATTCAAGGTGTGATGATAACCCCAAATATTCCATGCTTTCAATACGCGTGGGCGGCAGAGGCCGGCTTGGGTGGTGCGACCGAGATGGCCGCGGATGGCACGGGCCAGGCAGCCAAGGGACTAGCCTGTGTCACTGGCGAGCTGGCGCAGCCGCCATAGAAGCCACAGACGGCAAAATCTATCTTTCGCCCTTTCTTTAACACCGTTAGGCGTATGAACTAACAAATTGCCAAAAAAAGACATAAAACCATAATTTTTAAATGAAGCACGAACAAAAAATTGCGATATTGTTTTTTTCACACACATCATGTAGCTAGTTTTCTAGCGACATAATAATTTTCTCCATATTTTCACGCCATAATTACAGATAGTTTTCTCTGGACATGTTTTGGACTGAACAGAGGATCGCTCGTTTGGATTGGACCAAGGGAACGCTCGTTTCGTACGCTGCCGTCGGATGGCGGACGCACGGCCAGCGACTCTCGACGTCCCGCTAACATACAAGAGAGTACGTTAGCCCCCAATTCTTGTTCCACGCGCGCGTCCTGTACGTCTTGCATGTGCTGCACACTCATGATGGAGTCATGGAGCTGCACACTCATGGAATCATACCCATACCCACATACACATTTACATACCCCTGCATGCATTGAGTATTTTGGTGACATTCTATGTTCTTTCATATAACTGGAAAAAAAAATAAGGGTGTCAAGGCCATTTGATTGGATTCGGTGTGTAATTATTTGCCAGCATCTGTATATGAGCAGTTTGTATGAAAGAAAGAAATTCCTCAGAAACCTCACAGAACCCAATCATGTAAGATGCCGGTTAGTGACTGCATGCTTGTCATAACAAAATGTACTCGTACACAGCCCCTGTTCACATTCGCCCATTGTCTCGAGGGCAGGAAGTTAAGTTGAATACGGCTGCACACTCAACTTTACAGGGTAGCCTAAACATAATATCCAGTGCTTGTTATCACTACATAAACACATCACAATCCTAACTGCTACGACTTAGTTAATTGCGATAGGAGTAATCCGCTTCTTAGTAGGCTTACTCGATGCGCTGTTCTTGGTCGACAGTGGGGGTGGTGTCACTTGAACAGCCACAGGACTGGTTACTGCCTTAACTTTGTTGTCGCTGACATCCACTTCCATACTGTCTACTGCTACTGGCTTCTTGTTTTCGCAGATCACATTTCCTTCAGCAAGCTCCCCTGTTCCTGAATGTCCAAGAGTTGAATCTTGTTAGTGTCTTCAAGAAAATGTATATGAAAAAGGAGTAAAGCTTGCAGATCATATGGTCCAACATGCATATGGTAGATCCGGTGTGCATAGCTACTCGATAGGGATGGTTTATATCACATGACAAAGACAGCAGAGACCCATTTGATTGGACGGGTTGTGTTATTGTTGTGCAACTTTAATATGAGCGGTTTGTGTGACAAATGATTTCAAATAAAATTCTATGAGATTTCTGCCAAATAGTCATCATGTTACTTATAACAAAATATGATTGTTAACACACCATGTCTGTCCAAACTAATGCTAACATGTGTCAAGAGTAGAACCCCAATCTTTTAGGTGCAGAACAGAAGAGGATATAGACAGAGAATAGATGTCTTTAAAGGTAGCCTGTAAAAGTGAGTTGCCATCCTTGCAATGACAATATAAGATCTAACTTCTTCAGTTAATTGCAAGTACAGTAACTCATTTCTTATTAAGCTTACTCAATGTGACGTTCTTAGCCGACAATGGTGGCGTTGTAACTCCTGTAGTCATTGGGCTGCCTTCCATCTTAAGCTTGCTGGAACTGACATCAACCTCCATGCTATCTACTGATACGGGCTTCTTGTTTTCACATGTCATATTTCCTTTAGCAACTTCCTTTAATCCTAGAGATTTATCCAGAACTGGACCATGTAAGGGTGCCTTCCAGAAAATTGCATATCAGGAGAAAACGAAAACAGAGGTAAAAGGTATTGGTCCAGCATGCAGATTGTAAAGTTTGATATGCACAATTACCAATTGCATCTAAGGAGATGATCCTACCTATCAATACATCACTTGTGTACCATTCTATTTAGATGAAACTTGTGTATCATTCTTATCAACTTCGTTAAAGATTTGGTTGATATGCAGAACTACCAAACATGAAACATATGCATTGCATCAAAAGAGATGGTCCTACATATAGATACATCACTTGTGTATCATTCTTATTAGCTTCAGGCAAGTAAAATTAATTGGTCCTAGTAGGACGATCAATTGGAAAATGAATATGCCAGCTTCTTAAGAGTAAAGCAGGTTTCAACTGGTACAAAGAATATAGTTTAGATGGCAAATGATATGCTTTCATCAGGAGATGGTTAACAAAGAAAATTAGAAAACTAATATGTAAAAGATGTTCTAGACAAGTCAGGAACCATATTAGTTGCCCATTACTAATTGTTTTTATATTACCTACACTTAGGTCATTGTGATTGTCATATGATTCAGTCTTGAAACCTAAAACAGCTTAGAAATCTAAAACTGCTTAGAAATTCACTATGATGTACACAGATTCTGAATATATGTTCCAAGCGGTAACACTGCTTTCAACAAGCAATACCCACTGAAGAAAATAAACAAGGATGTGAAAAGATGAACGGAATGGAAAAATACCAGGGAGGACATGAGGCTGTCCCAATTCCTCGTTCTCAAACTCTACTATAGAACAATAGCAATCTCGTGATGACAGTGCCAGGTACTTAGCATCAGAAGACCTGACAAAAACAGATTGGAAAGATAAATTTATGTAGTCCAAGTAGATAAACAAAGCTCAATGGGGGAAGAGGCTGTTTGGTTCCCAGCCATGAACTACCACGCCAAACCTGTGGCAGCCAAAGCCATGACCGCCAAATCGAGCGCCACACACCTGTGGCAAGAGTTTCTGCTGTGAAAAAGCTGTGGCACTCTGACCAACCAAACAGGAGCCAAATAAGTGTGGCTTGGCAGGTTTGGCGTGGCATGTGGTGGCTGGCAACCAAACACGGAAACACCCGTTACAATAGCACAACTGTATAAGTACTCACCAAGCAATATCAGTAATGGCAGCATAGTGTAGACCAGCATATATTAGAATCGGAGGAACACTTTCAGTATCATAGACATACAGAGAGTTCAAAGTAGCAACAGCAAAAACAACTCTATAAGGAAGCTTGAAGAAACCATCTGCAAAATTTACAATATGATTCAGCTTCATTTAACAGAGAAGTAGAACCATGAGGACCTCAAAGAAAAGTAAACCTGCCATGAATGAAGCTACCTGTGTTAGAACCACGTGGTTTGAATAAAACAGGACAAAATCTCACTGCTACTATGGCTGTATTTGCCCCAGGGAGTTGTATTGCAGGCCTGCAGTGCCAAAGAAAGTCAGTAACCTTGAAGAGTAATGGAACTACATGTACCAGCAAAGTTGCTTCTAACCAAAAACACAAATACATCATGATAGCCTTAGCTAAAATGACACCTTTCAGAAACATCTCATCAGTATTTTGGCGTATACACAAACAAACAGTAAGATCAGTACCATACAGCAACTAAGCAATCAAAGAACCAGAAAAAAAAATAAAATTTTAAGTTAGGATTTAGAGTGCTCGCTCATAACTTACTCTTAGGAGCGGTAAATTAACCGAACATTGGGAAAAAATTAGGAACAAAGATTCTCTGATGGTCCGATTATAGAATTATCTTAGTTTGAGTACCAGCTGAATTAAACAGATTGGTTCCTTTGTTTGTATGTCAAGAACTAGAACACACGTTGGTTACTTCAAGAATACATCTGCTACCTCTTTGTTTATATGTCAAGACTCAAGAACTAGAACACACATTGGTTACTTCAAGTATACATCTGCTACCTTGAGAGGTCACGCCTTGACATTATATAAGCTGTATTAATCACTTCAGAGGAGTGTTTGGAAAGACCTGATCAAGACAGAAAAGGACAGACAAACTTACTTAGGGGTTTATGAAGACAGAGAATTTACAGAAAATAGGATAAATCACGTGCAACCAGAGAACACAATTTTCAAGCTTAAGGACTACAACGATATTATGCATATGACATGAGCTGAGCCAATAGCTCACTATTGTTAATGTGAAAACAATACATACCTGCTGGCAGTACTAGAAAAGACCCGTCAGGTGACCATGCCAACCTCCGGAAGAAAGATGGCAGTGTTTCATCATGAAACAAATGAGATTTAACTGGTGGCTGCAAGGTAAAGGATCATATTGCTTTGCTCAAACTCAGGCTGAATTCAAATGCTCTAGCAACAACAAGGGTAGAACAGACGCACCTTAGATTCATCATGACTCTGATATTCTGCCTTCATCAGCGTATGCTGGCAAACAAAGTTCATCTTGTCTGCATTCTTTGATCTGCCTTGAGGCTTATTTGCATATATTCTACATGTCCTGTCAGAACTCAGTGAAGCAATATACTGGCCCAAAGGATCCCACGCCACACCCTGAACATAATGCATATGTCCCTCCAGCTTTTGGTGCACTGTGCCTGAGAAGGACATCAGATATCAGCCATACAGCGCAGAGCAGAATTCATGGTGCTGCAAATAATGGATCCCTCGCTGTAGCAGCGGGAGAAGTTACCTTTAATAGCGTCCCAAACTATGCAAGTGTTGTCGACTGATGCAGAAACAAGGAATGCGCTGTCATGCGACCACTGAAGGTCAAGAACGTCCTTGTGATGGAACCTGTGAAACAAACAAGGCCATTACCAAATTACTAGCAAACTTCCAAAGACTAGGACCGATTTACAGAAAAAGTTCACCCGGGCAAGTAGAACTCACAGTAACGCCTTGTGAGTTTTCCATGTCTCACCGCTGTCAACAGTTTGCAGTCTCCACAGAGTAATGCCGCCAGCTGCACATTACGACAATTTGTCAGAACCTGGACACACACACGCAATCAATCCGATCATTACGTTGTGTTAAGGGATACTTTCAAATTACACGTTTATTTGTCTCGTCTCGGTGCAAGAAAAGATTGACAACACTAATTACGAGTTGACATGTACTAGTAAATGCCGAATTGAGCGTACCGTCAGCGCCGGAGGCAAGGAATTCTCCTGCATAGAACCAGGGTGGGAAAGTGGCGTTAGTTACTTACACGTGGGCAGAGGCTCAGAGAGTTCACACAAGGTCCGTATTCAATTTTGCACGGAGAAGAACAAAAAAAAAAGGAGAAGAAATTGCTCAGGCAGGCTCAAAGGGGCAGGAATGGTTTACGGTACCAGAAGGGGAGAAGCGGACGACGTTGACTGCGAAGGAGTGGGCGGTTCCGTTGGGGACGAGGCCGCTCTGGAAAGTGACGGTGGGGAGCTTGTCGGCCGAGCCATCCGACGATACCACCCAGATCTGCAGCCAAAACCCCCGTCACGAAACAGCGCGTACAGAGGCGACGGCGCTAGAGGGAGGGAAAGGAGAAGAGAGAGGTGGGGGGGAGGGGAGGGGCACCTTGACGTCGTGGTCGGCGCCGGCGGTGGCGAGGCGGCCGGAGGCGGGGTGGAAGTCGAGGCTGAGCACCGGCTGCCCCTCGTGCCAATTGATCTGCACCGTGCCGCCCCGCATCCTGTGGAGAGCGCGACGGCTTCCTGCCCACCGATCGAGCGGATTGCTTGCTCCTCCCCCTCCGCTGCCTTGGCCTCCAATCGCTCTCTCCCTCTCTCTCTCTAGGGTTTGGGGGATTGGGGGTGGAAGCGGCGGGAAAATGGAGGGGGATTGGGCGCGCAGCTCTCAATTCTCCTCCACTCCCGTTGGCGCTCTTCTAAACCAGCGAATGCGAAGCGACCTCTTCTGGATCTGGGCCATATTTCCGGCAGGTTGGATGCTGAACTGGACTGGACGTGATTTTTGGGCTCGGCCCAATACTGTTCACATGACGCGTTGATATGTTCCAGCTAAGACCATGTGCAGCAGGTTTGCCTATATGGCTTGAGGCTAAGACTATTTGCAGCAGGTTGTCTATATGGCTTGTCTATCCATTATTCTAACCATTTTTCTCTCGTGTACAGTAGCGCTACATTATATATAAAGTCCTTTTACACGTTCTACTGCACATAGTATAACTGATAGTCTAACTAGCTAAGGCTGTCTCCACCCCTCAAAAAAACTAAGGTCTCTTTTTTGCTCTAAAAAAAAGCTAAGGTCTCTTTTTGGAATATGAGAATTTTTTCTCAGATCCTGTATTTTCGCCTCTGAAAATGAACTGATTTATGTGGAATTTAGGTGATGGAGATGGACGCCGCGTCCTTCAGCCTAACGCAAGTGTATCAAGGAAAGATATAATGAAGCAATTAACAAAAGACGTCAATCAAATAGGGCTAAAGAAGGAAAGGATTTGGTGGGTATAGGTACAAATAGAGGTGAGAAAATAAAAAAAATGGTGGAAACATTTTCAGACCCTTTCCAAGTCTTCCCGATCCTTTCCAACCTGTACGGTTGGACCAGTGTGAGGGGTATATGAACTGAATGGTGGGTAACAAAGATTTAACAAAAACTCACTCTTTTCTTTTACAGTATAGACAGATAGATGATCGGTTTCTAGAAAATTAGAAAAAAGAGAGTTCATAAAAAACAACAGAAAACTTGAGAGTCCAGAAAAACGTTGTTTGTGCATAACCGTGCTCATAACCTTACGGAGAAATTTTTTTAATACACCATTCTTTTATAGAGTAGATTATGGTAAGCTCAAACTTTCACATAGTGTTAGATGACAGTATCCATCCACACTTTTAATGAAATTTTGTTACACCCTAATTTGACGTTATCGTCGGCACTACCAGAGACATTTGGTGCTCTGGGCTATATTTCTACTGGGCAAAACTACGACCCACTATCAGAATTGGGCCGGTTGGATTGTGGATTGGGCGTGATTCGTGGGCTAGGCCTAATACTGTTCACATGCCACACTGATATATCAGGCCTAATCTCATCTTCAGTGTCCAGTCCAGATCAGCTGATTTGCTTTTTTTTTTTTTTTTTGCGAGCGCGCAGGAAGACATCCTGCCCGTATTTCATTAAGAGGAGAAAAAACGGACCGGAAACAAGTTTAAGCAAGCCATGGCTTGCCGAACACCACTCATGCCAACACCGCAGTAAATACGTTAAGTCTATATTACATCAACAATTGGCGACCCAGGAATAGTAGCAGCATCGGTAGGTCCATCCTGAAGAAGGGGCAGCAGCGGGATCAGGGAGTTGAAAGCTTGGAATCCTGCCAAGTACCAAAGCTTTGCTTCTTCAAGAACCCTTGAGACGACCACATTCGGCGAAGAGCGGCCTCTGTCAAACACCCTTGCATTTCTCTCCTTCCAAATCATCCACGACACGAGAAGGACAATGCCGTCACAACCTGGTCGCAAGTGCTTGGATACGCGCTTCCTGGATCTTGTCCACCAGTCCATGAAAGAGTGAGAGAAGCTCGGAGTAAGGGCTCCCCAAGAGATCTGGTTAAACGCCAAGAACCACACTTCCCGTGAAAAGCAGCAGTGAATCAGGAGGTGGTCAATGGTTTCAGATTCTTGGTCGCAGAGAGCACATCTGTCACTATCCTGCATTCCTCGCCTATGCCGACGTTCAGCGGTCCAACAGCGATTGTGTGCCGCGAACCAGGCAAAGAACTTCACCTTGGGCGGGACTTTAGCCTTCCAAATGAAATTAGCCCCCTGAAAACGCACAGAACCCGTGAAGCAGGCACGGTAGGCTGAGGAGGCGGAGTAGGTACCGTTTGGCTCCCAACGCCAGCGGAAGATATCTTGCTGCCCATCAAGAAGGATTATCTGCCGCACCTTCTCCCAAACTTCCACGTACTCGAACAGCAGGACCTCGGACACCTCCCCTTTGATATCAGACACCCAAGAGTTGTTGTGCAGCCCATCTCTCAGCGTGCGCGATCGGAAACGTGGCGGGACCGCTTTGAATAGGTTAGGAGCTACGATCTCCATGGGTAGCCCGTCTAACCAGCTGTCAATCCAAAAGAGAATGGAACCTCCGTCCCCAACCACAATTTCAGTGCTAGCTCTGAACAACTCCAAAACGCAGCTTTCTTCCCTGTGAGGCAGCATAACCCACGATCTGTTCGGGTCAGAGCGACTGAGCCAGCACCATCGAGCTCGCAGTGCAAAGCCCATCAACCGCATATCTGAAATTCCAAGGCCCCCGAACTCTAAAGGCCTGCACAGACGTGGCCAAGCCAATTTACAGCGACCAGGGATGGAGACCGCCGAACCTGACCACAGGAACGATCTTCTCAATTTGTCAATGGCACCCAAGGCCCAGCTTGAAAGGCCGGAAGCGATCGCAACGTGAACAGGAATAGCTGACAAGGTTGATTTAACGAGAACCGTTCTGCCAGCTAAATTCAGCAAATTGCCCTTCCAGCGTGGGATCCTAGCTGCGACTCTGTCCACAATCAGTTGCTCATCACTGCGACTTAGTCTCTTGATGTCCAGAGGGATGCCCAGGTAAACACAAGGAAAGCTGGAAATCTGACAGCCTAGGACCTCCTGGACCACCCCCAAGTCCTCGGTCGAACACGCAATTGGCGTAGCACTGCATTTGCAAGGTTGCTGCATAGCCCAGAGGCGCCTGCGAAAATCTCCGGTAGACCTTTTAGCAAAGAAAGGTCCCTAAGAGAAGGAGTGACGAAGATCACTAGATCATCTGCGTAGAGCAAGGCTCTGTTGATCGAGGGAAACCGAAGCGGAGATAAGAAACCCCCCTGTCGGCCACCTTGATTAGCCCATTCAAGGTTTCCATGACAAGGACGAATAACATGGGAGAAAGCGGATCCCCCTGTCGAAGCCCCCGAACATGGCACACTCTTTGACCTGCGCGTCCATTGACAAGGATCCTGGTGCTCGCACTCGAGAGAAGAGCAGCGATCCAGTCATGCCAACGCGATGAAAAGCCCAGAAACTGCAGCAGTTCCAGCAAGAACGACCAGACCACTGAATCGAAAGCTTTGGCCAGATCAATTTTCAGGAACACTGTGGGGATCTTCCTCCTGTGCAGCAACTTACATGCGAGCTGAACTGACATGAAGTTATCATGGATGCTTCTTGATTTAATGAAGGCACTTTGATTCTTGCTGACCAAGAAATCCAGCTTTGGGGCCAATCGCATGGCGAGGACTTTAGAGATCAGTTTGCACACGCTGTGAATGAGGCTTATTGGTCTGTAATCTTTGATCTCCTCCGCAACCGACTTCTTCTTCAGCAGAACAAGGTACGCATCATTCAACAGAAACAAGCTTCTAGTGTCAAGGGACCAGAAGGCATTGAACACGTTCATGATGTCTCGCTTGATGATAGGCCATGCCATTTTGAAGAAAAGCCCAGTAAAACCATCGGGCCCCGGAGCTTTCTCGCTTGGCATTTCACGCACGACAGCCCAAACCTCCTCTTCTGAAAAGCAAACGTCAAGGGCTTGATCCTCGATGACATTCAAACCGAGGGAGTCCAGTTGCAGCGTGTGGGGACGCTGAAACACCCCACCGAACACCTCAAGGAAGTAGTTGAAGAAGGCATCAGCTTTATCCTCCTCTTGGGTGAGAGTATGACCGTCAATGCTGATGTACTCGATGTAGTTCCGTCTGCTTCTGTGGCAAGCCTGAAGATGGAAAAATCTGGTGTTTGCGTCCCCCGCAGCCAAGAACAAGAGCCTCGAACGCTGACGTGCAATGGTGCGAGACAGTGAGGCGAGACCCAGGCATTTGATTTTAAGCTGCCGCCTGAGGGAAAGCTCACCATCAGAGAGGGGGCGTGATTCCTGAGCTTCATCAAACAACATCACAATCTCTCTGGCCGTGGCGAGCTGCAACCTGACGCTGCCCACGAACTTGGAGCTCCAACTGCGTAGAGCTTTAGCCGTTTGCCGAAGCTTGATATCAAGCAGCCTGCAAGGGTCGACACCAGTCTCATGTGTTGCCCATATGGCAGCTACCGTGTCCAAGAACCCCGGGAGTTTGATCCAAAAACTCTCAAATCGGAAGCGACGTTTGGCCCACGAGACGCAGCATAATTGCAGCAGCAGCGGCGCGTGGTCAGAGCAATCTGAAGACAAGGCACACAGCCAATGGTTCGGAAAGAATTCGAGCCAATCCACCGTGACGAACGCCCTGTCGATGCGGTCCAGAGTCGGGTGGTCACGCTCATTGCTCTACGTGAATAGACGACCGTTCAGAAAGAGCTCTGATAGCTGCATGTCATCAAGGAAACGCCTGAAGTTCGCCATGAGCCTCCTGTTTAACCTTCGGTTGTTCTTGTCCACGGCATTCAGAATCATGTTGAAGTCACCGCAAACAAGCCAGGGGCCTGAGAGACCCGCCCTGAGCAACCTGAGCTCCTGAAGAAAGTCATCTCGCTCGCTATCCACCACCGGCCCGTATACCGTGGTTAGGAACCAAGACGAGGATGGCGAGGACAACGCAGCTACTTTGGCAGTGATGGAGCGGCATTGGTGCGAGATGTCAGTGACCGACCAGATATTACGGCTCCAGGCAAGGATAATCCCGCCCGAGAGCCCCACGGAAGGAAGCAGCGAGTAATCAAACGATGCCTCACGCCTGATTTGCTTATTCCGCTATAAGAGAAAAGAAAAGGTGAAGAACACACGAGATGTACATGGAAAACAATTTTAGTAGCTTTTGTAGCATGTTGGTCGAGAACAAGAGAGGCGCTCGAATTCGAGTCGAGAACCCTAGTAGTTTAGATGCACAAGCGCAACTTACGATAATTGAATTGAATTTCTTTTTGGACAATAAAACGGATTAACGTGGCAAAAGATATTGTCAATGATACAAGATTTTCTCTAGATAGAAGCTAAGTATATATTTATGTAGTGCTAACCTGCTCAGTATACAAGTGGAGTGCTAGATAGATGGATCGATGGATGGATGGATGGATACACGTCATCTAGAAAGCAATAATCACCTACCAAGCACTACGGAGCAATATGTTCGCTTCAAAAATTGTCAGAAAAATACTGTAATTTTGCGAAACAGCATATAAGTAACAGTATCTTGTCTGAAAAGACATATATATAATTTTCAAAAAATAAAACATTACACATCATGCCCTTGTTCAGTTAGAGCCAATCGAGGCCTAAACAGATAATGGGTGCACGATCCATGGTAACTAGAAGACACCCCGCGCGTTGCTGCGTGAATTGTGTAGACATAGCTGTGAAAATTTGAATGATACCAGCGTATATGCTATAGGGAAGCACTGTATACGTGAAGCCACGAAAAATCTATATAAAAATATAAATAAAAGTCTTAGTGGATGATGATATGGCATGGGACTTAGTGGGATCCGGAGATGTCGTGGCTCCACGCATGTTGAGAGAAATAGGCAGTAGAGGCTAGCTATTTAGATATATAGATATCGGCGTATATGCTATAGGGAAGCACTACATACGTGAAGCCACGAAAAATCTATATAAAAATATAAATAAAGATCTTAGTGGATGATGATGTGGCATGGGACTTAGTGGGCTCCAGAGATAACGTGGCTTCACACATGTTGAAAGAAATAGATAGTGGAGGCTAGTTATTTAGATATATAAGATAAGATAGATGCTATGAGACGAGAGCAGCGGCAAAAAGGGAAAGCAAAAAGGGCCCTTAGAGGAAAACAAATGACTAATATCCCTAAAATACTATTTGCACTTACTACTTAATTACTAACTATATCGGCAGCGATGCATCTATACGCCACTTGAAAAACTATTATTTGATAAGTTTTTCTGGATTCATAATTTGTGGCTCCATCCAGTGTTGTTCAGGCACATGCACCAATATATACGATCGTACAGAGAGTGCGAACGTGGAATGTTACCATGTTATTAACGCAATATTACACAATATACATAGAAATTGCATAAAAGCATAGAGAGTGTATGGATGGGCAATATGCATGATATCATTCACCATCATTATTAAAAAGTCGACCAAAACAAAACCATGTCCGAGTATAAACTAAAAAAAAAAAATTAAAGATGGATCAATAACATTATTGTCCACAACCCTTTAATTATCCAAGGCTGATTTTTTACTTGCACAAGTTTATGTTAAGCTCAAATTTTCACATATAATGGTATATGCATGATAGTATGCGCTATCCATTTATATTTTTAGTGAGATTTTTTTACGCACTTCAAGGAGTTAGGTGCATTGGCAAATAACTCTGACAGGTACTCTCCGCCATAAAACATATGTCTCCAAGCCTTATTATTATAATACTGGATTTTCTTCTTCCCCAGTATGAAAAGAACTGCGTGTATTTGCATAGAGAACAGGAAAGAAAGTCATCTATCTATCTATAAAAACTGTATAAATGAATGAAGCCCACTCAAACTCATTAACTCTAATTTTCTTGACGCAGTCTATCCACGTCATCACTAGCCTCCACCGTGAGCTAACTGAAGCAGCCATGTCGTCATCTCTCAATAGTTATGTTGCCTTCTACAAATTAAGATTAGTAATTGCACAAAACTTAAACGGAGCTCCATACGCCAAGAAATATTCAGAGTCCTTTTGTCTCCTTCGGTTCTGAAGTGCAATAGTCAATTTCTCAATGCCTTTATTCCTGGACCGCATGTGTCTCTCTTACTCCCTGTGTCATTCGACCTTCCTCACACTGATTAACACGAGCTGCCACCTTGGGAGTGACTGTTGGGGAAAACAGGACTCTAGGATCACTAAGGTTGCCTAGAACACCTCAATTCACCTTGGAGAAGGTAAAAGGAAATTACTTGTATTTTGTTTGATTGGCTAACCCTTAATCGGCAGTTCTTTCTTCTGCCCCAAATTCAAGTCATGACGATGACGACCTAATCAAAATTGTGTACAAATATGACTCTTGACTTGGATTCAGGCGGAAGAAAGAACTGAACAAAGCCCTGTTTTCTTGATCAAAACTACACCCAAAACCCGCATGTTGTGGCCACCAGTTTGCTCAATTTTAGATATTATCTGGCGCTAGATATTGTCCGTAAGATAGATTTTTTTATTTAGAAATATAATACTGTAGCATTGTGGCCCAGTACACAAGTGGAGTAGTGGACTGCTAGATGGATAGATGGATATATACATCGTGCTAGTCTATCAAAAGCACCAAACACAACAGCCGTAGTAGATGTAGTCATGTAGATGTAGCTTCGTCACACGCACAAGTTCAATAACTACCTTGATTTTGTAATGTATAATGTCGTTCATTTTAATTTTTGCAAGAGTTTATTAACTATTTATCTTATTCAGATTAAATTAATGATAAAATAAGTCACAGATAAAATAGCTTAATAGTTTCTTTTAGACGACTAGTCAAATATATATCCACAAATCAACAGTGCTATATATTTAAAAATAAAATGTATAATGTTCAGGAGGAGTTCTTCTTCTGACGTTGACATCACGGTAGCATCGCCACTGACGTGTGTGTTCGATCTTTTAGAAAAATAAAAACCGTCGACAAATAGAATTAATGGTGCACACGAGTAGTAGCTTCGTCACCTATAGAAAGCACTAAAACTTCTTTAAATCTACAATCTATCTTTGTCTGGAAAATGATACAATTGTCGACAATGCAAACACAAAATCGTTGCACACTACCCAGATAATGGGTGCACGATCTGGAATAAGACAGATGCGGTGAAAGAAGGAAAAAGATCAAGAAAAAGTGATGTGAGGAGGAAAATAAATTAAGTGGCCAACAGCTTGCAGTCAAAATATACATGCACCCACTCGCTGCTCGCTACCCGCTGGCTATATCTTGCGCATGCATATATTTAGGCCACCTGAAAAAGATAACGCTATATGGATTAAATTAAAATTACAGGTGCTATCTTCAAGTGGAGAATAAAGTGCACACGAAGCAAATCACGTCACCTGCGCATATAATTCTTTTTACCAGACGAGGAAAAATAAAGGAGGAAATAAAAACACCTCAACTAATTTGATAGTGTTGTTGTTCACTTTCAGGCAGTTACCTACCGTGCACTATCTTAATATGGCTCCTTCATGTTAATCCTCATGATAAGGGTTAAAACATATTCTAGAAATTCTCAAAAAATTAAAATATCCAACTATCGATTTGGTATATTCTAGTCATCATTAACAATAATAGCCATGGGATCAATTATTTTTAAAAAAAAAATTACACACACACATATATATACACCATTGTGAAGGATACTACCCCCCTAAATTTACATATAACCATAAATTATCTAACTCCACCATACAAAGGAAATATAAAGTAACCATCAAAATTTGCATCTAGATTATCCATATATACCATTATGAAAGATATAAATTTGTATTTAAATTACTCGCTTCTATAATTGTTAAAAAAAAACTAAATCAACCTCTTAAATATACATCAAAGTTACCAAAATTTGCTACTATAGAAAATAAAATGATCATATACGATACACTGTTTGTAAATTACCCACTTTAACAAAGTTAAGATACAAAACTAACTCAAAATAAACATACAACAACTATGCACAAAACCAAACACGTATATATGACATGTAATCCATTTCTATATAGTTAAGTGCAAGTGAAGAGTTTGAATAAAAGGTTAAAAGGTAACAAAAAGCACAATAGTTTTAACTTATTAGCATGTGGTTCAAAAATCACAGCAACTAATAATACCAAATTTAGAAACCAAAATCTAGCAAGATTCAAGATGTTGCGACATATGGGGTGCAGTAAGAGATGACACAATGCAACTTAAACGTAGACATATATGTGTTTCTAAACTATCTAATCGACCATTGTTAATATATAAAAGCTAACTCAAAGTAAATATATATTTTATTTGTCATTCATACCGAGAATACATATGTAGGAGCAGCAACTTTTTATATTACCATATTTTAGAAATTATGAAAAAGCTTAGTTACCTTATCACATACCAATAACACTAGCAATCATTTTAAATTACTCTATATTGTTTTTCAATAAAACATAAAAAGGCAATACGAATAGTTGGAACTAAAATATGCAAGCTAAAAATCAAGCTAGATTCATGATGTCATGATACATGGGCTCAACAAGACCAACATAACTTATGTTATGGGTTTTGTGCGTGTGATCCAAATGAGATAAACCTTTGCATATAGATGGAAAGAAAAATATATAGAGTATGCGTATTATTGTTCTATGAAATGGATGAAACTAAAGGAGAGAGCAAACATACGTAAATTTGGTTTGCCGTTGGTAGTTGGTACTAAACTAAACTTGTAATGTTTTTGTCTTCTAAGATTGAAGCCTGTGTAAACACTTGTTGATGTACGTACTAAAGATTCGAGCATGTGTAAACTAAACAGTTGGTGATGAACTCCTAACGATCTGCCAGCAGGATATCAACGATCTGATTTAGCAGCAGGTACTACGGTATTTTGCCGTACAACATTAATAATTAAGCAAGCAGCCATTTATTAAAAGGTGCAGCAAGATTAATCATTGAACATGCAAGTAACGAGCCGCATAGCTAGCAGCGTATGAGATGCCATCGGTCCTGCAAATCAAACACACCGAGGACGTATGGCTGGATGCAGGTGCAGTGCTTGCATGTATATACCACTTCACGACGTTCTTCAATTAGCGGAAAGGAAACATATTGATGCAACCACTAAAGCATACTTGTAACGGGCTCTGGACCAACCAACTTGCATGCGTCCGCTCCATTAAAAACTCCACAAACATCTATTATTACAGCCGTCCTAAAATAGTACAAAGTCCTAGAGGTTAGTTATTTGTGTCCTAACAAACTATTGTAACAAGTTTGAGCATGTTTTAAAAAACGAATATTCATGATATATCAAATGAACACATCATGAAGTATGTTATTTTCACAGTGTAATTCTTCAATTTGGTCGATGCTGAGATAATAAATTTTCCCTCGATGTAAATTTTGGTCAAAAAATTAACTAAAATAGTTCGAATTGTGACAAACCTAACACATCACACATGAGGATCGGAACCATATAGGCGAAGTCCTGCTCATGATGCACCATAGATTTCACCACCACACCAATAAACTAAACTGTGCTTTATTATCTACCGGATTTTACATGCAACTACTAGAGCGTGGATGATCTGTATGGTGTCTGCCTCGTCATCAATCTTCACAGCACATATGCAGCAATCGTGTCGTCGGCATCGTACATGTTTAATTAGTTTTTGCACACCGTATATATATACTCTCTCTCTATATATATATATTTTTGTCCGGTCGATTGCCACCGCCGCTGCCGTCGTCGAAAAGCAACGGATGCATGCGTGCAATAGTCAAAATACACGCTAGGTAGCTTTTGAGATCGATGATATGAGTGGACGATGAGCTGACCCGGCCGTGAACGATCGAAGCAGGTAGGAAACCAGTCAGCTAGCTATCGATCTCTATAGCAGCAGCTGGGAGCTGGCCGTGTACGTGTGTACGTACGTATAATATAATTCGATCATCAATCAGTCAAGCAGGCAAACAACAAAGATCAGCTAGCCATCAGCAGCATCTCTGCGTGCACCTCATCAACTCTACTACTACTGTCAGTAATTAGCTAGGGGACACGCAAATAAATAGGCTATCATGGACTAAGCACTAAGACTAATCCTTATTAAGTGGAGGCAATTATACTCAGCGTGCATGCTACCTATAGCTAGCTGCTTACCACACGAGAAACACAACGCGAATTCGCAATCTGCTGGACGAAGAAAGCGTGAGATTAGCTATGTATATATATATAGGTTTGTCTAGCAAATCTCCAAGATCCACGCATATCCAAGATTATATTAATTTTGATTTTTTCCGACCAAAATAATTAAAGTGGTTTAATTAAACCTATTTGTTTAGTCCAGCACACAGTATCAAAACCGTGCTTATTAACTACAATAATAATGTGCCTACAACCCTAGCTAGCTCCAAGATTTTGTGGATTCAGAGAAGATCGATGAGCACATGTAATCCAAAAATTTCTTGGAGCTCCATTGGAAGTGCCCTTGCGGTGCCGAGCAACAGCGTGCACATGATGCCTACTTGCCCGTGTTGAGAGCAACTTGACCTTGCTTACCAAAAGGTGGCCGGTCTTTCCATTTCTTGGTGGTGTGCACTGCTGCAACCTGCAAGCTAGCACCACAAATTAATAAAGAGGTTGTACATACACGGCAATAGTGAAGGGAAATTAACAAGAGGGTTGTTTTGGACATGCATGTTCAGGCATCTCACCATGAGGAGAGTAACTAACACAGGAAGCATGGAGATCAGCTGGAGCGAAATATTATTATTTTTTATTCATCGTTTCATTGCCGACTACTACAGGTGGTGAAACAATAATTAAGAGAGAGAGAGAGAGAGAGTCACAGGTTGACCATTCACCTATTCCAAATAGATTTTGCCTAAAAAGCTAGCATATTACTATTATATATAGTGCATACTATCATCTATCGATCCTATGGCGGCATATGGTACGTAGCTGGTTAGGCACTATGAGGATGGATGGAATTGAGAAGAAAGTGTACACGGTATGCTAGTGGTCATGGTGGACTCCTCCACTCCACTTGCATTAGCTGCTCTGCTGGGGGTCAACATTGACAGCCAACAACGAAGCATCTCTCTTCTCTGATCTCATCCCCATCCTCCTATAAAACCCCACTGCATCCATCATCTATCCCTGCACTCCAACTCCAACACACAACAAACAGCAACTCATCATCCACACACTATACTATCCAGCCCAGCAATAGTAGCAAACATCATCAGAGGCGATCGAGAAGCTGCACATCATCTTCAATTCAGTCTCCACACACAGCATCCTCAATCTAGCAGCAATGGCGCCTATGGCAACAACTACCACCACCAAGAACAACAACAATGCCCTGCACCTGCTGGTGCTCCTCCTGCTGGCCCTGCTCCCTCTCAGCACCCTCGCCTCCCGCTCCGGCCCATCCGCCGCCACGCACCACGGCCACGCCGGCCACGGCCCCAAGCACCACCCATCACCATCTTCCCCGGCTCCCTCATCGTCCCAGCCACCGGCGCCCGCGGCCGCCGGCCCGGCGGCGCTGGTGCGCGCCACGTGCAACTCCACGGCCTACTACGACGTGTGCGTGTCCGCGCTGGGCGCCGATCCCTCCAGCGCCACGGCCGACGTGCGCGGCCTCTCCGCCATCGCCGTCTCCGCCGCGGCCACCAACGCCTCGGGCGGCGCCGCCACGGCAGCCGCGCTCGCCGGCGGCACCTCCCCGGCTGCCTCCTCGTCCAGCGCGCAGCAGGCCGGCTCCGACGGCGGCGCCGCCGTGCAGGCCGCGCTGCTGCGCACCTGCGCCGCCAAGTACGAGCAGGCCAAGGACGCGCTGGGCGCCGCCAGGGACTCCATCGCGGCGCAGGACTACGACTTCGCGGCCGTGCATGTCGGCGCCGCCGCCGAGTACCCGCAGGTGTGCAAGGCGCTGTTCCGGCGGCTGAGGCCCGGGCAGTACCCGGCGGAGCTGGCGGCCAGGGAGGAGGTGCTCAATCAGCTCTGCTCCGTCGCGCAGGACATCATCGCGCTCCTCGCCAACACCAGCGGATAGAGCAACCTGATCGATGCATCATGAGCTCTGGCGATCGTCGAGCTGCTCGTCATCCTCCATTGTATTAGTTCCTCGAGTGCATGCATCCAACTCCAAGCATCTCCATAAGTTGCGCAAGCGATCGATCTATGATGCAGACGCCGACGCTCAAGTTACGCGAGGCACCTGCTTAATTCCTATAGTCTAGTGATACCGAGTATGTATGTAGTCGATCGATAGATGTACAAGTACCGAAGTACGTACGTGTAAAGACACGAGTGAGCTAGTCTCATGCTTATGATTTTGTTGGTATATATACAGCATGTTGTTATATTATTCCACTGCCTATCATGTCGGATTAATTGGATTGGATTTTTTATGACGGTTGATGTGGGCGAGAGAGATTTGACTTGTGAGAAAAAGAAAATTATATCAACGACAAAACCATCCGAGGGAGCTATTCAGCATACCATGTGCAAACGCAAAAGAAAAGGTTTTTGGTTTCAAAGCACCTATATATTATAAGCCATTACAAAAATAAACTAAAAAGACCAAAAGGACGATAAAAACGCCGCTATCGACTATTGAGAGGATGTAAGTTGCAAACACATTCTCATATCTGGAGAGAAGGAAAAAAAAGAGGAAGGATGATGCAGCTGAATTGCCTTGCCGAAATGATCGCCCTTATACGTTTGTGTTGTTTTGGCTGATGAACGAACACTAGCCAGCTACATAAATTTCCCTCTTTTTTTTCAAAAAAAAAAAAAAAGGTAGTACATACTTATCTGATCCTAAGATGCAGTACGTTTCCTGTTCTTCGATCACTTTTCGACTACATGTACATACAGTCAGTGGCGCCTTTCGCTTTAGAGGCATCACATGTAGCGGTTTAAAAGGTAGTAGTAGTACCTGCACAATAATTATCTCCCTAATCGATCAATTATTTGAGCATGCATGAGCAGTATGCATATTAGTACCGTTGGTTGCGCCGCTGCCGCTGCTGCCAAGTCGATGGGCGGCGGCAGTGGCAGCTGAGAATGAGATATTTGCCCCCCTTTGTTTTATTTAAAAAAATCTGTATGACGGGAGATCTTACTTAACTATGTTTGATTTGATGATAAAAAGTCACAACAAAATAATCAAGTAATATTTGCATATTTTTTTAGTAATAAGATGAATGGTCAAATATATATATAACGTGTGATTGAAAAGCCAAAAGAAATTTATGACTTCCCGCTAGGCCCACTAGCCGGGCCGTTTGCATCATCCCTACACATGACTGAAATTTATTTCCTAGAAATATGGTCCAGCAGCAGCAGCAGCACACATAGTTGACGACCTGTCCTGCATGCTTCAATATGCATGTAGCTATGTCGTCGTCGTCTCGTCTCAGAACGAAGGATTTCAGACTTGAGAGGAATCCTACCGGATTTCGCCAGACTCGATCATGGCATGGGTTCGTCTACTTCGCGTTCTATGCGGCAGCATGACCCACGGGCCACGGTCTTGTCCTCCGTCTCCTCGTCGTCGTCGTCGTCGTCCCCGCGCGTTTGCACACAGCAATACACCTTACACCATGCATGCTTGCCTGATGATGCCTCCGATCTGTTCTGCAGTATGTACGTAGTCAACCACTAATTAAGTTGAGAAGATTATCAGTGAGTGATCTGAGTGATATCTAGCAATAGTGTACGGTGGAGTAGTGAAACTGTTAAACCAGCAGCAGCAGCACAGCTGATGGGAGCCTGGGACGACGGGCATGCAGGCGCCGCAGTCGTCAGCTGTCAGCTCCTACTGCGAAGGAGCAATAGAGCATCGTCTTCAGTTGAGCACTACTGCTGCATCGATCAGTACACAAGGGAAACTCCAAAACATGTTGCCCTATCATGGACTAAGCACCAAGAAAGTAAGTCACCCCTTTAAACTAGAGGTGGCATGCAATTCAACGTGCTACCAACCTAGCTAGGAGGCATCCACACGAGAAACACGGCCCATATGTTGAGTTCATCATCGATCAGTGTTCTATTTCTATTCTACATAGACAGTATGTACACACGACACAAGCAAAGAACAAGTAAAGGATATAGATATGAGAAAATAAAGTTGGTGCCCTTGCACTTGCACTGTCGCCTAAAAGTGGTGCCTGCCCCTCTATCGAGCTACTTGCATGCTTATTGTCCATCCACAGCAACTTGACTTTGCTTTGCTTGCCTGCCAAAAGCTAAGACGCAAACCGCGGCACAATAGGGCGATATCTCGCGACGACAACAACTGAAAACACGCATGGCAGAGCAAGCCCCCAGCTCACTAAGCTTGACGGCCCATGTCTCGCACTGCAAAGAGCGCCCTGCTAAAGCTAGGAGTGACCCCATTGAAACAACAAGCGTTGCGCTCCCGCCACATGACCCAGCTCACTAGGCCGAAAAGAGTGTCGACGCCCTTCCTGGAGTGGACGAAGAAGGCCAGCAGTTGCTGATCCGCCGCCACCACTCCAAGACCCCCTTGGCAGCCGGTGATGGCAGGATTCGGGTCGGTGGTCGCAAAGCCGACAGAGTTCCCCCGCCTCCGGTCCGTGTCTTCACCTTCTGTCCACGGTCCAAAGCCGATGCCGATGTGCTAACCACAAAAACATCTTTACTCGCAGAGGAAGCCATGATTTCCAGATCACCCGGTGATCCGGAAACTGCTGGGAGCCGAGGTGTAGTGCTCTGTAAGCGGTTTTGACGCTGTAAATTCCATTCTCGGCCCACTTCCACACCACTTTTATCTGTGGCCTTGTATTTAAGACATACGAAGAAGTAAAAAGTAGGCGGAGTCAGCGATGGATTTATTAGTTGGGTGGAGATATTATTTCCTAGAAATATGGTCCAGCAGCAGCAGCAGCACACATATATAGTTGACGACTTGTCCTGCATGCTTGAATATGCATATGCAGCTGCGTCGTCGTCTCGTGTCTCAGAATGATTATCAGACTTTAGAGGAACCCCACCGGATTTTGCCAGACTCGATGATGGGTTTGATCTACTTCGTCGTTCTTCTATGCGGCATGACCCACGGTCTCGTCCTCGTCGCCGTCGCGTCGTGGCGTCGTCGTCCATGCACACACACTATGGCAATACTACCATATGCATCATGCATGTGATCCACTGGACTGCCACCACTGCGTACTTATTTCTGCCGCTAGCTGGGAAAACGTAAGCATGATATGCTTGCCTGATGCCTCTGATCTGATCTGCAGTAGTCAACCACTGATTAAGTTGACAAGATTAATAGTGATGAGTAGTGAAGCTGGTAGGAAACGAGCAGCAGCTGGGACGACCGGCAAGCAGGGGAGGCGCCGCAGTCGTCAGCTCCGATCCTACTACGACGTTCGCCCCCGGTCATGCAGAAATTAAAGGAGCAAGGAGACGACCAAGAGAGCAGCTACCTAGCAGCATCGTCTTCAGTTTGAGCACTACTGCAGCATCAGTACACAAGGGAAACTCCAAAACATGTTGCCCTATCACGGACTATAAGCACCAACAAGTCTGTCTCACCCCTTTAATAAACTAGAGGTGGCAATTCAACGTGCTACCAACATAGGAGAGGCATCCACACGAGAAACACGGCCCATATGTTCAGTTCACCATCGATCAGTGTTCTATTTCTATTCTACATAGAGATCTAGTATGTACACACAACACAAGCAAGAACAAGTAAAGGATATATAGATAATTATATTTGGTGCCCTTGCACTGTCGCCTAAAAGTGGTGCCTGCCCATCTATAGAGCTACTTGCATACTTATTGTCCATCGACAGCAACTTGACTTTGCTTTTCTTGCCTGCCAAAAGCTAAGGCGGAATTTTGATTTATTTATTTTTTGGGCACGGTGTTAGCAGTGTGCATTGCGGTCTGCTAATTCCCCCAAATATATAATTATATAAGACAAAACATATATGATGTGTGGGAATTAACGAGCACAGAAAATCTCCACTTGTTTTAATTTCTATGGTGAGAAGCAGGAATAAAATTATGAAGAAAAAAATCGCTGGGTTACCTTATTCAAAATAATAACAAAAACAAGGATAATTAACTATACAAAATGATGACTTTGCCTACTCTTGTCTCAATATATAGCATCTTTTCTTTACTTTCCACAAGGTAATACCAACTGACTTATTGGTGAATATTTATTTTAATGTAGACCACTACTCCTCATGCTCATAGATCTTTCTATTTTCTAGTGGACCGTGGATGGATCGGATATCACGCTCTTCACAAATAATTTGTGTATGCTAGCACATCACGTCAAAGTAGAGTTTGGAACCGGAGTCCTTATGGAAGAATGTGGCATAGTGTGATTATGGTATCTTGCAAAATGGAAAGTTTTCCCCGGCTCTGATCTCCTTTCAACAACTTTTGGACAATGATGTTCGGCAAAATTCTAGCCATACCTTTTAGAAATTGAAGCATGTAGATCCAAGAAATGCAAACTCTCCTTCATGTACGGTAGGTCCCCAAACTTATTCCATGTTACCATCCAAGTCCATAAAATCCGAAAGTGATCATCTGGGTCCATCAACTTTATGTTCTTTATTGATTGAGGTCCAATTGTAGACCTAGATTTACATTAGAAAGAACAGGTTGAAAAGTTAAAGGACCTAGTAGATGATCATTTTGTAACTTCATGAATAGATGGTACCGCGGGATAAGTTTAGGGACCTAGCTTGCAATTCACTCAAACTTTAATTAGGTCATATCTTTATATGGTCTCATCTCATATTGGATAGCTTACAACCTTTGAATACTCTTTGTAGAAGATGTCAATTGGTGCAGTGCCTTACCACTTGTTCTGGGCCCCGGTAAGTAAGAAATTAAAGAAAGAAGACGGTGTTTATCACCTTAACACCTCTGTGGTGGGGGTTAATTGAGGGCGTGAACATAACCAAGTTGTATAGCTAAAAACAACATGTATAGTTTCAATGTTTCATTCACCTTTGTGGTAAGCAAAACATGGAAATTGTTGTTTTTTCAATTGAACAAACACAGGGAACTAAAAGGGCTTTCCCACCTGGTTAAATTGGATTGGAGGGCTCAGGAGGCTTACAAAACAGGAATTAGTTACTTCATCACCAAATAAAAGCAACACAATGGGCGACATACATACATATTGGGAAACATATATACTAGGACATAACTAAGCATCAATCATTATATTATTGAGCTAGGGCTTCATTCCTCTGCCGCTGCAATGCAAGCACGTGCTGCGTTGCATGCGTGTGGTTGCTGACAAGAGCTAGGGCTGCCGGCAGGTTGGAAACCACCGATCTCATTTCGATGCTTCCAGATCATACACCTAGTCGTAGAGGAAGACGTTAGTTGTAGTTAAGTGTAGACTTGCATTGTAGTGGAGAGCCGCTGTCCGTGGGAAGCTCCTGTGCAGCCCTCAAATTTCTTCAACTGACTGACTCACCATCAGACGCGGGAATCAGCTTGACTACAACACAGGAAACTTCATTTATATTGTTGCCAGAGTCTAGGGAACAGTCAGAGATAACTATAATATATAATAAGGGTATCTAGATGCGTGTTTAGATTCTGCCTAACAGGCTAGTAGTGTGTAACAGCCTATTAGTATATAGTATGGTAGCTAGATAAGCACTAAGGGAGATGAGGAGGACAGTATACACACGGCATGCATGCTTTGAGTTGGTCGTCGTACGTGGACTCCTCCACTTATAGCTTCATTAAATCTGATGACTTATGAGTGTTGTGACCCATCGATCCATGAGAGTCAACATTTGACAGCCCACGTACGTCGTACCAGTCGACTCATCCCCTCCTATAAAACCCCAGGGCACTCTTTGCATCCTCCTGCACTCCAACACCATCAAATCCATCGATCACATTTCCAGAGATAGAACCCTTCACCACACCGTGCTCATCACGTACTCCCTAGCTTAGCTAGCAACGTCGTCGTCGTCGTCGTCGTCTCCAATGGCTACCACCGCCAGCAACGCAGCCATCATCCTCCTCCTGGCGGTGATCCTCCCTCTCAGCACCACCGTCTACGCCTCCCGCGCCGGCCCATCCGCGCACCACAGCCACGGCTCTAATAACAAGCACCGCCCATCGCCACCGCCGCCTCCATCGTCTCCTTCTCCACCGCCACCCGCACCCGCACCGTCGTCATCGTCCACGGAGGCGCCGCTGGTGCGCGCCACATGCAACGCCACGACCTACTACGACCTGTGCGTGTCCACGCTGGGCGCCGACCCCTCCAGCGCCACGGCGGACGTGCGCGGCCTCTCCTCCATCGCCGTCTCGGCCGCGGCCGCCAACGCGTCGGGCGGCGCGGCCGCGGCCACCGCCCTGCTGGCCACCGACGCCGCCGTGCAGGCGCTGCTCCGCACCTGCGCCGCCAAGTACGGCCAGGCCCGCGACGCGCTGGACGCCGCCAGGGGCTCCATCGCGCAGCAGGACTACGACGCCGCGTCCGTGCACGTCGGCGCCGCCGCCGAGTACCCGCAGGTGTGCCGGGTGCTGTTCCAGCGGCAGAGGCCCGGTGCCTACCCGCCGGAGCTGGCAGCCAAAGAGGTGGCGCTGCGACAGCTGTGCACCGTGGCGCTAGACATCGTCACGCTCCTCTCCAACAGCAGCAGCTAGACCTATCGATCGAGTATCGATATGATCCGTTCTCATGCAGCACCGTACCATAATAACAATACTATAATGCATGCATGCGACTAATAATAGTCTAATAGTACCAAACCTTACTATATTATCACTTCATTCTTACACTCTTATACATCTCCACGACCACGAGTCTACGAGTAATGACACGAGTCTCGTGTTTATGATTTTGATTTATATGTAGCATTAAAGTATATAGAGTGGTACGACAATGTGCCAATTTCTTCATCAATAACAGAACATACCGTTACAATTCTCCCTAGACGTACTAGTCACGCCAAACATCTATCGTTCTCTGCTGGTAGGGGCACACGTCCTGCTCTATTTTTTTCAGAGCTGCTACGAAAACTTAAGAACACACCATCAGGTATATGCGCACATAGAGTTATTCCAAGGTAAGTTGATAGAATCCTCCAAAATAAACGAACTAGACTCGTGATCATGGCACATATATAATAGCTAAAAGCCACAATTTATTGTTTGTACAAAATTATTTAGCACAAAGAGAACACAAAGCATGCAAGATCAATTAATACAAATTAAATAAATAAGCATCAAAACTAACAGAGGTCATCATCGTTTTTGTATTTGTGAGTGACGCCACATCGTCGATCGTCCAATTAAACCACCACCTGTGGAGGGAAAAGCCATGTTAGGAAACTTGGCTGCACCCTTGTGCACTGCCATGGCTGCCAAAATGTCTTGTCACAAGCAGTACTAGATCTCATGTCGAACGCGTCATCCAGATGTAGGTTATGCAAATAATACACCAAACCCTCCTGGATGCCTCCATAAACAGGAGTGCACTTGCTGAAAGATCGACTGAGGTAGATGGCATGGCCTTGGGCTAGCCCATCAGTGACCGGAACCCACCTGCCCACACTGGCATCCGCCCTCAACACCTCCACATTGAGAGTGTAGGAATACAAATTTGGAGATGACACGCGCCGGTGCCTCACTAGGAGCAACTCGTCCCCACTCCATGACTGCAGCACCAGGTATCGACCCATGAATATCTCGTCCTCGGCTTCATAGGGCACCCTCTCCTCGTACCTCCGCCTCATCAAGTCGTCGTTGGCGTAGTCGTCGTCGTACGACTCGTTGTCGGTCACTATGCAACCGCCATTGAATCTATCCTGCCATGCTTCGTCGCCTTGCTGGTACTGTGCATCGTCGTCGTAGTCTTCTTCGAATCCGTCCTCATCGTCGCTGCTTGACACCTGATCTCCAGCAGCAGCACCATTACCACCGTGGTGGCCGTGCTCACCACCATTGTCATTGTCGTCAGCATCACTGGTGTAATCCATGGGCCAGCTCCAGAAACCGTCCTTGTAATAACGTGCCAACGGGTTCCTGATGACTAGTTTATACTTGGTAACACGAGGGCTACCATCCTCGTCCTCGCCGAGATGGAACGCGAGGAGCTCTTCACCCCAGGTGATCCCATAAAGCGTGTCTCCAAGGAAGGCGACGTCGATGACCCGGCAGTAGGGCAGCACGAACGGTGTACCCTTCCCAAGACGGCACAGGATGACGTTGTACCTCCAGTGGTTGGTCGTCACGGCGATGACGTCGTCGGCCGGAGCCGCCGGGCAGCGCGCGAGCACCTTACGGACCTCGAACGTCTCGGCGACATGGCCGATGAGGTCGTCCAGCTCCGGGAGCGGCACGGTGGTGTTGGAGAAGGGGTTGTGCAGGACGTAGACATGCGTGTGCTTCACGTCGGGGCTAGCGTCGTCGGGGCTCGCGTCCCAGGTGGTACAATGAACCCGGCGCACCGCGTCGTCGGTGCAGTCCAGCGCGAGCCACTCGCCGCCGGCGGCGCCGATGCAGACAGCGTTGTCGGGGACGCCGGGGATCCGGCGGTGGAAGAAGGCGGCGGCGCCGCCGCCGCCCGTGGTGCAGAAGGTGCAGTCGGGGAGCACAATCCACGGGAGCTGCTGGTTGATCACGTGGTCCCGCGCGGAGGAGCGCCAGGCGCGGCAAACGGCGAGGAGGCGCGCGCGGTCCGCCGGGAACGGCAGGCGTCCGATCACGCTGTCCAGGAGGTCCGGCGGCAAGCCGGCCCACCCTGTTGCCGCCGTGGACGCCATCATCGGTTGTTGATCTTCTATTATACTAGTATTTCACAGGATGACACGATTGCATATATATATATCCGAAAATATATATAGTCGTAGCCTTTATGGTGCAGCAGTATATCCCAGTCGGACTCCAACTTAGATTAGACTAGGACACCTCTCATCAATTAATCAATTGCTTAATTATAGGAGAGGAGTAAAGATGGGTGGGAAACGGACACCCCCGCTTATTTGGCCGTATCCTGGGATCCCCTCTTCCTCCTCCTCCTCCTATGGAATGGATTGATAAGGTCCATCGTCTATGGAGTCTGTCTGTCTGTCTGTCCCACGATAACAGGCAGCTCGTTGTATGCAAGTAACTATCGCTATGCAGCTAGCTCATGGTCGTCCATGGCAAGTCAGCGCGGTGGGGGGCTCTGGATCTGCTCATCGTCAGGCGCCTGGAGAATCCAAGGTACGTGCATGTTCAATCTTCATGGGCCACAGATGAAGGAAGGGCGCAATAACATCTTCTTCCCCTTCCCTTGATTTGATTTTCAGGACCGGCAGCATCATCGATCTGATAGATAGATCCGGAGGTGGTGACTGGTGACCATGCATGTAGCCAGCCAACACAGTCCAGTCGTCCGGATCCGTTCCTGCCCTGCCCTGCCTGCACTTACGGCCTGACAGATCTGAATTTTTCATACTGATTACCTACCGAGCGTCGCACAACTTTGCAGTTTTGGATTGGCCGTCATCGACTTACCGTGTGCCATCCGGTTGTGTGGTTTGTGGTGGTTCCCCAGCTCTGCTCTCGATTCCTTTGAGGTTCTTTGCTCTATGCTGCTACCCGTGTCTTCCCGTACCAGCTCAGCTGTTGCAAGGGATTATATATAATTCTAGGAAATGCAATGTGTAGACATGCTTCCAGTTTCGTTATGTTACACATAAGCTCAGTGGTACCTAGTTCTCTGCTATTGAAGATTTAAGCACCAAGAAACAAAACTCTACTGCAAGGCAAATCCACATCATGCTTCACATCACCTCTAGGTGTCACAGCAATTCCATTGATACACGATAGAAACTGCAAGGCAATGAGCTGCTGGGAACAAATACCACCGCGTATCTTTGATCACTAGTTCTTTTAGAAGTCACACAAATAGGGACTTCTCACAGGAAACTCGGCATTCTGGCAAATAATGAACTGCAGAGAAGATTTCAAGATATATATCACACAAAAATATGGCTCTATATGCCTGAACCCATATAGCTCTAGGTCACAAGGACAGAACAGAGAGTTTTATGTATCTAATATGACAGAATTTCACACAACAAAGATAGAACAAGGACTTGGTCATGCCTTATATCTAGCTGTAATACATAGCTCTAGAGTAGACTAGTAGTCACACGTGTGTTCATAACATCAAGCAAGAAGAAGTTTGTGAGAACCGCTACTTTGCAACAAGACTGATGCTGCGTTATTCGGAGCCTCCGTCGAAAGTCTCCACCGAAGTCACAGTTTAACATGACTCTTGGCTCTCGGGCAAGGCATTGATCAACATCACCCCAAGCATGTATCCGTTGGCTTGGCGCAGAAACAAAAAAGTTACTCCCTTCGTCCCGATTGATAAGTCGTTTGACTTTTTTAACACTAAATTTGACCTGTTCATCTTATTCAAATAATTTTACTATTATCATTTATATTCATTGTGATTTAGTTTGGTATATAATATACTTTAACTATAAGCTGAATTTTCTACATTTTCAGAAACATTTTGAACAAGAAGAGTAGATCAGACTTTTGTGCTAAAAAAGTCAAACGACGTATAAACTGGGATGGAGAGGGAGTAATAAGCAATTGGTCAACCTCAGCACGATTAGGGGCCGTAGAGAATCGATAGCGCGCAACAAATGACAAAAAAAAAAGGTTGAATGAGAAGATGATGCTATATTTTTCCTTCAAAAATATTTTGATAAAAAATATATTTATACCACAAATTTATTTCAAGTGTCAAGTTATTCGTTGGGAGTTGGTTCATCATGTGTACAGGCTGTCGAAAGTTTGGACAAAAAAAAAAGATTTTACCTACCGGGCCCAGAACACTCGCCAGGTCTCCAGACTCGCCTCGTCCATTCGTATCTGCTCGTGGGGACCCGTGTCTCCTCAAGGACTCATTCCGTCGCTCGCGAGGGACCCATGTCACGGGGGTATGGGACGTTGATTAAACACGCCTTACTCGTTTCTGCCATCTTAGTATATCGAGCCATTGCCTCTTAGAGGAAACTAAATCGAACCGTTAAAATCATGTAAACACCATATAATTATTTTTCTTTATTTGTCTCGTCGATTATATTTTCATGCCTAATGGGCCCAAATGATTGCATCTAACGGTTAGGATATACGATGACAGATAATCCGGTGGTGGGTATAATTTTGGGTAGATGAGTCTTAAGTGCAAAATATTATTCGTTAAACTCGCTCTTTTACAGGGTAGAAGATAGATAGATTAAGTAAGAGAGGTTAAATTAATAATAAAACCTCTACGGTAAAAACTGAAACGAGTAAACTTACCTAGAAATGTAGATAAAAAAACGAAATATTGGATACAGAGAAAACTGGTGGCAATTCTATTTCTCTAAAGGATTTTTATTTTTTCAAGGGATTTTCATTTCCCTTGAGACTGCCAAACTTGTCCTAACAGAGGAAAAACGAAAAAAAAAATTAAAGATACGCAGAAAATCACGTAAGAGACAAATTCGGAAGGAAGAAGATAGGAACATACAACGGCGCAAATTGAAGGACTCGCCGATGTAAGATGGGCCGAGAAATGACTTTTGGGCTGAATACAAAATACGGAAACAAAATAAACCTTCAGCGATGGAAAGCTAAATCGTCGTTGCGCTGACATTAGCTTTTCCGGGCGGTGGCGGGTTGCAAGGATGGGCCACACCAGTCAGGCTGCCAGCGGGTCCAACCCATGTGGCTGGGTCCACCAGTCAGTCTCTGCTCCAGTTATTTGCGTACGGGCTACGTAACACTATGATAATGAAATTGGTGAAGAGGAAACATGTACGAACGTGCTAGTTTTGATGAATGAAATTGTTTGTTGCGTGACTGCTATACTGGGCGGATGCACGTACATTTGGTTTTTGAGATGTATGAAATCGGAAACTAAAACAAAGAGCAAGCTTATATTTGGTTTCAAAACTTTGGCCGGCTGAGTTTGCAAGATAATTTGTGGGGCCGGTTATTGACAGACAATATAGTAGTATATCATTTTCAGAGTCATATTGAGTACGTGCAGATGCCTCACATATTAGAGACAAATTTATCGAGGCTGTATATATAGTTGAATCGTATTACAACCATTTAATTTAGCGTGAATATATGGTTCACGTCTTATATTTATTAGAAATTTAAAAAATGAAGAGGAAACGCACAAGCCTTGGAGCCAGCGCTGGGCATTCGGGTATACTCGAAATTTCGGGTCGGGTATTTCGGGTTTCAAAAAATTCGGGTACTTGCAGACCGTACCCGAACAACACCCGAACAAATCCGGTACCCGAAATTTCGGGTACCCAAATTATCGGGTTCGGGTTCGGGCTAACCCGAGGTACCCGATACCTGGTCAGGTGCAGCCAATTGCAGATGCAGGCAGGCAGTGAGACAGACAGACAGTCAAGCAGCACTAAAGCAGGATGCAGCCGCCGGTAGCAAAAAAAAACTTGTAAAGAGAGCAATACATAAATATTGTGACACAAACTGAACTGCTCGACAAAAACTTGTAAAGAGAGCAAGACATAATACTGTGACACAAACTGAACTTCTCGACTCCATGAATCAAGACCATGAGTCCATGAAAATTGACATAAATTAAGTACTTAACCAAGTAGTAACCAACACCAACGGCAACATGCCAACAGCCAACAGGAACAGGTCACAGGACAGTCTCACTCTCACACTCACAGTAACATTAACATGTTCACAATTCACAAATCACATCACCACACTTAAAACATAAATTCATAGATAAAGCAGCGTTAGAATAACAGCCACAGCCTCAGATTGGTCGCCAAGCTTCTTGAGAAGTTGAGAGTTGAGCCCCTGACTCTCTCCAATCCAATTAGTTGCCTGCAAATGCAAATGTCAAATAAGTACAGTATCTGCTAGGCTGCTACAGCCTACAGCTGGGTGTAACCAAGGTTAAAATAGTTGCATTCTAAGTGGTGTAAAGTGATTACCAATACATTTAAGAGGTAGATTTTCTAGGTTTTGGCAAAGGGCACTTGCTGCTGCTTGGTGTTGCTTGAGATTTAGAAGTGGCAGCATTCTCTTTCTCTTCTTCTTTCTCTTTCTCTTTCTCTTTCTCTTTCCCTTTCCCTTTTCCACCAAATTCTTCAATTAACTCTGTCATCAAATAAAGTCAGCTAGTCAAGCATGAGCTAAGTTAACAAATTACAACAAATGAAGGATTAAAGTCTGTACCATTTTCAATCAAGGCTAATTCCTCCATATTCTCTTTGATGTCAATTGGAGTAGACCTTCTCAGCCAATCCTGGGTGCAAACAAGTGCTTCTAGCATGAATGGAGTAAGCGATGAACGAAAGTCATCTAAGATACGCCCACTTGTGCTAAAAGCGGACTCTGCAGCCACTGTTGACATAGGAATAGCAAGCACATCACGGGCCAAGTGAGATAGTACTGGGAACCTCTGTGAATTGACTTTCCACCATGCAAGAATGTCAATCTTTGTTTCTGTATCTTCAGTCTCTTCAGATAGATATTTTTCAAGTTCTGACTTGGTAGTGCTGCTTGTACAGTTGGTCAGCTTCATCTTCTTGGCAACGACTTCCCTAAGTTTGCCTCCTCTACCACCCTTTGATCCACTGGAATCAGTTGCATCAGCATCAGTTGTTACTTCAGATGGAGCATACATACGCCTATATTCTTCAAACAGATCATGGACACAAGTGTTAATAGCTGCCCAAACTAGCTGACTCTTGTCCTCACCAAAAATCTCTTCAACTATTATCTTTGTGTACATGGATAACTTGTATCTTGGATCAAGGAATGCAGCAACAAAAATCAGTAGATTAATGTTCTCTTTCTCTTTCTCCTTTCCCTTTCCCTTTCCTCTTCCCCTCCCCTTCTCCTTCTCAGTCTCAGTCTCCTGCCCATTTTCATTCTCCTTGCTGTTGATGTGCCAAAGTCCCCAATACTTGTCAAATTTTTCTTTCATTCTCATACCCATTGTTACTTGCAGCTCATCTTCACTACTCAGCCAAGATTTAATCAGCAAGTGGATTTCAGCAATTTCATGAAAAAAGGTGTTGCTAGTGACATGCAAACTAGAGGAGATACGCACTGTTAGGTCATGGAAATGCTCTAGAAACTCTGCTAGCTTCTTCGCATTATCCCAATCAACTTCGTCAGGGTGACCATGACCACCTCTCTCTTCAGATAGATCAAGCACATAGTTGTTGTCCTCTTCGATCAACCTTAGGAACACCTTCTCATATACAATTGCAGATTTCAGCATGATATATGTGTAGTTCCATCTAGTTGGGACATCAAGCTTAAGAAATGCCTTGCTGTTCACATTCTCCTCCTCAGCAATTTCTTTAAACCTGACCAGTCTTGAAGTCCCATCCTTAATATATCTAATAGCGCCTCTAACACGCTTCACTGATGGGTCCACTTCTTTCAGTCCATCTCGAACAATGAGGTTAGTAATGTGTGCACCACACCTGATGTGCAGATGCTTGCCATTTGCTACCAGAATTTTTTGTAGCTGCCTCCTCAAATAAGAAATACCACTATCGTTCGCTGATGCATTATCAACTGTGACTGTCATTACTCTCTCCAATCCCCATTCAGTCAAGCATCTTAGCAAGTTCTTTCCAATGTCATCTCCCTTGTGTCCCTTAACCTTGAAAAAACCGATTATTTTCTTATGTAGATTCCAATTACCATCAATAAAACTTGCAGTCACTGTCATATATCCATCTTGCTGTTGGGAAGTCCAGCAATCTGTTGTTATGCACACTCTTTGACATGAGTCTTTAAAGAACTTCTTTAGTTTGGCTTTCTCTTGGAAGTAAAGGCGCACCGTATCCCTAGTGCTGGTTCTTCTAGATGGTTATTGGAACCGTGGGCAAGCTCTAGACATGAATTTCTTGAAGCCAGACTTCTCACCAAAAGCAAATGGAAGCTCATCTTCAATGACCATCTCAGCAAATGCCTCCCTAAGTGCATCTTGATCAAACCTCCAAGTAGAAACACCTTCCCCATGAATTGCTTGCAAAGTACCCTGCTTTTCATCTCCCACAAACTTGTTAGGATTTCTCTTGCAAGTAGCGAGGTGTCTCTTCAAGGCAGATGTGCCATGGTCCTTGGATTCTGCCTTCATGTTGCGACCACAATACTTGCAAATAGCAGCCCTCAAGATATCATTGTCATCTTTTACCTTATTGAAATGGTCCCACACATTTGATCTTGGAGCCATAGGTTTTCTTCCCTGATTGGGTGCACAGTCCTTCTCAAGGTCAATCAACTCTCTTTCAGGCCCCTGTGACTGTGGTGGTTGTGCCCCATCATCATTTGCCATCTCTACAATTGCATGTTCAGTTCCTTCAGTCCCAGTTCCTAGAGTGCCGGTGCCGGTGCCCACTGACTCCATCCCCATGTCCATTGCATCGTCAGGATCAGGCATCTAGAATAAATAACAGAGAATACGTCGTGTGAAAAAATATACATAACAGAAGCAATGTAGCACAATCATACTGTAATTATATGGAAATGTAGTATTGTGAAAATAAATACCACAATTAGTCAATTAGGTAATTATAGCAAGAGAGCTAGATCTACAGGGAACCAATTCGTTAAACCTATATTCAACAGGTGCATTACCATCACAGGAAAAGACCAAACAATGGAAATAATATATGGGCTGAAAGCAAAAGAGCACATACGTTGCACGATTCCTCAGATGTTGGGGCCGTTCTTCAGTCCGCAGCCGCAGTGAGCTTGCCCCTTCCACTCTCCAACAGACCAACACGCAGAGTTGCAGACTTGCAGACGGGAGACGGGTGACGTTGTTGGAGGCTGCAGCCTGCAGCTAGACGACGACGGGCGGACCGCGGACTGTCGGACTGGTGGCTGCGGGACTGCGGGTCTGCGGCCTGCTACTGGTGGGTGGATGGTGCCATGGCGGACTGCTGCGGCGGGCGCCGGCGCGCTAGGGTCGGGATGGGAGCGGCGGCTGTGGAGTCTGGAGGGCCGGAGGGGAATCGAGAGAGCGGCAGTCCGGCAGAGGCGCAGTCGCGCAGAGCGTAGCGCTGGGGGCTGGGGCGGCGGCGGATGGATGGATAGGGTATTAGGGTTTGCCGGTTTGGTCTGCCTAGATGGGATTGGGGACTTGGGGCGGCGCCTGTTGGGCTTGGCTGTTGGGCCTCATTGGTTGATGGGCTGCCTCATATTTCGGGTAGGTCGGGCTTATCGGGTACCGGAGAGCAAGACCCGAACTGTTCTAGAAAATTTCGGGTACCGGGGTGATGCACCCGATTTTCCATTCGGGCAATTCGGGTTCGGGCTATACGGGTTCGGATTCGGGTATTTCGGGTTCGAGCTTCGGGTATCGGGTTTTCTGCCCAGCGCTACTTGGAGCTAGCAGGAACAAAGGTCTTCCATGCATGTGATGATAAAACCCTCACACGTTTCATCTTATCTTACTATTACTAATTGGATGGTCCTTTTGAGGCTCCACGTTAATTCTCATCTGACGCGATAGGAAAAAGGATAAATTCTAAAAATTTTCACAAAAATAAAAAACATCTAGCCGTCCATCATATAGCTCTAATAACTGTAGCCATTAGATCTATTATATTTTCTAAAAAATTAGCGAGCATGCCATTATGAAAGATGAAATAAAATAAGCCTCTAAATTTATATAAAAAACATCCACCATGCCATTATGAAATACGAATTAAAATAACATCATAATTTGCATAAAAATTACCCACGGTGCCATAATAAAATATGATTTAAATAACTCTCCACACATTATAAAATATGAATTAAAATAAGCATTAAATTTGCGTATAAATTACCCAATATGCGATCATGGAAGTGAAATTAAAATAATTCCCAATCTGCATACAAACTACCCACAATATCATATTACGAAAGGCAAATTAAAATAATCATATTTGTGCATATGTAATGTGACACAATGCATGTAAAATGAGTTGTAAAACTGTGGAACATAGAACAAGCACATGGGGACAGGGTACCGTGTCGCCATCAGAATAGTACTATAATATGGACACACAAAGCATGTATAATGCATGTGCTACTAGCATCATGGCAAGGAAAACACCTATAAACTTTGTTAAAACTTGTCTGAATATATAGATGCGCGCTACCCTATATATAATGACAGAACATTGGTTCCTCGGAATGGATCATTCTTTAGTATTTAATTCAACAGATTGTAGATCGTAGAACTGTAGAAGCTACCGTACAAGTGTGCAATGCAAATTTAACTACCTTGTGGTGGTCTGAGAAGCCTTTTTTTTCCGGCTGGATCCATGTTTCAGGTCTATACATGATACAAGTAGAAAGAAATATGCTTGGTCAACAGCCACGTACCAAATGTTCACATGTTCCTTGATAAATTATTTCTCGAGAGGCTGCAAGTTATATTGTTTGTCGTGTTTTTTTAATTCGGTTTTACGTTTTAAATAAACAGCTCACCGCAAAGCACGTCACTGTTGGTGAACGACATTCGGTTTCATCTTCAAAAAAGGAAAGGTTGATTGCAGGTTATTTTAATTATCAGAAGGTAATCTGCCATGCATGAGCCCAGTGGCAAAGAAAAGGCTTCCTCCGAAGAAAATAAAAGCTTAAGCTAGCGTGCCTAGATATACGCTGTGTTTAGATTTGCTGGTCTAGTGCGGTGACGGATATTAATTTGTCCTGCTACGTCGCCATTCTATATATGTTGTTCCAGCCCTCGGGTTTTTGCCGTCGTCACTTCCTGTTTGGAAAATGTTGCATTGGCTGCGACGACGATGCTGGGAGAACCTCTGGCTCCAATGTCCTCCGATGGCAGTGTCATCCGTGTGTTTCCCTGTCGTTCCTTGTACATGCTTCCTATAATAATATGCTGCTGCGCTCTTCTATGCTTGGCCTTCCATGTGGTTAGTAATTTGTTGCCCACCTAGACTGTTTATGGTCCAGTGTTTGCGCGCTATCTTTAGGCCAATGTTCATACTTTCTTATATTATGTTCCTGCTACTCATGTCGAGTTTCTCTGAAATCTACACCATGTTGAGCAGGAAAAGCGGACATTGGGTCCTCTGAAATGTAATCTTTGTTACATTCCCTCCGGTTATTAATGCAAGGTGGCAGTGTTTCCATCAGCTTATATTTACTTGCCTTAACTTATCTTTCTCACTGCAGGAAACAGCTAAGTTTTCGTTGGCCAAACTAAATTCGTCGGCAAGCGAAAATAAATGGCCACATGGCAAGTATGGTGGTCGGATGGCAACTATTTTCGTCGGTTGGCTCTAAGCCGATGAAAATATATCAATTTCGTCAGTCTCAATGAAAATACACGCAAGATTTCATCGACGTTTTCTTCATCGGCAAACTGAAGAAGTTAGTGTGTTTTTGTTGGTTTTTGTGTATATTAATCAATTTTAGGCCCACAAAAAACATAGGTCCCTCCAGCAGTGTCTGCTCCTTAACCTGGAATCTTTCTAATTTCCAAAAATATATTATGCTAAAATAAATGGGGTTTGTGGTTTATCTTTATTGGGCCAGCCTAGAACTGGCAAATATAAGCCAAAACAAATTTCATGGCTAACCTAAAACCAATCAAAAAGAATTTTAGTTGTTTGTTGGCTATTATTAAAACATATGAAAATTGACCCAAATTTTGTTGGCACTGGTGACCGACGAAAATTAACCTGTGGATCAATAACTTTCGTTCGCTCGCCCCTGGCCGGTGAAATTTAGCGTCGCCGGATGACGGAAACAATTATTATTTTTGTCATTCAATTATCCGTCAGCTAGCAGCTAACCAAATTTTAGACTTATTTTCTTAGTTTGTTGTTGGAAAGGATTATTGGATTTTTTTTATAACAGAATATATTTGTAGTTTAGAGTTTATATGCCATTTTATTTTTGGTTTATTAGAGATGATTATTATTTTATTTTATCTTTAATAATGGCAAGTGGGTAATTTATATACAGATTTAAGTTTTATTTTAATTCATATTTTATAACGAAATTTTGGGTAATTTATATGCAAATTTAGAGATATATTTAATTCATATTTCAAAATGGCGCATTGGGTAATTTATATACAAACTTAGAGGGTTATTTTTATTCATCTATGGTATCGGCATGGGGGATAATTTATATATATATATAAATTTAGTGGGTTATCTTAATTCATTTATCATCATGGCATTGTGGGTTTTTAAAAAAATATATATAATAGATTTAAGCTAATATTATTAGAGATATCTAATGGACGGTTAGATGTTTTTAATTTTTGTGATATTTTCTAATCTCAGTAATAGTGAGGTAAGATTGGATAAATGTTAAAATAAAGGACATGTCCGTAGATGATATATCACGTGCCTGGCCTGCATGACCCGGCGGCCGGTGTTTCCACTGCACGCAGTTGTTGGGCGGCACGCTGCATGCATATGCGGATGCAGTACAAAACCGCCGTCCTAGTAGCCACCATGAGAGCATGCAATACTACTTTCAACAGCTAGCACGATTCACAAGCAGCGCATGTACCTACCCGATCCGATTCTAGATGAGCCCGGCCAGCCGGCCGGTCTCCTTCGAATGACAAGGGTATTAACAAAATATATCAAGGATCTCTCCAACAAGGCCTCGAATGGTGGTTATCAAAAAAAAAAAAAGGCCTCGAATGGTGGATGATCAGGTTTCCTCGTGACACCCACGCGCTGGGAGCCGGCGGGGGAGCGTACGTACGTACCACCACGGCTGGTGCCTTAGCCTTGCTAGGCTATATATAAAAATACTCCCACCATGAGCACCAGACCACAAAACAGCACACCTAGCTAGCGAACCCAGGAGGAGTGGATTGGAAGAGTCCAAGCTTCTCTAGCTAGTTGTGTTCACAAGGTAATTAGTAGGCAAGTTTCTCTCCTGTGGTTATCCCATTTTTCTGGCAACAACTTTGAAATTATTACTCTTGTGCTTCGATCTCTTTCCAAAAACAAAAGCACAGTTAGATTTAGTGCCAAAGTTTAATTTACATTAATGTTTGGAAACATCATTTTATCTCTGTCAAAATGCATGCGCATCATGTATTGTCTACCGCTCATTCCACACTCAGTCTCCATAGCTACTATAAATCCATGTTTAATTATTATGATTAATTAACTATGTCTACTTTGTATAGGGACCGATGGCGGACAACAATAATCTAGTTCAGTGGACATGTGATGTATGTGGGCTGAGTGGCTACATGATGCCAATCTATATTCAGGCCCACATCGCAGCCCATCAACAGCAGGGTGGTCATGGTGGCGGCGGCGGCCAAGGCGGAGGTGGTGGCCATGGCGGTGGCGGTGGTGCTGGTGGGCAAGGTGGAGGCGGTGGCCAAGGGGGTGAGCAAACCGCAACTGAAGGCGGGCAAGTGGTGCTCCTCAATAACTAGCCACTCTGGTGGTATTTTAAGAGTTTTACCTAGCTTGCTAAGGCACGATTAGTATGTGATAATAAATAATAATTAATGCGCATGTATATGCATCGGTGCATTATGCATGCAGCAGCAACAGAAGTCCTTGCACCTGATGGTGTATTGTTTGTTGTATCTCTTCTCTCCGCATGCGTTGTGCCTAGCTTATTATTAGGCAAGTGATGATTACGTGTGTGGTGTATGTTCACCAGCTGATGTCTGTTGTATAAATAAAATAATGTTCTATAAGATCTGCTCACCTCGATCGATAGTGTGTACTTGAAGCTAGCTAGTTTCTTTTCCGTGAGTTCTATATCTCGTGTTGCAATTGGAGGATATAAGCTAGTTTGCTACTTTCGTCTTTATCATTCCATCCTACTTGTGGTCTCAGTACCGTATCTTGCAATAAGTGATGATGAGTTGTAGGTGCAATAAGTACTATCTTTTTAATAAATAAAATAATGTTGTCTATGTTTAATTCTCCCGTATTCGGTTTTGATATTATATATGTACGATCTTCAATCAGCTTGTATCAAGCAACTAATGTTGTACTTATGTGGATCGAAGAAAATGATTCTCTCTCGGTTTATTGCATCGATGGTTCGTTGTTCTCACTCGCAATCTTCTCCCAGGGCACAACACATCCATATTTATGATTAAAGAGGTGAAATGAGTTTTATAGATATAAATCTGGATGTGCATTATTTTCAAGACTGTAAAACTCGTTGAAATTTGTATTGAGTGTGAGAGTTCCACTTCATTCAACTATGTCCAATCATATGCATTGCAATTAAATATTATGGATACTTACCTATGAAACCATGCGCTTTGCTTTATTTTTTTATCCTAAACTATGTAGCGCTTTGGAAAACACCTCTGAGAATGGCGGCCTTATTAGGTGCTTCGCTTGATCAGAAGCAGTTTCTTACTTCTCTGTTTGGTGCTGCTCCGACAGAAACCGCAGCAGCAGCGTCGTCGGAGACTTATCTGCCAAAATTTGCTAATCCTATCCGTTCGTCGTATCGGTAGGGATCATAGAGACACTTGCAAGTTGCATGGACACCTATGGAGAACACTGTGGCCCGCCCTGATCGATCCACTTCTCGAGTGTGCGACGTAATGCAATGGACAAAGTCGTCCTATACGACGGAGACTGACATGCATGGGACAAGTGGACCTATACGTACAAAACCGTCGTCGTCCTTAGCTCCAAGTACACCATGCATGCATGCACGTTTGATGACTCCTATCCTACTAAGTCAGTTGACTCCGCAGCATCTCTTCAGGGTTCAGATCAGATGTGGTTGCATTGCATTGTTATTCACATGGCAGTCGCGCTCATGAGAAAAAGGGACAACCAGACAAGATGACAACCACGGTGCAAGTCGAAGTGCATATAGATATAATTTAATACTAGCAATTAGTCTGTGCTTTGCTACGGACGTCTTAAAATTAAAGAAATAATTACTATTCTAACATATATTTTTAAGAAAAAAGATAATAGTAATGTAAGAGCGTACAATAACGAGCTAGGTATAACCTAGAGCTATCCACACCCATACTACTATGTTTTTTTACTTAAAAAGATTTGATTATCACGATTTTAAAATATGGTAAATAATCTTTGGCGCTCATTTCTTCTATATTTTCATCATATGCGAACTACCATATTTTTTATTATTTCCTTTATTAGCTCACACCTAACCACCCACACACAATTTCTCTTCTTTCCTTAAATCCACTGCCGCCTCCTTTCCCTCCAACCCTGCCTCGCCTCCGCGCTGCTCTCCCGCTCCACCTGCCTCCTCTCCACCACCGACTGTCGCCCTCCTCCCCCCGCCTCCGCGATGACCTCCCGCTCTGCCTTCCTTCTCCGCAGTCTATCCTTGTCCACACCACCACCTCCCCTCCGTCGCGTTGCTGGATTCTCCCACGTCCTTCGCACCACCCCATCTCATGCTCTAGCGACCTCTTCCCACCCAGAATGTTACATGGACATAGATGCGGGTGTCTGAATCGAACTCGGGTACGGGTGTCAGATTTGGCAAATCCTAAAAATATCATCTCCTTTTAATTCTGCATGAAACACAATTACCTGACAATTGACGGTGTTCTGCGTCGTCGCCAATGTTCTTGATTGCAGCTTTCTTTCGTTGACGAGCTTCACAACGTTTTTTTAGTAACTCTTTTGTCTGTTGAATAGACATTTGTGCATATCGCTTTCTATCTCGTTGCCTCTTGCGTTCTTGGGCATCTATAAATTGCGTATGCACATATGATGTTATTGACCCTTCAACTTCAACTTTGTTCCAAGTGAAGTTGCCTAAATAAAATCATGTGCATAGTTTATATTATTAAATGGTAGATGAAATATCAATTTTACCTAGGTTTATTGTGTTGGTCAAATCGTTGTGTGGGGTGCAACCCTTGGGTTTATTTGAAGGTGCCATCTATAGAGTTGATAGATTGTGTTTAATAAGGGAAAGTAGGCAAACACAGAATATTAAGCACAAATATGTGCAAGTACAAAAAATAAAAATAGTTAAAGTGTAAATTAGTACATATAAACATACCCTTACTTGTACTGTGTTATTCCTGAATGTGTTTCACCTGTTTAGTGAGCTAGAAAAAAAATCAGCGAGTCATCATATAAAATCACAAACAAAGCTCAATATGAGGTACAAAGAACACTATGGGAGGATACCTGACAAGCTCCAAACAAATGTTTGTTCTCAATTACATCTTAATTTTTGTACCATCGGTGAATGCAAAATTGCCCTCATGTGCATACACAGATTGTACGAATTAGGTCATGTTTGGATGCCTGCATGAGGCTAGCTTGGCTCACACCCCGCAGCCAGCCTCCCTAGCTAGACTCTATGCAAGCAAGGAAGATCTGTTTGGAAGCTTGCATCTCTTGGGCAAGGCTCTGCGGGATCGTGTTTGGTTGGTTGCATGGGACAACACGTGGGTTCATTTTCCACTCTCTCATGCGGCGGATGGCACGCAGCTAGCCAGGCTCACGAGGAACGCCCGATTTCTGCGTACGCGCGCAGCCTAGCCCGGAAGGGAATCTCGCATGCACATGGCTAGGCTCGACACCCTATCCAGGCATCCAAACAAGGCCTTTCTGCATCCGGTGGGACAGGCACACGCCTCGTGCAGCCATCCAAATGTGCCCTTAATGTGTCAGGTTAGCTTGCTATAGATCTAAGTCCACCAGTCCAAAACCTGTGGTGTCGTTTTATTCTAGATTAATGGCTGACAAAAAAATAAAGAAAGCATTTTACTTAATTAGCACCATTCTCATCCATCGCTGAGTATATATAAAAATACATGCATCAACACATATCTTTCCGGTGTAAGTGTAAATGTGTAATCACGATATGTAGCACAAAACTGGTAGAATTACCAAAACATAAACTTGTTTTCTACTTTGTGTGGTATGACCGTATGAGTATCGGGTTGATAGAATAACCGACAGTCCTCTACTTTTGGCATTTTGGCCTTGAACCAAGAGAGTGGATTAGAGCCAGGTTCTGTAGGATAGTAGAATTCAGTTTACCTCCATCATTCTTTTTTAAATGCAAACTATTAACCAGCAAGGAAGAGAACGATAAGATGCAGATACAAATACTAAAATCCTCCCTCCATTTTTGATATCTATGTAAAACTTACCACAGTGAGCCCTTAATGCGAACCAAGTTCCTGCTTGTGCGTCAATGGGAAGTCGTTGAGCCCACGGCACCCATGATCAACGAATGATGAGCTGATGTCTGCTGTCGGCCAAATGCGACGACGCGCGACAACCTGTGTTTACCTAGAACCACGACATACTTGTGTGGTTGGTGGTGGCTGCATGCCCTGTGATATGATGCGCAGGTGCCCGACGAGCGGCTTGCTGGGCGCTTGACTGCCGTGCGAGATGCAAATGACTCAAGGGTATGAGCAGTAGCGGGGACGATAATTGTGGCACCGGTCTCGCCAGAGTAAGCACACGATTAAAAATCTCTCTTCGTAACCAGCGTTAACATGCCATTCTGTAGGGCGATTTACGTGGACCGTGGGATAAAAACTGGGAGAAAGACTCGTGGGACAGGCGACGTGGGGCGGAACCGACGGACGACGGAACGGGAGGCATTAGTGAAGGTGAATTACCTTTTTAATAAAAAGTAGTAGAGATAATAATCGATCAACAAACAATCGATCGTCTCTCATTATTTGCAAAAATAAATAAAACAAACAAAATTGAACTAATAAATAACATCTCTCGATCGTCCGTCCGTACGTCCCCCTAGATCTGTCAAAGTCCGCAAAAATAAACCATTCTCTTTGACCTTGCTAATGACAATGATGGCAGCAGCCACCGCCGCCGCCGTGTTTGCAAGTATAAGCGACTCATTAATACGCGTCCCTTAGCTGATGACAGTGATGAAGACCTAGATGAAATTGACGACAATGTCTACTATATACGTACTGCACTGCGACGGCGGCCAAGACTACAAGTGGTATGCTGAGGCTCCAGACAGCGTGTATTCACGAATGGTGGGGTCAGGAACACCTTGCGCCTCGTGGAGTCGTCGTGCAACTGCCAAGAGCTGCTCATGATGAGGCACAGGCACCAGGTGAATTCGCCTCCATTTGGCCCATCTTACGCTAGCAAGCATTTAAATTATGGATCTTCGCACATAATTTGCCAAGTTTTTTTCAGTTTAGTGTGGGAAGAACTTCGTTTTTTTTTATCCTCAATGAACTACAATCCGAGACCAGATTTGATCATGCATCGAACTATAAAACCGGCTGATCTTAGCCATTGAATTATCGAAACGGTCAAATATAATTATTAATTCCTGTTGGGCCCAAATTATTTTCAAGGCCTAGCCCAAACCGTTTCCTCCGTCGTTTTCAACCAGCGGGCCCAGCCAAATTCGGGCACACGCCCACGTATCCGAGTCCCAATCCAATCCAAAATTCCAATATATAAGTACTTACGTCCCATCCACGTACGGCTCCACGCGATATCATGGCGACGATATCCTCGGTTCCGCCGTGGTCCCATCTTCTGCCGGAAATCCTACACCAAGTGCTCGTCCATCTCCACTACGGCGGCGACGTCGCTCGCTTTCAAGCCGTCTGCCGCGCATGGCGCTCCGCCGCTCGCCAGCTGCAGCAGCCGCTGCCGTGGATCATGCTGCCCAACGGCTCCTTCTGCACCATCGGCGACGGCGGCGGCGGCGGCGGTGGCTTCTTCCCTCGGATCCCCGGCCTGCCAGCTGCTGATGAGGACGACGGCGGCGTGACGACCTGTCTCGGCGCCGACGGCAGCTGGCTTGCCCTAGACTGCACCGACGACACGCTCCGCCGCACTAACTGTTGGAACACGATGAACGCTGATGGTGTTGTTACCGACTACGTGTCTCTGAAGCCCAAGAGCAACGTCGTGCACAAGCACAACTACCTGTTGCACAACCCCTTCTTCGGCAAGACGGTGCCACTCCCCGAGTTGGACGCCATCATCGGGGACAATGTCCTTGAGACGTTCGAGATTCGCAAGGTGATCATGTGCTCCGGCAGTCCTGAGGCAGACGACCTCGTCGCCGTCACCACCAACAGCAAGAGGTACCCCATAATCATCATATGCCGGCGGCCAGGGAGGAAGGGTCGTTGTTGGGTGCTTCCCCACCTAGACGTCTTCGAAGTTGCTTTCTTTGACGGCGGGGAGGACGACAAGGACAAGCAGCTGCTCTACGGGATCACGCCCAACGAGGACCTGATCGCCTTTGACCTTACCGAGACCAATAAGCGCAACGACGATGGTAGAAGAAGCATTGTCTGCAAATTCAAGCGAGTCATTAGGCATCCGTTAGCTGACGGTGAAGAAGACGCATGGAGTTGGATGGATGACATTGACGACTACTACGTACTATATGATGACGAAGACTATATGGACGACGATGAGCATGATGGCGAGGTTCCAGATGGTGTGGATCTCATGGATGATGAGGAGGCGCCCTGCTACCATCCCAAGGACTCGATCAGCACCACCAGACGCCTCGTTGTGTCATGCAACGGCAAAGAGCTACTCATGGTGAGGCACCAGGTGCAAGCGCCTCCGTTTGAATCCGCCTACACTCGCAGGCTTGACATCTTCAAGGCGGATCTCAATGCATGCAAATGGGTTTTGATGATGGTCACTGACGACGGCACTAGTGTGCTAGCACAAGGCGAGGCGCTCTTTCTTAGTCGATCGTCAAGCAAGGCCATCCGTGCGTATGGAGATATTAAAGAGGGCTCCATATATTTTGTGGAGACGAACCAAGTGTTCGACACTAGGTCTGGGGCTTGCAAGCCGTTTAGCATCCCAGGGGAGAGAAAACGAGCAGGTCGTGATGAGTGGCTGACATGGGTCTTTCCTCCAAAACTTGTGGTTTAACGGATGCACAAATTACTCCACCATAGCGATCATTGGGTACCTAGTAGGCACATAATTATAGTTCCCTATGGTTTAATTTTGTATACTACAGCAACATATATTTTCTTTTATTTGTTATTATAAAAACCATTGGCCTTTAATATCTATATATTGTGTGCCAAGTACCATGCATATGCTAAGGTTATTTTGGAGCACATCCGCGCGCTCCTCAAGTGTGCATGCACGTACGGGTATATGAGAGGCTAGGACAGCAATGATCTAAAAAAACATGCGTGGTATGTGTGCTTTTGTTGTTGGTTGCTAGCCAATTTTGATTCGTCACGAGAGAGTCGGCATCGTACTGCATGGAATTAAGCTTGTATCTGTTTCCTACCCCTCCTCACAAGAGTTGCCCCTCCTCTTCACAATAGAAACTAGGAGCTGCTCTTCTATGTCTAACTTATTGCTCATTCTCCTCCGGTTCTGAACATGGTATTAGAGGGGATTGGAGGGCAATCCCTGCCTATTTAAATTTAACTAAAAAGTATACCAATATAAGTGAAAAATACAACTAACACAGCCTTATACAGCAACCACATAGGTTGAGGCCCTGAGGCCTTTGTCCGGACACAAGGTTAGGCCTTTGTCTGGTTTTTAGCCGTTTCGGTTCATCGGTTTATTCCGTTTCGTTTGCATGGCCGAGGCAGCCACACTTTGTTGGTTGAGCGCCGGTTCATTTGTCCGGTCTTTAGCAGGTTTATGTGGAAAATCAAGGGGTTTGAACCCTGCCTTTGCCATATTTTGGCCTGAGAAAATTGCTCAGAAGGGATCCTCAAACGTGGGCTTCGCCACTTTGCCATCGTCGCGCGGGGTTTCGCCCGTTCGCCACTACGAAGTGAGACCACACGCCAAAATGCCATCCGAAGGGATTTGGGACGATCAAATGACAAACTTACCCCTGCCTTATCTCCTTTCTTCATGCTCTGCCTCATCGCCGCCCACCGGATGCACCCGGCCGCCCACCGCCAGCGGCACCTAGCCGCCCCGCCCCTGCCCCGGTGGCTTGCCCCCTCCCCTGGCGGCGCCTCTCGCCGTACCAGGGAGATGTGCGCGCGCCGCGGCAGCTCCTCCGCCTCCACGCGCCGCGGCGGCTCGTCCTCCGTGCGACCGCCCGCGCCGCCGGCTCCTCCTCGCCTCCCATCTCAGCCGCGACCTCGCCCATCGGCCGCGCCTGTTCCTCCTCACCTGCACCGCACGCGCTGGCCGCCGGTTCCTCCTCCTCATCCTCCACGCGTGCCGGCCGCCGGCTCCTCCTCGCCTCCACGCCACACCACGCCTCGGCCTCGCCCGCCCGCCGCGGACAGGGGTAGCGGCAAAGGTGGCCGCCGGAGCCCGCGACGATGAGCGCTTCCCGCCTCGTCGCCGTGGCGTGGCCAGCAAGGGTAGCCGCCGCCGCCGGACGAGGCCCCACCCGGACGAGCGCTCGCAGGGCTGTAGCTGCGCCGTCTCCATTAGCGTCAACGGGCCGCAGCTCCTCCTCCGCCTCGCCGCCACGGCGCGGCCGGCACTCCCTTCTGCCTCGTCGTCGTGGCGCAACCGCACCCGGCCATTTGCCTCGTCGCTGTCGCTCATGGGGAAGAGGAAGAGGCAGGGGTAAGTTTGTCATTTGTTCGTCCTGGATCCTCCCCGATGGCAATTTAGCGTGGTGGTATCCCTTCATAATGGCAATTGGGCGAAACCCATCGTGACGATAGCAAACTGGCGAAGCCCACGTTTGAGGATCCCTTCTCAGCAATTTTCTCATTTTGGCCTTTCTCCGGATTTTTACATGGTTTATGTGAAAAATCATCGGTTCATCCGGTTTATTCTAGTTTGTTTGCATGGCCGCGGTAACCACGGTTTGTTTGTTGAGCACCGGTTCACAACGGTTTTGAGGTTCGATTTTTAGCCGGTTTATGTGAAAAATTATCGGTTCATCCACTTTATTCTGATTTGTTTGTATTGCCGATCTTTTATGTGGACCGGACCAGCTGGGGCTAGAAGGAGTGTTGAGCCACGGGAACCAAGTTGCTGCCAGTTGCCGGGGAAGAGCAATGTTGGCAGCGCTGGTAGACAAGAACAAGAGTGGGACGAGTGAGGCCAGCAAGGAGCTCATGTTTAATCTAAGAGAAGTACATTTTATGGGCTCGAATTATCATGCTCATCCAATTTTCGACCTGAATTACGAAACCCGCTAGCTAGGGCCCCTAAACTAATTAAATTGAGAGGAACTCCCTGTCCATGTTAAAAAAAGAACGGTTTGTGATGGTGATTTTCTATTTTAAAACAATAAAGTCTTGTTGAATCTCTAGAAAGTACAATTAACTCATTTTAAATCGAAAAATATAAAACTTGTACCAAACACTCTTTACAAAGAAAATATATTTATTGGTGTTATATTCAAAGCATTGATACAATAGTTGTAGGATATATTCTGAATATTTTCAAATAGAGCACAAATAGATAGATTATATTTAGAAAATGTTACAAGCTTTTTTTATATATAAAATAAGTTAACTATGAATGTTTGATATTAAACAATGTTTTATTATCTTTTAAAATAGGAAACCACCCTTCAAGACTCCTCTCACGGGGCTAAGGAGGTGTTTCATCCCATTTGGTTAGTTTAGGGGACCACCTATTTTCACCGTCTGTGACCGTTGATCTCGGCGTGGATGCGCATGAGAAATTTGGTTTTTTAGGACTCTAAAGAGTTGGATTCACCAAATTGTCATTCAGAACATTGGCTTCGCCAAATTGCCACCGGAAACGTTGATACCTTGTTTTTTCTGCCATTTTAGACTTTTTAATCGTTTTGATTTTCTCTCTCATTTTCTTCCCCGTGGAGTTGACGCTTCTGCCCCTGGCCTCTTTTACCCTATCTCATCCGCTCGGGTCTATCCAGACCAACACCGCTCGACGAGGAGGGAGCCCCGGCGGCGCCCCCATCTTCCCAGTGCTACTCCAGGCCGGCGACGGTGTGCTAGTCCGGCGCGCCGGCATTCTCTCCCCACGCTGCTTCAGCCCGGCGCCATCCTCCTCTGCCGTGGTGCTCATCCTGCCGCTGCCTCTTCCGTCGTGGTCTCCAGCTCCGCAACCGGTCATCGGAACTGCAGCTGCTGGCTCCCAAAATGGCTACTTTGCGACATCCTCGCAACGGGGGCACCACGGCGGATGAGGCAGCGGCAGGATGGAGGCAGCGCACAACAGGATGGAGAGAGAGAGAGCGGCAGGATGGGGGCGGCGCACAGCAGGATGGAGAGAGAGCTCTTCTGCGAGTGGGCCCTTCCTGGCCGCGATGTCTTCGACGGGAACACTCCGACTCGATTCGCCTCCATTCTCCATTCGCCCGCGGGCATGGCGCCATGGCTAGGGTTTGTTGGTGTCAGGGGAGGGGAGATGATGGTTCGTGTCAAGCTCAGGCCACCAGAATGATGTTGAATCAGCTCTACTCCTATGTTTCTTTATAAATAAAACGAATGGGCTCTATCTATTTTTTTTTTGAGGAAAACGGAGGGGAAAAGATTTCCCCACCTTGTTCATTCAATAGCTCAATAACAATATTGAGCTAAATAGCGTTTACAGCACAAGAGGAGAGAACAACAAGCAGTGACCCAACATGGCCTGCAGGTTTACAACAAAGCAAAACAGAGATTACAAAGAAAAGGAACAGCAAGCTTCTACAACGATCAAGACTGAGAGCACTGCAAATGCCGCCAACCGATGGAACCACCGAGCACCAAAACTTCAACGACCCCCAACTACAACTGACTGTAGAAGCATTGAGCTAGGGACGGCAGACGACAGCCTAGCTTGGTTTCACCGTCTTAGAGCATATCCGGGGTCCTATCGTTGCCCGCCAATGCCCATTAAGGGGAGGAAGCCTTAGTGGAGGGAGACTGACAATAGGAGAAAACGAGGAGATCCAAGAGAGGGGATCATGGTCCCGCCGACCCAGCATAAGATGAGGCAGCAAAACCCGGTAGCGGGAAGATGGCGGAGTAGTGGAACTGGCAAAAACACTTGCCAACAAAGATGAGTGCAAACATCGAGAACGAAGATGGAGCTCGAATAGAAGGAGGGTAGAATCACCAAGGTGGCACCAACATGGGAGAGATAACACCGTGCACCAACTACAAAACCTGGCTAAACCTCACAACAATGGAAGCATGGTACTGCACACCGACCAATGCCACTGCCAAGCAGCAAAACCTCAAAGAGCTCCATTCCAAAGGCGGCCGTGAAGCACTGAGTCAGGATTGACAGACGACGGTCATGACTACAACATCTTTGAGGCACATCCAGGATCCTATCACTGCCCACCAACACCCTGTGAGGGGAGGAAACCTCAAAGGAGGGAGAGCCAACGACAGGAGAGCGAGGAAATCCAAGAGAGGGGATCATGGTCTCACAACCCGGCATTTGATGAGATGAATGCAGTCAAAGAACATGGAGGGCGACGAAACAGAGTGCTAGCAGCAAGCACTTGCCAGCGAGCGGCTTGTACAACCATCGGGGGAGGAACAAAGCTACAGTAAAGTGAATTGGTGATGAGCTTTTGCGCGAGACCTCCATGACGATGCTTACAGGTAGGGAGCAGCGCTGCTGACGCTACCGTCGCCCATCCGACAAAGTCGAGACATGGTTTTCACCTGGAGGTTGAGGAAGGGCGGGTTCTCCTTGACGACGCCTCCAAGGGGGCCAGCGGCGCCCGAGGGGGTGGCATTGTCGTGCTGCCCCGATAGAGGTCGGGCACGGCTTTCGCCTAGAGCCCCCTAACCCTAGCTCATGCAAGCAGCAATGGCGAGGAGCAGCAGACCTCACCACCGGTGGTCTCCGGGAGACGAGCAGCTAGTGCGCCGGAGTCGAATCGCAGCATCCGCCAGTGATGGTGCTGACACGGTCGACGGAGCCCCTCCCCTTCCCCAACCCCACCACGGCGACGCGAGCCACCGCAGCGCAAAGAAGGGAGGGAGGGGCCGCTGAGGAGGCACATACGGCACGGGCCGAGGGCGGGCCACGCTGCACGCCATCGTGCGCCACCTTTACGCCGAGCCGGAGATGGAGCCCGCCGAGGACGACGAAGATCCGGCACCAGGAGGGCCGGATCCGACACCGGAGAGGCCGGATCTGGCGGCGGCCGGAGGTCCCCCGCCGGCATGAGCCCGGCGTCACCATAGTGGGGGGGGGGGGGGGGAAGGAGGGGGAAAGAGAGAGAGGGGGGAGGGGGAGGCACCGCCGCCGGCCGCGCCGCCGCCGCCGCCGCAGGCAGGCGACGGCGGCCGGACTGGTGCCGGCGGGGGGCGCAGTGGAGGAGGGGTGTGGGGGTCGCCCCCGAGTCACCCCTACGGGACCGATTTCATCGGCTCTATCTATGTAATACTGATACCAGAATGAAGCAGCAGAGGATCTTCAGCCTGAACTGGTGTATGAAAGGGAAGCACCATAACCTAGAAGCATTACTACAAACCAAACAGGTTAGGAAATTACCTCTCAAGTTAAGAGTTGTAGGGAGCTGAATTCTTCCTTGTCTTCTGCCACAGTTTCAGGAGTTCAGTCTTCTCTCCAACACCTTATCTTCAGCATCTCTATCTGTAACAACTGCAGATCAAACAGACGTGATGATTTAGGTCGGTTAGCATCAGAATTCAGGACCAAACTTTGGTAGTTTCATTTGACAAGTCATGGAACCAAATCTTGTTTCCTCCAGTACCGTGTATCATCTCCAGTTGATTGCTCAGGTGATGCGTAGTACAAGTAATGCGGCTAGACTGAAGTTCTTTGAAGAATTTGGAAGCTGAAGGCGGGTGTTTGAAGGGACCAATCTCCAACTGCAGACCATTTGCAACGCCTTACTTTCTTCAACTGTCCCATGTGAAAATTCGGAGGCGTTTTCAGGGCCTTGGTTCACGAGTAACCACACACACTTCCAGTAAAAGCGAGGAGCGCCAAGGACTGAACTGTTGCCATCCGTTTCGAAGTAGAATATATAACTGGCAATCATCTGCCATTCATTTCAGTTTCTTTTTAGATAATTTATTTCACCTAAGCAGCAACTCAGACTGGATTGAACCTCTGATATCCAGTTCAGTGGTCGCCCTCATTTTCATAGCCGTGCTTGAAAGAAACGGTATAATGTAACAAAATGAGTTTTTTTTTTTCACAGTATCTTTTGGCGGGTTTGACGACCTGCTTCGTCCATCGTGGTTTGATCCGGCAGCAGTCCGTCCGGTGATTTGTACGGAATGAATTGATCCCGCGTTTTGGCCTGTGAGTATAGAATAATAATAACGCGACGACGGACGACGTCGATCCGCGACACAAATCAAACGGAAAGTCAGGCCCGGATATAGGTTCGGATGGCTCCAGAGCCACCGGTTCCTCAAACCAAACATGCTGTATATATAAACGTTTGGATGCCAACGGTCGGTCCATGGGCGTTCATTTATTTTTATTCGAGTGATGGAGTGAATGTGCAATAAATGTCAATACAAAAAAATATAGTTATCCTAGAACTCAACATGAATTTGGATATCTCCAATATGTGCTTGGGGTGGTTGTAAGATCATTTATCTGCAGTACCCATAAAAGATGAGAAAAGCTAAACATCTTTCCATCACCCGGTTGAATCCACCAATCAGGGAGGCGGAGGAGCGCGGCGACGGGGAGCCGGAAGAGCGGCGGAGGCAAGCTGTCCTATTACTGTGGTTGGTTGGTTGGTTGGTTGGTTGGTTGTCCACTTGTCCTGCTCGATCTCGTGTTGGTGCCGATAGATGCATGTCCGTCCGTCCGTCGTCAGTACCGTACCGGCCGGGCCTCCGATTCCGATATGATCCGCGATGGAATAGATCGAGAATAGGCGCTGCCGCCTCCCAACTCCGATCCGGTGGTGATATATGTATTCACGCAAGCGCTGCATACTTTGCGAGACATCATCCGATCGATCCATGTGCAAACACCCAGAGCCGCGCGCCCCGTACACGTGTAGATATACATCGATGACAATGGCGGCAGGCACGACGACGTGGGCCGACCTCCCGCACGATCTCCTCGGCAGCGTCATCGGGCGCCTCCCGTTCCCCGGCGACCATGCCCGCCTCCGCGCCGTCTGTCGCGCATGGCGCTCCTCCGTCCGTGAGCATGTGATGATGAACCAGCAGCTCCCCTGGATCGTGCTCCCCGACTGCTCCTTCTGCACCGCCGCCGCCGCCGGCGCCTCGTGGAACTTCCACGGCCGGCTCCCCGGCGTCCCACACAACGCGGCCTGCTTCGGCGCCACCGGCGCTTGGCTTGCGTACGCATACTGCCCCGAGACGGGGACGTACTTGGAGGGCATGCACACGTACCTGCTGCACAACCCCTTCTCCGACGCCACCTTGACTCTCCCCGAGCTGGACGACATCATCGGATATGTCCCCGAGACGTTCGAGGTCCGCAAGGTGCTCATGCGCTGCTCGTCGGCTCCGGCCGACGACATCATCGCCGTGACCACCAACAACTCGAGGTGCAATGTCATCCTGTGCCGACCTGGGAATGGGAATAATGGGAGTACGTTTGTACGTGCTGCCCGACTGTCAGGTCGCGTTCCTTGGAGGCACGCTCTATGGCATCACTGAGGGCGACGAGCTGCTCGCCTTCCATCTCGGCGAGGACGAGGATGGCAGCCTTGATGTTCATGTTACCAAGATTAAACTAGTCATCAGGAACCCGTTAGCCCGTTATTACAAGGACACTTTCTGGAGCTGGCCGCCAGAATATTACACCAGTGATGACGACGACGACGTACGGCCATAATGGTGGTGGGGAGGATAACGACGAAGAAGACTATGATTGTGCACAAAACCAACAAGACGATGACCAGGAGGACCTACCATACGATGATGGCGAGCCACGGCAGCAGGGCGACGGAGAGTACTTTGTAGACCAATTCCAAGACGAGGAGGAGGACCTACCGTATGACGATGGCGACGAGGAGCCATGGCAGGGCGAGGATGAGCAACCGTATGATGATGATGATGATGATGGCGGCGAAGAATACTTTGAAGACCAGTTCCAAGACAATGAAAAGGAGGACCTATTGTATGACGACCATGAGGAGGAGGAGGAGGCATGGAATGATAGAAGAATCAATGACGGCAGCATACTGCCGGACAACAATGGGTATGATGATGACTATGCCAACGACGACTTCATGAGGCGTAGGTACGATGAGGGATTGCCCTATGAAGCCGAGGATGAGATACATATGTCCCGATACTTGGTGCAGTCACGGAGCGGGGACGAATTGCTCCTGGTGAGACACAAGTATGTAACACCTCCGTTTTCTAGCGCCTACACTCTCAACGTGGAGGTGTTGAAGGCGGATGTTAGCGCAGGAAAGTGGGTTCCAGTCACCACCACCGGGCAAGACGAGGCCATATTCCTCAGTCGATCCTTCAGCAAGTGTACTCATGCGTACGGGGGCATCCAGGATGGCTTTGTGTATTATTTGCAAGACTTCGAGGATGTGTTCGACACCAGATCTTCAACTGCTCGGAAGATGACATTTAGGCGGCCATGGCAATGCAGACAGGTGGATGCACAGTTGCTTACATGGTTGTTCCCTCCAGAGTTAGTGGTTTGACCTCTACAAGACGAAAGTATCGATGTAAATTTGACTCATCCATGTATATACAGTGCGGACAATGTGTTTTCAGTGCGCTGCATATATATATACGACGATTTCACAAATAATCCGCATCTAAATTGCATAATTGTTTGCTATGATGATGAACTAAAACAAAGCCTTAAATTTATATCTATCTTTGACATTAATAGAGATATAATTATATAAACTATAACAACTAACCTATCTCCAAGCTAGCTACCAACATATGCTTGTTATGAAAAATCAATTAATAGAGAGAGAAAGAGAGAGAGAGAATCCTAGATTTCAAACTTACCTACCAACTAATAGACTTGATTAAAAAAAAATGAGTATATACTAGACTTGATAAAAAAAAATCATGGCGGCATCGCTGGATTCAAAGGGACGGCAGCATGTTGCACGCGGCCGTCGACCCGTAAAATGAGGAGGCGCGGTTGCTCGAAAACGGACGAGGCCGCTGCCGCTGCCGCTTTGACCGGATCCGATCGGAAATCTCCCTCGCCCCTTAATTATTGATGGGAATATTACTTTGGTATTAGAGTATATATATATAGTATATAATAATATTTCCCGTGACAAATGGAAACCGTGGGCGGCGGCGTATAGACATTTCTTTTCTTGCCTTGCCTTTTGTGCTTCTGTTGCTCGATCGAAAATTCGAAATACAGGTAGTACACATATACATGGAAAATAAACAAAAAGAAAAAAAAGGACAACTATACCGCTGTTATTAATAAGGCGGCTCGGCGCGTGGAGTAGGGCACTGTAGCTGTCACCCAGAGGGAATTGAAGGGCCGCCGCGTGTATTCCGCGCTGAAGCTGTTATTACTTGCAAAAAAAAAAGAAAAAGAAAATTACGTGGTGGAGGGCCTCTTCCTCGTGGGTCCGGTGCATACGGCGGCCGGCGGCCACTGTCCCCGTCCCCAGTCGGTCGATCTGCCACTGCACGGTCTCAGTCGGTCATGAAGATCCACACGCGCAGCCTCCTCCTCTCCTCACTCTGGTGATGCTGAATCCAGCCGTTCCGCTAAAACCCATTTTCTATATACTATTCTAACCACTTCTCTTTCTGTCTACAGTACAGAACAGTGCTGCTGCAGTGTATAGGGAACCTATTTTAGAGAAACCTCTAGATTCAGCCTGAGAGCAGCCTTTAAACAACAGACTGGCAGAGGAGACAGACAGAAACAGGGCCGTGTTGGCGTGTTGATGTAATACATGATTATCTCCCACGCAAAAAACATAACTGTTCTCTGATTTTTTTCACAAATCTATACGCGAGATACTAGCTAGTATTCATTTGGGATTTGTGTTGTGCTGCCAACGTTTCAGACTTCAGTATTTCTTAATTTTTTGTTTACGTCAAGTGAGGCGGGAGCATCCAAGGACATTTATGATCCCCTGCGTCCTCTGCTCAACCCAGGCTGCCGACCGACGACCCATGTATCCACTCAAGGTTAGTACACTTCTCAGTTTTCTTGCTTGAACAAAATGTCGACGTGGTTGAGCCTGCGGAGGACGGCCGCGAGCACGTCCAGCGGGTCGAGCCTGCGCAAGCGAGAGAAGGTGACAGGCAGAGGCAGCCGCGGCACCGCCACGGGGCTCGGACACTGTCGCCGTCGCCAGAGATGGAAATTTTTTTATTTTTATATTTATTTAAAACCTTTTTTGCAAAAATAATTGGGTGTTCCAGAAATTTACAAAAGTAACCTTATACCGCCGGACGAAACGGCGATTTTTAAATACCGCCAGGTGGGGCGGCGGTATAATGACGTGGCGCCTATCTGGCCGGCCTGGTGCAGCTGGCAACATATCGCCGTCTGGGCAGGGTTTTTATAAATACCGCCATCTGACTCGGCGTTTTTTAAAAACCGCCGATTGGGCCGGCGTTTTTTAAAAACCGCCGATTGGGCCGGCGTTTTTTCATTTACCGCCGCTAGGGTTGTGCACCGCTGGGGTGGCTCGGCATAAAATAAAAAACGCCGGCCCATTCGGCTTTATTTAAATAACGCCGGCCCATTCCGGCTTTATTTTAGCTATTTTTTTTATTATTCGTTTTTAGAAGAATATACAATGAATGGCTATGCTTAGAGCGTTTGGTTAACGCGAGAAAATAAGAAGCATTATTTAAATAAATTTTTTGAATGGCATATTGCAAGGCACGATTTAAAAAAGTTAGAATCGAATGTGAAAAAAGTAACACGTGAAACTAAACCCAGCTTAAAGTTTGCAGATAATAACCACAACATAGTACATAGCTTTTGGCATAGTTGATTCTACTACTACGGTACATGTTCAACATGCATTCACCATTGACTATGACCTAGACAACCTACCACATTTTTGCGTTGGCATGTTTTGATAGTGTCCAAGTAGCTCTATGAATACACGCCTTAGGGAATTTAGAAGCTGGGTATGAGCTAGACTACCTTCTGCTCCGATGTCTAACCATAATGTGCGGATGAGAAATGTGAGGATCCTCCTTTCTCGTAGAACCCATGTCCCCCAGATGGTGGTGACTTAGGGGGCCAGTCACTTCTCGGGTGGTATGGGCACTTGCAGAATGGATCTGGGCACAACGGGTCATCCTCTAGGCTGATCACCAAAGGTGTCTTCTTCTCCTCATCTTCTTCAAGTGACTTCACCTTGCACTCGAGGTCATGGATGCGGTCCTTGAGGTAACTGATGTACTCGTCGATGTGTTGATGGTTTGGAAGATCAACCCACTTAGTAAAGCGACAGCTTCCCATGTCATAGTAGTCCTGCAAAGACATGTTTTGTTAGGATTGGAAAAATAGAAAAAATGCAAGGTAATAGTTACACATACATAGCCATTGGGGCAGCGATAGAACCGACGGCCACCATCTATCCATGAATTGAACACTTGCACAACACAGTGCTCCCCATGGGCACACTTTTGCCACTCGTCCCTTCGATCATCATAAGGCCTAACTCGTCGTGCACCCACGAAAGTGTGAATTCCCGGAACTGCTCTAGTGGAGGCTCGTACTCTTCAGGCCCAAAGGATCCTTCCCAGACAAAGTGGTGAGGTGGGTTTTCCCCCTCCCACGGCCACGACCTCTCCCAGCTGGTGCTGCCATTTGTGTTTTGCACACTCGGTAGGTGTTGTTTGTGTAGTATGTGCAAGGCTGGTGGTGTATTTATAGTCGTGCTCAGGTCACACTGATGGAAAGGCTGTTGATGCATGTGAAGTATGCTGAGTATTCATATTTGCCTGCATAGTCAGTTGAGTATTCACATCAACCTGAAAAGGCTACCAGGCAATGTTTCATCACATCCATCTGAAAAGTCTATTGAGTTGTATCTGAAAAGGCTATTGAGCAATGCTGCTTCACATCCATCTGAAAAGGGTGCTGCCTAAACCCTGAAAAGGCTACCGGGCAATGCTGCATCACATCCATCTGAAAAGGCTATTGAGTATCTGAATTGGCTATATTTTGTATCTGAAAGGCGTCATATAGTGATACATTTAGTATGCGAAACAGCGGATCTAATATTATTGCAACAGTCCATTACAGAAACGACAAATAAAGTACAACAGATTACATTAACACACAAATAAAGTAGAAGAGATTACAGTACATAGCGCTCATATTGCATTTAAACTTATTGAAATAGTAGCTTCAGGAGACAACCTATTGGGTGAAGCGAATGTTTTTGCCCTTCTTATCTCCCTTGGAGGATGATGTCCCCTGATCAGTTCTGTCACGTTGTTCTGCAGCGCGAAGCAGATCTTGGCGGCGCTTGAGCTCATCCTCCCTTCTCTTTAGTTCTATCTCTCTTGCAACGGACTAACACTGAGCTACAACAGTAGGTTCAGAACATCAAATAAGTAAAATCCACGATTGCAACGGACTAACACTGAGCTACAACTAAAACAACAGTTACATAGTAGACAAATGTTCCACACATCATGTTATTATAATACATGGCACAAACTAAATTACATTAAACGACTTCATCGGTTCCACCACGATTGCGTCGACCTTGGCTCGATGATCCAGTCTCAGGTATGTTCGACACGGTTCCTTGACCTGTACTTTTGCATTTTTTTGTACGAGTGTCCGAACTCATTGCATCTGGAGCAAATGACAACTCGTGGCCCAGCTTCGGCGTCATCCATGTTGTTACGAATGCGACGAGTTTTGCACCGGCCTATCTGTTGTTTCATGTCAGGGTGAGGATTGGGTATGAAATCAGGGGCACCATCTGGAGTACTGGTGAAATTCCCTGCTATGGCGAACCCATATATCTCGGACTTACAGGTGTGATAGATTGCATCCTTCATGTAATAGGGCGACACAAACATATGTGCATTCAAACCTCCAGCCTCTTGACACGCAGCTATGACATGTGTACATGGCCTGTGGTATAACCTCGGCTTGTGGCAGCTACACACACAATGGTTATTGTACAGGACACATTCTTGCACGTGCCTCTCATGATTGCCTCCTCTCCGTCCTTTGTCCCTACAAAGAACCTCGAATCGATGCTCAGCGACACCCATGTTCCTCACACGATGTCCTGCGGCTTTTTTGTTTGCTTTGTCCATGTACTCAAAGAATTTCTGGCCATATATGAGGCGGTGGTTCTTAAACACCTTCTCCGCTTTAGGATAACGTTCCCGAAAATATTGTGTTGTGCGGTATATGTAAAATTCCACAATTCCAACAAGTGGCATACTTCTGCTGCCACGTAGGACCCAGTTGTACACCTCGGCAAGATTCGTGGTCATAATACCATAACGAGCACCTCCTTTATCATGCAACAGAGCCCACTTCTCCTTTGGCTCATGCTCAATCCACTCAGAAAAAGACTTGATCAAACGACCAGGCATCCGTCGCACATTAGGACCATCAACACCCATATTTTCCATTGCAATTGGCTATTCATCTTCTGCATTCACGCCCCTACTTCTTAGTTCGGCAGCCTGCTTCTTCGTGTGCTCATCGAGCTTTTTCCACGGAACATTGAATTTCTTTTCTTGATTCTGGCTACACAGCCTCTTAAAAAGTGTGGTTAGTTTCTTACTCTTGAACTGCTTCTGAAAATTTGCACCCATGTGTCTCATGCACCACCGACTCTTCAGATCAACCCACTTCGGTGTTCGTTGACGTTGTACAGATCCTTCCTGTAAATCTTGCACTGCTTGCATAATGCCGCCATGGCGATCATGAATGACACAGACATCTCGCCGATCCTAAACAATACATGACTTGATCCTCTCTAAAAACCAGTACCAGCTGTCCCCGTTCTCACTCTCAACAAACGCAAAAGCAAGTGGGAGAACCTGATTGTTACCATCTGCCGCAATTGCAGTCAGCATTGTGCCCTTGTACCTCCCTGTTAGGAAGGTTCCGTCGATGCATATCATTGGGCGGCAGTACTGGAATGCATTGATATACGCCCCCAATACAAAGAAAGCACGCTGAAGAACATGCTTTGTGGGGTCATGAGGCAAATTATAGTGCTTGATCTCAAAGTAACTACCGGTATTCCGCTCACACAGTGTATTCAGCACACGTGGGAGGTTGTGGTACGATGCTTCATACGTTCCCCATCTCATTTCCAACGCCTTCTGTTTCGCTCTATAAGCTTTGCTGTAAGTTATTTTGTACTGGAAGTCGTCTTCTATGCTATTGATTATTGCCTTCACCTCATATCCTGGATTATTTACTATCTTTGAGTACATATGTTGAGCCACAAAATCAGCTGTCAAGTTACGGTGCTGACCTTCAAGCTCTTCAAGGATGCATGTATGGTGTTCAATTCTTGAAACTGTCCAAAAAGTATCATACTTTCCCATGTATGCATAGATTCTAAAAGGACAATCATCTCGTATGCACTTCACATCATAGACTTGTGGGCTACTCTTGACAACTCTGAACTCTTTCTTCAAGCATTTGGCCGACCATCTTTGCACAGCCTCTTTCAGTTCTATCTTGCTATGGTAAATAGCACCCACAGATACTTCATTCTCACTATACTCTCATGGCACCGTTTCACCTTCATTCACCAACAGTTGAGAGTGATCATAGTTATTCCATTGACTTGGAACTTGCACCGGCCTATCATCTTCATGATCTGAATCGTCATCATCACGTACATCTCCCTCAGTGTCCTCCCGCTGCATCTGTTCAACCAAACCTGGAATTTCTTCACCCTCGTCTACCTCACCCATTGGCTCCCGAACGGTTTGGCTTCCTTCACCTTGCTCATCATCGCCAATCTCATTAAGCTCATTCACATTGTTTTCTACAACTTGTTCAACTACTGTGGCATCATCATAGACCTGTGCGCTTTGTGCTTCAACATTCACCTTCTCGTATGCTTGCACAAAAAGAACCAGAGGTAACCCACGCCGCAGGCTAACATCAACAAACCTCTTCCAGAAGGTGGTATTATCTATTGTAACTAATTCCCAATAAACAGGCGACGAGGTCCTAGTTGTGACTGCTGAAATGCGCAATTCGCATTCATCATCATCCAACTTGAAACACTTCATGAACCAGTTATACACCGAACGGAATGGCCTCTCAGTTGCTCTATCAAGCCCTTTTATCACTGATCTAAACCCACTCAAATCTACCCCAAACTGACCGTAACGTATCTCCCCTTCACCATAGTAAATCTGAAAGTATGTTTTATCTGACATGGCCTGAACAAATGTGACAATGCCAAAATAAATACTTAGTAAATATGTGACTACATTTATATATAAATCATACAGTTATCCTAAATGTAATTTTTCGACTTATCCTAATTATTGAATATTTCATCTAAACCTATTTCCTAAACCTTGCGCTCCAAAAAATACACTAATTTTACATGACATACTACTAAATATAACTACTCTATTGCTAATATTAAATGAAATAACACTAATATTACCTAAACTACAACAATTACTACCTAAACTACTATTAGTTTCATCAACTACTACTACTAATATTACATGAAATAACACTATTATTAACTAAACTAAAAAAAATACTAACTAAACTACTATTAATATCATCAACTACTACTAATATTACATAAAATACCACCAATAGTACCTAAACTACAACAAATAATACCTAAACTGCTATTAATATCATCAACTACTGCTAAACACCTAAATATTCAGTGGATGATTACCTTCTTCTTCGACCGACGGCTTGCAGCGCCTCCCGCACCGCCGTCCGTCTCCCGCACCGCCGCGCGGTCCGCGCCGGCGCGCGCCGCGCGCCCTGGCTCCTCTCCCTTCCTCTTCTTCTCCGCCCTCTCCCTCAACCGCGACGAGCTCGCGACGAGCAAGAACAGAAAAGAAGAAAGAAAGAGAAGAAGAGGGACCTCGGCCGGGCTTATCAGTCTAAAAACGCCGATCCCGCCGGCGGTTTTTAAACACCGCCGCGTGGTCCGGCGGTTTTTAAAAACAGCCGACTGATCCGGCGGTTTTTGCATGGGGGCCCACCATTTCGCCGGGTCTGCCACACTGCCAACATATAGCCGGGCGGATCGGCGATTTTTAAAAATCGCCAGTTCGGCCGGCGGCATATGTATATTTCTGCAAATTTCCGAAACACCAAATTATTTCTGCAAAAAACGAATTTCAAAAATATAAAAATAAAAAAAATTCCCAGAGATGCGAGTTCCCATCCAAACCCAACCATGCGTATGTGAAAGTTCAGCCCATTGGAAACCACCAAACGGAAGCAGCCCATTTCGAAAACCAGCCCTTTAAAACCATTTCCCACCGATCCATTAGCAGGGCTGGCTAAGCCCTGCCTCCCCGCTCAGCAACTGTGGCAGCAAGCTACCAACAAGAGAAATACCGAAAATGCACTTCAACATAGCACTCTGTAAAGTGCAGTGCACCAACACAAGATACAAATGCGGTTCAGGAGTCTGGACAAACTGAAAGTAAAAGCAATGGAATTATGAAATGGATGAAGCTTCTCAATTCTCATCAGACTAATTATGTTATATATGTAGTAACCTATCTCAGAAATATGCTACAGCAACACATCAACAGAAGATATAAATGCGGTTCAGTAGTCTGAACAAACTGAAAGTAAAAGCAATGGAATTATGAAATGGATGAAGAGCAAGCATCTCATTAGACTAATGATGTTATGTGCAGTAATCTATCTCAGAAAGATGCTACAGCACTGAACCTGAAAAGGAACTGGAGGACATCGAAGCCACTGAAGGTCAACACAGAACTATTAGCAGAGTACCGGAATCGCCTGTGGCCCTTCGCTCTGGAGAGCAGATTGGTACGGTTCGGTTCGTGGAGGAGTGGGATGCTCTCGCCGATGGCTTCCGCATCTTGGGGGCCGTGGTCCATATAGACTGAGCCCAGTACCCGCTCATGTAGAATCTGATGGGCCGTCGTCCATATGGACTGAGCCCAATACCCGCTTCATGTAGAATCTGATGATTGCCACGTACCCGCGGCTATTAAATAATTCTAGATCCTCAAAAGGAAAATCCATATTCTTGTACATGAATTGGCCTCAGGTCTACAAGTGTAGTTAGCCTTATGCTTATTATTATGTACTAGCATGCCAACGCACGGGAAAAAAAAAAACCTCCTAACCCTAATAATCTTGGTATGACTTTCAGAATGCTCAATCCACACGAAAGTTCAGATATTGTACAATACACTCTGTACCATGTGATCATAACGAAAAATTTAAACTAACCTTGTTGACGTAGGCATGAGCGCACCTTACATGAGTGAGTTGCCAACACCTACCATCATGCGAGACGTAGTTTTAGCGCAAATGAATATGGAAACATGATGATAAACGGCTTGTCCCGAATACAAGACCTACCTATCATCACAACTACGTTTCTTTCGTTAAGAATTAGCCACATTGCTAGTTAGGTCTTTAAAATTTAAAGAACTTTTAAACCATAAGAACACGACTACGTACATAGAAGATCAATAAAATATATACTCTCTTTATCCTCAAAGAATATCCTATCTCCCCTCCTAAAATTAGTCGGATCAGGATCATAGATAGATATTCTCTCAATTGTATTGAAACATAAAACCAAACAGAAGAAGATAGAGCAAATATCACTTAATTTTAATATATGTATTATATAAAAAAGCTTTTGCACTTATATGTGTAGCTACACAATAAGAAGAATGTCTAATTGTCGTGGTTTCGAGAACCGGGGTGACATAACAGTAGTTTTTGTAGTTCGGAGGGGATTCAACGCGGACTCGCTCCGAATGGTGAGTTGGTGAACTCTAAGGATTTATACTGGTTCGGGATCAAATTCTTTACGTCCAGTGAGGTGGTGCTTTTGCTTGTATTGCTCTGAGGCTTGGTGTTTAGTGTTACACAGTGTGGGTGCGTGAAGCTTCTTGCCCCCTTTTCCCTTTGGCGGGCGCGTCCCTCCTTTTATACATGCAAGGGGGAGCTTACAACGCCTAAGTAAGGTGCTGGTAGAAAGAGGAGAAGCAAGAAGAGTGAAAAAGATAAACTAATATGTGGGGCCTTACAAAAGGTCTTCTCCTAGGCTGTCTTGGCACGCCTCCTGTATGCGCGGTTCTCCCGGGTTCCCCCGCACGCTCCCCGCACGCGCGGTAGGGTCGCGTCCCTAGTCTTGTAGCGACGCCACGCCACGCCAGCTCCTGTAGCAACGCCATGCCAGCTCCCATGACGCTGTTCTGGCACCAGCGGTACCTGATGCAGGGCTTCCCCCTCCTGCGGTCAACTGCGCGGTACAAAAAAGGGGAAGGATGTTCCGTTCCGTCGCTTCCTGCGGTCTGACATCTCCTTATGCGTCATCCAGAGGTGAGACATAGGGTTTAATCTTAGGCGTCGTCCCGTCGTGCCCCTGAGAACCCCTTCCTAGTTTTTCTGTGCCGCGAGTACAGGCGTGCGCCTGGTCAGAGGCATGCTCCTGTCCTATCACGTCGTGAGGTCCCGTCAGCCGGGCCCGCGGCCGGATCTGCTCTCCTCGAGGAAAGGGTCGGCCGCTCCGTCCCGTACGACCTCCGCTTGGCTAGGCTCGGTCGCCTGGCCTGGCCCGACCGTCTCGGGCGATGATCGGTCGTCTCCGTCTCGCCCGACCGTTCAGGGCGACGCTCGGTCGTCTCCGTCTCGCCTGATCGTTCAGGCCGAAGCGCTTGGTGGGCCGCCCTCCGTTATCGCCCGGCCCGTGCTTCGCCAGACCCTCGCTGGGCCTTTAAGGGAGAGCCTTCTTTTTGGGCTTTTTTGGCGACGGGGCGTGGGCTGTTTTGTGTTATGGGGGCTTTTAGTTATCCCCCGTCACTAATGTTTGTAAAAAAGGTGTCATCAATATTATGAAACAATTAAGTTAACCTAAGTTAACGTACAACTGAAAAAGCTTTTGTATAACAGAATAGAGCAAATATCATATCACACACAAAATCAATTCCCACGGTAAAAAAAAAAAACTTACCGTTTCAACCGTTCAATTGCCATCCATCCCTATCCTTTCTCTGCTGCTGCTCTTCAACTTCGTTGTTTCTCGTTCTCTTCAAGATTCAACCCCGTCTGTCAATGATCGCTTGTCTCTGTCCCGTAGCATCAATGAGATATGCTGGCCATCAGCAGCACGCCCGGCGGCCTTCAAGCAAGGTCCCTTCAAGCAAGGTCAACAGGCGATACATGCGTGCAAGAAGGGCCGGGGCTGTACGTGGCCTATCGATCAATAGCATATAAACTGGCCAGCTCTAGGGTAAGGGAACGCACACACTACAGTCCGGCCTCTCCTTTCTACCGTTGTACTATACGTACTATGATCTGCTGCTAGCTAGGCGCCCTTCCTAGCCACCATGTCTTGTACCAGTACTCTCCGGCTGGCCGTTGCAGCATGCGCCGCGGCCCTGCTGGTGAACGTCGCCGGGTGTGGCCAGTGGTGGTGGGGTTGGCGGCGGACTGCGTCATACAAGCAGCAGGATGCCCCTGCCGTCACCGCGACCGAGGACGCCACTGTTGTATGCAAGCCCAAGTGCGAGACGCGGCAGCCGGTATTATGCTTGCGTTGTGACGACCCGAGAGTCACAGGCGGCAAGCTGCTGACAACAGCTGGCAACGCGATCAATGAAGCCATGGGAGGAAGGCTCACGTCGGTTAGTCAAAGCGCTGCTGATTTATGTTGCCGGACATGTATGTCTTCCGATCCAACTATTACGCGGACTTCAAATCATTATCGAGTTATATTACAGATTGACTCCATCTCCAACGTATCAGGGCAGGCTGCTACGCGGATACGTATGCAAGAAGCGGACACAAATTAGAGATCGAAGTGGGTTATCAATTGAAACATAAGGGCCCACATGTCAGATATAGTCATGATGAACCATGAAACCTTATTTGCTTTAATATTAAGCAGAGATAGAGATGTATACATATATGTACATCGAATAATAATAATCAGGTGATCTAATCAGGCTAGTTTAGTTGGCCATTATTGTAGTGCCTAGACGACGAGAATTGGACGATAGCTTGGTGTGGCGTGCTGCTTGGCCCCTTATACCATGAGCAAACCAATCAAGCACTACAACTAACAAAGTCAACTATTAGGTTATATATAAATTCGACCCGTGAACAATTTTTTTTGTGAGAGAATTGTTTTATACTCTCTCCGTCCTAATTTATAGGCTGCTTGAATTTTTTAACAGCAAGTTTGGCTTTCTCATCTTATTAAAAAATCCATAATTATCGTTTTTTAATTGTGATTTAGTTTAGTATATAATATACGTTAACTATGACTTTTTTTTTTCATATTTTTGCAGTTTTTTTTGAATAATACGAGTTGATCAATCTTGGTGTAAAAAAAAAATCAAACGGCTTATAAATTGGACGGAGAGTGTCAACGAATGGCAATATATAGTCGATGCCTTCGATTTGATTTGGATACGGCGAGGCAAACTATGAGCCCGTAACAGTGTCAATTTGATTTTTGACTGGTCGTCCTTCGAATTTTGCTTTGATAAGGAAAAAAAAATACAATCGGAGATGCCTTCGATTTGATTCGGGTATGCGGCTGCACGATGGCAGGCGAGGGACCGAGGGACCTGCTGGACGACGCAAGCAGGTGTGGCATGGCATACGAGAGCACCGCGCACGTGCGCAGAGGGCCTGATCACACAAGGACACGACGACGGCACGGTCGAGTCAGAGTGTCTGGGCAATGACGTTCCCGGCCGACGTGCAGAATAATAAAGGTGCGGTGGATGGATTTTAGCGGCAGAAAAAAAAAACTCCATTCTTTATTGTAAGAGGTAAAAAAAACTACGTTTAACATATATAGCTCATCCGCCCTATAAAACATAGTCCAAATGTGGGTGTACCTTTGGGTAATGGATTGTATATAAACCTGGCCATATGTAGTATATGGGTTTATAGATGCAGGAAGGAACGGAGGTTCTCAGCTAGCTTGGGTTGGGATTCTTACACCAATAAAATAAAATCTATTATGGGTTGGCATTTTCTGCACAAATAGAATAATAAAATACCTCCTCCGTCCCAAATTGTAAGAGGTTTTAACTTTTTTTTATTTATCCATATTTATATGGATGTTAATGAATCTAGATACATATGGAATACACATACATAGAGAAATGGATGAATCTAGTAGAGTAGAACCTTTACAATTTGAGATGGAAGGAGTATATAATAATAGTTCAGAACAAAGCGCACATAGCAACATTGTAATTTGCACATAAAATATATTAATAATAGAGGCCATTCGATATGTTTTAATTGATTGGGCGCCACAAGGTCGTCAATTTAAACCACTAGCTCTGGAGGGAAAAGCCATGTTAGCAATTGTGTCTGCACCTTTCTGCATTCTGAAGACTGCCTAAATGTTGCCATACAAGCCTTCTTGGATCTCGTGTCGAACGCACTGTCTAGTTCTAGGTTTTCCATAAAGTACACTAAGCCCTCCCGAATGCCTCCATACGCACGAATACACTTGCTGAAGGATCGGCCGAGGAAGACCGCCTCGCCTTGGGCTAGCCCAGTGATGACTGGAACCCACCTGCCCGCGCTAACATCTGCCTTTAACACCTCTAGCTTTAGAGTGTGGCTATAGTAAGAACCAGGAGATATTAGAAACCGATGCCTCAACATGAGCAACTCATCCCCACCTTGTGACTGCACCAAGTATCGGGCTATATGTATCTCGTCCGTACCGTCAAAAGGCGTCTGGGACCCCTCCTTCAAGTAGTTGTAGTACCCTTCTATCATCTCGTTGTCATTCTCGTACCAGTCCTCTGCATCATCCTCCTCCTCCTGGTTTGGTGCATCATCGTGTCCCTCGAATGGAGAGTCCTCTGCATCATCATCTGTCTCATCGTCCTCCTCCTGGTATGGTGCATCATCTTGTCCCTCAAACTCTCCATTATTATCCTCGTCGCTGCTACTCGACACATAACCGTCGTCATTACCATAGCCATGCTCCTCGTCAACGACGTCTACATCACTGGTGTACTCTAGTGGCCACCTCCAGGTTTCCATGTAATAGCCAGCCGACGGGTCTCTGATAACCAGTTTAGCCTTGATGACATTAGGTCTGCCGCCCTCGTCCTCGCCGAGATGGAAGGCGAGCAGCTCATCGCCGCTAGTGATTCCATAGAGCATGTCGTCGTCCCCGATGAACGCGACGTCAACGACCCGACAGTAGGGCAACACAAACGTTCCTCTACCAGGGCGGCATAGGATCAGATTATACCTCGATCTATTGGTCGTCACGGCGATAACATCGTCGGCCGGAGCCGATGGGCAGCGCATGAGCACCTTGCGGACCTCGAAGCTCTCGGCGACATGGCCGATGATGGCGTCCAGCTCGGGGAGCGGCACGGTAGCGTTCGTGAAGGGGTTGTGCAGCAGGTAGGTGTGAGCGTGCTTCACGTCGTCCCGGGGGTCGGTACCGGTATATGAGAGAGTATTGGTGTCGGGGCAGTATGTGTGTAAGTCGTCGGAGGAAGCGCGCCTGAACGCGTAGTCGGTGCAGTCGAGCGCGAGCCATGCGCCGGTGGCGCCGAGGCAGGTCGCGTTGTGTGGGACGCCGGGGAGCCGGCCGTGGAAGGAGGCGCCGCCGTCGGTGCAGAAGGAGCAGTCGGGGAGCACGATCCACGGGAGCTGCTGCTGGTTCATCATCACATGCTCACGGACGGAGGAGGAGCGCCATGCGCGGCAGACGGCGCGGAGGCGGGCGTGGTCGCCGGGGAACGGGAGGCGCGCGATGACGCTGTGCAGGAGGTCCGGCGGCAAGTCGGCCCACGTCGTCGTCGCCATTGCCGTCGATGGCTCGGCTGGGTGTTTGCAGATGGATCGGATCGGGTCTCGCTCGCAATGATCGATGTGCCCATAGTATGCATGCTTGCGCGTGAATATATACTAGTGGACGTACGCCACGGTGGGGGAATCGGAGTGGAATACGATTCGAGATCGGTATTTGTTACGAACTCACGACGTATATATATACGGCAGCACATCTCGAGGATCGGATCGGAGTCGGCGGAGGCCGCACGAACAAAACAAACGCGGCACCGACGACCGAGGAGTTGTGGCATCGCCAGTTCGGCACCAACACGAAACGTTCACGGCTATATGCCGCGATATAAATTGGCAAAATGCCCTTGGGTTTCAACGGAAGAAAAAGATCCTTAAGCAGTTCTAGATCAATACATATAAGAATAGACTCGTAAATAAATTTTATATTATATTATTTCGAATTTTTTCTTGCAAGTGACCGAAATTTAAGTGGTATCAGTTTAGTAAGAAATATTATTTTTTTATTTTTTCGCAATATATAGAACATCGAAAACGGAGTCCATATACGACATGGGCATCCGTTTTCACATAGGCTGCTCCTGCCGTCTGAATCGGATTTCCGAATAAATTGTAGGCCAAATTGTCTTAAAAATTTTCATTAATTGCAAGCGAATTTTAGAGTGGTATCAATTGGGTTAGAAATGTTGTTATTTTAGCTTTCCATTGACATATATAATGTCAAAAACGGAGTCCGTATGCGATTTGGGCATCCGTTTTCGCGTGGGCGGCTCCTGCACTCCGAGCTTCCAAATAAATTTCACGTCATATTATTTCAAAGATTTCTGTTGACTAAGACTAAAGTGGTTTCAGTTTGGTTGAAAAAGGTTATTATTTTAGCTTTACATCGATACGTAGAACATTAAAAACGGAGTACGTATGCGATTTGAGCGTCCGTTTTCGCCGTGGGCTCTTTCTGCAATCCAAATTTGGTTCGCATTGTAGTTGTGATTTAGATTATTGAATACAGGACGGAAAAGGACTGACCAGTCGGATCCACGTGTCATGACGGACCGGAAATCCGAGAGATCAGAAAATCTTATTTACTTTAACAGTAGTACAGTATATATAGAGATATAGATATGCGGCCGGCCGTTTCGACATATGTTCAGATGCAATTTCTCTGCATGCTTTTGCAGCAAAACACGCGACACGTCAACTAGTACTAGTAGCATGCTATAACATATAGCCGGCAGAGGAGTCATAACATGTTTATTCACATTATTGACATAATATATACTAGTAGAGAACCTAACAAATTTATGCAAATTGTAATTTCAGATCGACAGTGCGCTCTTCCTCCCAGCAGACCAGGGACGGCATACACCACCAGGGAACCTGCATTACAATGTTGCTCTGCTCTAGAGAACCATATATAGGGCTTTCACCTTTATATTGCTTTGCAAATTGCCATCACCACCCTCATTTTGTTTTTCCCATTATCACAACTAATAACTCTGAGGAAAAAAAAAAAGCGACCAAAACAACTACAACTCTGGTGAGAAAGAAAAAAGGAACCCGGGCTGCCCACTGCACCATGCATGCCAGGTAAAAAACGACACCCATGTGCCACCATCGCTTCCTGTTGGTCCAACGGGCCGGGCCATTGCTCGACGAGCTAATGAATAGTTCAATCTAATGATTTTTTAACATAGGAAATGAGACCTTATAAAAAATAAATGAGTCAATAACTGTTCATAATGACTCTTGCTGCATTGGAGGGAAAAAAGATGTAGCACACGTGCCGAGGAGTCCTAATATAGATACTTCATGATGTATTTCTTTTTTCTTCCAATTTTTTTTCATGTTTGACGCTTTTCAGTTTAAAACACTCTATTTCAGAGTTAAACATTTGAGAACAAAGATAATACTAAACTGAAGAGAACCATGCTTGACAAAAGCAGAGTAGCCCCTCAAACGGTTTCTTTGCAGCCACAAGATAATACCTTCTTTTTCTATGCGAAAGCCGGGATGCATATATTTTGAAGTTTTTAGGAGCCAATATGCCCCCTCCCCCTTATTTTCATAAAAGGACCATGTTTCAGGAAATGGAGTTGTTTAAAAAAAACTATTGTTTTGCTAGTAGTAGTATCATGTTTGTTTTTTTTGTCTAAGACTATGCTCACCAGTGAACCTATACAGGGTGCCCAAAACCTACACACTGTAGAGTGTGTTTGAAAATATGAGCGTTTGGATGGACTCACTAATAAGAATAGCCTAATGCATGCAAACCCTAGGGTATGGCATTTTGCTCAGCTAGGCAAAGCAAGATCTATCGGCCAGTTTGGTTGCCGGGCAAAAACTTGCCTCGCCTTGCTGGTCCAGATAACGAAGCAAAACAAATGTTTGGATGGTTGACAAGCTTTCCTTGTAGTCTGTGCTGGCAAGGTTTTTCTTGCCTTTGGTAGAGAGCAAGATTGGCTCTCCTAGCCTGGCAAGGCTAGGCAAGGCCAGTGAGCAAAGCTAGGCAAACAATCCAAACAAGGGATCCATATTGGCAACTGGGCCTTGCTTGGAGTGCGTCTCTCTCTTTTTTGAGGAATACAGTACAAACGCCCTCCTATGAGTACTTCCAAAAAATTGGATCGGTATATCTTAAGATTAACGAAGTCACCGTGGACGCCTCGCTGTCGACGGAAACGTCGCCTACCACTTATATAATGTATAAAGCCGCTAAATTCTGGATTAATTCGCTCCCAACAAGAGTCGAATCCAAAATCTCTCTGGTGCCGCTAGAACTGCTGCAACCATTAGGATACAGGTTAATAAGCCCAATCGTAAAGTGATTGCCCAATTTGTGTGTCCGCTTTCCTGCAGTGGAGGCCCAACGGCCATCTTTTTTTTTTTTTTGCTTCGACCGGCAGCGCTACTGCCACGTGGGCCACGCAAGCAATAGCACTTGACTGATGAACTATATAGCAAACTGTTTCTCTAGGGTGAGCGATAATGCCTTGGCATGTATTTTTGCAATATTTTTCTATTTTATTTCCATTACAAGATATAATTGTTAAAGAGTAATGAAATTCATGATCAAGCCCATTTTGATAAATATGATATATGGGTCATAAATCGATTGTGATCTATGGCTACTTTATCCTTTATAAACGGTTTTTTTTTGTTAATTGGCATTTTGTATAACAAGGCACATTTTTTATTTTGACATTTAAAAACAAATAAATTAGTATGCATGTTGTATCGCATTTTGTCACAACAATTCTCCATGTTGTATCCCATTTTGTCACAATAATTCTAATAAATACTGCGGTTTATAGTTGGGAGTTTCAACGCACTTGTATCTGGTCCATGAAAAATGATAATCCTTGAAAACCATTTTTGCAGCTATTGAATGCATTTTGAAGAAGATTAATTTACTTATAGATTACTTTATTTATAAATGATAAAGAGAATAGTCTTTTCCCACCCAAAAAAGTTGAATCTAATTTCCCGCCTGCTGAAAGCGAAAAAACTAAAACTCCCGCCTTCCCCTCTGCTCCCGCCCGCTCTCCTCTCCCCTGCAACCACCACCAGCCGATCTGGGTGACGGCGGCGGCGCCAATCCGAGGAGAGCGAGCAGGCGGCGGCGGCGACGACATGCCGATCGAGATGCCCCGGGGGTTTCCGTTCGCGGTGGACACGTGGACTCCGGCGTCGTCGCTGAAGCGCCACCGGTTCCTCACCCACGCCCACCGCGACCACCTCACAGGCATCGCCGCCACCTCCGCCGTCTCCGCTTCGTCCCCGGTCTACGCCTCCCGCCTCACCATCCTCATTTCCCTCCGCATCTTCCCCCAGCTCGACCGCGCCGCGTTCGTCGAGCTGGAGGTGGGCGCGCCGCCGCTGCGCGTCCCCGACCCCGACGGCGACTTCGCCGTCACCGCCTTCGACGCCAACCACTGCCCAGGTTTGTCACATCACAGCGCGGCATCTCCTCCTCTGTGCCCCTCCTCGACGACGACTCGGATGGTTCACTCACCGTCTCCTACTAGCAGGCGCTGTGATGTTCCTGTTCGAGGGCCCCTTCGGCACCGTGCTGCACACCGGCGACTGCCGCCTCACGCCCGACTGCCTCAGCGCCCTCACCGCCCGCCGCATCGACTACCTCTTCCTCGACTGCACCTTCGCGCGATGCCCCCTGCACTTCCCCACCAAGGAGGACTCCATCCGTCAGGTGATCAATTGCATCTGGAACCACCCGAATGCGCCGGCGGTCTACCTCGTGTGCGACATGCTGGGGCAGGAGGACGTCCTCGTCGAGGTGTCCAGGGCGTTCGGATCCAAGATTTACGTCGACCGGGACAAGAACTCAGACTGCCACCACACGCTCACGCACGTCGCGCCGGAGATCCTCGCCGACGCCGCGCCCTCCTCCTCCCGCTTCCACGTCGTCCCGTTCCCGCGGCTGTCGGAGCGGGCCACGGAGATCCTCGCGCTGGCGCGCGCCAGGTGCCAGCCCGAGCCCCTCATCATCAGGCCGTCCTCGCAGTGGTACGCCTACTACGAGCCACCGGAGTCGTCGACGCAGCACAAACCGGTGCTGACGGAGCCGATGCGCGACGAGTTTGGGGTCTGGCACGTCTGCTTGTCGATGCACTCGTCCCGGGATGAGCTGGAGCAGGCGTTGGGGATCTTGAAGCCCAAATGGGCTGTCTCCACCACGCCTCCGTGCATGGCAGTGGACCTGAGCTATGTCAGGAAGCACTGCTCCCTGTCCCGGTTCGGCCTTGATGATCCCCTCTGGAAATTGCTCGGGATACCTGATGGAATGTCCACCGTTGCCGGCTCAGCGCAGGCAGTGCTGACAGTAGATGCGGTCGAGGAGAGTGAAGAATGCTTCAGTTCTTGTATTGATGATGATAAGCGTGCCTCTGATGATGGCAGCCAAGCAGAGGCTGCAGAAGCAATGCCGGTTGATTTTGAGATCAGAGTCGACCCGCCTGTGACACTATTCGGAAGTGTGAGGTTTGGATTACTGCAACATGACTCTGAACTGTGGAAACATGAGCATGTTGAGATGATTGGTGCTGTTGAACTTGAAGCCAAAGATTCTGCTACTGAAACTGGGAGGACATGTAACAACAGCAAGCCTGACGAGAGCGCTGGATTTCTCGATTTAACTGAAGCTGTAACAAAGGAGAAGCATTCAGTCTCTGAATCAGAGTTATTGAAGGATTCCAAATATGATGATGGAATTGAAGCAGTTGGTCTAACTGAACAAGGAAAGAAAGAGCTGAATTTGAGTGCAAAGCCTGAACAGTATAAAGATGACAAAGGGAGTGGAGAAGCCCAATTGGAAGCTCAAGAACAGAATGTGAATATTCAAGCTCATTTGACTGTCGAACGTAGACATAAAATGGAAATGACTAAAGAGATCTCAGCTGTGCATGTCACAGTTTCAGCTACAGTCAACAAGGAGGCAACAGAGGATGACACAATTACATCAAAAATCTGGAAGAACTCCGATCAAGACTCTGCAAGGGTGAGGGATTCTTCAAGCCTCATCGGATCATCAAAGGGTCTTAATCCAAGCCTGAGAAGGCTGTACAGGTCGATGAACGTGTCTGTCCCGCGACCTCTGCCATCACTCGTTGAGCTCATGGAGGCCTCCAAGCGACCCAGAGTTTCCCGAACTGTAGAGCTATAGGATTATCTATTCATATGATGCTATGAAATTAGGTCTCTGTGTTGAAACTCCATTGCTACTTGCTTAGTTACATTGTGGCTCAACAATGAATTCGGATTGATTTGATTATGTGAAGAGGCAAAGTTAAAAAAATTGCCATATTTTTTTTTAAAAAAGTGGAAAAACCTTGCACCAACAAGTCTAAAGCTTGCAGTAGAGTAGACAGCAATGATGTATTTCGCTGAAGACACATCTTTTATACTGAACTCACTTTTCCAGCACTGTGTACACCCATGTCATTCATCTTCTTTGTCTAAAACTGCAACACATGTGCTCTGACTTGCTATTGCAGAACATATATCAGGACAACCTGCAGTTCATGAACTCCAGATGTGAAAAATATGACTGTAGGAAATTGCTGGAAAGAAGCCAGTATTCACGCACTTGAACTTCTGAGAACTACAGGCCAAGCATAAGGTTCATATCGGGTACAGACATGGGAGCCTTTTGTTTTTCTCATCTTTTTTGTGCTAGTACTGAGGAGCCCTTATGTTGAAAACTTGAAATCATGTGGATCACAGCAACATTGCTTAAATGAGTTGACTAGCTGCTAGAGTTAATTGCGAATGTGGGCATTGGGATGGGCTCCTACGTTCATATTTTTGAAGCAGTAGTGACTGTTGAGCACCATTGGAATGTTTGAACCTAATGATTTTTAAGATAAAAAAATGAGTAAATGATTATTCATAATGATTAACTCCATTGGGGAAAAAGAGGTACCAAGCAGCCCTAAGATAATGCATTTTAAACTAAAATGAGAGAACTGTAGAAAGTACATGCTGAACAAGAGCCCCGTAGCCCATGAATCGGACTGTTTCTTGACAGCCATTACTGGCTGCCACTGCGAGGCAGCCAGTGTTCTGTCCTGATTACATGAGGATTTTTTTTTTTCTATGTGAAGGCTGAAGGCATATGTACCTTACCTTTTCCTATTTAAATAAATTTCGTTTGGAGTTATAGGAGCCATATGTGTCCTTTTTTCTATTTTAAAACGATCTTGTTTCAGATAATTGAGTTGTTTTTATATGGCATACTCAGTACTCAATGGTTCAAAAACTGCTGTTCTCTTCTAGTATCATGTGTTTTTCTGGCCTGGTGTGGTGGGGTGCCGTGTGGAGGTGCATTTTGGGAACATTATTCTAAGATGAGACTGAGAGAAGATTTTTTTTATCTACATCATGGTTTGCACTCTTAGCCTATGGTAGCCTTGGGATAATGGTTATTATTAAGAAACCATCTATCGCTTGGTCAACATAATCTGAACTACATATGGAATCCTGTAAAGTTCATACAGGATGCGGGGAAGACTGATGTTGGTTTCATGTTTGTTTCTAGTATGGCTTGTCCTTTGGAAACTTAACCTAACAATTCATTTAGATGTCAAAGTGAGATTGTTCTGTTTCTGCAAGTCTTTAGAGTTGATGGATAATTGGCATTTGTTTGAAATCTGACCAGCCTCTTATTTTCATATGTAGTCTTGATTGTGTTCATTGTAGCATAATCGTTGTTTATATTCCAATACTTACCTGGGGTAATAATTCCATGGTAGCTTGTGGGATAAACTCCTATGTCATAATTTTCAAGTAGCGGTGACAGGTGACTAGGTGAGCACCAAAATAATACTTGAATCAAGTCTAATGATCTTTAAGACAAGTAATAAGTTACTGATTTTTGTGTACACACCTTTAAAAAGTTGGAATAATGCATGCCTCTTTTAGTCTTGTTCAGATGTGATTATGTCAGTGCATCCTTGATCTTGTACTGCACTAGCTTAGTGATCCATTTTCATGTTTGACTACGTTATAAACTGGAACAGGATCATGGTCATGGGCTTGCAGTTTGAACACGGTGAAGGGCATGCGATGAGCTGGATGCATTAGCTGCTCCTGACTGCTGTCTGGTTTAAATTCTTTTATGGAATCTTGTACATTTTATTTGAGTAAAAAAAATTTGTCCTTTTGTTGCTCATTCACATGATGTGGCAATGTTAATGAGATGAACCCCTAACTTTCCCTCTTGATGTTGTCCCCTAGGATCTGAAGTTCATGACCAAGCCAACTCCATGCTGTCCAAAACTACAGCACATGTTCTCTGACTTGCTATGGCAGAATACAGATCAATACAACTTGCCGTTCATAGACTCCAAATGTGAAAAAAAAAAATGTCAGCGGGAAACTGCTGAAAGGAATCATTATTCACAAAATTGAATTCTAATTAAAAACTTTGCTGCGTTATCTGTTTTGGTCCGCAGAATCAGAGAATTCACCTTGCAGGAAATACCCCGTCCAGACTTGTTTCATCCGTTAGATCAAGAGATGTACGGCCCGGATTGCCGGTGGATGTTTGCAAAATAGTCCTTGGAGTGAGTTCGTGACCGATCCGGACGAGAGGAGGAAGAGGAGTCGAGCACGGGTGCGGCGGCGGCGGCCTCTCAAAAACCCCAATCAAATCCAACCACCGAGGAGGCGACTAAGGAGGCGACAATGGCGACGGGCGGCGGCGACACCGGCGGCGCGGGCGACGGCGAGTTCTACCTGCGGTACTACGTGGGGCACAAGGGAAAGTTCGGGCACGAGTTCCTCGAGTTCGAGTTCCGCCCCGACGGCAAGCTCCGCTACGCCAACAACTCCAACTACAAGAACGACACCATGATCCGCAAGGAGGTCTTCGTCTCCCCCTCCGTCCTCCGCGAGGCACGGAGGATCATCCAGGAGTCCGACGTGCGTCACCCAGCACCCCCCCCTTCTTCACTTATTCCTCCCATCCATTCGATTCGGTTCGAATTGTTTAACCTAGCCTAGGGTTTGCTGCTGACAAGCGAGTGACGGCTCTGTCTCATTGTGATTTCTTCTCAGATTATGAAGGAGGACGACATCAACTGGCCGGAGCCCGACCGCATTGGCCGGCAGGAGCTCGAGATCGTCATGGGCAACGAGCACATCTCCTTCACCACCTCCAAGATCGGCTCCCTCGTTGACGTCCAGTCCAGCAAGGACCCCGAGGGCCTCCGCATCTTCTACTACCTCGTCCAGGTCTGCCCCCAGCTCTCTGCACTGTTTGTTTGCTGTGGCGCTTCAGGATCTTGATTGATCACCCTAGCTTCTAACTGACATTGCATATACATACCTATACGCCACTTGTTATGCCTGACACCCTGATGCTAGCAACATCTCAGTTGTGGTAGTTTCTATTGTTGATGACCTTCAGAACTTGATTTAGAATGTTCATATTTGGCGCATACATGGGAGCCATTTGGTTTTCTCATTTATTTTGTGCTGGTACTGAACAACCCTTCCCCCTTACGTTGACATCATGTGGATCACAGTGACATTTCTTAAATTAGTTGATTAGCACCTTTGGAATATTTGAGTTAATGATTTTTAAGATGAGAAATGAGTCAGTGACTACTCGTAATTACTTACTCCATTGGGGAAAAATAAGTGCTTAGCATTCCTAAGAATAAATTAATGCATTTTTATATACTAAAATAAAGATAACTGTAGAAAGCACATGCTAGACAAGAACATAGTGGTTTTGGGGGTGGTTTCGCCACCTCCTTTTGTACTTTATTCTCTCTTCTTAATGAAATGAAGCACAACTCTCCTCTGTTTTCAAGGGGGGGGAAAAGATTAGCCCCATAGTCACACCGTTTCTTGGTAGTCATTAGTGCCGTGCACTATGCAGCCAGTGTTCTGTCCTGATTATACCTTACAAAGGTTTTTTGCTATGTCAAGCCATGTGTTCCTTATGTTCTTACTTTTGGAGTTTTAGGAGCCATATGTGTCCTTCTTTTCTTTAAAAAGGATGTTGTTCAGAAAACCAAGCTGTTTTTATATGGCACACTAAATACTCATTGGCTCAAAAACTGTTGAGGATACATTTTGGGAACATTATCCAAAGCTGAAGGATGCTTGTTTCATTTTATTTATGCTATGTTTTGCACTCTTTCCTTTTGTAGCATTGGGATGATTGTTGTTACTAAGTAACTATCTATCACTTCATCAACATAATCTGAATTGTAGCCCCCACTTGTGCTACCTGGGATCCTGTGAAGTTCATACAGGATGCAGGGGAAGACTGATGTTGGTTTTATGTATTGATGCAACACAATTACCTACATGCTACAAAAAAATTCAAAATTCCAAATCTACCACGTAAAATTTTGTACAGCCTAATGTGCCACCGTTTTATTTTTTCTGACCCCTCAGCATCACTGCCGTCTATTTTGGCTCTAATGACAAGGGAACAGAGGACAAAATGTCCAAAATGCCCTCGGTTTAGGTTCCATAGTAAACTGTTGCCCTTTCCCTGCAAGATCCTTTCAGTTAAAATGAAAAAGGCACAATCAATAGAAAAACGTTTTAGAGTAAATTACAAAGAACTACTGTGCACCAATCCTAATAAGAGACTAGTCAAACTGTAAAAGAAATACCAGTAGCATATGTAGTTGTATGATTAATTTAGCTACATCTAGATCAGCTTTAGATTAGTATGGACTGATGATGGATTAGGCAGGCACAGCATCAAACTGTAACCACCTTATTTGCTTCTGTCTCTCCAACTCCATCGATTGATGAGGGATGAAGGCAGGAATGGCATCTAACTGCTCCTCTTGATTCCATTGCTGACACCATATCACAATACTAAGTAGCACAATATCCCTGCCTTGGCAAAGAAAGAGATCCCACTGAACACTAAATAACAAAACTTTGGAAGCAGATGAAATAACACCCTTCGCACAATAGCTTCAGTAACAAGGCAGGAAGCACCTGATGGTTACCTGTCATTACCATGATAGCATCTAGAGAAACCATCGTGTGCTTTCTAGAATTAACTCTGCATTATTTTCGAGATGGAGATAGACCAGGTAAACTCATTTGTTCTTTCCTCCATAATACCATAAATATGTGACCAAATCAAATGTAACATTCAAGAGAATAATCTTGTCTCTAACTAGTACCCGCCATGCACCCATAGTGCTCAGTCCTTGGCCTGATCCTATACTCACTGACCTTGGAGCAAGGCACCTCCTGCCTTCGTCCAGCAGCCCACCGTGGTTGCAGAAGCTCACCGTGGTGAACGTGATCACATTTGGTGCATTGTTCTCTGTTGGTGCCATGCAGTCCAATCCAGCTGAACACTTGGCACATGAGCTCCACCGCACTGCAATGCACATTGATACCCAGCATAACCGCAGCAATCACCAGCTTTGGCGCATGTTAGGGAGGCAGAAGGGGGGAGGCAGTTGCGAGGGCAAAACGCGTCACTGACCATGCTCAGGTGGCACATGGTGAAGGTTTCTGCAGTTGTGAGGGTGAGGCAGATGGCGTTGAGGTGGCCGGGGCAGAATGGGCATGGAGGCTCTGGGGGAGGCAGGCGTCACCGGAGGATTCATGGGGCCGTTGAAATTGAATGGGAGCTGTGCGAGGAGGTGGTAGGTCATTGTAGGGAATGGAGGAGAGGAGTCTTGAGGAACAAAGGCTCTGGTGCTTGTTGCTGGAGGAAGAAGGGGTAAAATCGCCATTTAGAAAAATTCAGACATAACCATGTGGCAATTGCCCCCTTAGTTAATGTAGGTGACGGCAGTGACACTGAGGGGCCAAAAATACTAAACCAGTGGCATAATGGGCTCTAAAACTTTTTAGTGGCAGATAAGGTCTATGGATGCCTTTTTTAGTGGCTCAGAGCCTCAGAGGTATCTGCCTCTTATTTTGAGGTTTCTAGTATGTCCTGTCTTTTGGAAACTTAGGCACTTTACAACCTAATAGTAATCCACTTAGATGTCAAAGTGAGATTATTCTGTTGCTGGTTGCTGCAAATCTGCAGAGTTGATGGATAATCACTATTTCTTTGAAATTTGGTCAGTTCTTTTTTCAAACTGTAGAATTGATTGAGTTCATGGTAGCTCAACAATTGTTCACATTCCATTTCTTGCCGAAGGAAATAAATCCGGCTAGCTTGTGGGCAATGGGATGATATTTTTCAACTAGTGGTGGCGGGTGGGCACCAAACTAATAGATAGTGGAATCAAGTTAAATGACTTCTAACACAGGCATTGAGTCAATGATTTTTGTGCACTCTCCTTAAAAAATGGCCAAATGCATCCCTCTTGTGATCTTGTAATAGACGTGATCTTGTAATAGACGTGGTTATGTCCATGCATCCTTAAACTCCTGTTGCTGGGCTAGCTCAGTGAATGATTTTCATATTTTCACTACAGTATAAACTGTTAGTGGATCATTTCATGGGCTTGCGGTTTGAACATGGTCCAAGGACATGTAATGAGCTGGATTCATTAGTTGCTCCTGACTGTTATTTAATTTAAAATATTGTATGTATGAAAGCCAGTACATTTTCTTTTAAGTAAAAACCTGCTACTTTTGTTGTTCACTGGACATGGCACTGCAAATGAGTACATATTCCTAACTTCCTCTCTTGATATTTCTGCCCTGCAGGATCTGAAGTGTTTTGTTTTTTCACTTATCAACCTCCACTTCAAGATCAAGCCAATCCAGTCTTGAGCTCTATTCCATGCTGTCTCCGCGTAATTGTGTTATGAAAACGTGGATGTCGGGTACCATGTAAGATACTGTTGAGTTTGTGTGGATGAGCTCGGCTTTATGTGGTGCACTGGTGGAAGTGGAACCTTTTAACGTTTGGCTACGATTGATGTTTGGATTATGCAAACTGCGGGTAGTAGTGGATGATATTTATTCCACCTCCAGTTTCCTGTTGTGCATTTCTTGTCCTACCCTTTTTCTGTTGTTTATATGCTGCACAACCTGCTTTGTGCTCATTGTCTGTGCTGTGGCGAAGGTACTGGCACAGCACAGTGATGGGTGTTTGATTTGCCCTTGACTTGTGGTGATCCAAGTCCAGCCAGTTGCCATCAGAGGGCATTCTGTTGAGAATAGCCCGTGGGGTTGGCTGTCAAAAACGACTTGACTCACCAAAAAAGACAGTGCAAGGAACCTTTGGTTTTTATAAAGCAGCACGTGAGAAAGCCACCACGGGACCTACCTATTGTATCTTTAATCGGATGCGCGTTGTCTGCCTAATGCAATGGCAGTGTTGACAATCCATGGTTGTGGAAAGATAGCATCACCTTCTTTGCAGGAGCTGAGAACAGTGTTAGGTACCCGGGGGTTCCTTTGCTTTGTTTACCTTTTTTTTTTGGCTTTAGGGATTCCTCATTCTGTCAATGAGGTACTCGTGATAGTCTAGATGATTCTGCGATGACAGGTTGGGCCATGTTTATACCATTCAGATTGTTACAGTAGCCTCAGTCTTAAACGAGAATAGTTGTAACACAAGCGACCCATGATTATTGTGTTTCTTGTTTGCTGTTGGGAACCAAGGCAAATTAGAACGACGAGCCATAGAAAATCGGAAAAGAAAAAAAGGAAAGGTTGAAACGGGAGGGTGAGGTTCAGAGACTGAAAAAGGGCCAGATCATCAGATCAACACAAAGTGGAGAGAGACATGCACGAACAAGATGCTGAAATCCCGGTGCCAGGTGCTGAGGTGCCCCAAAACCAAGGGAAACAACAGTCCTCACTGATGCAAACATGCAAGTAATCCTTTTGGTCTGCGTCGGCATGCGAGGACAAGCCCCCCATGTTACCTCAATTGCACTGTCGTTGCTATTGCATTGGGGGTGGCAAGCGGCAAGCTGCTGCTTTCCTTCAAATCTCGCGCACCACAAAGCCCAAATGGTCCATATATCAGCTATTGTGTGTTACATGAACCGTCATCGTCAGCTCAACCAAAGCCAAAGCGCATGAAAGCTGCCAGTATGTGTATGCGTCCAGGAAAGAAGATGCTGAGAGACACCTTTTCCCTCCATTCCATCTCCATGCATGTGACGATGGATTATATTTCTTTCACCTGTCGTCTGCCTTGTAGAATGAGAATTGGTCCTCATCAGTATAATTTTGGACCACAAAACAAATTAAGCCTGTTTTCCTGTCTATTTCCAAAATGCTATATATTGATTCTCATCTGGTTTTAGTTGCTGTACGTCTTAGTTTACACAGGCTTTCTTCAAGGGAGGTTGTAAAAAACACGGAGCTAGGTACGTAGAATGACAATTGTAGCTCCTTTTTAACTGAATCAGTTGTTCAGTTAACATGACAACATGGTCAAGTGCACGGCACTTGGCCATACTCATCTGTCCAAAGCCTATCAATAGACAGACGACAGACATTCAATACGACGTGGTTTGTTGAAGGACGATCTGCCTTTTTCATGCATGTGCATGCTATATAAATCGACTTGCTCTGAAAGTTAAAAATCATGGTCGTATACGTTGAAGTAGACTGCAAATCTATCCAGCTCTTATTTATGCGCGGTTGGACTTTGTATGTGAGATTAAATGAATGAATAATCAGCTGAGCTGAAGCATGTGTTTAGGAAAGAAGATGATGTGAATGAGGGCCTGAGACACACACCCTCTCTCTTCCATTCCATCTCCTTGTGCAATATATATCTTCTTGTACCTGTCTTGGCCTGCCTTTCTTTCTCCTCTCATGCCTACTACCTTTCAGGCTTAGTTAATTTTTAAGCTACATTTTGGACCACCAAACTGAAGCCCCTTTCTGTCCAATGCGGTATAGCCTCTCATCTGGATTATTCACTTCTCGTATGCTTTCTTCAAGAGGAGAAAACGAGGTAGACAGTAGGATTGCAGTTTTTCAATTTTCACCAACACAAAAGCGAGTGCATAACTGCATATACTAGTCACTAGCTTCTAGTAAAACCATCTTGCTAGCTTCTAGTAGCTCAGACAGTTGCCAGACATATATGAGTACATATGGTCAAGTGCACGGCTCTTGCCCATACCCATCTAAGTCAAAACATATTTATTCAATCCTATATCGTTCGTTGGAAGATGCTGCACATTTCCCTCGTATATATGCTCAAAAGATTGTGACAATAATAATCATGTTACTACGTACACCGATATGATGATTCCGATCCAGGCACTAAGTGCACTTACAACGTTGCAAACATTGACGTAGTGCAGATTATCTTCATACGATGAATGGTGTTCTGTTCTGTTAAGTGTTAACTGAAGCACTAGATATATATTTGTTCTTCAGAAGTTAACTCTTAGTACAACAACAGATATTTATGAGTGCAACTCAAACGCTGGTGTACGCAGTACGTACAGATGAGCAAGACAACAAGAGTGAGAGTAGCTAGTGTTTGCTACCAAAATCATACATAGAAGAAACGACACACACACACACATAGGCTCATGACTTGACAAATTATACATGGCCATTATAATATAGTACGTTGTCATTATGTACTAAGTATGTATTCGACGACGGACGACACGAACGAATCAAGTGATGGAATGAAACCAAGTGATGAGGCCACAGTGACGGAGACGCATCGACCAGTTTCTTCAGCTAGCCGGTAGATGAGAGGAGCGCGATGATGTCGAGCGCGACGGAGCAGAGCTGCTCGAGCGCCTCCTCCCTGGCGGCCAGCTCGGCGGGGTACCGCCCAGGCCTCCGCCGCCGGAACAGCGCCCTGCACACCCGCGGGTACTCGGCGGCGGCGCCGACCTGCACGGCCGCAGAGTCGTAGTCCCGCGCCGCGATGGAGCCCCTGGCGGCGCCCAGCGCGTCGCGTGCGGCGTCGTACTTGGCGGCGCAGGCGCGGAGCAGCGCCTTCAGCGTGGCGTCGGCCTGCGCGGCGGTGCCGACGCCCACGGGGGCGCCGGTGCCATTGGCGAGCGCGGCGGCCGTGGCGGCGCCGCCCGAGGCGTTGGTGGCCGCGGCCGAGACGGCGATGGCGGAGAGGCCGCGCACGTCGGCCGTGGCGCTGGACGGGTCGGCGCCCAGCGCGGACACGCACAGCTCGTAGTAGGCCGTGGAGTTGCACGTCGCGCGCACCAGTGCCGGCGCCGCCGGCGGTTGAGGCGAAGGAGCCGGGGATGATGATGACGGGTAGTGGTGCTTGGTGCCGTTCCCGTGGGCGTGGGCGTGGCTCTTGTGCGCGGACGGCGACGTGGCCGCCGGAGGGAGGGCCGCCGCCAGCGACAGGAGGAGGAGGAACAGTAGTACCGGTGGCAGGGTGGTGGTCTTGGCGGCGGTGGTGGCTGCCATTATTGGATCGATCGAGCGAGAGCCACGTACGGCGTGCTAGAGGTCTACTGGGTATGTTCGTCGTGTGTGACGATGAGACGGAGAGCTTTGGTCTTGTAGCTAGCTTTAATTTGGTGTGTTGCTTCAGTTTTTGTGTTGGGAGTGAAGGGAGGAAGCAAAGAGGGTGATCGATGCGGTTTTATAGGATGGGATTGGAGAGCATATCGTTAGTGGAGTACGACCACGTACGTACACATGACATGCTTAATGCTTTCCTCATTTCCCTAAGTAATGGCACGGTGCTCACCTACTACCATAAACTAGTTCGTTAGGCAAAGTCTAGAGAGCACGATTAACTCATGATGTCGTTTCCTTGCAGATTATAGGAAACATTACTCGATCCACTCTATCGAAGCAGGGACGTGAAATGACTTTCTTTTGGTTTTGGAATAGAAATCGAACAGCAAATTCAAGTGCGTTTTCTTTTCCTGGCTCGAGATCAGGACTGGCTGCTTTTTAGTGCTTCACTCACTGCTGTTTAGTGTTTGACTGTTGCACATATAATGTATGTATAATAGGCATGCTTTTGCTTGCTTTCCTTTCCATCGGCTTAACAACATCTTTTTTTATGTGTGTAAATTCAGAACCTACTCCTTTTGTTTTCATATTATATACGTGTCACCCGTTTTCAGACCGCCACACCTGGGAACCTGTCTGGCACGCAGGCCCAGATAGATGGTCAATGGGGAACACGGGCTTGGAACAGGCCAGATTCCCCTCCGATGGTAAATGGCTGGACTTGGATCACCACAAGTCCACAATTCCCTGGCATACCAAGCAATGAGACAATCTGGGCTCCCATTACTGTGCATGTGTCACCTTCGGCGAGGTGCTGACAGCCAAGTCCCAGGAGGTTCAGCATATCTCTACCTCTCTACCTAATATTAAAGAGAATAAGGTTTCACGGCCCATCATAAAGTTTGGTCTGTCGTGATACGTGGGTCTATCCTGTCAGCCACCCAGCCTACGTTTAGGCTGTCCGTGTCCCGATCTGTCACCCCGTCTCCCCTTATATTTTCTTTCTACGGAGTACTGCAAAGTGCAGATCGATTTTTGTGCAACTTCAAACCGAGATAGACAAGACTGAGAACGCGACAAGATCCAATCAAAGAGAAACGATCTCTTATCTCTCCACTGGAGAAGCTCAGGCTTCTTTTGCTGTTGCTGGGGAATAAAGAAAAGAATTCGGAAATCAAAGCAACCTCGAGCTTTTCAGATCACCCACCACGTTACTGCCCCATATCGACAAGAAAAAAATTAACTCCACCAACAACTCGAGGAGAGCACTGCACACAAGATTGGTGTATGACACTGAATTTAAAAGCGTGGAATCTGTGCGGTTTTGAACCATATTTGTTCGGCCAGAGGCACTCAACATTGTTTTCCGATACAACGTACGGGCATATTTTCTATTTATCTATATATATATCTATCTATACCTAATATATCTGCTTAATATTAAAGCAATTAAAGTTTCACGGTTCTCGATCCACGGTGCGTCCTGTCAGATTGGTTCCACCTGTCAGCGACTTCCTCCGTGACCTCTCGCGTCCCTCTCGCCCGGAGGGACGAGTCCGCAACCGCCGTGGGATCCACACGAATCAAATTCTGAGTACGAACGGCAATAGAACTCATCGAAAAAACTGCCCGATAATCTCCTATAATCCTTTAAGGCCCAACAAACAATAAAACACATCCAAATACCAACATACAATAGTACCAAATCGTCGGTGGAACACCAAAATACTCTACTCATAAATCATAAGTAAGAAATTTGTAGAGAAACATGTGAGCAAACAAAATCGGTGGACAATCGAGATCCTTCCTGTGTCAGGAAGAAAAAAAGGGGAAAATAAGATGCAGCGAGAACGGCAACAATCCAAAGGAACAAATCACAAGTGGAAGGAACAAGAGAACGGACGGATGGACTTCTCGAAGCTTTGCTGCGACCTTGCCGAACGCATGAACAGAGGAAGGACAGGCTCGCTCGGATGGAGTTACGACCTCGCCGAATAGGAAGGACGCCTGGCAAGGCGCCGCGGTTGCGAGCTTGTGTGAGAAGAGGGTGGAGCGGGTTAGGGTTAGCTAGCAGCCCATGTGCTTGAGAGACGGCGAATTCGGACCATCCGATCTCATCATCCAATGGTCAGGAAGAGGCGCGGAGAGAGATGGGCTTGGGCCCCAGCACTGGTCTGGCCACGCTTGATTGGGCGGGCTCATTTATAGGCTATGTTCTTTTCAAACATTTTTAATTTTCATTCTTTTTATTCAAATTCTCCAAATTTTAGGCAGCAATTTTGAGATTAACTTACCAATAAAATTATCAATCTAATCCATGATTTGTGGTGCCTCACGAGATCAGAAATAGTCTGGCCGTATTCTTTAGCACATGCTTGCCTAAAAATTTAATAGATGTTGTAAACCTTGCAACCTCATCCCTATCCAAGGATTTTTGAATGGAGCTAATGAAAATAAAATTATATGAAAAATATCTAGATGAGACAAGGCAGTGTTGCATGGTGCGTGGAAGCAAGCACAATGCGGTTGCAAAAGAAACCAACGGCGGCTCGAGTCAGAGCGGCCCTTCCTTTGTCGTATTAGTACATAAGCCATCTCCATCTGTCACATCCGTCCGCCATTCTCTGTGTTCTACCAGGTTGAACCAGTCGTCTAACTTCACGGATGCAGATCAGGTGGATTGTAAGTTATGGATCTAAGGCCTAAACTCAAATCGGATCCATATAAATATAGATCAGTCGTTTCCAAAACTAATATGCAGTCCAGATACAAAGACGAGGCAGATAATATGTACAAAATGCGGCAGCGTGTCTTATTTCATTTAAACATTAAATAAACAAAATTAACATGCAGAATTCAATATTCATATATATAATTTGAAAAAAAACTAATACTTAATATTTTTTTATTATCATGGGTGGGACACACATTGAACATATATATTGAGAAAACATGTCGAGTATGTCGCTCCGCCCGAGATATGTTCATCACACATCCTATTAGTAAAAATGTATTTTGAATTATCTTTTCTGATTATCATTTATTTGCAATGTTCGCGTCTTAATTTCACATGATTTTCTAAACTTAGATTTATGTAGTTATATTAACTATATCGTGATCTGTTCACATATATAATTTTTATCTTTTATTTTAATAACATGAATACATATTGTATTTCTTTGCGTTATAAGAAAACATATAGTTAAATCATCTAACAAAACATACTTTTAAATTATATATTTTATAAAATAGTGTCATAATTTGTGTTGCACCGGGGCCTCAAAATCCAAGGTACGGCCCTGCTTCTTTGGTTTCCATCCATTCGAGAGTGAGCTGAAAGGCGAGTAGGAATTGGTTGCTGTGAGAGCTTCCTTGCTGGGGCATCTCCAACATTCTCGACGATCCGCCTCAGCTCCTCCGATCCGCCGCTCATCCCGGCCGGGGTACCACAGCGCCATGGATGGTATCAGCGGCGTCGGCACGGCGTGCGGGGGAGATGGCGTTGACGCGCACCCCGCCACCGCCTTCGACGCGGTGTATGCGGGTGGGGCAAGGCCGCGGTGCTGATGGTGCCGCGACGGCACGGGACCATGACGCGCGTGGCGTGCTTGAGCCCTGCCACGACGTGGTCGAAGAGGAAGTCGCTTATGTCGAGCGACCGAGCCTAGCGGGGTCGGGGGAGGCTCAGGGCGCATGCTTTTGCTTGCTTTCCTTTCCATCGGCTTAACAACATCTTTTTTTATGTGTGTAAATTCAGAACCTACTCCTTTTGTTTTCATATTATATACGTGTCACCCGTTTTCAGACCGCCACACCTGGGAACCTGTCTGGCACGCAGGCCCAGATAGATGGTCAATGGGGAACACGGGCTTGGAACAGGCCAGATTCCCCTCCGATGGCAAATGGCTGGACTTGGATCACCACAAGTCCACAATTCCCTGGCAAACCAAGCAATGAGACAATCTGGGCACCCATTACTGTGCATGTGCCACCTTCGGCGAGGTGCTGACAGCCAAGTCCCAGGAGGTTCAGCATATAAATATAAACAAGACAAAAGGGTAGCGTGCCAAGCCACAAGAAAAGAACACACAACAGGAAACTGAAAAAAAAATCCATAAATACCACTCACTACTACAGATAGTTTCAATGCAATCTAAACATGAATCCCGGCCAAACGTTAAAAGTTCCACTTCCACCCAGTGCGCCACACAAAGCCGAGGGCATTCACCACAAATTCAACAGTATCTTACATGGTACCCAACTCTCTAATTCACATTGTCATAACACAATTACAACGAGACAGCATGGAATGGAGCTCAAGACTGGATTGGCTTGATCTTGAAGTGGAGGTTGATAAGTGAAAACACAAAACACTTCAGATCCTGTAGGACAGAAACATTAAGAGGTTAAGTCAGGGATACATCACATTTACATGTCCTGTGAAGAACAAAAGGACCAAGTTTTTACTCAAAGGAAATGTACAAGCTGTCTTATAATAACTTAAACCAAACAACAGTCAGTCCAATGCATCCAGCCCATGCATGACCATTATCCAGTTCCAGTTTATAATGTAGTCAAAATCAAAATGAAACACTAAGCTAGCCCAACACAAATTTAAGGATGCACTGACACAATCACATCTACACAACTACACAAGACTACAAGATGAATGGATTTGCTATTTTTTTAAGGAGATTACACAAAACTCATTGCCCCGTTGCTTGTCTTAAAAAAATCATTTGACTTGAATCAAGTATTCCTCTAGTGCTCACCAGTCACCACTACATGAAAAAAATTGAACATAGAAGTCTATCCCATTGCCCACAAGTTACCCTGGAATGATTTCCTCATGCAAGTATTGCAATGTAAATCTTTCCTCCAAATGCATCGTGCGATAAATTGCTTAGTGTTCCCTAAAAAAAATATTGGAATGTAAATAATGGACTAATGGCTGAGTTATCATTAACTCAATCAAGACTACACTACAAAAACCAGAGACCGGCCAAATTTTAACGAAATGCCAATTATTAATCAACTCTACCGATATGAAGCAACAGAACAATCTCATTCTGACATCTAAGTGGGATTGTTATTAGGTTGTAAAGTGCCTAAGTTTCCATAGAAGTACAAGAAAAATCATAAAACCAATATCAGTCTCGCCCTGCATCCCATATGAACTCCACAGGATCCATATGTTGATGAAGTGGTAGAGAGTTTCTTTTCTTAGTATTAACAATTATCCCAAGGCTACCAAAGGATGATAAGAGTACAAATCATAGTGTGGAACTGTGGATAAAATAAAACAAGCATCTCTGAGCTTAAAATAATGTTACTAAAATGCACACCCACCCGGCAAAAAAAAAAATGGTTGCAGAAAAATAACAGTTTTTGAACCAATGAGAATATGCCCTATAAAAACAACTCAGTCACACATGGCTCCTAAAACTCCAAACAGGGGTTTATTCAGATAGGAAAAAGGGGTAGGGTACAAAAATGTTTTTTTCAGGTAATCACTAATCAGGACAGGACACTGGCTGCATGGCACAAATGGCTGCCAAGAAGCAGACCGACTAAGGGGTTTTTTATCTTTATAAAATCATCATCAGATTCAGATGTTTCAAAGGTGCTAGCCAGTTACTGCTGCTTCAAATATATGAATGAAGGAGCCTATCCCGATGACCACATTCTGCAATTAACTCTAGCACCTTTAATTAACTCATTTAAGGGCAGCTAAGCACAACCAGAAAAGACAGGACAAAGCCAAAAGGTTCCCGTAACAAATGTGAACCTAATGCTTAGCTAAGGTATATTCAAAATCAAGTTCTGAAAGCAGCTTTCAACATTAGAAATTATCACAACTGAGATGCATGTCGGTAGCATCAGATGAACAAACAGTGCAGGCAGTTGGTGGCAGACCTGGACGAGGTAGTAGAAGATGCGGAGGCCCTCGGGGTCCTTGCTGGACTGGACGTCAACGAGGGATCCGATCTTGGAGGTGGTGAAGGAGATGTGCTCGTTGCCCATGACGATCTCGAGCTCCTGCCGGCCGATGCGGTCGGGCTCGGGCCAGTTGCCGTCGTCCTCCTTCATGATCTGAGATGAGAAGAAGAAATCAATCACAATGAGATGAGAAGGAGAGGGAGCCGAATCGAATGGATGGGAGAGGGGAATAGAGAGAAAAGGGGGAGCGCAGCACGCACATCTGACTCCTGGATGATCCTCCGTGCCTCGCGGAGGACGGAGGGGGAGACGAAGACCTCCTTGCGGATCATGGTGTCGTTCTTGTAGTTGGAGTTGTTGGCGTAGCGGAGCTTGCCGTCGGGGCGGAACTCGAACTCGAGGAACTCGTGCCCGAACTTGCCCTTGTGCCCCACGTAGTACCGCAGGTAGAACTCGCTGTCGCCGGTGTCGCCGCCGCCCGCCGCCATGGATTCTTCTTCTTTTTTTTTCCTCACTCGCCTCCTCGGAGATTGGATTCGATTGGAGAGGGGACTTGGGGGGTTTTGAGGGGACGATGCCGCCGCCGCCGCCGCAACCGGGGTCGAGCTCGAGTCCTCTTCCTCCTCTCGTCCGGATCGGCCACGGACTTCACTCTCTGCAAATATCCATCGGCAACCTACTCAATCTGGACCGTACGTTCCCTTGATCGAACGGACGAAACGCTTTGCGGATATGCCACCACCTGGGTTTACTGGACAGCTGGAGCAACAGCGCCAGAATTTGGGATAAATTCGCATACCTCACGTAATTTGACATTCGATTTGTGTGCTTTTCCGAAAATGCATCTAAGACATGTGTTTTTTTCATTTTGAATGTTTCTCTCTATTATTTTCAATTTCAATATTTTTCATTTCATATTTGTCATCCTAAGAAGTTGACCTGTACCTCAAATAGCTAGCTGACTGGCCTTTAGGGCTTGTTTGGTAGGAAGTTTTTTCTTGGTTTTGGAGTAATATCATGGTTTTGATCAATACTGCGGTTTTAAAAGCTAAAATGTGTTTTGTTGGTACAATCAAAACACGGTTTTTGGTACACGGTTTTGGATACAATCAAAACACCGTAGTATTTTTTGAGTTTTGGAAACTCAGTTTTCCACGGTTTTCTTCGGTGCCGCTCGAAGCCCGCCCGACGCTCTCTCCTCCTCCAGCTCCGGTTCGGCCTCCCGCAGCCGCGCGGCTTCCTGTGGTCCGCCTCCACCCCGAACGCCGTGCGTCCCACCACCGGCGCCGCCTCCTGCGCGGCCTTCTCCTACGATTGTGTGTCTCATGCGCCGCCGCTCGTCACCGCGGAGTCTCCCACGCGGCGGGGGAGAGGATAGCACGACGCGTGCCTCCTCCTGACCGAGCACCCGCGCCGCCGCCAATTTGCGCCCTCGGAGAGGGCCGCGGCGAGGGACAGGATAGGGCAGTGGAGAGGGAACAGGCGCAGGGGAGAGAGGTGGAGCGGGAGAGGGCGCGCTGCAGTGGGGAAAGGGAGAGCGGCGACGAGCGAAGAGGAAAGGGAGGAGAGAATACATAGTTTTTTTTTTGTGACGAATACTTTGGCAACAAACAGATTGTGGTTTTGGAGAAAACTGCAAAAATACTATGGTATTGCAAAACCATAGTATTTTGACCATATACAGCTCAAAGCCACAGTATCAAAAAAACCATGATTTTTGAAAATTTTGCTACCAAACAGGGCACGGTTTAACCTGCTTCCACTAGTTCACGTTTTATATGAATTGGCTCTTTTTTTTTTTTACCAATGTTGTGCCAAAAATAATTCCACACAGAAGAGAATAAATATGTTCTCAATGTAGCGGTCGGTCCGGTAAAGAGAACTTTCTAGATTTCTTCGCCGAATGGGATTGCCCAAATTTCGTTCAAGAAAAGAAAAGGATAATATGTGAGGCTAATATAACCACACAGAAAATGGACTTGTTGAGAGGGCAAACTGAGATTTGACAGGTTAGCAGACGACGAAGGCGGCGCAATTACAAACTAACCCGAGTGCTTTTACGTAAAACAGCAGCTGGGCGTACGTGAGGAAAGGCAGACCAACACGCCGCCGCCCGCACACCTCCACCGCCGGCCCTAACAATTCCTCTTCCAGTCTTCCTCCCCTCCTCACTCGCTCGCAGCCACCAATTCCTCTCCGCCGCGCTCGGTTTCCAAGCCTAGGGTTAGGGTTCCGCTCACTCGGGGGCGTCGCGGCCGAGAGGAGCGGAGATGTCGCAGACGCTGATGCAGCCGGTGGGGCAGAAGCGCCTCACCAACGTGGCGGTGGTGCGGCTGCGCAAGCACGGCCAGCGCTTCGAGATCGCCTGCTTCCCCAACAAGGTGCTCTCCTGGCGCTCCCGCGTCGAGAAGGACCTCGACGAGGTGCTCCAGTCCCACACCGTCTACTCCAACGTCTCCAAGGGCGTCCTCGCCAAGTCCAAGGACCTCATCAAGGCATTCGGCACCGATGACCAGACCAAAATCTGCGTCGAGGTTCCTTCCCTTCTCTTCCAGTAACCCAGTCCCCCCGCTCCCTTCCCCGATTGGGATTGATTGATTCATTTGCGCTCTGCTGCTTCTCAGATCCTGGACAAAGGGGAGCTCCAGGTCTCCGGCAAGGAGAGGGAGGCGCAGCTCTCCAGCCAGTTCCGCGACATCGCCACCATCGTCATGGAGAAGACCATCAACCCGGAGACCCGCCGACCCTACACCATCACCATGATCGAGCGCCTCATGCACGAGATACACTTTGCCGTTGATCCTAACCTCACCTCCAAGGAACAGGTACCCACATTTTGCCTCTTCAGACATACTTATCCCACCTAGCATTTGAGTATATGTGCTAGAATTTGTAATCACCATCTTTAGGCTGTAGCAAATTCGTTGGAGGGAACAGGGAGCAGTCTAGGGGTTATGATCAATTAGCTACATATGAACAGTTGGCTACAGCCTACAGGGAACACATTTACATGTTTTGACCTCAGTTCATATGAACAATTAGCTACCTCTGGGCAATATTTTAGATTTTTATTTACTTTGTTATGTACCATTTCTGGTCATATTCTTCAAAATTAGAGCATAGGTTTAGTGTTTTGGATGCCCATTAGTTGCGAATCAAATACTTCGGGCTCTTACTCTTGTCTATGTATTTTTCAATAGTCGGTCAGTTTTTTTTTTTGGCTGTCGTACTTAGATTAAAACAAGAAAAAAAATGACGTCATGAGTTCATTTCTCATTCTTTGGAGTTGCAACTTAATACCATAAAATTTGATATGTCCTTATTTCCGGTGATAACACTTTCTGGAATCTGGAGATACTACTTTTTTATGATCACAATAGTAGCAGTCTGTCTAGCACAATTCTATTGACATTTTCCTCTTTAGTGTCTAGGATTAATAATTAGCTGGGTGTAAAAAAAGTCAAGTGACTTGCTATTTTGGATGTAATTGGTAAGGCTCCAATATTGCTGAGGGTGAGCAGTTGAGTATGGAGTATGGATGTAATTTGTGACCATCATTTTTAGGCTGTAGCAAATTCGTTAGAGGGAATGGAACAGGGAGCAATCTAGGGGTTATGATCAATTAGCTACATCTGAACAATTTTGGCTACAGGGAACACATTTACATGTCTTGACCTCACTTCATATGAATAATAAGCTACATCCGGGCATATGCAGAACATTTTAGTTTTTTATTTACTGTGTTATGTGCCATTTCTGGTCATATTCTTCAAAACTAGAGCACTGTTAATGATAGTGGTAGTGTTTTGGATGCCCATTAGTTGCGGACCAAATACCTTGGGCTCTTACTCTTGTCTATGTATTATTCAATAGTCGGTCTGTTTTTTGGCTGTCGGACACTCGTACTTAGATTGCAAGAAGAAAAATGACATTGTGAATTCTTTTCTCATTCTATAGAGTTGCAACTTAATACCATTAACTCTGATATTATGCCCTTGTTTCTGGTGATAAAGCTTTCTGGACTCTGGAGATATTGCTTTTTTTTATGATGACAGTAGTAGGCAGTAGCAGTCTATCTAGCACAAATTCTATATAGATTTTCCTCTTCAGTTTCTAGGACCAACAATTGGCTCTGTGTAAAAAAGTCAAGGACTCTATTTTGGATGTAATTAGTTCAGTGTGGATTGTTCGTTTTACTGCACTGAATCCAACATCTCATATAGCATAACCACAATAGCAATGGTTTTCATGGGCATTGATTGTTTGTCAGATATATTTTGAGTCTGAATTTAATCTGAAACTGAATGTTTCAATGAATGATCATTGGTTATATGTTTATATAGTGCACTATTTAGAAGCTTGTCGGCATTACCTACATTCAGTACTTGATAGATACAAAGCTAGTTGCCCATGTGAAGCTCCTCTATCTTCCATCTTACGCATTTGTTTTCTATCTGTGTTCTCTTTGGTTTTGCAGGCTCTAAAAGTTATCAAGAAGCTCATAGAACACTTCCCCATAAAGCGTGCACCATTGAGGGTGCGGTTCACTGCACCAAAGCCCAATTTTGCAGGCCTGATGGAGAAGGTCGCTGAATGGAATGCTGCTATCATTTCAAAGGATGAATCTGGCACTCAGCCTTCTGTTGTGAGTCTATTAATTCTTGTTCTTTCTGGTTATTCATGTGTCACATGAATCTGATATCTAGTAGTTAGATGAGAACTCTAGTTGGATCCACATCCGTACATCATCAAGAACCTTGTTCCATGATGCCTAGTCAATGTTTCAAAAATCAAAAGGCTCCTGGTGGGCCATGGGATGCCTAACACCTGATCTCCAGTTAGAAACAATATGCATAGATTAAGCACCTCCAAAGTTGGTTTCTTTTGGGTAGGCATGGGCTGTAGCATTTGCAAATCAGTGTGTATGCTGTACTGTTCTAAGCCTACTTAGCCTGATTTAGTGTTCTCCTGTCTGATAGTTTCTGATGCTACCATTTGCTGAAGCAACAATGCCTCTCTGATACTGAACCTTACTATCACTGTCTTACTATGTGTCACCATGACTACTGTTTTAAAGGTATGTGAGATTGAGCCATCCATTCTGCGCTCATGTGAGGAACGTTTAAAGGATGTCCAAGGGAGAGTGGAAGTGCTATCCGTCTCGGCGCACGCAGAAGGTGGCCCATCTGTAGAGCAACATGACAACATTGAGGTGCCACAAGCAGTGCCTGCAAAGGAGTCTGATGCTGTTGCTCAGATAAGCAAGGCAATACAGAAACAGAGCATCTCTACTGAGAGCCAGGACAACGCACAAGGCAAGCCGCAGAGAAGGTGCAAGGAGTGTGACATACTCGTGGAGGACAAGCTGTACAGAGAGCACTGCAAGAGTGGGTGGCACAAGCACAACTACACACGCCACAAGAACGGGCTCCCGCCTCTCAGCCCAGAGGAGTGCATGGTGGAGATGGAATTGGCTGACTCCAAGAAGGACCTTAAAGACTACGATTTCTGATGAGATGGGTTGGAAGTTCCCCTGTGATCTTGTGTTTGGACACTGATGCGGTCGATCTGATGGTTCCTGACCCTTTTATATCCAGGCTGGTTAACAAGTATTACGTTGCTGCTGCAGTTTTTTTTCTTCCCTTAGCAGTAACCAAGTTTTGCGAGATGCTAGTTGCTAGCGATAAGGGATGAAATGATTGTCAGATGGTTTGGGTGCGATGGAGTTTTACCAGTTTGGGATATGGCAGAACCTGACCGTCTGGACTGAGGGGCTTTGTATAGAGTGAACGTTGTGCGTGGTGATGGCAGGTGGCTTTGCCGTGTAATTGGATGCTATGCGAACTTAAAACACTTCGTTTATTATATATATGCTGCGAGCCTGGGACCGGTTAGTAACATCAGTTTATTGTTGGCACAAGGCGATCCATGCGAGATACTTCCTCTTTTTTTTACGTTTCTTAGTTAAAAATGGGCTAGCAAGCAACAATTGTGAAAGGATTTAGTATTTTGTTTGGTGATTTGCTGAAGAAACTGCAGCTTGCAAATTGAGTCATGAAGCTAAATAGTAGGAGCTACTCCGTACGATATAAATTGTCAAATATTTCATCCACATTTTTTTTGAAACGGGGAAAGCATTTCCATGCATTACCTTACACATTCACAATTGTGATTTAAGTATACATCTTGGGTACCTGGTCCGACACGTATAGTGGATCGATCGGATGACCAGACCTTGCTGCGCCGACGTCGGCGGCCCGCGGACTGGCGCACGGGCGGCAACGGACAACACTGAAGATTTTAGCAACCTGCTGGGCACCTGCTCGTTCAACACTGAGGACTTAGGCTGACTCCAACCATGGTATACATATTTGGGCACCCAAAAGCTGAAATGGGTGTCTCTGTCTGCCAAGGGACGAGACCCATATGCAGCTGTCTCCGACGGAGAACCTAAAAAAGGTGCTCGGTATGGGAGGCCGCTCCTTCGCGGGAAGAAATGGCAGAAGGTCATTGACTTGTTGCGTCCACACAGTGTTGGGTTCCATGCGGGAGTGAGCCAAAAGTAGGTGACCGTCTGCAGGAGCTCCAAAATAGGTACCGGGTATGGGTGCGCCGTTGGAGGCGGTTAGGTGCTGCTACCGCGCGCGTTCGGAACTCAAAATGGAAATAGCTCACGTGGTTGGAGTCAGCCTAAGGAGTCTTAGCTGGCAGGGCGAGTGGGCGCAGCCATTCGCCGGCTGGGTGCACTTCGACGCCAAGCTCGACGCGTGGGTCAGCCATGGTCCAAAGTGCACATCCCATTCTTAAACTTTGTTTGAATCTCACCATGGTCCAAGATATAAATTCATCATTTGTGTGACATGCCGACAGTTGACTCTATGCTGTTGTGAACCTAACATATGAAGCCCACATGACACATCTTCCTCGTCCCTTTACCTCTCTCTACCACGCCATCGCCCCTCCCTTAATGATGTCACTGCCCTTCCTTACCATGCCACCAATATCGTCCATGCCTAGAAGCTCTTTTGGAGGATGTTGTAGGGGCAACGAGACAGCAGTGAGGTGCAGTGGCGGAGCCAGCACAAAATTGTAGGTAGGGCGGAAATCCATGGCAAATATGAGTTGCTAGACACACCGGTCACAAATCAACTGCATTTAGCCCTTCATCAGGCAACAGTAAGAAACAATCGGCGCTACCAACAAGAAAGCATGCAGATTACGTCATTATTCTTGATATTTTGCTTGTTTTCCTACATTATTCTTCTGTAGAATCACTGCTTGCATGTGTTCTTGCACCAAAGACAAGGTAGAAGGGGTGTTTAGCTGCAAACTTTAGGTAGGGCGGCTGCCCAACCTTGCCCTATTGGAAGATCCGCCCCTGGTGAGGTGGAAGGGTGTTGAGTGACATTGTGTGATGTGGGGAGGGACAGAGGTAGTAGTGAAATTATCGTGAAAGGAGGGGTTAGGTACAATGGCGGGTATGTGGTAGAGGAGGAAGCACAAGGAAGAAGAATACACTCCTTGTTAGCATGTGAAGCGGGTCAAAACCCGTTTGGACCTATCATCTATGATGACACTTAGAACGAGTTAGGAGCATGATGTACACTTTGATAATTTATGAACTATAATGACACAAATTACAAGTTTAGAGACCGGGGTGACACAACCCTACAAGTTTAGGGACTGATAGTGCATTTTACTCTAATAATAATTACAGTAACCAACAATATTCAACGAATTATGAAACACTTTGGATCGGTCGGGGACAACACACTACACACTACACACTAGACGACCTCTCTTGTTGGAGGAAGCAGGCCTAGGCGCCTAGCCCTTTGAATGCCCGACCCATGAAATGGCTGATCCATTTTGGGCATGAATCTATTTGTAATTCTAGACGAGCTCTCTCTTTCGGTCGCCGTCTTGCACTCGCCACCAAGTGGATCCCGACAAGCAAAGACTATGCGCCACCAAGCCACCGAAGCTTGGCCACCGCCACCGTCTCTCCCGGTCACAAGGCGCTGGATTGCACCACGGAGTTTGAAGGGTCTCCTTGTCCCCGCACAAGGTATCGCTGCCACTCTACACCGATGAAGCAGGGTCTAGCAACGAGTACAATGTGGCTTAACCGTAGCCAAGGCTTCTCTTTGGCTCACGCAGGAGCTACACTCAAGAGGAGCTCACAAACTCACTCTCTCTAAGCTTTAACCTAGCTTGGATGTTGCTCTAAGCTCTCATATGGTGGTTGGGGTGGTAGATATGCTTGGAAAACTCCTCTACACTTGCTCTGATCTTCAGTGTCTCTAACTCACTTCAAATGACCGGGTGGGGTGGCTTATATAGCCCCCAAACTCAAAATAGCCGTTGCTCCAACGGGCTGCTGACGCAGTTTAGACTGTACTATCTGCTTCAATCATTTTTCATAGTTTGGACCATCCGGTCCGTTCACTTTCCCAACGGTCACTGAAATTCCACGTCATTGTATTTTAGTTCATGACATGGTATGCTCTACAGAGACCTAACCATCCGGTTCATTGTATCCTGATTTCCTTTCCAAGTGCACACGCTCGAGTTACTTAGGACGGTCCATGGACAGTCTTCTCAGACCGTACTATCTTACTGCCTGTCCGAGGGTTTGGTGCCTGCGGGATATTTGGTACGCTCCTTGGACGGTTCTCTAGACCGTATCTTCCGGACTGTGTATCTTCCAAAGACTTTACATCTTCACTTCCAAAGGACCATTGGGACAGCCCTTCGAGCCTTTCCTTTAGCTTCTCTTCTTCTTGATCCTTTGGATCTAAATACCTGTGAATGTTTATCTAGACAATTTCATTAGTCCAAGTGTTGGTTGTCAATCAATCACCAAAACACAATTATAGAAATATGGCACATTAGGCCATTTTTCTTACGGAGGACCGGGCCAACGGGGACGCCTGCGGGGCGCGTGAGCGGCGACGCCTTGCCTAGGAGACGGCAGGCGGCGCCCGGGAGGAGACGGCAGGCGGCGCCCGGGAGGAAAGACAGCACTAGGGAGGAGATGGGAGGACGGTGATGCGTTAACAGTGAAAAATTGAAGTATACAATACTCCAAAAAATACCATAGTATTGAGTAAATCATGGTATTGAAAACAGAGTTTCATATGGAGCAACCAAACACATTTTTCTCAGAATATCATAGTATTCCCACAAACTGTGGTATTGTTTCAATGTTCTAAAAACACTTTACTACCAAACATACCTGTAAAGTGATTCTGTCTGTGCATTTACAGTGGGGAGCACGTTGGGAGCTGTGAGAGCAGGTATTTTTGTTCCCACTGTAATACAAATTTATGGATAGATTCATTCTATTCACACCGCGGAACAGTTTTTTTGTTTTGCTGCGTGGGAGCTGAATGGAGGGACTACATGTTAAGTCAGTCGTAAGATTAGCAATGAAAATGTTAAGCATGCATGCTTGTTGTAAGTACTAAGTATATGAATAGAAAAGAATAGTAGCACCGTCCCCTAATTATCCGATCCGGACGGTCAAAAGATGCAAGCGGCGGCTAGAGGCTGAACGTGTATGTATATAGTATATGTATAGGTCCAATTATAATACAGTGGGTCGTCGTCAGGGACAAGCAACTTAATTGGTTTACTGTACAAAAAACTTAATCCCGTAACCCGAATCAACAAAGTAAGTAAACTATAACAGTCAAACGTAGCGAGATTCCATATATAGCGTGATAGTGGCCATGCATAGGTGTATTCGTTGACTTCATGTTCATAAATTTTATGGATCAAGAACAATGCAAGACACCGACACGACACAGCAGTAGAAAAGTTAGTTAGCATCTCTTAATCTAAACAGATTTTGCTTCTTAAACGCACTGAAATCGTTGTAGACTTTCACTCGGAGTATTCCAAGGTTTCGTAAAATTTTCATAAAATTTCCATATGGAAGCAGTATGCTAAAAAGTGTAATCGAACAAACTCAAATTGAATGAAATGTAAACCAGATAAATTGTATCAACTAGTAATTAAAAAGTGGTAGACGTGAAATAAAAGGTGTATGGTGGAGAGTGAGAGAAGAGCCACTAGCCCTATCTTAGAGTGTTTCATTTTTTTAGTAGTTAGGATAGTCCTATGAGTTAGAGCTGAGTTGAGCATTGTCTCGAAGTCTTCGGAGTAGCCAAGTCTCTGGTAAATGTTTTGTATCTTTGTACTCCGTACTGGTAAGCTACTCAAGTACGTAGTAGGAACGTTTCTTTATTTATGTTCCCATTTCAAAATAGAAGCACGAAGTGGTATACTATTTCATCCGTCGACGGATATATAATAGGGGTGAATCTTTTCTAAAACTTGGATCAGTTATGTTATTTAAAAAAAATGGATGCTGATGAATCTAGATATATATATTAACACACATCTATGAAAAAAAATAAACGAATGTAGCGGGAGCCTAGAACCCCTTACAAATAAGGACGGAGCCACCGAGGAAGTACTGTATAGTTTTTTTTAATAGTTTAAGCATGATTTATATTTTCATTTATTTGAACAAATAAGATGAGTGATCGAATGCGAAAACAACTAACCACGCCATGTTGTATATGTAAACGGAGGTAGCGTAGGAACGTGTAGTGGTAGTCGTAAGGAATTGGAAGGTTGGGTGGTCAAAGCGTGGTCACGCAAAGGCTGCTTACCAACGCCACGTTGGAACTTCCAGAAGGAAATGGATGTGGCTGGTCAAAGTCAGACGCATTGAGTTCAACACGGCCGGGCCAAGCCAACAGAACAAGTGGGGGACGAGGAAGCAACCGGGCCGGACCAAAAAGCCCAACAAGATCAGGCTGCAGGCCTCAGGCGCTGGCTAATCGGGCTGCACCGACCCCGCACCTGATCCCTTTCACTGCGTTGTGGCCCGGACACCTACGTCGGTCCCACGCGTCAGTGACGGCGCTAACTGCCGCTTCGAGTTCATCTAGCTGGAGACGAGCCCCTCCCCGAAGGAGGGGGCCCACGGCGTCAGTGTCCCCTTCGGATAGCCGAGCGGACTCGGCCGCCTCTTGGCCTCCGCCCCGCCGCGCCGCGACATTTCCTCGACCACCTCCACGGCAGGCGCTGCCGTCCCTCCCGTCAACGCGCCCGCCCGCCACGGGGAATCCTCTCCCGGCCAACGCCTCCGCCGGCCATGGCCTCCTCCAGGTACCCCATCGACCCTCCCTCTCTCTGCCTCTCGCGCCGCCGCCGCTCCACTCGCTGCCTCCGATCAGGACGAGACCTGTTTGCTTCCGGGGCGGCTGCTGGTTTCTCTTCGGTCGCCCAGGGCCTCAGGGGGGGGGGGGGGGAGCGACCGAACGGCCCTGCATGGAGTGGAGACTTTGCTTCGCTAGCGTTCCGCCTCCCGACTGAGCCCGCCCCCACACCCCCCCCCCCCCACCCCCCACCCATGGTTGTTGATCCTGTTCATCCAGTCCTTGCTTCGTTTCAAATGTTTTCTGGGTGCGAATGGTAACCTGCGCCCAACAGAAGCTCCGCTTGCGTGATCTCGGATTCGCTTCGGGTGCGCGCTAGCAACTTGTTAGGACGACTAGCCTCCGATCCTCACCACAGTTTACTGTGACGACCTGCTGCATACTCCTTCCTACTAGTACTACCCTTTCTGCTGTTCTCCTTGCAGCTTTCAAGGCTGCCTGTCTGCTGCTAATACTACCATGGTGATGGTACGGCACTCCGTACCAGTCCTCTAATTACTAGTATACTAGCTGACAACAGTTGCTGTTCATGGCTTCGATTTTTTTAAGGACGCTTGCAATTGTTGCCGGGCCGTGCAACCGCATATGGAATCTGCTTCCTATAGTGGAGTAAATTGCTTTGGCCTTTCGCCTCTCAGGAGGGTTACTTACTGGCACTACTAGTAACTGACAGCTGTTGCAGTTAATGGCTTCGATTTTTGAATCGTTGTCGTTAATTTGGACTGTGTGACGGATGGAATCAGACTGCTTCCTAGTACTACCTAATGACGGTTTGGCCTTTCCACTCAGGGTTACTAGCACTTTTAACCGATGCAACTTTCCTTCTGGGGAAAAAAACTAAACTAAACAAATACTTAGAATTCTACCACACTAACTGTCTGAGTCTTGAGACTGCTGCTACTACTACTAGACTGCTGGTTCCATAAATGGGAACCAGCTGCACACCGATTCCTTGTATATAACCCACCACCTTTAGCGTAATTTGGTAATTCGAAGCTCGATCGTATATATAATTTATGGTGTCGCAGTCTGCTGTTTCAGACTCTATTTGCTTGATTCTAAGGTTCTGAGACCTTTTTGCTGCATAATACTGTTTCTGTATCTAAGATGGCCTACTGATGTTAGCCTGGCACTGTTATGATGCAGGCTTGCTGCGAATTAATCTGATCAGTATTGCTTACACACGTTCTCTTCTGCCCTGTAGAGTCCTTCAGCTAGACGTTCCTACAGATTCTGAGGCCTCTCTGAGGAGAAATGTACAGGGGAGTGTAAGCAGCCCTCTCATGAATGGCGACAAGGGTGTCTTTCGGAATCAGAATGCAGGGTTCACTGCGCTTGCAAGTCCTGTGAGGAGAGATGTTGGAAACAGGCATGTATGCAACCCTTGATTGCTGCCATATGTTCTCTTTTTTTGCCATACGGTTTCATTGTTTACCTCACCATAGATAGTTACTGAGTAAAACTTGAAAGAATCACAATAACTCCATTAACACTGATCTTCTATCTACGTCCCATGAAAATGTCTGCACCCATATTTAAGACTGAAAAACAAAACCCTCCGTAAACAATGATATTATATATATCCAATGAAAATGTCCCTGCAACAACTAGACACAATCTGATGTGTTTTATGTTATCCAGATCTATGACAAGGTCCTTCTGTGTTGATGACAATGACTTGGAAGATGGTAAGACCTCAAAAGAAAGAGATAGCCCTGCACAGCTGCTCAGGCTCCCTAAGATTCAGAACCAGGCTCTTTTATCTGGTCTGGCTTACTGCATATCGTCATGCAGCATGATTTTAGTCAACAAGTTTGTTCTATCTGGCTATGGTTTCAATGCTCCGATATTTTTGATGCTATACCAGGTATACTACTAGGCCTGGCTATTTACTTTCCAGTTTCCATGCAGCCAAGCTGTGTTCCTTAAAGCATCTTTTGCATATCTGTTTCTGCAGAACGTTGTATCAGTGACCATAGTTTCCACACTGTCCCTGTCCGGTACTGTTCCAACTGAACCATTGACATGGAATCTGATCAAAGTTTGGTTGCCTGTGAATATCATTTTTGTTGGGATGCTGATCACAAGCATGTTTAGGTATGTACCAGATCTTCAGCAGCAGCTTGGTCCGAGTACTGTTTGCCGTGCTATTTTTTAGGTCCGTACACCAGATTTGTTAATGGAGCATGAAACTGTCTCTTGGCTTTAAGAAGCCATTTATTTTCTATGTACCTAAATTTATACTCTTCATGGTAATGAATTTGAATGTGTCCGTTGTTTTCTCGCCTTCCATTCTCAGAAGTATAGGACACATGAGTAGTAATGGCGGTAGTGAGAATCGGTATTGAAGGTCGATGTGTTCTGGCTTAAAATGCTAGGCTATTTCTTTTTAAAAAAAATATCAAGGAGGAATTTCATTTGTGCTGACACTTGGTTGGTTTTCAAATTTGAAATGTGTTGCCTTTCTCATGAATCTGCCATGTGCCTGATCATTTACTACTAGTACCTTGTACAATGATGAACCTGAACCTTTCATTTCTAGTTTTGCTGAACATTTTGTATTGATGTTTCCTGTATTTGCTGTGAACAATTCTCACTCAACCTCTTAGCAAGGAAGTTTCAGATTGAAATTGGAATCCTTTTATAAAATTATTTACTCCACTTCCCTAATATTTCCTTTACTCTTCAGTTTGAAGTACATTAATGTTGCGATGTTGACTATATTGAAGAATGTCGCCAATGTTCTGACTGCTTCTGGGGAAACTTACTTTTTCAAGAAGCAGCATGGTACTCAAGTTTGGGTTGCTCTTATGTTGATGGTATGTCGTACCCAGATGTTATAAAAGCTCGAGGAGTTGTTGCTTGAGGGGGTTGATTTCTTTCAGAAGCATCGCGCCCCCCCCCCCCCCCCCCACACCACACACACACACACACCCACCACCACCACCACCACCACCACCACAAAAGAAAAACTTCTACACCTCTGTATCTGTGAAAATTGACTTGAAATAATTGTGTATTGACATTCAGCACCTGAGTCATTTACATATGTTTGTGCAGATAATCTCAGCAGTTGCGGGAGGAATAACAGATCTGTCATTCCATGCTGTCGGATATATCTGGCAGACCTTAAACTGTTTTCTAACGGCATCATATTCGGTATTGCTTCCCTAAATGCAGTCAACTATTTAATTTCCAATTCAACCAAATAATTTTAGTTCTATTTCCAGTCCCTAGATTGGCATGTCAGTTTACAAGACTAGTATTTTTAGTTGTAAAGGTGTTCAGTATTTATATTGCCACTAATTAGCTTTCAATTTCAGCTTACACTGCGGCATGTAATGGATAGCGCTAAGCAAACCACCAAGTCTGGGAATTTGAACGAGCTTTCAATGGTGTTACTGAATAACATTCTTTCTCTGCCATTGGGAATTATCCTTGTGCTTGGTTTTAATGAAGTGCAGTACCTTTTGGAAACGTAAGCTACTGATTCAAACTTCACTGTTCCTTTTTCCTGTCATAAGCCTATGGGACTACACACAAACTTCTGAGATCTCCATTTATGTAGCAATACTCATTTTTCATGTTAGTCTGCTCCTGTGCTTCCTGGCCCTGCAAATCATTTTTAAGCATGTCAACGTGAATGAGTCTGGAAGGACCTGCAGTGTCATCACTTTTGAAAACTTGACAGGAAGGCATATTCGAAGTGGTGTATAGGACCACTAAATGGTGTATCCGCTGCCGTTTGAACTATTACTCTATTAGTTAGGCACTTAGGCTACATCAAAATGATTTCCCCGAGTTATGGGTTATGTATTCGTGAACTTAATCTGCAGATCTCTCCTAAGGATGCCTGAGTTTTGGCTGGTCATCACAGCCAGTGGAGTTTTGGGGCTTGGAATCAGTTTTACTTCCATGTGGTTTCTTCATCAGACAAGTGCGACAACATATAGGTACTGAATGCATTTTATTTTTGAAATACATATATGAAGGCAGAAAATTTCCCATATACATTTTCCCAGCTTTGCTAACCACCAATCCATAAATGACCACTACTGGGCTTCTCTAACAATTATTGATGTTTTCCCTCTGTTTTCATGTGTTTTCTGATACAGCCTTGTGGGCTCCTTAAATAAGATCCCTCTTTCCATTGCTGGAATCGTTCTCTTCAACGTCCGTACAAGCATAGAAAATTCTTTGAGCATTCTGTTTGGTAGGTTATATTTACAACGGGGCTAAAGATAGTTATCATTTCTTTTATGCATCACTAATGATCTCGAACACTTCACCACGCAGGTCTATTAGCAGGAGTATTTTTCGCCAGGGCCAAATTGCGAGATAACTCACCGACCTAGTTGCTGGGCAGGCTTTATGGTTGGTAGAAGGCAAGATATGGGTGATGAACTCAACACTCCTTCGAATTACCTCTCTGGGAAATTTGTGCAGATGCAATGATTGTTTCCCACCTGACTAGGGGAAGAGGCAACAAATTTGCCACGTTGTTGGCCTGGGGGTCCTGGGTTATCTTTTTTTCTAAGCTGACCTTGACCCCAGTTGCTGCTCTTGTGGTGGTATACGTCTTCGTTCTTGCTGTAAGATACAAAAAATGGATGCAACTGGAATCCCAGGCAATTTGGGATCAAAGGCTCGGCGAGTTGATGTATTGTAGTTTGTAGTTTGTAAAAACCACAGTGGCTAGGTCTAAGGGGAATGTACATTCTCGAGTGAAGCAAAGCTGTTTGTTGTTTTTTTGGTCCATATGATTTACGTTTTGAGCGTGGTAAAACTCTGTTCTTCGGAAGGATGCCCAAGTTCCAAACCACGGTAGGGCATTTCAAAATTTGGATGTGGTACAAAAGATTACCTAAATAATAGTCAGGGGGAAGAAGAGGGCATCTACAACCTGCCAAAAATAAAAGGATCTTAGAAGTAGATCAAACGAAAAGCGACCATGAACGTTCCAGTGAGCAAACCTTTGGAAAACATTCCGGCAAGTAAGCATTTTAAAATGTAGTCAGCATAGAAGTAAGTAAATATTTGTAAAGTAAGTACTGAAGAGAGCACATCAGCTTACACAACTCCCGGAGTCTGGGAAAAAAAGAGAGGAAATACCCAGCTGGCCAGCTCCCAGAGTCCAAAAAAGAAAGAGAAAATTACTAAAAATCAAGTCTCAGAATTCAAAATGAAAGAGGAAATAATAAAAAGCACACAAAACAATTAACAAAAATCCAAGTACCAGAATTCTTTGTCTTAGAATTCAAAAGAAAAGAGCAAATGATAAAAATACATACACCATAAATAATCAGAAGTCAGAATTAAAAAAACTGAGAAAATATAAAAAGAAATACAAAAAATAACCTGCGGTGAGCGTGGATCGAACACGCGACCTTCAGATCTTCAGTCTGACACTATCCCAACTGAGCTATCCCCGCTTGCTTGATAAGTTCACTGCTATGTTTTTGTTAACCATTTTTTAACAAGCCAGAGAGCAATCCCAAACGATAAGGAAATGACTCTTTTTTATATCAATTGTTCGTTCCTCTTATTACAACGGGACAGATATGATGTATGTAACACCCCCCTATGGCCTGTTCTTTTTGGAACACTAGTATGAACACCCTAATTTCAAGTATTTTCGTATCGATCAGCCACTCCAAAAACAATTTCAAAATATGTGCAATCTGTACAATTACTCAAAGAAATGCACACCATGATGATGAATTTTTCCTCAGCTCCCCACACACAAAGGCGCAGGGAAAACTTGATGTGCCTCTCTGTAGGGACTCACAGTGCCAACTTATGCCTCCTTAAGCTAGCATTAGTTTTTGAAGTTAGACCCCTTGATAAACTTCACCACCGACTAGATCTGCCCAGCATTGTTCAATAATGGTTGGTTGTGTAATCTACTCAGTAACCAATCACTTATGAACCTCCGTATTGTAAAAAGAGAGAGACCCGTTGGAGTACGGTGCTCCCAAAGACTTACCTTCCATTAGACTAGCTTGAACCACCATATTGCCATCGATATAATCAGAACATACATCTGCACCTTCTCTCCATCGTGCAAGGTAGAGATCTACTAACATACCAATAAAGCTAAAGCCTAACTGACAAGCACAATATATATATATATATATATGTGTGTATATATATAGATATATATATATGTGTGTATATATATATATATATTTATACACACATATATATATATGTGTGTATATATATATATGTGTGTGTCACACACACACACATATATATATGTGTGTGTATATATATATATATGTATGTATATATATATGTGTGTGTATAATATACACACACATATATATATATATACACACACACACAAGCACCTTAAAATTTTCATAATCCTTGGTCTGAAAACCAAATGCCATTTTTTCTATGAACTCTTTAATTGGCATCATTAAATCTGGTGCTATATAGGTTATTAGCATATTTTCATTCATATCACCTTCTAAAAATCCCATTGCGGCTTTGTTTACTGTATCCCATCTTTTATCTAACAAAGTTATTAGGACCTTAGTTCCTAACTTCTTTCTTGTCATCCCTTTAATTCCTATGATATACATTCCTTGGTGTATATATTTATATCCTGAATATTTTAGACTATTTTTAAATTGCTTACTTACTATTTTTAATTCTACTGGCTGAGTTAAGACACTTAACTCCACCTCTCTTGATATTCTATATAACCCATTTTTATTTTCGAACCAATCCATTTGGTAAATTTGTTGAGGCCTTATTTTTCTGAGAGAGTCTCTTTGATATTTTTCTAAATCTCTTTCTACGTCTATTACTTCTTCAAGATTATCTATATTATCATATTTGCACTTTAACTTATCCATTAAAGTTAAAGGTTTTACATCTCTATTTACTAATTGGAGCTCTCTGTCTCTTCTGATGAGATTTTGAGGTACTTCCATTTTCCTGAATTTATCTCCCTAGTGGATGAAACTATTCCTGATGAGAGCAGCACTAACTCTTTGCCACTTTCTTCAATTTTTATTTGGTTCAGATTCTGAGCTACGCTTTTTACTTCTTTAACTAACTTTTTGATTTTTTTTAGATCTTCGGTACACTCTTCTGATTTCTTGGATTCAGTAGTATTATGCGGGACTTCTATTTTTTTTATAACAAAGATAAATCTTTTTTAATGTAATCACTATTTTGACTTATCATTCCTTGCTCTGACTTACTATAACTCAGCTCTTGCAGGGCTAAGTCAAACTTATTGCTTATGATCGAATATTGTTCTTCTAACTTTTTATGCTCTTTATATAAATTTTTAAATTTTACTTCTAATTCGTCTCGTCTTTTACCCCACGCTATATAAAAATTATGTATTAAATCTACTACTAAATTTAATTGTCCTTATGAGGTATGCCAAATATGTTTTTCAAAATGATTGATTCTGCACCTTATGTTAATATTTTCTTTAGTATTGACAGTCTTACCTGTATTGAATTCTAAGTTCAAATACTTGAGTTTTTCAATGATGACTGATGATAACTTCAGACTTCTAAGATATATGACTTCCACAAAATATAACAAACTTTCCAAATATAACTAAAATTTAAAACTTGCACAAAATAACTGAATAGATAAGATATTAAACAGGTACTTAAGATATTAAACATGCACAACTTTGAATATAAACTAGATAACTGACAACTTAAAATATAAAACAAATACAAATATTAACTTAAAAATATAAACCAGATATAATTAACAGCTTAAAAATATAAACCAGATATAATTAACAGCTTAAAAATATAAACCAGGCTCTGATACCAGTGTTTTGGAGACGGGGGCGCCGAACGGCGGAGGGATGCGAGGCTGCGAAATCCCGAAACACAGAGCAACAAAATATACGAACGCGAACTGGAACTATTCAAAATACTCTGGTACTATTCAAATTCTTTTTACTATTCAAATTCGCTCTGCTACTATTCAAATTCAGCACTATGAACAGTGGATGAGCACTCAGGGAGCACTTCCTCCACTATCTTTGCATGCAAGATATGGTGGAAAAAATACTATTCTCACTTGGCTTGCTCTTCGGGATGAGATTCGAGACGTCGCTTTCGCGATTATATTAAACGGATATTAACTCTTCGGCGGTATGATATTTCACAGGATCTTTGGCAGGCTGGCGAGACCAAAAATATTCGGCCGGGTTGTGCTCCTATGCTTGCTTAGTCCTACTCGGTACTCACCGTACGATGAGCAGGTTTGCTTCAGAAGTAGCTAATCTTTCCCAAACTATCCCCAGTCTGTGCATACGAGGCGAGGTTATGTCGTCTTTCCAGGCAGTTCCACCCGAAGGGAACACTTCTCCGCGGACACGGCTCTCCAGACGCCACAACTCCGGGCTAAACGAGAGCATCAAACGCAGAGGTTTCTCCTATAGGGTTCCTAGCATATAAACTTTCTCCATATACGCGGACTAAAATGACAGCAGGGATTTTCAAAGGAAAACTACTTCATTTCCACAAACACAGCTTACATACGGCTTTCCCTTTCGGGAAACCCCAAGCACTTAGCACAAACTAGATTACCTTACAAACGATGCCTGGATGCTCCACGGCTTTATTCCTTATGCTAATACTACTACCATTACAAGGTGGGTGGTGAGTGGATGTGTGCGGTGATGGTGGATGAGTGGGTGTAGATTGTGGATGTTGATGTCGATGGATATGAGGCGATGCGGATTGTGATGCTCCAGCATCTCAAGTACCTAAATTAAGTAAATTGTACACTATCATGCATCATAAGCATCATGTCATAATCAGGGTTAGAGGGATTTGGTCATAATGTGGGATTTTTTTTTCAGTAATCATGGACAATGCCAGGCTTGGAGTTTGAATTCTGTTGGGTTGTGGGGGAAGCTCATATTACCAAAGTTGTAGGTAAGGATCTAATGAACAACTTTGTCAAATTGAGTTTGGGCAAAAGATAAATTCAAATTAGTGTTTTGAACCTTTTTCTGTCAGCCCAAATAACCAACCCAAACCAGCCTGGTTTTGAAAACCCAAGTTTGTACAAACCTACAGCCACTTTCATGAAATACTCCCATTGAACCAAATGTAGACCATAAAATTCTACACAACTTTCCCAAAAGGCACATGAGGTGTAAATGGCTAGAAAAGGGATTTTTAGAATTTCTAAGATGGGGCATCCTGCGGGTCAAACTTGAGGCAGCAACTCAAATTCAAATTTAGACCAAATTTGACCATAGAACTGGGGGTCAAAGTTTATAACAAAGTTGTAGCTTACAAAATTTTGAACACTCCTTGTATTTTGAGTTTCACCTAAATCGGCCTCTAAGATGCCCAAAAACGCAAATAGAAAAGAGGTGTCTCAGCAGTCAAAGGAGATTTTTCCATTTTTGGATTTTCCTTTTTCCTTCTCTCTATGACAGGTGGGCCCCACCTGTCGGGTTCCCGCCCGCGGCGTCCAAACTGGGCCGGCCCGCGCCGTTTCGGCCTCGCCCGGTAGACCCGGTCCACTGCGCCCGTCTCTCCGTCTCGCGTCCTGGCCCCACCCGCCAGCGGCTCGCGGCTCATGGACGCGGTCCGCGCCGCGCGGCGCGTCGTCCTCCCTCGTACGACGGCGACCACGCGGCCGACGGTCACCGCCGCGGCCGTCCGGCCACCGCCCGCGCCCTCTCCGCCCTGCCCGCGCTGCCCGACCCCCGGCCTCTAAAAAGGGAGGAGCCCCGCGCCCCAAAACCCTAACGCCCCGCTCCTCTGCCTCTCTCCGCCCGCCCCGAGCCCTTTTTCGCCGCGGCCGCCATAGCCGGCGGCGAGCTCGAACCCGAGCTCGCGCCGCCGCCATCCGGCCTCCCCGAGCCAAACCAACCCCACCACCGCACTCCCCGCTCCGCGCCGCCCTCACTCCACTAGATCTAGTCGTCGGACTCCTCTCCCCCGAGGAGATCGAGCTCGGCTCAACGTCGCGTCGCGCCGGGAGCTTCAAGTCGCCGCCGCCGTTCGTCGCCGTTCCCCGCCGACCCGAGCCGCCTCCGCCGTCCACTTCACGCCCACGGTGAGCGCCGCCCAGCCCCGCGTCCCCTCGACCCCGCGTCGCGGCTCCGGCGAGCCCGAGCTCGCCGACGCGCGCGCGCGTCGCGCGACCGCGCCTGGCGCGGGGAGGGAGACGACCGGGGGCGCTTTTGCGAGCTAGCCCCCGGGTTTTCCCCTATTTCCAAGCCGGTCCTCCCGCCTGTTTACCGAGTCTTGTAGATCTTACGTCTAGGCCCTCGGATCTATAGGTTAATTATGCAATAGCCCCTGGATCTGAGTAAATTTCGTTTAAAATGGATTTATTTCGGCTGAAACTTTGATAAATCATAAAAAATCGAATAAAAATCCTAAAAAGGAAAATCTTGTTGTTCTGGAACCACAGTAAAATGATCTATGCAATGGATATGATATGGATCTGTGCATGTCAACTTTTGTTCACAATTTTTGCACATGCATGTTCTATGTTGTAAATAGGAAAAAGTATATCTAATGAACTCTAATGAACTTCAAATGGGGTGGAACTTGGACAGTGGCCTGTGTAGGGTATTTAGACAGTGTATGAAATTTTGTGGCCCTAGCTTTTCTCTTTTACACACTGTTTTCTTTTTTTTTCATGATAAAATGGATAATTATGGTAATAGAAGTAAGTGCTAAATAGAAGATGGCTAATATGAACCCCTGACATTTTTCTTAGCTTGGTAATAGCTGATTTAGCCCACTAATCCAAAATGAGGCCAGGCATGTGGGTTTTGCGAGGTGGTTTGAAAAATAACAAAAGTTGCTAGTTGAGAAAAGGGAAATAGGAAAAAGTGTATTTAAATTACTAGGAAAATTTTAAGAAAAATGTGGTGGCTAGTACATGGTGTCGAAAGTCCATAAAGCATATAGGTGCAAGTCTTAGGTACTGCGTTGTCATGCATGTCCATTTTTCCCCTCTAATAGAAATGTTTACTTACTTTGCCCTATTTTCCGCTGCGGGTTATATATTCACTGCGCTCTGTCCGACACTGCATTTATCGCACTCTTTTGCATATGATGGCATGCATATAGACCCCGCGCCCGAGGAGCAGGAGATTCCGGTGATAGAGGAGCCAGAAGACCCGGAACCCGAGCTGCAGCAAGAAGAGTACCCGCAGGCCGCACCTGACTTCACCGCCGAGGAAGCTAACCCTAGCGAGGAAGGTAGGCAGGCCCTACATTCTCCTAGCAAATTATGATTTATGATTACGCATATGCATTAGGAGTTGATTGATACCTTACTGCATTAGATTCCTTGGCCGCCCTGGCCCTGGCACCAATAATAGGTCCGTAGGACGAGTTGCATAGAAATGATAGGGCCGAGTAGACACGAGTGAATGGTCACTCGTCACGTAGGTTGACCTTGAAAAGAAAATGATACACTGGAAACTGCCTTGATGGCTTTACTGTTGATGATTAAAAGGAGACCGGACGGAGACTAAGCTTTACTTTTCGAGGTGTGTGTTGTTGCGGTGTAATGGCTCCGCCCGAGTCGTTTAAGGCCCGTCCGCTGTTCGCCTGCTGGTTGGCATACCATTGCTAAAGTGCTTACCCGGTTAATGGGGCCGGTGAAACCTTACTTGTGCCATCCGGAGAACAGAAACACGTTCCTACCCACTGGTTGAGAGGAAGGTGGCCCGGGGGAGCTTGGTACTCATGGCGGGGAGTCCGAGATGTCGGCAGGCTCGTCATGGGGGCACAACCCGGGAGTCAGGTGGGAGTGAATCGAACTTGGGATGGGACAGGTGGAGGAGGGGGACTATATGTGGGAAAGCCGTCGTGCGAGTAAGCATATGGGCCCCTGGCAGTTTTAGTTATTCCCGGGAATTAAAAATCGATTCGAATCGCTGATGCTCACCAGGTGTGAGAATGCCAAATGCCGCACACGGGCAACGTAGTAATAACCTTAATATTCTGCAATATGATTCATGGTTTGGATATCAAGTGGTTGATTATTATTTGAGACTCAGATATTTCATAATGATGATAGCTATGTACTTGCAAATGATTATCTCTTTCTTTCACAAGGGTAGTGGCTGTTAAATCCCACTACCCGTAGATAAACTTTTGAGCTAAGAATCCAAGGCTAAGGATCCAATGATAGTAAGCAAGCTTTGCGTCAGCCATAAGCCTTGCCATTAAGTCCTCTGAGTAATTAGTACTCAAGGTTTGCCCCCAACATTTGGTTTTCAGGTATGGAGTTCCTCTTTTGTGCCTGCGTGGGTGGAGGAGCTTGTTACCACCAGGAGTGAGCCGAGTCATGATCTGGCAATGGGGTGACATCAGTGGGCATGATGTCACTCTCCTACTGCAACTCCTTTATTTATCATGAACTATGATCTTTAATTTCCGCTGCAAGACACTATTTCGAACTCTATTTTATTATGGAACTATGTTGAACCTATTTTATTCAGAACCTGGCTTGTAACTTAAAGTCTTATTACTACCTATTCAAATGCCTGTGATGATGTAACTGTTGTGGCTCCATCGTGAGTCGGATGTGTGTGATGTCGGTTCATCTGGGATTTGGTGTAAATCGAGAGCCGAGGGCTTCTCGACGGACGACCGGGTTTAGTACGGTCTAGGTACACTGTGAGCTAATGGTGACAGGTGTACTTAGCCCGTATTAAATCGGCGGTTCCGCCACACGGATGCTTTTCTTCGATCTTGATTTTTGGATTTTTGGATGCTCCTCGGATTTTTGGATGCTCTTCGGATTTTTGGATGCTCTTCGGATGCTCATTCAGCTGCTGTCCGGTGCTCCGTTTTATAGCCGAGCTAGGCCTTCCTTCGTAGTTAAGGGATGGCTTCAATAATTCACGCCTCCTGTGTGCTTTCACTGTTGCCACAGTAGCTCGTCCTTTTATTCTTCAATAATTGTACCTGGCACAGTATTTTGTCCTTTTATTCTTCAATTATTGTACTGAGCACAGTACAATATTCGTCCTGCGTCTTCTTTTTGCTGTAGAATTATTCGTCCTTGCTTTGTCTTCTGCTTGGCAATTCTCGGCGCACTTGAGTGTCTTTGGAAAAATCTGGGTACTGTCTTCCACGCCCGAATGATTGATATTCCATTTCAATTAAGGTATATTATATGAATTTATGTATATGTCTTTTGGAGACGGGTCGCGGCGAACGACGGAGGGAAGTGAGGCTGCGAAACCCCAGAAGGAAACCGAAACACAGAGCAACAAAAGATATGAACGCGAACAGGAACTATTCAAATTCGCTCTGGTACTATTCAAATTCTTTTTACTATTCAAATTCGCAATGCTACTATTCAGATTTTTTTTACTATTCAAATTCGCTCTGCTACTATTTAAATTCAGCAATATCAAAAGCGGATGAGCACTCAGGGAGCACTTCCTCCACTATCTTTGCATGCAAGATATGGTGAAAAAAATACTATTCCCACTTGGCTTGCTCTTCGGGATGAGATTCGAGACGTCGCTTTCGCGATTATATTAAACGGATATTAACTTTTCGGCGGTATGATATTTCACAGGATCTTTGGCAGGCTGGCGAGACCAAAAATATTCGGCCGAGTTGTGCTCCTATGCTTGCTTAGTCCTACTCGGTACTCACCGTACGATGAGCAGGTTTGCTTCAGAAGTAGCTAATCTTTCCCAAACTATCCCCAGTCTGTGCATACGAGGCGAGGTTATGTCGTCTCCCCAGGCAGTTCCACCCGAAGGGAACACTTCTCCGCGGACACTGCTCTCTAGACGCCACAACTCCGGGCTAAACGAGAGCATCAAACGCAGAGGTTTCTCCTATAGGGTCCCTAGCACATAAACTTTCCCCATATACACGGACTAAAATGACAGCAGGGATTTTCAAAGGAAAACTACTTCATTTCCACAAACACAGTTTACATACGGCTTTCCCTTTCGGGAAACCCCAAGCACTTAGCACAAACTAGATTACCTTACAAACGATGCCTGGATGCTCCACGGCTTTATTCCTTATGCTAATACTACTACCATTACAAGGTGGGTGGTGAGTGGATGTGTGCGGTGATGGTAGATAAGTGGGTGTGGATTGTGGATGTTGATGTCGATGGATGTGAGGCGATGCGGATGGCGGAAGGCGATGGCGATCTTCGGATTTTTGGATGCTCTTCGGATGCTCCTTCAGCTGCTGCCCGGTGCTCCGTTTTATAGCCGAGCAGGGCCTTTGCTTCGTTGATAAGGATGGCTTCAATAATTCACGCCTCCTGTGTGCTTTCACTGTTGCCACAGTAGCTCGTCCTTTTATTCTTCAATAATTGTACCTGGCACAGTATTTCGTCCTTTTATTCTTCAATTATTATACTGAGCACAGTACAATATTCGTCCTGCGTCTTCTTTTTGCTGCAGAATTATTCGTCCTTGCTTTGTCTTCTGCTTGGCAATTCTCGGCGCACTTGAGTGTCTTTGAAAAAATTCTGGGGTACTGTCTTCCACGCCCGAATGATTGATATTCCATATCAATTAAGGTATATTATATGAATTTATGTATATGTCTTCCCATGCCCAAATTGTTGATATCGCATATCAACATATATATAACTATTATCTTCAACATATATTATCTTTTGGGCTTATTTTTACTATTATATTTTTGGGCTATTTTATTCTGATCTTATTGCCAGACATTTTCTTCTTCAACCCATGGTGCACTTTCTATGCTATCTGCCTGCTCAGGCTCCCATATCTCATACCATGATAATAATTCTCTATATTCTTTTCTTAACTGTAATTCCTTTCCCAATTCTGGTTTTATAAGTCTGTCTACATTTCTTCTTAATGCACCAAAATTACTTTTTTGCATTTGGAGTAATATTCTTATTATTTTATTTTGATATATCATTCTATAACTCGGATCTGCTTTGATATTTCCTTCGAGCTCTTTGGCTTCTGTGAATATTCTCCAATTATCATGATTGGTATTTCTAGCGAATAATTCTTCATAGGAATTGGAGAGCTTTGAATACCACATATTAGGGAATGCATAATACCCTTTGGTAATGAAGATATCATGAGAAGCTGGTCTTATTGGCTGTGTAAATTTTGGAGGATTGGAACAGAATATGATCTTATATTTTCCTCTGGTATAAGCAAAATCTTTTGCAAGCTTCTTTGATAGCTTGTCCAAGCTCTGAATTGAGGATATCTTCTATTGTACCATATATAGCATGGATTAGCCCATGATCTATAATGGTTTGTAATGATATATTGTTGATATTTCTGAAATATTTCAGATCTATATTTGCCTTGAATATAAGATATTGATGATAAGGCTGAATTATTATCCTACCATCAAAATGAATTATTGGAAATGTATGAGCTTCAATTGCTATGCCTTTGATCTTTTCTTCTCCAATATATATATTTTTGAAATATTCTTGGAGCATTAGAAACATCTTATTCTGTCTTTCTGCATATTTCTTCCATATTAGATCTTTGATGTCTTTGTTGAAACAAGACAACATCTGATCTGTCTTGAAGCTTAATCTTGGTATGAGAAATTTATATGGAATATTGATATTATTCTTAGAAATTTTATTCATAAATTTATTTCTCTTGCTTTCTTCTGATATTAAATTGTTCTTCAAGACTATTGAATTTTCTTCATTTATATTCTTATAGGAATCTGCTTTCATTGTTCCTTTCTTTGCTTCCATACCTGCAGAATAAAAAACTGTATTAGTACAACCAATATCCTTGATATTCTTAATGGTATTATCTGTTTGCTCCATCATTTCAATTTTTAATCCTGCTAATTCTTCTACTAAATCTAAGTCATCTTCACTTGAACTATAATCTATATCTCCATTTTCTATTTCTTCTGTTTCTATGATTGAATATATTGATTCATCATCATTGAGTTCATCATCACAGACCAAAATATTCTCATTTACACTATCTACAATCAGAACTCTTTCTTGCTATTCATATTCGCTAGAATATCTTTTTTGATCTTTATTAGGACATGTTTTGCTTAAGTGATCTGGAGAATTACATATAAAACACCTGTATGTACTATCATATGTTTTCATAGAATTATATCTTCTTACATTTCTTTTATGTAAGAAAAGAGCTTTATTATCTGATCTTCATAGAAAATAGCGTTTCTTTGTTCTAAGATTTTGATTATATGGTTTCCTTGAGGATCTGTATTTCCTTTCTCTTGACCTCTCTTCTCCATATGTTAAAGGTATTTGGACTATCTTATTACAAAAATTATAATCTGAATGCTTCATTGATCTTTGAGCTTGTATGCTTGTACAAATTTTTCTTAGGTGTTTAAACACAAAAGTTATAGTTTGAGATATATCAATAACAACACTTTCTGTTTCTTTCTTGTATTCTTCAAATATTATTGATCCCAGAGGATCTGGTAATTTATTAAAATATCTTTCAACTATTCCTTTATTATACCCTTGTTTAGCAGTTGTAGCATTGTATAAATAATGTTGTGAAAATTCTTTTATACCTTTCCAACTTGTTAAAGTCAGCTTTTCTATTTCCCTTAACCTTTCATTTTGCAACGTGGTAAAACCTAATTCTGGATCTTCTGCTATAACTATATTTGATATGATATTAACAAAATTATAGAGATTACTTCCAGCTCTTTTTAACTCTTCATAACTATTAGGATATGCTTCTACCCATTGTTCCCATAAAACTTTTACAGATTCTCCTAAAAAGGTTTCTAAATATGTTATCATATCTTCTACCCTATTTCCAATGTTATGCTGATTCTGTATATATTTTTGAACTATTAAACCTTTCCATACACTTATTATATTTGGCCAATCTATAGGGTCATGTGCTGCTAAGTTTAATATTACACCATCATTTTTGTAGTTTTGGAATTTTACTGGTTTTTCAAATTCTCTTCTTCTAGATCCCATATATTTATATCTTCCTGGTATATAGTTATAAGAGGTATCTTCTTTTTCAGGTGGCCAAGTTCCTGAAGCTCTAGAAGGTCTTTCTCTTTCTCCCTCATTTTTTACAGAACTGTCACCATATTCTCTTTTTTTTCTTTTTGAATTACTCATTCCTATTTCCATAGCTTCCATCATATTGTCTAAATTAATCTGCTCATCTTCTCCTAATGAATATATAAATTCTTTATATTCTTTTGCATTATCAGTTTCTTTATATATTTCTTTAATCTCTCTATCTTTTCTTTCTTCATCTAATTTAGCTTCTTCTTCCTTCGCATTATTTTCTTTATTTGGTTCCTCTTGAATTTCTTCATAGCTTTCAAGCAACAACTTATTGTTCATATTCCACTGCTCTTCTTCACTTATGCTATTATGCCTACTTGGACTATTTTCTTGACTTTTTGCAACTTTCTCTCTTGTTATTGAATTTATTGGTTTTATGACATCTCTCTTTATTTCCGTGATTTTTACAGCCTTCTTTTCTTCTGAATGCTTAATGTTCAACTCTTTTTCTCTTTTTAACTTCTTTAGCCTTTGTATTTCTCTGAGAAAATAAATTTCTTTTTCTCTTATTTTACCCCATTCACATATCATAGAGCTATTGTATTCATCTGATGCTTTTTTTAATTTTATTTCATAATGCTTAATTTCATTGTCTATATCTACTATTTCCATGAATTCACACACATTATGCCTTCTATTCTTTTGATTCATCTTTCACCTTATATTAATAATTTCTTTGGTACTGATAATCTTACTTGTATTGAATTCTAAGTTCAAATACTTGAGTTTTTCAATGATGATTGATTCTTGCTAAATTTTTAAATATGGCAAACTTTAGACTTCTAGGCTTAAAATATATTACTTCCACAAACTTTCTAAATGTAACTGAAAATTTAGAACTTGCACGAAATAACTGAATAGATAAGATATTAAACAGGCACAACTTTGGATATAAACTAGATAACTGACAACTTAAAATATAAAACAAATATAAATTTTAACTTAAAAATATAAACCAGATATAATTAACAGCTTAAAAATATAAACCAGCCTCTGATACCAGTGTCTTGGAGACGGGGGCGGCGAACGGCGGAGGGATGCGAGGCTGCGAAATCACGAAACACAGAACAACAAAATATACGAACGCGAACTGGAACTATTCAAAATACTCTGTTACTATTCAAATTCTTTTTACTATTCAAATTCGCTCTGCTACTATTCAAATTCAGCACTATGAACAGTGGATGAGCACTCGGGGAGCACTTCCTCCACTATCTTTGCATGCAAGATATGGTGGAAAAAAATACTATTCCCACTTGGCTTGCTCTTCGGGATGAAATTCGAGACGTCGATTTCGCGATTATATTAAGCGGATATTAACTCTTCGGCGGTACTATATTTCACAGGATCTTTGGCAGGTTGGCGAGACAAAAAATATTCGGCCGGGTTGTGCTCCTATGCTTGCTTAGTCCTACTCGGTACTCACCGTACGATAAGCAGGTTTGCTTCAGAAGTAGCTAATCTTTCCCAAACTATATATTATATGAATTTATGTATATGTCTTGCTATGCCCAAATTGTTGATATCGCATATCAACGTATATATAACTATTATCTTCAACATATATTATCTTTTGGGGCTTATTTTTACTATTATATTTTTGGGCTATTTTATTCTGACCGTTGGCCATGTCCTGCAATATCATCATTCTCTTCACTGCCGGAGAATGATATATCCATTTTTGCATCCATATCTCTTTTAAATTCTTCCAATTTATTATATAATTCCCCTTTTAACTCCATCATTATTTCTTCTTTCAGAGTTTTCTTCCATTCAGGGGAAATCATTTCAAATTTTTGTGCTATTTTCATTTCTATATATTGTCCATCCATAGGATCAACTCCTTTGGTCAGATAGTCTTTATATGTAACTTTCTTTGCCATATCTTTAATCCCGGATGATGTTTCTGGGATTTTGATACCTTTTGCCTTTCTGTATTTTTGAATATATTCTTTTGCTGCTGGCTCCATATAATAATTTGTTCCAAGTATTTTTCTTTCTTGATTCATTGCTTCATCTATATCTCCATATTTTTTTCATGATATTCCTCCATCTAACTTGCCATCTTTCTTTTGAGCCACTACTTCTTCAAATGATATATATAAACCAGGCATTTTTCCTTCAAATATTACATATAAGGACCTTCTTTCAATATATTCATGCTTTTCTGTTGGTGGCATCTTGCTATTTATCGTATGAAAATATTCAGCAAGACTGTTTAATATTGATAGCATGTAACCTTTTTCTTCTCTTTTATGATTATATTGGTACCAGAAATTGTCTAGTATACATTCTTGGACTTCATCTAATATTATATGATCTTTTGATCTGAACTTATATGAATTTGGTGGGAATATTCTTAACTTATTATTTTCTGACCCAAACGTAAAGGTTTCAATTCCATTGAAGCTAATTCCCTTCTTCATTCCTGCAAGATAGAAGATCGTGAAAATATATCAGGCAAAATATTATCTTTTCCTTTTATATGCTCAAATATTACTTTATAGCCATTTCCAGTAATAATGTCTTCAAACAAGACTCATATTCTGGTTGAACTTTTCTTACTATTTATCTGTTTGTAATACCTACATATTGCTTCACAGTCTGTTCTTACCATAAATTCTTTAAAACCGAGATACAATCTAAAAGCATTTATTGCATTAATGATTGCTAATATTTCTCTATCAGTATTATTTACTGTCTTCAACTTATAGCTTCCAGAGGCATATCTACATATCTTTTCTTCAGCTTTTGGAGAATATTTATTGGGTTTTTGTTTTAATATTGCACTCCATCCTAATTTAGATGCATCTGTTTCAATAATGAAATAATAATCATCTAGAGGTAGTTCTAAAGGTTTTAGGTCTTTTACCTTTTCTTTTATGGTTCTTACTAACTTTATATCTTCTAAATTAAAATATTTTTGACCATTTTTTCTCAATTTTGCATATAGCGATCCTGCTAACTTCGCTAAATTATCTATATAATTTCTAGCATAATTTACTATTCCAAGGAACTCCTGCAATTTCTTTTTGTCATTCATAACATCAGGAAATTGTAGTATTTTCTTAGCAATATGCTCTTGCAAATATATTTTGCCTTCTCCAATCTCATGACCTAGAAACTTTATTTTTTCCTTGCAAATTTCTATTTTCTTTTTAGATAGAATCAGCCCGTTTTGTTCTACCTTTCTAAAAAATACTTCAAGATGGGCTATATGCTCTTTATAGGTTTTTGAGAAAACTAATAAATCATCTATATAAACTAATATAAATTCTTGATTCTCATTAAATATATTTTGCATTTTTCTTTGAAATAAAGCAGGTGTATTTTTTAATCCTAAAGGCATGACAAGCCATTCAAAGTGACCTTGAGGACACATGAATGCTGTCCATTCTATAGACTCTTCTGCCATTTTTACTTGCCAAAATCCTGCTTTCAAGTCAAATTTTGAAAAGTATTTGCTACCTTGTATCCTATTGATCCATTCTTGTTTATTAGGTATATTGAATGCATCATCTACTGTATTATCATTAAGTCTTTTGTAATTAATAATCATTCTTGATTTTCTTCTTGCTATTTCAGCATGATTTGTTACTATAAAAGCTGCAGACCTATGAGGACTTCTACTTTCTCTTATCGCTCCTAATTTTAACAATTCTTCAATATGCATCTTAAATTCTTCTATGTCTTTTGGTGTAGCTTCTATTGGACTTGTTTTTATTATATAATCTGGATTTATTATATTTATTTTGCATAATATAGAATTTTTATGCTAATGCTTCATGGGTATTTCTCCAATTATTTGAATATCTTCTAGTCTCTACACAATCTTTTCTATATCTTTTTTAGACTTTATATCTTTGTACCAATTTGGAGCAAAGGATTGCAAACCAAAACATTATATACATGAATGTTCTATATAGAAATCTTCTATGTTACTACTTAAATCTTCAATTTCTAATCCACCTATACTAGCGTCAATAGTATTATTGTAAGAATTTTCTAAATGATGAGCTCTTCCATGTTTTTTAACTTCTGAAATATAATGAATATTATCTTGATGAGGAATAAATGTAATACCTTGCTCATGTATGATTGTGGTTTGACATGAACGCTGCAAGAATCTTAACCCTATAATCATTTCATCATGTATCATAGATAAGTCTCTTATTGTGATTTCATCAATTATATATTTTGTTCCATTTATTTGTGCTTCAATATTATATGCTAATTGGTTACGAATCTTTTTTATTCCAGACATATATCTGTCGAGGTTTCTGCTTTATCTTCATCTATTGTATGGACTATTTCTGGACATCTTATAAAATATTTGTCATGTATTATATTCTTTGTGCATCCTGTATCTACTAAGGCCAATATTTTATAAGTAATATTATTCTTTAACATTATCTTTATAGGAATCCTTATTCCTAAAATTTCTTTGAATGGTAATTTGACTATATATTTACTACCAAAACTTGTTATGACATCTTTTAATTGTATAAGCTTGTTTCCTTTATTGTCTTTTATCGTAATCAACTGGTCTTTTAATTCAGTATTAGTTATAGCATCATTTGGTTGCTTGTCATTATTTTTATCTTGATCTAACTTATATTTTAATTCTTCTAATTCTACTTCTAATCTATTTATTCTATTTTCTAAAATTCTGACTCTTGTTGATAACATTTTATCTTCAGGTTCTACTTCTGTTTCTGCTTTCCATCTTTGATTGTTAGATTTCAAACACGAAGCACATGCTTGTTTTAAACAACTAGCACAAGTAAATCTATTTTCTTGGCTAGGATAATATATACAAAAGGCACACTTTATGTTAAAGTCTCCTCTTCCTTTAATCCAATCATGTTCACAATCTTCTTGATTCATCATTTCAATTGAGAAAGCATCTATTAACTCTAACTCTTCTTTGCTTAAATTATTTATTTCTTCATAGCTTTCTAACAACAGTTTATCGTTTATATCCCACTGTTCATTTTTGCCAAATGAATCTATAGTTTCTTTATATATTTCTTTAATCTCTTTATCTTCTCTTTCTTTATCTAATTTAACTTCTTCTTCCTTTGCATTATTTTCTTTATTTGGTTTCTCTTGAATTTCTTTTCCTAACTCTACTTCTTTTACATAATTTTCTTTATTAAGATTATTCTTACATTCTTCTCTTAACTTATTTTCTACTTCTTCTTGACTTTCTAATAACAACTTATTATTTATATTTCATTGTTCTTCCTCACTTATGCTATTATTGTTATTATGACTTTTGTTTTTATTATTTACAACCTTCTCTATTTCTATAGGACTAATTGATCTTACAACATCTTTCTTTATTTCTATATTGGTTACAATCTTCTTTTCTTCTGAATTTTTAATGTTCAACTCTTTTTCTCTTTTTAACTTATTTGGCCTTTGTATTTCTCTAAGAAAATAAACTTCATTTTCTCTTATTTTACCCCATTCACATATCATAGAGCTATTGTATTCATCTGATGCCTTTTTTAATTTTATTTCATAATGCTTAATCTCATTGTCTATATCTACTATTTCCATAGATTCACACACACTATGCCTTCTATTCTTTTGATTCATCTTTCGTCTTATATTAATAATTTCTTTGGTACTGATAATCTTACTTGTATTGAATTCTAAGTTCAAATACTTGAGTTTTTTAATGATGACTGATTCTTGCTAAATTTTTAAATATGGCAAACTTTAGACTTCTAGGCTTAAAATATATGACTTCCACAAACTTTCTAAATGTAACTGAAAATTTAGAACTTGCACGAAATAACTGAATAGATAAGATATTAAACAGGTACTTAAGATATTGAACAGGCACAACTTTGCATATAAACTGGATAACTGACAACTTAAAATATAAAACAAATATAAATATTAACTTAAAAATATAAAACAGATATAATTAACAGCTTAAAAATATAAACCAGGCTCTGATACCAGTGTCTTGGAGATGGAGGCGCCAAACGGCGGAGGGAGGCGAGGCTGCGAAATCACGAAACACAGAACAACAAAATATACGAACGCGAACTGGAACTATTCAAAATACTCTGTTACTATTCAAATTCTTTTTACTATTCAAATTCGCTCTGCTACTATTCAAATTCAGCACTATGAACAGTGGATGAGCACTCAGGGAGTACTTCCTCCACTATCTTTGCATGCAAGATATGGTAGAAAAAATACTATTCCCACTTGGCTTGCTCTTCGGGATAAAATTCGAGACGTCGCTTTCGCGATTATATTAAGCGGATATTAACTCTTCGGCGGTATTATATTTCACAGGATCTTTGGCAGGCTGGCGAGACCAAAAATATTCGGCCGGGTTGTGCTCCTATGCTTGCTTAGTCCTACTCGGTACTCACCGTACGATGAGCAGGTTTGCTTCAGAAGTAGCTAATCTTTCCCAAACTATCCCCCGTCTGTGCATACGAGGCGAGGTTATGTCGTCTCCCCAGGCAGTTCCACCCGAAGGGAATCTCTCCAGACGCCACAACTTCGGGCTAAACGAGAGCATCAAACGCAGAGGTTTCTCCTATAGGGTCCCTAGCACATAAACTTTCCCCATAAACGCGGACTAAAATGACAGCAGGGATTTTCAAAGAAAAACTACTTCATTTTTACAAACACAGCTTACATACGGCTTTTCCTTTCGGGAAACCCCAAGCACTTAGCACAAACTAGATTACCTTACAAACGATGCCTGGATGATCCACGGCTTTATTCCTTATGCTAATACTACTACCATTACAAGGTGGGTGGTAAGTGGATGTGTGCGGTGATGGTGGATGAGTGGGTGTGGATTGTGGATGTTGATGTCGATGGATGTGAGGCGATGCGGATGGCGGATGGCGATGTCGATCTTCGGATTTTTGGATGCTCCTTGGGTGCTCCTTCAGCTGCTGCCCGGTGCTCCGTTTTATAGCCGAGCAGGGCCTTTGCTTCGTTGATAAGGATGGCTTCAATAATTCACGCCTCCTGTGTGCTTTCACTGTTGCCACAGTAGCTCGTCCTTTTATTCTTCAATAATTGTACCTGGCACAGTATTTCGTCCTTTTATTCTTCAATTATTGTACTGAGCACAGTACAATATTCGTCCTGCGTCTTCTTTTTGCTGCAGAATTATTCGTCCTTGCTTTGTCTTCTGCTTGGCAATTCTCGGCGCACTTGAGTGTCTTTGGAAAGAATCTGGGAACTGTCTTCCACAATCCACACCCACTCATCCACCATCACGGCACACATCCAGTCACCACCCACCTTGTAATGGTAGTAGTATTAGCATAAGGAATAAAGCCGTGGAGCATCCAGGCATCGTTTGTAAGGTAATCTAGTTTGTGCTAAGTGCTTCGGGTTTCCCGAAAGGGAAAGCCGTATGTAAGCTGTGTTTGTGGAAATGAAGTAGTTTTCCTTTGAAAATCCCTGCTGTCATTTTAGTCCGCGTATATGGGGAAAGTTTATGTGCTAGGGACCCTATAGGAGAAACTTCTGCGTTTGATGCTCTCGTTTAGCCCAGAGTTGTGGCGTCTGGAGAGCCTTGTCCGCGGAGAAGTGTTCCCTTCGGGTGGAATTGCCTGGGGAGATGACATAACCTCGCCTCGTATGCATAGACTGGGGATAGTTCGGGAAAGATTAGCTACTTTTGAAACAAACTTGCTCATCGTATGGTGAGTACCGAGTAGGACTAAGCAAGCATAGGAGCACAACCTGGCCGTATACCTTAATTGATATGGAATATCAATCATTCGGGCGTGGAAGACAGTACCCAGATTCTTTCCAAAGACACTCAAGTGCGCCGAGAATTGCCAAGCAGAAGACAAAGCAAGGATGAATAATTCTGCAGCAAAAAGAAGACGCAGGACGAATATTGTACTATGCTCAGTACAATAATTGAAGAATAAAAGGACGAGCTACTGTGGCAACAGTGAAACATATATATATACACACACATATATATATGTGTGTATATATATATATATGTGTGTGTGTATATATACACACACATACACACACATACACATATATATATATATATATATATATATATATATATATATATATATATATATATATATATATATATATATATATATATATATATATATGCCTCCTGACTGAATCTACTAACTTGCAAATAAAGACTACAATACACATGGACGAAATGCTTGAACTTGTTTTGCCAATCAATAAACATCCCACCCGCCACGTACTCATGACGGCAACAAGATTACCTCCAGTCTTCAATGCAAACATCCGATCGAGCTCGAGCTCGAGTCTGCTACTGTTCATCAAGAGAGCTATCATGTCAACAATGAGTTTCATTTCTTTGCGGAGCCAATTTGACAGACATTTAACAAGGTCATGGTCATCACTAATGATTGGGTCAATCTGAATTAGTTCTAATCAACACCTAAACATGCTTAGCCAGTCTAAATTAGAACTGAAATTAGAACTGACGGCCACAGTTTAAACATGCATAATTAAACTAGAACCGATTTAATCCAATGCTAGCTATTTAGAGGCATATTGGCCTATTAGCTCTGGGATGAGCGAGGATTAATAATTGTAAGGCTAATTAATTAAGTGGGCTCTTGTGCCAATTGTTTAACTGATAATTAACATAATTAAGCTATTATCCTTAATTAGGAATACTACTTGGCCTATACATGATGATCACTGCATCTACTAATGCGGGTTTTTTTTGTGAAATAATCAATCGAACCGGAGCCAGTAGCCGGACATGGATAGGTTGTTTCTAGCGGAATGCCTATTCACTCTTGCCTATCACTATCTTACTATTACTAATCGGAAGTTATAAAAGTTGCACCAATTTCAAAGCACGCTAGAAAAAAAGATAAATCCAAGAAATTCTCACAATAATCAGAAACATCCGACCATCAATTGGCAGATTAGAATATTAACAGCCATTAGATCTGTTTTCTAAGTAATTACCCACCTCTGCCATTACGAAAGGTCTTGAGTTCAACTCTCAATGAAAGCAAATATCCTCTTTTTTTTATTATATATATATTTTCTAAGCAATTACCCACCTCTGCCATTGTGAAAGATCTTGAGTACAATTCTCAACGAAAGCAAATATCTTTTTTTTTAGATTTTTTTTATTTTTAAATTTACCTTCAGTTTTTGTCTTTTTTCCATTAAAGATGCTAGAAATCTTTCCATAAAATAGATATTTTGTAAACTTTTTGAAATTTTCATATCAATCCTCACAAGATGCGCTAGAAAAAAATTATAAAAATCCTCACAATAATAAAAAAAATACCCTATCATCAATTAACATGTTGGAATCTTAATAGCTATTAGATCTGTTTTCTAATTAAATAATCACACACCTTTATCATTATCAAAATAATATTAAATAACCTTTAAAACTACATATTAATTACCCACTCTGCCAATATAAAAGAAAATATGAAATAATACCCTAAATTTATATCTAATTGCTCACATTTTCTATTTTGATAGGATAATACCAAATATCCCCTTTAATTTATATTTGAATTGTTCATCTTAGTTATTATAACCGATAATATGATGAAAGTAATACCTCAAAATTATATGAAAATCACCTATTTTTGCAATTGATCAAAGATTATCTAAATCAATTAAGTATACATATAAAGTAGCAAGATATGTTATTACAAAAACCTAAGATCTATATACGTTGTATGGTTACACATAACACATTTAAGACTCTAATCCGTACGATCGCACTGGTTGATTGACTAGTTTTAATAATCTTTCACTATGTCTACAGTACCGCTACAGTATCGTTTTATACTCCAGGCCGTCCTTTTGGACGCTCCGATAGAGATGGCTTCTGGAGTCGATCGGTGTAGGCGTTGATGATTCAGATGTTGTATCGAGTACAACTTGGTGTGAGAGCTTTTGCATTGGTGCTTGTGTCGGTGAACATGTGCATCCACACAAGCTGTCGTTCAATTATTAAGGGCAACATATGTACTGATGACGAGCTGGAGAAGAGAACGGTACTTGTTAAACTTTATTGCATTAATAACTTGCAAATGTACATTTGGAAAGCGGTCTTATCTTGTCATCTTCCACATTAATCATCATGAGACATACTATAAATTTTTTTCCAAATTCTCATAACAATAATAAAATATATGGCTACCAACTAGTAGATTGAAATCTTTAATAGTCATTAATCACATGGAGTATTTGATTTAGCATATTAATATCGAATGCTTTTAATTAATCACAATTATTGAACCCTCGAAATAAAGGGGGAAGCGCTGCCATTGAAGGTGAAAAAACTCACCTTGGCAGATAGGGAAAAAAAACTGACCTTAATTTTTTTTGAAACACAGTACAGCGTAAACGCTCACACACGTACACTCACCCCTATAAATGCATACGCACACCTTAGCTCTATGAGCACCGCAGTATGACACATACTTAATTTTATTAAGCACAATTTTACTAGGACATGGTACTTAGTTTAAAATCAATCCAATACAAGTTCTTAACTTAAATTTGAAATCACTACTAGAAACATGAGTCCTTGATTTAAATCAAGACAACTTGTATGCACCATAAAATTCAAATTTCGATTCTTTTGTCACGTTTAGTGATACATGTGCATGTTTTATTTTTGGAACATGCTGAGTATATTTTTTAGTTAATAAAAATATGTAAAATTTTCAGGGTAACATTACATAATATTATAGTAGGTGTGGAGACAAGTAGATAGTAGGATGGATAAACCATTACAGATTGTCTCATAGAAGCGCCAAATGGGCCAAAGCACAAAGAGAAGAAAACGACACCGCCTCTACCACTATCATATATGGTTTTGTCCCATTGCAACGCACGGGCATTTTTGCTAGTGCGTGTCTCTCTCTACACTCACACACCTTTAAGACTAAGTGCAAGAGCGCATATCACACAACCTCTTTAAACAAAGGAGAAAGAAAACAACAATAGCTGAGAATCAGCCCCATGCATATATTTATCTTCAGAGGGAGGTAAAGAGGGCTCATACCAAGCTTTATTTGAAGAAAAAACATAGATGCAAAGCACCCTCCTAGTCCTAGAAGCTAGATACGTGATGATGTGCATGAGCATAGTTCATTTGGTTAGGTTTTCTGTGGTGGAACTTATACCTATTTGAGTGTTTTTTAGATAATGGAAAATATATTTCGGCTTCAGACACCATCAGAAGATGATACATCAGGCCAAATTATTACAGAGTGTTCGCACATATTCTAGACAAATCTAGAAATATGTAGTCAAGACACAAGAAAGAAAACAAAAGACTACTCCAACATAAAAACCTAGTATATGTCAGGTCTTTGATTTGATATGTGTTATCTTATTTTTCTAGATTTATTCTAAGATTTAACATATGCTGTTCTTTCAGTAGTAGAAAACACCCCGTCGACAACAAGGTGCTGTGCCAATGGTGATGTCGTTGATCTCGAGATCTGCCGGCTTGGTCTTTTGAAGGTGCTTATAGGGACAGAGTGTTTGTGTATTCATAGAGATGGGTGTACGTGTGTGTTTGTGAGTGTGCGTCTGTACCGTGTGTTTTGGAAAAAAAATGCATATATGGAGGCAACAAGTAAAGGATCGTACCGAGCGAGATGAGTGTGCTTTTGCTTTGTTGCTGAGGACAGGAAGGACGCCAACAACTTTCTTTACAGATGCCATGCCATCACTTACAGTTACCACACCAGAGAACCAGCGCTCCCTCTTTCGCTTCGCTAGTTCGCTGGATTATTCTTAGATATATCGTCCAGTCGATCTGCTTCTAATTGGTTTGAGATAGCGTGCCAAAGCAAACTCGTGAAGGAACTACACCTCTAAAATGACGATTCTGCGGTTCGCATAAGGTAATTTATTGTTTAATTAGCCCTGACACTGACAGGTTAATTAACTAATAATGTTGTATGCGCGCGTGCATGCAGGGCGGCGCACACGTTGGGGCTGGACAGGTCTTGGATCAACTATATTGATTGGCGGATTGATCGCGGCTGATGATCATGGGTTAGATCCATCCATTATTGATAATCGGTTGCGCGCGCGTGTCTTCCCTGTTATTTTGCTCCTATATAATTCTACAGTGGCCGAGGGAGGAGTTCCATCATGAAACAAGTGGTACGTACTGCTAGTTTATGCTTTCATAGTTTGCATACACAATTGGCTTGTAGTCTGTTTCCTTATTCTTTACTAGGATCTTAGATCTAGATGGCTTAAATAATCCACCTGTTCCTGCTGCATTTCAGGGGTTCCGCTCATTAGATGTTGCTGGCGCCAAAGAGGAATTGCTTAATCTTATTAAGAGGAACCTCAACAACAACATCATTATCTACTTTGATGGCTGGAAGGGCCTTGGGGCAGTCACAGTTCTTAGATCCATAGCACAGGAACTTGCATCTATGAAAGCTCCTCCTCCGGAATTATGCTTCGGCAGAATCATTTATATTGATTGCTCAAAGTGGGCAAATAAGAGGACGATGCAGAAAAAAATTGCCCAGGAGCTAAGGCTTGACCAAAAGACCATGGCCATCTTTGACGAGCAGGACGAGGAAGATGACTTCAATGGATTGGGTCGAGGATCTAGGGATGTGATACGGAGTGTTGCAGCAGTGATCGACCGAACCCTGAGGAAGAGTAGATTCATGATGATTTTTATTTATGGCAGTCATGATGAGGTTGTCCTAAGTAGCTTTGGTGTTCCTGAAAATAGTGACTGCGTAATTGTATGGACTTTCAGTACAAGGGTCGTGACAATGGGTTGCAGCCTGAACTACGAATCGCCCATGAAGACAGCAAATAAGCTACGATCTACAGATGTTGTCCATTATTCCCATTTGCTTCCTATCATCTTCTCAAGTTCAGAATTTATTGCATTGTTCCGTGAAGAGGCTGCAAACATAGTTGCTCGCCACCCAACATATATGTGGGGCATAGACTTGACAACAGTGGTAGATTGTTGCCTCTACGGTCTACTCTTGTATCACAATTTCCGTAGCACCACCAGATTTGTTTGGCCAACTCATGCTCCCAACTATTGGATATGTGATGGGATCATAAAGGGAGATAGAGCATGGGAGATCAGCAATGCATTGCAGCCAGAAATAAGATTCGAGTGTAATGCTTTCGAGCTCAAGGTTATGTTCAAGATGTTGAAGGAAGATCTGAAGACACATTTTCTTGTAGTTAAAGATGACGACGATGTCTATGAGAAGAGGCCTTACCGTTGGATTTCTACCACCTTGAGGAATAAGGAAATAAATGATGATATGCAAATTATTTTGGCAAGGGCATCATCAATCTTCCTAGCATTCGAAACAAAGGATAGCCCCCGTGGATTGCCAAATGACTTTTTCAAACAGTGCAACAAGCTTTGCGTGCTGGTTCTCACTTGTTGTGCCTTTAGTTTTGTATCACCCCCTTTCCTCCATTGCCACACATTAAGGTTCCTTGGATTAGATCATTGTACGGATGACAATAATCCAATTGAACTTGGAGGGGGCGGTACAACCGGAACCGAGTGGGACTTTTTGAAGAGCTTGTGGGTGATTGACCTATACTACACGGACTGGAGTGAGATCTTATCTGAGGAAAAAATAAACCTCATGGATAACCTCATGGAGGCAAACATAGAGGGGGTTAGGTGGCCATGGTGGACAAGTCAGCAGTTACAGAAAAGACTAACTTACCTTCGACGGCTCCGAATAATTCGACCTATGTATGATGAGGCCGCAGAGATAGCATCAAGTGACATCGCCGACTCATCATTTACCATGGACAACACAAGCCTAGAAATCCTTGATCTGTCTGGCTGCAGCAAAGGCACAGGGAGGAATCTACCAATAATCATATCGAAGGCAAGCCATCTTCAGGTGCTTATCCTTGACGGCTGTAGAGGCTTGGAGCACATAGTGATTTCTAACAACCCCTCACTAAGATCATTCAGTTTTGATGGCTATGGACCAGCATCACATAGGACATCAACTGCTGAGCTACCTCCAGAGATCTCCCGTCCGAAGCATCGTCTCGATGCAGATAAGAAGGGTGGCTTAGAAACCTCCGTGGTATCCCTAAAAGGCTGCACGCAGGTGGACAACTTGTTCTTGCGTGGGCTTCGCAACCTGGAGGAGCTAGACCTTTCAGGGTGCGCGATCAAGGTGCTTGACTTTGGATCTATGGTGAAGGATGTCCCGTGGCTTGAGCGACTCTTCTTGGTAGGCTGCGAGCACCTTCGTGCAATAATATGGGGCTCAGAGCCATTGGAGTTGATCTGCATGGACACACGACCATGGAGTAGCAGGGCACTTGGATTTGCTCGGCCACCATCCCTTGGTGCTTGGCAAGAATACTTCAGGCTGCGGGTGCATGCCATTGCCGCAGATGCTAGGCTCGCTCGATCCCTATGGGATCCCATTCACCGTGCAGATTCTTCTGGCCGTGCTTTTTATTTCAACATCAGCATCACCTCTTCAGATGCATGCAGTGGGGTTGTTCAATCTGAAGCAACGGCAAGCAAGGAGATGGTGATTGGATCAAGTGATATTCAGCGGCACTACTGCGCCGTAGATGCCGTAGGCCCATATGATGACGTCTTCACCAAAGTAGTAGGTGATGGTGGCCTAGCGCCGATGCAGACCTTCCCGCAGGCCCCAACGGAACAGTTGGATCGCCATGTCGAGATCGGTCCTGGAAGCCTCAACGTGCAGAGCGAGGTGGAGTTATATCGTTCTGGTAACAATTTGGCCGGTTTGATGTGGAGGTATGCCCAGTCCGTGCATATCCATGATGTCTCGGCCTACACCAACACCATGCCTGCGGCACATTGGTCTTCCCTCGTGTGGTGCCGAGTCGAGAGGTGCCCCAACTTGCTTGCGGTATTTCCTCCCGAATCCGAAGACATTGACGGCAATCTGAGGACCATCTGGGCATCGGATCTCCTCAAGGCCCGCTGCATATGGAGCAAAGGTGTCAATGGCGGCATCTTTGGCTATCATTTCAAAAGGCTACGACACCTGCACCTACGTCGCTGCCCAAGTCTCCAGTTTGCGCTTGCAATGGGCAGCCACCCCTCCTTCCCCTGGCTGGAGACCCTCCACATTGTCCACTGCGGCAACCTCAGGCACGTCTTCGTAGCGGGCAACGAGGAGCACCGGCATCCAAGTGTCTGGTTCCCGAAGCTGACCACCATCCATCTGCACGACGTGCCGGCGCTGCGGGAGATATACGAGGCTGCCGAGATGCTGGCGCCCAAGCTAGAGACCATCAGGATCAGGGGATGTTGGAGCCTACGCCGGCTGCCGGCATTGGAGGGTCGCGAGCCCGGTGTGAGTAAGCCGACCGTGGAGATAGAGAAGGATGTGTGGGACGCGATGCAGTGGACCGGGATGGGCGCCGCGCACCACCCTTCCCTCTACAAGGCGCCCGTGCACTCGAAACACTACAAGAGACGCATGCTTAGGCGTAGCGTCCTCAGGTACGTGCATATATATACTTCCTTAGTTTCAGATGAGTTTACTTAATTCTTTAACACAATGATCCAACAACTCCGGTTCCGGCCGGAGGGTGTAGATATGTATACTTTGTGAATACATAAACAAACGTACTGACTGCATCTGCGTCTGTGTTGCTACTCTCAGTATCGGACGTCATGCTAGCTATTGCTGCAGCCTTTCTCAACTCACATCTGTTGCTTCTTGATTATTCTGTCCAGGTGAAAATAAGATCGAGTACGTCCTCAGCTCTGCTGCAGCAATCCCGCCATCGACCTCATACACTACATTGATAATAAGTGGCTGTGGCTTGTTTGTGTTTGGTAATTTGGTTGATTATTCGTCTGCTACCATCCATCATATCCATTGGTTTTAATTATGTATCCTTCGCTTTGATATAAGGAAGATATATAGCCGGCCGGCCGCCTGGTTTGTGCCTGCCCCCTGCCTGTGCAGCGCAGGCCCGGCCGATGTGTTTGCTCGTGTGTCTGTGTGTGTCCGTGTCTTACCTCTGCCTACCATGAGATTTGATTGATCATGCATGGAGTGCTTGCTATCTACTCCTATATATAGGAGTATCTATGTACTATGTATCTGACGAATTACCAGAGTCGCTGCTGCATGGTCGTCTGCCCATGCATGCATCATGTATGTCCGGTTGTGTATTGGTGAACAATTAAGTTAATTACCACTAGTATGATATCTTTCTATCATATAAAAAGTTTGTTGGTGAGCCATTTAGCAACACGAGCTAGTTTGGTTTGAACTTTGAACCCCGGCCGGGAAAGCTGTTAACACGGTGCTGCTTGTGGCCTAGATCTAGCAAATTAAGCTAATCTATCATACACACTCGGAATAAACCAAACTAGCTTCGCCGATGGCCAGCTACGGGAGTCCTGCTGTAATATAGGGAGCCAGCGGTTCAGAGCAAGTATTATAAAGTGACATAAGCGGGCTGCAACAAGTGCCACATCAGTTTTTTTTTATGACATGGAAGAAATTGAAATGGAGAGAGAAGAAAAGCGGGCTGCTTATTTATAGTCGGCTCAAGGTGGGCTGTTCATAGACTCCAAGACACTTTGTGAGAGAAAAGAGTGGGCCAATTATTAAATGCACAGCCTGCACCAGGAAAGGGCTATTATACAAGTGGGCTCTTAGTTGGCTATATGTGACATGACAACATTATAAAGCCCATAGTGGGCTCTATTATTAACCTTGCTCTCATGAGGTTAAAAGTGGTGGTTTCATGGTCGTCGGGCTGGATAATTAAATGGCCCCAATTAAGAGACATGAGCCAGAATGTATAGTCCATCCCCAATTCCATCAGCTCCCATGAGCTGAGCCATCTTCTTTCAGGTTCTCTGTTGCCTCCTTTACCACCATGGTCGTCGGACTGGAGTATTTTTCGCCAGGGTCAAGTCAATTTTTTTTTTTTTTTGACATTAGGGTCAAGTCAAATTATATTGCGAGATAACTCGCTGATCGACCTAGGTGTTGGGCAGGGCTTATAGTTTGTACAAGGCACGAGATATCAGTGGTCATCAACTTAGAACAGTGACCTCTGCAGAATTTTTGCAGATGCAATGCTTGTTACCCACAAAGAAACAATGCTTGTTTTTTTTTTTTTTTCAAGCTGACCTGGACTCCTGTTGTTGCTCTTGTGTTGTGGACTTGTGGTAATATGGTATGCGTACGTCTTCGTTCTTGCTGGCACTTGTGCAACTGAAACACCAGGCAGTTTGTGAAACAAAAACATTTGGAAAAAATATATATATGACGAGCATACTGAGCAACAACTGAGCTTCCAGAGTCCAAAAGGAGAGAATAATAAATAGGATTGTAAAACATAATCTGTGATGAGCGTGGATCAAAGCTATCCCCGTTTATATGCCTACCTGACTATTTGATCTTATATGTCTGCCTAAGTTACTTAAAAAAAAGAAAGAAATTATCTTAGACAGCCTGTCAGTTCTGAGTTGTCCAATGCTCATCACAGATCTAGAGGCACATCATACAGACAGTTTAGCAATTGAAGCCTTAACACTCAGGAGAAGAATTTGTGGAATATAATCCCATCCAGAAAATGACGTTTCTGTATATTAAATATTCGTTCCTCTTACAGTGGGGCAAATATGATGTATCATGTATGTAATCCCCCCTTCAAAAACAAAAGAAATTTAACTCTCGAATTAGGCTGTATAATTTTTTTAGAGTTCAAATTTGACTGTATATTCTCAAAATCCTATATCCTGCTCTTGTGTGGAACACTAATATGAACAACCTCCATTTCAAGTATTCCTGTATCAGTCACTCAAAAAACTTCCTGATTCCTATAATCTGTACAACTGCTCATGAAAATCCACACCATGATGAAGACCCATTGTTCCTGAGCTCTTCACAAGGTGCAGGGAAAACTTCATGCGCCTCTCCATACACAGACTCACACTGCCACCTTTCCTGCCGCCTGATGCCTCTTAGCCTGACATTTCTGAAGCAGATCCCTTCATAAACTGCGCCGGGCACCGCCTCCAGCATCGGTGCACGCTGCAGGTCTACACCGACAACGTCACTGATAAGCACATTACTGATCCTTGGCAGTGCAGTTCGGTCGTAGTTGTCATCAGAATGATCGTCTGCACCCCGACTGAATCTTATCGGTACCTTGACCTTCTCCATCGTCACATTGGCTATGGTGATGTTGGTTATGTATCCACCCCGCCCTACATCAGTCTTGAACCTCACTGCTTGCGCAGAATTCCATACGTGGAGGTCGCGGACACGCACATTAGATATGCCACCTGACATCTCACTTCCAAAACCTACACCTGAGCATGTCGGAGTTGTGCCTGAAACCCTCTGGATGACAATGTTCGAACTGGGTTTGCCAATCGAGATCCCAAACTGATCCCACCCACTCTTGACAGCAACAAGATCATCTCCGCTTTCAATGTAGCAGTCTTCGATACAAACCTCCGAGCTCGAGTCTGCCATTGTTCATCAAGAGAGCTGTCAACAACGAGTTCATTCTTTGCAAAGCTGATTTGGTGGTTACTTTAGCAAGGCCACCACTAGTGGTGAATTACAAATGTATAGTCGCTGAAGATCCCAAATGTATAGATAACTATGGTCATAAAAATGCATTTGACGTGGTATTTGTTCGGAAGACAAAGATAGCAGGGCACTGATGTAAATAACAGCACGAACCTGGATCAATGCCATCGGTGTTTGGTGCATTCAGGGGAGACAGAATTGTCAAATCCTTCATCACCACGTTGCTGATAAATAAATAGAGAAAAAAACGTTCACTTGCCCAGTACGTACTTGATTTACATAGGATGAAAATGGAGCAGACAATGAACTGCGTTAGCATGGTAAACTGACCTGCAGTAGACTGGATGCACTGTCCAGAAAGGGGAGTTGCGCAGTGTGATTCCTGAGATTAGAATGTTGGACGAGTTCACAAGCTCGATGAGGTGGCCCCTTGTGTGGTTCAAAGTTCGGTTCCGCCATAGCTCCCACCACATGTTTCCTTGGCCATCTATGGTCCCATTGGTACCTGATATTTGTGAAGGTCATTTTCAGGTTACACATCAACGCTAATTCTAGATAAGTTATGGCCCACAACTGATATGCAGGCATTAGCTGAAAAAACCAAGACAGCTTTGTTTTGCTGAGCTACGAATGAATCTTAATTTGTCTCAGTTCCACATTGCCATGAAAATTAGATTTATTATTAACCACAATCGTGGAAGTAGACATAGTCAAGACACTGCAGTACCAGTAATAACAACATCATTTAAGCCTTCTCCATGAATGAGGCTGATGTGGCGTGGTCCTAATCGTTCCCTTCCACGGCCATAAGATGGCAAAGGGGCAATGAGAGGCCACTCTTCAGGGTCCTGCAGCCCAAGATGGCAGTCAATACAATACTATGCAGTTTTATAATCGGCATACACAACTATTAAGTGCTGGACATCCGTCTACTCGAATGTGAATGCATAAATATATAATCTAGAATCCAGTGCATGGTCCCCTCAGAGACTGCTTCCCCATGCTATCACGTTGGTATAATATTATGGTGTGCTATCATGCTAGCATCATAATAGCTTGATGAGTCCACAATTATAGTATAAATCATGCAACTGTCATTATTAGTTGTAAGAAAAAAGTAAGGTAGCAAGAATCAATGTTCAGGCTCAGAGTTATCAATTTGCTCCAACTGATGAACTGGATCTCACCAGTTCCAAGCAAAATACACATGTCGATTATGGTTTCATTCCCATCAGCTTCTTTCCTTCTTGTTTTCTTTTTGGAAAAAAGGTACTTGTAGCAGGAGAAGCGAACTGCCACGCTCTCAATTATAGTTGCTTTGCAACCAATTCCTACTGAACCACATGAATGCAGGAGTACTATTAATCCCTTGTGGCAAATGAATGTGCACTAATATATCCTGAATAGTGAGAGGGCATACAGATTATCCTAACTACTCCGTACAGGCTGTCATACATGTGTGTAGAAGACCAGATGGACCGAAAATGGGGATTGGTTCCCGCACAAAGCTCCAAACACAGGAGATTTGGGTGGCCCTTTATCAGCATCTGGCACAGGCAGATAAGACGGGAGTGGAAGCAATGTAAAGTACAAAATGGGGGGAAGCGGGCATCAAGTGGTGCTAGGGAGGGCCAGGCCAAGGTCCAAAGCAGACAGCAGCATGCAGTGGGGACAAAGCAAAGGAGGAAGGCACAGTGGCTTTAGAATATGATCAAATGTGGTGGCAGAGGCGACAAGCAACCGGAGAGTGAGCCGAGAGGAACCTGCCCCTGCCTGCCTGATAGGGGGAGAGGGAGAGACCCCTGCCGGCCGTCCAACTCCAAAGCATGTAGTATAAATCATGCAACTGTGCCTTTTTATGTGAATGTTGTTTGCCTTGGTTCACACAAATAAACTTGTTGAGGGCACTGCTACGGTACACAAATTAACTCTTAGGAGGTAAGACTTCAAATCGATCTCAGCCATCCAAATAAAAAGAGATAAAATAATTAATATAATAGATTAAAAGGGAAAATGAATTAAATAAATAGAAAAAGAACCGGTATTTCCGGCCATTTGTTCGGCACGCTCCGCTGCTCCGCTTCTCCGGCCTTGTCTGTTGCAAGCGAGCGGCGGTTCCGCTGCCTTCTCAGATTTAGTTCCTCTGATTGCAATCGAGATGAGGTTGACAAGCACAAGCTCAATCGTGGATGTGCAAGCGTATTCAAAATTATGAGCCACGTTCAATGTACAAGGGCTGCCAGCCACGTTCATCAGTTAAAATATGTATATATCACGTAGGCTGCCGGCCTTTCATGTTCATTAAAAGAAATCGTTGTTTGTAATGCAAACGAGATGAACGTTCATTTACAATGTAGTTGTCACGTTCGTTAGTATGGAATTGTTACGTTCAATTAGTAAAAAGACCACATCTCCATTGGGTCGCATGTCCAGATAGAAAAGAGATCAGGTTCCATGGGGTGGTTAGTTATTGATGATTATCCCATTTACATATTAAAATTGAATAAATAGCTTTTTTTTTTATTTTGAGGCATTACCTCTTAGGAGGTAATACTTCATTTTATCTACTTAGATCAACGGTTCACAGTTGTTTCAGTGTACCGTAGCAATTGCCACCTGTTGATTATATTTATGGTTCCATTCGCATCGGTTTTTTTTTTTTTTATTTGGGAAAAAGGTACCTGTAGCAGGAGGAGTGAACTGCCACCGTACCCTCTCAATTATAGGTTGCTTTGCAACCAATTCCTACTGAACCACCTCCCACCACATGAATGCAGGAGTACCATTTAGTCCCTTTAATTTGTGCCAAATGATGTGCACTACTATATCCTGAATAGTGAGAGTGAGAGCACATACAGCCTAGTCCGTACAGACTGTGACACTGGCACGGCGGCTTAATGTTGTCTACCAGTACAGACCAGATGGACCGAAAATGGGGATTGGTTCGTGCACAAAGCTCCAAACAAGAGATTTGTGTGGCCCTTTTATCGGCATCTGGCCGAGGCAGATAAGACGGGAGTGGAAGCAATGTAAAGTACAAGATGATGGCGGAAGCGGGCATCAAGTCAAGTGGTGCCAGGGAGGGCCAGGCCAAGGTCCAAAGCAGGCAATGCAGTGGGGACAAAGCCAAATTAAAAGGAGGAAGGCACAGTGGCTTTAGAATATGATCAAGTGGGGTGGCAGGGTGACAAGGAACCGGAGAGTGAGGCAGAGGCTACCTGCCTGATAGGGGAGGGAGAGGGAGAGGGAGAGGGAGAGGGAGAGAGAGACCCCTGCCGGCCGTCCAACACCTCCCTCCTTGTCTTGTTTATTGCTCTCACGGATCATGGCATGTGACAACAGACAACACAAAACAGCACAGGCGCCTAGCTAGTATGACGACGACGCGTAATCGATCAGTACGACAACAGGAGCATGAACCCGAACCTGAACCGGCACCGCCCAGGCCATGCATGGGGATTGGGGAGTGGAAAAAACTAACGCATTCGCAATTGACCGAATCAAACAGGTGATCAGGGGAAATCAAATCAAAGGAGCAATCAAACCTGGGAGCCGAGGATGACGGCGCCGCGATGCAGGAAGAGGGTGAATCGGCTGGTGAGGTTGAAGCTCCCCGTGAGCCACCGCCCGGGCGGCACCTCGAGCCTGGCTCCCCCTCCTCCTCCTGCCCTTGCCGCCCTGGCCTCCAGCTCCGCCACGGCGCGGCGGAACGCGGCCGTGTTGGACGTGGCCCCGTCGCCCACGGCCCCGAACTCCTCCACGGACGCCGCGACCGCGCGCGCCGGCCCCGCGCCCGCGTAGAACCCCGCGCAGCTGTCGGCAGCAGCAGGAGCAGGAGGAGGAGGGGCGGCGATCAGGAGCGCGGCCGGCGGGGGCGCCGCCGCGCCGGAGAAAAGCGTGGCGGCGAGGTAGGAGGCCGCGAGCAGCGCGAGGAAGAGGAGCAGCGGCGGCGCCGGTGGGCGCGGCCACGGCAGCGGCGCGGGGTCCTGGTGGTGGGCGGCCTTGGCGTGCGCCATCACGGGGACAAAGCAGCAGTCTGCCTGCCCTGCCCTGCCGCGCCCGCCACCGCGAGGAGCGGACAAACGCTCGCTTCCCCTTTGCCTCTTTGCCTGGCTTTGGACACACACCGCACCGGAACACTCACTCGGCTTTTCTTTGGTCCACGACCTCACCCGACCCAGCAGCAATCGGAAGATGGTTAACTTAGCGAGCCCATAAAAGCCCATTAACAACTTTTTCTCTGTTTTTCCTTTATCATGTATTCAACAATTGCAAATACTTAGTTCAACATCTAATGTGACCTATTTCAACATTTTACAAATTCTAATTCAACAATTTATATATAGAAATGTTGAATCAGTATAGATAAAATGTTGAATCAGTGTAGATGGGATGTTGAATCGGTAGGGGTGGGATGTTGAAATCGGTGGAGGTGGGAAGCTCACGTGCGGCGGTGCGCCGTCAGCCCCCGGTGTGCGGCGGAGGCGGCAGCGCACGTGACGGTGAAGGCGGCGGCAGAGCAGCGGCGTGCGGGCGGCGGGAGCGCGCGATGGAGGTGGCACGGTGGCGCGCGCGGGGGCGGCCGAGCTAGGGAGGCGGCGGCGCGCGGCGGGAGAAGGCCGAGCGGCGTAGGGAGGAGAGAGCGGCGTGGAGGAGGAGGAAGGTGGGAGATGGATGGTGGAGATGGTGTGCACGAATCTCAAACACTGGAAGATAGGTGAGCTTTTATCCTATTAGAAGATAGATAGTAAATTCGGCAGCAAGGCCCCTGGCTGCTGCTGTTGATGGGCTAGGCTTTCTCAGAACACATGGATGGACAGGCCCGGCCCAACGGCGTTGTTGTTTGGAAAAAATCCGACACAGGTCCTTCAACTTGTAGCTAAGTTCATGTTTCGTTCCTCAACCACAAAACTTGGTACACCGGGTCCTTCAACTTGCAATACCGTCCCAGTCACACCCCTTGGGTGGTTTTGACGGTGATTTTGCATGACGTGGCATTGAGGGACCACGTGTCAGTACCATTTGGTAGTGGAGCCCACATGTTAGCCATAGTTCTGTTCTCTCTTGCTTCCTCTCCACGTCGTGGCAACAGCGGTGCCCCCTGCATGCTCGCTCGCGGAGGCCAGCGCGTCGGTTCGGCAGCGGCGGCGCAACCTCGACACCACTCCTGCTCGTGTCGACTCATCTTAGCAACTATGAAGTTCACTGTGGTGCCCTTGGGAATGGGAATTAGGTACTCGCCCACCTCCATGTCCTCCGCCGCAGCAGCGCCGTAGCTCCCTGATGTGGCGCCGCAGCGCCTGCACCTTGTCGAGACGTGCGCGGAAGACGTGCTTGGTGACGGCAGGGACATCGGCGAGCGCCTGCCGTCCGTGTTCGTCGGGAGAGACGACTGCCTGGGCCTCCTTGTCGCGGCCGTTGCCGACGTGGCTCGCGCCAGCCTGAAGAAGCGCAGCCTCCGCCTCCCGCCTTGGCGCAAGCCCGAGTACATGCTCAATCTTAGAGGGGGCCATCGGGGAGGGATGAGAAGCAGTCGGTGTTGCAGGGCGGCAACGCGTTGCGCGCGAAGAGGGAGAGCTTCTTCTTCAAGATTTAATTTAAGTTTTTTTTTGTATGATAATCGATTTTGAGATAACCGAATTCTTGAATTCTTCTTGAATTTGAGCTTTTTTCCTGTTAAACGCTAGCTAAAAGAGGTTCATCTCAAAATTTAATTTATCATGTGACAGAACCAACATTTCATAAACATAATAATGGGACTCATATGCCGCCATAGAAATGTAATGGTGCGTGAATGAGTTTTTAGTCTCATATAATGGCACGACTAGACCTGGGCATGGGCTGCCCGACCCGGCAAACCCGACCCAACCCGCCCGAAAATAGCCCGACCTGACCCGACGAGTTTGACGGGCGGGCTCGGACCAAGATTTGCAACCTGGTGTGTTTGACAGGTCAGGTCCGGGCCAAGAATTTTGACCCAAAATCCGAGAAACCCGATAATTTACACAGGCCTGACCCGACCGGTCGTTGGGCCGGGCGTGGGCTCATTTTTTTGGCCCGGGCACCAGGTCGGGTCGGGTTCGGGCCGCCACAAAAAAAACGTTGGGTTTTTTTCAGCTCGGCCTGAACCCTACCCGAGAAATGCACAGGTCTAGACATGACACATCCGCATTTTAGTTGGTTTCGTAAGATCTTATGAAGACAGGGGTAATTTTATTTCATAAACTCATTAAACATGTCACATTAAAAAAATACTATATAGAAATATAAAGATATGTACAATAAAATAAAATTATCGTACCAACTCATAGAAAAATGTATTTATATACTTAAAACAAATTATGTGAACTTAAAGAACAAATTTATACGCCAAAACAAACACAAATACAATATTGGGAGATATGGGTCTAGCAGGAACTTGTCTACAAGAACCATAGACATATTTGTGATAATCGGAAAGACTAATTGCTACAAGAACCATAGACATATTTGTGATAATTGAAAAGACTAATTGAATATGTAAAAATAGCCATCTCCTCCCACTGTATAAGCAGCCCTGGGGCTAGGGAATGAGATGACTCTTGGCTCCTGAAGGTTCTTCGCCCTCTATTACTCACTCCTCACTCCCTTTATCATGCTCCTCTCTTCCACTCATTCATCATTGGAGAGATTCTAGCCCAACATACAAGATGTGTATTAAAAAATTATAATAAATAAAAAATAACTTTAAATCTTAAAGAAAGGTAAACAATAAATATACAACAAAAGTCAATGTATCTAGTAATCTTAGAGAGCTCATAAATAGCATCATCAAATCTAGTCATCCAAGAAATCGGTTATCTCTTTCAGACTAATATTATAACATTTTTCCATTTACACACCCATGATATAAAAGCCACGAGGTTGCCCTGATGGCTGAGGATTGACGAGTCTGAAGAACATTTTTCGTCATTGGTCTTCAGCTCAACAAGCTCTATATCATATCCCTTTCACCTACTTGACATCATTTAGCCAGCTGCGGTGAGTCCCTATAACCACTGTATCACAAGGCCAAGATAGCATAACCATATCTGCAACCGGAGCGGGTCTGTGTTGAGCAAGCTAGAGGGTGAGGTTGTAGACACTCATGTTGAAATATGTCAAAAATCCTTGCAAGAAAAATAAACTCAAACTAAGATTGATTTTTGTTTTGCAACCATTTAACCTCTGCTAGCTTATACATAGTGATGAGAGCTCTATTTTGCTCAGCTCAGCTCATCCTGTGATGCTATTCTTGAATTCTTGTCTGCCTTTATGCACAATTTTGGAAAGTGTCCCCTACCCGTGAAACATTCTTTTCCGCCTGCCAACGTACTGAGCATCCACCTCTCCAGTTCGGGAAATCAAAGGGCCTCAGCAAGAACAATAAGCAACACTAAAGCTTCCTTTTTACTTCGTTAGCTGATGTGATGCGCGCCTGTGCGATATCCAACAATGTTTCATATCTAGCTCTGCAAGTTGATTCCCCAAACATGATCTTTTCTTCATTTTACTTTTTCTTTTTCTTTTCTTCCTCCTTACTCTCAGCTTTGCAACACAACTGGTTGTATTTGGACTCCCAATCTAAGATCACCACACCTTCATACTCAATTTCAGGAGGCAAGGTGGCCTCATGATCCTTGAAACGATAACAAATCCTTTGAGATAGGACACTGTCAAGGTACAGATCTTTTTTCCTATACAGAGCAAGCACTGACTTTTCTATGCAACCTACAGATGGTAATAGGCGCTCAATAAAACAACCGTCATCATATGTTACAAGCTTTCCTGACACTTTGACTACATTTCCACCGAAATAATCTTGTATTCCTTTCAATGCATTGCGAAGTGATACTTCAGGACCATCCAAAATAAAATCAAAAATTGGTGTGGTCTCCTGCATAGTTAACGCAGCAAACAATGATTAAGGTAGGGATAATAGCTTGGAATCTAAGCATGCTGAAATTTGTTGGGAAGCACAATGCAAGTTCTAGCATTGGTTAACAAAACAAATGTCACAATGCCCTGGCAAATTATGGACGTCATGTTGTTTCGACGAGTCCCGTCGATCCTGATTGTGTTTTGGCTTGGGACCACCTAGGTTGGAAAGCTTATCTTCTTAGAATTCCGTCGATATGTAGAATGTCCCAAACGGACTCGGTATGTGGCTTGGGCATCCGTTTTTGTGAGGCCTACTTCTGCAGTCCGAACCGGTCTCGAGATTGAATTGGACTCTAACATTAGTTTGGCCTGTGACTTTATCTTTTTTTGGGCGTTGGTCATATGCTTGCTGGTCATGTTCTCATCAATTAATAGGGGTTTGCGCTGCCACTTAGAGCTCCTTTGGCATGGCTTCTTGTGTGGTTTCGACTTCGGCTTCTCATGGTTTTAGTTGAAGCTCTACCAAACATTTGTCTAAGAAACGGATTCAAGGAGAAGCTATAGAAAGGAGAAGTTATTTTTACACTAGAGAAGAGAAACCACTAAAACATGGCTTCTTCGGCTTCTTTGGCTCATGGGCTGAAGCCATTTCTTAGAAACCCTGCCAAAGTGGGCCATAGTATGATCCACAACAGACTCTTTTGAACTAAAAAACACACCATGCAAGAATGAGCCGACTTCTTGCTACATGCTAGCATGGTTCTTGCTACAACAACAGTGGGCAAAAGCCCCCTAAATTCACATATGAAACAATTAGGTACTGTATAATTCATCAAGCATGCATGTCTGTATATATGCATAACTTGCATTCAAGCAGGCAAAAGTATTACCGTGCTACATATTATGTATGCAGTACAGCAGTAGTACCGCCTATATATATTGCTCAAATAAAAAACGAGAACAAGCTCCCAAGGGAAAATGAACTAATTTCTCCTCCATTTTTTAAAATTTCTTGGAAGAATGGGGTTGCCAAACTAGCCCTAAGTACATACGTCATTATCTATATATGTTGATGAGTTTGTGCATATAAATAAAACTGGGAATAACACGTACAGGCAGCATGCAGAATAATATGTTGCCAAAAGTTTTCACTGTACGTAATTTGTTTGGACGAAATATACATGGCATCAACGACGACGACTTATTAGCTTCAATAATGCAAACTGAGGTAATATAACTTGATTACGGTCCACCAAATAAGCAAGTTTTATTTTCATCATCATTGCTACTACTACTACCGAGCTAGTAGCTAGAATGGTTTTGATGGATGAGAGGCAGAGCGTGAACAAGTCAATCTCGTAAGGGCAGACTATTCAGCGATCGCTCGTTGGGCGGGGAACGAGCGAGCGATTCGACGAAGCCCCCACACGTGTACGTCCGCTTCCAGGCCGTCGTTCGTCCCTTTTCCACGGATCGTTCCGGCCCCCACGTGCACACTTTCCTATCTTTTGTTTTCACTTTTCCGCAAACAACGATCGCTCAGAATTAAGATTTAATAATTTTAGAATGTAATTTTTTCATGACTTTATAGTAAAAATTATGACATAAAATTATACGAACATAATTTATCATAACTGTGTGACATAAAATTATACGAATATAATTTATGCTAACATAATTTATGCACATTGTAATAACTCAAGGATGTAACTTTTTTTAATATAACTTTGTGGTAAAAATATGCTAACATAATTTATGCTAGAATAATTTATGTAACATAATTTGTCATAACTATATGATATAAAATTATGCGAACATAATTTATCGTAACCGTATGACATAAAATTATGCGAACATAATTTATGCTGACATAATTTATGCTCATTATAATAACTCAAGGATGTAATTTTTTTAACATAACTTTCTGGTAAAAATATGCTAACATAATTTATGCTAGAATAATTTATGGTAACATAATTTGTCACAACTATATCACACAACATAGCTTGTTGATTTTAGCATTAAATTATGCTAACATAATTTATTCTCAAGAAAATTATGATAAAATATAATCCTAAATTAGGAAACGTAACTTTATCTACAATTATGATAAAAAGTTATTAAGTTAATGTGTAGATAAAATACTTACATCGTATGGATAAGCTAATGTGTAGATAAATATGAAAAAAAAAAAAGATCGACAGCGGCTGGTGGGCCCACCATGTGCCATGCTCAGTTCAACGGTTCCATCGGAGTGAACAGATTCGATCGTTTCTGTTTGGTCGATGCGGGACCAGCAGCGTGAAAACGGGTGGCCGAAAAAAAAAAAAGAATTTGATCTAGCGCCGTAAACGGAAACAGAGCGCGCCAAGGGATCGGTCGCTGTATTCGAGATGGGCGAACGATCGCTAATCGGAAGTTGCGAATCCCCTGCGGCTCTTTGTATCTGCATGCTCTCCATGTCAAGGACAAGCAATCCAAGGTAAGGAACCCAGAAGATGAGGCAGCGGCTCCTTGGGCAAAACCACTCCAGCCTGACCTCCAACAGCGCCCAATCTTTGCAGCTCAGCCAAATTAAGCGTGACAAGCCTGCATCTTGGATGAGCTCCGCCGCCACAGCAACCAATCATCGTCTCCATCTCCATGATCATCGTCACCCCAGCCGACGTACAGCCACACCGATACCTCCAGGTCCAGGCTTGCCTCCTCCGTTCGCAGGACAGATAGCCTCCGGTCGTCGGCCGCCGCCGTAGCCAGCATCAGCTTTTTCTCTCCTCCTCCACTGTGATTGTGATGCTGGCTCAGCGAGCACCGCTCTGGTAGCCTCGTCATCCTCGCTTGGCCGGTGACAATGTCCACGGCGACGGTGTGCGTGATTTTATTAGACGACGACGCGTAGCTGCAGAGCCAATGGATGGCGCCCTGGCACACCAGTGGGGCGGCAACGGGCCCACTGGGTCCATTGTGACGGTCTCCGAGCGGTAGTTTTGGAAGGCCAATGTGGCAACGTGGCCACGGATCAAGCACCTGGAAATAATTCGATTCGCCGCAAGAGTAGTGCAGTGCAGCAAGTAGCTGTTTGTGACGAGGTCACAGGGACGGGGTGTGAAAGCCGGTGAAAGGGTTCACCACCGAGAGCTCCGACGGGAGGCCGCGGCAGACGAGGAGGAGGCCGTCGCTGCACGCCAGCGGCGCGTACAGCCTCGTCGTCTTATTTGTGCCTTGCGCCGCCGGCAGTGGCATCAAGCAAGGCCGTCCGACCAGTGCGGCTCATGCCCCGGCAGCCACGATGAGCGGCGGGAGAAGCCGAGCTCCGATCCCCCGGGAACATCTCTCCCGGTAGTGGAGGCCCAGGAGAAGAGCACGGCGGCGGCCCATCGGGTGGTGGCGGCGGATCTCGGAGGCGTTCTCGATGACGGTCCTGGACACCGCGGCGCAGCGGCCATGCTCATCCAGCCGGAGGAAGACGTGCAGGAGGCAGTCCGCCGGAAGACTACCTCCTGCGCGCACAAACAGCCGCCGGCGGCGCCATATATGATCGAGGACCGTACCGCCATCGATGCACCTCTGCATAGCATGCCCTATATATTCTATGTGCACAGTTGTGCACGATGATGATGATTAATTGATGCTAGCTGAAGGTAACGTAACATATATTCCTCAATATATATTACGGGGACTTTCTTTATGCTGTACAGTATTCTAAGTACTACTGCTACAACTATTCTAGTAAGTAATACTACTGCAAAATATATAGTCAAAAGTTTTCAGAAAGGCAGGTTGCAAAAATTATTACTGTTTCCTCTGGTTCCCGAACTGACCTTTCTGAAAAAAGAAAACAAGTAATTCGCACAAGAGAATGATGATCCTCCCCATATGGGCGCTCGTGCAAAAATTCAAGATTCAAACAACACTCACTCTCCATGCATCTTCTAACTAAGACTATCCGCAGTCATCATCGACTGCAAGCTCCTCAAATTTTTAGGGTCGACTGAGACGGTGCAGCGGGTAACTGGACAGAGAACCCTACGTAGGGGAACGCTCTCTCTCACCTCAAAAATGAGGTACATGGCGTAGCTACTGCACACCATCTCTCTCCTCCACGTGGACTCGAGGTTGCCTCTCTCCTCCAACTGCCGTTCCTCGCGCCGCCGGTCGGAGGGGAAGGAGGGACGCGGATCTGGCCCGCGCGACGCCGGCGACCGCCGCAGAGGGGGAGGCCGCGGATCTGGCCGGCACCGGCCGGAGGAGGAAGAGGAGAAGGAGGACGGCGCCGGTCTTGGAGGAGGCAGATCCGACCCCGGAGGCGGCGGGCGACGGCGGTGGGAGGCCGCCATGGCCGGCGCGGACGACGCGAAGGCCGGCATGGCTGGGGGAAGGAGGACGTGGGGCCGTGGTGAGGACGAGGCGAGGCGCCGGGCGGAGGGGCGGCGGCACGCGGGGTGGGCGGGGCCGACAACAGCGCCGGAGGGAGAAGCGGAGCCGGCGGCCCGCCGCCTTGTCTCCGCCGCCGAGCGGACGAAGAGACGCAGGGGCGGGAGCGGGCGGCGGCCGCGTCCGCGGCCGAGCGTGGAGAGGACTGCCCGAGGAGGCGGGGCCGCGAGAGAGACGCCGGCCATGGCGTTGGCGGCGCGCGGGCAGAGGAGATGGGGAGGGAAGCCCGGCGGAGGAAGGGAGAAGATGAGAGAGAAGGGGAGAGGACAGGTGGAGAGAAAAGAAGGGAAGGAGAGAGAGTGCATAAAATATGTGGTAGTTGATATAGGGTAGAGATATAGAATGAATATGACTGCGGGAGATTGTGGGATAGGGTATTGAATCTCGCTGATCAGGACGGAATATTCCTTTTAGGGTAGAGAAATAGAGTTGAATGAGTGCGGATAGCCTAAGTATCGAAATGTTTGTTTTTTCTTTCTCAATTTTGAAGGTATTTTATTTAGAGGGCAAGGATACCTCATCTCACTCCCTGCTCTTTCGAACCATACGCTCTTTCGAACCATACAACACGCACAAAGTGCAGAAAATGGTACGAGTATTATACGTGCAACACGCATGTGCCACCAAATAACCAGCCATACAAAAAAAAAAAAGAAAAAGAGAAAGAATGAATTAAAAAGAAGTAGATTGACACCCTTCCTTTCTTATAAATTGCAAGATAAGGAAAATATTCGGCGGGTAGGGTACAAAACAAGGTGAGAAAATAAAAGACTAAATGGTGGAAACATTTAATTTCTTCTCTATCAATTTTAGATCCTTTTCAATCATTTTCAACTTGTACATATGTTTTTGTTGAGTAAAAAATAGTATTACGAAAACTCGTTTTTTTATAGTGTGTAGATATAGACGTAGACAAGGTGACAAGTGGGTCCTATGACCATTCGTGCCAAGCGAGACAAATGGTAGGAAAAATCTTGGTATATCTGTATTCAATCAGAGAGGGGTGCCAAAATCTGAAACCATAACAGCTCAAATCTAAACAGGGCCTGCTGCTTTTTGGACCCTCAAGATGCAGAATGTCGTCTGATGGCAATGGTTTGTAATCGTCTTTCAAATACCATCCTAGCACAAGCAATGATCTTTTTTTTTTTTTTGCGAGGACACAAGCAATGATTATAGATGGATGATTATAGATGGCCGAACGGGCGGAACGGCATGGGCCCGCTAACCGTGCCGTGCCGAGCGGCGCTGCGGGCCGAAGCCGTGGCCCAGGCACGGCTCGCCGGCTTGCTGACCATGCCGGGCTGGCCCGACGGCACGATGGGCCAATAGTGTTTAATGGGCTACACTACTATTTTTTCCACAAATTCGCAAAAATCAATGCCTTGGATGAGAATCGAACAAGGACCTCCTGTACAGGTACCTTCCCCAAGCTAGGATAACCAGTCCAACCTTTTTAGTGTAATGTTTTATCTACAATATAGATTAATAATATACGTATACTAAATAAAACAAAAATAAAAAAACATATTGGCCTCGGCCCAGGCACGGCACGCCCTTCGGGCCGTACCGGCCCACGGCACTACTAATCGTGCCGTGCCCGTGCCGGCCCGTTGGGCATGGCCCATCTGGCCATCTATAGCAATGATGTTGGTGGAGTTTACAAGAGAAGAACATGTCAGCAGCGCACCACAGGAGGACGGCCCAGCAGAAGGCGGGCCGAGTGGACTAAGGTCAAGCCGGACCAAGCAGCCCAACACGCGTGTCATGGGCCCGGATAGCTGAAAGTAGTATTTAGATCAGGGGAGCAGAAGAGAGAGAGGATATCAACTTGTATGAACTGAAATATTCCCCAACTCGATGAACTAGTCCTCATCCTGCATCTCGTGCTTGCTATCCCACCTATATTCCTGTTCTTCTGCTACTTTCCCTTGCTGATTGTTAACAGAACAGCACATGATATATTTTCCTTCGAGCTAGATTTAAAGATAAAAGATGGTCAAGCACTCAAGCTCCTTTCCAAACAGCTGAAATTTACAATGACTTCCGTTTTATGCTACCAGGTAGCATGTACCTATTTAACTGTGACTGTCAATGAATTTATTTTATCAGATCGAGGTACAGAAGAACCCAAACAGATGGTTAGATGATAAGCAGAATTTTGGGGCATACAATAGAAAACAGCTCAGAAACTAAAAAGGTAGCATTGCATATTCTGTACCAGGCATGAAAGTGCCAAGTAATCTATCGCAGCAGGTGATCTACTCTCCCCGTCCATATAGGGGCTGATTGGTTACCTGCCTCAGGCCCAAGTCAGGCTCCGTGCGTGCACCTTGCTGCTGTTTGGATGGGTGGAGACGTCTCGCAGCCAGACCCGGCAGGAACGCCCAAGTTGAGCTTCTCCGCCCGTGCAGGCAGCGGATGCATGCAGGTGGTGCAGGCACGGAAACCGAAGAATCTTTCTCTTCCTTTTCTCTATTATATCTCTCAATTAGAATATTTAATTTTCAAACCGATTTCATATTTGGATTCTTCGTATTTTTACGAACAAAACAAGACTACACTTCTCTTGTTAATTTTAAAATAATAATTTTACTTATTTTTTATTTTAAATCTATACAGCCAACCAAACACAGATTAAATGCAGCCTGCATTAAACACCAATGAACAACCAAACAACAATGTTGCATCTATACATACTGGTCCAATTGAGCCTGTCTCTCACCCCTAGCCTGGCCCAAACTCGTGGAGACAACCAATCACACCCATACTGTGCCTTGCTGAAGATGAGAATTTTAATCAGAATGGCTTTCCATCCTTAAACTTGTGCAAACAATTCAAATCATTGATCGGTATTTGTGGCACATATTTTTCTGAAACTAGTTTGGGCTTGGCAAAGGTGTGGCAGTGTTTACACATTCTCAAGGTCTTTATTATGAGATAATTCTCTACGGACCATCGAATAATTAGGAAATTCTCTATCTACCATCAGAAAATGGCTCTGGCTGTGTGAACCATCAAACAAGTTTTCTCGTTCTCCACGTACCACTGCCGTCAACTCCGTTAGCTTCCAGTGCCGTTAGCAGTGTTTTGGAGGTAAAATGTTTCAGTTTCTGACTATTTTGCCCCTCCTCTTCGGGTTCCAATTGAAGCAGCACGGTTGGAAGCGGGCGTCGGCCGGGCAGGAGCGTCGAGGGCCCAGGGTCGTCGGGGCGGCGAGGCCGGATCTGGGGCGCCGGAGCGGTGAGGCTGGGCGGCGGCGACGAGGCTGGGGCATTGGGATACACAGCCAGAGATGTTTTCTGATGGTAGATAGAGAATTTTGCAAGTATTCGGTGGGCTGTAGGGAATTGGCTCCTTTATTATCCGTATGTATTCCAGATTTAAATTCTTCCTTCTCTTCTTCAGCATCTGGAGTCCCCATTACCAGTTTTCAGCATTGAGATTCCGATCTGAATCATAATCAATCAGTTCATCTGCTGTTGTGAACAGATATGGATCTTGTTCTTAACTTCAACTGAACAACTATCAACCTCTTCTAACTCTTTCCACCGTCATGTGTGACACATCAACAGACTTTCCACCTAGATCCTGCAGATTAAAAAGCAGCCTTTGAATTCCAGGATCACTGGGCTCAACCGATGACACCTCTCTTGCTACCAGGTTTGGCAGCCTCTCTTACATTTTATATTGATTTGTTGCAGCAGTAAGCATGCATTGCCTCCCAGACTGCTAAATTGGGTATGTATGAGTGGCGTCTGATCAGTTAGCTCATATGCAGATATGCTTCTTGCAGTCTCCCGGAGCAGCCAAGAAGATCAACCATAGCTTCGTATATACTTCCTCTATCCCATAATATAAGGCATATAAATTTTTAGCACGGTCTTTAAAGCAAAATTTTGATCATTGATATCTTTTAAAATATGTAATCAATAAACACAAAATTACTCTCATCTGAAAATACTTTTGAATATAAATATAAATATATAACATGCACACATTAGATATATATATATTGCACTAATTCATCAAGTTAAAGATTTAAACCGTTGACTTTCTTGAAAATATGGGCGCCTTATTTTATGTAATGGAAGGAGTAATGATCTAAAAATCTAGAGTGGTGCTGTAATCGTGGGTTATATGTATTGTAAAATACTAGTTCTTTCGCTTGAGATAGCTTTCCCTATGCTAAAAAAAAAAAATACTAGGAGTAGTTCTGTAGCCTGACGACTTGCTGTGCAGTGTTGGTAGTCGGCAGCTGGCGTACCGCTTAATTCAGCGACTTCCTGCAAGACATTGGCAGCGGATCCGACGGCAGGAGCTAGCTGCTTCTCATTATGTTTATTTATACAAGTCGTTCGGTAAACACACTGTTTACCATCTCTGATGTAAAGGATCGTGTTTACCGACTGTCAAACCGCCACTTGCTCCTACGTACATAGTGGCAGCTGCGCTACTATATATTCAGATGTTGCATTGACAGTGATGGACACATGCAGAGATAAGGAGTCTCTCTTCTGGCTCTGACGACTGGGAAAAGAGACACCTGTGCTCTCATGATTTTCTCCACCTAAATTGATGGATATACTAACTAGGGCATTAAACCCGAACATAACTCTTGTTGGATACTACCTCCATATTTTTTTATTTGACGTTAGGATATTAAAACTTAGTTCATTTTGTACTAGAATCTTGTTGGATAGGAGTATTAACGTACACGGAATCAAATCTAATAAATGTTCGTCAAGAATATAGCCTTGTGGTCACCCATTGCACACACCTTTTTTTTTCCGCATTTCTTCAGACTGCTTTTAAAAGTTTCAAAAGAAAGCAAAATCCCAGCCAAAGCATGATGCTAATATACTTCTAATAACATGCATGCGATTGCTGCAAAGCCATGCCAAGCAGCATGTTCTTCTCCATAGAAGCAGATACATCGCATAAAATCGTTACCAAACCCAATAATAAACCTTGCTAACGGCCCGAATGTAGCATTTGTCACCACGGTTCAACACAGAGCCTGCTGGTTGTTGTAGGCCCTAAACATGCGTTCTTACGTCTACTTATATTACATGAGTTGGGCACTCAAACCCAGCATTTTTCTTTGGGCATTCTTATGTTTCACATAGCGCCTCACCCTGCTATGATCAGCAACGGCTGCCCATCAGTCAGACACCGGCCACCATCTTCAGGCTCACAAGCACCTAGGGAACTGGGTTTCGCCCACATAGCCTCCAGCCATTGCCCTCCTGACGTTCCTCTCAAAGTTCTTCGGGTCATTGCGAAGAACAGCCGCTGCGTCATGGTTCAGAGGGTCCTCGTCATTAGGTTGCTGCAACATGATATTGGAATGTGATCAGCAACTATATAGGATATCAAGTCACGAAGCTTTTTTTTTTCTTTCTAGGGCAATGAAGCAAAACTGTATAGGTAGCTTCTGCTCTCCATAAAACAAATGAAAGTGAAAGTGTCAAGAAGAACTAAATACAACAACAACAACAACAACAACAACAACAACAAAAAACAGCCTTTTAATCCCAAGCAAGTTGGGGTAGGCTAGAGTTGAAACCCAAACCAAACCGCTAGAAACGAGAAAAGTCAATACAGTTTGTTGAAATAATTCAGAACCAGAACCAAACACAAATTGGCTTTCAAAATGATGTGTTGTGAATATAGAGTAGCTATCAGCAAGACAGCAACTCACCGAGAAAAGAAGATTCAAGCCATACACAATCGTGTTGATGTTCAGGACAGGCTTCCAATCTTCACGCAGAATGTTGAGGCAGACATTTCCCTCCAAGTCAATATTGGGATGGTAAACCTTATATTATGCCCCAGATAATGAAACATCAGTACAAAGAATGAGAAGTTACAAATTCAAGGGGTGGGTTAATGTTACAGATGGAGCGTGGTAGAAATATCCTAGTTACCTTAGTCTTGCACTTGACTTTGGGAGCTTCATGAGGGTAAGCTGGAGGAACTTGGAAGGTAAAAACAAATTTTCCACCCCTAACAGAAGGCACTTTCACATTAGAAATACAATTTAAAACATAGAAACAAGACATACATACTGAAATTGGGAAAACAAAAGCAAAATTAAATAAAACTAGTCCTGACTTCATCTCCCAAACTTTTGCTTCAAATTTCGAATCAAATTAATATTTAAGGATCCAATCCACAATCTTCCAGCCAAATGAGAAAAACAACAGAGACAAAAGGGCAAATCTCCTCAGTTTGGTTCAGTGGGAAGGCAGGAATGTTCTGCTACGATAAGCAACAATAGTGTTGCTAAAAGGCAAAGCGATTCAACTTTTCCCCTTCATTTATCTTGCAAAATATATCATGTACATGATTTTTGAGGCATCTAGACATCAGGGTGCTCCCCCAAAGACACAAGATGTCACAATGCCTCTAAAACCATGTATCAATATTCAGCACAGCATATCATTTGCTATTTGGCCCAAGTGGAAGTATATCAAAATTCCTAAGAGGAAAAAAACGCCCTGACTACTGTATGCTCCTCCATGTTCCAAACTCTATGTGGAAACTGTTCAGTTCCTACTTTATACAGAGCATATGGAATATCTATGTGCAAATTTAAGGTAAAATGGGTAAAGTATTTCGTGATCTGTATGCCATTTTGCCCCAGGGCCACTTACATGTAGTATCCTTCATCAGGCTTAATAGTGGCCTCAAAATTCATCAGATCGTTCTTGCCATTCGGAAAAGTGATCTTCGTGGTCTTGGGAAGGTTAAGTTCAGCAATATCTGCCAAAAAAAAAATGTAAAGTGAAAGTAAATAACCACCTAGTACAACACCGTGCCGCACAGGAAGAACGGACAGGCATTATAATGCGCAGAAGATGTGTCAGTGCAAACTAAGAAGCACAAGAAAATAAAGATTGGAAAAACATTATGTAAGACAATTACACAGAGCCACATTTTCCATCATGTACAGAGGTTGACATGAATCATATATATATACATATAGTGAAGCTTTGAAGAAGATTGTTTCCAAAACGACAAACCTTTGTGGAGACGCAGCTCCCCTGGGCTCTGCTTCTTGGCAGCAGGCCTTCCATTTGTATCCGCAGCCTCATCCTTCTTCTGGCCCTTTATCTTAAAAAGGTTTATCATTTTCCCTACGCAAGACATTAATCAGTAACCGCGGTCAAGGGAGATAAATAGGCGTGGCTCAGGTTCATCTGAATTTGCCTGGAGCAGCCATGGGTCATTATCAATGTACAGCAGTGAGTTTGCCTGTAACAGCCACGGCCATGCTAGCAGTTTTCAAGATCAGCACAGAGTGATTCTTGGTTGAATTATTTCCTTGTTACAATTTCTAGACAGATTTTATTTTTTTTAAAAAAAAAGAAAACTCGGTTGAAACGAAACCTGATGAAAGTCCAAACAAGGCAGAAGAACCGCATGCAAGAGTTCAACACAAAGACAATCTTTTTATATCAATCTATCTAAGTAGATGTGCAGAAACAACCATCCCCTCATCCTATTTTTTAGCTTACATCCCCTCGTTCTACACCATCGAAGGCATCGGAATCGGAACCCAAAATTGTGTCTTTTCACACCCAATAATTTTCGCAGATAAATAATCAAACAAAACCGAAGTTATTCGGCATATAGCAGTACATATTACATATACATAGCATACTCTGTAATTAGACGAGATCCGAATACAAATAGATAGATTGCATTAGGGTTTGGGTGCCTCCGCTTCGCACAGCAGGAAGGGAGGGAGGAGAAGGTACCTGGTGGGTTGTCGTCGGCGGCGAAGACGTGGACACCTGGCGTACGACAGCGGCGGCGGCGGCGGCGCTCACCCTAAGGACCGAGGCCACGAGCCCACAAGGGTGAAAGGGAGAGGGGGAAAAAAACGTGGAGAGGCAGCGGTAGCGCGCGTGGGTTTGTATAGGGGGGAGACGGCGTGGCGGCGCTGCACACAGGCCAGCCGGACTCGACTCCCGGGCGGCCGAAGGCGACACGGGCGCGGCGTGGGACTGTGGGTCGGTGAAGCCGCCCGAAGCCGGGGTCGTTTGGAAGTTTTCTTTCTGATTAAAAAACGTGACTTCTTTTTTTTTTTTTGTTGTTGTTGTTGTACAGTAGTATTCTACTACTAGTACTCAGAATCTAAAAGATGCGGCCATAATTGAATCTCCAAAAATCATCAATTTGTTCTATGCGAAATATATAGTCAAAAAAGTTTTCAGAAAGGCAGATTAGACAAAAAAAAAAAAGAAGTCATTCCTGAACTGACCTCTCCGAAAAGAAAAGAAGCAATTCGCACCAGAGAATCATGGTCCTCCCCATACGGGTACCTAAGGTACATGTGCCAGTATGATCATCAAAATGCTATGCAAAAACTCAAGATTCAAGGTACTAGCTCTCCATCTATATGAATGTTTTTTTCCTTAGATTGTGAAGGTATTTCCTGCTCTCCATATATCTACATGCGCAAGTGGTAGTGAATCTTATTCCCTTCTCTTTCAAACCATACAAGACGCACAAAGGTCAGAAAATGGTGTTATTCCAAACAAGAGGACGAGTGGGCTCTCTGACCATTCATGCAGCATAAAAAAAATGCAAAACAACTCAAGACCAACTAAGGACGTGTGGAATACGCAATGAATGGAATTCGTGCAATAAGAACAAGAAGCTAACTACTACCAGCTGTGGCATTAATTATATGACAATGGATTGTGCAACAGCATTATCTAAACTGAATATCACATAATCCCATCAGTAGCTACCCACTCTTTAAAATTTTGCAAATCTCACCAGCCTCCACTTGTCATCTCAACAAGCTAAGCTAGGTGGATAACTTGCTCAATGCTTTGCCACATCCATTCTACTGAACCTGCAAGAAAAATTTTGGCATATGCATTCCATCCGAGAGGAGGTGCCAAATCTAGAAACCGTAACAGCTAAAGTCTAAACAGGGCCTGCTGCTATTAGGACCCTCAAGATGCAGAATGTCTGATGGCAATGGCTTGTAATCTTTCAAATACCACCCTAGCACATGCAATAATCTTGGTGTGGTTTACAAGAGAAGAACAGCACATGGAGCACACGGTATATTTTCCTTCGAGCTAGATTTGTAGATAAAAGATGGTCAAACACACTCGAGCTCCTTCACAAACAGCTAAAATTTACAATGACTTCCCATTTTATTCTACCAGGCAACATGTTCCTATTTAACTGTGACTGTCAGTCTGTCAATGAATTTATTTTATCAGAGGTACATACAGAAGCACACAAACTAACAGGTGGTCAGATGACAAGCAGAACTTTGGGGCATACTGATGACAGTAGAAAATAGCGCAGAAACTAAAAAGCGGCTGCCGAGTAACCGCAGCAGGTGATCTACTCTCCCAGTTCACATACAGTAGCCTTGCTAAATCTGGCAATTGTAATTAGAATGGCTTTCCATCCTTAAACTCGTTGCGGCACATGTTTTTCTGAAGCTAGTTTGGCGAAGGTGTAACAAGCTAGGGTTACACATTCTCAAGTTTTTTTTGTTAGTCAAAAACTTAGTTCCAGGATCTAGATAGCCTAGTAAACATGAACACCTAACATACTCCATGGATCACTAGTTATACCATTGGGTCCGGTGATGGAGTCGGCGGCGAGGTGCTCAGAGTAGTAGGTCGAGGAGGCGCTGGCTTAGAGTAGCGGCGTCCTTCAGGGCGCCACCGGCACTGTCCGGCAACAGGGACAGAGAGTGGCGTCGTCAGTGAGGAAGAAGGGCGGCGGCCTTCGCGTTGATCCAGCGCACGTGAGGATTGATAGAGTGGTTGTGTGCGGAAGAGGGGAAGCGTGAGTGCGTTGGCACTGTATGGCGCCCCTCCCCATGTTTATATGGCGCTACTCGACCTGGGGCCGCAACCATCAATTGGTTGGGCGCGAGGTGGGAGCCCGCTCCCCTTAGTTCGGACGCGGGGAAACGGCAGGGAGACCGAGTCCTTATCCCCACGTGTGTGTTAGCCTCCTTGAGATCATTACCATCAATTGGTTGGGCACATCCGATTATGGCGCGAGGTGGGAGCGTGCTCCTCTTAGTTCGAACGCAGGGAAACGGCAGGGAGACCGAGTCCTTATCCCCACGTGTGCGTAGCCTCCTTGAGATCATTATCCAACATTTTTATTATCTGTACGCTTCTAAAAGGAGGAGAATTTGAAATTGCAAAGGAAATTGCTAGCTTCTCTCTATGTATCCCAGATTTAAACTCTTCCTTCTCTTCTTCAGCATCTGGAATCCCATTACCAGTGTACAACATTGAATTTCTGATCTGAATCATAATCAGGTTCAGTTCAGCCGCTGTATTCAATAGATCTTGTTCTTAACTTCAACTGAACAACTATCGACCTCTTCTAACCCTCTTCCATTGTCGTGCACCGCCATTTGTGCCACATCAACAGACTTTCCAACTAGATCCTGCAGATTAAAAAGCAGCCTTTGAACTCCAGGATCACTGGGTTCAATATCGATGACAACTCACTTGCTGCCAGGTTTGGCAGACTCTCTTGCATTTATATTGACTGTTGCCACAGTAAGCGATGCCTCCCAGACTGCTAAGTTGGGTATGAGTGGCATCTCATCAGGTAACTCATCATGTGCAGATATATATGCTTCTTGCAGTCTCCCTGAGCGGCCAACGGCCAAGAAGATCAACCATAGCTTCATATAAAATCTAGAGTGCTGTTCTTTTTTTAGAAAAAGGAATAAATTCCGGCCGGCCTGTTCTAGTGCACACGGCCAATTTCTATAAGAAACTCAAGCTGAATTAAAAAGCCAAAAGGGAAGACATAAATAATCAAGAGCAAAGTCTATTTGATTTTGAATTAAGGTAAGATTAGGAGAAATTTTCCGAGAGTAATTTTCGAAGCGTTACATCTCATCTGCCATTTGGAGTGACATCATCCTGGACTTCATCAAAGTATTACCCAAGGGTCAAGGTGGGTGGCAACTCAGTCATCTTCACAATTGGGGATCGCCTGTCGAAATATGTATAGTTTATGGTTCTCTGTCACCCGTATACTGTTAAGCAGTGGCACGAGTGTTCTTTGTGGAGATTTGCAGCTTCATGGTATTTCTGCTTCTATTGTGTCAGGCGGACAACCCTATGTTTACCTCTGCATTCATGATATTCCTGCTTCCATTGTGTTGGATCGTGACCCTCTGTTTACCATTGCATTTTGGCAAGCCTTCTTCTATGCATCTGGTGATCTGGTCCCAAGCTTCATGTGTCATCGGCATTTGTTGGTTGCACTTAAGATGCATGATTGGATATCGTCCCTGGCAGTGGGTTTTGGGGACTCCATTCATGTTGGTGTATAGATGTGGCTCACCATCATTTTGCAAACACTAGGCAGTAGCCAGTGGCGACCCAGGGGGTGGTCTGGTATGCCAAGGCATACTCTAAGATCCTGTTACACAGAGAGGAATTTAGAAAAGATAGCTAGTTGAAGTTGTACTTTTTGGGCCCCGTGGTGCGGGTTTGAATTCCAGCAACGTTTATTATTTGCTCAGCCCCTCTTTTTCTCATGACCATTTTCCTTTTCTTTTTCATATATAACAAATTATGCATACACGCTTGGCATACTCTGTATAAAAATCCTAGATCCACCACTGGCACTAGCAGTTAGCACTAGAGTAGAGCGGCCTGAGTTTTCGACTGGTTTGTGCGTATAATCATTCATCACAGGTAGTCGGCTTCAATTGCTTCTTCCTCCAGTGGCAAATTTCGTCAGCAATGCTATGGACCATATAAGGTCACTGAAGCCATCAACCTGGTGGTGTTTCACCTTGACTTACCACCTAGAGCTCAGCTTCATAATGTTTTTCATGTGGGCCTTCGCAAGAAGTTCATTTGCACATCCCCACATATTCTGTCAGGCCTTCCTCAGATGCATAATGGAATGGTGGTGACTTTGCCTGCAAAGATCCTCAAAGCTCATCTTTGTTGGGGTGTCTGGCGGGGCCTTGTGCAATGGGATGGCTTGCTTGCATCTTCAACTTCCTTGGAGGACCTACATTATTTTCACCAAAGACATCCCTTGTTTCAGCTTGAGCCTCAAGGACGAGCTGTTGTTTGAGGTGGGGAGTGATGTGAAGGTTGGACCGACGCCTAAGAGCGGAGGAGGGGGTGAATTAGGATTTCTTAAACTATGGCTCTTTAAAAACTACAACTACTAAGTAAAACCCATGCAAGATAAACTACCTATGTGCACTAAGGTTTTGCTAAGTGTTGTTAATTCTATCGTGGCCAAGTTTTGCAACCTAGTTGCACCTAGAAACTAACCTATCAAGATAGTCTAGGAAAGTAAGCACACAATTGCAAGAATGTAAATGCGGAAGCTAAGGAGATAGGATAGAGAATGCAAACTCCCGATGACGATGTCGACGATGGCACACGATGGAGACATGGAGATTTTTTTCTGAGGTTCGGGGAGGCCAACGTGCCTACCCTTACTCCTCGTTTGCCCCCTGTAGGGCTTTGCTCTCGCGTAGTCCTCAAAGGAATACGGCCTCGCTCACGCAAGGGTGGAGGATGGCAAAGTGACCTCCGCAGAGGTCAAACAACCCCGGTCAGGTCTCTAGATATCCCCGGTACACACCCACATGAACCCTTCTCTCGCGTAGTCTGAGACTATGGCCTCGCCCACGCAAGGGTAGAGGATTGTCGGGACTGTTGGGGTCTTCTGAGTCCATCTCACGGAGCTACTCCACCGTCTCCACTATGGAAAGCTTTGGCCAACGTGGCGAGGGCCTTCCTTCCTCTCACAAGTAAGGTGGCGTCCACTCCACACTCCGGAGGGTCTTGCAAGACTTACAACTGCACTCTTGCAAAGACGACGTGCACGCAGGCATGGGAAAAGACAACAAGGCCTAAGCAAAGATGCTAACAAGCTCTAGCTATGGCGGGATGTATCTAGTTTTGCTCAAATGGTGGTTAGGCTCTCAAAAGTGTGTATAAGGCTCTTTGGATGGATCAAATGGATGCCTCAACACTTGTGCTAGCTCAGGAGTCTCCAACCACGTTGTGAAGGCTGGCTAAGGGGGTATTTATAGCCCAAGCCTCAAAACTAGCCGTTGGGAGCAACTTGATCTTCGTTTCCAGCGATCATCAGACCGTCCGATTGTGAGACCTTGCTAGCGAGGAGCTGCAACGGTGGAGGTTAGCTAGGGCGAGTGGTCTAGCCCCAGATGTGTTTGGGTTTAGTTTGTGGTTGCCGTTTCTTTCCAGTGTGTGTTATATGTAGCTCAGCCTCAGTTTTAGTTTGAGTGTTCAGGTGTCTGTTTGTAAGGTTCTTACACCTTCCTTAATATATTGATATGCAATGCTCCTATGTGTTCGAGAAAAAAAAATACTTCTGTATTCCATGTTTGTTTATAAAATAGGTGACTACGAGAATACATCTTATATACACATGTTATATGGCTTAGAATAGTTGAAATGGTCTATCTTTCATATTTGTTGTTTTTAATCTGTTTTCTTCAGATCCTTGTTCTCCTGTTGGATGGCTCCTCAACTGTTAACGGGAAATTGCTATACTTCAGCAAACATTATGATATTGCTTTCTATGAAGTTTCTAGAGACATTCATTTGAAGAGTTTACCCCTAGAACCTGATTTGGAGTATGGTCAGAGTTTTTCTCTGCTGGCAAGAGATAAGAATATGGATTTAATCTACAAGGCAGTGAATATGAACTACTTCTACCCTTGTGAACATCAACATAATCATTATTTTTTATCAACCACTCCATTCCTAAGATATAACTAGACCCATCTTCTTTTCATTTATTTTCATTTAGAGATTATAGTTTTGTAGATGTCTATTTAAAACCTATCATATATGCATGGTGGCAGTGGAGGCGTGCTGACAGGTTTTAAATGGAAGCGTTGTGGGCATGGCTATCATTTAAGTTTTCAGCAATGAAATGTGTTTCGGCAGAATGTGTTGCCGAGAGAAATGACATCAAAACTGGTGATGTTATTCTTTCATTGTAAGTGTAGAGAATTTCAAGTGTAACTCCGGTAAGATTTCATTCTTGAAGACCTTCTCTCGAGATTAATTTTATTTTACACATTGGTAGAGAACACTTTGAAAAGGGCAGTGACATGACCTTGAACGTTGATGTTAAGGTATGTTGTTGGGGTCCCCTAGTTGCTTATATAGTGGGGGGAGGTGGTCATTTTTATGTGTTACATTAGCCTTTACAGATACTACAAGTAGGTCCCTAGTTCTTACAAACACGTCTTTGCTAGACCCATTTTCCCCAAAAGTAGCCCCTTGGCTGCTTTGACTTGAGTGGTACCACAAGGCAAAGTAGCTAAAACATGGAAAAGGCCTAGCTTCTACCGTGACTTTGGTAGTGAGGAATGCCCTCACAACCACACCATCGCGTACGTCTCACTATAAACTCCACCCCAAAAATCCTGTGAGAAAAAAGGGGCGGAGAAAAAAGCACGTGCGCATATCGGGCCTGTACAAGTTAACTATGAAGTATATAGTCTAAATGATCTTTGTCTCCTCCAACACTGTGATAGAGAGGGAGTCGCCGATAACGATGATTTTGCTTCACTGGTTGATTTTGCTTCTTTGATCTGCTTCCCTGCTTGCTTCTACTTCCACACTCCTGTCTAATGTTTGCCTTGTCACTTCAAAAACATGGGTTCTTGCCGAAATCCATGCACTCGATCGTAGTTGAAGTAAACGTCATAGTCGACGCAGTCGTTGCAGACGAAGTAGATGAACCGATCGGAGTTGTAGGTTCCGAAGTTGTCGATGAGCCCCTCATGCCATAGCATGATGGTTGGGGTGAAGATATCAATGAAGCCGCTCTTGGCAAAGTCGTAGTTGCCAAAAAAGTGGGGGAAGCTCCTCGAGCCGAAGCGTGTCAGTGAAGGCGAAGTCAGGATGCCGAAGGTGTAGGCGTGTCGCTTGAGCCAAAGTGTGTCGGCGGAGGCGAAGAGTTCGCCGGAGCCATTGTCGGTGAAGTCATAGTCACCGAAGGTGTAGGCAAGCCCCTCGAGTCGAAGCGTGTCGGTGGAGGTAAAGTCGGGACGCCGAATGTGTCGGCGTGTCATTCGAGCTGAAGCATGTCGACGAAGGCAAAATGCTTGGCGTTGCCTTCTCATCTTATCTTGCAATCACCAAGAAATATTTGAATTTTGGGACAAATAAATTGATTGTTCAATGTGTCCCTCTCTATCCCCTCTTGGCTGGAGCTCGTAAGTTTTTGTTTATGCGTAGCCGAAGTAGCTGTTGTTATCAATGCTGAGTTAACCCGTTTTATCCGGCTTGTTCAAAGAAAGGTTAATTTTTCCTTTGAATTGAAGTACAAGATTTATGTTGGCACACTTTTTGGCATGCGCCCTCGATCAACGGCTAAGGGTATTTTACCTTTTTTCTCTCATTTATGATTTTTCTTCTCTCTTTTCTCTTCTTTTTTACACAGACACACTTATGGTGCACGCCCTCAATCATCGGCTAAGGGTATTTCATCACCTTCGACCTTAGTTGACAGGTGCGTAGGCTCTATTGGCTCTACGACCCTAGGGGTGTTGCGTCTTCGGCATAGCCGTATGTGACGCTAACCATATAACTCTTCCCCTTGCAATGCGTTGTTGTAACTGCTTGTGTGATATATATGAATGGATGTGTGCATGTTTGTGGGTGAGAAGGTTATACCTTTGGCTGCATTAGATTATTTTACCGTTTGTGCTAAATATGAAGGCCGTGTCCGAATGTTTGATATCAATAAAAGCAAAGATCCATAAAATGGCATATATTCATGTTATTGAGTATCACTTGTGACAATGTCATCATTAACGAAGACAAATTGCTATAGGAATTTAATATATGGCATGACCACTTCCATATTGAAGACCAATTACCATAGAAATCTGATAATACAACGTGAACGCTTCCATATCAAAGATAATTCTAAGATTACCCAATGTGCTCAAGTCATAAGATGTCTTCGGTGATATTCTTAGCCCGGATCAATAGTTAAAGGATAATACTCTGCAAGAAAATGACCAAATGCACCACAAAGGAAATAATATATTAAAAAAATGAAGTGTTGAACTAAATATTTGACGGCAAGAGATATTTTTGTAAATGTATACGGAGAGTAATTTGTGAAGAACAAGAATTCATTCGATTTATAACCTAAGTACAACGGAATATGTGTTTGCAAAATGCGAGAGGTACTTAGATTGGTGAAGCCTGCATGTTAGATTGACTAGGTAGTAAGCAAGAACAAGAAATTGCATATTTGATTGCTTGAATCTCTTTCTTTCGTTTATAACGGTTAAGTGGGCTAAATCATCATGAAGCAGAGCTAGCGAATTCTCTTCGCTGAGTTTTGGTCACTTAGTATGTATTCCAAAAGCTAGTTCTACTATTTATACAGCGGATCGAAAATACTTCAGTATCTAAGAGGATACGAGATATTTTTCCAAAAGAGAGGGTACTTCGGAGTTTACGCAAAGGGTAGGGATCCCTGCAATGGTTTAACCTGTTAGAGGGAGTGAACAAAAACAACTACTCAAAATTGACATTGCTTAAATTGACATATAGATTTTTTTTTAAAAAAAAAGAAAACTCAGGTGAAATGAAACCTTACAAAAGTCCAAATAAGGTAGAAGAACAAATCATACCCAAACTCTATAATGATAAAACAAATCACAACAAAATAAATATTAACTTATAATTTTTTGTGCATATATATTTCTGAAACTAGCTTGGCAAAGGTGTGGCAACGGCTACACACATTCTCAAGTTCTTTATTATCCGTATATGCTTCTACAAGGAGCTGAGGAGAATGTGAAGTTGCAAAGGCAATTATTATAGCTTCTCGCTATGTATTCCAGATTTAAATTCTTCCTTCTCTTCTTTAGCAACTGGAGTCCCATTATTACCTGTGTTCAGCATTGAGATTCGGCTCAACTTTAGTTCATCTGCTGTTCTCTGTAAAACAAAATTATCACCGGTTGAAAACAGATAGATCTTGTTAATTAACTTCAACTGAAGAGCCATCAACCTCTTCTAACTCTCCCATTGTCGTGCACCGTCATGTGTGGCACATCAACAGACTTTCCAACTAGCTATAGACCCTCCAGATTAAAAAGCCGCCTTTGAGTTCCAGGATCACTGGGCTCAATCGATGGCAACTATATATCCTGCTGCCTGCAGGTTTGGCAGACTTACATTTATATATCGATTGTTGCAGCAGTAAGCAATGCCTCCCAGACTGCTAAGTTGGGTATGAGTGGCATCTCATCAGTTAACTCATATGCAGATATATCTAACTCATGTGGTAGCTTCATATAATTATAATGATCTAAAATCTAGAGTGGTGTTGTGAATGTGGGTTATATTGTATAATAAAACAGTTCTTTATCTCTTGAGATACCTTTCCCTATAAAAAAGTACTACTCCTTTTGCTAAACGACTTCCTGCAATGTTGAATGATAGCCGGCAGCTTCCTGCAAGACGTTGGCAGCGGATCGGACACCGACACATGAGGGCCACCGAACCGACGCACGGAAGAAAAAGACACTATACTATACTGTAGATATAGTAGGTAGACCGTGGAACACATGAGCGGTGAAAATAACAGAAATTAAGGACTTGAATGCTTGATTGGTTACCCTATGCATAGCCTTGTCCTAGCTCGAATCTCAGAGCCTCCCACAAGCTCGGTGTGGATTGTGGAATGCCCTTATGTTTGGTTGTGCCCTACCTGCTTAACCCGGTCGAGATAACATGGTGTGTTTGATAAACAGTCATCACCATATATTTTTATTACTCCTATAATATTACCGGCCTCCATTTCAAAAATACTTGTCACTATCGACAACGGTTTATTTTAAATAGCTGGCATACTTTATGTTTTCTCGAAGATGCCTTTTTTTTGGATTTGCCCTACCTAACAGTCTCCCATTCCATCCTTTAATTAACCCCAAAAACGCTGGTACTGGAAGCAATTTCTTTGCTCAAATAGTCTCCTAACGTCATTCCATATTTAATACTTCTAACTAGCATCCAAATATCGATGTGATGTGAGCTAAACTTTAGCCCTCAGATCTAAACACCCCTTATATAGGATGGTCAGCAAGAAATATACCAAAGCATCCATCTAGAAATGCTAGAAACCAGTGACATTCAGCGGAACGGCCAAAGGGAGAACACACGTCTGGGTCTGGGTGTGTTGGGTACGTACATAGCTAGCGTGGAAAACAATGTGCGTGTTTTGACGACCGAGGACCGAGGCCACCATATACGCACATATATATACGGGTGGAAAACAATAATGCGTGGTTGGGTACGTGTACGTGGAGCGAAAACAAAAATGTGTCTTCTTCTGGTGACGACCGACCAGCTGACCGATGGAGACGCAAGTGCAATGTACACACCGACGATCAGACTGTACTAGCGACTATGTACGGATATAGTGTATTCTCTATCATCCTATCTACATTACCATTTTCAGATTCAAGGCGATTGATATGTTCTCCTACAGATTTGTTTTTTGGTTTATGTAATTTGAGCATAGAGTTATATCACACAGTCTATTTCACCGCTTATATTTTAAACTCTGCTCTGTTTTAAATATGTATATAATGTTTTACATGTACATTTGCATGTTCTGGTACAAATTTTTTTTACAATGGTCACCACTTACCAAGTGTAGATCGAGCGTCCCATTTGCATTGATATACACATGACAAGACAATGTTTGTTTTTTTAGGAAACCAGGACCAAACCATATGGTTCTCATGGTTAATTCGGGGGGAACATGCCCCACGCCTACCCTCACTGTCGTCTGTGATCTAATAAAATAACACGTCTCCATTGAAATAGATGGGCTAAGGCCGATGTATCTTCTATTTGTTCTTATGATTCTACACATGTAGTCAGGAGCGAACCAACTCTTTTTTTCACCTTTTAGTTAAAACCTCTGTTTCATAAGGGCTTATTTGGTACAACTCTTTGCGATTATGGTTCTGTATTAGAAATGGTTATCTAGGGAAAATGGTGATACTATTTTTGGATGATTTTTATAAACAAACTCTTCTGTAGGTAGAAAACTAATTAATTACATGTCGCTAATGAGTCATGGGAAGCTACTTTCTTTATCTTCCACCCCTTTAGCTCTCAAATCAATGCCTATTTGTTCTTAGGGGATGTGACGAGCTCGGCCTAGGAGAAACGATCATCTCCCCACGCCTACCCTCATTGTCCTCTATATGATCCAAAATGATAACAGATGTTATCTTCCACAACTGATTGCACGTCGCAAATGAATCATGAGAAGCTTTATGTTCCACCCCTTTTAGTTCTTTGTTATGGAGAATCATGAATTTTTTCTTTACATTTGGACATGGTTCACTCTAGAGAGATTCTTTGTAAAGTGTTATCTGGTAGAGTTCCTCCGATTAACTACAGTGCTTACAAGTTTTTTCAAATCAAATCCTAAAATGAAAACTAGCCTAGTCAAACTTCTTCGGTTAAACATGAGTAGCTAAACTGCAAGAGGCTACACCTACCAGACCGTCAATTCCACCGTCTATATTTCAAATCACTTCTTTATTCATTGCGCGCGTATTTGCACCCCCATTTAAGCTTTGCAGTGAGCGCAACCTTTGATGATTTATGACTCGGTGGTGAAAAGGACAAGACGAGGGGTAACCACGCTGCAATAAGCTGATTGCAACTTTGGGGGAAAAAAGTGTAGAAGTGCTTATTAGCAATGCGGACAAGGACAAACTATCCGATGGATTGTGGTCATAACTCATGAGCAAGCAAAAGCTAAACGAAGCAAGGAGGCCGGCCGTGTGTCCGCGTCAACGCTGGGTGATGAGGAGAGGCGACATCCACCAGACGACCAAATCAACCACCACATTTCCAAGCAAGTCTCCTCCTCCCTCTTCCGTGCTCTCCCGTCTTGCCTGCTTTGCGAGAGAGAAGAGAAATTCCCCAATCCCCTCCCCCCAGGCGCCGGAATCCCCCATCGATTCCAATCCCACCGTCACCACTCATGGGTAGAGCGTCCCCTTCTAGATTTGCATCCATATACGTACACATGGCAAAATAATGTTTCAACAATGTTTGTTTTCTTAGGAAAACCAAGACCAAACCATATGATGCTCGCACTCGTGGTTAATTCGAGGAACATGCTCAAACTACTATAAACTATCTTAGGCCTTGTTTGAAATGTGGGAATTTTTTTTCTGTTCATGCTTTTTTTTTCGGTGTGTAAAATTTCTACGTTCCAAACATGCCTTTAGCTTCGGGTTTATATCTGATCCCCACGTTTTCTATTTCGTTTCTGATCGTCTTCTCCTCTCCGCTCTCTCTTGTTCTGCTCTCTTAATTTCTTTGCTCTCAAATCAATGAATGTTTGTTCTTAGGAGGATGTGACGAGCGAGCTCGGCCTAGAAGAAACGACCATCTCCCCCACACCTACCCTCATTGTCCTCTATGATCTAATAAAATAGCACATGTCTCCATTGAAATAGATGGGCTATTATGATGCTTCACATGTAGTCAGGAGCCAAGCAACCAACTCTTTTTTTTACCTTGTAGTTAAAACTCTGTTTCATAAGGGCTTATTTGGTACAACTCTTTTATGATTATGACTTTGTAGCAGAAATGGTTGGTGATAATACTTTTAGGATGATTTTATGGACAAACTCTATAGGTAGAAAACTAATTACACGTCACAAATGAATCATGACAACCATGTTTTTTTTAACATTTGCACATGGTTCACTCTAAGAGAGACTCTTTGTATAAAGTGTTATTTGGTAGAGTTTCTCCATTTAAGTCTAGAAGCTCTGCCAAATAAATTCTAGATTATTTTTAGGGTTTTTATGTTTATAAGTTCTCGAAATGCTAAAATGGAAACGAGACCAGTCAAAATTCTTCGGTTAAACACAAAGCTAGCTAAACAGCCTGTGTTTTGAGGAACTTGGAGGAACGAAAAGTCTAGAAGTGCTTATGTCCATGTGTTTTTAAATGCCTGCTCCCTTCTTATTAAGGAAGGTGTTTGGATACACCCAACTAAATATTAGTTGCTAAAAAAATTTGCTATCTCTTGTCTAAACAACCTTATATAGCTAATGAGCAGCTAATAGTCGTGGAAAATATCATCACCCATTAGCTGGTTGAATGCAGCTAATTTTTAGTGGTTAATTTGTAGATGGAATTTGCTGATCCCAAAAGGGCCTAAGGTTGGAGCCAGCGGCTCCCGCATCCGCCTCCCCTATGCCACTGTAGCGCACTGTGCGTAATTAATTCGGGTACTGCAGACAGAGAGAAAGATAGTTGGAATAGTGGATAAGGGCTAGGGAATAGGGGAATGGTTGGATTCAGCCTAAGGCTGAACCTAACGGTTCCCCTATCCTTCCATCCCCTATCACTATTCCAATTACCTCTCTCTCTGTCTACAGTGCAGAACAGTGACGTAACAGTGCAAAAAATAAATTTTGAGGGAGCAGGCGTTAGCCTCAGCCTAAGCTCTCCGGGCAAGGACAAGTGGACAACTATCCGATTCTGGTCTTAACTCATGAGCAAGCAAAGCAGCCGGCCGTGTGTCCGCGTCAACGCTGATGCCATGAGCCCATGACATCCGCCAGACTTGACCAAATCAACCACACCACACGACATTTCCAAACAAGTCTGTCTCCTCCTTCCCTTCCTTCCTTAAGTTCTCTCCGATCCCTTCTCTTCTTCAGCATCTGGAGTCCCATTACCGGAGTTCAGCAGTGAGATTCTGATCTGAATCATAATCAACTTCAGTTCATCACAAAATTATCACTGGTTGCGAACAGAAACAGATATATTCTTGTTCTTAGCTCCAACTAAACTACTATCAACCTCTTCTAACTCTCTCCCATCGTCGTGCACCGTCATGTGTGGCACATCGACAGACTTTCCAACTAGATCCTGCAGATTAATTAAAAAGCAGCCTTTGAATTCCAGGATCACTGGGCTCAACCGATGACAACTCTCTTGCTGCCAGGTTTGGCGGCAGACTCTTACATTTATATTGATTGTTTGTTGCAGCAGTAAGCAATGCCCCCCAGCAGACTGCTAAATTGGGTATGGGTGGCATCTCATCAGTTAAATATGCTTCTTGCAGTCTCCCTGAGAGGCCAAGATCGAAGATCAACCATAGCTTCATATAATGATCTAAAAATCTAGAGTGGTGTTGTGATCGTGGGTTTATATTGCATAAGACACTAGTTCTTTCTTTTGAGATACATTTCCCTATTAAAAAAATACCCCTCCTTTTGCTAAACGACTTCCACTTCCTGCAGTGCTGAATGATAGCCGGCAGCTGGCCTACCGCTTCAGCGACTTCCGGCAAGACGTTGGCAGCGGATCCGACACCGACACATGAGGGCCACCGAACCGATCAACGCACGCAAAAATTAAGGCACCATACTGTAGATGTACTGTAGCCTGTGGGTAGCTCGTGGAACACATGACTACATGAGCGGTTAAAATGACAGAAATTAAGGGCTTGCTGATTGGTTACGTAAAGCCTTGTCCTAGCTCGAATCTCAGACCCTCCCACAAGCTCGGTATGGAATGCCTTTATGTTTAGTTGTGCCCTACCTGCTTAACCTGGTCGAGATAACATGGTAATCACTATCGACAATTTCTCATTTTAAATAGCTGGCACAATTCATGTTTCTCGAACATGCCTTTTTCAGATTTGCCCTACGTATAAAATTTAGAGAGTGTACACAGTCTGCCGTTCCATCCTTTAACCCTACAAAACTATGATACTAGAAAAGGCCACCAAGCAATTCCTTTGCTCCAATAGTTTCCTAATAGCCCTCCTTTTTTTTGGCGGCTACCAATAACCAAATGTATCTTCTTCTCACTCGAGTGACCTACCATGGCCGTTGGAGCTCATCACTTGCACCTTGCCTTGTCGTTCCACCTTGCCACCGTTGTGCTAGACCCAGACGTTGTTCCGCTTGGAACATCGTCGTCTTGCCCTGATTGATTGTGGGTCATTGCCGCTAGAATTTGTTGTGCCCTAACCTGGTTGCCGTTCTTCCCTAGGAACCACTGCAGCGCAGAGCCTCACTAGCTCCCTCCTACATCCTTGTAGATCTGTTGCCGCCACCACGCCATGCTCCATTGCGCCGTATCATGCATTTTGAGGAGGGGATAGTAGGGTATAGAGATAGGAGGATGGGAAGCGAGAGACGAGACAATAAGAAGATAAAATGAGGGAGGGGTAAATATATATAAAAAAACATGCCAACTTACATGTAAGAACTATATACGTGTCAGAGTTTTGCACCGAGAGACTGTGAAAGCACCTCATAATAATCTAGAAAATGGTATTGGTATTTATTGGGGTTGTATGCTGGAGATACTCTTGAAAATGTATTTTGGTCATTTCAGTCCCAATACCAACATCATTAGCGAGCCATTGGGCATTTTTCTCCCGGTGGGGTAGATCCAGGCAGTCGTGCGGATCGGACATCAATCAACTTAAATAACAAAGAGAGAGCATATCCTAAAGCTTGGTTTGTAGCTAAATAAATACAAGAGACGACCAATCAAGCCTAATAATAGATACTGTATATAGGATGGTCAGCAAGAAATACCAAAGCATCCATCGTACCGTAGAAATGCTAGAAATCGGTGACATTCAGCGGAACGGCCAACGGGAGGAGAACACGTACGTACATAGTTAGCGTGGAAAAAAATGCGCGTGTTTTGACGACCGACCGAGGCCAGCATAGACACACACACACGCATGTATATATACATGCGTGGAAAACAATAATGCGTAAGTCTTTGTGCTTGTGTATGCGAACGTGGAAAGAATTAAAACAAAAATTGTGTCTTCTTCTGATGACGACCGACCGGCTGACCGACGGAGACGCAAGTGCAATGTACACTACCTCTGTATGTACTAGCGACCATGCACGTACGGCCTCTAGTGTATTCTCTGTCATCCTATCTACGGTACCATTTTGGTTTCAGAGTTGTCCCGTGCTTTAACTCTCGGATTCTTCGAGGCGATTGATATGTTGTTGTGCAACGATTTTATTTTGGTTTATCTAATTTGGGCACAGGGTTATATTCAGCATCCTGTCTACATCACCGTTTATATTCCAAATTCTGCTATGTTTTAGGTACGCTTCCACCCCTTTATAGTTGTTTTTAATGGAGAGCCATGATTTGTTTTTTTTTTTTTTGACATTTGGACATGCATGGTTCACTCCACGAGAGATTCCGTGTAAAGTGTTATTTGGTAGAATTTCTCCAATTAACTTTGGGAGCTCTGCCAAAAATTTTAGATTGTCTATGTGCTGTTTTTTTTTATGTTTATAGGTTTTTGTCAAAATCCGAAAATGGAAACGAGACTGGTCAAAATTCATTGGTTAAACACAAGGCTAGGGAAACGGCGACCGAACGTGTATGACCCTCGCTCCGGGCCGTTTGATTCCTAGAGCTAAATTTTAGCTCCCGTTACATCGAATGTTTGTACGCTAGTTATAAGTATTAAATATAATCTAATAATAAAACTAATTACACAGATGAGGACTAAACGACAAGGCTAATTTATTAAGACTAATTAATCCATGATTAGCAAATGCGATGCTATAGTAACAATTTGCTAACCATAGATTAATTAGACTCAATAAATTCGTCTCACTGTTTAGTCCTCAACTGTGTAATTAGTTTTTTAATTAAATAATATTTAATATTTCTAACTAGCACCGAAATATCCGATGTGATTTGAGCTAAATTTTAGCCCCTACGACGACTTGGTGGTGAAAAGGACAAGGCGGCGAGGGTTAACCACGCTGCAATAATATCCTGATTGCAACTTGGGGAAGAAGGAGAAAAAAAAAAGTATAGAAGTGCTCTCCGGACAATTCGACAACTATCCGATTCTGGTCATAATTCATGAGCGAGCAAAGCAAAGCAGAGCAGAGGAAGAAGAGAAGGCCGGCCGTGTGTCCGCGTCAACGCTAATGCCATGACATCCGCCAGACTTGACCAAATCAACCACACCACACCACACGACGACATTTCCAAACAAGTCTCCTCCTTCCCTGCCGTGCTCTCTCTCTCTCCCCTCTTGCTTTGCGAGCCTGGCCTGCCTGAGACACAAGTAGGAGAAATTCCCCAATCCCACCTCCCAGGCGCCGTCGCCCAACCCCCCCAATCGATTCCAATCCCACCGTCTCTCGCCCATCCAAATCCCAGCGGCCATGGATTGCGAGCCGGAGGAGCTGCAGTTCCTGGGCGTCGTCGGCATCTACCGGGCCTCCGCCGACGTGCTCACGGGCCCGCACCGCCCGCTCTTCGCGCGCATCGCCGCCGCCTTCGTGCTCCCGCTCTCCGCCCTCTTCCTCCTCCACATCGCCATCTCGCACGCGCTCTTCTCCCACATCGACTCCGACGACACCGCCCTCGACGCCTCCTCCCCCGGCACCGACGCCCAGCGCGCCCTCCTCTCCCGCCTCGCCTCCGACTGGCTCGCCCTGCTCCTCTTCAAGTCCGCGTACCTCGTCGCGCTCCTCGCCCTCTCGCTCCTCTCCACCGCCGCCGCCGTCTTCTCCGTCGCCTCCGTCTACTCCGCCAAGACCGACGCCCTCGCCTTCCCGCGGGTGCTCTCCGTCGTGCCCCGCGTCTGGCGCAGGCTCGCCGCCACCTTCCTCGCCGCCTTCGCGCTCCTCTTCGTCTACAACGCGCTCTCCCTCTTCGCCCTCCTGGGCCTCCTCGTCGCCGCCGACGCCGGGTCCGGGCTCGCGGGGCTCCTCGCGGCGCTCGTCGTCGCCGCCTACCTCGTCGGGACCGTCTACCTCAGCGTCGTCTGGCACCTCGCCAGCGTCGTCTCCGTGCTCGAGGACTGCAAGGGCTTCGCGGCCATGCTGAGGAGCAGGGACCTCATCCGGGGCAAGCTCGTCACCGCCGCCGCCATCTTCGTCACGCTCAACGTCGTCTTCGTCGTCGTCGAGGTCGCCTTCCGCGCCTGGGTCGTCAGGGGCACCTCGTTCGGCCCTAGGCTCCTGCTCGGCCTCCTCATGCTCGCCGCACTCTGCTGCGTCGTCATGCTCGCCCTCGTCACACAGACGCTCGTCTACCTCGTCTGCAAGAGCTACCACCACGAGAGCATCGACAAGTCCAACATCTCCGACCACCTCGAGGTCTACCTCGGCGACTACGTCCCGCTCAAGGCATCCGACGTCCAGATGGAGCAGTTCCAGGTCTGAGTTCCCTGACCACCACGAATTCCCCATTCCCTCTGTACACCTCAATTCCTCTGCTCTCCTCTCCTCCCCTCCCTGCAGATCCTGTCCGGATTGTTGCAAAATGCTCTGTATTCTAGTAGTAGACAGGAGGCACGCTTGCAATCTGTAATTCTACACACACACACACACACACACCAGCGCAACGCCACCATATCCATATGATGGATGAACATACTTGTACTCCCACCTTGTATGTACTATAATGTTATTAGACAATTAATTGGGAATTTGGATGATCCTATTATTGGTTGGTTCGGGTCTAGGGACAAGAATAATCTTCTGATCTATTATGACTTGTGTACTTGCTTTGTACAATATATATATAGGAGGGGGTTCATGTTTGTAGGGTTTGCTCCCCCTTTAATTCCCGCAGACACGCAGACATATTATTGTAATGAAAGGTAGGCTTATGAATCTGGGTCTCCCCTTCTCTTCTAGTTATGCTTTTTGGGCAAGGTTTGCAGTCTTTTCAGGTGAAAACATTCTGAATCGATAAGTTCCTTACTTGTACCAATGCAAAGATGAATGGATATACTGAATTTATGAACTTATCAGTATCAGCAATGGATATATGCTGAATTTATGATCAGCAGTAGAATTCTGTGTAGTGTGTCCGTGTGTGATACCCTACATAGTGTGTCTGTATTATTTACCTTATCAACATCTATAGCGCAACCGATGTAGCACTAGTGCTAATATGCAATCAGAAAACATTGTGCAAGCTCATTCAATCAAGCAATCTATGACTAGGAACTGACTGACTGAGCTAAATGACCCATGGCAGTCGCATATGCCCCTTAGTTTGCTCTAAACGTATGATTGCTGCTATCTATTGGATTGGATGCCGTACTCAGAATGAATCGGCTGTGTTGCCGCTTACTACACTGCTGCTATGCTATCTGGATGATATATACAGATACACCATTTCAAGATTCTGCAACTGATGTACCACTAGTGAATGTCTTCAAATACCCAATATATATTCACTTTCATTTCCTAGGTTTTGAACAGGTTTATATTTTTATTTAGATTTCTTAGACGCATTTCATGGCATATGTTTTTAAGTGTTTTCGTGGTGCTTTGGTTCTCTAAATATTTTCAGCTGTTCCCATGAAATGTTTTTGAGTCTGTAATGCAATGCTACAAATGCATTAATTCATTAGAAGAACTATGTTGGTTGCTACTCCTCTGCTGCTATGCTATCCGAATGATATATATCATCTCAAGATTCTGTAACTGATGTAGCACTAGTGAATGTCTTCAATATTCAATATGTATTCACTTACATTTGCTCGGTTTTGAACTGGTATTTTTATTTAGATTCCTTTAGACGCTTTTCATGGCATATGTTTTTAAGTGTTTTCGTGCTGCGTTGGTCCTTGTATATATATTTTTTTCTACTCCCATGAAATGTTTTGAGTTGTAATGCAATGATACAAATGCATTTTTTCATTACAAGAACTATGTTGTTTCATTAACATTAATGCATTTATTCATTAACATTTATACAGATGTTTCATTAATATTTTCTAAATTGTTCCCACAGCACAATAGCATGTTTCCATAACTAAAGTTTGTCTGTTCTATCAATTAATATTTGTTGTATTGCTCCAATAAATTCTGTTTCATTTCCCTGGTACTAGTATATTTTAGATCGTCCAGAGGTGATAATACTGCTTTCTGTGATACTATATTTCTTACTTAGCTGTAGCATGACTTACCTTTTCTGTAAATGCTAGATGACTAATTTTTTTAATAAAAACTTTATAGAATGTATAGAGATCATTTAGTTGTTTCGCTGAAAAAAGAAACCATTTCATTATTTTTCAAAAATCGAATTGGATCAAGAGAACAAGGAAAAGAGGTAGTAATGCACCGTGCACTTCTGAGCTTGGGCCATGAATATGGGTTGAGTGGATGGGTCAGCTGGTCTGGTGGTCTTCAGAGGACAAAGACTACTGGCTCCCTATGCTAAAGAAGGATTTGGACCGAGTGTGCTTAAAGACTAATCATGCCGCGGGCAAATAAAGTAACTCTGTGGAAGAGCACTTAATCCATCTCATGAAAATGGAAGCGTTGTGCAGGGAAAAATTAAGCCAATAGGACGAAACGTGGTACGGCTAAATTATGAAATGTTTGTAGGGATTGCTCCCCTTTTAATTCTCGCAAACATATTATGAAATGAAAGGTAGCTTATGAATCTGGGTCTCCCCTTCTCTTCTAGTAATACTTGTTGGGCAAAGTTTACAGTCTTTTCAGGTGAAAACATTCCGAATCGATTGAGTTCCTTACTGGTAGAAATGCAAAGATGAATGGATTTTACTGAATTTATGAACTTATAAGTATCAACAATGGATATACTGAACTTATAATCAGCAATGGAAATCTGTGTAGTGTATCTTTGTGGGAATTTCGCTGATGCTATTATTGGTTGGGCTCGGGACGCAAGAATAATCTAATCTATCATGACTTGTGTACTTACTTGTACAATATAGGGGGTTCATGTTTGTAGGGTTTGCTCCCCATTTTAATTCCTACAGACATATTATGAAATGAAATGAAATGAAAGGTAGGCTTATGAATCTGGGTCTCTCCTTCTCTTCTTGTAATAATTTTAGAGTAAAGTTCATGGCCATTTCTGTGGGAAAAGAATTACGAATCGATAGAGTTCCTACTCGTACTAGTGCAAAGATGAATGTATATACTGAATTTATGAACTTATCAGTATCAGCTGATTCTTTTATGTTTCAATCATGATCAGCAGTGGAAAATCTGGTACAGAGGGGTGCCAATGTTAGTTGCCAACACCCTATTATCTGTGTATTGCGTCTGTGTGATATCCTGCACAGGGTGTCTGTATGATATTTACCATATCAACATAAACATTGTGCCTGTGCCCCTCCGATCAAACAATCTATGACTGGGAACTGACTGAGCTGAATGGTCCATCGCAGTCGCATATTTAGTTTGCTTTAAACATATAATTGCTGCTAGCTATTGGATTGGATCCCGTACTCTTTTTGAACTGTAAATCTGTAATTGGCCGTGTTCTCACTTACTATTCCACTGCAGCTATCTGGATGATATATATGATTTCAAGATTCTGCAACTTATGTATTGCTAGTGAAGTATATTTGAATATTCTTATATATACTCACTTCCAGTTTCTAGGTTTTCGTGCTGCGTTGGTCCTCATATATATTACCATGAAATGTTTTGAGTTGTAATGCAATGGTACAAATGCATTTATTCATTACAAGAGCTATGCTGTTTTGTTTCATTAACATTTTCCTACGAATGCATTTATTCATTAACATTTATACAAATGTTTCATTAATATTTTCTAAATTATTCCCACAGCACAATAGAAATATTTCCATAACTAAAGTTTGCCTGTTCGATCAACTAATATTTGTTATGTTGCACCAATAAATGATGTTTCATTTCCCCGGTACTATATTTTACATCGTTCCAGAGGTGAATATTGTTATGATAATACTGCTAAATAGGTCTACTATAAAGATTGTAAATGTTCGGTGAGTTATTATTTTTATAAAAAAACTTTATAAAAATGTATGGAGATCATTTAATTGCTTTGCAAAAAAAAAAGAATATTTCATTATTTTTTTAAAAATGAGTTGGATCAGTAGAACAGGGAAAGGAAGTAAAGCACCATGCATTTTGGGGGCTCGGGCTTGGGCCATGAATATGGGTTGAGTGGATGGGCCAGTTTGGTCCAGTCTTCAAAGGACAAAAAGGCTACTGGGCCCGTAGGCTAAAGAGGGATTTGGGCTGAGTGTGCTTAAAGGCTAATCGTGCCGCGGGCGAGGAAAGTAACTCTGTGGAGGAGCAGAGCACTTGATCCGTCTCATGGAACAGAAGCATTAAGGGGTGATAGTGATATATGTAAACCAACAAGCATGCAGGGAAAATTAAGCCAAACAAGAGGACCAAAAGTGGTACGACTAAATTAAGAGTGGCACTGCAAGCATCGGGGGGCACACACTCTCTGTTGATACTCACTATCTTTTTTTTTAGAAAAGGGAAATTTTAGATACTCACTATCTAGTGCAACACCTTTTCTTGCACAGTGAGTTCAATCCGGGAAACTCAAGATACTGGCATTCCTAATCACTGAATCCCTTTAATTTCATCACTGGAGCATAAACAATCGATTCACAGTACCTGCCTGGAATAGTGGAATCCTCAAAAGGAAAGCATCGATCAAGCCTGACAACGTCATAAGCCGACATCAACATGCGTGGTCTATTATGCATACACAGAAACTGCATCTATATATATCATACAGCCTCATCTAAAAGATATCAAATAAAAGGCGAAATTTGCTGTGGGACATCCAACTTCTGTGGTATTTGCCATTTCACACCGCCAACTCGAACATTTGCTGAGTACCATTATGAAATCGTGTATCTTTGCTACAACACACCGCAACGATTATAATAATAATTTTCTAGATTTTAGGAGAGAAAGTGTGTGGGAAATGTCAAATATGCCCTTGTCTTCAACCTCGCGTCTCTCTCTGTTTTCTTCCTCTCCCCGCTGCTGCCCGCCGCCGCCTACAGCTGCATGGTCAAGCTCCTTTGCCCCCGCAAGCGTCCGAGCCTGCCCCAAGCCTCGTCACTGCCCGAGCTAGAGGCGGCCGTGGCCGCATGGGAATGGAGGACGAGCGGCCAGACTAGCCACTACTGCGCTCGGACAGGACAGTAGGATGAGCGGCGGGGCCAAGACGATGCAAGGCCGGGGTTGGGCGGCGCAAAAACGGGAGAGGAAGAGGAGCGATGGGGCCATGGCGGTGCATGGCCAGTAAGAGGCGGGGCAACGCGGCCGCCACGACGCGGATGCGGAGTGGTGCGGCGGCGACCGCCGCCGCCGCTCGATTCCGCCGTCGGGGACCTTCCCCGGCCCAATTGACCCCCTGTCCTCCATCTAGACCTGGGCATTTCTCGGGTCGAATCGGGCCATAGAAAACCCGACAGAAAATCTTTTGACCCGAACCCGCCCTGGCCCGACCAAAAATCGAAATCTTGGCCTGAGCCCGTCCACAGGCCGACCCGACGGCCCGCGGGTCAGCCCGACGACCCGACAGCCATCCATTTCCAGCCGAAAATCATCCTGCTCGGCACCATCCTGCTGTTGCCTGGCAGCCTACTGCTCCGTTGAAATTGCCATGTTCTGAACCAAAACAACAATGGCCGATCTAGCAATAGACAAAGCAGAATTAGTGTGCTTGCGGGCTTGCGGCAAGCAGTATTTTATTAATCTCCCTACAGCTCGGCTAGCCGCACAGCTTACCTGAGCTCCCAAAAGTTGTCGCAGTGCAGACAGATGGACGGAGACGCCACCTGCTAGCTTCTTCCTGCCCGCCGCATCGTCGCAGCCTCGCAGGATGCGGATCTTGCCGTTTCTCCTAGCCTGCACACTCTCGACATGCTTGCTGACTCGCCGAATCGCCATGCAGTTGTGGAGCGGCAGCTGCGCGAGGGGACGAGGAAGAGCCAAAGTAGGAAGACTGGAGATGATTTTAGGTTATGTAGGGGACATATACGGTGGGCCTGCTGGGCCAAGCCATTTGCTTACTGCCTGCTGGCCCGAATTTTTCATCAGGTTGAAATGCATGGCCCGCGCCCACCCGAGGCATTTGTCGGGTCGGGTCGGATCGGGTTTTTTCCGGGTGGGTCGGTCCGGGTCGTTCGGGTCGGGTGACCCATGCCCAGGTCTACCTCCATCGCAGGACCTTACCGAAGCCTCGACGCTGGTTCTTGGATGCCGGGAGCCCTCCCCGACGCTTCTCCGTGAAGCCCATCGTACCGCTGCCGCCCGCTCGAGCACGCCGCCGGCCTGCCCTCGTCTCGTTCCGCGCACGGGAGCGTCCCTGTGCCTGCATGCCGGCAACGCGCCGCCGCGTACGAGAAGCGACCGAGCAGCACCTCAGACCGCCGTGTGCTGTGAACCAGCCGGCACCGAGAAGGGACTTGGCAGCAACCGGCGAGAGGAATGACAAGAGGTTGAAGACATGGGCACAATTGACATTTCCCTCCCCTTCCCCTTCACAAAATAGCCGAAATGATTAAAATAATCGCCGCGGTGTGTTTTGGCAAATAGCCGCTGAATTATAATGGTACTCGGCAAATGTTTGAGTTGGTGGTGTGAGTTGGCAAATTCCATGGAAGTTTGATGTCCTAGAGCAAATTTTGCCCAAATAAAATGTGGCTCATCACTAAAAATAATATATGGTACCTATGCATTTAATATCTTGCACAAAAGGAGTTAGCGCAGGCTAGACACAGATTCTTGCTCCAAACCGTAGCACCCATAGGTTTCTTGAGGTTTCATAGGACACATTATTGACAGGATCGAATGTTCATGTAAGTACTTAGCCTTTGGGCACAAGAAAGTCTCATCTATTTTTTTTCTTGTAAGACTCTTTGTTCTTAGGAATTGTAACCTCATGTCTACTTCTTTCATAGTTGGTCGCTCTCCTCGTTTGACCTTAAGCATGCTAAGTGGGGCAATTTCACTAATCTCTTTCTAGTCTGCCTCTTCCACAACTTGTGGATCCATAATTTCATAGGCGATTCCAAGGGGACAAAGGGGGGCAATGCCCCCCCCCCCAATCCTTCTAATAATAATTTTGCTAACTTAATACTAATCCAGTGTGTATATAGTGTGTTTGTCCTCCCTATATTTTAATTTTGGCTTCGCCCCTGCATTATTTCCATTGTTGATATTTCTTCAAGTCCTACAATGAAGTAATGTGGCAAGCTTTGTTTTGCACCTAAATCCTTGATAAATATTGGCTTCTTTCTTGTCAAAAGTTCCACAAGTATTATTCCAAAAATGTATACATCACTCTTCTAAGTTAGTTGACCAGTATGATAATATTCTGGATCCAAGTAGCCGAATGTTCTTTAAACAATTGCCGCCACATGAGTCTCATCAAGCGAAATACATCTTGAAGAGCCAAAATCCGAAACCTTTGTGATAAAGTTGTTATCCAGGAGTATATTCGAGGACTTTACATCTCTGTGGAAAATTTGTATTGAAGCATCCAAAGCGTAGATAAGCAAGTGCCCCTACTGCTTCCATTGCGATCCTAATGCAATCATCCCACAAAAGTATGGATTGTACCGTAATATCCAAGTGCAGAAGTTCATATAGAGTGCCGTTTGAAATGAGCTCACAGACATGCTAGGGAACCTCGTCTTCTAGGCAACAATCAAATAGTTTCACCACATTGTGATGGATGATTTGAGACAAAATGACAACTTCATTGATAAACTAGTCTATCTCTCTTTGCTCTACTATTTTGGATTTTTCTATGGCCACCACATGTTGATATGATAGAATCCCTTTATAAACTGTGCCATGCCCTCCACAACAAAGAACAAGAGTAGTATTGAAGATTAAACGTGGTAAATTATTTTGAATCTTTCTTCCATTTATTGTTATTTAACTAAAATATAAAAGATTAAACGTGGTAAATTATTTTTATTTATCTTTAGAGTCAAAAAATTGAGTGGGGACCTATGCCCCCCACTCACCCTAACCTAGGTCTGCTCCTGGTCACATTAATCTATAACTGGTCTATGGTAAAAAGCGTTTCACCTGCCGCTGTACAATTAAGCTGAAAATTTTACACTATAGAGCGTCTCGTGAGAATTTCTAGGATTTCCTTTTTTTTATAGAGCGTCTCGTGAGAATTAACGTGGAGCCTCAAAAGGATCTCCAATTAGTAATATTAAGATTCCCGGCAGTATAAGCTATTAAAGTCATGTGAATGCCGGCCGGCCGGTTTCTATTCATGATGCTGCTGCCACGCGCTTGTTCGTGCCTCAAATGAAATCCAGCTAGTAGGGTGATGAAGATCTCGCCGCCGGTTGCTGCTTCAAATTAACAGTCCTCCATTCTGGGTCTGCACCGAATAGAATAGAATAGAATATGCGGGGAACTAATTAAATGATGATAATTAATAAGCAATTCAAGCAGTACTATACTAGCAGTGCACAAAAATATATAGGCCGGCCGTATACTCGACCAATAATAGTATATATATATATATGTATACTGTGTGAATCACGAAGCATATCTATCTATGACCCAAGCCGCAGGCACCCATGCATGCATCATCTCGATCGATCGGTTAGAAACTTTTTTACCTCAAAAACCATCCTCCCCACAGTTTGAATGCTGGGCGTGTGGGCAGAGAGTCAGCAGCTCCTTGAAACACGCCCCTGATCAGCGCCTCATCCTTCGCAAAGGAACGACGATGAGCCTCCTCGACACTGGAAAACGCCCTTTTCGCTCCGATTTGCTCGAGTCTTGGGAGGTGCTGGAGCCCGCCAGGTGCTGCTCTGTCCCACTCGTCTACGTACACGACTAAATCCAAAGCCCGGAGCTCAGGCATAGTCCCCGCTTCAAATGTTAGGTATGACACCATGTCGCAGTCAAAAATAAAGCTTTTGAGAGCTGGGAATCCCGTGGAGCCTCCTACCACAATCCTTTCCGTCGGGATGCCTAGGATCCGCAGGCGGAGTATGAGCAGACGAGGTAGCTGTGTCCCCATGATCACAACATCTTCCTGGAGTATCTGCTTCGCACAGATCTGCAACCCGCGCAGGTTGTACAGATAGCCGATCCACTTAGGAACTCGAGAGAAGGTCCAATCTCTCAGGTTAAGCTGCTCAAGGTTGTGGAAAGGAGGGGAAAGCGAGCTCAGAGCATCAGCACAACAGCCAACATCATCAAAGGGGCAAGTCATGACTACGAGCTGTCTGAGGTTACGGAGCTTCTCAAGAGAAGCAGCCAGAGCAGCCATCCATGCTGCCTCCACCAACGGTGCACACCGCCTTGGGGAAACAAATTCCAAATCTGATAGAGCAGCGAGCTCGCCCAGGCCTATAATATTTTCCAGTGAGTCCATTGGTGGTAAAATAAACCCACGTAAAGTGTGCAACATTTTAAACATGCCAATCCTGTCGGGCAATAATAATCTCATCGGTTTTGGTGCCTTTAGATGGGACAAGCGTGGAGCATCAATGATTTCAAATGAATAATCGCCACGGATAAATACCCCAGAGAAATCCAAAGTCTCCAAAAAACGCAGTCCCTTTATTTGATGAGGTAGCACTACAAGTGTAGAAAAGCCACTAGTAACAACTAGATACCTCAACTGTGACAACCGGTTGATATCAGCCAGCTCAATGCCCTTACCACCTACTCGTTCAAGCTCAAGGTGTAACACTCGTACAAACTTTAACTCTAGCAGTGGAGGCATCCGATTTGATCCCAACATGGCCAGGGAACGGATTTGAGACACGTTCCTAACAGCGTCTCCAAAGCCAACAACGGTAAGTCGACGAATGACCTTGTCTTGCCCACTTGGCTCAGCATGTGGGTCGTCATTTTTCAAACTTAGAAAATTATCTTCCTTGCATCTCTTCACAATCAGTTCAAGCAACATATCATGTACTCTGCAACTTGGAATCGGTAGCGAGTAAAAAATATTCTCATCATAATTAGGCTGGATCAAGCTCCTATTAGCTAGCTCATTGTAATAACTCTTTGCAACATCCCACACATCTTGCCCATCAGAGTTACTCACAAACCCTTCCGCCACCCATCGCCTTACTAGATCGACCTTTTTTATGTTATGATCCTCGGGGTAAGAACCAAGATACAAAAAGCATGCCTTCAATTCATGGGGGAGGTACTTGTAGCTAAGATCCAAGATATACATCATTCCATCATACTTGGACTTTGTTGCAAAGTCGCTGGCTAGTGAGTGATGGATGGACTCCAACCATGTTCTTGATCTTGTCTGTTGGCAAGCTAGCATGCTAGCCATTGTAACAATTGCAAGCGGCATACCACCACACTTCTTCAAAATTTCGCAATAAGGTTTCATGAGTTGAGGGGGGCAAGCATCTTCAGATCCAAATATTCTATTAAAGAACAATTTTCTTGAGTCTGACACACTTAGGGGCTTCATACTATGAATCCATCCATGGTTTCTGCTACTGTATCTAGCAACATTCTCATCTCGTGTAGTTATTATAACTCTACTAAACTGACTATTTTGTGGGAAAGCACATTCAATAGCATCCCATGCTTGCATATCCCACAAATCATCAACTATGATGAAATACCTGCAAAAGAGCATATATCAAGTTCATATGCGTATGATAGAAGACCCCCTCACTATTTATGGAGCCATCCATACATATGAAGTTCTAATGTTAGATAACAATATCCTAATATAGGGCTGTATTGTTTGCTTGATGCATATGCTACATGTGCAGTTTTGATGTGATATTTCAATTAAAAATTCAAAAGTCTAAATAGCCGACTATACCATCAAATTAATTTAATGTTTAGACAATGTACCTCAAGCAAGATAAGCCTAAACAAGTATAACCAAGCTCTATCAAGTTAATATATGTAAGATATGGTATTTTGAGTAAGTATTCAAAAAACTAAACCAAGTATAACTAAACTATGCTGATCTAACCAATACTACAATGTGTAGGGTTATATCTAGATAAAACACTAGTTTGATGCTCAATTTACAAGTTGTACTCCATTAAAATATTTTTTTCATGTGAGACCAAACCCAGCAGAACAGACCAATGATTGACGGGTAAGGACTTTGTGCAATAGTTTATTAATTCACAACGGTAGTTTGGATAACATTATTTGTATTGGAAAGCTTTGCAGCAGCAATTGTTCATTTAAATAGAGGTAAGTGTACAATGACCTAAGATAAAATCAAATTAAATATTTTTCACACTAATACTCAAATATTTATCCATGTACCAGTAGTGGTGCCCACTATCCCAAATACTCGAATATTTTCACACTAATACTCAAATATTAAATACTCACACGAAGATCAAATCAAGTCAAAACAAATATTTTCCTGATAGGATTGCGGATCCTACCGGGAACGTCACGCATGAAGTAGGGGTGAGGAGCAGGAGGGCGATGGCGATCACGGCGTTGGGGCGCCGTTGCTGGTGGTCGTGCGCGCGCAAGGAAGAGGCAGGGGGCGGCTAGGGTTTCTCCCGGCTTCCTGAGGGAAGCCGGCAACAATAGGTTGCTCTTGCTTAATCTCCAATAGAGTCTGTTTACAGCATATATAATCTCCTTCTAGTGGGCTTCTATCTCTAAAGGCCCAACTACGACTAATGAAGCGAATTAAGATACATGAGATAATATGGGCCCCAGGCCCTAAACTCCTAGGCGCCCTGCCTTTAGCCACTATCAGTCTTCTTCCTCCTCTGGTACGGAACGCCGGTCATAACATCTCTCCTCGCCTGCGCAAACAGCTCGTCCTCGAGCTGGAAGTCAGGGTAGAGGCGGCAGAAGTCGTTGAGCACCTTCTAGGTCGCCTCCTCCAGAGAAAGGCCTTGCCACTGCAAAAGGATATGCAACACGCCCCGGCGAAGCTGTGCCTTCAAGGCTCTGGCCGGCGCGGGTAGCAGGCGTCCGTCCTGTACTGGAGGCAGGGGCGCCGGCGCCGATGGAGGCTCCCCCTTGTGGCGCTTCAGCAACCCGACATGGAACACGTCATGGAGGCGAGCACCCTCCTCTTCGCGGTGCTCAGTTCCCTTGGGACACAGGATGATTACTTACAATGTGTCTAGAATAAATAAAGATGAACCTAGATGTAAAAGGTTCATTTTTAGGTGATAGGTTCATGTCGGATCAAGTCGTCTTTGTACACCGTGGCGTTGCAGCTCGAGGATGAGCTGCTTCTCCAGGAGGGGTGTAGTGTCAGGGCCTAAGGAGGCCCAAGGAGGGGCTACGGCAGGCAGCAGCCTTGGGCCTCAAGGGTGATTAGATAAGGATAGTTAGAGATAAGATTAGGAGATTAGATCTATTGCTTAGGGACCAAGTAACCCTCTCTATATAAGGAGAGAGATTGTATCAATTGAAGCTAAGCAAGAATTAAGAGGAAAACCCCTCCTTCTTGCCCGGCCGTGGGCACAGGCCCCCGGCCGGCATTTCAACGCCCTAATTTCCCCAACCTGCTACTGTTCACGCATAGGTATTGTTCACGTGATCGCGGCCCTGGAAACCGTAGCCGTCCTCTCCAATCTCCTCACCAGATCAACAACCATAACATTTCCATTCTAACATCCTAATGTTTATCTAGACTTTATATTTATATGTTTTTAGCTTTAAGAAAGGAACAAATTGTCACCACACGTAAACTGATTTACTTACAAAAAACTAAGCTAAATAGTATAAATGAATTCTGAAACAATTAAGCAGCCAGTCAACTAGTTCCAAGATGTTAGTTCTTCTATGTTAATGAAAATATTGATGATCCGTACCTCTTATCTTGTAGATGTCCTATGAGTTTGTTAATGAGAACATGCATCTGGCAATCATGAGAATACGTGCCTAGCCCAAGTTGAGATAGCAAGCTGTTCAATAGCCCTGTCATATTTGGCTTTTGAGAAACAGATATGAATGCCTTGCAGTCGAACTGCCCTCCGACTTGATGATACACAACATTGGCGAGCGTGGTTTTGCCTAAACCTCCAAACCCATGTATTGCCATGAACTTCAATTGTTGCGCTTTGTCCATTGCCCAATCGACAAGGCCATCCTTTTGAGCGTCAATTCCCACAAGGCTATTTGTGTCCTTATAGAGTGCCGACACACGCGGATCAACAACTACAGGAGTAGTAACCGACATGCACTGATCAAGCGTGTACCTCTTTCGGCGTTCGCTTGCTTCCATCACTCGAGTCTTGATGTCTTGGAACTCATTTGCTATGCGACGACGATCCTTGAAAGTTCTCATAAATTTAGAAGCCTTTTGAAGGATCCCCATCTCGTCGTCTGGTTCACCAACATGGTGCATAAAGTTGTCAATGCGGTCTTCAATGTCGTAGGACATATCAATTATATCTTTCCTCCATTTCTTGGCCTGAGGGTGCAGTTCATCCACCATGTCCATCTCCTCAAGGAGAGCATTCATGTCGCTGAGCTCACTCTGGAGGAAATCTACCTCTTTCCGCAGGCCCTTGATCTTCTTGTACTCGTCGCCCATGAGGGTGGTGAGCTTTTCCAGGACCGGCTTCATCACCCCCATGGAGATGCTTACCACAGCAGCTGCAGCCATATGTGCGGGTAGTAGGTTCTTCACTCAATCTCCAACTAATAATTCCTCAGCTTAATGTGGTTGCAGTGCTTGCACAGGGTTGGTCGTCTTTTCTTGAGTGTTACACTACTGTCCAATAATTAATCTGCTAAAGTATGCAAGAATACGACGTGTATCCTTGGATGGGTTCACAAACGCAAGAATCCCCCACCATGGCTACACTGTTGAACTTCCCTGCAAAAGACAAAGGTTGTGTTTTTAATTAATTTGGTGCATGATGAGAATTGGATCTGGATGCGCTTTTAATAAATAGGTTCAAACACTCACAGCTTTACGTGGTTATCGGTTTGATCAGACGATTGTTGGATATGGAGATGTTGAGATCTTGGCAGCAGAGGCAGGGTCCATCACATACCGGAAAGATGATCCATGCCTGCTCTTCTGGTGACAAGCATGCAGCAGCAAGTGAGAAGCTAGAAGCGTGCAAGGAGTGGAAGGAAGAGGGACGACATATATAAGAATCTACAGGGAAGAAGAAATTTCACCTGTGCAGCAGCTAGCTTTACTTGAGCGCTTAATTGATTGTTTGGAGCTCAGATCTGGTCGATCACGAATAATTTATGACGATGGTGTCCGAGAGAGGTAGCCGGCACCTATATCTCGTGGAAGCAACCAGTAAATCCAACTAGCTTTATTCTCATCAGATCGATCCGGCCGGCGTGAGAATCAAGAGATCTGAAACAAGCAGCACTATGCATAAAACTGTAGTTATATAAGAACAGGAAGAAGAAGGGACAGAAGGAGAGAAAGAAAGAAAGAAATGGATCGAGTGAAATAAACCCGACCCCACGCACCAATTAAGTCACCATGTATCTCTTGGTTGTTTGCACATCAACAAATGAGGGGTCTAGGGTCGGATATATCACAAATATCGATCAGCTCAGCTGTGCCGCCCAACCCTCGACGAACCCCATTGAACTTGAACCAAGGCAAGGCAAGTTGATTGATGGGTCTGCAAAAAAATCGAAAGAAAATCAAAGCTGCTAAGACACAAACGATGATAGTAGAATGGTCAGATAGAGAACTCAAGGCTGGCACTACGTCTACAGACAGACCAGAGAGCGAGGAGGGGAATGAAGTTTGGTGCTGGCTTGTGGAATTGCCACCACGCACACTAGCTCGTCTCGTCACAGGCAGAGGAGGCAGTTCTTCGATTGGTCTCGATCCCCTCTCTTGGAAGGGTGTGTTTGTGTTCTCTCTTCTCCTAGCTCGTCTCGTCTCGTCTCGTCTCTCTCTCAACAATGTCAACAGTGCAACTCAGTCACACTGATGAGGGTGGTTGCCTGCCTGCCTGCCTGCTAAGACGAGACGACGAAGATGACGATGCATCACCATGATCGATCATCAATTATTGGTGGGCCGGAGCATCGATCCAGTGGCCTCTGAAATAATTCATTGCACGATGATCGCGATGCCGTCAGTCCTGTGCTGCCTGGAGCTAGCCCTCCACTGATTCCTTCCTCGTGGGTCGTGGCCATGCCCCCTCTCCCTGCATAGGTAGGATGCCCTGCCCTGCCCGTATGAGGAGGGAGGACGATCGATCTACGCGGCTTGAGCTTGACTTTTGACTGGGAGCTTGTTGGACTTGGACGATGCGGTAGCTTGTTGGCTTTACTTTTTGTTCCTCCAACAAAAACAAAAGGCAAGGCCGATAATAAAGAAATTAACAGGGAGAATTTCTCTCGCCGTCCGTCACGGAAACACTTAATGCTGGGGTGGTGTGGTGTGAGCTTCCAGGAAACTACTATAGCATTAACATGTAGGTGTGCTTTGCTTCGTAGACGAGGAAGAGGACAGGGCTTGACCTTGGCATGCATGATGTCCTACCAGCTTTACCTTTATGTCCTGCAAGCTGAACGGAAATGGACGAAATTAAATGTGTCCGTGACGACTACCCAATTCCCGAATTCAAACACACACGCACAATTTTTATCGGCCACATATATATCTGGTCACGGATTCTCAGTTCTAAATCAAAAGGATGTACGTACTTACGGAGTATATGACAACAACAGGTTGGACCATCCCCAATGGTCTTGTTCATATGCATATTGCCTATCTCTATCCCTCCACTATTCCAACTATCTTACTTCCTGTCTACAGTAACGCTGCGGTATCAAACAGCATATAGATAATCTTTTTTGCACAGTTCCATTGGGGATAGCCTTAGTACAGCCTGCACTTCTTTTGCCAGAGTAGTCCCAATACCCGCCGACTCTGAAAACCAACTAACAGCAACGTTGATCTACGGTACAGCAATAGCAAATTTCTGAAAGAATGGAGCCAAAAAGTTTTGTTTTAGTCCTCCCACACCAGCTATAGCTAGTTATACTACTAGTGCAACCATGATGAACTGCATTATATATTATCACTGAGGCTCTGTTTGGTATCAAAGTTTTCTAATACTATAGTATTGGGATACTGTGGTTTTCAAATGTAAGTGACAGACATACCATGGTTTTGGTTTACTACGATTTTACTGTAGTATTTCTCAAAACCGTGGACCGTTTGTTACCAAAGTATTCTCTTCTCCCTTCTTCTCTCCCCAACAGCTCTGCCTCTTCCACCATCTCCCTGCGTCAGCGCTCCCTCTCTCCCATCGCTCTCTCTCCTCTATCTCCCCTCGCTCTCTCCACCCCCACCCACCTCCCTGGCGGCGGACGCCCGCGTGAGACTGGGCGGTGGCGCGAGGCGAGGCCAGCAGAAGGGCCGCCGCAGCCGGAGGCGGTCGAGGGCGCGGCAACTGCAGGAGGCTGCGGAGGCGCTGCGCGTAGGGGTGGGCATTCGGTCTACTCGGTTATTTCGGTTCGGTCTATTCGGGTTTTGAAAATTTCGGGTTCTGAAAAATGAGAACTGAAATTTCAGGAAAAAAAAAAGGAACCGAACCCAAATAGACCGAAAACGGTTCGGTCTATTCGGTCCACCGAATTGACCGAAATTTTACAGACTCTTGTGATCCATTAAAATATATTCAATGAGTAGTTAAATATAAGTGCTAGTATAGCAAAAAATAGCTAAGAAAAAAATAACATATAGACATAGAGAGATACTAATATTATTATTACTTAACAATCACTAGCTAATAAGTTCGCACGTCATGTTATAAAATCATGACACGAGAAAGGTTTCACTCTATTCAGGTTATTCGGTCTATTCGGGTCTTTGAAGTCGAGAACCGAAACCGAACCCAAACCCCGAATTAAATCATTGGTGTGGACCGAACCCGAACCCGAAACCCAAATAGACCGACAATTCGGTCTATTTGGGTTGGGTTCGGTTCAGTTCTCGGTTCTCGGGTTTAAAATGCCCACCCCTAGCTGCACGCAGCTCCCTCTCCCCCACGGTGCGGGAGGTGAGCAGGCGGCGGGTTGCGGCGGGGCCAACACACGGACGTGGAGGGAGGCCGGCAACGAGACGCAGCGAGAGGCGGGGCAGGGCGCATGGCCGCGGGAGGCTGGCGCGGCGCGGGCGGCCACGGGATGACGGGGCGCCGCGGCGGGGCTGGGGCAGCTCTGACGGCCATGGGATTCCGGGGCGGCGCGGCCGGCTGCAGGCGGCCGCGGGTGGCCAGGGCGACGGGGACGGGGACGGGTTGGGGCGGCTGCGCGCGTTGGAGTGTCGACGAGATCCGTTTCGATGGAGAAAACCGAAGAAAACTTGAGTCCAGACCTCAGTATCCAAAACTGCAAAAATGCTGTGGTTTTGGGAAAACCATGGTATTTGAAACTGTATTTTGCCGGTACCAATCAAACATCTCTTGGCCTCCAATACCACAGTATTCTCAAATACCACAGTATTCCTCTAAAACTGCAAAAATACTATGCTTCCAAACAGACCCTGAAGATTATATATATATATATATATATATATATATTTCAGGGCAGGGGAGTCCGTGAAGGCTTGGATCATTCATTTAATCTGCTATATATAGTCTGCAGCTTCTCACGTACTGCTATATATGAATAGCTAGCTAGCAAAATGTCCTGGATTGATCAAAGCCCCCAAAGTCTCTGGTGATTGAAACGTGTCAGGTCGGCTATCCGAGGACTGGTGGGCGGCGTTGAGACTTTGCGAAAGCCAGCACACTTGCTGACTTGCACATGCATTGGAAATTTGGAATCGAGCATTACACTCCAAATAAAAATCAAGGCATGCAATTTTGTCTTTATGGAAATCGTGGTTTATCCACAGTTCCACATGTGGGCCCACATGTCACATGTGGGCCCACATGTTCTTTTTATTTATTTATATCTTATTTCTTTTTCTATATATTTTAACATGCACATATCGATTGGAGACTCTTTTTGGAGTATTCACGTTAATTCTCACCAAACGTGCTAGAAACAATTCTAATAATTTTTATAAAAATCAGAAATATCTAGCTGTCAAATTAATCTTTGATTGTTGTTGCATGGCTTTGATAATACTTACAGACTATTGAATTGAAGGGACGTCGCCTCCAACTCTCCAAGGCTCCTAGCTAGTGCATTGCCATATAACTATAAATTAAATGCAGCACGCTAGAAACTTTTCATTAAACTAGCTAGTAAGAGGATGGAGGCTTAGGGTTGCGCCAAGGGCACGGTGATTGGAGGCCGAAGAGAAGCGTGCAAATTACATTAAACCAAATATTTAAAGATGGGAGAAGAACCTGCCTATATATTGTGGTGATTCCCTTGACCTTGAGCATCGGAGATGACAGTTTTATTTTCGTCTCTCATGTACATTTTTTTTGAGCTTAATCTCTCTCATGTACATTCTTCATAGTTTTCCTTCATGGGCCTAATTGATCGATATCCTCACTTCACGTCAGCTAGCTAACCTAGATGGGCTTTGGGCTAACTTCTGATAGATCATGTTGTGGATAGTCCATAATCATGTCATTAGAGATTTTAGGACACCTGTTGTAGTTGTACTACCAGTAGGAAACTAGGAATCCAACTATGTCAGCTCAAGGTAGACAAAAAGAGAGGAAAAAAATTAACGAATCAGGTAGAGTAGACCAATAAAAAAGTACTAATAATAACATAGATAATTGAGCACAGTATATATACCACTATACGAAACTTGAGTACAATGAAGTAGTACACATATAACTTGAGCTACGACGCTGATCCTACTTACATACAATTGTTTCCATATTAATCTTACAACAATTCACGTGATCGGAGAGAGAACGAATCCTTGGGAGCAAGAACAATGTTGGATGACTCGGGAGAATATTAGCATGGAACACGCCATTGACTAGAGCAGACCTTTCTTCCACTAATTCACATCCTGCAGCAACAGCCGGAGACGATGCCGTCAGTACTCGGATCTCCTCGAGGCATGGCAGCTGCTCAAGCCCCACAGGCGTAACCTCATCCCATTCCAGTGGATCAAGCTCTAATAGCAGCCGCCGGAGCTGGGGCATAGCACCTGCCCTAAATTCCAAACTTGACATGCTACTACAGTCGAAACAGAAAAGCCTGAGAGCCATATGAACCCAGTAGATCCTTCTATCACAATGCTGCTGCTTCCCTTTGCCGGCATGCCTGGAATGACACGCAGGCTTAGGTAGACGAGGAAGGGCAGCCTTGTCCCAACCATGCTCACATCTTCCTAGAGTATCTGCTTCGCCCCAAGCGCCAGCTCCCGGAGGCAATGGAGCTGGCCAACCCATCTTGGAACTTTGGAGAATGTCCAGTCTAGTAGGTCAAGCTTCTCAAGGTTGGGGAAAGGAGGTGAAAACCAGCTGCTCATCGCATCGGCACAATAGCCGACACTATTAGATCTCACAGAGAGCACTTTGAGGTTGCCAAGCTTCTCTAGGGAACAGCTTAGAGCAGCCATCCATCCTAGTGTCAGTAGAATTTGGGTGCCCTTTGCCACAGTGGACAGACAAATCTGACAAGTTGGTGAGTTCGCCTAGGCCGTTAATGTTCTCTATCGAGCTTACTGGTAGGTTAAATCCATGTAGAGTGCGCAGTGATTTCACTTTTCCAATCCCATCTGGCATCCCTCCCTTATGCTGTCGTAGCACCAGATGGGTCAAGCGCGGCAGATCGATGATGTATGATATTGATGGGATGCTGCAGTCTGAAACCCAAGGTAATTCCAAGGTTTCTAGATGTTGCAGCCTCCTGATCTGGCTAGGCAACACAATGGAGACTTGTGATGGTATATCACCATCCAGTAGACATTCCTTGTACTCAACCTTTAGATATCTCAGCTATGACAGCTGGTTGATGCCAGTGAGGTTGATGATCATCTCGTGTAGAAAGAATTCAAGGATTAGAGAGCGGCTATATTCCAAATGGAGCATAATAAGGCACCCGGACCTGATGGTTTCCCACCGGAATTCTACCAGGTCTTTTGGAATATCATCAAAACCGATTTAATGGCCCTCTTTGCTGAGTTCCACAAAGGAACTCTTGCGCTTAATAGATTAAACTTTGGTAACATAATCCTTATACCCAAAACGGGGGACGCTAACAAAATACAACAATACAGACCGATCTGTTTGTTAAATGTTAGCTTCAAAATTTTTACCAAAGTGGCTACTAATAGAATTGTCAGGGTAGCGCACAACATCATTAGGCCATCACAGACAGCCTTCCTTCCCGGTAGAAATATTATGGAAGGGGCGGTGGTCCTACACGAGACGCTACACGAACTACATAAGAAAAAACTAAACGGAGTTATTTTTAAAATTGACTTCGAAAAGGCTTATGATAAGGTTCGTTGGGACTTCCTTCAGCAGACGCTGCGTATGAAGGGTTTCTCGGCTACCTGGTGTGACTGGATTAAGTCCTTTGTCCAAGGGGGCAACGTAGCAATTAACGTTAATGGCCAGAATGATGCTTATTTTCAAACTAGGAAAGGGTTAAGACAAGGTGATCCTCTCTCTCCTATCCTCTTTAATATTGTGGCGGACATGCTAGCTATAATTATTAATAGAGCGAAAAATGATGGTTTGGTGAACGGTGTCATTCCCCACCTTGTGGAAGATGGTCTATCAATCCTGCAGTACGCAGACGACACAGTCATTTTCTTAGACCACAACCTGGAGATGGCCAAAAACATGAAGGCCCTACTGTGTATGTTTGAAAAACTCTCTGGTTTAAAGATTAACTTTCATAAGAGTGAGATTTTTTGTTTTGGGCAGGCTAAGGAGTGCGAGAATGTTTACTCCGAGCTGTTTGGGTGTAGGTCGGGTTCCTTTCCGTTCAGATATTTAGGTCTACCGATGCACTATAGGAAATTAGGAAATAGAGATTGGAAACACATTGAAGAAAGACTTGAACAGCGGCTTAGTGGGTGGAAAGGAAAGTTACTTTCAGTAGGGGGTAGGCTGGTGTTAATTAATTCAGTCTTATCTAGCCTACCTATGTTCATGCTATCTTTCTTTGCGATTCCAAAAGGAGTCTTGAAGAAACTTGAGTACTTCAGATCCCGCTTCTTCTGGCAAAATGACCAGCATAAGAAGAAATATCATCTTATCAAATGGGACCAGATTCGTCAGCCCAAAGAACAAGGGGGGTTAGGAATCATCGATCTCGAGGTACAAAATAAATGCTTACTAAGTAAGTGGCTTTTTAAGTTAGCAAATGAAGACGGTATGTGGCAAGGCCTAATCCGTAACAAATATCTCAAATCTAAACCTTTGGGAAGTGGCATTAAAAAACCAGGGGTTTCCCACTTTTGGGCTGGACTTATGGAAGTGAAACAAGATTTTCTTAGCTTAGGCTCTTTCCATATTGGTGATGGTACCCAGGTTCGTTTTTGGGAAGATACCTGGTGTGGCAACCAACCTCTTAAACTTTCCTACCCGTCCCTTTTTAACGTAGTCACTAATAAAGATGCGACTGTGGCGGATGTGATGAACTCCAGTCCACTAAATATTTCCTTCAGAAGGGGTTTGTATGGGGACAGGTTACGTGCCTGGTTTGAGTTGGTAGGTCGGATCATGAACCAAGAGCTGAGAGGGGGGAAGGATGTGTTTAGATGGGATCTAAATAAGACGGGTCTTTTCTCGGTTAGATCTATGTATAAACACCTTATCAATAACGGTTTAAAGGTGTCTCAGGAGATTTGGCGAACAAAGATACCATTAAAAACGAAGATTTTTATGTGGTATATAAAGAGGGGCGTGCTCTTAACCAAAGACAACTTAGCTAGAAGGAATTGGTTTGGTCACCAAAGTTGTTGTTTTTGTAATTATAATGAGAGTATACACCACCTCTTTTTCGATTGCCGACTAGCCAAGTTTATTTGGCGGATTGTTTTTATGACTCTAGGCCTTCCCCCACCCCACAACACGGCACATCTTTTCAACCAATGGTCACGTCAGGGGGGCACGAAGTACAAGCCATTTCTTCTGGCGGGAGCTGCAGCTTTGATGTGGGCAATTTGGCTGCAGAGAAATGATTGTGTTTTTGACAGGAAACAACCAAAAACATTTTTGCAGGTACTATTCAGGGGGACTTTCTGGCTGCGTCAGTGGGCCAAGTTGCAGCGAAATGAAGAACATGTTCAGTGCATAACGCAGGGCGCAAAAAATCTTGAAGAAGCGGGTCTGCGAGTCTTCAATTCGTTTGGATGGCAAGCACCAGCAAGGATTTCTTTTATCTAGTTCCCTGAGTTGTCTAAAGGATCTTCTCCTGTTTCTACTACTGTGGGGTGAACTTTTTGTTTTAGACGTTTTGTTGAGTTGTGTGGTTGTAATATTGCTGGTCTGATTCTTCCCCTGGGGAGATGAAGCCGGAAACTCTTTTGTTTCCATCATCTAAAAAAAAAAGCACCCTAAGAAACTTGAACTCTAGCAATGGATGTACCCACCTTGTTCCTCCAAACACGGCAAGAGAACGGACATGTGATACTTTCCTGGTAATGTTCATAGCCATTGTGTCGTCCACTACACCATTCAAGTCGATGGTGAGCCGACGGATCTTATCCTAGACTCCTGTGGCCACCTGTGGATCACGTATCACACTGATGAAATTATCCTCCTTGCACCTCATTAGAATCACTAGTCAATCAACCCGTGCTTTCGCACGGGTTAGAATCTTAAATGTGTTATGCGTAACCGTATAACATATATAGATCTATTTTTGTACTTAGGATTTTATAATAACATATCCTGCTACTTTATATATATGCTTAATTGATTTAGATAATCTTTGATCGATTGCAAAAATAGGTGATTTTAATATAATTTTGAGGGGTTACTTTCATCATATTATCAGTCATAATAACTAAGGTGAACAATTCAAATATAAATTAAAGGAGATATTTGGTATTATCCTATCAAAACAGCAAACGTGAGCAATTAGATATAAATTTAGAGTGTTATTTCATATTTTCCTTTATATTGGCAGAGTGGGTAATTAATATATAGTTTTAGGGGTTATTTAATATTATTTTGATAATGGCAAAGGTGGGTGATTACTTAATTAGAAAACAGATCTAATGGCTATTAAGATTTCAACATGTTAATTGATGATAGGGTATTTTTTATTATTGTGAGAATTTTTATAATTTTATTTTTTTCTAGTGCATTTTGTGAGGATTGACATAAAAATTTCAAAAAGCCTACAAAATATCTGTTTCATGGAAAGGTTTCTAGCATCTTTAATGGAAAAAAGATAAAAACTGAAGATAAATTCGAAAATAGAAAAAATCTAAAAAAAGGAAGATATTTGTTTTTGTTGAGAATTGAACTCAGATCTTTCGTAATGGCAGAGATGGGTAATTACTTGGAAAATATATATAATGAAAAAAAGAGGATATTTGAGAGTTGAACTCAAGACCTTTCATAATGGCATAGGTGCGTAATTATTTAGAAAACAGATCTAATGGCTATTAATATTCCAATCTGCCAATTGATGGTCGGATGTTTCTGATTATTGTGAGAATTTTTTAGATTTATCTTTTTTTTTAGCGCGCTTTGAAATTGGTGCAACTTTTAGAACCTCCAATTAGTAATAGTAAGATAAAATATCAAGCATCATATTATGGACTTTGCAGTGAGATACTTCGGTGCAGTGACCCTGCTGATATGGAAGCTGAATCATGCTTCTATTCACCAACTCATTGAAATAGCTCTCTGCAACAGCCCATGCATCTTGGCCAGGTGAGTGGCTCACAAAACCTTCTGCCACCCACCGTTTAAGCACCTCAACCTTGCTAATCACACTGTCTTCTGGGTAAGCACCAAGATAGAGGAAGCATGCCTTGAGATGATGGGGTAGGCTCTTGTAGCTAAGTTCTAAGATATGCATCATGTCTTCCAAGGTGGACTGTCTTGAAAACTTGTTGGAGGATAGAGAATTTTGGATATACTCCCACTGCTCCTCCAGTCTTGTGGGCTGGCAAGCTAAAATGCTAGCTACAGTAACAATGGCAAGCGGTAGACCACCACACTTCTTCAGTATTTTACATGAAACTTGTGTCAAGTGAGGAGGACAACCATCTTTAGATCCAAATATTCTGTTAAAGAAAAGCTTTCTTGAATCTTGCTCATTTAGGGGATTCATGTTATGGATGCATCCATGGTCACTGGAACATGTCCTAGCCACATCCCCAAGTCTTGTGGTTATTATAACTCGGCTGCGTTGATTATTTTGTGGAAAAGCACAGGCAATAACATTCCATGAAGTAACGTCCCACAAATCATCAACTATAATACCTACAGAACATTCCACGTGGAGTACACATTAATTTACCCGCACATGGGAAATAACTAAATATCAACTTTTAAACAGATTTCGCTATCAAAGCTCGTGCAACATATAAGGCCAACTAGATGCTACGATATTTTCATTGGTATATACTCCCTCTGTTTTTGTACACTTCTTATTACTTAAAAATGAGTGAGCCGGCGATAAACATTCAAAAAACAGAGGAATGAAGTATATTCAAACCATAGCGTTATACTTAGTTCACAAAACCATGTAAAGATGTAAATAAAATAAAATAGCACCAATGTACACCATCTATAGAGGAACCATGGCGAGTAAAGTCTAACTCATTCAATTTGTTCTTAATTAAGACTGGCCAAATTAATGTGCATAAAACTCTTGACCAGATATTTTTAAGATAGAGTTTCCCCCCAAGATGATTTTTTTTAGTTAATTAAGTACGGTACCAGTAGTAGCACTCCTACGTCAAGATATTAATTCCTTGTAGAACAATAATATACGTACCTCTTGTCCTGAAGATATTCCCAGAGGGTGTTGATGAGGTCTTGCACCCCGCAAGCATCAAAGGGATGCTGTTTGAGCTGGAACAGCACACTTGTGAGCAGCCTCGCCATGTCAGGTTTCTGAAAAACCGACACAAATGCCTTGCAGCTGAACTGCCCTCCAACTTGGCGATACACCTGGCTAGCCAGGGTGGTCTTCCCCAATCCTCCAAAACCAACGATCGACATCACCTTCAACCTCTCCTCCTCATCCATCACCAACTTGGTAAGCTCTCTCTTTGGTCCATCGATTCCCACAAGGCTGGCTGCCTCCTTGTAGAACGCAGAGATGCAAGGATCGACCACCACCGAGGCGGTAGCCCTAGCACAGCACCTGTCAACTTTGTACCTCTTGTGCCGTTCGTTGATCTCCTGGAGACGAGTCCTGAGCTCCTTGATCTGCCATGCGGCCTCGAGGTGAGCTCTGCAGGAAATGGGAGGCCGAAAATGTGCTGCTACGCTCATGCGTAGGTACACCCGAGCATCGAACAAACCTTCCTGCTTCAAGCTTTGAGATGCGTGCTAGTTTAAGTTAAACGAAACCGGGTTAGAAGGGGGAAGAAGGCGGACGGATCTCACTGGGGAAGGGGATGAAGGCGGACGGAACTCACCGGGGAAGAAGGGGTCGCGGCGTCATCGCCTCGCCGTCGTCACCTCACCGTCGCGGCGTCGTCGCGCCGTCGTTGCCGGAGCTTCAGGGTTAGCATTCGGGGTTGGGGGCCGGCGTGGTCTTCTTCTCCACCGCTGGCCTTAGAGGGTTGGCCGGGGGCGGCCGGCCGGCCCGGTGGTGGTGGTGGGGTGGGCGGCGGCTGAGACTGGCGGCGAGGGCACCGCTGGTCCGGCGGGGTACGAGGGCGGTTGGGCGGGGTAGACGGCGGGGGCGACCGTTGGGCATGGTAGGCCATGGCGGCGGCTGAGGTCGTGGGCGGGCCGGCGGGGCCGACGGGCGGCTGGGGCGGCGGCTGGCGGGCGGGGAGGCCACGGCGAGGGTGCCGAGGCGCCGGCGGCCTCCGGGTGGCGGTGGGTCGGGCGAGGGCGGGCGCCAGCAGGCTAGGCGCGCGCGGCTCGAGGCGCGACGGCGGGGTTCACTCCATCGGCGGCGGCATGGGAGGGAAGAGAAGGCCCTGTCGAGGAAGCCACCCATCGCCGCCTTGCTGTTGGTGGCGCCGCTGTCGACGACGACGTTGTTGGTGAAGTCGTCGATGCAGTCCTCGATGTCATACGCCATGTCCCTGACCTGGTTCCGCCAGTTCCTCGCCTCCGGGTCCAGCTCGTCGGCGTCGTCCAGCTTGTGGAGGAGGGCATTCATGGCGGACATGTCAGCACTGCCTCGTCCGAGCTCTTCTCTTTTGAGTCGTTTCGGTCGCGACTAGCATGAACTGCTGCTTCACCAACTTATTCAGGTCAAACAGAGTGGTCCTGTCTCTGAGTACATCGACAAATTCACTTCTCTTGTCGATCAGATTGCTGCTTATGAGTCCTCTACCCACCCACTTAACCACACTGTGCAGTTCATTGAGGGTCTGGATCCTGCTATTAAGTCTGGAGTATTGGTTCAGCGTCCACAAGACCTCGATACTGCTTGTTCGCTGGCTCTGTTGCAGGAAGAAGCGGCTTCGTCATCAAGTGTCATCAAGCGCAAGCCGGATGGCCGGTTTTCTTGGCCACTCCCTCCACCTAAGACGCCCCATTCTCTTCCTCTGCCGCCGCGTATTGATAAGAAGCCCCCCGAGGATCACAATGTCAGTAATCCTGCTATTTGCTAGCCGGGTTCCATGGAGCAGAAGTTTTCGGCGCTTTGTCAGTACCGCCGCGCTCGTGGGCTATGTGATAGATGCGCTGAGAAATGGAGTCATGATCACCGTTGTGCTCCCCAAGTTCAACTGCATGCCATGCAGGAGGTATGGGACCTTATGTCTTGTTCTGACCAACCAATGTCTAAAGATGACACTGCTCTTACGCCGCCTGAACAAGAATCCGAGCAGCTTTTCATGGCTCTATCTAAGGCTGCAGTGACTGGCGTATCTAGCCCCCGTACTATGCAATTTTCTGGTCTCATTCAAGGCATTAGCATTCGTATTCTCATTGATTCAGGGAGTACTCATTCCTTTCTTGCTGATAGTATTGCTATTCAGTTGTCTGGCATCAGCCCTTTAGCATCTGCAATCTCTGTTCAAGTGGCTGGTGGTGGGCTGTTAATGTGCCACTCTGAATTGGTTAATGCTAGTTGGAGTATTCAAGATGTGCAGTTCCTCTCTACTTTAAGAGTGCTTCCACTTCAGTCGTATGATCTCATCGTTGGCATGGATTGGTTAGAAATGCATAGCCCGATGCAGGTTCATTGGAAGCAGAAGTGGCTTTCTATTCCTAATGATGACAAGTTTATTGTGCTGCAAGGCCTCTTTCCAGAAGTGCCTGATGGAGTAATGGTACATGTGGTCGCATTGCTTGAGTCTGCTGATTAGACTGAATCTGTTCCTCTTGAAGGGCAGAGGCTGCTTTCTGAATTTGAGGCATTGTTTGCTGAACCAACTGAGCTTCCTCCTCCCCGCCATTGTGATCATGAGATTCCATTGATCGCGGGAGCACAGCCAGTCAATGTGCGCCCGTAAAGGTATGCGCCTGCGCTCAAATCTGAGATTGAAAAACAAGTATCTGATATGCTGTCCACTGGAGTTATTCAACCAAGCACAAGCAGTTTTTCTTCACCTGTCCTTTTGGTCAAAAAGAAGGACCAGTCATGGCGCTTCTGTGTGGACTACCGCTTCCTTAATGCCCTCACTGTTAAGAGCAAATTTCCTATCCTTGTGATTGATGAACTACTGGATGAGTTAGCTCATGCCTCTTGGTTTTCTTGCTTGGATATGAGGGCAGGTTTTCATCAAATCCGTTTGAAACCCGGTGAAGAATACAAAACTGCCTTCCAAACTCATTTTGGTCACATTGAGTTTACTGTCATGGCATTTGGCCTCACTGGAGCTCCAGGGACGTTCCAATTTGCTGTCAATGGTACTCTAGCACCTGCGCTTAGGAAGTTCGCACTGGTATTTTTCGATGATATCCTGGTTTATAGTGCCAGCTATGAGGACCATTTGGTGCATCTTCGTGCAGTATTTGAGCTCCTACAGCATGATCAGTGGAAAATTAAACGTTCCAAATGCAAGTTTGCCCAACGACAGGTGGCTTATCTCGGCCATGTGGTCAGTTCTAAAGGTGTGGCAACTGATCCTGCAAAAATTGAGGTAGTACTCTCTTGGCCTGTACCTTCTAATGTCAAAGAGTTGAGGAGTTTCCTAGGTCTTGCAGGTTATTACCGCAAGTTTGTACGCCACTTTGGGGTCATCGCTCGCCCTCTTAATGATCTCCTCCGCAAACATACTCCCTTCGTTTGGACAGCAGATCATACTGCAGCTTTCGAGATTCTCAAGCAAGCTTTGGCCTCGGCTCCTGTCCTTGCACTGCCGGATTTCTCTAAGCCATTTGCAATTGAAACTAATGCCAGTGCTGAAGGTGTTGGGGCTATGTTAATTCAATGCGGTCATCCTCTTGCCTTCCTTAGTAAACCATTGGGCCCTCGCAACCGTGGGTTATCTACTTATGAGAAGGAGTACCTAGCAATTCTTATAGCAGTTGATCAGTGGCGTCATTACCTGCAGGCCACAGAATTCCTCACTATCACTGATCACCGCAGTCTATCTCACCTTAATGAGCAACGCTTACATACACCATGGCAGCAGAAGGTGTTCGCCAAGTTTTTGGGTCTTCAGTACCGCATTGTTTACAGAAAGGGGTCCGCTAATAATGCTGCTGATGCTCTGTCCCGGCGGCCTCATGATATCAGTCAGTCATTTGCATTGTCAGCAGCAGTACCTTCTTGGCTCGCTGATGTGTCAGATGGTTATCAGCATAATTTTGCAGCTCAGTCTTTGATAGCTAAGTTAACAGTGGCCTCCGATTCTGTCCCTCATTTTACATTTCGTGATGGTGTGCTGCGCTACAAGAATCGCATTTGGTTGGGTAACAATTTGCCTCTCCAGTCCAAGATTCTGTCTGAATTCCATTCATCACCAGTTGGCAGTCACTCCGGCTTCCCTGTCACCTATGCTCGATTAAAGCAATATTTTGCTTGGCCAGGGATGAAAACAATGGCCCGTCGATTTGTCCACGAGTGCACCATTTGCCAACAAGCCAAACTAGACCGAGCTCGATACCCTGGACTATTGCAACCTCTACCAGTGCCAATAGCAGCATGGCATGTTATCACAATGGATTTCATTGAAGGGTTGCCGCGTTCCAACTCTTTTAATTGCATTCTTGTGGTGGTTGACAAGTTCTCACGTTTTGGACACTTTATTCCTCTCCGCCACCCCTTCACAGCCTTGTCAGTGGCGCGTGTATTCATGACATCTGTCTATAAACTTCATGGGCTGCCTGAACAAATTGTGTCAGATCGTGACCGGATTTTCACTAGTGCACTTTGGAAGGAGTTATTTCGGCTTGCTGGAGTCCAACTCAACATGAGCTCTGCCTACCATCCTCAGTCGGATGGTCAGACTGAAAGGGTGAACCAGTGCATGGAAACCTTCCTGCGGTGCTTTGTACATGCTTGTCCATCTCGCTGGAGTGACTGGATTCATCTTGTGGAATTCTGGTACAATGCTAGCCATCACTCAGCTTTGGGCCGCTCTCCGTTCGAAGTACTCTATGGTCGAGCTCCCCGCCAGTTGGGCATTCTTCCATCTGCAGCTGAACCTATAACAGATCTGTCTTCTTGGCTGTGTGAACGGGAAGTCATGAACAACCTAGTGCGCCAACATCTTCAGCGGGCTTAACTACGCATGAAACGCCAGGCAGACAAGAATCGCTCCGAACGTGAATTCAATGTGGGTGACCAAGTTTATCTCATGCTCCAACCGTATGTACAGTCTTCATTAGCACCTCGCTCTAACCAGAAGCTCGCTTTCAAATTCTTTGGACCCTATACACCCGGTCTTTCATGTGTCTCAACTCAAGAGAGCGGTTCCCTCCACCGTACAGGTGACACCATTACCTCCTGACCTTGATGATTCTCTTCAGGTCCCTGCACAGGTGTTGCAGCGACGCCGAGTATCCCGTGGTGATCGTCTGTCTACCCAAGTTCTCATCAAGTGGACTCGCCAGCCTGCTTCACTGGCGACATGGGAAGATTTGGAGTCTCTCCAACAACGATTTCCTCAAGCTCCTGCTTGGGGGCAAGCAGAGCTTCAAGGGGAGGCAGATGTCAGCACTGCCTACGGGCGGCTCGTGACCAGCCCAGCTGCTAAGAGAGATAGGCGGCTCAGTACTCGTGTATTCGGTTCGGATTGGGCCCAAGTGTAATCAGCGAGAGGGGATCATCATCATTGTAACAAACTATTATTCTCCAACCATGAACAATCGTTCCTCGTCCCAATTCTCATCTTCTTCCTCTCCAACTCACCTTCTCCCTCACTAGTTCTTCCTTCCTTGCCTGTATTGCTAACAGGGCAGCTCGTCCCTCAGGAACAGGACGTCCCCACTGGACACGCCGATGAAGCTGGAGCACATGTCGCCAGCCGTCAGGTCTTTGAGCTTCGCGAGCACAGACTCAATCACGCCCTTGTATGCGCTCGCCACCATTGTCGACATGGTTTTATGCTGACAATACCTCCAGGATTGGAAGCGGTGTTCGAGGAAGAGATCGAGATCGATGTCGCCGACTTAGAACGAAGCGTACGTGGTTCTGAATGATGAATTCAGATAGCAATTAGCAGACGATGAATTCAGATGGCAGCAGCTAGTAGTAGAAGCTGGGAACAAAACGTTGAGGGAAGGAAACAAGGAGCAGCTCAGAGCTGCGTGCCTCCAAGAATTAATGAAGGCAATTAATTAATAAGCAGAGGCATCCAAAGCCATAGTTCATCAGGTGTAATATACTGTGTCATATATATAGTGTTTTGCATGCAGAAAGTCAGAGAATATGACTTTGTTGTGTTCTAATGTCAATGTGGTATTGAGTCTTCTTTTGTAGGCGTGGCCGGGTAAGGCTATCAGGTACAGTTCTTTTTGTAATCCAATCCCAAAATTATAGCCACAACCTAGACTGGGCATGACATTATTGAAGACATACTAATGGGTAGAAGATGTTCATGACTGGGTGTTTTTTTTTTTTTTTTTTGATAAGAGAGTTGGTGTTCGTTATGTTAGTAATTCTCGTGATACACGCGCATACCATGATTGATTTGTTAATTATACATACATATAAGCATTCGTGCTCACTTACCACGTGGCGTGGTCAGTGCTGTCGACATTGAATCAATATACGGATAGTTCGATGTTTAATTTGAAGGAAAAGTCCATTTTGACCATCCAACTATCGCACATGTCCGAATTTAGCCATCGAACTCTAAAACCGGATAAATCTGACCATCCAACTATTGAAAACGGGACATATTTGGTCCCCAAGGTGGTTTGGCGGTTTTCATGTTTAAAAATAATAAAAATTATATTTAATCTTCTAAAATTCATAACTAATTTATTTTAAATCAGAAAATATAAAACTAGTACCAAAATGTTTCTAAAAATGTAATATATCCACTAGTGCTCTACTTAGAGTTATATGAATCTCGTTTATTACCCCCACTATTGTTTTATTTTTCATATCCACGTCTAATATTTATATGTATTATTGTTTTGCCGAGTGCCGACACACATTTTGCAATGAACAACAACACGTACTCCCTTCGAATAAAAAAGATATAGGTACTCCCTCTCGCACCCTCGCTTCTGCTGCTAGAACAAGAGTTAGGAGTCTAGGAGAGGCACTCGAGTGTTTGTGCCTCTAGTTGGATTACTAGTTCCAATTTGATACAAATTTACTTTTTTGGGAGCTTATCGGAATGTGTTCCTATTTATTGATAGGCTTTTGGTTTACACGGCCAATTGCAGCGAGTGCCGGCCGCTGCCTGAGGAGATATCGAGCATTCCGTTATTGACACATTATCCTCCCGTTGATGAGGTCGGCCATAATGCAGCCGAGCGACCAAGTGTCGACGAGCGCATCGTAGTCCGGCTTCTCCAGCACCATCTCGGGCGCCATGTAGTGCATGGTGCCAGCGACCTCATACAACGGTTGCTCGGCCACCATGTGCACCGCGGGCCCGAAGTCGTAGATCTCGACGAACTTGTGGTCATTGCTCACGACGATGCTGTGGGTTTGATATCGCGGTGGATGATGTGTCTGTCGTTGATCTTATTGGCGCCCGCCAGCAGCTGCCACATGATGGTGCGCACCATCGCCTCGGGTAGCGCCAGCGCCTAGACCCCGGCCCCAGATTGGAGCTGGGATAGGATGTCGTTGAGGCTTTGGTCGCCGCACTCCATGACGAGGCTGATGTCATTTGTGGCCCGGTGGGAAGCGATGCCGTGAAAGCCGACGAACAGGTTGTCCCGGCTGCACGCCTCAAGGAAGGCTGCCTCCCGTAGCATCGCCTAAAGCAAAAGAGTGAGGGCATAGCTTCAATATAAGTAAAATATAAAACATTAAACTTGGTAAATTATTTTTATTTAACTTTATGGTCAATAAATTGAGCTAGCGGGGGCCTATGGCCCCCACTCACCTGCCACTATACAATTAAGCTTTTTGAAAGGGAAAGAAATAGGCAAGTTTTTGCATGATCTATGACAATGTTGTCGTAATATGCTCCATAATAGATCTTTTGGTGAGGTGTTTTCAATTGCTATTTAGATCTTGCATGAGATCGAAAGAGATTGCGGCATCTACATGTTTTCTACTAATTTAAATTGTACTCTCATCACGTCAACAAGGCACATCTTGTTCCGGCGACTTGGTGTGATGCTGCTGGTGAAGGGAGTCAGCAGCCGATGACATGGTGTAATGCAACTGGTAGAGGACGTCTGTACGGGAGACGGTTGCAGATGACAACAACATGATGCTCGTGTGCAAGAGATAGGAGAGACCTGCATTTGGATCCTAAATCTATGAGGTCGAGAGTCCTAGGGATGGCAGTGGGGCGGGTCCCTGGGGGTTTTTGGACCCGGCAGAGGTGGGAGCGGGTGTGGTTTTCACCCCACAAGTCTGCGGGTCTGGGGACCCAAAAATTGCCGGGACGGGGGCAGGTTTGGTGTTCCACCTACGAGGCCCCAAACTATATGGAAAACAAGGTACTGTAAAGCCCAACTAAGGCCCAACTGTCTTAACCCTAGATTCCACTAGGCCTATGCCCACCACAGCTCCAGACAGGCGCACGATGGATCCAGACTACGGCCAACCTCGCGACCTCCGCCCTCCACGGCTCCAAACGGCGCGGGCGTGCGGCGGCTCCGATCCCTACCTCCGCCCACAACAGCTCCACCGCTCCAGACGGCGCTGCAACTCCAGCCTCTAGACCTCCGCCCAGCTCCTGACCCCTGGCCTTCCCAGCTCCGGAGTCCGGACGGCATGGTCACGTCTCCTCTGCACGGTCCCTCCTCGCCACTCCATGGCTCTAGAGTCGAATCGGCCGGCGCGGTGGCGGCTGCACCTCCTCGGCGCGTCCGCTATACCGCGCCTCCACCCGCCGCCTCGGCCCTCGGCGCCGCCTCTCCAGCCCTCGTGACCACCGCCGCAAGCCGCCTCCTCCCCACTCCTATGACTGTCGTGGCCAGGCCACCTCCTCCCTGGCTCTCATGGCTGTCACTGTCGGCGCTAGGTACATCCTTCTCCCTGGTTGTCGGCGGGTGGCGGGTTCCCCATCGGGTCTCGGGTCCCCGGCGGATTCGGGGGCGAGGGCGGATTTCCACCCGCCACGGGGTTTGGGGGCTAGGCGGGTTTCATCCTCAGGTTTCAGGGGCGGGTCTACAGACGCTCCACCCGCCCTGTTGCCATCCCCTGGAGTCCTGAGCCAATACGGGACACAATGTCATATTCACTGTCACTCGTCCGTTTGGAACCTGACTATATATCAATCTAATAGCATGCAGAGTTTCAGATTCGTACTTTGTTTTTTCAGATTTACTCCTCTTCAATCGCCTGATATTTGTCTATCTATCAGTCAATTGAATTGTTTTGTGTGTGTTTTTGTGCCTATTTTGTTAAATTACTACGTATATATATACAAAAGTTACTACATTGTTGAACTGTATTTTTTTATTGTGTTATGTAATTTTGATATGTGACTGATGGATTTGTTTCTCATCATGTGACTGATTTGTTGGTTGTATATCAGTCACATTTCTGAGCCGTGTGATTGAGATCCGACGAAGTGTGTTCAACCGTGTGTTTTCTATCTATAAATCACATTTTGTAGCTATTGGATGCAAATCGTGTGGTTGAAAAAGATGACTGATGGAGTGTTAAATATCAGTCACCTGATGTGGAGACACACCCTTCTTTTTTCTACCCCCTCCGCGCCCATCAACTTCACAAGTGCATCAGGGCCCACATCCATTGAACAGATTTCTTTAGGATTTCAAAAACGGCTCCTTCCCCTCTCGTCTTATAATATAAATTTTGGTCTTTATAAAACTATGCATCTACTACAAAGTTATGATCAAAATTACGCCCTGATCATTTCATATGTTCAAAAAGTAAACTATAACAGGTTTGTTAGCATAATTTTCTGCCTATAATCTATGTCATAAAACAGATGGTTGAATGAGTTATGTTATCTTCCTGATATACAAAGTTATGATCAAAACTTACATCTTGAAGCTATATACTATAAATATTTTTGCTAACATAATTGTGTGCTAATAAATTATGTCGTAATTTTCTGTTATATAAAATTATGTGCCACGTACTATAAATTGGAACTTGTATACTAATGTTACTAGTTGTGATATTTCATTATGTTCAAAAAGTAAAATATAATATTTTTTGTTACCATAATTTTCAGCTAATAAATTAGGTGTCTCCTCATCAGGTGACTGATATTTAACTTTCCATCAATCACATTTTACAACCATCCGATGTTCATCGAATAGCTTCCTATGATGATTGAAGATGAGTAAATCTGAATAAATTATGTCATAAATAGCTGGTGGAATGAGTTATATTATTTTTCAAAAGAACACTAAATACATGCTAAATTACAGAAACACATAAAGCCCATTTATGAAACTAAGGATCCATGCATGTTTGGGAACGAACTGTATGGAATGTTTCTTGTCTATTTTATCACCTGAACGATACAACAATTCAATGTGAAGTACTAGTCAAATGATTATTTAAAAAAGAGGAATCCAAATGCTACTACATACACATTTATTTATTTTCGTATAATTAAGCTAGTACCGTCATGAGTGCCGCCGGCCGGCGGCCGGTTTCTATTCATGACGCTGCTGCCGCTTGTTCATTCGTGTGCGTCAAATGAAAATCCAAGTAGTAGCGTGACGTACGAAGACCTTGCCGCCGGTTGCTGCTTCAAACTAACAGTCCTCCAATCTGGGTCTGCACCGATCGAATAGAATATGCGGGGAATTAATTAAAGGATGACAATTAAGCAAGTAGTACTATAGTAGGATGCAGTGCACAAAAATATATAGGCCGGCTGGATACTCAACCAACCATTGTATATGTTTACTGATTACTGAGAATCAAGAAGCATATCTATCGCCCGAGCAGGCACCCATGCATCATCTCGATCGATCGGTTAGTGAACTTTACCTCCGAATCCATCCTCCCCACAGTTTGAATGCTGGGCGTGTGGGCAGAGAGTCAGCAGCTCCTTGAAACACGCCCCTGATCAGCGCCTCATCCTGCTCAGTGGAACGACGGTGAGCCTCCTCGAAACTGGAAAACGCCGTGCTCGCTTGGATTTTCTCGAGTCTTGGGAGGTGCTGGAGCCCGCCAGGTGCTGCTCTGTCCCACTCGTCTACGTACACGTCTAAATCCAAAACCCGGAGCTCAGGCATAGCCCCCGCCTCAAATGTTAGGTATGACACCATGTCGCAGTCAAAAATAAACCTTTTGAGAGCTGGGAATCCTGTGGAGCCTCCTACCACAATCCTTGCCATCGGGATGCCTAGGATCCTCAGGCGGAGTACCAACAGGCGAGGTAACTGCGTCCCCATGATTACAACATCTTCTCGGAGTATCTGCTTCGCACCGATCCGCAACTCACGCAGGTTGTGGCGATGACCTATCCACTTAGGAACTCGAGAGAAGGTCCAATCTCTCAGGTCAAGCCGCTCAAGGTTGTGGAAAGGAGGGGAAAGCGAGCTCAGAGCATCAGCACGGTAGCCAACATCAAATAAGCAAGTCATGACCAGCCGTCTGAGGTTATGGAGCTTCTCAAGAGAAGCAGCCAGAGCAGCCATCCATGCTGCCTCCACCAATGGTGCACACCGCTTCGGGCAATAAAATTCTAAATCTGAGAGACCAGCGAGCTCGCCCAGGCCTGTAATATTTTCCAGTGAACGCATTGGTGGTAAAATAAACCCACGTAAAGTGTGCAACAATTTAAACCTGCCAATCCTGTTGGGCAATCTCTTCCGTCGTCGCACCTCTAGATGGGACAAGTGTGGAGCATCATCAATCTGAAATGCAACGCCACGAATAGATATCCGAGAGAAATCCAGAGTCTCCAAAAAACGCAGCCCCTTGATTTGATGAGGTAGCACTATATGTCTACTAGATCTACTAGTAACAAGTAGATACCTCAGCTGTGACAACCGGTTGATATTAGTCAGGTCAATGTCCTTATTACCTCCTTCTGCTTGTGGAAGGTCGAGGTATAACACTCGTACAAACTTTAACTCTAGCAGTGGAGGCATCCAATGTGATCCCAACATGGCCAGGGAACGGATTTGATGAGGCACGTTCCCGACAGTGCCTCCAAAGCCTACAACGGTAAGTCGACGGATGACCTTGTCTTGCCCTCTTGGCATGTCATCTGGGACATCATTTATTAAACTTAGAAAATTGTCTTCCTTGCATCTCCTCACAATCAGTTCAAGCAGCATATCATGTACTCTGCAACTTGGAATCGGTGGCGGGTCAAAAATGTTCTCATCGTATTTAGGCTGGATCAAGCTCCTATTAACTAGCTCGTTGTAATAACTCTCTGCAACATCCCACACATCTTGCCCTTCGGAGTTACTCACAAACCCTTCCGCCACCCAACGCCTTACTAGATCGACCTTTTTTATATCATGATCCTCAGGGTAAGAACCAAGATACAAAAAGCATGCCTTCAATTGATGGGGGAGGTACTTGTAGCTAAGATCCAGGATATACATCATTTCATCATACTTGGACTTTGTTGCAAAGTTAATGTCTAGTGAGTGATGGATGGACTCCGATCCCATTGTCCTTCGGATCTTGTCTGTTGGCAAGCTAGCATGCTGGCCATTGTAATAATTGCAAGTGGCAGACCATCACACTTCTTCAAAATCTTGCATGAAGGTTCCACGAGCTGCGGTGGGCAGGCATCTTCAGATCCAAATATTCTATTAAAGAACAATTCTCTTGAGTTTGACACACTTAGGCGCTTCATACTATAAATCCATCCATGGTTTCCGCAACTGTATCTAGCCACATTCTCATCTCGTGTAGTTATTATAACTCTGCTAAACTGACTGTTTTGTGGGAAACCACATTTAATAGCATCCCATGCTTGTATATCCCACAAATCATCAACTACAATGAAATACCTGTAAAAGCGCATATATCAAGTTCATATGTGTATAATAAAAGACTCCCTCACTATTTAAGGAGCCATCCGTATATGAAGTTCTAATAGTAGATGATATAATATATTTCATATATAGAGTTGTATTATTTGCTTGATGCATATGTGATATGTAAAATATCGATGTGATATTTCAATTAAATAATCAAAAGTCTAAATAGCGACTCTACCATCAAATTAATTTAATGTTTAGACAAGATAGCTCAAGCAAGATAAGCCTAGACAAGTATAACCATGCTCTATCATATTAATATATGTAAGATATGATGTTTTGAGTAAGTATTAAAAAAATAACTAAGTATTACTAAACTATGTCGAACTAACCAATGCTACAGTGTGTAGGGTTATATCTAGATAAAAACACTAGCTAGTTCAATGCTCAATTTACAATTTGTACACCATTAAGATCATTTTTTCATGTGTGACCAACCCCAACATAATAGATCAATGATTGTCGGTGATGAGGACTAAATGTTATATGCAATAGTTTATTAACTCTCAACCATAATTTGGGTAACATTAGTTGTATTGGAAGCTTTGCAACTATCTCTCATTTAAATAGGTAAATGTACAATGACCTAAGATAAAATCAAATTAAAGATTTTTCACATCAATACTCAAATATTTATCCATGTAACAGTCAGGGGCTCACTATCCCCAAATACTCAAATATTTTACACTAATACTCAAATAGTAAATCATGAATAATCTGTAATCACATGAACATAAAATCAAGTGAAATCAATTATTTTCGTGCTAATATGTAGCATTTATCTAGGCTTTATATTTATATGTTTTTAGCTTTAAGAAAGGAACAAGTTGTCACCACACGTAAACCGATTTACTTACAGAAAGCTAAATGGTATAAATGAATTTCAAACAATTAAGCAGCCCGTCAACTAGTTCTAAGATGTTAATTCTTCCAAGTTAATGAACACATTGATGATGTGCACCTCTTATCTTGTAGATGTCCTCTGAGTTTGTCGATAAGATTGTGCATCTGGGATCCATCAGAATATGTGCCTAGCCCAAGTTGAGATAGAAAGCTGTTCAATAGCCCTATCATATTGGGCTTTTGAGAAACAGATACAAACGCCTTGGCGCTGAACTGCCCTCCAACTTCATGATACACCACATTGGCGAGTGTCATTTTTCCTAAACCTCCAAACCCTGATATTGCCATGAACTTCAATGGTTGCTCTTTATCCATTGCCCAATTGACAAGCTCGTCCTTTTGAACATCAATTCCCACAAGGCTCTTTGTGTCCTTGTAGAGTGCCGACACACGAGGATCAACAACTACAGGGGTAGTAACTGATATGCACTGATTAGGTGTGTACCTCTTTCGGCGTTCACTTGCTTCCATTACTCGAGTCTTGATGTCTTGGAACTCATTTGCTATGCGACGACGATACTTGAAAGTTCTCAGAAATTGAGAAGCTTTTCGAAGGATCCCCATCTTGTTGTCTTTTTCACCAACATGGTGCATAAAGTCATCTATGCGATCTTCGATATCGTAGGACATCTCAATTACATCTTTCCTCCATTTCTTGTCCTGCGGGTTGAGTTCATCGACAAGGTCCATATTCTCAAGGAAAACGTCCATTTCACTGAGCTCGCGCCGTAGGAAAGTGACCTCTTTCCGTAGACCCTTTATCTTCTTGTACTCTTCCCCCATGAGGGTGGTGAGCTTGTCCAAGACGGGCTTCATCACCCCCATGGAGACGCTCACCACGGCAGCTGCTGCCATCTGTAGGTTCACTCAATGTCCAACTAATCCCTCAGCTTGACGTGGCTGCAGTGTGCTTGCACAGGGTGATTATTGGTCGTCTTTTCTTGAGTGTTACACACTAATGTCTAACAATTAATGAACTGCTAAAGCCTGCAAGAATACTACGTATATCCGTCCTTGGGTGGGGTGGGGTCACCAATGCACAACAGATCGAATCCCCCAGCATGGCTACCTGTTGAACGTCCCTGCAAAAGAGAAAGGTGGTTCTAAATAATTTGACTAGTCCATCAACCCGTGCATCACACGGGCTAGTCTCAGGTACACATATTATTACGTGTATATCAAAATATGGATAATTTTAATATAAAATTAAATAGTTATTTTAGATATTTTATCATAACAATTAAATATGGTTAATTTAGATATAACCTTGGGAGGTTATTTTATATGATTTTTACCATAGCATAAGAAATTTAATTAAGACTTAGACCATTTTTATAATTGTGCATGTGTGTAATCATTTAAGAAAGTATCCTATCTAGTCACTATTAATATTTTGATCTATCTAATTAATGCTCACATGTTTTCAATTGTTATGGGAGTTAGTTTAGATTATCCATACAATTGATACTATTGCATTGTAGATGCCGCTAAATTGATGGCCGGATATTTTTATTTTTTTTGTATGAGAATTTTTGAAATTTATCTATTTTTTTAGAATGTCTCGTAATTAACACATCTTTTAGAGCTTTGAATTAGTAATAGTAAAATTACCTATAAACCCATGTTCTCATAAGATTCAGAGTCACATGAGACATTATTATCATAAATATGCTCTCGTAATATTTATAGTTATACGGGACATTTGTGTTATCAATTCATAGATAAATTTAGTAGTGATGGAAGTTGGAAATTCAAAACTTATACATATCTTATCTATTTTTTTTTAGAGAATTGCTATAGTGTTCTGAAATAACTATAGATCATGAATTTAATTTATCGAAAATAGATAAATATGATGACTTTTGACCTCCTCAAAGGTAATAGATGAAGTATATATTTCTCTATTTTGTTATGTAAAATAGCATAAATTGTTTTCTACCACTGTAACGTGGCAAAATACCTTATACGATCTATGCTCATATTTACGTGACAATAGAAAAGTAACGTATCTAGCCCTCTCAATGTTTGGGAAGATAATATACGGCTGTGCGTTTCACGTGATGCCATATGAGCTACATGTTTTTTAATTAATTATTAAGATTTTGCTCTCCAATGAATCTATTAATTTAGATATCGCTCTCCAATGGATCCGAATCTTTTAGCCTTCTAATTAATAATAGTAATATTTTTAATTAATACGAATACAGTATTATTTTTAATTAATACGCCGAATGTTGCCGACATGGAGATTTGGACCGTGGTCTCGAACTTCCATAGGCTTTATTTTTTTAATTAATACGCTAAATGTTGCCGGCGTGGAGATTTGAACCATCGATCTCTTGCCTCTACATTTACTATGATTGGATTTTTTTAATTAATACGCTAGATATTGCCGGCGCGGAGATTTGAACCCTCGATCTCTTGCCTCTATTTTTTTTAGCGCGCTTTAAAAATAGTGTTTCTTCGATTTAAAAATAGTGCTACTTTTACAGCTACAATTAGTAAGAATAATAAGATAAGATGAGATGCACGATGAGAATCGGATCTGTATGTTGCGGTCATATAGGTTCAAACAGTCACAACTGGGTTGCATTGGGGGCTCGTACCAGTTGCTTCCTGAAATAACGGTTTTGGTACGAGATGTCGGCAATACAATTATGAAGGTGTCTGGTAGGGTGGATCGGTTAGATCAGACGATTATTGGATATGACGATGTTGAGATCTTGGCAGAGGCAGGGTCGATCGGCCGGAGAGATGATGATCCAGAGTCATAGACAGCTATATAGCTAGGCAGTGAAGGCAGCGACTGGGATGCAATCACAGGTACTGTGCAATCATGCAAACAGAGCATCCAAGCCGCCATCCAACGTTGGCCGTGCATTTTGCAAAAAGAGCCCCCCACATCTGTCCTCTTGTGCTTATGAAATTTGCTGAAAACACCCATCGTCCTCGTTGTCACGCGGCACCAGGGGCGTCTGCGGGAGCAGTGGTGCAGGTGTCAGCTGCTAGCATTGCCTGCCACCACCGTGGTGGCTGTCGCCTAGACGGCTGGTGGATGATTTCACGGGCACCTCTCCCCTTCCCTCGTGTGCAGCCGATGAGTCGATGACACGATGAGATTGCCCAAGCCCGCAGCAGTGGTGCTCGGCGCTGACCCGTTCCCGACATGGCCCAAGTTGTACTCGATGGGTCCGCCGCCCCTTCCAACACCACCCAGGCTGTGAGGGCCTACGTCATGGAGGATGCCCTTGAACACGGGGCCATTGATGCTGACTGAGGTCTGGTACGCGACCTCCGCCTTGGCCTGGTCGCCGAGCCCCAGCCGCACGGACCGGAGCAACACCGCGCCTCGGTGCTCACCTCTCCGCGACCGTGACCATCCGCTGATCCCCTGCACTGATGACATGTAGCCGCGCCGCAGAATGCAAGGCAAAGAATTATGTACTAGTACTCCACATCATCACGAGAGGATACAGTGTGTACGATCGATTAGCTAGACGAGATGAACGTGCATGACCATATAAATTGCGCTATGCAGCTGCTAGCGTTCCCGAGGACCTCTTGGCGGCAGGCACCCGCGTGGAATTTACGTGGATGGTGCAGGGGAACCCGTGGCTCTTGCGGCAGGTCCAAGCAGCTCTGGTGCGCGCAGTCCTTCTTGGCCTGATTGCCGTAGTCCTAGCAGCTGACCCGCCGCTGCTCCCGCCGCCGCCCTTGGTGCCGCGCGACGACGAGGACGAATGGTTGTTTTCGGCAAATTTCATAAGCACACGAGGAGAGATGTGGGGGGCTCTTTTTGCAAAATGCACAGCCAACATTGGATGTAGGGAGAGCGGCTTGGATGCTCTGTTTGCATGATTGCACAATAGCTGTGATTGCATCCCAGTCGCTGCCGGCAGTGAAATCCATGCCTGCTCTACTCTGCTGGTAGCAACTGGCAAGCATGCAGCAGCAAGTATGGGAAGGGAGAGGGGGAGACAAGAATCGACATGGAAGAAGAATAATTTCACCTCTGCAGATAGCTTACTTAAGCGTGGAGCTCAGATGTATCAGGCGGAATGATGATAACAAGCTAATTAAGAGAGGGTATATGTAGCAGCACCTCGTGGAAGCAACCAGTAAATCCAATTAGCTATCACATAGCAGCACTAGCTAGTCTCATCATCAGATCCAGAGAAACGTGGGAAGAGATCTGAAACAACGAGAATGCAGGAACTGTAAGTAAGAAGATAGAATAAGATGGAGTCATCTGGAACAAGGAGGAAAAGAAGGAGAACGAAATTGGACTGAAACCCCACCAATGCACTAATTAAGTCAGCATCTCTTGGCGGTTATTTGCGCATCAACAAAGTAATGAGGGCTCGGATATCACAAATATCGATCGATCAGCTGTGCCGCCCAACCCTCGACCTCCGTAGAACTTGAAAGAAGGCAAGTTAATTGATGGATCTGAGGCCAATAAAATTAAAATTTGAAAGAAAATCTATGAGAGGTAATAAGCCATAGTTAAATACAGTAGTAGTAGACCATAAACGCGCGCACATACACACGAAAGATGACAGAAATAGAGAATGGTCAGGGAGAGAACTAACCCAAGGCTCAGGCACAGAGCACAGAGCGAGAGAAGTTGTTGATGGCCTGGGGATCGGAATTACCCAACTTGCCACCACCCACTCGTCTCGTCTCGTCACAGCCAGCAGCAGCAGCAGCTAGCTCATCGGTCTCGGTCTCCTCCCTTAAACTGGTATCGAGAGATCAAGAGAGAAGACACTAGCATATCACGGCCTGGTACAGCAGTAGCAAGACCGAGACTTCCCTACATGCGCAATTGCGCATTATCAATCAATAAATCATTTGGAGGATACTGAGTTTCACACGTACTCTCTGATGCACTCTTTTCTCTGTTGGACTGTTAAGTTGACTGTTCAGAATGCATATATATATATACATTATTTGCACTCTTTGCTCAAGAGCTTAGCAAATCATTATTGCACGATGCAACCCTTTGCGCCTGCTGCTTTTTCCTCGTGGCCATGCATTGTCCCCTCCCAGCATCAGATGCCCTGCCCGTCCTGATGTGTGCACTCCATCAGATCGACGTGCAGAGCGGGTCCACATGATGCGGAGGCACCACCGTCCGGTACCATGGCTTTATTTTTTTTCTCAAACAAAAGAATAAAGAAACTTCACATCACACAATGGGAAATCTTATGCCAACCTAATAAAGCCAAGGTACCGTCATTAAAAAAAAAGAATATATCCCTTTCAAGAGAATGGCTGGTTGTACAAACTTCACATAACAAAATGTACTTGGCAGCCATTACTCCATACCAGTGCAGATGTACATATCGTGAAACACGTCTCAGCATGTATATATATTTGATGGGTGTACGCGAATCGCATGATGAGCGGAAGGCTTAGTAGTGGAAAAAGGAAAAGATGATGGGGGAAAGAAAAGATTAAAAAAAGAATTAGAAAGAAGGAGACTGGCTTGATTGACGTCTTCCTTTTCTATTAATTTCAAGACAACAAAAACATGAATTAACTAGCCTAGTGTTAATTAGTTATTTTATCTTTAACTATCCAATTTGATATCCTACATATCATGCACACATCATTATTTTAGGAAAAAATTTATGTTGTGTTTTTTTGTTTATTTTAATGACATCATAAATTTTTGGATGTTACATTAGGCCGTGGCTAGGACGCGTGGCGAGCTATGGAGTAGTAGGAGGATGTGGCTGGTCTGGAATTTCGTCGAGCAGGTCGCGACAGCCCGCCGGTTTTATAGTTTGAGCCTATTAATATATTTGGAAAGGTTATTAAGATTTTCCCCCCTAATAATAAGGCAACTGTATCTATATCTATATATAACAAGCTCACTAATCTTCGCTAAATCTATTTCTCTCAACATGCAAGCTGTCCACATTATCTAAGAGTCCACTAAATTAAATGTCATGTCATCATCTACTAAAACCCTCTATTGATGTCTTCCATCGATTTTTTGTGACCGATAACATCTATGCATACAACTATTAGTCTAGATATATGAGTATCATCCTGAGATGAATTTGCTATCAATGATCTCCTTACAATCGTATTGATGTTTATTCCTTCAAATTTTACTTTAAAAATAATTTAAGAATTTTCGCAGCAACGCGCGGGATACCATCTAGTTATTCCATATTTCCGTATCGTTCCTCCATATCCCTCCGCGTAAGAAAAGTATATACTAAGCTAATTAAAGGTAGGGCATCTCTTTCTTTTTCTTTTCTTAGTGCCGAGAAAAGCAAAGCAAACTCCCTGCCACTGAGTTGGAATTGAATGAGACTCTTGAAACTTTCGGCAATGCCCATAGAATAAGTTCCTACTTTTCTATAGCACATGCGTGGTATAATTATTCCACAATCGAGTAGAATATATTGTTCTATGAGAATAATTTTATCTTATTCTATCGATCGTTATTTATGCGGTGATGATATGATAGTAGGCTTTAGGCCCAAGTTGTATGTGGGCATATGCGATTCGGTCTTTGCCTAGGCTGTCCTGTCCTCCTCCTCTTCAATTCATACGGAAAAAAACACACAACATGAGGTGACTTTGCTTGTCTGCTAGCTCCCACCTTATACAACGCGTAAGAGAGAAACTTGGTTACTCTTCGCTTTGTAAACTGTCATTTGTAGAACCACACGTACGGGGAAGGAAAATGAAGCAAAGTTGCAGCCATGCATGCCGCTAGTAAGAGGATGGAGCGAGGCTAGGGTTGGGCCCAAGAGAAGCGTGCAGATTAGATTAAACCAACAAAAAAACTAGAGATGGCGGCGCAACAACCTGCCTATATATTGTGGTGATCCCCTTGAGGCGACGACTGCTTTATTTTGTCTCTCATTGTAGATTCTTTATAGTTTTCCTTCATGGGCCTAATTGATCGATATCCTCACTTCGTCAGCAAGCTAGCCTAGATGGGCTTGGGCTAACTTCTGATGGACCATGTTCTGGATAATGCATAATCTTGTCATCTAGAGAATACTAGTACATCAACTTGTGCTCCTGTGCGGATTAAAATTTTAAAAGATATTAATTTAATCATTAGTAATATTAGATGTGATTGTTTTAATCATCATTCGTAATGACATTGTGGGTAGTTTATATGCAAATTTAGATTATTTTAATTTATCTTTTTATGATGGCATATTGGGTAATTTATATGTAGATTTATGGGTTATTTAATTCATATTTTAGCGAGCAATTTATATGTAAATTTATAGTGTTGTTTAACTCATGTTTTATAATGGCATGATGGGTAATTTTAATGCAGATTTAGAATTAATATTTCATAATGGCGTGGTGTGTAATTTTTATATAAATTTAGGGGGTTATTTTTTTCATCTTTCATAATGACATGGTAGGTAAGGTTTTAGAAAATATAATAGATCTAATAGCTAATATTATTAGAGTTACATGATGGATGGACGGATGTCTCTGATTTTTATGAGATTTTTTAGAATTTATTTTTTTTCTAGTGCTTTTGGTAACGTGAAGGCTAAAAAGAATCTCAAATTAGTAACAGTAAGATAAGACATCCGCAGTAGCCGTACGAAACTAGCAATCCAACCATGTCAGCTCAAGGTAGACAAAAGAGTGTGTGAGAGAGAATAAAGAGTCAGGTAGAGTAGATCAATAGAAAGTATGGAGTAGTAATAACATGTTACGTTTAGAAGAACATTAACAACATGGATAATTCAGCGCAATATATATCATAGATAATTGAGCGCAACATATAGCAGTATATAAAACTTCAGTACAATGGAGTACAAATATACATTGAGCTACGTTGATATCCTACTTACATACAATTGTTTCCATATTAATTTTACAACAATTCACGTGATCGGAGAGAGAACGGATCCTTGGGAGCAAGAAAAATGTTTGATGACTCGGGAGAGCATTAGCAGCAGCATGGAACACGTTATTGACTAGTGCAGACCTTTCTTCCACTAATTCACATCCTGCAACAGCAGCCGAAGATGCTGTCAGTACTCGGATCTCCTCGAGGCATGGCAGCTGCTCAAGCCCCACAGGCGTAGCCTCATCCCATTCCAGTGGATCAAGCCCTAAAAGCAGCCGCCGGAGCTGGGGCATAGCACCCGCCCTAAATTCCAAGCTTGACATGGTACTGGAATCGAAACAGAAAAGCCTGAGAGCCATGAACCCAGTAGATCCTTCTATCACAATGCTGCTACCTCCCTTCACCGACGACATGCCTGGAATGACACGCATGCTTAGGTAGACGAGGAAGGGCAGCCTTGTGCCAACCATGCTCACGTCTTCCTGCAGTATCTGCTTCGCCCCAAGCGCCAGCTCTCGGAGGCAATGGAGCCGGCCGACCCATCTAGGAACTTTGGAAAATGTCCAGTCTAATAGGTCAAGCTTCTCAAGGTTGGGGAAAGGAGGTGAGAACCAGCTGCTCATCGAATCGGCACAATAGCCGACACTATTAGACCTCACAGAGAGCACTTTGAGGTTGCCAAGCTTCTCTAGGGAACAACTCAGAGCAGCCATCCATCCTAGCGCCATGGTAGAATTTGGGTGCCCTTTGCCACAATGGACAGACAAGTCTGATAGGTTGGTGAGTTCGCCTAGGCCACCAATGTTCTCTATCGAGCTTACTGGTAGGTTAAATCCATGTAGAGTGCGCAGTGATTTCACTTTGCCAATCCCATCTGGCATCCCACCCTTATGCTGTCGCAACATCAGATGGGTCAAGCGCGGCAAATCAATGATGTATGATAGTGATGGGATGCTGCAGTCTGATACCCAAGGTAACTCCAAGGTTTCCAGATGTTGCAGCCTCCTGATCTGGCTAGGCAACACGATGGAGACTTGTGATGGTATATCACCATCCAGAAGACATTCCTTGCACTCAACCTTTAGATATCTCAGCTGTGACAACTGGTTGATACCAGTGAGGTCGATTGTCATCTCGCGTAGAAAGAATTCAAGGAATAGCACCCTTAGAAACTTGAACTCCAGCAATGGAGGTATCCACCTTGTTCCTCCAAACACAGCAAGAGAACGGACATGTGATACTTTCCTGGTAATGTTCATAGCCATTGTGTCGTCCACTACACCGTTCAAGTCGATGGTGAGCCGACGAATCTTGTCTTGCACTTTTGTGGCCACCTGTGGATCGCGTATCACACTGATAAAATTATCTTCCTTGCACCTCATTAGAATCATATCAAGCATCATATCATGGACTCTGCAGTGAGATACTTCGGTGCAGTGACCCTGCTGGTACGGAAGCTGAATCATGCTTCTGTTCACCAACTCATTGAAATAGCTCTCTGCAACAGCCCATGCATCTTGGCCTGGTGAGTGGCTCACAAAACCTTCTGCCACCCACCGTTTAAGTACCTCAACCTTGCTAATCACACAGTCTTCTGGGTAAGCACCAAGATAGAGGAAGCATGCCTTTAGATGATGGGGTAGGCTCTTGTAGCTGAGTTCTAAGATATGCATCATGCCTTCCAAGGTGGACTGTCTTGAAAACCTGTTGGAGGATAAAGAATTTTGGATATACTCCCACTGCTCTTCCAGTCTTGTGGGTTGGCAAGCTAATATACTAGCTACAGTAACAATGGCAAGCGGTAGACCACCACACTTCTTCAGTATTTTACATGAAACTTCTGCCAAGTGAGGAGGACAACCATCTTTAGATCCAAATATTCTATTGAAGAAAAGCTTTCTTGAATCTTGGTCATTTAAGGGATTCATATTATGGATGCATCCATGGTCACTGGAACATGTCCTAGCAACATCCCCAAGTCTTGTGGTTATTATAACTCTGCTGCGTTGATTATTTTGTGGAAAAGCACAGGCAATAATATTCCATGAAGGGACGTCCCACAGATCGTCTACTATAATGAAGTACCTACAAAACATTCCACGTGGGGTACACAAATCAATTTACCCGCATGGAAAATAATTAAATAATAACTTTTAAACAGATTTTGCTATATCAAAGCTCGTGCAACGTATAAGGCCAACTAGATGCTACGATATTTTCATTGGTATATACTCCCTCTGTTTTTTTACGCTTTCTTGTCTTACTATTACTAATTAGAGGCTTATTTTGAAGCCTCCACGTTAGTCCTCACGAAACGCACCAGAAAAAATAAATCCTAAAAATTATCACAAAAATCAGAAACATCCGACCAGCAATTGACAGATTGGAATATTAGTAGCCATTGGATCTGTTTTCTAAATAATTACCCACCTCTGCCATTATGAAAGATTTTGAGTTCAACCCTCAACGAAATCACATTTCTTCTTTTCTTCAGATTTTACTATTTTCAATTTATTTTCTAAGTAATTACCCACCTCTGTCATTATAAAAGGTTTTGAATTCAACTCTCAACGAAAGCAAATTTCTTCTTTTTTTACAGATTTTTTCAATTTTCAATTTATTTTCTAAGTAATTACCCACCCCTGCCATTATAAAAGGTTTTGAGTTCAACTCTCAACGAAAACAAATTTCTTCTTTTTGGCAAAATTTTTCTATTTTTAAATTTACTCTCAGTTTTTTGTCAAACTTTCACATTTACAAATTTACACTACTAAATGATCATGTAACTTTATTTCAAAAAGATGCTAGAAACCTTTCTATGAAACAAATATTTTCTGCCTAGTCTTGATATTACTAATTGAAACTCATTTTGGAGCCTTCTTATTAATCCTCACAAGTTGCGCTAAATAAAAAATAAAACCATAGAAATTCTCACAATAATAAAAAAACATCCTATCGTCAATTCCAGATTGAAATCTTAACAGCCACTGGATCTATTTTCTATGTAATTAACATACTGTCATCTATCATATAGCTGTAATAATAGATTTGCTTTCTATGAAAAAGATAAATCCTAAAAATTCTCACAAAAATAAAAACATCCCACCATTCATCATGTAGCTCTAATAAGTAGTCGTTAGATCTATTATAGTTTCTAAAAAATTATTCACCATGACATTATTATAGATGAAATAAAATAAGCTCCTAAATTTGTATAAAAATTGCTATCATACCATCATAAAATATGAATTAAATAACCCCTTAAATTTACATAAAAATTACTCACCATGCCATTGTAAAATATAAATTAAAAAACCCTCTAAATTTATGTAAAAATTACCCACCATGCCATTATAAAATATGGATTAAATAACGCCCTAAATTTGAATATAAATTACTCATTATGCCATTATAAAATAAATTAAGCCAATATGCAACCATTAAAGATAAATTAAAATAATATCTAAATTTGCAAGTTCACTCACAATGCTATTACGAAAGATGAATTAAAATAATCACCTCTAATATTACTAGAGTTTAAATCTATATCTCGTAATAAAACTCTAACCCGTGCGAGAGCACGGGTTGATGAACTAGTTACTTAAAAATGAGTGAGCCGGCGATAAACATTAAAAAAACAGAGGAATGAAGTATATTCAAACCATGGCGTTATACTTAGTTCACAAAACCATGTAAAGACGTAAATAAAATAAAATAGCATCAATGTACACCATCCCTAGAGGAACCATGGCGAGTAAAGTCTAACTCATTCAATTTGTTCTTAATTAAGACTGGCCAAATTAATGTGCATAAAAATCTTGACCAGATATTTTAAGACAGAGTTTTCCCCCAAGATGATTTTTTAGTTATAATTAAGTAACGTACCAGTAGTACTCCTACGTCAAGATATTAATTCCTTGTAGAAATAAAATCCCTAAAATAAATAACCAGAACACAATATGCGTACGTACCTCTTGTCGTGAAGATATTCCCTGAGGCTGTTGATGAGGTCTTGCACCCCGCAAGCATCAGAGGGATGCTGTTTGAGTTGGAACAGCACACTTGTGAGCAGCCTCGCCATGTCAGGTTTCTGAGAAACCGACACAAATGCCTTGCAGCTGAACTGCCCTCCAACTTGGCGATACACCTGGCTAGCCAGGGTGGTCTTACCCAATCCTCCAAAACCAACGATCGACATCACTTTCAACCTCTCCTCCTCCTCATCCATCACCAACTTGGTAAGCTCCTTCTTTGGTCCATCGATGCCCACAAGGCTGGCTGCCTCCTTGTAGAACGCCGAGATGCGAGGATCGACCACCACCGAGGTGGCGGTAGCCCTAGCAGAGCTCATGCTGTAGCACCTGTCAACTTTGTACCTCTTACGCCGTTCGTTGATCTCCTGCAGACGAGTCCTGAGCTCCTTTATCTGCCATGCAGCCTCGAGATGAGCCCGGCAGGTCCTGAGGAAATGGGAGGCCCTGTCGAGGAAGCCTGCCGCTGCCTTGCTGTTGCTGGCGCCGCCGTCGTCGGCGACGTTGCTGGTGAAGTCGTCGATGCAGTCCTCGATGTCGTACGCCATCTCCCTCACCTGGTTCCTCCAGTTCCTCGCCTCCGGGTCGAGCTCGTCGGCGTCGTCCAGCTTGTGGAGGAGGGCGTTCATGGCGGGCAGCTCGTCCCTCAGGAACAGCACGTCCCCCCTGGACACGCCGATGAAGCTGGCGCACATGTCGCCGGTCGTCAGATCTTTGAGCTTCGCGAGCACAGACTCAATCACGCCCTTGTATGCGCTCGCCACCATTGTCGACATGGTTTTATGCCGAGGAAGGGATCAAGATCGATGTCGCCGATTTGGGACGAAGCGTGGTTCTGAATGATGAATTCAGATAGCAATTAACAGACGATGAATTCAGATGGCAGATAGTAGTAGAAGCTAGGAACAAAACGTAGGAACGAAGAAGGGAAACCAGCAGCAGGTCAGAGCTGCGTACCTCCGGGAATTAATGAAGGCGATTAATTAACAAGCAGGGGCACCCAAAGCCATGGTTCATCAGGTGTGTAATACTGTGTCATATATATAGTGTTTTACATGCACAAAGTCAAAGAATATGACATTGTTGTGTTCTAATGTCAATGTGGTATTAAGTCTTCTTTTGTAGGCGTGGCCGGGGTAAGGGTATCACATACAGTTCTTTTTGTAATCTATCCAAGTTATTTTTTTTCTCTCTAAAATCCCAAAAATATAGCCACAACCTAGACTCAGCATGCCATTATTGAAGACATACTAGTGGGTAGAAGATGCTCATGAGTTGTTTTTTTATAATAGAGTTGGTGCTCTTTATTTTAGTAATTCTCCTGATACACGCACACCATGATTGATTTGTTGATTATACACACACATAAGCATTTATGCTCACTGACCACATGGCGTGGTCAGTGCGGTCGACATCGAATCAATATATGGTTAGTTCGATGTTTAATTTGAAATAAGTATGCCGACACACATGTTGCAATGAACAACAAAGCGTACTCCATTCGAATAAAAAAAATATATCGTGATGTTTCAATTACACGGTGTGAAATTTTCACTAGCAATTTCTATACTAGATATAGCAATTCAAATAAAATTACGAAAGCATTTTTGTCATGATGAGTCCATCATCACATATCAATCTTATCTTCTTACTAACAGTATAAGTGTGCGCTTTGTAATAGGCAAAGGTTAGAAAGTTGGCTGGCTCTAAGACCATAGGTTTTTTTTTTGGAAAGGGAAAGGGAAGTACATAGCACAGTACATCCCTTTGTTTGCATATACATGTCGGTGGAACAACCAAACGACTATGCTCTATTTTGATGCACAGTAAAGAAGCTGAGGCCCACATAGTACATACATATCATGATATCAAATCCTATGAACATATATTAGAACAAACAAACGTCTAGAAGAAGTTGTTTGTTCTTGCTTTTGGACATGAGTCATCTTAGTATTGTTTCATGGAATCGCATTCTCTGGCGTAACATCCTATTTGTAGATGGGCTCTACGGACTTGATGATCGTGTGCCTATTGACTTGTTCGCGAATCAGTCATCGTAGGGTTGAACATCTAAAAGTTGGCTGTTGGTCGTAGAGTTTGTGGCCGTTGGGATTGACTAAGACTAAGTGGTATGACAACATTGACCGGCTTGAGGGTGGAAACAGCACCGGGAAGTTTCGATGTGGTGGTACTCTTATGTATCTGGTTCCTCGACTTTAGGGAGAAATCTCTAGGGCTGGTCTTTGTTGGTTGTCCCTAACTTTGGTATTGTTGAAGTCATTGTTTGAAGTACGAGGATTTTGCTCTTCGGTGAAAACCTTTGGTCTGGCCTTTGTTGGTTGGATCGTCGTAGCGGCGGTGTGAGGCCACATCGTACCTTTCTTGAAGGCGTTGCACTTGGAGAGACTCATCGTGGCCCTTGTGTTGTTTTGTTGGTGGTCGGAACCGAAGACTAATTTGTGTGTTGTAGTTGGCTATGACATTTTGGCTTGTCATGTTTTTCATTTTCTTTTTTTCTCGCTTGGCTGTGTACACTTTAGTTGTGTAGATGCCGAAAGATTTTCTTAGTATTTTGTATCATCTCGATGTAATCTGCTAAGATCGATAAAGTTTCCTTTAAAAAAAAAGACAATAGTGGAGCAGTTCGATGAAAAACACCAACATTTAGTCAGAAAATCGAGTTTACTATCGTGAGGAATATTTCCCATCCCCCTCTTTGGTCGTACTAGGAATCTGTTGTTAGCCGCCAGAAGGATCATATTTACCAATTAATTTGTAGTAGTATATATTTAGATTAGAGTGGCAGATTGATGGAGACGTATCTGACGACTGAGATGGAATGTGCCCTTATGCTTGCCCCCCATATAATTTTTTGATGTTCAATTTGACTAAAGTAATTTAATAAGAGTGGCAGATGCGCAGAAAAAAAAGTCCTATACGAACATATTTACATGCAATTTACCCTTACTGGTCAATCAACTCGTGATTTCGCACGAGTTAGAGTTTTAAATGTATTATGTGTAACCGTACAACAAATATAGATCTATTTTTATACTAAGGTTTTTATAATAGCATATCTTGCTACTTTATATGTATGCTTAATTTATTTAGATAATCTTTGATCAATTTCAAAAATAGGTATCGTTAATATAATTTTGAGGGGTTACTTTCATCATATTATCAGTCATAATAACTAAGGTGAACAATTCAAATATAAATTAAAAGAGAAATTTGGTATTATCCTATCAAAATAGCAAATGTGAGAAATTAGATATAAATTTAGGGTGTTATTTCATATTTTCTTTTATATTGGCAGAGTGGGTAATTAATATGTAGTTTTAGGGATTATTTAATATTATTTTGATAATGGCAAAGGTGGGTGATTATCTAATTAGAAAACAGATCTAATGGCTATTAAGATTTAAACCTATCAATGAAAGGTTTCTTTTTTATTATTGTGCGAATTCTATGATTTTATTTTTTTCTAGCGCATCTTGTGAGGATTGACATAGAAATTTCAAAAAGAATCTACAAAATATCTGTTTCATGGAATGGTTTATAGCATCTTTAATGAAAAAAAAAAGACAAAAACTGAAGGTAAATTTGAAAATGGGAAAAATCTTAAAAAAGAAGATATTTGCTTTCGTTGAGAATTGAACTCAAGACCTTTCGTAATGGCAGAGGTGGGTAATTACTTAGAAAATATATATAATGAAAAAAAGAGGATATTTGCTTTTGTTGAGAGTTGAACTCAAGACCTTTCATAATGGCAGAGGTGGGTAATTACTTAGAAAACAGATTTAATGGCTATTAATATTCCAATCTGCCAATTGATGGTCGGATGTTTCTGATTATTGTGAGAATTTCTAGGATTTATCTTTTTTTATAGTGTGCTTTGAAATTGGTGCAACTTTTAGAACCTCCAATTAGTAATAGTATATGATATGATATGATGATAAGATTGGACACGCATCTTAGTTGGAGAGATTATCTAGCACTAAAAAATAATTAGCCGAAAATATGCTCACTCATATGCTAGCTGTTTTCACACACTTTGGTCGTACGTGGGACCTGGTAGCCGCCTGAAGTACCAATTTATATGACCGAGTATATATTATTACATTATAAAATCGCAAATTGATGGAGATGTATCTGACGACAGACGAAGCCGACCGGATTGACGGGAAATTAAACGTCTGTGGCGATTTTCAGCCAGCCAATTAATCCCGTACGTCCGGGAACTAACTGCAACATAGTACAGGCTTAATTAGCTTGAAAGTATTATAGTAGGACGAGAGAGATTCGATGGATAATGCAGCCGCCAGTCCCATCGCCTCGTTTCCATTCGTTTGCAGCCTCTTGCATGGTTTATTTTTGACTTTGACAGATTCTATGTAGGGGAAGGACGGACTACGATCGAGAGATGTTATTATTTTTAATTAAATTTTGCTTTATTTTTTTAAGCAATGTGAGAAGGCCAAATTGTTAGATAATCGAGTATTATTGGTAAAATATCCATGCCCCCCTGCATTCAATTCAACCTCAGGAGAATCTCATTTCAGCTGTGACCAAAGACTCGGTAGCATCAGTCAAAGTCCATATCGATCCGGCCAGCTGTACGTACTTGGTGATGAATTATTGATGATTCTAGAAAATAAGCCCAAGTCTTAATTTTTCAGCCGTGCATCAGTGCAGAGGATGCTGCCAAAGCTAAATTTTTGTTTGGAACAGACTGAACAGTCGTCATGGACGCATAGATATACCATACGGTCGATAATAACTCTTTCTATTAAATATTGTACTCTTTCCCTCCCTCTGTATTTAAATGTATGAGTCATGCTTATTTTCTTTTTTAAATTCTATAATCATTCGTTTTATTCAAAAATATATTCAAACATGTTAAGAGACAAGTCATACTTTGGGCCACCAGAGGGACCTTGACTTCCCCCACCTTCGGCATCTACTTATGTATGTGTATCTCTCTTGCTGCTGCTGACAGTAGACTGATTGATAATATTGGATTAACCAGCTAGGCATCCTAGTGGTGTTAGTTGATGTACTTGCATGCAATAGTTTACAATCAGAATTGAAATTTCTGTTTACACATCGACATCCATATCAAAGTCTTTGCATACAGGATTCAAAAACTTTCTACATCAATATCATTCAAACAACACATCACAATCCTTTTATCTGGGGTTTAAAAAACTTTCGAATTACATAATTCAAATCTTCCTGCGTCTCTAGTATATGGTCAGTTGGCTACTTTTTTTTTTTCGAAAAACTATGCTAGTATCAGATTGGCATTCGAGCACGACAGCACCCGTAGCAAGCTAAGATAACATATATCTATCGAAGAATTGAAAACAACCAGAGCAATTCTCCGCGCGTTAACAAACAGCCCCAGGTCCTCCGCTTCGCCGCGAGATTTCAGAATTTGAGTGTAAGTTCGCAAGTGTTTCAAAATTTGACACATTGATCCAGTCCAGACCTTCCGGTCCCGAGCCGCCGCCCTGTTGCCTGCCGCCTTGGCGCCTTGCGACCAGCCCGCAGCCCATATCGACACGGTAGCGCCCCCACCGTGACCAGCTGATTATCCCTGTCTGCCCCACTCCCGGCGGCCGGCGCCTACAGGATCCAAGCTGCAGCCGGAGGCGTGAGGACTGACGAGAGGAGTCGTATGGCCGCCTGGCCAACCAGCGCCTACTCATAAGCGCGGTCACTGGGCGGGGCCAAATACCGGCGGCGGCTGCATCCAGGGAGACAGAACTGGCCGCGTTTTTCATTAAGAGGAGTGGAGACGACAGTCAGCCGGAGCTAACCAGGAAAAGTACAGGACGCAACACAGGTTTAATTTACATGCGCAGCTAGCGACCGCGTCGACGAACTAGCAATATCTACCAACAAGTTATCTAAGCTCGACACTCCCGCTGAAACCCAGCGCACAGCCTCCTCCTTGATCCAGGTCGAAACGACGCTGGGCGTTGCTGCTCTACCCCGGAAAACTCTCTCATTGCGCTCCTTCCAAACAAACCAAACCACAAGGAGAATGAGAGAGTCCAGGCCTCTCTTAAACGATCTCGGAGGTCCCTGAAGGCACCATGTGCAGCCAGTTAAGCGCAGAGAAGGCTCTGAACCACACTTCCTTAGAGAAACAGCACCCCACCAGCAAGTGCTCCATTGATTCGACGTCTTGATCACACAGGGCACAGGCATCATTGTCTTGTAACCCATGTCGCCGACGGCGTTCAGCAGTCCAGCAGCGATCTTGAATAGCAAGCCAGGCAAAGTACTTTACCTTTGGTGGAGCCTTGGCTTTCCATAGAACCCGAGCTCCAGGTAAAGATGTCGACCCAAAGAAACAAGCCTGATAAGCAGAAGCTGAACTGTATCTGCGATCCGCGGTGAGACGCCAAAGAAACTGATCAGGACGGTTAGACAGGGCGTAGTTCTCCACACGCTCCCAAATGTCCACGTACTCGGATACTGCTTCCACGGTGAGTGGGGCGCTTAATGTCACCGATCCAGCTTCTGTTGTGTAGGCCTTCAGCTACCGTTCTGCCAAGGAAGCGTGTGGGAACCGCAGCGAAAAGATTTGGAGCGAGAACTTCAATCGCCAGCCCCTCCAACCAATTGTCGGTCCAGAAAAGCACCGATTCACCGTTCTCCACAACAATATCAACACAGGCTCTGAAGAGGTCTCTAACCGAACGATCGACGCCTTGTGGTAGATTTACCCAGACGCGTTCAGGCTCCACTTTCTGTAGCCAGCACCATCTAACCCGGAGAGCAAGTCCGAGTAAGGCCAGATTGGGAACTCCAAGACCGCCATAAACTCGTGGACGGCAGATGGAAGGCCAAGCCACTCTTGCCTTCCCTCTCACGAGAACGTCCGAGCCCGACCATAAAAATGCACGCCGAAGCTTGTCAATGGCTCCAATTGCCCAACTCGACAAGCCCACCGCAATGGAGACGTGCACCGGTATGGCAGAGAGCGTGCTTTTAACTAAAACCGCCCGGCCTGCAAGGTTGAGAAGGCTACCTTTCCATTTCGGAATTCTTTGTGCAATTTTGTCCACTAGACCTTGTTCACTGGCACGAGGAAGCTTCTTGTAGCTTAACGGAATGCCCAAGTAAGTGCAGGGAAATTGATTCACCTGACACCCAAGCACACTCTGAACAACTTCAATTTCGTTCGGGGAACACCTTTTGGGGCTGACAGAGCATTTGTCCAAGTTGGTGTGCAGCCCTGAGCAACCGGCAAACACATCCAAGATGGCACGGAGAACCAGCATGTCACGGCACGTTGGTTTGACAAAAATCACCAAGTCATCAGCATAAAGTGAGGCTCTGCACTTGATCCCCTCATGACCCAAAGGTGTGAGCATGCCCTCTCTGTCAGCTAGGGCAAACAGAGAGTTTAGGACGTCCATGACAAGGACAAACAGCATCGGGGAAAGGGGGTCACCTTGCCGGAGCCCTCTACTGTGACAGATACGCCGCCCCGGCCTTCCGTTGAGCAGAATCCTGGTACTCGCGGTTTGCAGGATCGCAGCCATCCAATTGCGCCAACGACGGGAGAAACCCCGATGCTCAAGCAGCTCGAGCAAGAATGGCCAGGCGACAGAATCAAAGGCACGGGCAATGTCGATTTTCAGGAGCACGCAACTGACTTTCTTGTGATATAGCAGTCTGCACGTAAGCTGCACCGCCCTAAAGCAATCATGAATGGACCTCTCCCTGACGAAAGCACACTAATTTTTGAGGATCAGGTCATCCAGTTTGGGGGCCAATCTTTCTGCGAGTACCTTGGTCACCAACTTGCTGAAGCTATGAACTAGGCTGATGGGCCTATAATCCTTGACTTCTCTTGGTGAATCCTTTTTCCTCAGCAAAATCAGCAAGGCATCGTTAAGTAAGAACAGGCTGCGGTGATCAAGCGACCAGAAGGCATTGAAGGCGTTGATCACATCCGCCTTGATAGTAGGCCAGGCCAATTTGTAAAAAAGCCCAGTAAAGCCGTCTGGTCCCGGGGCTTTCTCCGACGGCAATTCCTTAATCACATTCCAAACCTCATCTTCAGAAAAGCAGTGATCAGGACCGTCCGTGACTACCGCGTTCAAGTTCAGTCTATGCAGATTAAGACTGTGCAGGCGGACGAATTCTGTGCCTAGGATCGCATTAAAATGATCGTAGAGGGCCGATGTCATCAACTGAGGCTCCGAAATGATGTTACCATTCACCTGTAGCTCGGCAGTGAAGTTCTTTCAACTCCTATGACAAGCCTATAGATGAAACAGCCTTGTGTTCGCATCACCGGCTTCCAGAAACAGCAGGCGTGATCTTTGACGCGCGATAGTCCTTGCCATGGACGCGAGGCCCAAGGAACGAACCTTGAGCGCGTTCCTGAATTGAAATTCAGTCGTAGAGAGTTCCTGCGTTTCCCTAGCAGCGTCCAACTGAAGCACCAGCTCTCGCGCCATCGCGAGCTGCAGGCGGATGCTGCCCACATGTTTGGCGCTCCACCTTTTAAGCGATTTAGCCGTGTTTCGTAACTTGCCATCTAGGATGCGACAGGAATCCAACCCTTGTACCGGCTGCGACCATGCCTCCTTGATAGCGTCAGAGAAACCCAAGAACTTCAGCCAGATGCTCTCGAACCTAAAACGCCGCTTAGCCCAGGGCACGCAGCATGTTTGCAGTTGCAGAGGCGAGTGGTCAGAACAGTCCGACGACAACGCACGCAGCCAATGATTTGGCAGGGCGTCAAGCCAATCCGTTGATGCGAATACTCGGTCGATACGTTCAAGGGTGGGATGTTCACGTTCATTGCTCCAGGTAAACAGCCGTCCATTGAGGTGTAGCTCAACCAGGCCAGAATCGTTCAAGAAGCCCCGAAACCACCACATCACCCTACGATTAAGGCGATTGTTACTCTTGTCAGCCGCCATGTAGATCATGTTAAAATCGCCACCCAATAGCCAAGGTCCAGGGCGTGCGAGTCGAATTCCCCTCAGTTCCTGGAGGAAATCATGACGTGAACCATCAGAACAGGGCCCGTAAACTACAGATAACCACCAGGATAGTGATTTGTTCGACCGAGGTCCAATCTTGGCAGTGATCGACCAGGAATGGAACGCGACCGCCGAGACTGACCAGATGTCTCGACGCCAGGCGATAATAATGCCACCTGAACGACCAGCTGAGGGGAGAGCAACATACTCGAAATCAGTACCCGCCATTTCACTTATCAGTTGATTACAGACCACCTCCAGTTTAGTTTCTTGTAGGCACAAGAAGGTTAGCTGGTTTTGAAACACGAATTCTCTAACTGCATCACGACGCGCGCGGCTGTTTAAGCCACGTACATTCCAAAATAACATATTTTGTGACTCCATAAGCAACCAGTTATGCGACCAAGGGGGAAGCGTAGTAGCCGAGCTTCAGACGGCCGGTTCCGCAACGACGCCCATCTCGTTCCACGCCATGCCGGGGAAGAGCGCCGAGATCGCGGAGAACTTGGACGCTGAGATTGGCCCCTGGAACGACCTGCAGTATGCGACGACGGCGTCAGCGTCAATCGGATTGTTTTCATGCACAAAGCCCATCTTCTTGATTAACACGTTCTGAGCTTGAACTTCCATATTGGAAGCCCTGAATTTTCTCTTGGCTGCCAGCCTGTCACTACGACGAACCTGCTCAGTCCGGGAATCGGGTGCCTTGGAAGTACGCCGCTTTGGAGGTGCGGGAGCCACCGGAGTACATAGTGGTGCCCTGACGGATTCAGCAAACGCCACTGCAATATGAGTTGGTGACATCTCAGCAGGTTGGACCTCCACGACATCGTTCATCTGGTTCACAGACGACGCAGCAGCACGCGTAGACGGAGGCTGCACAGCCGGTCCACCCGGAGAGGCGCACACGAGACCACTCTGATCACCCATTGGCTCCGGCTCCACCGGCTCCAGATCACGCGCCGGCCCTTCCAAGAGCTCCCTAGGAGACTCCATCGGTGGTTCTGAAATTGGTCCTACCATTAGGTCCACATTCTGCGCAAGGAAGTCTGCCATGGACTGACCGACCATACCGCTCGCGCGCCATGGAACTGAGCAAACCTCGTTCACCCAGCAGGAATCCCGCTGCAAAGTGGCATGGGCAGGAGAGTTCACACCCTCCACCGGGTCGTCAACGGCTACTGTAGAGTCCTGTGCCCGTGACGACGACGCGACTAGCGCGCTAGCAACTTTCTCAGCGGAAGAACGGGGGCAGGGAGCCTCACGCGCCATGGGCATTGGCGCCTCGGTGACAACTTTTTCGAATTTCATGGAACCGGTCCACGACCAGCCCATTGGGAAGACCTGGCCCACCAGCACCTGTGGGCCCTCGTCGCCCACCGCCGCCAGGCGACCGTCGTCCCAAAGTGCGGCGCCGCCCAACGCCGCCGAGCGACCGTCATACCTGAACGAATCACCCCAGCCTGGGCCCAAACGCGGCAGAGAAGCATCGCTGGAGAGCCTCGAGCAGCGGGGGCAAGGCTCCCAATCATCATCGCCGGAGTCGTGGAACCCTGGATAATCATCATCATCGTCTGAGTCTCTCGCGTCCGGCGAGGGCTCCCTCTCCGGCCGAACGAACCAGTGCTGGATCTCCGCAATCTCCACATTGATTTCATACTTCAACCCGCTGAGCTTCGCCCGAATCATCTCATGTTCCTTGAGGAACAGGTTCCCCAGAACATGCGGTGCTTTTGGATCCGTCGCCCAGATCACCCGTCTGACCGGGATCAGCTTCGGATCAAAGCACCATGCTGCAAGCACAAACCTCTTGAGATCGGACTTGGCTAGGGTCACCCGATCAGCCTCTAAGCCCGCACAGGACGCACCCAGGATCCGCTGCGCTGTTTCAACCGACCACACATGAGCCGGGATGCCCCGCAGAACAACCAGCACCCGAAACCGCATGGTGCACGGAACTGCCATAGCCAGCCGCGACCAACGCTTCCACAACAGACGGAAAGGAGGAGATGGGGGCGGCGGGCCATGCAAGACGCGGTCCCGGTCAGCCGCCTCCCGAAAAACGACCAAGAAATCTTCCGGAGCGAAAGAACGAACAGTGAACTGATCTTCTGCAATATTATGAAAAGCGACCATGTACTGGCGAACTTGTGCCACTGAAACAACCGGCCTGGTTCCACCCACTGTGGCCACCAGCGCGAGCTCCAGTGCAGCCTCCTCCTCATCGAGTAGAGCGGAACGGGGGATGATCACGACGTCGTCCTTCGGGATAGGTGCCACGACCGGTACTGGTGGAGGGGATGGAGACGAGGCACAGATGTCTGGGCGTCCCTGGTAGGGGCCGGACGACATCGACCTGGCAGAGAGAGTCCCATCCGAGATCTCCATTCGAGCCAGAAGTTCCCCCTCAGAGGTCTCCATGCAAGCCGTGTGATACTCATCTGAGCACCTAGCTGGTGAGCAAGAACGACGTGAGCGCGTCAGAGGATGCACCACCCTCGACGGCCGCCTGGAAGGGGAGCGGCGACGACGCGGCAGCCGCCACCAGCAATCCTTTGCCTGGTACCCTTCATTGTTGCACCGGAAGCAACGCGACGCTGCACGACAGGCCGCAGCCACATGGTCCCAGGAGAGGCAGTTGAAGCATTTGCCATCGAGTTCAGGGGGAGTCGGGCGCGACGGCCTCGACGGCCTTGGGGCCCAATTGGGACGACGACGAGCCGCAACGCGACCCCGACGGTGCACGACCGTCGTCCAACCATCCTCATCCGAGTTGGCTGGAGGAGCAACGACGACCGAACGAAGCTGGTGAGGTGGTTCGCCCTCCGCCTGTTGATGGAGGGATGCCCGACGCGCATCCGCCATGAAGCCACCATGCCGCGGACTCGACGACCCAGCCCAGCGGGGGGAAAAGGGACCAGGAGAGACGACAGCGACTTGCTTGCCTTTCCGGCGTGCCGCCTCCAAGAACGACGGCAAAACGTAGCCATCATCCGAGAGCTCATCCTCCAAGAAGGACAGGGGGGAGGTGCTGAAGCGGATCCTCTCTAAAGGGCCCGCGGGAGATCTGTAGAAGGGGATGGCGTTAGGGCTGAGGGTGGACGCCGATGCCGGAGTAGCAGACGGCGGAGAGGTGGATTCCAGCGGCAACGAGGGCGAGGGTGGGGATGGGGGAGCGAGGTGGTGGGAGCGAGCCATGTGAATCACTGCCCTCCCTTTCGTTCATCTCAAATGTTTAGGCTCGCGCATCTAGAACTGGCCGCTTCTGTCGACACGTTCGTGCATTCTCGGCCGTCTAGGCGCCCAGTCCATTCCTGAGCCTTGGTAAGTGTTCTTTTGCTCTAGGCGTCGATTACTCATACTGAGCCAAGCCAATTGATTTTAGTTGATGTTCGGCAGTGATGGTTGCTGCGTTAGCTGCACTATATCTACAGTAGAGGTGTAGAGCCTAGTGTTAGAATATTTAGTGTTAGAATATTTGGGATAAAAACCATTTATTTAATATTCTATAAATCCTAAGGCTCATGTTTAAGCTAGGAGTTATGTATGAGTAAGTGAGTGAATTATGGTTGCTGATTTATGGCTTGGTAAGTTACAAGTAACGGCCGTTTTGATGTTGGAAGTTACTAGTAACGGTTATTTTGATGACCATAATGGTGGGAGTTGCTAGTAACGTTCATTTTGATGACCATGAGGGCCAGTGATGGCTGCTATTGAGCTATTTGATAGCGTCTCTTCATCTGCTCTCTTGCGCCTATATAAGAGGACACAACTCCTCAATTGCGCGACGCGAGAAAATAAACTCTTGTTGGCTTTCGCTCTTTTTCACGGTTGAGTTGCCTCCGAAGTCTTCCCCATCTCAAAACTCTGCGCGTACGGAGACTCGGGAGAACAGGCCTCCGGAACCGCCGTCCGCTCAAGACATCTGTCGGGTGCGCGGGCGATCAAGTTTTTGGGGAGCATCACCGCGACGCGACTGTCCGCCGACGTCCGTTTTCTTCTTGGTGACCGTCCGTGGGATCGACGTCCGTCTTCTTCTTGGTGACCGTCCGTGGGATCGACGTCCGTCTTCTTCTTGATGGCCGTCCGCGGGATCGACGTCCATCTTCTTCCTGGTGGCCGTCCGCGGGATCGACGTCCATCTTCTTCCTGGTGGCGTTCAAGGGACTGCACTGCGATCCTCGTCCTACAACGACTCTTGATCGACTACTTCAAGCAACTCATCATGTCGACTGATGAGAATGGAGTTTCCGATGCCTTGAGCATGGGACCCTCCGCGGAGTATAATCCGATACTCCTCCTTTCGTTCATGTTGACGGTTATGATCAGTATGTGTGTTACTGTTGCGCTTGATCTCACACACGTGCACATAATTGTCTTCACAAATTTAGCATGGTTTATGTGGATTAAATTTAACATGGAAATGCCTAAATTCCTAACACCCAGCACAAGCTAGAAGGTAGCTTATGGGTGCAAACCTATAGGGTGCAAATGGGTGTTCAAGAAAAAGCTTAGGTCTGATGATACTATTGAGAGGTACAAGGCGAGGCTTATGATTAAGGGCTATTTCCAAAAGGAAGGTGAAGATTTCTTTAACACTTATTCACCTGTTGCTTGATTGACAACAATTCGAGTGTTACATTCCTTGGCATATGGACGTTAAGACAACATTCCTAAATGGAGAGTTAGATGAGGAAATCTACATGGACCAGCCAGAGGGGTTTGTAGCAAAAGGTCAAGAAGGCTTGGTTTGTAAATTATTGAAATCTTTGTATGGTCTGAAACAAGCGCCTAAGCAGTGGCATGAAAAGTTTGACAAAACTTTGACTACCCCTGGCTTTGTTGTGAACGAAGCTGATAAATGTGTATATTATCGGTATGGTGGGGGCTAAGGAGTGATCTTATGTCTTTATGTTGACGACATACTGATCTTTGGCACAAACCTTGATGTGATCAAGGAAGTGAAGGACTTTTTATCCAATCATTTTGAGATGAAAGAGTTGCGAGAAGCTGATGTTATTCTTAACATCAAGCTGCTGAGAGAAGGCAATGGTTGGATAATACTTGTTCAATCCCATTATATAGAAAAGGTTTTAAGTCGCTTTGGGTTTAGTGACTGTGAACCTGCTCCTACGCCTTCTGATCTATTGATGAAAAATCGGAGAATAGCAAGGGATCAATTGAGATACTCCCAAATAATTGGTTCGCTTATGTATTTATCTTGTGCAACAAGGCTTGACATCTCGTTTGCTGAGCAAACTGAGCCGATTTGTGTCAAATCCGGGAGATGGTCATTCGTATGCTCTTGAGAGAGTACTGTGCTATTTAAAAGGAACCATGAGCTATGGCATTCACTACACCGGGTAACCAAGGGTACTAGAGATTACTGTGATGCAAATTGGATATCTGATGCTGATGAGATATACGCCGCAAGTGGATACGTGTTCTTACTTGGAGGTGGCGCTATTTCATGGAAGTCTTACAAGCAGACCATCTTATCGCGGTCAACAATGGAAGCAGAACTCACAACATTGGACACCGCCTCTGTTGAAGCTAAGTGGCTTCGAGAACTCCTTATGGATTTACCGGTGGTTGAGAAACCTGTAACGGCTATTTCTATGAATTGTGACAATCAGACTGCCATAACTAAAATCAACAATTCTAAGGATAACCTAAAGTCATCAAGGCATATAAGGAGGCGTTTGAAGTCTGCAAGAAATTTGAGAAACTCCAGAGTAATAGCGGTGGATTATATCCATACGTCTAGAAATCCGGCAGATCAATTCACTAAGGGTCTGTCACGTAAAGTGATAGATAGTGCATCGAGTGAAATGAGCGTGAGACCCACATGAAGTCTACCACAGTGGTAACCTGTTCTTTGTGATGGGAGATCCTGTGAATTAGAATGAAGAAACAAGCTAGTGATAGACCGCGAGGAAAGACCTTTAACAAGGTCCATTTCAGATGCATTTCATTCCTTTTTGTAAGGCAGGTTGGTTTAACCTTAATGTGTTCCAAGTGGCTTATTGTAGCAAAGAAATTGTCCTACAGAATATCTTTTGAGGAACACACCTATATGAGTTCAACTGCTAGTCATAGTTTATGAGATTTGGGTGGTCTCTACATACTCATCAAAGGCCCTGGAAGTATAACTTATATGCTCCAAACAGAGGGGATGCTTTTTGGCAACCTTGTATCAGTAAAGAGTTTAGGTGAAACTTATTTCGCACAAAACTGGCAATTCAAGGCATAGTCCATTGTTCAGTTGTGAAGAAGTGTAATCTCTGTTCTAGGTGGATGTTCAACTTAACAGTCTCCATCAAAACACTGAAATATCAAACAGAAGTGAAACTAGGAGTGTGAGCCTTGGAATTTGGTGGGGATTGTTGGAATATTTGGGATAAAAAATATTTATTTAATATTCTATAAATCCTAAGGCTCATGTTTAAGCTAGGAGTTATGTATGAGTAAGTGGGTGAATTATGGTTGCTGACTTATGGCTTGGTAAGTTACAAGTAACAGCTGTTTTGATGGCGGGAGTTACTAGTAACGGTTATTTTGATGACCATGATGGTGGGAGTTGCTAATAACGGTCATTTTGATGATCATGGGGCTAGTGATGACTGCTATTAAGCTATTTGATAGCTTCTCTTCATCTTCTCTCTTGCGCCTATATAAGAGGACACAACTCTTCAATCGCACGACACAAGAAAATATACTCTTGTTGGCTTTCGCTCTTTTTCACGGTTGAGTTGCCTCCGAAGTCTTCCCCATCCCGAAACTCTGCACACACGGAGACTTGGGAGGACAGGCCTTCCGAACCGCCATCCGCTCGAGACATCTGCCGGGTGCGCAGGCGATCAGGTTTTTGGGGAGCATCACCGCGACTCGACCGTTCGCTTCTTCTGCTCCGCCGACGTCCGTCTTCTTCCTGGTGGCCGTCCGCGGGATTGACGTCCGTCTTCTTCTTGGTGGCCGTCCGCGGGATCGACGTCAATCTTCTTCCTGGTGGCCGTCCGCAGGATTGTTTTGGTGACCGTTAGAGGGACTGCACTGCGATCCTCATCCTACAACGACTCTTGATCGACTACTTCAAGTAACTCATCATGTCGACTGATGAGAATGGAGTTTCCGATGCCTTGAGCATGGGACCCTCCGTGCGGTATAATCCGATACTCCTCCTTTCGTTCATGTTGACGGTTATGATCAGTATGTGCGTTACTGTTGCGCTTGATCTCACACATGTGCACATAATTGTCGTCACAAATTTAGCATGGTTTATGTGGATTAAATTTAACATGAAAATGCCTAAATTCCTAACACCCGGCACTAGCTAGAAGGGCTTATTTTTCTGATATGCATGAAACAGAAATTGTTCGACAGACGATAATCCAGAACAGCTATATTAATTAGCCAAACACACTTGGATGTGTTATGTGTTTAGGATTCTGCCCTGCCGTTGTGATATCCAATACTGCATTGTCTCCCTTTGGCAAATCAATATTGCATTCCTACTGGTATGTCTATCCAAGATATTATGGGTCTGATCCATCATAGTATCAAGTAGTTTTAGTTAATATGATGTTCTTAAAATGAGTTCAAACTTGAAATTATGTGTAGGGTAAGGAATGTAGGGTAGTAATGTCCTTGTTTTTCTTGGTCCCGAAACCTATACTTGTTAATAAATTTTAAATCTGATGAATGTCAACATTAGGACATTTTGTTTAGGAGCACGCCAAAATTTCCATTTTTGCATTTATTGTGTTATTAATGCTTAACAATGTCATTTTTGTTTTTCTGAGGCTGTTGGTCCAGAATTGAACCGCAGAGTTCCACACTGAGCTGGAGCTACTTCTGCCCGTCAAGGCACTTTCATCCTTGCAACCGTGTGCAGCTCGGCTGGTTGTGCAACATGCGGACATGAGATCGCTGGGTATTTAGTCCATAATCTCTATTCACAAGTGATGGTAAACAAATGTCGATTGATCAGTTTTGGCCAGGAATTGAACGAGTACTATATCTATCTGAGTGTGTTCCCATGTGCAATGTTATGGTGTTCATTGTAAATACCGTTAACATGGGAACCAGGGATGGATATGTCTTTCTTCAAGAAGGCGTACTAGTTGTTGATTGTTCTTGAGGTGTGGATGTCTTTCAAGATTCCCAAAATTATATTTGTAGCTTTTATTAGCATTGGTACTTGGCTAATATAGATTCAGCAGCGTCCTTGACCCTAAATCTATGATTGCTTCTTGCATGTGCGATAAGGGTAAGCACGCCGTCTGATTATCTAGTAATGTCATTAAATACCGTTAACATGGGAACCTGCACTGCAATCCCGTTCTCACAGTCACATCTAAAACAAAAAAAATGCAAAAATGAGAAAAGAAAAATATTATGCTTTGGGTCGTGGACTTGAAAACCCTGCATTGCCTGGCCTATAAATAGGTCACTGTGCCACCACTTTCTGTTGCGCTGAAAACCTACACTAATCTACCAGCATTTGCGACGACGGCGGCATGGGAAGCCCGAGAACTGGAGACGGAGTAGCGGGAAGCCAGGGACCTGGAGATGGAGCAGCTTCATGAGCGCAAGAAGGACAAGGGGTACAACCCCTCACTGAGAAGGGTACAACACCTACAGCAAATACAACTGATCAAGGTTCCCCCGCGCAAGAAGGACAAGGGGTACAATCCCTACAGCAAGTACAACTGATCGAGCCCCCTCACTACGTCCGATGTGGGTACAAGCCTATAGCAAGTACAACTGATTGAGGGTCCCCCGTGCAAGAAGGACAAGGGACACATCCCCTACAGCAAGTACAACTGATCGAGCCCCTCACTACGGCCGACGTGGTGTATCTGGTGGTTGTCTGTTACTCGTAGTTATTTGGAGTTGTTGGTATATGAGCACTAGATCTAAGTGAGCAATTACAACTGATCGAGCCCCCTCACTACGGTCGACGTGGCGTATCTGGTGGTTGTCTGTTACTCGTAGTTATCTGGAGTTGTTAGTATATGAGCACTAGATCTAAGTGAGCTCGATGTCGTTTGCAGGTAGGTAGAGCATGCTAGTACGTAGATCTGAAGTCTTGCTGAGACAGTTATTGTTGGGCATAGCTCAGCAGATTTGGGGGCGAAGGTTCAAAGCCTTCGCTAAGGAGACGAAGGTTAAAACAATGCAAAGGGTAAAAACGTAATTTGCTCTGTACCAAACTCTGCCCCCAAACCCTAGCCTTGGAGTTATATTTATATGGGGTGGTTATTTATATATTTTCCCTATTACACATGGACCGGCTATTTGTTGGGTCGGGCCTTCTAAGGGCTAGACTGCTTCCCCCAACAGTAGCCTCTTAGCTACTTGGTTGGGATTACATCACGACGGAGTAGCTGCAAATAAAGGAAGAGGTCTAGCCTATACTCCGAGCCAGGTCGAGAGGAATGTCCTCCGACCTTACCTATGCGTACGCCTCGCTTAAAACTCCATCCCCAAAACCCAGTGGGAAAATGGGATGGAGAAAAGAGCACGTACGACAACCGAGTCTAAACATACATGCTAATCACATCTGATGAAGGGAAAAGCCTTCACGCGAAGATGATGGAGTGGAGCCTTCGTGAAGACGAGGAAACGGGCAGCTACGCCTCCGTCCACCACCCGCGAGCAAACAGCCAGGTAGAGCGGGCAAACGAGATGATCCTACACGGCCTCAAGCCAGCCATCTTTGACCGACTCAAGCCATATGATGGGAGGTGGCTGCAACAACTGCCTTACGTAATCTGGGGGCTGAGAACCCAGCCGTCGAAGGCCATCGGCAACAACACCCCATTCTTCATGGTGTACGGGTCTGAAGCAGTCATCCAGCCGACCTAAAACATGGGGCTCTGAGGGTAGCATTCAGGGACTTACAGGAAGCATAGCAGTCAAGGACACAGGACGTTGACCTCATCGAGGGCGAACGCCTTCACGTCTCCCTCAAAGCGGTGAAATACTAGCAGGCCCTGAAGCAATACTACGACAGAAACGTCAAGCCTGGCTACTACAACGTCGGCGACTTGGTACTCAAGCGCAAAACCTCCTCCGCAGGGCAGTCCAAGATGAGCTCCCCGTGGGAAGGACCCTACATAGTAACATAGGTGCTGGGCAAGGCAACATTCAAGTTGGCAGAACCAGAGGGCAGAGAACTCCCGAACACCTGGAATTCAGAACACCTGCGGCAATTTTACCCATAGTCAGAGTGGTACTCCACAGTCAGATCCAAGTGCTTGCACTCAGCATGTACGGGCCGAGCACCCTGAACGCTCATTTTCCGGTGATAACCAAGCCGAGTACGGCCTCCGCGGCCCATATTTAATAGCAGCAATGTTATTCCGCTTACACACTTCTTGCATCATGTAATTAAGTTACATAACAACAACACGCGGCAAATTACTCCTTAAAAATTGGCTACCAATGGCAACAACCAAGCCGAACTAGGCAAGTCCCCGCCTTAAAACACCACTCGGCGACAACCAAGCTGTGGACAAGGCACGAGTAACGCGCTCTAACCAGCAACAACCAAGCTACCTAAAGAGCACTCGCTATAAAAGCGCTGCCCTACTATACTACCCAGTGACAACCAAGCTGTGGAAAAGGCTAAATCAAAGAACTCTTACATCCAGCGACAGTCAAGCTGTGAAAAGAGTATGAAAATTATCCAGGTTCTTGCATCCGGTGATAGCCAAACCGCGAAAAGAAAATAAACAAAATAGTCTAACCAACCTGCGCACGGCTGCCCAAAGAGTTGTACTACCAGATTTATAAATACAGATTGCCATCAGCATGAGTATCACTGGTTAACCATCAAGCCCTTCAGGCGACTACTCCTAGGGGCTAATCATCCGCCTCTCGACCAAACACAAACTCATAGGCCTTGGCGGCAGCTTCTCCAACAGGGCGCGCAGCATCCTGGTAGCTGGCAAACGCCTCTTGGGAAGTCCCATCCTTGGGCCCAGAAGCAACAGCATCCATATCGGCCTCTGGATAATGGCTCTTGAAGGTAGCAGCGGCATCGACCACGGCGTCCTGGATGGATTCCTTAAAAAAGTCCTCAGCCCTGGTCAGCGTCGTGGCTAATCTCTCCTCCATGGGACACGGCACTTCTTCAGGGGCTATCATATCAACGAGGGCCCTGACACCAATTTCCAGAGTATCATATCGGCGCTACAGCTGGCTGCACAAGATTCCCTGCTGCCCAAACACTACCAGGTCAGTTGCATGCTGCATGGTTTCGCCTAAGGACAAAGCGTGCCCGGTTTCACGAGTTCAGGGACCTGCGGTACCCGGTTTTTGACTTAAGGGACGTAACTCGGATTCGGCTACAAGTTGAAGGACCCGTGATAGACTTTTTCCTTTTCCGCACCCAACTTCAGAAAGCTCCGCACGGCCCACAGCCCACTAGGCGCATGGGCTGGAGGAGGCGGCCGCGTGATCGGGGAGGGGTCATTTATCTAGTTCAACCATAACTTGCGGCGTTGAAAAATTAGAAATAATCAAAGCTTTTGTTGAGATTTTCGCTTATTTTCACCGGTAAGCCGATTATAAACGGAAACATAGCCTATGGTAGGTAGATGTGCAATCGTGTTTGGGGCGTTTTGGGTCCAGATCTTGCAGCAGCCTGGGCCTAGCCTACGATGGCCTCAAGGAAATTATGAGCTCGAGCACAGTGCCATGCTCGGGATCAGCCCTCCTATGGCAAGGTTTCCACCAAGCTTGCGACATGCCGCCTGCCTCACCCATGCACACTACGTTGCCCACTTCACGGCGCACTACCACTGCAAATGTAGCAAGCTCGAAGCCGCTTTGCGCCACCACGTCCGCGTTACTACATTTGGAGGCAAGCTTGAAGCCATACCATCCCACCTCTTCTCTTTTCCGCTGCAAATGGGGTTTGGGGCAAGCTCAAAGCCATTCCTAAATGCACACTACGTTGCCTCAGCGTCATCAGCTTTCTGCTGCTGCTAGAACAGATCAGAGATAGCGCCAATGCCAGGGCCCAGGGGGTGATTGGCAGAGGAAAGAGGGCGATGCGACGACGGCGGTAGGCGGGATACGGTTGCGGAGCACGGGCAGGTGAGGGCAGCGCGCCCGGTGCGGTTGCGGTTGAGCAGGGGTGCGTGGGCACGGGGCATGGTGGACGGCTGGACGCCCCCGTTACAGGCTTAATAGGTAGTAGGGATGTGTGGTGAGCTACGGACCTACGGTTGTCGGTTTCAGACGAGTCTAGCTCAATATTGTAAGAATAGATAATGTGCAGTATCGTTTTTACCCAACACTAACATGTTGTCATAGTATAGATATTATCAAATCCTATAAAATATATTTTCTACAGAAGATTTCAAATATGTAGTAAAATTTGAAGCCTATAATATATGTTCTAATTAATTTAATTGATTTTTGTGAATTTAAGCGGACTGTTGACATTATTATTATAATACAACTTAAGATTGTATAGTATTTTACGACAACTGACACAAAACCTTTATATGCTATTTACATTAATGATTAGATAGAAATACTATAATTTTATTTAGGGTCGTGTGGAACAATTTTGTAAGATTGGCATACTATGAAATGAAATCTATAAGATATCTATACTTCTATATCTATATTTTTTTAATATTAAAGCAAATAAGGTTTCACGGTTCACCCTAATTTCACGGTCCGTCCAGGCGGGACCCACCTGTCTGACTCAAGTCCCTACCGCAAGTCCTCCGTGGAAACAAAATCCGAAATCAACGTATCCTCCTCTGCCCAAACCAAAATCGGAATCACAACCCAAATCCTCCGTGGAAACAAAAATCCAAAAAAGGCATCCCATGAGTGCTGAATAGAACAGATCAAAGACGGCCCAACTGTGAGCTTTGCATCAAATACCATTGGACTAATAATACCGTATCGCGAGTATAACTCTGTACATGCCTACTAATAAACCGGTGAACATGTCACCAAGGCACAACGGGGCAAGAAAAGAAGGGAAAATGTTGAAGGGAAAATAAAGATGGGGCGATCGGAGATGCGCTGCACAGCCGTGCGGGGACTGGGCTGCGGTTGTGATCGCCGGTTACGTGCAGGATCTGCCCTGCTTCCGTCGATGTCGCTGATTCATGTCGTGCTCTCCGCGGAAGTGGAGCGGACAAGCAAAGGGATCCGGAGATTGGAGAGCAACTCGTAGGTGATCAGGCCGTGGATCTCAGGCTGGACTCCTGGGGGCTGGAGCATCTCGAAGAGGACGACGCCGGGGCTAGACCGGGAGTGGGAGGCTTGGGGAGCAACTCGAAGAGGACGACGCCGGGGCTGGACCGGGAGTGGGGTAGACTGGGAGAGGGAGTCTGGGATCTCAGACTCCAAAGCACAGGAGCAGGCGGCGGCTGTGTTCGCGTCCAGACGACGAAACCCTAGGCTTCAATTTGTGTGGGTGGACGGGCCATTACCGGGCCGGATACGAGCCATGGGACTCGATTAACAAACTTTGTTTTCGACGTGTCGACATGATGCTAAACGTTTTTTCCAACCGAACAGACCCCTAAAATTCGCTCACAGTCAATGCGAATTTTCAAAACAATGTGACATGGAATTTATTCGCAGACTGATAGAATACAAATATACAAGAAGAAGCCCCAGTCACATATAGGATTCTGTTTTCGACGTTTTATATATCGACATAATGCTAAACAGATATATTTTTCCAACCCAACAGACGTCACCCTAAAATTCGCTCACAGTCAATGTGAATCCTCGAAACAATATGGTATGAAATTTATTCGCAGACCGATAGAATAAGAAAATACAAGGTCATTATTCTCTCAATAATCCGTAAAAAATAAATTACCTCTTGTTATAAGGTTTAATTTAATGAAAATTGATAAATTCTTTAATACAACTACAACAAATTAAATATCTATATACACTATGTTAAATATAAACAATAGGTTCTTCCGGTGCAACGCACGGGCATATTTCCTAGTTAATATTAAAGCAAATAAGGTTTCACGGTCCATCGTGGTTTCTCGGTCCGTCGTGACGGGCGGGCCTCACGTGCCACTCCGTTCCCCCCTCGCCGTCCTACTGTAGGTGGACCAATGTTCACCAGGCAAGTCTACGATCGATAAAACTTCTCGTGACCTCGCCATCGATGGGCTTAGGTTGCTTCCAAGTCAAATACGAATAGAAATAAATCAACAGGGAAATCGACATGAATCCAAAAGAATAGGAAACAATCATTAATAAGAATATGAGTCCAAATCAATGACGACAGAAATAACCCAAATATAAGTCGGACTACAGCAAATCAAAAAAGGTTGGAAACATAAAGAACATGCCCACGGAGAGAGGCAGGCAGGCGGCGTCGGGCAGCGAGCCGGGGCCTGGCCCCCGTAAAGGGTGGGGGCTGGCCGCGGAGCGTCGCCGCTCCGGAGCCAAAGACCGGAGGAGGAGGAGGCAAGGAGGACGAGCCAAGCTGAGAGCCGAGGCCCCTCCTCCTTGCCTTGCCGCGGACGCAGACCGGCGGGGAGCCGTGGAGGCGGAGGTAGAGGCGCAGACGGTGGAGCGCAACGGCCATGTGGCGAGGGAGATGCGACGCAGCTCGCCACAGCTCCTCTTCGGATGGTGACCGGCGACGCAGCTCAGAGACACGGGAGGAGGAGTGCCCCCGCACGCGCCGCGGGCGGAGGAGCGAGCGGTCGGCGCGGTGGCCCGGCGCCGTGGGCAGAGGAGCGCGGCCAGCGACACGGCTCGGCCACAGCTTCTCCTCGGACACCATCCAGATGAGAAGGCTTGGCGGCGGCTGCCTTACGGGATTATAGAAGGTAAGAGAGGGGAGAGAGAATGGAATCTGAGAAACAGAGAGCGGGGCGAGGCAGAAAGCACAGCAGGACAGCTTCGCCCCCCTGTTGCTGGATTTGAAGCTTGAGAAGCAACGAACACTCCTCGCGAGAAAGAACGGAACTGTTCGAAGGGGAAAGAAGTTTGCCTGTCTCTGGAGGACACACGAGCCACTGGAAGAGAGAAGGTTCCAGGCTTCCAGCACATGGTCCAAGGAAAAAAACGCTAACCTATCTACTATATGGAAATAAGTCATAAATAAAAGGGCATATATCCATAATATTTCAATATAAACTCTAGGAAAACAAACCATTCTAGGTGCTCCAAAATTACTAGAAAAAAAATTAAAAAATCTACATATCCAACTATCTAAAAGTGGTGCTCTGACAACATTCAATCTTGGAACACCCCCTTCCTCCGACGTGGCTCTTCACAATCATGTGAACTGCTTTTCTAAGATTATCCTTTCCAATCCGCTTATTCCATCGTCCATATTTCAAACATCTCCGTGCGCACATTGCTTGCACAGTGTGTGGTATGCAAATGGGCGCCGAACCCGACGCTCTGGTGAGCCTCGCCTAAGCGTGCATCGGCTATGGCTCGAGCTATGGTACGGAGGTGTTGGCATCTCGGCATTACTAGAGAAGTGCATGGTATGCCACGTTTTGGGAGAATAGTAAATAAAAAATGTTTGCGTGAATATAAATGCATGGTATAAAATCCGTAGCAACGCACGGACATTTTTGCCAGTTAAGATTAAAGCAAATAAGGTTTCACGGTCAAACAAGACTGAATCTTAGAACAAACGAGACATTGACTCCAGGAGACGTATCCGATCAAACAAGACTGAATCCATGAATCGATAACAGCAAAAACATGAATCGAAATCGGACCAGCTGAATATAAATATAAACGTAGACATGCCAAGTCAAAAGAAGGTAGGCCGGCGTGCATCGGGGACAGGGCCGCGAGCCATGGCGATGCCACGGCCACAACGGGGGAGAGGCGGCCGGCAGCAGGGCCGAGGCCAGGGCCGGGCCGCGACGAGGAGGCGGCCGCGGCCAGCGGCGATGAAGGAGCTGCGACCTGCAGCGCAGTGTTTCGAGGGATATCTGAGCGGCGGCGCGTATCGGGGGTAGGGCGGTCGGTCGCGGTGGCCGAGCGCTCCTCCCCGCGCGGGACGGCGGCCCTACAACGCGCGGCTCCTCCGCAGCCCTCACGGCCGGGCGCTGCTCCCCGCGTGGCCATCCCCATCGCATATCTGTCTTTTGTTCAGGGCCTGCATCCCCATTGCATAGCTTGAGTCGAGCAGAGGCTGAGAGCTGGGATAGGCACAATGGTATTTGGGCTTGGGATACGGAAGCAGCGCTGCCGCTCGAGCCGGTCAGGGACAGGGGCGGGATACGTCGAGAACGAATGACAACAGAGGGCTGCGGACGGCGATGGAAAAGAAAAGGGAGCTAGGGTTTGGAGCGTTCTTGGTCTCATCCTTCTGTGCAAGGCACAGACATGCTGATTGCTGACTGTGTGATCGAAACGAACGGCCACAAACGAGCCGGTTCAAGGCATCTGGGCTTGTCATACATGGTCCAACCAAGTTGTCAGACCTTCGGCCCGTGCGATACTAGCCCAACACGGTATGTTGAATACAGTATGATGAATGGAGCCCAACACGGAAGGCTGGTACGATATGACCCTCTTTTTCATTTTACTTTGTGTTTTTAGGGTGAATAATAATAGCCTAATAGGCCATTCCTAGGCTGAAATTAATCAAGTCTACGCTTCTGTTTTTGTAGTTTATGATAAATCCTAATGTTTTAAAAAAAACTATGTTGATAATGATTAATAATAATGTTTCATTCTGTTGATTTACAAATAAATTAATTTTGTTATGTGATTATTATGCTAGAACCAAAAGGAGGTTTTACTACATATTTGTAAAGTTAACATTAGTATCCTTATGAAAAAGGTTAAGACAAATATGGTTTTTGCAATCTTATGTCAATAATATTATAGCCAGCTAAAGTCACGTGTATTAATTTTTTATTGTTTTTTTGTTTATTAATTTTCTCATAGCCTATTCGGAGGATTAATTTTTGTTTTAAGTCTACTAAATATGGAGAGATACATTGAGTGCAAAAAAATATGTGAAAAAACATTTAGAAACTCCGCAAATTAGTATTTCACTATGTATGATATCACATATAGACCCTGTTTGAGGCGTTCTACGTATCGACGAAAAGCTAAGATATTTTCTCAATTGAACTGGTTTCAGCACCATATATTGTGCCTAACTAGATTTTACATATTGCAACGTACGGGCATTTTTGCTAGTAAGATAAAAAAATCGATATCGTTTTCGTTTCATCTCTGTGGGATTTTAATTAATAACGAACTCTGTCCGGCTCGGCGTTTGGCCTTATGCGACCGGATGAACGTACGTACGTGCCCTGTACGTGTCCAACCCCAACCTTCTATACTTCTTGCCCGGCTGCGTACGACAGGTACGTAGGCGGTGGTGCCACAGAATCGTCAGAGATCAGATCGAATAACTAGACTAGTCTTCGTTTGCTAACGCGATGGCATCTGCGGCGGCACCAGCGATGATCCCGTCGATGATAACGATGACGACGACATCGCCTCCGCCGTGGTGCGATCTCCTACCGGAACTCCTGAACCAAATCCTCATCCTACTGGCGCCCGTAGATGTCGCTCGCTTCCGGGCAATCTGCCGCTCATGGCACTCCGCCGCGCGCCGGCACCACCAACCGCCACCGCCACCGCCACCGCCGTGGGTCGTGCTCCCCAATGGCTCCTTCTGTACAATCGGGGACAGCGGCGCCTTCTTCGACCGCATCGCGGGCCTTCCTGACAAGGTTACCTGCCTCGGCGCCAGCGGCTTTTGGCTCGCCCTCGACCGCACCGACGACGTCGTGCGGCGCACCAACAGGCGGCAGCGGCTGAGGCCTAGGAGCGACGTCAAGCACAAGCACAGCTATCTACTTTACAACATCTTTTCTGGTAGGACCGTGCCGATTCCTGAGCTGGATGGCATCGTCGGCCATGTCCCCGAGACATTCGAGATCCGCAAGGTGATCATGCGCTCCGACGACAGCCCTGAGGACCTCGTCGCCATCACCACCAGCAACCGGAGGTACCCAACAATCGTATGCCGCCCAGGGAAGGGTTGGTGTGTGGTGCTACCCCACCTAGACGTCTTCGATGTTGCTTTCTTCCACCGAGACAGCAGGCCGATGCTCTACGGGATCACGCCGGCCGAGGATCTAATTGCCTTTGACCTCACCGACAGCGAGGGTGAGGGCGACGACGGCAGCGGCAGCGGCAGCGGCAGCAGGCGCATTGTTTGCAAATTTAAGCGGGTCATCAAGCATCCGTTAGCTGATGGTGAAGAGGACCAATGGGGTTGGATGGACGACATTGACGACTACGAGGTACTATACAACGACGAAGACTACATGCGGGAGGATGGTGAGGCTTCAGACGGTGTGGATTTCGACCGAGATGAGGATGTGCCCTACCATGTCAAGGACGAGACAGGACCACCAGGCTCCTCGTTGAGTCGTGCAACGGCCAAGAGCTGCTCATGGTCAGGCACCAGCTGCAATCACCTCCGTTTGACGACCGATTCATTAGAAAGCTTGAGATCTTCAAGGCGGACCTCCATGCAGGTCAATGGGTTCCGGTCACCGGCGGTGGCGGCGTGTTAGCGGAAGGAGAGGCACTATTTCTCAGCCGATCATCCAGCAAAGCCACCCATGCGTATGGAGACATCATCAATGGTGGTTCCATATGCTTTGTGCAGATAGACCAAGTGTTCGACACTAGCTCATGGTCTCGCAGGCCGTTTAGAATCCCATGGCAGACAACACGAACGGCTGACAAGTGGCTCACATGGCTTTTCCCTCCCAAGCTCGTGGTTTAACGACCCAAGCTAGTCTAGGAAAAATTATTCCTCTTGTTTAACTTTTGTATAATTTGCTTTCTGTTTGTTCAAAAGATATTGGCCCTTGATATCTACTCCTATCATGTATGGTTGTTAATTTTATTTTGGAGCATTATACCAAAGTTATAAGTCAACGAGAGGTAGATGATCAGTACTTAATTCCAAAATATTTGGGACCGGGCTGTACCCAGATGGTGAGCTACGAGAGTGCTCGAGCTGCCGGCGCGGGTTCGATCCCTGATCGATACCCGCATTTCCCACCGGCACTGTGTGCCTAAATAAATTCCGCAGGTTGAAGCCTCTCACGCGTGAAGCCACAAAGGGACTGCGACGCACACGTCGCCTACGGAGCGGGACTCCGGTGATCTCTCAAGGGATGCGGTCTTCTAGGTCTGTGTATAGTTGTAGGTCTGTTGATGTATGTGTGGTGTGAGTGAGGTGTGAGTGCGTAGTGGTGTGAGTTAAGTACATGAACAGATACTACAGCTGTACCCAGATGAGAGGCGTTCAAAAAAAATTCCAAAATATTTATAAAACCAAATTGATAGTATGACCGTACATTCCAAAATAAATCTGACTATAAGTTGATAGGGAAGAGTATCAATATTTATAAAAACCAAATCGATGTTTTATGAAAATATATTTGAGAATAAATATAATGATAACGGCGTCTGGAATCATAAGTGTTAATTTTAATCAAATTTCAAATAGCTTGATTATTTGAGAATTAAACTAGACCCGCAATTATTTAATGACGGGTACTGTATACAAGCTATAACCACTATATTCCATTTATCGCTACTGCTCAGATCGACACTAAATCAGCGTGTATAGGGACTGTTTGATTTAACTAGATTCCCACAATATTAATCTATATATCTGAACGAGCACTTGTCTACATACATAGTCAAACGTCTGTAACAGATCTTAACAAGTGGTAATGAAAATACATTTTGTAGAGTAACCAAACAGTCATAATTTTTAACACTTGACGTGGAAAAAGAGGTCCTAGAGTTAGTCTATCATATTTTTATAACATTTTAAAAAATTATAAAAGTTTATAAATTTCAAATCAAACCCAAATGTGCCAAAATCCCCTCGCGCTGGGGCGAACGAAATCTGGAAAAATCGATGGAAAAGGTTAGGCCTCCTTGGGTAAGGGGTATTATTAGTGTGCACGTTTGAGATTTAAAAGCCAAACAGTTGCCGTGCATAGTACTATGTACTATCTAAGCGAGACGGTGGCACTCAGCTTATACTCTTTTCATCCTACTACACCTCCGTTCGGCTTTGTATGGCGCTGGCTAAATCAAATACAAGATACCTGGCGTCAAATAATAAAGAAAAACTGAGGGAATATAAAATAAACGCTATTTTAGTTTTGGCCACAAAGAGACTGGGCGGTACATGAGAACTCATATACTACAGATAAATAAATAAACACACCTCGTCAAGCTCAGGAGCTACACGGTCCTGCCAGAGAAGGGGTGGTAGAATAGATAGCTGTGTTTGCGGTTGACATCGCTCCTAGACTCAAAGGGGCCTGCAGCAGGATGCAAGCGGGTTTATTTGCGAACATTGTGGTACGTTATTTTTTTCTGTGAATAAATTTGTGGAAGAATAATTAGCTGTAATGTCCACAGATAATCCGCTTGCATTCTTTGGCCTGCTGTTGACGATAACACCGTTAGGAGCGGAGATAAAGAGGGGGCAGGCAGGGCCTTAGGAAAGAAAAAATGACCTCCGCCGAACACCGGCAGCCGGCAGGTAACATTGTCAGGAGGCTAGAAAATCTTGGTTAATTTGGCTCATATCTTTAATTTTTTTAGTTTGTTGAACTCTTGACTTGGCTTGTTTTTTTCTATATTTAATATATTGGTGCTTCTTCATTGAATGATTGATATATTACTTTCTACCGATCACATTTTATAACCATCCGTTGTCCATCGAATAGCTCCCTACAATGTCCGATGTAATTCAATCCATCATTCACATTTTACACAACCACAAAAATGAATGATGAAATGCAATTGCTCAGTCATATAGCAAAATTACATAACACAATACAAAACATTACATTGTAACGATGCATAGCAATTTTATTTAACAAAACAGACACAAACTACATACAAAACCATTTGATTGATGGATATCTGCAACTAACGAATAGTAAATCCATTAATATATAACTAGTAGTTTTTTCTATATTAAATATATAACATTACGCCCATCCATCGCTACTGCGCCCCGGAACGTCTCCTCAAATATGGATTGTTCCTTTACCACGAGGGCTGGAAGCAGATCGACTTTGCCATGCACATTAGGGGACTTAGAGGCGTGCCGGTGCTCTTCATTCCCGGCAATGGAGGAAGGTACAAGGAGGTGATCAAATATTGGCGTGGGATTGGCATCACCAGTTGTGCACAGCTCAGATTCGACATGAACTCCACACGAATCTAGCGAGAACTTTACATAGAATCGAATCCAGGTATGCAGTCTGGTTTGGGGTCCTATTCTCCTTCATACCTATTAATACATAGGGGTATTCCAGATGTCAAGAACACGTTGATCTCTGCAAAGAAATTGACAGTGATTTTTTTGACTGTGCGTGTTGTTCGGCGCTCCTCAAGACTCCTTGCTGTCAGGCGTTCCTCGGATTTCTTAATTGGATTAGACTTCTTAATTTAACTTCTATTATGCCCGTGAGTTGCTACGGGAGTCAATAAAATTTCAACATAATATATGTACATGTATTGTTAGGGAACAACACCGGACTTTGTAAATTCATTACAATATCATACAAGTTAGTTAACAACAAATTAACACAAATCCTAACGTTAGTCTATACACCACAATAGTTTAGTTATCTAAATCTCTGCACTACGAACAAATAAACACACTCATGAAACACATGTTTCAATAAAATTATATATTAACTATAGGCAAATTGTTCCGAATCTAGTTCTTCAATTTGGCAAACAAAAATATGATTGTTCAAACAAGTTTATGAGTACAAGGTGGTAAGAGGTGGAAAGTGGAAAAGGCGTAGAAATCTAGCCTAAGCCAGCTGGCCTTGAACATGAGCTCGATCGTTATGAGTACAAGGTGGTAAGAGCTAAGAGGTGGAAAGTGGAAAAGGCGTAGAAATCTAGACTAAGCCAGCCGGCCTTGAGCATGAGCTCCATCGTCTAGTTGTTCGGCAAATTCTTCCGTCCAACTTAGCCTTTATATTTCTCTTGTGCTAGCTTTCACTCATGGAACGAGACGAGTCAGATGCTCTAACCCCCTTCCTTGACCGCCATTAATTACTAATTAGCCAGCCTAGCCTTGCTTAGTGATCACCAAACCAGTGGGATCCCATGGAACTTACACAACCCCTGATGGTAATCCAAGGCCATTTTTTATGAAGCTTTGAGGTTCTGTTACCAACACAAATGCTCCTCAGGGCGTGCACTTATCTATCTAAAATGCCTAATCAATAGTTTCTTGAGGTGATCGATCGACTGAACAACATACAACTGGAGTTGCAACACCATGCAAATGGCAGCTTCAGAACTTAGACAATGAGCTTCCACGTGATTAAATTGTTTAGCCTCATAGCATGGAAGTAAATTCAGTACAAAAATTTGGATAAAAATTGCCCAACATCACCCATGAGTTGATTGTGCATGGAGACTCCAAATAAAAAAAATTCTATGTCGGTGCAAGTGGTAATGATTGTTTTGCCATACACATTGCTAGTATTTCTTTGGAAATGGAAATTTTTTATTTTTGACATTTTTAATAATGGAAAAAACAACATTTCGGCCTCAATCCTTAAGAGTGAGAATATCTAGCCAAGTTTTAGTTTTGACATATATTAACATCAAGATGAAAAGATTTGAAACTTGTTGATGTTCTTGGGTGAATCTAGTGCCTAAATCCCACATGACTAGGTTTCTTGAGTGGGTTTCAAGTGGTTCATGAATAGATATCGTGATCCACATAGACAGAGAGGGGAATCGGGAGTGAGAGTGAATGAGTGATTGTTCACCTTTGGGAGTGGATGAGGGATTGACTGGTGTCACTTGGGCAGCGGGGGTTCCCATGGTAGCGGCGAGCTGGATGTAGAGGGTGGCGGCGACCTTCTCTCCGCTCCCACGCCGAGGAGATTGGTCCTCTTGGGTTGCATGGCACGCGAGTAGACTATGACGAACGTTGATTTATGTGCCACTGCGGTTTTCTATTAATGGTGGTGTTGTGTGGAAGGGAGCCACAACTTAGGAGGTTATGGACCTCCCATCAAGGCCTAAGTTCATGATTCAGCTTGGTTAAGACGTCTTCTGACCAAGGCCTGAGATGAATTCCAACAAAACGCTCTTGGCTTCTGCATAACTAGTGCTGGACTCTGGTGAACCTCAAGCCTGAGCCTTCCACCGCAGCTCGGCTACTTACAAGTTCAAGTCTTTCGCTACACCATGCAAGTCTGTAGAAAGGTTAGGCCAATGCAGTGTCCGAAAAGTAAATGGGACTAGCTACTTTTCCATCCTGTTAGAGGTCACCTCCATAATACTTTGTGTTGGATTTTTTTTCATCGGGTTCTTTGGGCCAGGCCAGGATCTCTCGACTTCCCCACCTTCACCATCAAATGTAGGTGTAGCATCTCCCTTGCTGACAGTAGACTCACTGACAATATTCGAGTAACCATATGCATCCTAGCAGTGGTGTCGAAGACCACCACATGCAGCTAATAAGACCCGTGTGCGGTGCGCCTGTGTGGATTGCATGCAGCAGTATATAATACTATGCTTTCATCTTTGACAATCTAAAAAACTTTGCTGTGTTGTGTCGCCGCCCCAGCTGTCTGAGAGTTGCAGTGATCGAAAGACAAATCACTGGTAGCTACGATGCACGTTATTAGCTTTTGCTTGGATTGTTACACACATATGCATATGCAGACAGACAGACATAAGAATCAGTGTATATTGATTGCTTAAGAAACAATGAAACATTATAACACAAACTACTGTTAATACACGACTTATAATAACTTTGTATATTGTTCCAAAATAAACTTATCATCTGCATAGTAGAAGATACCAAGCAGGCCTAATATCTTTTCTTTTCTTTTCTTTTCTTTTTGAACAAAAAGAAAGCAAATGTACTAGCTATTATACCACCAGCTTTGGAGGGAAAAGCCATGTGAGCCACTTGTCATCTGCCCGTGTTCTTTGCCATGGCAATCTAAACGGCATGGAAACCCAGGAGGTGGTGTCAAACACTTTGTTGATCTCCACAGAGTATATGGAGCCCTCTTTCAAAGTATCTCCATATACCTGGATGGCTTTGCTGGATGATCGGCTGAGGAAGAGCGCCTCGCCATGGGCGAGCACATTACTGCCATTGCCACCGGTGACCGGAACCCATTTGCCTGCATCAAGGTCCGCCTTGAAGATGTCAAGCTTGCGAGTGAAGTCGGGCTCAAACGGAGGTGATTGCACTTTGTGCTTCACCATGAGCAGCTCTTGGCCGTTGTGTGACTCAACGAGGTACCTGGTGGTACTGATCATGTCCTTAGCTACATAGGGTACCTCTTCATCCTGCTCTATGTCTACACCCTCTGGAACCACGCCATCTCGCCCGTAGTCTTCGTCATCGTACACTATGTAGTAGCCGTCATTGTCAACAATGTCCTCTTCGCTGTCATCGCCGTCATCCGTATCCTCTTCACCGTCATCTAAGGAATTTCCAATGAGTGTCTTAAATTTGCATACGATGCGCCGCCTATTGCTGCTATTGTCGTCATCAACCTCATCATCAGCAAGGTCAAAGGCGATTAGTTCCTCGTCCGGCGTGATCCCATAAGCTTGTTGTCTCCGCGCAAGAAAGCAACTTCAAAGACATCTAGATCGAGAAGCACCCGTATCCAGCCCTTACCAGGCCGGCATACGATTATTGGATACCTCCGATCATTTGTAATCACAGCGACGAGGTCATCCTCAGGGCTGGCAGAGCGCTTGAGCACCTTGCGGACCTCGAACGTCTCGGGGACATCATTGCCGATGATGGCATCCAGCTCGGGGAGCGGCACGGTTTTGCCGGAGAAGGGGTTGTGAAGCAGGTAGCTGTGCTCGTGCTTGACATCACCCCTGGGCTCGAGCCAAGTGAAGTCGACGTCGTTGTACGTGTCCCAGTGGTTGGTGCGCCGAAACACATCGTCGGTGCGGTCGATGGCGAGCCAGTGGCCGGAGCCGCCGAGGCAGGTGACGCCCTTCTCGCCATCAGCTGGCAGGCCGGGGATGCGGTGGAAGAAGGCGCCGGCGTAGCCGACGGTGCAGAAAGAGCCATTGGGCATCACGATCCACGGCAGCTGCTGTTGCTCACGGAGGCCGTGCTGGCGAGCGGCGGAGTGCCATCCGCGGCAGACGGCCCGGAAGCGAGCCACATCGACGGGGTGCAGCTGGGCAAGGACTTGGCTCAGGAGTTCCGGCACAAGATCGGACCACGGAGGAGGCGACGTCGTCGTTGTTGAGGAGATCGCAGCTAGTGCCGCCGCCGCCGCAGCCATCGCCCGTTCCGAGCAGGACTTATCGATATAGACGATATATATATATATATATATATATATCTAGCTAGGCAGCAGAGGCCTGTTCGTGGCGGCGTATGTGTTGGACTTGGATACGTTTGCCCCGACGCGAGCCCGGAGTCCGGACTCCTGCCGACCGGTTCAATATAGTCAATATCACGCACAGCACACGCGAATGGCCGGAGAATAAAAATCGAATCCCTAAATATATACCAAGTGCGTATGAAAGCAATTGCTAGCTCTCAACAGTTATTAATATATGACGTTTTTTAATGTAATTTTGAACTAAAAAATGTTATATATTAATGGAAGAAGAGAGTAAATCTCGATGGACAATCACACGATTTTTCATTTGAATTTTGAGTTAGATGTATAAAGAGCTTATTGGAGGCGAGAGTGGATGAAACCACAAAATTCCCAGGTATATATATTCTTCATCCCTACCTATCGTCCCTTCCCTGGCAAAACACACCATCGAACAAAAACGTTCCACGGCTCATGCTTCAATTTTCAAAAAAGTGCTAACTCATCAATCATTTGCTCCCTTCCGACAGTGGTCATGCGTGTGTGCCAAGCACGTGCCTATTTAAAAAAAACGCCTTAGAAATAGAGAAATTCCATAGTTATTGCCAAATTGCGGAGAACAGGTTCAGCATCAGCTTGTCTATCTCGGTGTGCGCTCTACATGACAACGCATTAGAGACTATATATGATATTCAATCAAAATTTAATAATTACTTGAGTTGAAGCACACCTGGTTATTATAGAATTCAGTCCAAAGCTAAAATACTTGAGTAATTCATTCAGTTTATAAAATTTGTGCACTTGCACCTGGTTATCACCGGATTGCTTATGAACAAAATGATAGAAAGCCGCAACAAAATTAAGCAAAGAGCAAATTAGTTTTGTTTTCCTAGCGTGTCGCCATTAAACGACGAGCTTCGGAGGAAAAAGCCATGTGAAACACTTATCATCAATTGTTGGTCCTAACTCCCCCGGGATGCTAAACGGCTTGCAAGCCCTGGAGCTAGTGTCGAACGGCCGCCTCGTGTTCACGAAATATATGGATCCCTCTTTAATATCACCATACGCATGGATAGCCTTGCTTGATGATCGGCTAAGAAAGAGCGCCTCGCCTTGTGCTAGCACACTGCTGCCGTCGGTGACCGGAACCCATCTGCTTGCATTGAGATCCGCCCTGAAGATCTCAAGCTTGGAAATGTAGGCGGGTTCAAACACAGGCGATTGCACCCGGTGGTGCCTCACCATGAGCAGCTCTTGGCCGCTGCATGACACAACGAGGCGTCTGGTGGTGCTGATGGAGACATTGGGATAGTAGGGCACCTCCTCATCCTCCGTGAGATCCACACCATCTGGAACCTCGCCATTCTCATCGTCCTCGTAGTCTTCGTCATCGTATAGTACGTAGTAGTCGTCAATGTCATCCATCCAACTCCGTGGGTCATGTTCACCGTCAGCTAATGGATGCCTAATGACTCGCTTAATTTTGCAGACAATGCGCCTGCCGCTGCCATCGTCGTCGTCGTCATCGTCGCGCTTGGTCGTCTCGGTAAGGTCAAAGGCGATTAGGTCCTCGTTGGGCGTGATCCCGTAGAGCAGCTGCTTGTCCTTGTCGTCCCCGCCAAAGAAAGCAACTTCGAAGACGTCTAGGTTGGGAAGCACCCAACGACGGCCCTTCCCAGGCCGGCATACGATTATGGGATACCTCTTGTTGTTGGTGGTGACGGCGACGAGTCGGTCGTGCCCCTCATCAAGGCTGAGGGAGCACATGAGCACCTTGCGGATCTCGAACGTCTCAGGGAAATCATCGCCGATGATGGCGTCCACCTCAGGGAGCGGCACGGTATCACCGGAGAAGGGGTTGTGAAGCAGGTAGCTGTGCCTGTGCTTGACGTCGCCCCTGGGCTGGAGATAGTCGAGGGCGATCCAGCAGCCGGAGGCGCCGACACAGGTGACGTCCTTCTCCTCATCATCTGGCAGGCTGGGGATCCGGTGGAGGAAGAAGGTGTCGCCGCCGATGGTCCAGAAAGAGCCATTGGGCAGCACCATCCACGGCAGCTGCTGTTGTTGGACTTGGGCTTGCCGCGCCGCGGAGTGCCATGCGCGGCAGACGACCCGGAAGCGAGCCACATCGACGGGCTGCTGCAGCTGGGGGACAACTTGGCTCAGGAGTTCCGGTAGGAGATCGGACCAAGGACGAGGAGGCGACATCATCGTCGTTGTCGAGGAGATCGCTTCTAGCGGTGCTGCCGCCATCGCCCGTGTTCCGAGGACGAGGAAGACGAACAGGCGACAAGCTAATCTTTGTTATTTCATGGATGGACGTGCAATGGTGCGTGGCGCCCTCGATCGGCCAGCAATTAATTAAAGAATAGTAAAGCTGTACGCATACAGGCAGGAGGCCTGTTCCTGTCCGTGGCGTAGTATGTGTTGGACTTGGATTACATGTGTTCCGCGAGCCGGACTCATGCCGGCCAGTTCAGTTACCAGTCAGTCAAGGGATGAAAACGATCGGATCATCGGAAACAATCGGAAGAAAGCTAAAATTATTTGTAATTTTTTTTAAACAGAATCGACAACAATATTGCTAGAAACAAGTATGGTGCCCGATTGTCAGATAAATATTATTGTACGATTTAGCTCAGTGACGTGCCAAATTGCCAATATTTGGCAAACTAACAAGAATCTCTACATATTACATATGCCAAATCTAATAGTACAAGGTTCAAAACAATTAAACAATTCAAATTCATAAATATATTTATTGATTCACCATCCTATTATGCTCACATATAGATGGCCAAATAAACAAAATCTACCTCAAGGGACATAGTAGAAGTGCGCATGGTGGATGATGATTGATGGCATTGTATTGCAAATAGATTCTTAGACTACACTGCTAAAAATGGTATAATATCATCGGATAATTACCGCCAAAATACAGTAAAACCTGGAAATGATCGGAAACAGAAAAAACTATTTTCGTTTCCATTTTTTTTACCGTTATCCTTTCCATTTTTTCGGTTTCCATTACTGTTTTACCTAAAATCATGGTAAAACCTCGAAAACGAGACTCAGTAAACGAACTTTTTGGTTACGGCTTTCATCCCTAGTCAACATCACGCACTCTAGAGGTGGTAATAGGTCATGATTTAAATATTTTTTCACAATACAAATGAGTTTTTTATTTTAACTTAAAATAAATAGAAATATAATTTGACATTTTTACCTGGACACGCACAGCACATGCGAATGGCCGGAGAAAAAAGTTGTATTCCCAAATATGAAGTACATATGAAAGCAATTAGTATCATTTAATCAACCTCGACAATTATATGATTTTACATTTGAATTTTGGGTTAGGCAAAACACACCATCGAACGTTCCACGGCTCATGCATGCTTCTATTTTCAAAGTATGCTCATCAACCACCCCCTTCCTTAGGGTCTTGTAAAACTTATTTTAGAGTGGTGTTCTCTTCATGCAGAGCCAAAGCTCGCCTCTTTCCTCTTCTCAACTGTTGGTTGGATAACCCTTAGTCTCCTGTGCTGTAGCCCTTTCCTTCCTATTGTAAACTTGGTTTTCTTTAATATATTATTTTTTAGGGGAAAACCCCTCCGGGTTCGTAAATGAAAATCATTAGAAAGTTTCACGACACGATTATGGGTCAAATTGTAGCGAAATAAAGATCAAACACAAGTGTTCGTTCAAGGCTACCAATAGTTAGAGACGGTGGTTTTACTAGTGTTTTTTTTTCTTTTTTGACTGGCCATATGTGGCTAGCCTTTTTTATTCTCTTTTTTTTTGAACGAACGGCACGAGAATGTGTCCGTTTCTATTAATAAAGGAGAGAGTCAAACACCCATGTCAGGGGTACAAAGAAATTAAGTAACTATAGAGGGCGGCAAAAGCGTAAAAATGTGCTTAGCACCAGCAAGACCCCATAGCCTTGCTTTCTCCTTAATAGCTGCTAACAGGTCTGGCACCGACCTCTTTCTTCCTTGGAAAGTGCGGGCATTTCTCTCCAGACAAATTTGCCAAACGGCCAATAGCGTGTCCCTCTTTTTGGACCAGCGGAAGAGCCGGCCGTGAACCACCACTGCTTGACTGAGTCAGAGGCCGACCATGAAGTTGGAGCTAAGGAGCCAGTGGAGAGCCAAGATGCAAGTGCCTCCCAAATTCTCCTCGAGTAGCGACAGCCGATGATTAAGTGATGAGCTGTCTCAGAGTGTCGTCTACAAAGCGGGCAAGTAGGGTTATGTGGCCAACCATGAGCTGCAAGTCTGTCAGAGGTCCAGACTCGATTACGGATGATGAGCCAAGCGAAGAATTTGCACTTAGATGGTCCCCATGGGACTCCAGCTGCTCCAAAGGGCGTACTTGTGGAGTTCCGGCAGGAGATCGGACCACTGGGTAGGCGGCGGCGGCGTCGTTGTCGACGAGATCGCTGCAACAGCCGCCGCCATCGCCATCGCCCGCCTGCATGCAGCGAAGAGGACTGATCGATCGGTCCTCGATCAACTCGCTGCAACCACGTAGGAGTACCATTTGCATGCCCTTGATCGGTCAACCACGACCGCCGCGACGCTTATTTTCTACTCGTCTTCCTCCGGCGCGCTAATCGCGCAAACAAGAAGGAAACCTAGCCCTAGATGATGATACTAGTTGATAGTTGCATATTATTAGCCTTAGCATACATGGTAGTAGTGCACAATATGCTACAGTAGCCAATATCTTTTGAATGAACAAATAAAAGAAAATATATGCTACTGTGGTGCCCAAAATTAATTAAACCATAGGAAATTACTGTAGATGAAAAAAAAACTACTATATTGTTTACTTGTGCACGACGTCTGTCCTGGCCTTCATCAGTGACACGTACGTAGTCATCAGGTAACAACACCATCAGCGTTCATCGTGTTCCAACCAGGCCCGTCGATTGGCCAGCGCAAGTGGCGCGATGGAACAGGGCCACCAAAAAAAATTAGGATCTTCAAAATCAATACTAAAATAATACTAGTACACTTACTGGTTAAAATGTATTTTAGTTCATGTTTTTTAATTGTCATTTGTTTGCAATGTTCGCGTCTTAATTGTCATATCGTGTTCTAAATTTTGATTTATCTAGTTCTACCAACTCCATCATGGTCTGTTCACGTATATAATTTTCATCTTTTACTTTGATAACATAAATACATACTGTGTTTTTTTATGTTATAAAAACATATATTTAAATTATATAAAAAAATATTTTTAAATTATATGTTTTATAGAAGTATAATGTTCTAATTTGTGTATCGCACTGGGGCCTCAAAATCCTATGTACGGCCCTGGTTCCAACAGGTCACGTCATCCAGCTGATGCCGTCGACGCCGAGACAGGTCACGTCGTCGTCCTCAGCTCTGGCAAGATGTTGCCGCTGCCGTCGCCATTGCGCGGCAGACGGCCCGAGAGCTAGCGACGTCGGCGTAGTCCACACGGACGAGCACCTGGTGCAAGAGTTCCGGCAGAAGATCGGACCACGGCGGCGAAACCGATGCTGACGATGTCGTCGCCATCGTCGATCGCGTGGACTGTTGACGTCGGTGCAGGGGGATCCTTGGCTGGGCTAGCTGAAAACGAGGGAAGAAACGTGAAGAGAAACAAAAAAAAAATATTGAAGGAGTAGAGGGAAGAATATATTAATTCCTAGAGTTACCCTAAGTCAAACTATAGTAAATTTGAACTTTCAAAAAAATTTAGAAACAAGCACTCAACATTTATGGCATCAAATTAGTATCATTACTCGTTAGATCCATCTTAAAATATATTTTATAATATACATATTTAGAGGCATATATATATAGGTACTCTATTCTATAAAGTTGGTAAATTTTAAAAATAATTTGACCAGGGTCCAGGGATTATTAAACAGCAGCAGTGCAGCACTACACTACTTTTGTAACGGCGCCGTGATCCCGGCACACGGTTGGCTTCTTCCACGGTTGCCACACCCACCCAGACACCCAATCGCTACTCTACTCTGTTCACGCACACCACGATCCATGGCAGCCGCATATGCAGGAGGTTTGCCTGCCGCCAGATGTGACAAGAACGGCCATTCATGCAATTTCCCCGGATGTCTGGACAAGTGCATTGAGAAGATGCATTCAGTAATAGTACCTCTCTACATGTTGTCATTAGATGCTCTATGCGTAGTGATGCGCTATAGCTTCTACTGCCTGCTGTCTACTCTTCAAAGATTTTCGATCACATGGTACATCTAAAACCTTTTTTTTTTTTTTGGTTTTTTTAAAACCATTATAACATTCGTTTCATCTATCTTAACCTGCGTTCTGAAGAGTAAGCAGAATCTGCATTTCGTGCACCAAAACCAAAATGCGCACACAAATTAAACGCCGCAGCCACCAGATATTTCTAATGGGACATAATCAATGACTGGCGTGGTGGTGGTGTTGTGTTTTGTCCATGGTGATCTGTTTGTTGTTTGAAAAAAAAAAACATCCCCCATCATCATTAGGGGTGTAAGTACGACATTCTTAAACTGTTATGTATCATCAAGGTGTCAACAATCAGTCTGCACGTACTGCCAAATTGGTGCTTATTTATCTCCCCCATAGTTGACATGAATATGAAAATCGGAGAACCTTGTTTGCGGCCTGGCTAACTACTTTGACAGCTAGCTCAGCTCCTCGTCAATTACATGGCCTAACTGACTTTGTCCATTGTGCACAAGGTCCAACCTACGCTGATGGCTTTTGTCCAAATCCACAGCTCCCAATCAATCATCCAACTTCCATGAGTAAAATAGATGGCATTGGACTTGTGTGTGCCTAATTCCTGGCCTTTAATTTATCCAATCCAAGAAAAGGATAATCTGTGCATGGACAGTATGCATGGCAATGACAGGAGGAGATTCTAGGACGTACATGTGTGCTTGACAGATTTATTACTATATCTTTCTTCTTCAAATGAAAAAAAAAATCATTCTTTCAGTGCTACTAATCTAGTGTGTACATCATCCGGGACATGCCTCTGTTTCTTCAGGTTAAAAAAATATACTCCTATATTTGTGGAGCCTAATTGTATGTGCAGGTAAGTAGAGTTATTCAGAACTGAATGGCAAACCAAAATTTCATTGGGTTGTTCATACACGTCTGTCCAAAATACAGGCAAACGAAAGGTACAGGGATTATGAGCACGCTCTGAATTCAATTCAATTCTAAAAACACAGACAGCAAAGAGAATAAGCACAGCTATCTCCATGTAACATGTACAGTCAATTCATTCTTTTGTAAGCAAAAAACAGGTACAACTATACACTCCTGCCACTCATTAACAGGGATCACAAAACTGTCATTTCAGTCAAGAAATGGAGGCATAATAATGCAGATCGAAACGTACATAATTTAGAGGTGGGTTTAGCTGAGTTTGATCACCCAAACAATGCCGGAGCTTGTATAATCTCTGCTGCTGCAGTCTGCAGCTCATCCTTTCTTGGACTTGGAGTGGTTATTGCTACTACTGTAGGAAGGAGCCGAAGCAGAGGCGGTGCTCTGCTCGTCCCTGTGCACTCTGCTCTTGCCCTTGTGCGCCACGAACATGCGCTTGAGCGCGCGCATCATCACCACCAGCCCCGGCGGGCGCCGCCGCGAGCTCCTCGACGCGCCGAGGAGCGCGGCCGCCTGCGCACCAGCAGGGACCGTGTCCCCCGCGCGCTGCTCCTTACTCGTCGCCCTGTCGCCGGCGACGGACCGGCGGCGCGACACGTCGAGGGAGGAGCCGAGGAACAGCAGGCCGTCGTTCCGGCGGGCCGCCGCCGCCCCGTCGTGGTCGTTGAGGTCCTCCCAGAGGCTGTCCATCCGCTCCTCTTCCTCCTCCGCCTCGTCGTCGAAGCAGAAGCCCGCCGCCGCGTCGTAGTCGCTGAGCGCGGGGGAGCAGCACGCGCCTCCGTGGAGGAGATGCTGGCGGCGCGCGACGCGCCACGGCGACGCGGCGCAGTCGGCGGCGGAGAAGCTGCGGCGGATCGGGGAGGAGAGCAGCCAGGCGGGCGGGGACGAGGACGCGGACGCCGAGCAGGGCGGGTGGTGGAACTTGAAGTCCTTGCCGAAGAGGACCTGCTGCGGCTGCGGCGGCGTGGGGAACGTGAACTCCGCCTCGCCGTCGACGTCTTCTTGCTCCTGGTGCCCCGCCATGGCGTCGGGCGGCACCGGCACGGCCATGGCGCACTAGCTCTGGCAAGCTGGCCTCGGGATTTTGGAAGGAATCGCTAGCTGCTGCGCTGGCCGAATGGAATCTTCCGCCTTTTTGTGTGGATTACGCCTCCTTCCTCGTCGTCGCCGCCGGGATGGGATTTCTTGGGCTGGCTGCGAGCGAGATCAGAGGAGTAGTAAGATTTATGCAAGCTACCACACCTTGCACCCTATTGGGTTGGGTTGCTGTGGATGATACGACATGGAACGACGAATGACGCAGCCGCGGCCGCTGATCCCGCGCTTAATCTAACAGCGAAATCTGGGTGCCTCGTAGACGTTAGATCCGTGACGAACGGCCTGGACTAACATAGGGGATCTAGATGATGACATGAATTTTCTTTATACAGTACTATATATGGCAGTAGGTTTATATGGAGCATGATTTCAATGCCATTTCCAACATAGAATGTGAAATGTGGGATGTACCGTCATTATTAGGGGTAATGTTTGAATTATACACTACTAACTGACATATATGCTTTGCTATGAAACTATAGTTAATAATTAATATATGCATTGTTACACTTTTCAAATATATATGGAAGAAAATTATTGTGGCAGTGGAACTTATTGTACAGGGGATGCTGCTTGATACCCATGGCTAAATGAACTTTAGCTACTCAAGTTTATTAGTCAATTTATATCCAGACATGCAACTAATGCAGGGGCAAACTTTTCTTTGGACTAAACTTTATTTTCAGTAGTCCCAAAAATGAGCTAAGTTTTCTAGGAAAATCGAGAAAAGTCAAACGTGCTCCCTCTCACAGCCATATACCAGATTGTGGCTTGCACACACAGCCATTGTCATTAGGACCTTATGTGTTGTGTCGTCAACTCACAAAAATCCACTTTTGAGTTAGTTGCACTCAGACTACCTCTCCAATATATAACAATTCCAAATAAAGGCCTCGTGACGTAATCTGGCACCTTAACATTAGCTTTTTATTTGACGTAAGTAAACTAAAATGGATTTATATTTATAGAAATAATATATTTGGCCAGAACACATGAACCATCAAGATGCATATTGCAATGTGGGAAGTTAAGTTATTAGTTTATTATTAGTTTGCACTTAATTCGTGTCCTCCGATCCCTCTGGTGAACGCATTCATATCATCAGATGCACGCATCCTTGTACTGCAACTAATCATCGATCAGTAGTCACTGATTGCTATTTGCTGATGATGAGGCTAGCTGAAGCTGAAGTTTACCAACCGATGGACCTGATCATCGTCTCTGGTCGTCAACAGCTGTGTTACAGTGGTGGGTAAGAGGGTGCGTCTGGTGTGCGTGCGTTGACTCCACTGCAACAGCCAACAGGAAGCGAGCGATATATCAGACAGAGCTGAGCCTAGGTACAGTACAGAAAATTAAGCTGGGGTCCAACCGTACCGAATTTCAGTTAACCACAACGCATTGTGCATGCATGTTGTTTTAGAGTGGTGGTTAGTTATAAGTAGGCGTGTAGCCGCCGCATCAATGTCAAATTGTCAATGTGTATGCATTTTTTGGAATATATTTGCCTGAGGTCTTGCATTCCACCTAGCTCATGCTTTGGACTAGCAGCAAGGAAGATCGAGTTGGACTTTGCCCTACCATTTAATTGTACCTAATTCGTTTGGACGAATGTGTGTACGTGTTGCCTACCGCCTTCAAATTCTTGCGTACACAGTACAGAACGTACTACCTCCATATGTACACAGCAGCTAGGAAGCAGAGAAAAGGATTAATTTGCCCCTAGCTGCTTCGATTCATACACCTCAATCAGGTGGACATCTATATATTCACATAAATCGGTTGCTTTAATTATATGAGTATATGTGTCTGTCCTGTGTGAATCGTAAAAAAAAAGTATATTGGTTTAATAATTCTAAAATAAAAAGGGTGTGATGGTTACTTTATTGGGCCATGTTATTTTATTATTTTATATTTGTTTGGTATACGAAGAATTTGTTTGTTTTAGAAAAATTGTTGAATCGGCCCACCGCCCCACCCTTGCTTTTGTGCAGAATCCATGGCGTAGAAAACTAGCAGGCTGGGTCCGTTGGGCCAAGATGGTATGTGGAGAAGATAGTGTCCGGGTACGGTGCGAGAGGCAATGCAGGGCCCATCTTCTGACTCTTAAAGCCCATTCTGATGCAGATATTATTTATCCATTTTTCAGGAAATGTCTAGTTGGACTATGTTGACCAAGCTGCGAATTGACCTTTGTTTTGGGTTATTCTTGCGAGGACAGCTACTCCTAGAAACTGATTTTGTTTGTACTACTACTAGATATATTGCGTTTTTTAAAGGAAAAAAAAAAGACTCAATTCCATTGATTCGTCGACCGTCATGGTTTGGTACACTAGCTTGTGGTTGGTGGAGTAGTTGTGATAAATAAATATCCGTGTTTTATCATTACCGTGCGTATAAAAACAGATTAAAAAAAATCTTTCTGTAATACTATATCTATTGCAGTCGTCACTGAATCTGAATGTAGTTATATTAAAGAGTTATATGAAACCGGGGGAACTTCTGACCGAAATTCATGATCTGATTTAATTGGCTTGTTCCCGTGAAGGGAAAGCACAGGGCGGGCAGGCAGGCACGAGGCGTTGGCCGTTCGTGATTAACTAAATTTTGCGGTTGCGTTGCGACACATGCATCCGATCCCATCCACGGTTTCCGTTGCTTCGATTGCTTGACGCAACAACATTTCCATTTGGAGTTGCAGACAGATGAATGGAAGATGGACGAGATGGCACTTGCAGCAGCAGTTGATTATTTTTCTTTTCAAGGAGGAAATATGAATGCATGCCTGCCCTGCCCATGGAAGAAATGGAATGGACGAAGTACTGACGAAGCAGCAGAGCAATCTCCGGGCGTGCACGCGCATTCGTTCACGCATTCCACGCACGTCCTCATCATCATCTTCTCCGTCAGTCCATCACCAGCAGGGGGCAGACAGCCAAGTGTTTTATTTCATTCCTTGACGCGTTCCCCAACCTCCCCTCCTTCCGGGCTTCCTCCTCCATGAGTCGTCACACAGACAGGTTCGCTGGCTGGCTGCACATACATACAATCCGCCCAGAGAAGCAATCAACCAAAACCGACCAACCAATATACTTATATATCGATCGATCCTCAGAACGAATTGTGCAGCAGACCAGCAGTTGATCTCTCTCCCATTTCCTTCATCGATCTTCCGTTGATCGATTCCTCCATTTTTTTTCTCATCCATCCACCGTGTTCTTGGATCCAACAACACGCACCAGCACCGATCCATCACCATGTCATCCCCCTCCGTTTCCTCCTCCTCGCTCCGGCAGAGGCCAGCAGCAGCAACAACATCCGCCGAGCAGCAGCAGCCAGAGACACCACAGCCACAGCAGCAGCAGGACGACGACGACGAGCAGCAACAGCAAGTACTACAAGACCAACAGCAACAGCAACAACCCTCGGCGCTGTCGCAGGCGCTGACCTCGACGGCGAACCTTGCGAACCTGCTGCCGACGGGCACGCTGCTGGCCTTCAACCTCCTCTCGCCCACCTTCACCAACCACGGCGCCTGCGACGCCACCACGGCGCTGCTCACGCGGGGGCTCCTGGCCCTCCTCGCCCTCTCCTGCGCGCTCGCCTCCTTCACCGACTCGCTCCGGGCGCCCGACGGCCGCGTCTACTACGGCGTCGCCACGCCGCGGGGCCTCTGGCTCCTCGACTACCCGCCCGGCGCGCCGCCGCCGCCGGACACGGCGAGGTACAGGCTCGCCTTCATCGACTTCGTCCACGCCGCGCTCTCGCTCGCCGTGTTCGGGGTCGTCGCCGCCAGGGACAAGAACGTCGTCGGGTGCTTCTTGGGGCCTAACCCCGGCAGGGAGACGGCCGAGGTGCTCGACATCCTGCCGCTCGGCGTCGGCGTGCTCTGCAGCCTCCTCTTCGTCGCATTCCCCACCAGGCGCCACGGCATCGGATACCCCGTCACCAATCATTCTTCCTAGTCATTCATACATGCTGATGATTGTTCATCGATTGGCTACTCCAATCATGCATCGCCCACCAATTTTTATTATTATTAATTGGGCTAGCTAGTGTTGATTGGTTCTTCAATTCAGTTGACCTTATTTTAATTCCAGAGAAGAGAAATGCATATGCACTGCTTGTACTCAGTCAGGCCATGTAGTATGTAATAACTGACTCGATCAAATTATACAGAGATTTCCTTTCCATTTGGTTGCTACGTACACAGGGGGTATACATATACTACTACATATATGTGCTAGCTGTTTGGTGACGTTTGTCAATCACGCAATCAATCTTGGCTTGGGGACTAGGAAGAGCTTCTCCTTCCTGCGCACGGTCAACCCAAACACCTCCGTCATGTCGACGTCCTCCTTGGACATCCCCGGCGGCAGCTCCCAGTCGAAACGGTAGACGAGGTTCGCCAGCATGATCTCGAGAATGGCCGCTCCAGCATGGATCCCTGGACACATCCTTCGTCCAGACCCGAACGGCAAGTAGTGGAAATCATCCTTACCGCCCTTGGGATCAACATCACTATCGTCAGCACCACCGTCCATGGCGATGAATCTCTCCGGCATGAACTCATCTGCGTCGTCCCCCCAGTAGCTGCTGAGCCTGCCGATCGCCCAGACATTGACGATGGTTCGTGTTCCGGCTGGGATCGTGTAGCCGTCGATGTCGCAGTCGTCTATGGACTATGGAGAGGTGAGGAATGAGGAGGGGACCCGGTGGGTGCAGCCGGAGCGTCTCCTTGATCACGGCCTTCAGATACGTCTTGTCGCTGGTTGCCAGGTCACTCTCGCTGACCACCATTATCTCCTGCCCCTGCTTGCTTATTGCAGGCACGCTCCTCCTCACCTCGTCCTGTAGCTTCGCCATGATATGTGGCTTCCGCATCAGCTCCGCCATGGCAAACTCTAGAACCAGGTACGATGTGTCTGTGCCCGCTTCAAATATGTCCTATAATATAATATAGTAAAAAAATCATCAATATATACACTATAACCATTAGTAGTCCATCAACCTGTGTTCTGGCACGGATTAGACTTTTAGGAATTAAACATTGATAAGTAACTTTATTATATATATCTACTTTTTTCATTTAAACTTTTTTTATGACAACGATATGTTTGTAGTCTAGAGTTTAGATACTATTATTCTATTGTATCTTTAATAACATTAGATGTGATTATTTTAATTCGTACTTTATAATGGAATGGTGGGTAATTCGTATATAAATTTAGGTGTTATATTAATTCAGATTTCATAATATGGCATGGTGGGTAATTATATACAAATTTAGGGAGGTTATTTTATTCATATTTTATAATGGCATGGTGGATAATTCATATACAAATTTAGGATGTTATTTTAATCCATCTTTCATAGTGGCATATTGGGTAATTTGTATGCAAATTTAAGCAATTATTTTAACTTATCTTTATTAACATGGTGGGTAATTTTTTATTAAAAATATAATAGATGGGATCGAATGTCTACTATTAATAGACCTATCTTATGGCTGACTAGATGTCTCTGTTTTACATGAAAATTTTTAAAATATATATTTTTTTCAAGCGTGTCCGGCAAAGCGGAGGCAAAAGAAAAGGTATCCAAAGTAAGAGACTTTTTATGGTGGTTGGAACGGTACCCACCAGTACTAGACGGTACTAGGCGGTACATATTCTTTTTTATTTTTTATAGCCGAATTATTTAAAAAATTAAAATAAATGACGAAAGGGTATTATGGTAATCTGTTCCCACGTTCACAACCCACAGGTCCGCAGTCCGCTCCCCCGGTCGAGCGACCAGCAGCACGGATGCGCCGCCCCAGCGCTCCCGCTGCGACGCCGCTCCCCGATTGCCCCGCCGCTCCCTGCTCCCCCAGCCCGCGCGCCGCCTCTACGCCGCGCGCCGCCCCGCCGTCTCCTTGCCCCGGCCTCCCGCGCCGGCCGGCCTCGGATCGTCATCACGGCAGCCGCCGAGCGGCAGCCGTCGCTCGTGCCGGCCCCATCCGGGCGCGCCGCTCCGGGCCCGCCTCAGCCGGAGCGCCGCCACATGCCTCCCTGCGACGCCCCACCCCGCGCCTCCCTGCTTCCCGCGCCGCTCCGGGGCCGCCTCAGCCGGAGCGCTGCCACGCGCCTCCCTGCGACGCCCCACCCCGCGCCTCCCTGCTTCCCGCGCTGCATCCGCGCCGCCCGTCGCGCAGTCGCTTTGCTCCTCGCGCCCCCCTGCACGCCGCGCCACACGACTGCCTTCGCGCAGTCTCTCCGGCAGGCCGGCGCAGTGCCTCCTCGCCCGCGGCGGCGACGCAGCATCCCCCGTTGCCTGCCCGCCGGCTGCCGCAAGGCCGCCGGTCGCTTGGGCATGCCGGAGGTGCCTGGAGGGGCAGTGGCGGCCGGCTTCCTTGGATCCGCAGGAGCGGGGCCGCCTTGCAGCTGCCGCACCGCCGTGGATGAGCCGCCGCCGCGCCGTGGCGCCTAGGCCGCCGCCGAGCACCCGCGTGGCCGTCGCGAGCCCCCGCGGCCGGCGCCGCTCGGTCGCCGTCGCCCCGTGGCGTCTAGAGTGGCGGCCGGATTCCTTGGATCCGCAGGAGCGGGGCCGCCTTGCAGCTGCCGCACCGCCGTGGATGAGCCGCCGCCGCGCCGTGGCGCCTAGGCCGCCGCTGAGCACTCGCGTGGCCGTCGCGAGCCCCCGCGGCCGGCGCCGCTTGGTCGCCGTCGCCCCGTGGCGTCTAGATGCCGCCGCCGAGCCCCCGCGTGGCAGTCGCGAGCCATTGGTGCGCGGAGGTGGCCGATCCGTTTCTAGGGGAGGTAGGTTGCTGGTTTTGGTGACACGGGCAGGCTCCGGCGACAGAGATACGATTCCGGCCGGCGGACGGGACGGACCGCGGCCGCAGGAACATGGAGGGTCTGAGCATCGGGTGGTGTCGGGTTGTAGATAATGCCCCCCTGCTTTTACTTTTTTGCCCTTTCTTGAATTTACAAAATTAAAAGAATTTTTTATACCGGTCCCACTATTTTATGTACCGGGCCTACTAATTTTTGTACCAGCCCCACCTATTTTGTTCCGTCTGATACCGATACCGTGGCACCGCCTATTTTTAAACCGTTAGATCTCGTTTAATGGACGGTTCTCATTTTTTTCAACCGCCGTAAAAATTGTCCCAAAGTAATAGGAAGACTAGTACACGTTGATAACGTGACATTAACGACACTCACTATCAAGATGGCCTTCATATGGTCCTTAGTGAGCCCATACTCGTGCTGCAGCGAGAGCAACACGTCGATGAAGTCGGTGTCGTCTTCCTGCACGGCGCCGTCGTCGTCGTCCACGCGCCGCGCTTCACGGGCTACGTGGTCGTCGATGAGCCCGTGGAGGAGCTGATCCCACCTCCTGCTGACCCTCCTGGCCTTTGCGCAGACGACCCTGCTCACAAGCTCCAACCTCGCCAGCGCCGGGAAGTAGTCCTCGAGGTTGAACCCGCCGAGCAGCGCGGCGTCGGTGGCGATGAGCTCCCGGAACAGCTTGTTCCGGCCCTCCTCGCGGGAGAACTTGCCGGAGACGGCGCGGCAGACGAGGTCGTTGGTGAAGTCCTGCAGCAGCTCGCTCATGTCCACGACGGCGGCGGCGCCCTGATCGGCGGCCGCCCCGGCGAGCTTGGCCATGGCCAGGCCCACCTCCTCCTCCCGCGCCGCGCGGAACGACCGCACCTTCTTGGAGCTAAGGAGGTGCACGGCGACCAGCTTCCGGACCTTGCGGAAGTGGTCGCCGTAAGGTGCTTGGCAGGAGTCGGACTGGCCGTAGGTGATGATGCCGGCGACCATGGACTGGGGCCGCGACGCGAACGCGTGGTCGTGCGTGCGCAGGATCGCCTCGGCGGCGCGCGGCGACGAGGCCACCAGCGTCGGCACGGCGCCCAGGCGGAGGAGCATCAGGTCCGGCCCGTGCTTGGCGGCGAGGGCCTCCAGGGAGACGTGCGGGAGAGCGCCGATGAGATGGAGATGCCCGATGACGGGGAGCTTGTGCGGCGGCGAAGGCAGCCTGCTCAGCGGCCTGTCGTCGTCGTCTCTAGACATGGTTGATGGTGATGATGATGCAGAGAAGAAGAAGCGGCGGATTAGTAGTGGCAGCAGCGACAAGGAGAAGAGCGAGGCGAGGATGAAGCAGAGTGCTCGTGGATTTTCATGGAGATGGAGATGCAGCAGTTCACGAAGCACTGCTTGAGCTGCCATTTTTTTCCTGCAAGTTTATCTGACCGTGCTGCTGCTTGAATATGAACTCGTGGCTCGTGCTAGCCTTTTTATAGCCAAAAAAAAACACTGAAAGGATGGCGTGTTGGCACATGGCACCAGCAAGTTATGTTTTCTTTCATCCAATGTCGGCCCAATAGGCCCAGTACATCCGTTTATCTGTTTCTATATTTCTTATTTTTAAAAATAGCGAAATTTGTGTGACCATGCATGAGAATTTTTTTTCACCCTTGTGGTATTTGACCCGTGCAAAAAATTCTAGGTTCAGAAAGAATTGCTCTAGATACACAAGAAAATGGTCTAGGTCAAAAAGAAATTGTTCAAACTTCACATGAAAATGTTTCAACTCCATAACAAAAATGTTCTAGCTACAAAGAATTTGTTCTAGCTTCATAAGAGAAATATTCCTGTTTAATGAGAAAAATATTCTAGGTTCATAAGAAAAATATTCCAGTAAACACATGAGAAGTATTCTGAGTCAAATGATTATAGATAATGATTCAGGTGTATGGAACTAATTATTCTATTATACCTTGGATGGAGACAAAAGCTTTGATGAAATAGAGAAGTGCCCACCCACGACATGAATAATGGGCCAACAACAACAAGCCTTTTAATCCCAAGCAAGTTAGGATAGGCTAGAGTTGAAACCCAAACTAAACAGCTAGAAACGAGAAAAGTTTTTTTTTTTTTGAAAATGTTGCTTTCAACCAGAAAACAAGGGTTTTAAAAGATTTGTGAGAAGCACTTAGAAGAGCCTAGTCAAGGCTCGGGTACGTGGATAGCTGCTTTTCAAACAGCTCTATCCAATGCTAACTCTCTAACTATATTCCAATCTCTTAGGTCTCTCTTAACTGTCTCCTTCCATGTCAAATTTGGCCTTCCCCTGCCTCTTTTCACATCATTGTTCCGCATTATGGTGCCGCTATGCATTGGTGCCTCTGAAGGTCTTCGTTGTCCAAACCATCTTAGCAGGACAAACATGAATGAAGGAATAATGGGCCAGAAGAAGAAGAGCGCTCGGGGAGGTGCTGCTTTTCTTCCTAGCAGGGATAATGCGGCAGCTCGCGTATGCTTCATGTTCCAAACTTCCAATTTGCTGGAATATACTCCTAACTTGGTGGTGCATGCTTCTTATAGCCAAATAAAAAAAGTTGGGCCCAAGGAAATGAAATCAGGTGAAATTGAGAGGAAACGAAAGGGGAGCGAAGAGGGGTGGGGGGAGGGGGTGGGGGGGGGGGGCGCTCATCCCCTCCGCCTAGGTGGACCCAGCATCCGTCCACCCACCCCCTCCTCATTTTAATTTTTTTTGTTATTGGATTTAATTTCTGGTTTGGCCCATATCTAATTTAAATTCGGCCCAATTTATATTTCAAAAAAATAATATTTTGTATTTTAAAAAATATTTTAAGTATGAAATACTGATATTCTACGCGAACCAAGAAAATATTCTGATCTCTATATTGAAATATTCAAACTTCATATGAAAAATATTCTGTTTTTACGGAAAAATATTTTCAAATTCACAAAAAAAATAATATTCTACTTAGAAAAAAATAAGAAATATTCTAACTTTGAGAATGAAATATAATACCTTGACAGGATGATTATTCTAGTAAAAATATAGTTAAATAATATTCCACCTTCACAAAAGAAATATTTCTACTTCATAGTAAAATAAAAAAATATTCTATCTTCATGAATTAAATATTCCACGATCGTAAAAACAATATTCTATCTTTGGAATGATAATATTATTTGTATTGAAAAAATTATAAAACATAACAAATAATAATAATATATATATTTTTTGAAAACGGATAAAAGATAGAAAAAATACAAATTATATGCTGGTTTACCCTAGAGATATCTTCTATATCTATTGTCTGATTTGCTAAATATAACCAATTACATGTTGGTTTACCCTAGAGATATCATGCATTTATGGAATCACAACTACTAGTCCAGTCAGTCGTGGAACAAAATCAAAATTAATTTACGGTGAGAACAACTTCACCAAGTCACTATCTTGTTGCTGCTGCGTAGTGCTGGGTGCTGACCGTTGTTTCGATTGGGAGCTGTCACCGGGAGTGTCAAAGGAGGACATCAACATGACGGAGGTGTTTGGATTGACGGTGCACAGGAAGGAGAAGCTATTCCTAGCTAGCCCGTAGTCACCATTGATGCCATGAGATCCTCATACTCTGGGTCATCAACTGCTACAAAGAAGGGAGCAAAATTTTGAAATTAGTACCATGAGTTAATATCATACCAAAAAAAATGGTCCTTCAAATTTGAATACCCAAGTTTAAAATCCTGCGCCCACCATTGATGCCATGAGATCCTCATACTCTGGGTCAGCGTCTGTTCTCTGAGCTGCCATTGGTGCCAAAGGGTCGTAGATTGGATTCCCGCCCTGCCTGTTTCTACTTGCAAACATATTCTGTTGTGGTGATGGCCTCAACTGAAATGAGCGAGAATGCGGCAAGAAACTCGAGGGATTTGATGGTGCTGGCATCGGAGGCCCTTGTATTGCTGGACGGATCCCTAGGAACCCTGCAGATAACTCGAGAGGAGATGGATTCCTGGGGAAGGCTCCAAGGAAGTGTGGACCTCACCTGGAGCATGCATCCGTGCCGGACCCATCATATTCTTGGGCCTAGAATCGGAAGGCCTTTGGAAGCCTTGATTGGGGTTTTGATTGCCAGGATAGAGGAATGGTGCACCAGGATGAAGGGCCTTGTGTTCCCATTTGACTGCCTGAAGGAGCAGGTGATACAACAGGCCGAACTGTAAAATCACCAGAAACTGGGCGTGGAGGTCTCAGAGTGGCTATTTTGGTGCCTGACTGCAGCTTGTGCTTGCAGGACCTGAGGCAGGTGGGCAGGAAGATGCAATTGATTGAGGCACCATGCCAGGAGCTGATCCAACTTGAGAGAAAGCTGGAGGTAGGCCTCTCACTTGCTCAGGCGTCGAGACCACTTGAATGGAAAGTGGGTAAGGTGACTGCGCTGATGCCCCACCAGGAAATATGCAATTGAGGAAGGACCTTGAGGCACAACAATTGTAGGAAAAGTCTGAGTTCCACCAGAAGGCCTAGAAAGCAATGTTGCTGAAGTGAAATTTGCTACTGGTGGATGCTGGCCGTGGTACATGGTGTGTGTATTTGATGGAGGTGGCAATACAGTGGGACCTTGAGGTGGAGTTGCACCAAGAGGAGAAACAGAAATAAGGTCTTACTGGCATAAAAGTCGGTGAAGCTTTGCAGAGGCCTCTGAGAATGCAGATGCATGGGGTATTTGGAGGGGCCTAACAGGCGGTATCACTCAGGAAGTGAGGAAGATTGTGTCATTTGTGGGCTTACAATTGCAGGTGGTTGACCAAAGGAAGGCATAAGTAAAGGGGTGGTGTCTCCTCGTAGGTGACTGATGAAATTCAATCCATCAGTCACATATCAAAATTACATAACACAATACAAAAAGTTACAGTGCAATAATTATATATATTTATATATATTGTAATTTAACAAAACAGACACAAAACATATAAAAAACAATTTGATCGATGGATAGACAAATATCAAGCGACTGAAGAGGAGTAAATCTGTAAATAAAGAGCATTACAAACCAAACTAGGGGCCATGATCTCTGGCGTGCATGGGCAATCAAGTGCCATCACAAACGCCCATGGGCTCCCATCCCATGTGAACTCAGACTCAACGGATGTCATAGCACCAGCTGCGCACAACGGAACAAACCAGCCATGCACACACCTAAAAATTGCTATTCCTAGCAAGGAGCTAAACCATGCTTGAAACGAGACGAATGGTGCACAAGGATTACTCAACATCGTGGCTCGAAGAACTGCTTGAAACCATGTAAATCTTCTTCTTGTAAATCATGGATCACTTTCCAGTTTTGGCGTTGCCATGCTCTCTATCTTCAACTATTAAGGATAGCGAGTACAACTGATTATCCATCTCATGCTCTATTTGAGGAGGTATTTTGCTGGGGTCTCTGCATTTTATCTTTACTCTGATCATTCTGAAGGATAGGGCAAGCGAATCCACATCCACTAACCTCCCAAGAGATGAAGCTATACAGTTGATTGTCCACCCATCCACCCACTTAGGAGGAACTCCCTTGATCTGAACCCAAGTATCCTGCAACTGCCTTTGCTCGCAGTCACCATCCCAGTCGCTAAGAACAGCGTCGACATGTCCTCCGTTAAGGTTCCTAAGGCCAACACTTGCCTTACGAGCTATGAGCGGGCCGAACCGGTCCGCGCTAAATTCCTTTGTGGGGCCGGGGGGAGGCGCCCTGATCAGGTACCTTGGAGATCCATCAAATCTAGGTTTATCCAATCTACGTACCGCCCATGATGGCCATGACCGGCGTTTCTCATACATCTCTACAAGACTCTTACGGATACCTGCCTCGTCAATGTCACCCTTCACAATAGTCAGAACCCAACAATTAGGCAGGTGCTTGGATCTCTCCTCGCTTGCCTCCACATCAACATGATAGAAACCTAGACCCTCGCTGGCGCTCCCGAAAAGGTGTGCAGCTCTTTTCCCACGCGACAACTCCGTGGATGCCCTCAAGGCGGTTGCGGCCATGGCTTTCGCTGCTGCCAGTGCCAGATCCGGTTCCACTTCCACCGCCATGCCATCAACTGGTGGCATTCCCCTGCTGGTGCTGGCCTCCTCATCGTGCCTCGCCTTCACGAAGGGCGCCAGGGTGATCCCATTCTCATCGGCGATCTTCTTCAGCGCCTTCTTCAGGCTCTCCGGGCTCGGCTGCTTGGTCGACAGCATGCTCGAGAGCTGTACGTTGGGTTAATTGGTTATGTTAATAATTTTATTTGTTACGTACTAGTCAAGAGACGGACGAATGGAGTGGAATATTGCTGGGTTGGGTACGGTTGGGAGAGTCATCTCACTCACCTTGGGATTGACCTTGCCGCCGCTGGAGTTGTTTGACGCGGCGTTGACGAACTCCGTGCCGAACATGTTGGCAAACATGACCGTCAGATCCGTCAGGTCCTTCTCCCTGCTGGCGGTGTCCACCCTGCTGGCGGCGTACACAAGCCCCGCCACCGCCTCCTGCAGCTCCCTGGGGAACTTGCTGATGCTGTCACTGCCGACGAGCTCGGCGCTCTCGGCAATGAGGCGGTTGCAATAGTTGTCGAGGTCGGTGAGCGCGTAGAGCTTGTTCTTCCCCAGAACGATGTCCTTTGCGCGCTCCAGCGCAGCGTCCTGTTGTCTTTCGGAGAGCCGTTTCTTGACGTCCTCGCTCGCCTGCTGCAGCAGCGCCGTCTGTTTCTTCCTCGTCCTATCCAGGCGCTTCCCCTCCAGCTTCAGCAGCTTCTTGAGCTCCGTCTGCTGCTGCTGCTGCTTGTTCAACAGCTGCCGAATGTTCTTCATGGCTGGCTAAGTATGGGAAGTAGGACGATACGCTTACTTGCTTTGCTTGTGGACGAGCGCGCGAGCGAGGGCTTAATTTAAAGAACGTCGGGGCGGACGCGTGCGATCCAAGGGCAAAAGTTTAGCCATTATAAACTTTATTAGCAAACTACTAAAGTGACGTGGGAGTATTAGACTAACATTCACTACTAAAGTGGCTGAAACTTTTCTATAAACAAGGAAAGACAAAATAACCTTTTGTCCAAAATTGTATCCCCACTCGGCCATTAATATATACAGTCCATCAACCCGTGCGTCTCACGGGTTAGTCTCAAAGCACACACGTTTTATTATGTGTATATCAAAATATGGATAATTTTAATATAAAATTAAGTAGTTATTTTAAATATATTATCATAACAATTAAATATGGTTAATTTAGATATAACCTTGGGAGGTCATTTTATATGATTTTTACCATAGCATATACAATTTAATTAAGACTTAACTATTTTTATAATTGTGCATGTGTGTAATTATTTAAAAAAGGTCATATCTAATCACTATTAATATTTTAATCTATCTGATTAATGGTTAGATGTTTTTAATTGTTATGGGAGTTATTTTAGGTTATCCATACAATTGATACTATTGCATTGTAGAAGCCGCTAAATTGATGGCCGGATATTTTATTTTTTTTGAGAATTTCTGAAATTTATCTATTTTTCTAGAACGCCTCGTAATTAACACATCTTTAGATCTTCGAATTAGTAATAGTAAAATTATCTATAAATCTATGTTCTCATAAGATTCAGAGTCACGTGAGACATTAGTGTCATAAATATGCTCTCGTAAGATTTATAGTTATATGGGACATTTGTGTTATCAATTCATAGATAAATTTAGTAGCGATGGAAATTGGAAATTCAAAATTTATACATATTTTATCTATTTTTTCTTTAGACAATTGCTATAGTGTTCTAAAATAACTATAGATCATGAATTTAATTTATCGAAAATAGATAGATATGATGACTTTTGGCCTCCTCGAAGGCAATAGATGAAGTATATATTTCTCTATTTTGTTATGTAAAAAAGCATAAATTGTTTGTACCTAATATGGCAAAATACCGTATACTATCTATGCTCATATTTACGTGACATTAGAAAAGTAACGTATCTAACCCTTTCAATGTTTGAGAAGATACTATACGGCTGTGTGTTACACGTGAGGCCATATGAGCTGCATGTTTTTTGTATTAATTAATTATTGAGATTTTGCTCTCCAATGAATCTATTAATTTAGATATCGCTCTCCAATGGATTCGAATCTTTTAGCCTTCTAATTAACAATAGTAATATTTTTAATTAATAGTAATATTTTTAATTAATACGTCGAATGTTGGCGGCATGGAGATTTGAACCGTGGTCTCTACTCCCATAGGCTTTATTTTTTTTTAATTAATACGCTAAATGTTGCCGTCATAAAAATTTGAACTCTCGATCTCTTGCCTCTACATTTGCTGTGATTGGCTTTTTTTTAATTAATACACTAAATGTTGCCGGCGCGGAGATTTGAACCCTCGATCTCTTGTCTCTATATTTTTTAGCGCGCTTTAAAAATAGTGCTTTTTCGTTTTAAAAATAGTGCTTCTTTTACAACCTTCAATTAGATATGATAAATGTTGCCGGAGCGGAGATTTGAACCCTCGGTCTCTTGCCTCTGCAATTTTTTTAGCGCGCTTTAAAAATAGTGCTTGTTCACTTTAAAAATAATGTTTCTATTACAACCTTCAATTAGTAATAGTAAGATAAGATATAGAGGTATTATTGATGATAATGTGACTCTCAATATAATAATAAAGCATCCGGACACCCCAAGCTGTTAGCTATAGCTGTTAGCTAGTAAACTTTAGCTCTTAGAAATAATTGATCACCGTCCATCGTACGTACGCATTCTAATCCCAATTCACACGGATTGATCGAGCGGATTCCGACCGAGTTCCTTCCGACCAAGAGAAGTGACAGGCACAAGGCAACAACCGCGTGGGCGGCTGAGTATGTCCTCAAGTCAAGTGGGTATAAAGCAACTTTGCTCATGTGCCCACTTAAATGCATGTGCACGTAATCATAGTTATTGAAAGTGTTCCACTGCGCACAGATGGCCAGAGGGGCCGTGTCCAACGGATCGGCACGGAGCACGGCACGATTAGTAGTGTCACGGGCCGGCACGGTCTGAGGGTGTGACGTGTCTGGCCGCGTCCTCGGCACAGTGTGCCAGCCCAACCCAACACGATTATTTTTTTAGATTTTTTTCCATCAATATATGTATATTATTACTATACTAAATACCATGAACGAAACACCAAATCAAGCAAGTCAGACCCGCTAGTGCGATGCATGAGGTCTCCGGTTCGAATCCCACGTGCCCGCTCGGCACGGCATGGTTAGCAGCCGTGCCCAGTGGGCCTGTGCCGGACCGTGCCATGGCGCCTGTTTGGGCACCTATACCACTGCATGCATGCACCCTCGGTTCACAATGCAAGTGACTCACATCTAACTAGTAGTCTGCTTGTATGAGCTCGTGAGTTTTAGATGTGTAAACACATACTTATATATTATATAAAAGGCAATCAAGATGCGCTCACGCATATGTAATCTTGGGGACTAAGAGGAGCTTCTCCTTAATTCCTGTGCACCGTCAACCCAAACACCTCCGTCATGCATGTCGATGTCCTCCTTCGACGACAGGTCCCAGTCGAAACGGTAGACGAGGTTTGCCAGCATGATATATCTCGAGAGTGGCAGCTGCAGAGTGGATTCCTGGGCACATCCTTCGTCCAGACCCGAATGGCAAGTAGCGGAAGTCCTTATTACCCTTGAGATCAACGTCGTCACTGTTGGCGGCGTCGTCGTCCATGATGAATCTCTCCAGCATGAACTCGATCATCTGGACTGTCCCAGTAGCCTGCTGAGCCTGCCGATCGCCCAGCCATTGACGATGACTCGTGTCCCGGCCGGGATCGTGTAGCCGTCGACGATGTCGCAGGTGTCTATGGAGAGTTGAGCTAGGGATGAAGAGGGGAGCCGGTGGGTGCAGACGGAGCGTCTCCTTGATGACGGGCACGGCTTTCAGGTAGCTCTCCTAGGTCATGCTTGCGAGATCACTCTCGGTGACCAGACCACCGTTGTTTCTTGCCCCTGCAGCTAGAGTTGTTGTTGGACACGTACGCTTCGTCTCACCTCGTCTTGTAGCTTTGCCATGAGGTGCGGCTTCCGCATGAGCTCCGCCATGGCCACCTCAAGAACCAGCAGGTACGATGTGTCCGTGCCCGCTTCAAACATATCGATCCTATAACATATTACGGGTGGTCAAAATCATATGTGTAGCATTAGCATATAATATATATGTATGAGACAGATGATTAGGAGGATGTTTATTATATGAAAAAAAAAGATTAATTAGTACGATGGATGGGAGATTTAATACTCTATGTACGTAGTTAGACCGTCTCCAACGGAGCGTCCAAAATGCATTGTTTATAGTACAAATGACACTGTAGCGCTACTGTAGACAGACATATACAGATGATGGTAGTTGGAACAGTGATAGTGATAGGCAGTCCTTTTACTCAGTTTGGAGACGGTCTTAGCATGCACTTACTATCGACAACAGGGCTTTGATGTGGTTCCTTGTAAGACCGTACATACTCCTCTTGATGGGAGAGCAGGACGCCTTGCCGAGCTTCGCCATGACCAGCGCCACCTCCTCCTCTCTTGCCGGCCGGTACAACTGCACCTTCTTGGAGTTGAGCAGGTGCACGGTGACCAGCTTCTTCCTTACCTTGCGGAAGTGGTCGCCGTAGCTAGGGCGAGTCGGACTGCCCGTACACGATGATGCCGGCGACCATGGACAGCTAGCGGCCGCGACGCGAACACGTGGTCGTGAGTGCGGAGGATCGCCTCGGCTCGGCGGCGCGCGGCGACGAGCTGAGGCCACCAGCGTCGGCACGGCGCCCAGGCGGATCGGAGACGTACGTGCGGGAGGGCGCCCATCAGGTGCGGGTGCCCGATGACGACGGGGAGCTTGCTTGTTCGGCGGCGAAGGCAGCCTGCTCAGCAGCTTATTATCGTCGTCATCATCGCTCCTGGCTGATGCAACGACGAAGAAGCGTCCTAGCTAGCAGGAGCGGCAAGAGCAGGAGGGCGAAGAGCGAGGCGAGAAACAAGAGTGCTTGTTGTGCTGCTGCTGCTGCATCTTCGTAGAGATGGATGAGCAGCTCGTGTAGCACTGCCATTCTGTTACAACCTAGTTAATGTGAGTGACTCTTAGTGCTGCTGGCGGTGCTTTGAACGCAGCCGTGGCCCTTGATTTTATAGGCAGATCGAAGATGCATGCAACAGGCCGGCCCGTTTTAATCAGCTACTAATTAGTGGCTAAAAATTAACAAACATCTAAAACCAACTAACTAATTGTTGCTAATAAATTGCACATCTATTAGCTAGATATGTTTAGATCCAAACAAGATACGTTTAGATCCAAACCAGCTAATTTCATGTAATTTCCCATAGCTAATAAGTAGTTGAGTGAATCCAAACTGTCTTAAAGGCCCGTTTGTGTATGTTGCATTACTAGTTCTGCTGTCAAATTCGAGTACTAATGACATTATTAATTTATTTTAAATTATATTAACATTCTACATTTATAAAATACACGTTCTTACTTTATATAAATTTATATATTTTGATTGAAATATTGCAACATACTATATTTAATGATAGTTTAGTACAAATACTTATAATAGCATATGTTGATACTTTATATGTGTGTTGTGTTTTACTTTGTGCTTAGTGATAGTTTATGTGGATAACTTAGACATAAATTTTAGAGCTTATTTTAGATTTGTCTATTCTAATAGTATATGTGGGATATTTTGTTATAATCTAAAGTTTTATTTTAGATTATATATCATAAACTTAATTTAATAACCAATGTTTTAAATAGTGGGCTAAGCCATTTAACGTCTAGCTGTTGAAAAGGCTATATCGACCGATTTAGCGGGCTATAGCTAGAAATAGCCAACTATATATAGCAGGCTATTTGGCTTAGCATAAGGTCTCTAAAATAGCTAAAAACGGCTATACCTTGATCATAATAACAAATACATGCAATTTATATTCAGATTTGCATGGTTGTTTTATATATCTTTGTGGAAAAGTTAGATAATTATTTGAAAAACATAATAGATCTAATGGTATCAAGATATATTTTAGTCTATGAAGAAGTACGTGTCAAACATAACTGGCTGGTCACGACGCAAATAAATACAATCAAGATTGTGAAATGCTATGACATGGGATTTATGTAGGACCTTTGAATAACTTAGGATAAATCTAAATCTATATATAACAACACGTACTTGGTGGAGGTAGTACTCCTTTTACCATCACTGAATGATGCACCCGCTCGTGCTTCATAGATATTCAGGAATGGGGATGCTAGTGGGGTGTGAATCGGTGTGATGACCAAGGCCTCCACGGCCGCCCTCTTTATTTAATAAACTAGGTAATACCGCGCGCGTTGTTGCGGGGAATTTATAGTTCACTCAAATTTATAAGGTATGCATGAGGTGTTAATAAAGCAAAGTAACAAAACGGATAGAATTTTACACTATGTAATATTGAAATCAGTGAAGATAATCAGAGCATGGGTGATTTGTAGTTGTATATAGGCACGTCAATTACAAAAAGGACAAAGTGAAATCTTTAAAAAGACTTATCAGCATGTCATCAAAGACCATAAAACAATAATGGTAGGAGATCTAGATAAAACTTTGTCCATTACATTTGAAGATCGTCGATTTATAGATCAATGATGAAAGGAACAATGTAATATAATGTCCATGACATTTGAAGTTGATCAATGTATTGATCTATAATTATTATTGGAAGGAACAATATATAAGTATCGCAGAGGGCAGCGGGTATTATTGTTTTGGTTAAATAGTTACGCAGTCCTATTATTCCTATGCAAAGAAATTGATACTCATATGTTGCTCGCCTTAGTAGCAGCCCTTGCCAGCAAAAGGTCAAGCAGCATTCGACCTGCACAATTTGACAAATCGAAAACAATGAGATCAAATATGGGGAAAAGTATGAGGCTGGAAATTTAGGACCAGAAATGTACCAGGGTGGAGGTGATACGATGCGAGCAGGCAACGACGTTGGGGTGACCTCCACAATCTGACAAATCGAAAACAATGAGATCAAATATGGGGGAAACTATGAGGCTCGAAATTTAGGACCAAAAACGTATCAGGGTGGAGGCGATACGATGCGAGCAGAAAACGACGTTGGAGCGACCTCCACAATCTGACAAATCGAAAACAATAAGATCAAAGTTGGGAGAAAGTGGGGGGCTGAAAATTTAGGAGCGAGTAGAAACATACCAGGGTGGAAGCCAATACAACAGGAGCAGACAGCGGAGTTGGATGGTGACTGCAACATCTTAAACACGAACGTGGTGGAGCTTTGAATTGGAGCCTTGAATTACACGATTCAGTTTCTTGACATGGAATAGAGAGGGATCACAAACCATTGGACTTCCAAGAGCCAAGCTGAGAAGAGCCGAAGCATTTTTTTTTTTTTTTTTGAGCATGGAAGGGAAAGTGACAGGGGGCCTGGTGGCCATTGGGCCAAAATGGCTGGGCTCGGTCTGCCGATGGGCAATGGCTGCAGCAACCGGCTAGGTTGGTACGCGCTAGGAAAATCGGTTCATTAGTGGATAATCAGTGCATAATTAGTGGGGCTGACGACGTGGCTTCACCAGAAGCAAGAGAATTCATGTAGTGGGGATCCCTAATTTAGATATAAAAGATTGTACACATTATGTCAAATGAGTGCTTAGTTTAGACGCTATATATGGTCCTACTACGATGTGTGTGGCGGCCAGCTATATGCATTGCAGTTAATTAGTTTATTTAGTTTATGTCCACTGATAAATGCCACTATATATTCTACTTTAATTAATCTAAAAAACGCGTATGATCGTTGTGGCATTTTTTAGACAGTAATTAAGTGGCCCGTGTGTTTTCGTTCTATATACCTAGATCAGTCAGTCAATAGAAAAGAAGCTTGGGTTCCCATGCATGCATCTGAATCATGCGTTCATATTGTTACTTTTTGTTTTGTGATTACATTATCACAAAATTATAATATAACTTCATATAAATATGTTTGTCCGATGTCAAGCTAGACTTCAAACTGTGATCAGCTTGGTGGCTAATCAACTGCAGAAGTTTATTACGAGCAGGATGTCGGGGTCTAAATAAACGTAACCAGCGCAGGGCCGGCAGGGACAACCTTCTGCAATGCATTTCTTGGCTACACTCAAATATGATCACAAAATATGATGATACCCACGAAGCCAATGATTAAACAGACCATGTCCACAAAGTACGATCAGTCAGGATTTATTGGCTACACTCAAATCATAGCACGCCATATCATCATCCTGCAGAGAAAAAGACTAGCTATGGCAACGTACGGTTTCGACGTTTTGGCTGCTACAGTATATATGAGGCCGAAAGAAATTAAACAATGTATATATAGACTTGACCAGGTGACAACGGTGCCATCTGATTGCTCAGCCAACAACCCCGTGCATGTACGTATTTGTTTCCTTACTAGCAAGGCTATTTTCTGCACGGTGGGAAAAAATAAGAACCGTCTATTAAGCAAAATCTAGCGGTTTAAGAATAAACAGTACTGCGGTATCGGTACTAGACGGTACCAAATAGATAGGTCCGATACCAGAAATGGTGGAACCGAAACCAATACCATTTTCTTGTTATTTTAATTATTCAATAATTCAGCTAGAAAAATTAAAAATAGAATGATATCGTCCGGTACCGGCGGGTACCATTCCAACTACACTGCTATAAAATGTCTCATGCGTTTACACTAGTACGTGCTTTCTTAAAGACACCATTTCTTCGTGTCGTACATCCACTACGATGTCCAGCACATGCAGCCGAGATCGGGGAAATTTACGAGCTTATATATAGAAAAGACGATATAGAAGCAACCAAGACTTGTTGATCAGAGGTCATGAGTCATCAGGGAGATTCAAATATAACCAAGTAGAACGATAACGATGAGATACGCCTTTGTTGATTAGACAACGGAATCGCGTACGCCGATGCAAGCCAAGAAACACAAACGGACCGGGCCAAGATTTTACGGGCGTGATTGGGTTCTCCGAGATGAGTTGGGCCTGGCTAGAGATAGGATGCAGGCTAAGTTTGCATGCATCCACTATTGTTTTGTTTGGTTGTATATTTGGTCTCTATGTAGACTATGGTGAGTATTTGTATACTTGACTGTACGAGTTCACAATAAAAAATATAAAATAAATAAAAATTTAAGATTTATACAGTAAATGAGATTTTATTTTGTTCATAAAAATATGATGAACACGAATACGAAATGGTTCGGTGATTAATTAATCCAGCAATAAGTTATAACAGGAAAATGAAGCAAAAAAGTGCTTATTGGTTTGCGTGCCACATCATGCGTGCGCTCGCCCGAGCATGCATGCGTGTGGCCTGGCCCTGAGCCCATGCACAGGAGACCAAACACGTGAGAGCTGCACCCGGCGGACCCAGCTCAGCTTTGGACCAGACAACCAATGACGCCCTACATGGTTGGAATGGTACCCGCAGGTACAAGCGGTACCATCATTTTTTTAATTTCTAAAAACCTTTATCTTTTTTATAGAGATTAAAAAATAAAAATATGGGTACTGGTCCCACCATATTTGATATCACACCTTCCTATTTGGTACCGTCTTGTATCGGTACCATAGTACCGTCTATTTTTAAACCGTTAGATCTCCTCTTATGAATGGCTCATATTTTTTCCAACCACCGTAAAATTTGTAATATTATATATGTACTGCAAGACCTGTTGCGAGCTAGCGATAGACTCTGATTACGAAATTTCTGTTTTGACATAGTTTTGTATTATACACATACTAATAATTATATTAAAGAAGTAAATCAAACTAAAGGTTAATGAACCAAACCATACCTTGCAAACCATATCTTAAAAATATCTCTCTTCACTAATTATTTGCCAAATTATCAAAATCATATGGCTCCCGCGCCGCCCCGGCCCGGCGGAAACCAGGCAAAGCGGCTGCCAAGCCTTCTCCGCTCACCTCCCCCGCCTCACCGCCGCCGGAGCAGCCTGCCAAGAGACCCGTGCGGACGCAAGGAAAGCGGCGGCGGGGAGCTGCTCTCCTCTCCCGTCCGCACACCCCACCTCCTCCTCCCCCTACCCCCACCCTCACCAACGGCAGCAGCGTGTCGGAGCTCGCCAGTGCTAGGCCCCACTTGCCTGGATCCGGCCCTTTCTCGCCGGATCTGCACCCGAGCGGTGGGGTCCTGTGCAGGTGCGGGGTGGTGCCACCTAGGGAGGTGGGAGGCCACGCGGGCCCTTGCCGGCACCTTTCTCCGAGAACAGGTGGCTCCGGTGTGCCAAGGCCTATTCCTGCGAGCCCATGGTGGTGGTGGTTGTCCCATGGCGTGGCCCCCATGGGAGATATGATGTCTCCAGCGAGCTCCATGGTGACTTCTTCCGGTGGATCTCGGGCTCGGCGGTGGCGGCGCGCCTGCTGGGCCCTAACGAAGCGTGCAGGTGGTGCGGATGAAGATGGCCTTGTGCAGCGATGCGGGCGGGCGCTGGCCTTGTTCGACGGTGTGTGTAGGGCGACTCGTGACTGCGGCTCTGCTCTGTGATGCGCAGTGGTGGCGTCCGACGGCTCGGTCTCAGCGTGTTTGGTTGCGGTCATCCGGCTTAGTGCGGTGTGTTGTGACAACGTGGTGACATCGGCGGTCAGCATATCTGGGTGAGCAGATAGCAGTTGTTTCATGCTTGTCGTGTGCCTGCTCACAGCGGACCTTGGCGGCTAGCTCTGCTGGGTAGTTGTTAGTGCGGTGAGGGACTACGTCGAAAGATGGCGCTTGCAGCGGCAGCAATGTGGGGCAACTTGGCTTGCAGCTGTTTTGCAGCGGTTAGCTCTACTTGGCAGGGGGCTACTTCGGTGAAGTCCATCATCGGAAGACGGCGCTTGTGACATTATTGGCTTGCTAGCTTAAGTGTGGTGTGCCTGTAATGTTTCAGAGTTCTAGTGGCAGCTTGGCTTATTCGGTGTTCGTGGGAGCGGGGCGACCTTGCATTTCTTGCTGACAGCTCTTTTTTAAACAGATCCTTGTCCTGGTTTCTAGAGGCGGATGCGGCTAGGCCCCGGTGCTCTTTCTCCGAGGCATCATGAGGTGTGGAGTCCAATGGCGGATGCGGCAAGGCCCCCGCGTGTTGGGTGTTGTGACAGTGGTTGGATCTGGTGTTTTTCATTCCGTCAGTTGGGTGCTAGGCTGCAGCGACACTATGGCATAAGGTCTCGCACGACGGTGGCCTTCTTGGTGCAATGCGGTCTGACTCTCTTGTTTCACTGGCATTCTCAAGCTACAATGCAGGCTTCAACTTCTACAGCGCGCGACCGACGGTGTTTGTTGCAGCTCTCATTGTGCACTGGGGTTGGTGGTGATGGTGATTTCACCCGTCTTTCAGGCGGATGATGGCGACGCCTTCGGGTGCCGTTCACTTCCTTGGAAGCATCATTGTTTATACCCTCTTTTCCTTTTGTGCAGCATGTTTTCCGGGATGCAAACCTTGACCCTAGGGTCAGGCGGTGACGGCGCCTGTGGCATCGAGATCCTTCTTGAAGGCGTCGCTTTGGATTCACGCACTTTGCCAAGGTCTGGCATGTCTTGCGGCGAACTGCTGGGGCCGCCATTGAGTTTTGTGTGGAGTGTAAGCGTGGTTCGGCTTGCGTTGATATCCCAATCCAACCGGCCGGTATTTGTTTTTCTTGTTTGAGTTTCCGTTGATTTGGTGTGGTGCGTGTTGATGTCCCAATCCAACCGTACGGTGTTGTTTGTTGTACCGTCCAGTCTAGGCATCTTCTTCTTTTTAATATAATCGGCAAGCTTTGCATGGTTTGTTTAAAAGAATTATCAAAATCATTGATACAACACTTATTTTAAAAAATAATAATAAAACTCACATTCAGAATGAGTTTTTCATTAATGACATGCCACTGCCACATCAACAAATTAAATCTAGCGACACGGGAAAAATAGTTACTCTATTATTATTGTTGTTGTTAATCGTTTGCAGTTAGTTGCACCGGGCAGGCCACCCGAATGGCTTGTTCCGCCCATTACTGGCTCACTCCTTGCAGCGGGCCGGCCCACAACCTGCAAAGGCTGCACGAGGAGATTGGCAGTCAATTCCTCACAAACCATTATAAAAATTTCAAATTTCATATCTACCACTAAAAATGTTATGGTTCCTACTCAGCCATTGGACCATTTTTCTCTGGACCTTGATGCCACCACCATCAGTTTTTTGCGTGACAGGAGCTAACGGCTAGACAAAATGGCTCTTTTTGCCCTTAGTTTGGCTGAGAGACACGCAAGGTCATCTTCAAGTTCACCCTTAAGATCGTCCGCTCTCATTTCTTCCTCCACTCCAACCATAGCGAGGACGTAGTCGTCATGACCCCCAGGAGCTCGTTGGATGCCCTCGCCTGCGCGATGCCGATGCTGTTCTCGCCCTCCCGCAGCAGGCTCCCCCTGATCGTGAACTCGAAGGTGGCCGTGGATGCCGTACCGCGCGATTGCGTTGCCGCAGCCGAACTCCCTCGTGAACACGCCGCCGCCATTCACGCGCACCTGCAGCCTGGACATCTGGGCGGCGGCGAGAGCGACGCCATTTGGGAGTCCAGGTTGAATCGGCGCGCTGCCATGTCCACGGCCAGCGACCTTCCTGGTGACGTGCGTGAAGAACCAGTTCTTGGAGTGGTCGCTCCGGCCAACCGGAACACGGGGTCGCTGGCCTCCGCACCTGCACCTGGCTGTGGGTGCTCCGAGCAGCAGCAAGCTGGGGTCGCGGCCGTGGATGGTGCCTTCATTCGCCGGTCTACCACGTGCACGGCAAGTCCATCAGCTTCCAGATCGCGGCAGCTCTAGGACAAGCGCCGCCAAGCTGTTGTTGGCGCACGCGGCTTTGTCGTCGATGATGATGGAAAACTTCTTCCGTGGCGGAGGACGAGGGTGTGCCATGGAGGACGAGGGTGCGGGGGGCACCGGCAACGCCGTGTGGAGGCTGACCGGCTGAGGGCGGGGGCACCGGTGATGCGTGTGGAGGCCGACTGGCTGAGGGTCATTTTGTATCACCGTTAGCTCGTCACGCACAAAACAGACGGTGGTGGCATCAAGGTCCTGAGAAAAATGACCCAATGGCTGGGTAGGAACAAGAAGAATTTCAATGGTAGATATGGAATTTGAAACTTTTATAGTGGTTTGTGAGGAATTGACTCTTTCCACAACTCCGGAGCTCTCCTGTGATCGGCAGGGCACAATAATCGAATTCTTGCTTTCAAGGAAAGGTTTCATACTTGGCTTGCCCGTTCTTAAATACTTATCGTGTTTAATTTCTTTATAACTTTATTAGTTATTTGTTTTGTCCAAAATATTATGTTTAAACAATTGTAAACCACGCTCAAACTACTTTAACAATAAAATAAATCAACATAAAAGTGATAGCTTGAAAAATTAAGATAAAACAAATTAGAATAAAATAAATAATAATTTGTAAAGTTGAGTCTGATCGGTTGAGCTGCTGTTATTTCTTGATGTTGCTGGAAGCGCATGTTAATCGGTGAAAGACGTACATTCCGTGCCCACGGTTTCCCTCTCCGAGCATCTACGAACATGCATGAAGGAGGAGATGATATGGCATTATTATTGTCACCGCCCTCCAGCCAAATATCTCCAAAAAGGAGGTGGGCTATTTGCATTGACGTGTCCACACGTGGCTGTGCAACTCATCAAATTTCAGAAAGATCGTTTCTTTTTTTTTTCCTCCCCAAAACACACCGAGCGACTACGCAAGGCATCTTGTGCCTGCCGACGGCACCAAAGAAAGAAAGGAGGGGAGAAAATAAAGACTTGCAATATGCAGGGAGTGGAACACACTGGATTGGATGGTCCATGTTGCCGACGCGATGGGATAACGTTTTCTGCATCCAACAATAAATAGGGGGGACGACTCGTGACAACAAAACATTACTAGTATTTTTTTTTCTGCTTTCCCAACAAAAAATCAAATCAAATGATGTTCAGAGAAAAATAAAAGAAAAATGGATAAATTAAACGCGAGAACAAATATGTAGGATTATTATTATTTTCCCCTGGAACTGGAACAGGAAGGCGGGCGGGTAGATATGATAAGGCTATTCTCAGTGTAGATTGACATATTCTAATATCCAAAAATGATATTACTAGTATGAAACAATTTCTTCAACGCATAGTATCATATTTCAATATGCAAGGTAATTAATTCTTGTAGTGTTTGTGTCTATAAAAATGGATCTAAACCATTAGTTTTTGTGTCATAGCCTATGATACCGTGCCAAAACAGTATCTTAAGTGAGAAACAGTTTTCATCTCTTTTTTATTAAATGTCTTGCCATATAAAAAAAATTAAAAAAATTATAGGTGGCACATAATTAATGAGTACGCCCATACACCGGAAACAGCCTATGCAAGTGGCAAACATTAGCGCAGCGTGTAATACTAGCATAGCATGCAGTAATTGCTGTCTGTACAATTCACCATCCTTCGTATCAAATCTTGAGTCATCTAGACAAATCTTATAGTACGTAGTAGTATTATATAGGGAAAAAAAGAGAGGAAAGATCAAATCAGATATTCAATCAGTCGAGACCCCAATTGGCAACTACCATTTCTGATTGCGTTCTTCCATTCCCGACCAGCTCCAGGAGCTCCTGCTCGCTCCTCACGCACGCGATTCTGATTTCTGCGGGCGCAAATCACTCCTTCCATAATTCCATACCCAGCCTGCGCCGCCGCCGCCTCCTCCCCTTTGCCACTCCAAATCGTGTGCAGATTTCTCATGGCAGCCGACGTATCCATCCCAATCCCCACCCCCACTCGATCCTAGCTAGCCTTCCCCCCTCCTTCCTCTACTGTTGCGCGGTGACGCCCTCTCACTTCCCTAGCGCTCCGGCCTGCGGGGGGCAAAATCAGAGAGAACCCGTTCGTCAAAGGTGCGGCCTTTCGATGCCTTCGTCCGTCCCGTCCGTGTAATAATTACGTAGTATTTACAGATTATGCAACCTCGCTTTTACCGCTTTATTGTTAGTCTTGGGGGGAGACGCCCGCCGTCTTCGCCCGATTCCATGTTGGTATGGATATTTCTACTTCGATTCCTTGGTACTCTCATCGTACCCGTGGAGATGGCTCTGGATTTAGGTTCAATTTTAGGGGAGATATGAAGATGAAGAAGTGATATTCCCCCCCATTTCTGTCTGTGCACGAGAGGTTTTTCGCTCCTGATTCGAGCAACGTGATTGCAGGTGTTCTATTTAGGTGATTGGTGCTTTCGGTCAGGTAATTTTACTCGGCCTTCCGCGGTCACGGCACATGTGCAGCAGACTCTTCTGTTCATTTGCTGGGCCAAAGGAGCAGAGCTCTGCCAAGATGGAATGTCCAAGGAGGAGGAGACCATTCCCCCCTTGTTTCTTTCTGATGATGATCTGCCTCATGCCTCACCTGGGAGCTTGCAATGTTGTACTCATGGCGAACAACGCTACCTTGTCCTTCGATGATGTCGAGGCGACCTTCAGTGAGTGCTACCTATCATTACTACTATATATCCCTGCATCTCGCTCCCTGCGGCCCCCTTTGGAATGCGGGGAAAATTTTCCAATCCTACATTTTTCCCATGTTTTTGAATTTGAAATTCCTGCACAATTCTTGTGAAATAAAGGAGCCCCATATACATAACCATCTGGTGTTCTAGTGGCACCATAGGGAAAGCTTTGTGCTCATCTATTTTAGTGCCACTTCTTCACATTATGATGCATTCTTATTTAGTTGTCGTTATTTTTTTTGTTTTTATTCAATGCTAAATTGCTACGCTTTTAACAGTATATAAACAGTATAATAATAGTCCATTTCTTGTTTTCTTTGGCTCTGGTAGTCTGCAATGTTACTCTTTCGTGCCTGACCAATCTATTTGGTCAATGCAAGGATTTTTGACCTTTCGGTCTTGCTGCAGCTCCAGAGGTGAAAGGTTCAGGAGTAAAGGGTGTACTTTATGCTGTGGAACCTCTTGACGCATGCAGTCCTTTGAGAACAAAAGCCGTTGAAGACCCTGTATCTCCATTTGCATTGGTTATAAGAGGTGGTTGCCAATTCGACGACAAAGTTAGGAATGCACAGAATGCTGGATTCAAGGCTGCTATTGTATACGATGATGAAGACAGGGATGTCCTTGTTTCAAGTAATGCTCCAGACATCGATGCTTTTTGCCGTATCTCAAGTTACATGTTATCCTTTACTAGTGCACATGAATGGGCATTGCTTTTTAAGTATTTGAGTATTTCTGATCAATAATTCTGTTAGTCCTTAAACTGTTGAGAAGAGGAAAAATAATTATGCAAAAGTCAAAACAAATAGGTAGAGCACCAGAAGTTCATCTTGTCTTAAACGACATATTTTAATCGACCAGAATAGTATATTAGTTTCATTTAATCTAAAAGGTAGAGAACTGAACTACTGAAGCAATCAAAATCATTAGTAAAACTTTGCCATTTACGCTTTTGCATTACTTGGTGAGTGCATATATTTGAAATACTGACTAAGTAGGAATTATTGCAGTGGCTGGAAGCTCGTCTGGAGTCCACATATATGCAGTGTTCGTATCTAAGGCATCAGGAGAGGTGTTGAAGAAATATTCAGGTCAAACTGAAACAGAGTTATGGATAATTCCAACATATGAGAACTCAGCTTTGTCGATCATGGCAATTTCGTTCATATCACTGCTTGCTATGTCTGCTGTCCTAGCCACTTGTTTCTTTGTGAGGAGACACCAAATAAGACAGGATAGAGCTCAACTTCCTCAAGCTCGGGAATTCCATGGAATGAGCAGTCAGCTAGTTAAAGCAATGCCCAGTCTTATTTTCACAAAGGTGCAAGAAGACAACTGTACATCAGCAACATGCGCCATTTGCTTAGAAGACTACAGTGTTGGTGAAAAGCTAAGAGTGCTACCTTGTCGACACAGTATGTTCCTCTCAAATCAATGTATAAAAATTATTTTTGGATAGCACCATTTTAACTGATGGTTTGGGAGTTTGTGGTCTATTCATTTTTCGTAAAGTTGGATGAATGTAGCTTACTAGCCATTACTGTCTATGCACTATTTACTGCTCTTTACTGCTTTGATCACAAATATAAGTCCATTTAACTTTGTCCCAAACTTTTTTTAGCTTGGCCCTACTGTCTACGCATAGTTTACTATTCTGTACTACTACTGATTGCAAATATAATCCACATAGGTCTGTCCTAAGACAAGCCCTTTTAGCTTGGGGCTACTAGAGGCCTCATGAAAATGCCTCAACAGTGTATAGCTGTTTCTTTTTACGATAAAATATATTCCTTGTCTAAAGTGTCATATTGGAGACCATGTCAATGTCCTAATGAAGTTATAGTTGTGATCGGAGGAGTAGGTATCGCACATGCGAATGCAGATAGCACTACTGAACCGTAGTAAGGGAATGGTGTGGTAGAGTTAAAAAACATTCGCAATGGTTCTGTACATTCTTTTGTTAGCTTGAGATGTAAGCTTGATTGGTTACTAACATAATACATTTCACGTGCATTTAGCAGCTTCTTGTCGGGTATTTTGCTTCCTGATTCAATAATGCTGTTTGCTGCATTTATGGAATCTAGTTGCAAAGTTGATTCATAATTTCATACATGCAACTTTATATCAAACTAAATAGTGGTGCATTCATTTAAAGCATCACACAGTATATTTGTTGCTGTATTTTTGCTGGTTCCTCTTCTATATAAATCTCTATCCTTAACTCATGACCTGAGGCTTGGTTATTTGACTTTTTGCAGAGTTCCATGCTGCTTGTGTGGACCTGTGGCTCACCTCCTGGAGAACATTCTGCCCTGTATGCAAGCGGGACGCAAATGCAGGAACATCAAACCCCCCTGTATCGGAGTCTACCCCTTTGCTTTCTTCTGCCATTCGCTTACCTGCTGATTCAGCTGCTTTGGCTTCCTTCCGGTCAACAGTGGCAGCATCTCCCCCGAGGCCAATAATCCGACATCCTTCATCACAGTCCATATCCCGCAATTATTCCATTTCAGGTCATGGTTTCCCCTCCACCCCTAACCCTACTTATGCAAACTCATCTCCTATCTGCACAAGCGGAAGCAGTATGGACCTTGCAAATATGTCTTCCCCGTGGTCTCGCACTTCGCACCTCGCATCCGCACATTCTTTGTGCGGTGGCCACTTGTCCCCACCGATCAACATCAGATATACCTCACAACATGTCTCCCGTTCTGGCTATGGATCTCCCAGTTGGTACTTAGGCTCATCACACATGTCCCATGGATCGCCAAATTATTACCCTGGATCTTCAGGGCAGCAACATCCTTACCTGAGGCACTGCACATTGTCAGGCCCGAGCCTGTTCACCATGGTGCCCCAGTCACCGCAACAGAACCAGCTGCAGCACGGTGGGGATTCCGAGACAAACCTATCAGCTGCTGCGTCAATCCACTCATTTCGTCAGCTCTACCAGCAGCATTGTCCTGATTCTGACACTTCATCTCAGTCACTACCAGGGTGCTGATTTCTGCAGCAAAATTCACGATTTTGATGCCAATGGTGGCTCCTGTAAGCTCCATGATAGACCTTATCCGGTGAAATAAAAGGTTGATTTGAGCCTGTTGACAGCTGCTGTGCACCATCATTGAAATTGTGTGAATCAACTGCATGTAAGAAGAGAGAATCGGCAGCCTCAAGATGTGTTCACTCGCTGAGTCTTGGAACAGCAGATGGCTGAGTGCACAGGGAGTGGGAGTAGTTTCTTGCCTACTTTGAGGCATGTAATGTAGTTATAGGTTACTGTTGCTCAATAGTTGTATTCCAACCTGAAGAAGCAAATGTGAGCCCCTTTCTGATTTCACGAGCTTTAGCGTGTGCTGAATTACTGATGCCGCTTTGGAGGAATTCTAGATGCAGTTTGTCTTTCGAGGCTTGAGCCTGTAACATCTCTGTTTTTTTCCCCTAAATTAGTTCATATTATGCTTTTAAGTCCGAATAGAATAAAGCCTGGGGGAGGCATTTGTTCTTAACCCTTTTAGACCGACTCCAGTAGACAAGGTAAAAGGCCGGATATAGTACAAAACGACACTGTTCACAAAGAGAGAAGTAATTAAAATAGTGGATAAATGGGTGGGATATCTTATCTGCTGGAGTTGGTCTTAGTATGGACTGATGATACTAGTATTTACATTAGGCCCACTTTGCGATCACGTTCTTGATGGCAGAAAAAAATAAGACTTTACTTTGCGCATTTCACTCTGACTGTGAGCATACAAATTGCTTGGTAACAATATGGATTTGCCTAAACACCAATTACACAATTGAGTCTTAGCACGGTTACAACCACGGGGGACTGGCCCTGCCCACGGTTACAATTGAGCCCTGAAGTCTTGGACCAGCTGCTGATATTGTGAGATGGGGGAGAAGGCAGTTGGTAATATACCGGCGCTGATGGCATCCCGGACGCTGACATCTTCCTGGAGATCAGGTAGGTCAGCCGTCAGCACTCAGCAGGAGTGGTTCCCTGGAGAGCCACGCAACGTCCCATACGCTTGCTGAACGGCCGTTCCCACCATGACGTGGCAGTGGTGATGCTGCGGCAGAATTAGCCGGGCAACTTGGATGGCAGCAGAATTAGCCGGATCTCACTGATCACTGGCGTCCAGATCACCTTGAAGGAACTGTAGAGCAGTCATCGGTTAGGCAATTGAGCCATCTAGAACCGAATTCACCAGGACAATGTGGCCTCTCGGGTTGAGGAGGAATTGGCTCTGCTGCCATCCTAAGACGTACTCGTCCACCCTGGCTATGAAAAGGGTTGAAGGCAGAGAGGTTGAGCTTATAATAGGAGAGGGGCAGACCTAAGTATACCTGGGCTGGGGAACCCCCTTCCTGCTTGCACCCAAAGCGGAGGACTGCCTGTTCAGCATTGAGCTCATCTGGCACATGCATTGGAACCATGGTGCTTTTGTGGTAGCTGATCTTCAAAGGCTTCAGAGAATTTGTCCAGCAGAAACTTTAAATCATTGACTTCCTCTCTAGTATCTCCAAGAACTGAACAAGTAATGAACTGCAGTAAGGATTAATGACACATGCAGCTGGGCGGTAAACTGCATTCAGAAAGTACCTGGAAACAACTGCCCATACAGCAGCACTTTGGGAACATATAATAAACAAAGTCCAATGACTGTTAAGACATGGATGGAGAGCAGGAGGCAACTGTGCACGATTGATATCCCTATCTGAATGACTTAATTCAATGTACAAGTAATCACACTTCCCAAATATCTAGCTGCAACATAATGCAAGAATAAGTCACAATTCACATCTGCCAATTTCGAACAACTAATGACAAGAGATCAAACCTTAGCAGAAGCGTGCCATGCTGCAGGTTTGCATCGAGAGGGACTGCTTGGTTCCCCTTGCCCAACTCTAAGAAATCCGAACCAACTTGTTCAAAATGCTCACTACCACTCCCATTAGGGATGCAGTAGCCATCCGGTAACACCAATATGTCATCTGCGTCATTTGTAATTCCTGCACAGTACATCTATGTAGGCCTAGAATGGCAAGCGGATTGCATACTGGATGCACTTGTGCAGCAGAAAGTGGAAACATTGCAAAAACAAAATGGCAGGGAGATTGAAAAATACCTGATTTATCAGTTACAGTGCCATACTCCAAATTCTTTGTTAACAAGGATGTGCCAGGGAACAACACTAAGTTTATGGTATCAAGTTGCTTCCTTTCATCTTCTTCAATAGGTTTGAAACCAAACACTGATACCCATGTATCCACTAGTTCTGGAATTGCAGAAAGCACCAACATCTTTACACGAAAGGATCTCAGCATCTGCATTAAAAAAGGACAGAGAAGACTCAAATAGCGATCAACTTCATAACCATATATAAGAACATGACTGAAAGTTTGTTTCTGCTTGGGAGGGGGAGTTATAAATAAGGGATATACCAAGAACAAATAAAAAAAGAGTTTCCTAAAAGAAACGACCCATTTAATTAGTCGGGATCCACTGAGCTGCAAAAAATGGTACCTCTTCAATGGTGTTTATCAGTCTTCGGCACATTCCTTGACGGCGATGTTCTCTGCAAGTTGCGATGAAGGGCAGCTCAGCTGCTTTCACACCATGCACTCTGCAAAGGCCATAAAAATGGATTTCAAGTCCCTGAGCTCATAAGACAAAGGTCATGAGCACCAAAATAATAACTACATCAAGGGAGTGATCTGTCTTAAGGATAGGCTCTTTTCAGCAATATGGCTCACATTGTGGCACTATTTTGACCCCTGGGATCCTAACTACATAAAGTTGACAGGCAGCCTCAGAAAATAACTTCCTTTGCGATCGTATCAACGTCTGTTAGCTAATTTAAGGAAGTAGGTTTATTACGAAAAGTGTAAAGCTTCGCCCCTTTTTTTTTTTTTTGTGGGGTTGGGGGGGGGTGGGATTTTTGCTAATCTTCAGAAAATGGTATAAGATTCCTGATGAGTGCATAAGCATACCAGAAAGAAAATACATGAAAATGACCAAACAATTACCTGATAGACGCTGCACATAAGATCTCTTCGCCTTTCTCCAAGATCATAGTGTAGAAGCCCTGATAATTTAAACGTGCATATTTGGATCTGGTTAGAGCAAAGAGTTTTCTGCATCAGTGGAGTCAAGATTCTGCAAATGATTGGAAGAGCTTAAATAAAATAATTGGCACCTAATGCTATATTTGCAAGAAAACATAGTCATCAATGCAGCAGTTTAGTACTCATAAACTTGGCATCAATTTTGCCCTTCTTATACAGGCTCCAGGTAAACATGAAAAGCACACCAAGCACAAGGACAAGGGGGGGGGGGGGGGGGGGGGGGTGACTGTGCAAACATATTATCATAATGAAATTTTTAGGGACTGTTAAAGTATAATTACTAGTCGTACAGGTCTAGGATTCGTATGTTCCTAGGCTACCGTAGGGAGGAGTCTTGCCCCAAAATCTTGTACTCCTAATCTCTTATGTATACTGGCTCAAGGGCTCAATGCAATACAATCCCACACATTATATCATTATATGCAATATATATATCCTTCCTACAGCGGCAATTATCCTTCCTACAGCGGCAATTCCCATTTATAACATACATATAGGAACTACTAAATACATTACCCTTCTGAAAACATGTCTAAGTAAAGTGAGCATGTGGTATCCTGTATTCTAAATCTCTTATTGCTTTCTTCAGCTTGGTTTTTCTTTTCCGCAACACATGGGGCAGATATTTTTGTGCAAGAATACATCCAACATGCAAGTGCAGTCTGACTTCATCAGCATTATATGCCATCAAGTCATCAACATATGTGATAATACTTCAATATGATCAAATGATCTCATAGTAATAATATTATTGGTTTTAGTACATAAAAAACAAATTTAGTTGCCCTAACACTCAACTCACACAATGGCCCTTTGAATTTACATGTTTATGTTGATCGTTCCTTGCATAATGGTTTTACTAATCAGTAATACCATGTAGGTAATAAATTTCATGCACTGAATTTTTATGCACGATTAAAACAGATGGAACTGGAAGACAGCGAAAATGATCACTCTTCGGTCCACAGAGTTCATGCTAGTATTATTAATCACTTAGCAAATAAATAGACAAAAAGAAACAATAACTAAAACAAAATCAGTAAACTTGCCCCTGATTGTACAAGACATGTGGTATCATGTCTATGCCAGTTCTAGTATCCACCATTCGAGCGAAGCATTCCTCCATAAGCGTCAGAGCCACTGCTAACTTTGCATTGCATTCTACCATTTGGGAAATCTTCTGTAAAGAATGTAGTTTCTGCCCACCACTGTTGCACCTCAATATGGTCCACGAAAGCCCATCACTAAGGGAATTTTCCACTCCAACACTACCATGCAGTCCTAAATAGATCTGTTACAAAAAAAAAAAAAGGCCAGACAAAGCCTCAAGAGCAAAGAAAAAAAGAAACAGGCCTTTCAGCAAAAAAGCACTAGTAATAATGCAATTTGTTAAGTACACAAACGAGGTTGTGCACAATAGACAGATTTTTCAAGTGCTGATCAGCTCAAATGTAAATGGCAGTCTCGATCAAACTTTGGAAGAGTGGCAAAAGATTAATTCTGACATGAATGACAACTTTAGTTGCAGAGTTGTGATGACTCTCAAGGGTGCAACAGAGTGGCTCCAATTTGGGGGTTAACACGGTACAGATAATATGCCAAATAAACCATATTATATATAAAGTATCAAGTATGATTGACCAGGATCAGTGCACACCTCTTTACAGTATCTTCCACAGAACCACTCATCGGCCTCTATTTCCTCAAAGGTTGTTGCCCCAATCTCAATACAAGTGTCATGATCTGCCAGTAAACATTATAGAAGCAAGAATACATCAAATTGACAAAAACAATTCTGTAGGATAATTTTGTTTTCCCTAAAATACAACGCAGTAACTAGTTCTATAAACAGATAAGAATAAGGGCAAGTGTTGTTTATGTGGTACACAATGTGACATTATAAGATGATAAACCAAAATAAGTATCAAGAGGTGCCCTAGGGCATTCTTGTAAAAGATATTCAATTCCATTTTCAACAGGAGAAACATCCCAAAATGAATCTACCAAGTATCTAAAATTGAAGAGAACAAATAAAAAAGAAAGGATGTCACAGTACTTACGTGCAGCTCCACATTGTAGGCACTTTAAGATAGCTGAGAAGCTTGAGATCTCCTTTTCACTAATTGGACAATCACAAATCCGGCATAAACAGTTATGGCAGTACCAGCTATCATCTGGAAGCTCCTACATTAGACATAAGGACAATACGAAGGCTCAGGTAATCATTTGCCATAAAGCAACAGATTCATACAGCATAGCTATATCCTTCACAACAAGGAGACATGCTCCACATGGAAGGTTCAGCTAGGGGGGATTTGCATTCTGTTGTTTGAGAAATTCTTATAGACAAGCACCTCACATGTGATATGTTGGAGAAGACAGATACCTTGGCTGACAGACAAGCTTGATGGTATGTTGATGGGCAGTTATCACAGCAAAGCAGTTCACCACCATCTCCACAAAAGCCACATGTATCGTCATTTTCATCTGACGCTTCCACTTTTCTACTGCATGCATTACTCCGCCTGTTCATATATTCAGCATTCCAAGCCTCAATTTGACAAAGAGTGAGTGACTTGCCAGACTGAAGACACAGATTTAAGGAGGATTTAGGAAGACCGATCTTAGCATGAGCCTTGAAATCTGAAATAGATAAAGTCTTGATGCAACAACTACACAGAATGCCATCCCAGGTAACCCACCCATCCTTGAGTACTTCGTTATTTTTTGGATCTCGGCACTGCACAACATCTTTTAGAGTCATAAAGCCAGTGGCAATCAACCAACACATCACAGTCTTCCGTGCTAAAATTATTTGCCTTCCATCCAGTACATCAGTACCCCCTTTTCGTTTTGTTTGGATAAGCAGTCTGCTGTATTTCTTCGAGCTTTTTATCTTCCTAAACTTCGCATTTGCGGATACCAACCTTGATGCATATTTTTGGCAGTCCCTTTTCTTCACAATAGCTGTGACCAAAAGGTCATCATCATTGAAATTCATCTCAAAAGGCCTTTTCTTTTCCTGTTTTTTAAAAATTTCAGACTTGCTCGTAATGGCAGGTTCCTTATGACTTTGTGCTTCCAGAGAGCTACTGCATTCCACCATAGTGGCATCAAGTTTGTGACATAATTTGACAACTGCATTTCTGCGAATGGAAGAAGTAACTGTTTCTTTAGACAAACACCTGAGTGGTGATTTCTTCAGCAATCTAGATAGCTGCTTCTCGGCAGAGACATTTTTGTCTGCATCCGACTCGGTCACAGTAGATTTAATCACAGAGCACCCGTTCGACTCCGTAAGTTCTTCAGTACTTTGTTTGCCATGTGTGCCGTTTATTCTCTCACACACCAAAGGCATTGAGCTCTTTTCTCCACACGGCTTTGCTGGTTCGTTCATATGTTGCTTGGGTGTGCTGCTGCTGCTACCAGCTGAACAACTTGCAGATTCACTCAGAGCCATAAGCGGCTTTGTAAAGCTCCGAGCATATAGGCCATTCAATCCAGTCGAATCAAAGTCAGATAACCACCTGGACTTCTTCCGTACCCTTTTAACCAAACGGTTGCCAATGTTGGCGTAGCCGTTGCAGATCTCAGCTGCCACTTGACTGTAGCCAGAGCAAGGGGTCGTAGGACTATGCTTATCATCTGTCGATGAGGGTCTACTGTCACCACCACAGTCAACAACAATAGAGGTTGAGCTGTCAACAGCTCTAACCGTTCTCTGCTTTTGCAAGGCAGAGATCCTCTTGTCAATGAACACCACAGCCACAAACGGATCCAGAAGCTGCCACCGCCGCAGAAGAGTGGCGGGTGTCATCCTCCCAACACTGTCCATGGCATCCACAAGGTCCTTCCAAAACCGCTCGACGTCTGACCACTCCCCGGGAATAAGCCGCCCCGGCTCCGACGAGCCCCCACCAGAGGCATCATCCCGCACCAATAACCTCTGGCCACAGAGCCTCCACGCCTGCGCCAGCGAGGTCCGCACCGCCCCACTCTCCCTCTCCCTCTCCGGCGCCGTGAAGTAGTACGCCACCTTGGGCCGGTCGCTCCTGATCCGCGGCCTGATGCTCCAGCCGGCGTCCCTGAGCAACCGGTGCGCGTGGGCCTCCAGCTGGTCGGGAAGGTCCCTGCTCAGAGTCAGAGGCCTGTCGGAGCGCGTAGCGTTGCGGCGCTTGGGATTACGCCGCTTCCTTTTCCTGTAAGAAGGATCCGCTCCTCCAACTCCAAGATGATGTTTTGGCGTTGACTTTGGCGCGCGGGCATCATCAGGAGGAGGAGGGCCTGCCTCGCTGCGAAAGGAGGGCTCTTGCGCTGCCACCACGCCGTGCTGCCAAGGAACCGGGGCCATGGATTCCGCCGCCGCCGAACAGCCGCCGTAGTCGGCCGAACCCAGGACGCCCTCCTCAAATCCGCTGGCGTCGGCCGCGTCCTGCTCCCCTGGCAACTCCGCGTTCCCTCCCGGCGCCGCCGCCATTGTGACGCGATCACCAAGCAACCACCTCGGCACTCTACCTGGCAGGCTGCGAGAGGATGCACGGCGGGCCTCCGGAGAAGGAGAATCTGCTGGAAGGCTGGAGCAATAATCGAAGCGCATCAGATCAAGACGGGGAAGGAGAGAGGATTGGATTGGGAATGAGAGGAGACGAGACGAAACGAAACGAACCGTTGGTGGCGGAGCGGAGCACGGGGGCGGCGGCTTCCAGCGCAGGGCCCCAACCGTGGGGTGCGTGATTGCCGATTGGGGGACCGCGCCGCGCCGGCCGGACATGGATGGATGAGTGCTTCTGCCGCCAACGCCCGTCGCCGGGGCAGGACAGGCCGCTGTTTGTCGCTGCCCGAGTGCCCGCCACGTGCTTTCCCATCACTTCTCGCCTTTTAATTTGTTTATTACGTATTAATTTATCGCTATTCACATCTCCACCAACTTACCAAAGCTCCAGTGTCACCGGTTAATGCATCCATGCGGTATACAGTGCGCAATCATTGTTTCTCTACTCTGTGTACCGTGCGTGAACAGTATTTTCTACGTCCATTTACACTTTCTGGCGACAATAGCCTAAGCACCTCCTTCTATCTTTTGTAGAGCAGAGGAGCTCCAATGTGTATTTAAATATAAATTATGGTTGATTTTTTTTCTCAAAACTTTTTTATGTTTTTAGTAAGACGAAAGATAGAAATTTTAAAAAAAATCAACCGCGACGTATATTTAAATACGGAGGGACTATAATTCATTAAAAGATGTAATGATATTTGTTTGGTTAAAACAATGTCTAATATATGTTTTTATAGCACCAACTATAATAAAACCTACCCATAATAAAATAGACAGTGTCTTCAACTTTTTCCACCTTCCCACTTTCACACACATATTGCTGCTTAATTTTTGCACCAATTGTCAAAGTAAGTACCTAGTTTTTCGAATTGCTAAGCTGGTCAAAGTAATCATACATATATTAGTTTCCATTATTATTTTGTCTACAACTTCAATTATTTATTTTATTAAAACATTCACTGATTATCATTTTACTTTGTTGAGATTATCAATTTATTTTGTTGCAATTGGTTTTATTACTAAAGTAGGTAGTTTGAGTACGCATGATGGTGTTTTAGCAAGTTGTTTGAGTATGATCTAGGGAGGATTCTTTTATGTTTTTTATTACTTGGTTCAAATTATCATTTTATTTTGTTGTGATTTGTTTTATTTATTATTAAAAAGTAGTTTTGAGCATGAATAATGTTGTTTTTACATATTTATTAAAAGAAAATCAAAATAACACGGATGCCCAAAGTTTCTAAAAAAATAAACAGCCGCACAGAGAGTAGTATCAATCATAACATCATGAACCAGTTGGATGGCTTAGGCTGAGTCCAATGAAACTCTCAATATGGATTTTCTAAACACTGTGTTTTGCACTGTTTGACATAAATGCTACACTGTACACAGAAAGATATGGATTCTCTAAATACTTTTTTTCCACTGTTTCACATAAATGTTTTGCACTATTTGCCATAAATGCTCCACTGTACATGAAAAAAAAATGTTTTGCACTGTTTGCCACAAATGCTGTACTGTAAAAAAAAAAGAGCAGTTAAAAAAGACTCTTGAGTGAGGCGGCGGCGGTTTCTTTTGTTGCAGGAAACCGGCACTTCCTCTCTCGTCAGATGCGAGTGTTGAGTGTTCTTGTAGACAGGGAAACCTTTTATTATTTATTTGTTTCCTTATTTGCACAGAAGAGAATAGACGACCATGCATGGACATGTACACTAGTACATAGCAACAGCATAGGTCATCATCGCGGCCAGCGCGCTTGTACAGTACTAGTACTCCTTGGGGAAGGCTACCTCTCGTTATTAATTAACTCAAAACAGCTGCCATGAGCTGCTAGTAGCTTAATTATTAAGCCTGGCGTCCTAGGCGACGCCCGCCGGCGGCGTGCTCGGCCATGCCCTGGCGCCCCTGTTGCGGCGGCGGCGGCGGCGCCGGACGATCAGCAGAGGCGGCATAGCGGTGGGTGTCGTCTTCCTCCGGCCTCGTCATCTGCTGCTGCTGCTGCTGATGCTGGGGCGACTGGGAGGCGTCGTCGTCGTCTTGGTGGTGGTGGACGAGGCGGTGGGCGGGCGCGAAGAGGTCGACGGGCTGGGAGTCGCCGGCGATCTTGCCGGCCTCCAGCGGGGTGCCGTTGTGGAAGCCCGTGCGCAGCATCTCGTCGTCGCCCGCCACCTTGGTGCGCACCGTCCCGTGCTTATCCATCATCGTCGTCGTCTCACGATCTCTCTGATGCTGCTGCTGCGCCATTAATTATACTGCGTGTGTAATCTGATTCTGATGATGATGGTGATCGATCACCGACGACGACGACAGCGCAGTAATAGATAAGAGTATTTTTTGTAATGGTTCCTATAATTAACGTCTTATTCGATCGACCCTGATGGATAGATGGATGGATGGATGAGGATTTGCTGATGATGGTGCCTGCAGTGCAGCTTGTCGTCTCGTCCTTATATATACGACGATGAAGCTTCGTGTCGATCGGGGATCCAGTAGCTAGGGACACGTCGGGCGCGACGTGGCTCGCCACCGCACTGCCCTTGTGTTGCGCTGTTGCCATGCGCGCTCTCTCTCGGTGCATGCGTGCTACACGTATGTACTCTCCAGAACTGTGTTAATTAAGCATATACTAGTACAAATCTATTCTAAAAGTATTGTGCATGTTTAGATGATTAAATCGAGCTAGAATATTACTTAATTAGGCTGTCCACACTCACGTGACTCTATTTCTTCCCTTTAAAAAGAATAATCCATCCAATCATCACAATTTTAAAATGCAATCAACAATCCTCCAGGCTCATACAACTTTATATTTCTCACTTTATACCAACTGCTACACTATTTCAATATTTTTTTTCTCTCCACTCTCTGTTCTCTCTCCTTGCCTCTCCCACTGGCCATTGCCTCCTCTTCCTCTTTACGCCCATCCTCACACACGCCCGCCGCCTCCTCTTCCTCCCCGTGCCTGGCCTCATCCGCGCCGCGCCGCACCTCCAAGCCGCCGCTGGATCTGCACCGCCCTCCTCCCGACTGCCTTCTTTTCCGTGCGAGGACGCCAAACTTCGGCCGTTGGTTTGCGCGTCCGACGTAGAGGATATCAATTTGCTGTACAGACGTTGGATATAGTGCCAGATGGGAATAGGGGCGTGGGATGGTACCGTGGACAGTACCATCCCCCACTCAATCCGCTCGCGAGTCGTGACTGTTTACGGTCCACGAGTGTGGACAACCTTACTGCCCTACTTTGTAAGACTAAATCAAAGTTTAGCTGGTCGAGAGAGAATATTATTATTCTATACTTTGCACGGTTGTACTACCTAGTTAAATCGTGAAGACCAAGATATTAATTGTTGTTTTCACCATATAATAAACTTTAAATATATCTTGACATTTTTCATCGATCTTGCATACAAAATTTTCAAAACTTGTTAACGGTGATGGGCTGTCCAACGATACAGGGACGACGAGCTAGCTAGTTGGGCCGCTACGCCATGCCTAGCCCCACCACTCCATTCCATAGCGCCCAGCTTAAAATGGGCCTCTTATGCTATAGTGGGTGCATCCATGTTGGGCTGTGCTAAGCTCTTTGACTGCTCAACAACTAATAATGCTGAAAGGCTTAGGGCGTGACAGGTCGTGCTGTGTGCTCAGGGCCCATAAATGTTGGCGAGGTTAGGGAAATGTTTCTGTGCCACCGGAGGTAGAGGGAGATCAGGGAAAGGTGGTGGTTGGTGGGTGGGTGGTTCAGGCAGCAAGCGAGAGGAGGCGATGATAAGGTTAGTAGTGGAGTATAGTGGCCACGACGGTGAAGCGAGGAAGCAGAGAAGTTTTTTTTTTTCTTTTTTTTTTTCTCGAATACGCAGGAGAGCTGCGTATCTTTGTATTAAGAGGAGAGAAAAAAACAGTTCCTTACCACCACCACCACCTCACTCCGAACCGAGCCGTGAGGGGTTGAAAAACAGAGAGGCTTAACTTAGATAAAAACACAAAAAGGAAACTTGACCAAGTAAACTAACTAACTAATCCTAATCTGGATCAACACCGTGACCAAGAGCTCGTAGAGAGCTAGCTCCTGCTAAGTGCCAGAGCTGCCTCTCCATACGAAAATCACTTAGAATCTTATGGATGTTCGGTTGAGCCCCTTCAAAGACACACGAATTTCTGTGTTTCCAAAGCATCCATGCCCCCAGAATGATCAGCGTATTAAGACCTTTTCTCTTTTCCTTTGCTGCTCGTTTGCAAGCTTTTCTCCACCAATCGGCAAACACTTGATCATTTGGACTCGGCGCGCTATCAAGGAGGCCAAGTGGCGTCAGAATCTTGACCCAGAACTCCCGTGCAAAGACACAATCGGTAAGGATATGTTGGACATCTTCATCAGTTTGATCACAGAACACACATTGAGCAGGATGAGGGAGGCCTCTTCTTGCAAGGCGATCAGCTGTCCAACATTTGTTGCGGATAGCTAACCACAGGAAAACCTTGCACTTCGCAGGCGCCCAAGATTTCCAAAGTCTGCGCCATGGCTCAAAGGTTGTCGACCCATTGAGAAGAGCACGGTAGGCTGATTTTGAAGTGAAGACTCCAGTGCTCTCGAATCTCCAAATATGGTGATCAGGTTCCTCAGTCAACTCCATTTCTAACAATGCATCCCACAGTTGAAAGTATTCGTATAGTCCGACCATAGATAGCCCTCCCTGAATGTCTGAAGGCCATCGCCGTGCGGCTAGCGCGTCTGCAACCGTGCGCTGCTGTCGTACCTTGACTGGTACTGCTGCAACCACAGTAGGGGCAAGCTCCGCAAGGCCGCAACCAAACAGCCACTTGTCAGACCAAAAGAGTACATTTGTGCCTTGTCCAACATGGCAGATTACTGCAGTATCAAAGAGAGCCTGGGCGTTAGCGTAGACAGGGATGTCTAGGCCTTGCCACGGTCGCTCCTTGTCGGTTTTTTGGAACCACAGCCACCGGAGTTGTAGCGACCAGCTCATCAGCTCGAGATTGAGAATTCCTAGGCCTCCCAACTCCAGAGGCCGCTGTACCTTCTCCCAAGAAACCAGACATGAACCACCATTTGCCTTGTCTCTACCTTTCCATAAAAAACCTCTCTGCAGTTTATTAATTGCTTTGATGAACCACTTCGGGGCCTTTATGGCAATCAAGAAATAGATAGGGATAGCCGTGAGAACAAAACGAACCCAAGTGGCCCGTCCTGCCAAATTCATGAGCGAGGCTTGCCACCCTGGAAGTTTATTTCCAATCTTTTCTACCCACAACATGAGGTCCGCTTTCTTCATCTTCTTGTCTGAAATAGGAAGGCCCAAATACGTGCAAGGAAATTCAGCCATTGTGCATTGTAAGGTCTGCTGAACTGTTGCTAGATGTGGCTCTTCACAGCGAATAGGGATGACGCAGCTCTTCTGAAAATTTGTGTACAGACCCGAGGCATCACCAAACCTGTTTAGAATTCCCATAGAGAGGTTCATATCATCTTCAACCGGCTTGATAAAGAGAGCCACATCATCGGCATAAAGAGAAATCCGATGTTCTTGATTACGATGGGTGAGGGGCTGTAGTAAACCAAGATCACTAGCCTTCTTGAAAAGGCTATTAAGCACATCCATGACCAAGATAAATAACATAGGTGAAAGCGGGTCGCCTTGTCGAAGGCCCCTTTGATGGCGGATCTCCTCTCCGGGCTGACCGTTCACAAGAATCCGTGTTGAAGAAGTGCGTAACAAATTAGACACAAGGCTTCTCCAAATCAGACCAAAGCCCAAATGCTCCAGCACCTCCAAAAGAAAAGGCCAAGCCACAGAATCGAAAGCTTTGGAAATGTCCAATTTCAAGAAAAGACTAGATACCTTTTGCCTGTGTAGCAGCTTGATGGTTTGTTGAACCAAGATAAAGTTGTCATGTATCGAACGGCCTCGGATAAACGCGCTTTGGTTGGTGGCGACCATAGAATTTAGAAGGGGAGCCAATCTGTTTGCAAGAATTTTTGTCACGAGTTTTGCGAAACTGTGTATGAGACTGATGGGCCGAAAATCCTTTGCGGAGAGCGCTTCCTCCTTTTTGGGTATCAAAGTAAGAAAAGCTGAGTTCAACAGCCAGAGTTTCCTTGAGTCTCCCTGTTGGAGGGTGATGATAGCTGCCATAAAATCTGCCTTGATGATCGACCAACATGCTTTATAGAACCGGCCTGTGTAGCCGTCCGGGCCTGGTGCACGATCTGATGGTAGGGATTTAATTGTGTCCCATACCTCATCTTCCAAGATGGGCTCATCCAAGGAAGAGAGGTCAAGGCCTTGACGGTGGAAGAAATCCAGATCGAGTGTCCTCGACCTTGGGAGCGCTGTACCAAGTAAATCGTTGAAATGATTGAATATAATTTCCTGTTTCTCTTCCTGACTAGTGGCTACCACATCATCATGAATCAACTTTGGGATAAAGTTTTTCCTCTTGCGAAAACCTGCTGTTCTGTGGAATAAATCTGTGTTGGCATCCCCATCTTTCAGGAAGCGAATCCGAGACCTGAGGCGCGCTATGGTGCGCTTTAAAGAGGAGAGGACCAGACATAGACGCTTTGCCTCACGCCGAAGCCAATCTTCATCTGATGTGAGAGGGCGACTGTCCTGGGCGATTTCCAAGCGGTGCAGAATTTCGCGCGCAAGTCCGAGTTGGGTTTTGATATGGCCAACCCGCTTTTGACTCCAGGACTGTAAAGTCCGAGTGAGGCGTTTCAACTTGATAGAGATGCGTTCCAGTGGACAAGAAAGACGAACTGGTTCAGCCCAGGATTGAGCGACCTCCTCATGGAACCCTTCCATCTTCGGCCAAAAGCTCTCAAAGTGAAAACGTCGTTTGCCATGGACGCCTTCCCTGAGCCCAAGCACTAACGGACAGTGATCAGAGATTTCCGAGGCTTGACTTTGAAGAATACAATCCGGGTAAATGGCTTCCCAGTCGGTGGTGCAAAGGACCCGATCTAATTTGACAAGAGTTGGTGCTTCCCGTTCATTCGACCAAGTATAGCGTCGTCCGATCAGTGGGATTTCTTTGAGATCGAAATCATTCACAAACCGTCGAAACCGACCCATCATAGCTCTATTAAGGTTGTCGTTGTTCTTGTCCTCGGAGGAATAAATCATATTGAAATCACCTGCCAAGATCCAAGGCCCGGCACAATGCTCCCTAACTTCTCGCAACTCATTGAGGAAAGCCACTTTCTCACTATCTTGCTGCGGGCCGTAGACACCTGTAAACCACCAATTCTCCTCATTTTCTGACCTGAACTTGATAGAGATTGAATGCCTATGAACTCTCCAATTGTCGGAGGTGTAGGTTCCCTCACGCCAGGCAACAAGAATGCCGCCTCGGGTGCCTTGTGCTGGCAGGAACACAAACTGCCGGAAGTCACGACCCAAAATTGACATTACATCCCAATCCGTAATGAGAGCAAGCTTTGTTTCTTGTAGACAAACAATAACCGGACGAGAATCATCAACGACCTTGCGTACATTATCACGTCGGGATCTCTTGTTCAGACCCCGCACATTCCACACCAAGATTTTTGGCTGATCCATTGGAGCCGGTAAGAAGATCGACCTTGAAGAAGAAACCGGGCTCAGGCAGCCCCCTCCACCAGTGGGGAGAGGGCCAAGGACTGAACCTGCGTGTCTTCTGGCACTTCCTTGCCCAAAAGTGTTGCCAAGGCGACAACATGCTCCCTGTTAAGCGGTTTTTTAAAGAACTGTACGTACTTCTCCTTGGACTGCTCGGAAACCACTTGGTTCTCGTCTGTAAACCCCAAACGGCGACATACCGTGGCCGCTGCTTGAAGGTTAACATCAGGAGGGAGCTTGGCAATCCGACGACTGCGCCGCGGAGCATGTGTTGAGGCCGCTGCAGCCTTGCGTCGTCGCTGCACCTTGGGAGTAGGGATCACAGGAGGCACGGTTCTGGTGAAGTTAGTGGTCTCCTAATAATGGTGAGACTCCTTGACAGTATCTCGACATGAATCTATGATCATGAGCATGATGAACGAACGAACGAACCAACTCAAGAATCAAGACATGCATCGCCATTTGGTGTGTTGTTTGAACAAGAGTGAGGAGACAGAACAATCAAGCCGTAGATGATTAAGATAATAAGCATCCGCAACAGATAAGATAATAATTAAGCGCGCATGCACATCAGCACATGCAGCGCACGCAAACACACAGTAGGCGATAGCCATAGCCAAAGCCAACCGATTATAATTATAGGAGCTCCTCCTCCTTGTGCGTCTCGATGACGAGGTCGGAGGTGGGATAGGCGGCGCAGGTGAGCACCCATCCGGCGGCGACCTGGCCGTCGTCGAGGAAGCTCTGGTCGGACTGGTCGACGGAGCCGGAGACGACCTTGCCGGCGCAGGAGGAGCAGGATCCGGCGCGGCAGGAGTAGGGCAGGTCGATCCCGTCCTCCTCGGCCTGGTCCAGGATGTACACGTCGTCGGGGACCTGCAGCTCCACCTCCCCCTCCGGCGTGATGAGCTTCACGTTGTACGTGGCCTGCGCCGCCACCAGCCTCGCGCCACCGCGGCGCCGGCCAGCAACCGGCGTCGTAGAGGGAAGAAGCGCCACGGTGGCCGGCGGTGATGACGGCGCGGCGACGCGGAGGGAGAAGGCCGGCGCGCGGAGGCTACTCAGGACGGTGGCCATTTTGGAGCGTGGCGCGGGTGGAGCTGGGAGCGAGCTAGCAGCTGCTGGTGGTGGAATTCTTGGACGGACCTAGCAAGCTAAGCTAGGTAGCCCAAAACGAATGGAGATGAAATGAAGGGACGAGGTTTGGCTTATCTTCTTCTTCGCGTACGGGTCCCTCCCATAGTATGATTGGGGAGACGAGACGGCTGGCCGGGGACAAGAGCTAGGCAGCCCATGACCACCCATGGTGGACGTCCACAGCAATTTTTACCACCAGTAGGCATAGTGTACCTTTTTTTTTTCTCAAAAACAAGCGTCGTACGTACGTACACCGAATTCTCCATATGTAAAACAGCTACAACCCGAGCAAAGTTAGTCATTATCAGCTTAATTTCCCTTTGTATGAGTAATAGCCTAATAGGACACAGGACAGACGACCCACCATATATACGCTTTGTTTGGCACAGCTTAAGCTTTTTCACAAGCTAGCTTTTACCAGCTTAAACTTTTTGCCATTTATCAAAAAAAGATACAACAAAAAAAGTTGTGGCATTTATCACACAAGCATAAGCTTGAGGTTGTCGACCGGAGAAGGAGGGGAAGAGAGGGAGCACCTCGGGATGGCACCGCTGCGGTGGCCGGGAAGGAGCGGATGGCGCCGCGGCCGGGGTGATGGAGAGCCCGCCGCCGCCGCCGCTAGAGGTGGCGGAGATGACATGTGCCACTAGATCTGTCGGAGGAGAAGAGGAGAGCTGAGGGGAGGGCACCACGTCGTCGGAACCAGAGAGGAGAGGACGGCGCGCCGCGCCGGGAGGGGAAGAACGGCGCGTAGGAAGGGGAGCAGCGCGTCGGGTGGGACTGAGGGCCAGCGGGCAGCACGCCGGCCGAGATGGTGAGGGGCAACAGGCTGTGCGTCGTGTGGGGACGGGGCTCGCTGGGCTGGACACGGCGCACCGGCGGGGGCGGGGAGAGCGACACAATGGGAGAGACGTCGGGTGGGAGGGAGAAAGAGGAAAAAAGCTGTGAGAAGCTCCCCAAAACCAGCGCCCAGAAAAAGCTCCTCACTAGTTCATTCTTGAGAAGCGCTGCCAAAAAAGCACCGAGAAGTTTTGCGTTTGGCAGCCTTTGAGCTTTTTTCCACTGAGAAGCTGGCTGAGAAGCTGAAACAAACAGGGCCCAAGAACCTAATATGAGCCCTTGACTTGTCCACTTTGTGTTAATTTTGCTATCTCTTAGACCATTTCCAGCAGGATACCTATGAGGCTATCCACCTTGCCTATCACTATTTTCACTCTGTCTACAGTAATGCTACAATTTCGTTTTGTATTATAGGCAGTCCTTTTGTCCATCGTGCTAGAGATGGTCTTACACTTATTAGGATCTGTTGGACAAAGCTATGCAAATTCACTTAGAATCGCTCCCTGAGTGAATTCTGTGAAGATGATTCTCCAAAATGAATTGGAAGTTGGATCTAAAAAAGTTGTTTATCCAAAATTATGAAAAAAGTTGTTTCTCATAATTCACTCCCAACACATAGTCACGTTTTCCTAGTTTATCTTATGGTTTCATTAGAGAATCACTTCCGGCCATAGAATTACTTCTCTCAGAGAATCACTTCTAACATAGAATCAGAAATAGTGGGAGCTCTACCAAACGGGCCCTTATGTGTGACAGATTGTCCATCACTATTATCTCTACATTCTTTTATCCCTTGCTTGGAATAGTCGGATTACCTAGACATTATTTCATAATTTCATACTTATCTCTGCTTCCTTGGGCAAAATTATGAAACCCTGTAATTCTCGGAGATCAAGCATAAGAACTGCCAACATTTGGGTTAAGACATTATGTGGAGTGTGAGAACACTTGTAAGCAATCATGAAACTTCAGCACTTTTGTGGGTTGTGTCAAGTGTCAACCAAAAGGTTGTGACTTTGTTCTTTTATTACTTAGAGGTTAAGCCTCCCACCACTATCGTTTGCGTCCATCTATACCTGCAGTGGAGGATATGCTCGAGCAAGGATAGAGGGAGTTTCAGTGTCTCTCGACACAGGATCTGCTTAATTGAGTCCCTACGAGAGAGACACACACATGCCGGAGAACCTAGCAAGATCGGTTTAATTAGCCAACTCTATCCTAGCAAAACAGCTACGCATTACCGTCGTCTTCAATGAACTATTACCTCCGGTCATATTTTTATTCGACCTTTTGACGGCATTAATCCTTGATATTTGAACTAACACACTACACGAAACTTGTGAAAGTTTTTCATCATCGGTTTTATTAATTTCATCGGGCAGATGGAGGCCGGCAAATTTGCTTATAGGTTAATTCCATCGGCTTAAGGTGAAACCAACAAACTTAGATAAATTCGATAAGAGGGAGTATATGTATAGCTAGTCCCACACATACGTACAGTCTTAGAGGAAAACACAGCGCCGTATGTGTTATAGTAGGTAACGTACCTCCATCGGTACGTACAATCGTCGTACATGCGCGCACATACTTGATACATGGCACAAAAATAAATAAAATTGAAGAGAAAAACCATTCGTTCCTTATTAAGTAATAATTACTTGAGTGACATGATGCATCGATCATGCATAATATCATATCCGCAGTAAATTAAAAAGGATCGAATTACAGAGAGACAAAACAGACGATAGATGCTTGGTCGTCTCTCTTGCTAGTAACTCATAGCAGTGACATGGACATGCATGGAGCGGCGGCGGATTGCAAGCAGCAGGATGGCTAGCAGAGATGGATGGATGGACTGATTAGGAGGTGAGCTCCTCCTCCTTGTGCGTCTCGATGACGACGTCGGAGGTGGGGTAGGCGTGGCAGGTGAGCACCCAGCCGGCGGCGACCTGGTCGTCGTCGAGGAAGCTCTGGTCGGACTGGTCGATGGAGCCGGAGACGACCTTGCCGGCGCAGGAGGAGCAGGAGCCCGCGCGGCAGGAGTAGGGCAGGTCGATGCCCTCCTCCTCGGCCTGGTCCAGGATGTACACGTCGTCCGGCACCTGCAGCTCCACCTCGCCCTCGGGGGTGATGAGCTTCACGTTGTACGTGGCCTGCGCGCGCAGCCTGCTGGCGCCGCGGGCCATCGTCGTCACCAGCGCCGCCGGCTTGGTGGTGGCGACGGGCAGCGCGACGACGGTGGCGGGCGCCGGCGCCGGGGCGGCGACGCGGAGGGAGAAGGCCGGCGCGCGGAGGCTGCTGCTCAGGGCGGTGGCCATTGTTGCTAGCTACGACTGGTTGTTAGCTGCTGCAGCTGGAGCCTGGAGCTGGAGTAGCAAATGAATGGCGGCCTATAGTAGCTTAGCTAGCTAGTAGGGAAGAAGCAGGGAGGGTGGGTGGCCGGCGATTTATCGTCAGCGGGGAGGGTGGGGTGCCACGTGGCGGCCGGCGAGTGGGCGGCTTATCGGATCGCTGGGGCATCCAGGATCACACGATGCTCATCGTCGCCTGGAGCCATCCAATCCGGCCATTCCAATCTATCGTCCACCCATCAATCCACTGGCCTGCCTGGCGTGTGGAGGCCATAGGCAGGCAGTTACGGTTAGGCACATATATCAAATTGGAGTACACAAATCTACATGGTTGGCCCGTGCTGATGCGTGTACATGTGTTATTGTCCACACATATATATCTACATGGAGGTTTAATTTTAAGGTCACGGGATCCCCTCCGCCCCTCCTCCCTAGCTCCCTGTGATGCTGAAGGTGACGAGTGGCCGGTACGATGCCTGCTGATATGTGCATGCGATCATCACCTACCTACCATCTCTCATCGTCTTCACAGCCGCTCAATCCTTCCCCATTGCCTCTACTTTTTCGATCGACCACCATCTCAACGGTCCACATGCCGTAAAGGGCCCTCGCTTGGACACGAGTGTCATCATGTGCCCGATGCTGGGCCGGGGAAGAAACACTAGCTAGGCCGGACTTCTAATGGCCTAATAAGAAGCCGACGCCTCATACCGAAGAGTTCCACAGTGTTGAGAAGGAGGCAAGATTTTAAATAGCCAGCTATAGCTGCTATTAGCTGTTTTGGAAGCCTTTCGCTAAGCCAAATAACCTGCTATAGCCGGCCGCCATAGCCAGCTATAGCCCGCTAAATTGACCGCTTTAGCTATTTCAGCAGCTCAATGCTAAATGGCTTAGCCCGCGATTTAAAACATTGGATGGTGGGCGCGTAGAAGAACTGAAAACAGAACCGCCAATGGCGAGCTCTGCTCGAGGCTGGTTCGAGGACTATATATCCCCTTTCTCATCTTCTTCATCCTCCACTACCTCATCTTTGTACCCAGATAGATATCCTAGAACCTAGCTACATTAAATTCGCTGGTTTGTAAAACCGATATTGTGTGTTCATCTATTGAGGGATTTAATTTAGCTAGGGTGAGGCTCCTCACAACGACTTCAATTTTTGTGAGCAACTGATGACAGGTGATATGTACATGCGATCATCACCTACCATCTCTGCGTCTTCACAGTCCCTCAATCCCTTTCCTTTCTCATTGCCTCTACTTTTTCGACCACCACGCCTCAACGGCCCACATGTAAGGTACTGTTTGGTTCCAACAGCGGCAACGTCGACGGTAAGGGGATGGATCACGGGCGGTAACGGGAAGGGAATGATTGGTGACGTGATTTGTTTGGTGTAGCGACGGTAACAACAAAGCGATTTTTTGGTTCATGTCTTGACCCAGGCGTGTTCCTAGGTGCAAGCGCAAACGCTTACCACCCATCATTGAGCGCAATCAGCTAACTGAAGGCCCGTATCCATTCCCGTGGTATTCGATAACACCGTACGTGAAACAAACAAAAACTAACGCAATCGAGTAACAGTGTGATCCGATCACGCCAGAAAATATGCTAACCAAACAATACCTAAGGTCATCTCCAATGGCACTCCTCAAATCCTACTCCTTATTACTATTCTAACTACTCCTCACTTTTAACTATAGTGCAACATTTATGTCAGACAGTGCAAAACAGTGTTTGGAAAACCCCTTTGAGAAATACGGCCCATTACAGATAGCCTAAAGGGCCTGGGCTTGGACACGAGGCAGTGGTTCGCTAGATATATATGTGAGACGGCAACGACCAAAGCCTCCAACTAAGGCACCACTTTCACCGTGCCTCGTGTAGATAGAGAAAAAAAATAAACATGCATGGTTTCCCAATAGTGCGTTGAGAGGGAGGCACCTCGACAGTCGACAACAACCTAAGGAGCTGAAAAGAATGGGTGTCGCAGTTGTCAGCACTATATATGAAAATTCAGGCTAATAAGTTTATGCCGAAGCATACTATTGGGCCACTCCCCGCCACCATTATTGTCCAAATATTACCTATCATGTGCACCGCCTGTATTCGTCGTTCCGCTTATATATACAACATATATTGTTAGTGTATATAAAAACCATTGCAAGAACATGTGTGTAATGGGTCTTGTTTCGTACTTCTTATTGTGAGGAACACGGTTGTTCAAATGGAATAGAAAACAGACAATCAAAAACGAAATTGTTGCATTTTCAAAGAGATGAAATAGACTTTAGTAGTAGTATCGAAAAGAACAAAGGGTCTTAATTATTAGCTTCTTGGGCCCAATCTTTACGACGATGCGCACTCAGCAGCCTCTGTGTCGCCGTAGGCCGTGCACGGAATTGCATGCAGCTTGGCCCAATTATAATAGAGAAAGGAAAGAAAGGTAGGCCCAATCTTTACGACGATGCATAGCAGTCTGAACGTAGGGTGTGTTTAGATGGTTGAAAAAAACATTGTTCCGAACTGAAAAGCACTGTAGAACCACTGTAGCACTTTTCATTTGTTTGTGGTAAATATTGTCCTACTATAGCCTAACTAGGCTCAAAAGATTCGTCTCGCAAAGTACATCTAAACTGTGCAATTATTTTTTTATTTCATCTACATTTAGTATTCCATGCATGTGCCGGCATTTTGATGTGACGGGGAATCTTCTTTTTGCATAGTGAATTTTGGAAGAAAGTTGGGGTACTAAACAGGGCCGTAGCCGGCAAAAAATAAAAGCTTCGAGAGTCCAAGTCAATGGCCCTGTTTATGGCCCTGTTTAGTACCCCAATTTTCTCCCAAAATTCACTATGCAAAAAGAAGATTCCCGTCACATCAAAATGCCGGCACATGCATGGAATACTAAATGTAGATGAAATAAAAAAATAATTGCACAGTTTAGATGTACTTTGCGAGACGAATCTTTTGAGCCTAGTTAGGCCATAGCAGGACAATATTTACCACAAACAAACGAAAAGTGCTACAGTGATTCTACAGTGCTTTTCAGTTCGGAACAGTGTTTTTTCAACCATCTAAACACACCCAAAGGAAGGAATATGCCATGCATGCCGTCCGGCGGGTCTCTCACGCGGAGAAGAAAATGGCACCAGGACCAGATGATAAATACGGCATTCCGCGTGCCCTTGGTTCATAAATTTGTCTAAAAACAGCTGCATATAACTTAGAATAGACTTAGGCCCTGTTTGGGAATCCCTTGATAAAGATCAGCTCTCAGCTAAATTTTAGCTCATTTATTGCAGTGATAAACTTTAGCTCTTGGTGGTTGTTTGGATACACAGCTAAAGCATAGATAATGGAGAACAAAAAGACACCCATACCCCTAATAAATGACCCCGATGAGGATGGAAGGAGAGAGAGTAGGGGTGGAGAGGGGTAAAGGGTGAAAAGTGGTCACTCTGGATCACTTTTAGTTCTATTTAGCTCCCCTTCTCCAGCTAATGAGATAATGGTAGATAAAGTTTATCTAGACGTTTTTAGTTATCCTGTTTGGATGTCTAAGTAGCTAAAAGTGGTGAGCTAAACTTTAGTAAGGGGTATCTAAACATGCCCTTAGAAGGTAGAACAGAGAAAGTAGAAAGTAATAATGGAAGGAAGGGCTTCCTTTTGTTAAAAAAAAAAGGAAATAGTAAATAACAGAAAGGGACAGCCACCAGGTAGGTAAATTGCACTAAGCTGATAGTCAGGTCACGCACCGAATCACTGACCGGTCTTGATCGGCCTTGGATTTTTTTTAGGTTGTCCGTTTCAGGTGCACGGATGCCTAATCCAACTCCCTCAATTAAGCTGCATGCAGCTAGCTGTCAAGACAGCAGGTAGCACATCCATCCATCTCGACAGATCATGAATCACTGCAATCTGTATTATCGGAGATGCATGCACGTAATGTATGCACCGTCTATGAATATGTATGACGATCTATCAATCATCATACTCCAATCCCCCTCAGCTCCAAATTATTGGTCCTTTTTCTAAGGAAAAATCAAGATCAAACATCTCTAGTTTTGATAAGCTTTTAGCAAAATATATTAGTATCTGCAATACCAAATTATGCACTATCAAGGCACGTTTTATATATAAAGTGACTGAACTAATTAAATGTATGTAAACTTTAGTTAAAGTTAAAAAAATAACTTAACAAAAGAAAATAAAAACTCAAGTTACACGCGTAATTAGAAGCAAACGAGGGATTAATTCTCATAAATGGACGCCCGGCCGCCTTACTCGTTTTCTTTCTCATGCTTCCCTTTTTCCAAAGGAAACTTCATTTTCATTCTGCCATCTGGTCGCACACGTGCACAAGACGATCGAGATCGAGGTGCTGCTTTTCTACAATCATGTTCCCTCTTCCACAAGCAAGTCTCAAATTAGCACTAGCTAGTTATTATGCAAAATGTTGTTTCCAGAACGTTCATTTATTGATAGTATCTCTTTATCAATGATTTGTGCAGTAGGTGGATATTTTTGGCTTGTTTGGTGAACACCAATCGAGAGCAAACAAGGGCACAGATATTTTTGCTCGTTCATCAGCCCCCCTAATTAAATACTATCTAGTATTAAAAACCTTGTGTCTAGTGGGATCTAATTCTATTCTACTCTGTTTGTCCCAAAATATAGTTCACTTTAGCTTTCGATTATTAGATTTATTCATTGTTCAGTGAATATGTTTTGTGCATATATAGATTTATCAACATCCATGTGAGACCAGATTGAAAGAATGAAAAAAAGGAACTTTATTCAGGATATACTACGTTTGTCCCTAAAAATTGTAATCATACCATTTTTATGATAGATTAATTAGTAGACATGAGAAATGACCTGTATGTCTCTATGTAATCATGAATGGCACCTTCGGAAAGGAAAAAAATTTGGTCATTAAATGCGCATGCACATTGAAAGGAAATTCCAACACAATGCAAATGCCCCTTAAAATGATAGCCCGCATGCAGGCTACTTTTTTTTTTTTTGAGACAAATTTTGAGTGTTGGAACTGTATGCTCCGATCATTTTTTTTCCTTCAAAAATTTAACAATTAGTTTGGGTTATGTACTACCATTTGTAGAGCACTCCTACTCCTACAGTCGTCATACTACGACGTGCACGCATATTCAGACATGACGACTTTTTATTACGTATTATATAGTAGTGATTCATCAGCTAGCAGCATATCAGCATAAGCTCCTGATCACTTCAAACAAAAAAGGAAAAAGGGAAAAATAGGGACGGGAGATAAGACACGGAAGAAGTTTCGGGAGAACAAAGAATCTTTTGTACGTGACGTGAAGACTAGTGCAACAAAATAAATCAAGCACCAGCCGCCGATAGAAATAGTATTAATATATATTGAAATGGTCTCAGTCAAACCATGCACGCTATTGCTAACTCCATTACCGTGTTCCATTTTTTTTTATTTATACGTATTATTTTAATCTGGTGTTATTCACTGACCATGCTTCAGGTACGCATTGTATCCTCTAATTATCAGTAGCTTTTCCATTGACTAGATAGGGTTAATTAAATTTCCAAGCAGAAAAGGTCATGCGCGCCAAGTAGTAATTCTGTGGTTTGTTGTATTTTTGAGGCTGAGAAAAAAATACTTCCTCCAAACTTTTTTGTTTGGCGTCGGCCAGTGCAAATATGAGATACAGGACATCTATAAATCACACAAAAACGGAGGATGCGACTATTATATATATATGCATTCCGAGGAATATTCCTGTTCGTCTTAGTGGTTAATATAATGTAAATTTACTATAATCATCAATAAAGCTTACATAATACTAATAGCGACCAACCGGGAGCAGGCCCCCACACATCAGAGAAAACTAATTCTAAGGAAAAGCAAGACACATGAGTACATGACTAGACGTGGGATAGGGCAATTGATGACTCTTAGCTTGTTGGCAAGCATCACAAATCACACTACTAGGTGAACTACTAAAGGACAACTTGTTATCGCGAAGCACTCGATCAACAATGGAAAAAGGCGGATGACCTAGCCGATCATGCCACCGAGAAGTCGTAGGTTTGATGGTGCTATGAACTTGAGGGGCTGGCGGCGGTAGGAGATAAGACCATCTTGGCAGCTACCGCGAAGAAAAAGGGTCCTCGTTTGTAGATCCTTGACACAAAAATAGGTTGGATAAAATTCAATGGACACATCATTATCAGTGGTGAACTTGTGAACAGAAATAAGATCTTTGGTGGCGGAGGGGACATGAAGAACGTTGTCAAGAGAAAAATCACGCTTGGGGTTATGAACAATAGAATTACTAATATGACTAATACACATACCTTTGCCATTAGCTGCATGGATTTGATCGTGTCCAGAGTACGGCTTTGGAGAAGTAAGCTTGTCTAATGCGCTTGTTATATGATCCGTCGCTCCAGAGTCCATATACCAGTTTGTATCAATTCCATATGAAGGAGTGACCGAAGAGGCCGATCTTTGGGAACCTGAAGGAGATTGCCGAGCACCACCAAAGCCACTGCTAGGAGGCACAAATTTGCGATTAAACCGGTACCAACAGTTATGGACAGTATGGCCGGTGCGCTCGCATAATTGACAAACTGGAGAATCCGCGTGATCAAAATTGTTGCGAGTGTTGCCACCACGACCACCAGAAAAATTACCACGGCCACGAGGAGGGCCGCGGCCACGGCCACGGCCACGAGTCGTAGCATGGACAGAGGAGTAAAACTGAGCACCATCATTGCGCTGATGAGTAAGTCGAGCCTCATACGAAAGCAATTGAGAATAAAATTCACTTAAGGATAAGTCATCCTTGATGGTCATAGCAGAAACAAACGGATTGTAATTGGCATCCAATACGTTTAAAATATAGCTAATAATCTCATCATCTTCGAGCTTCTTCCCTGCTGCAGCTAATTCGTCAGCAAGGCTCTTCATCCTGGAATAAAAAACTGAAGCCGAGCTGTCTCCTTTTCTCTCAGTTGAGAGCTGAGACCATAGATGCAAGATGCGCGACTTCGATTGAGATGAAAACATCGATGTAACTGCCTTCCAGACCTCAGAAGCATGTTCGAGGGAGGCAACTTGGACCAAGACCTCTTTGGTCATGGAGGAGAGGAGATATGACAACACTTGTTGATCCTGCGAAAGCCATTGGACGTAAGCAGGATTCTCCACTCTTTCTGTAGATTTGTCGGACTTTTCAATTTGAACGGTTGAGGGCGGTGCTGGCGAAGATCCATCGAGCAGACAAAAAGACGAGCTCCACGCACGGCCGGCAGGACCTGGACTCGCCACACTAGGAAATTATCCAGCGTGAGCTTCTCTGTTACTGGGATTGAAAACGAAACAGACGACGTTGAACTCGACGAGGCCATGTGCTTCGGCGAGAAAAAAAATTAGATGTATTCTATGGAGGAGTAAGCTCTTGATACCATATAAATTAGATTAGAACGGCTCAAGCCCTTAGGCTGCCAGTACACATGTATATATAGCACAGTACAAAAGGAGTAGAACACGGTAAGAAGCTAGAGACCCAGTTAATTGGTTGATAAATCTAGTCTCCAATCCAATGAGGGTTAGTCACTTGATTGGCTCCATTCGTACTTGTATTGGATTTAATCATTTGTCCTTTGCTTATAAGTTATAAGCAGCTCATCATCAGATCAGTCGGTGCTGCTATATTTTCTTCCTATCGTGCCCCCCTTGTCAGCCAGCGGGTCACGTCGTTGGACGTACTAGTCAGGGAGATGCCGATGCACCCACCGTGTGTGCCCATGGCTGGTACCTAAATTTTAAGTTCCCGTCACATTGGATGTTCGGAGGCTAGTTAAAAATATTAAATATAGTCTAATTATAAAAACTAATTACATAGACGAACGGCTTAATAAATTCGTCTCGCCGTTTAGTCTTCGTCTATGTAATTAGTTTTTTAATTAAATCATATTTAATACTTCTAACTAGTGTCCGGATATCCGATGTGACACGGGATAAAGTTTAGTCCCTGGATCCGAACACCCCCGCCCCGTTTTGATATATAGTTACTCTGTGTATACATATTCTGCAAATAGGATAAGGGGTTAGTATACCGGCAATTGCTGCGGTACACTGAAACCATCCATTTTATTAGATCTAAGTGGTTTAGATGAAGTATTACCTCTTAGGTAAGGTCTATTTGTTTCTATACATCCCCTGTCCAGGTTTTTCGGATACAACCCTCCGCTGTTTGTTTTTCTGAAGATGGGTCTTTATGCAAGCTTGGGCAATGCAAAGAGGTTCTTTACGCTGCATTTCTGAAAACCCAGAAATCGAGCGTGCATCTAGTGCAGGCCGCGGTGTGCAGCTTGCCTACACCAGCAGTGCAGACGCTCCCCGTCATCGTCACCATCACCTCTCCTCGCCTCCTTTCCTTTCCCGTTGCCTCTTCTTGCCGACCTCCCGTCATTGCCTCTCCTCTCCTTTCCCCGTTGCCTTGCCGCCTCTCCTACCGTCGCCCTGCCAACCGCCGTCAAGGAGAAATCTGCAGCGGCCGCAGTCGAGAAAGTGGAGGAGGAAGCCGGAGGCGCTCGATCGGGGAGGCATGGGACCTGGCCACGGCGACGCCTTGGCCGGCACGACAAGGACACGACGGCACGAGCTCGGCCGGCACAACAGTTGTGGCCAAGCACCGCAGCGCGGGGTAGGCCGGCGCCGCAGCAGCGGCGTGGCACAACAGTTGTAGCCCTTGATGATGCTTGGTTATCTCCACCCACACGTATAGATAATATGTGTGATTGCTTGCTCTAGCTTGTTGGGCTGTTTGTTCCAAGACAAGGGGACACGGCATCAGGGTGACATGTATACAAGATAGATAAAGAGGCGCGCTCTAAACTTAACGTCACCGATTAGTTGGTGCCGCAAAGCAACTAGCAACAGGGACTTAAAGATTTTTCTTTTCTGTTAGCTTCTGTTCTTTTATTATTTTATTTCGGAAAAAAAGAAGAAATAATGTGGGTGACGATGCCAGTAATTTACTTGGTCCGTAGTGTATTTTTCAGCGAGCGTTGTCGATAGCCTATAGCTACTGTATACTCCTTGACAGTTTATAGGTCGTTTGACTTTTTTAACATTAAACTTTATCAACTCGTCTTATTCAAAAATATAAAAACCATAATGGAAATAAATGATAATTATGAAATTGTTTGAATAAAACGAGTAAATCAAGTGAAATATCTAAAATTTAAATTTAGGATGGAGAGAGCAGTAAGAAAGGAGTTGTTTTTTTTTTGTATAATTAGTTAGGGGGTCATTGATCGGGTGATACGTAGAATGCGCGTGTTGTCAACCGTAACGCGAGATACGAGTGACGCACGACACGACAGTACTCTACATTTGTGATAGATTTCAGAATGGGTCGGGTGGCGGTTCTTCGTCGAATGGATAGATGGGTTTACTTAATTATAAAATGGTTGTTGAGAGCATTAAATCAACAATTAGGTTTGTATATTTGCACTGCATTGGTCGTCTGAAAAGAAACCAAGAAAAGAAGAAACCGAAAACAACCGGACAGGGAGGGCAGTCACTGTCAAACCGCGTCGGCGCTTTAAAACAACTGTACGTATGACTAGCAGTACCCTTCTAGTAATTTCGCAAAATAAAAAAAATATATACACTTCATTGTAATATATATATAGATAATTCCATAGATAAATACAAGTCAAATAAAAGAATAAAAAGTGTAATAAAGTAGTAATGATAAATAGAGACGCGATATATTACAGTGGCATACTATAGGAGGGAGGAGATGCTAGTAGTTGTGGGCCCAACCCAACAGCGGGGACAAAAGCAAGCAGGGAGGAAGAAGAGGTGAATTTTGTTTTTGTTTATTTTGACGATTTTGATGATTATATTATGATGAATGATATGATGTTATACCTGTATGCAGCTGCAGCTGCTAAAAAGTAAAAAACCCGACCCATTCCACTCCATTCTCTTCTGCCTTCCTTCCTTCCTTTGGTCGGGCGCCTCTAGACTAGACTGCTCGTCGTCTTCCTCGCCTCGCCTCCTCTTCTAGCTACGACTTGACTTGCTTTGCGACCGCCGGGCGCCGGAAGCGGCCGGAGAGCAAAACTCCTGAGGGAGTCCGCGCAGCACCCCCCCCCGGGCGCCGAGGGCCGGAGAATTGAACTCCTGAGGGAGGCAAGCAGAAGCAGGCTGCCAGAGGTACGAACCAACCACTGCTGCCTCCTCTCCTCTGCCTTGGATTTCCACCATTGGATTCCGGGAACCCACCCACTCATCCATTCCTCCTGCTGCCGTTCCCCTTCCATCCTCTGCCGCCGCTGCTGAATTGCTTTGGATCTCGCTGCCTCGCTCTTCATCCCATCGATTCCCAACTGCCGCGCGACCTCTTCCGCCCCGCTCGGATTTGAACCCGGATTACCGTAACTTTGCTTAGCTGCTCCTCTGGTTTGCCTCCCACTGCAGCAATCTCCGTCGGTTTTCCGATTTCCTCCCATGCTTATTGCTTGTTTCACTTCCACCACCAACCCCCGCTTTCTCTCTGTATCCTATCCCTCTCCCTTGTTTTGTTTGACCAGGTCTCCTGCTGCTGCTATCTCCAGGTCCAGGGGATCGAGGGGATCGGATCGGATCTCTCCGCTCCACGCGCCATCGCGCAGGCAACCAAGGCAGAGCAAGCGGCGTCCGGACGGACCCGACCACCCGCAAGCCAAAGGGCATGTGACGCTGCCGTGCCGCCACGCAAGCCAATGTGCTCCGACATGGATCAGCGCCACCACGCTACCACCAGGTTATTATTGTTCCCCTCAACATCCCCCATGTTTATTATTCACTCCTCCTCTTGCCTCAAGCTTGTAATCCACGCTTACTGACTAGCAGCAGCATTTCATTTAAATATTCTACTAGTTTCGGGTTGGGGGCTGTATTGTATAGCCAATTCTGATTCCCTTTAACAAATACTCACTCCTGTGCTGTGCCCCTGGTTTGCTTCAATGCTCACTAACTCTAGTCAGTCATCCTCAATTAGGCGTGCCGCGTTGCTGGACATGAGCAGAATTCTCTACCATAGCTTAACCTTTCCTTTATTTTTTTTACCACCGCTATCTTAACAAACAGCAATACAGCATATTACAGTATAAATTAAATGCATCCATTCCTTAAGCATTAGTCCATGTCTCTGCCTGCAATCCAGTGTTTTGCAACTTCAATTCTAAGTCAAATATATTTATTCGACAGCACTATATGTCTTGTTAAATAGAACTGAATAACGATGCTTTTGTTTCTTTGCCTCCCAGCTGCTACGTTTAGTTGTTGACAACCCAGTATGTACAGCAGAGATATATAGTACATATAAAGGTCTGTCCTCATCCTTTTTTTTTTCTTTTGCCCGATCGACAGGGAGGCTGCATCTGAGCTTTCCGATGGTAACGGTGACCATCGCAGTCCGCATGGTGCGGACCATCTTGGAGGACAAACTCAGGCTGGGGATACCAAATCCAATGCTTCGTATCACAGGCATAATGGTCTGAGCCGCCATCCGTCTGCGTCCTCTGTCGATGACCGCTCCGTCAAGTCTGGCGATGATTCTGATGGGGCTGACAGTACCAATGGCAGAAGCAGTAATACAGAGGTCTCGCGTCTAGAGAGCGATACCATCTGGATACCCCCTGAAGCGGCAGACAAGGAGGATGAGGCCCAGAGTTTAGGTACCAGCATCGCTTATGATGACGACGACGATGATTATGGCGATGGAATCAAGTGGGGCCAGTCAAGTTTCCCATCCCCTGGTAAGCAACATGATACGGGCACTAGCAATCACAGGGAGGAACGGGAGAAGGCAATGCTAGAAGCTATGAATGGCCAGCTCAAGATACTTGTCAGCCGGTTTCTTGCGTCTGCTGGCATCTCTTCTTCCCAGGGAGAGGGTGGCGACAGCTGGCTTGACATCATCACCTCCCTCTCATGGGAAGCAGCGCTCCTTATCAAACCTGATGGTAGCATGGGAAAGGAAATGGATCCTGGATCTTATATCAAGGTCAAATGCGTAGCATCTGGTACTCGCCGGCAAAGGTGAAGCAAAATTCCCCCCGTAGTTTGGGTTTCTGTTTGCACTTCAAACTATATCCCTTCACCTGTGGCAATGTTGGTTGCAGTGAGGTGATCAAGGGGTTGGTCTTCAAGAAGAACGCTGCTCATAAGCACATGCCGACAAGTTGCCACAATCCTAGGCTTCTACTTCTCAAAGGAGTCCTTGGGCATTCTGATGTTGGTTTGTCATCATTTAATTCAATGGGTCAGGTTAGACGTTGTGCATTTATATGCACGCAAAAAATAAATCTAGGCTTATGTTTTGTCTCACAGAGAAATAATATTTTTCTATTTTGCATGCCTTCAAAAATTAGGAAAAGGACCATCTGGAGAGAGCTATTAGTAAAATGATGGAGATATGCAGTCCTAATGTTGTTATGGTTGAGAAAACTGTTTCACGAAACATACAAGAGCTTCTTCTGAAAGAAGGTGTCACTCTAATTCTTGATCTGAAGCTCAACCGGCTACAAAGAATTGCGCGCTGTACGGGTTCTCCCATAATATCGTTTCCAGAAGTTCTAGATAAACCGAAGCTGAAGCAATGCGACTACTTCCATATCGAGAAATTTGTCGAGGAGCATAACAACGCCAGCGAGGGTGGAAAGATGCCATCTAAAACATTAATGTTCTTGGAAGGCTTTCCACGTCCATTGGGTTGCACGGTATGTATGGTTCATGCTCATCGTATATTGAATGCAGTCTATTTTGTGCACAGCAATAGCATTCCTTTGAATAGATAGAAAGTTCCAAACTTACTAGTATTCTGTACCTTTTGGATTAATATTTTCATGGTCTCTTTCTTCTTCAGATATTGCTGAGAGGAGCAAGTAGTGAAGAATTGAAGAAAGTCAAGCAAGTCATGCATTTTACAGTCTTTGCAGCGTATCACTTGATCCTTGAAACTTCTTTCTTTGAAGACCAAAGAGTTTTCCTAAATGATAAAAATATCACAAAAGAAAGCTCTGTTAGTGCTACAGAAGGGCCATCAACATCTGCTTATGATGTTGCTGCTCTTGGTGGTGTCGTCCCTAGCTTTCCTCCACATGATGATTCTCCAGCACTTAGACTGTTCCATGCCACGTCTAATAGCTATGCTGATGTGAACAAATCTTTGGGATCTCCGAGAAATGTGGACGCACTGGGACCAATAACCAGCAGCTCTTCAAATGACTTTGAAGATAGCCCAAGTATCCGGTACGATCTCAGTGCAGCCGAGAACGCTGAGAGGCTAACATCACCAGTCCAAGGACCACTAAGGAAATTGTTCGTTGACATGTTACGCCACCAGAATATTTATTTGCCCATTACATCACTGCAAGAGACAAATGCTTATCAGAAAGAAGTCAGGGATGAATCCAGTCAAGAAACTGTTAGTAATGGTTTTCATAGGCCAAAGATAGAGGATACTGTGGTTTCCAGTGAAAATGGGGAGCCCCCCAATGATGCCCAGAAACAAGAAATTACTCGAGCAATAATGCCAACAGGTTCTTCTGCAAGTGACAAAAATGGAGAATCACCTGTTACAGTAGGAAATGGGGAACATGATGACACCAGTATTGTTATCAAAGAGAAATATGCCGACGATGATCAAGCTGATGATGCACTTGATTCTCACAGTATACTGATTTTGATGTCTAGCCAGTGCACGGAAAAGCAGGCTATTTGTGAACAGAGCCATTTAACCCGTATAAAGTACTATGGGAATTTTGATGTGTCCTTGGGGCGATATTTGCAAGATATTCTGCAGAATCAGGTGACACTAATTCTTAACATGTTAGTGTTTGTTGCTACTTGTGTGAAATATTCATGCCTTGTGTTAGTACTATTACTTCATTTGGTTTAGAGGAAGGCTCAGATTGTTAATGTTTTCCTAGCAGAATCTGAGCTGTTCCTCATGTGGAGAGCCTCCAGAGTCGCATGTGTACTCCTACACCCACCGAAATGGAAATTTGACTGTTTTAGTGAAGCGTCTTGTGCCCCAACACCATTTGCCTGGTGAATCTGAAGGAAAAATATGGATGTGGACTAGGTGCTCAAGATGTGATCATGAACGTGGGATATCCAAACCAACTCCAAGAGTGTTAATATCAGCTGAAGCCCGCAATCTCTCGTTTGGGAAATTCCTGGAACTCAGTTTTTCGAGCCACTCTGCAGCGAGAAGGTTATCTATATGTGGACATTTGGTGAACAGGGATTGCTTGCGCTTTTTTGGGTATGCCAAGCATATGACTTTTTCCATATGAGGATGATTTAAATAGAATTAGCTTCTTGCTATACATTAGGCCTTAGCATAACAGATGCCATGGAAACTATCTTTTTCAGTTTTGGTGACGAATACTTCCTGTTTCTTACTAATTTCAGGTTGGGCTCTAAAGTTGCTATGTTTCGGTACTCATCAGTTGAAATTTACAAGACCTGCAAACCACAACCTACTCTCCATTTCCTCAACCCCACCAGACATGATTGGTTCGAAGGACAAAGGAGAACTGTATGATTCATTCTCTTAACTGTTTTGTTCAGTTCATCTCTCAACTGTTTTGTTCATTCTCTTAATGTTTATTCTGCTTCTCTCAAGGTTCATGCTAAAGGCATGGCACTTTTCTCTGAGGTTTCAAGATTCATACAAAACTTGAAGAATGAACATCCTGATGCGATAGCATTAGCTACCAGTTGTGGCCTCGCACTCCCTGTTAAGGACTTCCCTGAACTAGAAGAGTTGTTGATAAATGAAAAGACCAACTTTGAGGTGGGTATATCCATTCTGTTATCCTGTGTATTTGTTCTTTTATTGTATTGATTAAATTTTTACACCTTGATTGTCCTGCAGGATTCTGTGGGAATGGCTAGCGATAATGGGAGACCATCATCATCTGTGCATGAGCTATTGAGTATAAATTGGTTCTATCAGGACCTTCTACTTGAACTTTACATATGGGACTGTCGTCTACATCAATTATTCTATTGTAAATCCATCAGACTAGAAGGCATTGCCAATTGCAAGAGACCTGCTGATACTGTTGGTGAGATTTCCAGTGACAACATTGACAATCATTCAGGCAATACTGCAGCACCCTTGCTTGATGAAAACCTGGAAGCTGGGCACTCGGAACCTTCTTGCAAAGTTGGTAGTAAAGATGAAGAATGTTCCATTGATCATGGTCAAATGGAGCTAGATAGCACAAAAGAAACCCCAAAAGTTCCTCGTTTTGAAATGTTCAATGATAAGGAGGTCCAGGTCAATGTTGCAGTAGCATATCCAAGACCCTTGGAACAGGAGGCGTGTAGCACTCCCCAACAGTTCAGATATCCTTATTGGGATGACAGGGAAAGGTGGATTTGGAATTCAATTTCTGAATCTCAATTGGCTTACAGGAATGACATTCAAGCTGGATTTTTGGACAAATTTGAACTCATTAACAATTATACACCACATTACCTGTCTCCCTTGTTTGAGCAACATGATGAGGTGAACTCTCCGCGGTTCGCAGTTGGTCCAGGTAGTAATATTTTGTGCATAATGGAAGATGAGATATCCAGCATAATAGCTCGTGCTCTTGCCATATCTGATGAACGCCGCCAGCCAATAGAATTCATATTTGAGAATGGATTGGAGAATTCCAAGGGAGAGTATACCAAAACAATGGAGAAATCTTACAGTTTTATGTCTGAAAGTGCTTTCAGCTCATCACCGTGGTCATCTACAGATTCTGAAGCAAGCTTGTCATCTCTGTCATCATTTGCATCAGATGACTTTTCTGGTTATGATAGCTCATCTTTATTGTCCTCGTTGCATCCAGAAATGACTGTCAACGGGAAAATAACTCTCAGAGGCAAATATTCAGTTACTAGTATATATGATAATCAATTCTATGCGCTCCGTAAAAAGTGCTGCCCGTCTGAGCTTGCATATATTACTTCCTTAAGCCGCTGTAAGAAGTGGAATGCTCAAGGTGGAAAGAGCAAGGCTTATTTTGCAAAGACAATGGATGACAGGTTCATCATAAAGCAAATCAAGAAAGCAGAATTTGAGTCATTTATTAAATTTGCCCCTGAATATTTCAAGCATGTTTACCATTCCCTGGACACTGGAAGCCAAACTTGCCTTGCCAAGATATTAGGAATCTATCAGGTAGTTTATATATCGGCAGCTCGAGTTTGATTTCAATTTCTTTTCGTTTTTTCCCATGTCTCACTTGCCTGTTTCAGGTTAAGCAAATTAGGCATGGCAAAGAGGTAAAGACAGACCTGATGGTGATGGAAAATCTTCTCTTTGGCCACAATATTTCACGGGTTTATGACCTCAAAGGTGCTACTTTTTCACGACGCGTCGCTGACTCAAATGATCATGATACTGTTTACCTGGACCAAAACTATGTTGATGACATGGGCGTTTCTCCAATCTATATTGGTGGAAGAACAAAGCATCTTTTGCAGCGCGCAATATGGAACGACACATCTTTCCTTACTGTATGTATAAAAGACGTCTTTACCACAATTAGTGCTAGTTATGCTTTTTATCAAAAACATTTGTTAACATAACTATTGTACTTGCAGTCGGTGAATGTTATGGATTATTCTCTGCTTGTTGGAGTGGACAAAGAAACGCATGAACTTGTGTTTGGCATCATTGATTATCTGAGGCAATATACTTGGGACAAACAACTGGAGACATGGGTGAAGACTTCTCTTGTAGTACCCAAGAATGTTTCACCAACTGTAGTTTCCCCCAAGGAATACAAGAAAAGGTTTAGGAAGTTCATGGCTAAGTACTTCTTGACTGTTCCAGACACTTGGAGTCCTGATAATTCTGCTAGGCCATGCAAATCCTTTGGTCATAGCGATAATAAAATGGCAGAGGTCCAGAATGGTGATAGCCTGCTTCAGCATCCAAATGAGGCTGAGCCTTTGGCCTAATCCCGTGCAGGACTTCCTGGCAGTTTTGTTGAATCAAAATTGTTGTTTGGCTAATTTTTTTCTCTGTAAAATTGTGTATATAGGAGGACCTCACTGCTGATCTATCCAAAAGTTTGCAGCTTTTAGGCAAACTGTTGGGGGAAAGCGAGGTCCACAATACGTGTACCTATACAAATGTTCATTGTTAATTTCACAGTTATTATAATGAAATTAAAAATTCATACGGTCATTTTTTGGAGGGGTTAACTCACGACCGGTCGCGCCTTCGACTGATAGCGCGACCCGACAGGAGAGCTATCCTTTTATTTCTGTTCGGTGTTCTGAACCCACAAGGAGGAGCTTGTTCTACCTTCACACTTAGTGCTCCGGTGTGGCAATTTTCTTTTAATGAGACCATTCCACGTGTGAATCCTTTTCTTTTTCATGATATTCAGTTACCAAACAAATCCAAAGCTTTGACAGGTTCATCTTCTTCTTACAAGATCATTTGGTAAAGTCAATTCCTTTAACACTTCACTATTTTTGCCTCATTCTTGATTGCTCCTGACAAACACCAATAAGTGAAACTTTATTCCTCCGGCGAGTTCATTCTTCTTGAGACCCTGCTTGTTTTCCTTGCTTCTTTCCATTTGTTTGTCATCTTCTCATATTGCATCCAAAGACCAGATGAACCATGTAAATCACAATCTTGATGAACTTATTAGTCCTAATGAATTTTTGTCACTCAATAACAAGGACCAAAATGATGTCATACTCTAATATTAGTGCCATCTATATTTCTTCCAAATTTCCTTAATTCAAAATCAATTTTCAAGATCTTGTTTTAACGAATGTGCCTTGATAAGCTCAACAAAATCCTCAAATCATTTTCATGAAAAACCTAAAAATTTCTTCGTATACTTCTCCAAAATATCCTACGGCTCTTTCTCTCCAAAATCCCCACACAAATTCCTTTCTAGATTTAAATCTGAAATGCAAAATCAGAAAAAGAAAAGGAAAACTTTTCCCCTGTCATTCGGCCTGTCCATCGCGCCCATCTCCCCCTTATCCGCCTGGGCCATAGCCCACTTTCCCTCTCCCTCTTTCCGGCCCAAGCCGAGCAGCCCACCCCGCCGCTCTCTCTCTCTCAGTCTCTCTCCGCTTTGACGATGGGACAATGAATGGACTGTATAATCTTAACTAGGGCCAAAGCTAGTGTTTGGTTTGTAGATGAGTGATTTGCTCCATCACATCATTCCTTGTACCGTTGTACGCTTCAACCAATATTGTGGCACATACCCTCAAACTGAATGCCCCATTGATGTGTATAAATCCCCTTTTCTATCTCACGTAGTATCTTTATGCCATATTTGGAGTTTTTCTACTGTTCTAATACTTTGTGTGCACCGTAAGGGTGATCTATTCCCAGACGAAGGCATATGGCTATGGAAAGTAGAACTTCCTTCACTGAGTGCTATTAGATCTTTGAGCGTACTGGAACAGTTCTAGGGCCTAAAGTGGAGAAAGAGGTGAATTGGTACCTGCATCCTGAACGTGTAGCCATTTTACTTGTGAGGTTGATGCCACAACTTGATAGACTTGCTTGTATCATTGATAACTTTGCTACTTCGGTACGTACTGGCATTGTTTCTTTTGCTTATCACTCCAAAACAAGCAACTTTTCCCCTTAATCACTTCTTACATAGATCATGCTTTGTAGGCATTGATGGTGATACAAGACATGCTTTATATTTTCATTGTTCGAGTTGCCTCAGATGAGTGTGAGGTTGTTCTTCTTCACCCAATATTTATATGGTTAGACGATAAAGTTGATGAAATTTCCCTGTCAGAGAAAGAGATCTTTAAGGTATGATAATATGCAGAGATTATGCTACTGATCTTATAAATGCGTTACTGTTTAAAGTCATGGAGTTAACTGTCACAACCTCACTGTGAAGGCGTCTTTAGCGCTAGTCGTTTCCTTAGGCGGGAAAGCTACAGTAGTCATTTTCCGTTTCGTCTGTCATGTGGGCCTGAGGCCATGTAATCGTGAGAGAGAAGTACCCTCTAAGACACTAAGAAAATATTCCAGTAAAAACTCACGAGACCGCAGGAACCTTTCCTCGGCTCTTCCCCGATCTATACTATCTGTGTGATCACACCGGCGGTGATCCTTCACCGGCGACCACGGGTGTTACATTAACTGGGTATTATCTGAAGAAAAATGCAATCCATTGTTTGAACAGTTTCTTAAAGGGCAGTTATATCTATTTGGTCCAATTCTATTGCGCTCATCTGTTTTAGAAAGTTGAATATTAGAGCGTGTCTGTGCTAACGCAAGCAGTTTTTTTGGTAACGTAACAAGTAATAACACGCTTAAAGCTACCATCCACAAGACAAACTGGGGTTTTCTGATTTCCACCTGAAATTACTTAGTCACTGTTCAAGTTCCTGTAACAGGGGTCAATCCCAAAGCCTTGTCCTGGTTTCTCTTTTTTTGGCTGGATGTTTTGAATTGCATTTCCTGTTTCCTTTTTAAAGTTATTATGTTCTTGAAGATATTAAACAATCAGTTCCACTGGAATTCGGGAACAGCCCGCAGTAGACTTTGATGCTTGCCACACGAACCGGTGTTGCTGTTGTGTCCTGACAACTTGCTAGATTCTGGCAGGAGCTTCATGTCTGCATTGTGCGAGGTGTTTCTGTTTTGTACGTATATGACATTTTTTAGCTGTGTCTAGAATCGTCTTTGATAATCAGCCAATTACCACACTTCAAAACAGTTCTATTTGGATGCCAGTATAAAAAGTGGCATGTAACACAATTATTTTTTTGGCATCATAGTTTGTTGAAGGAGGCTTTTAATTTTTTGGTTTCTCATCAAATTCAGTTCTGTACTTCTGTCATTATTTGTTCTGTCAACACTCAGCATTGGCATCTTGAAGGTTATTTATACATTCCAGGTGCATCAGTTGCTTCAGTTCATTGTGAAATTATCTGAACATCCCACTGGCAAGGTGAGAGGTTCTCTGCTATCTATGTTTCTTGGAAGCTGTTTCTCTCTTTGTCCTTTCTCATTTCTCTTAATTCAGGCATTACTTTGGAAGATGGGATTCACAAGGATTCTTATGAAGTTATTACATAATTGTAGCAGTGCATCTTTTTCGGATGATAAGATGAATTTTGGGAGGTCGCCCTCCAAGAATGACCTAATGCTCAAATGGAGGGTTCCTTTATTTAAATCTGCCGCCTATATTTTTAGTATCGACCCGTCTAATAACGAGAAGGCTGTTCCTGAAGAGTAAACACACAACTACATTATTTATTTAGAAACATTTATCTATTTATTTACAAAGACTAATGATTTTTCATTCAAGTAGGTCCCTGAATGATAAATCTGTTCATGAATGCTCTTCTATCATGCACAACCTCTTCACATTGCGTATTGTTCCCCGATTCAGCTTAAATCAACCGCCTGGTGCACCCTGTACCAGAATCGAACAAAAAGCAAAGTCAGATTAAATCAACACACTTGATTACATGACGTAGCGGCAACCTAAGAGCTATGGCACCCAGCAGACAGGAGGTGGGTGTCTGCGCCTCTACGGTGGTTGCCTGCATCTGCACACACGGCCCACGGGCACCCTGCTCCTGCGCACACGGCTGCGGAAGGTGGCACCGCGCCTGTCCGCCTTGCTCTCGCGCACGGGGCCGGCGGGCGGTGGTGGCCTGCCTCTGCGACTCTGCCTGCGGACGACGACGGCTGATCGATCCAATTCGTTGCAGAGAAATGGCTAAAATACCCTCATTTGCAATAAACAATAATTAGTATTTTAGTCTTTAGATCGACGGCTTACAGTGCCGCAGCGTGGAGTCGTCCCTGGTTCCTTTCAAGCACTGTAACAAATCTCTTTCAATTGTATGTTCAATTCACCTATTCCATATGTCTAATTACTTCTAGAAACTGGGATTTTGGTACACGATCCATTTGGCGTGGAAAACTCTGAAATCAGCTCTAGTTTCCATTCCAAATGGTTGCTCTTAGATAACATAAGGAATTTGTGAAGGCATGGAGTTGGGATGACTACTAATTGTCTAGATATATGTGGTCGTTGCCGTTTATTTTTGTTTTTTTATTTTTTTTACCGGGTTTTTTTCTGGCCAGTATTATTGAATATGTAATTCCCTTTGGACGAATGCATAGCAATTCATGTGATCATCTTAAGATGTCCCAGTACATGTAGTCATCTTTTGTGCACGGACTTATGTATTTTCGTAATAAGAAATACTTGAGTGGAAGAGGCCAGAATGTTGTTGATTTGTTAGAAATTTTAATATTTACTGTACTGCATGCTTCCCTTAATGCTGTGGGGAAATAATAGGTGGAAATAAGCTAAGGGCAACGTATAAGGACCAAGTACTCTATATAGATAGGATCCACACAAGTAGACTTTAGCTGATGCATTTTTCATAATGTTCAAAGACAAAATGGGGTAGTAAGCTGGATCCCACAGGCTAGTGAAAGCTTAGCCACCCAACAATCGGGGTCAATTCAAGTGTGGTGCACAGGGGAGGGGGACTGGGGGAGAAACAAATACTCTACACTCCTGTGGATTGCTCTGTAGATTCTCACAGTCTATATTGTAAATATCGAACAACAAAAGATTTGCACTATTAAACTTGTTTTTCGTCTTATTTTTGGTATGTAGCAGATGAGATCATATTTGTTCTTGAGTGTTATATGGATTTCGAACATGCACTTGCCTATTCTGGTATTTTTTCAAGTATCTTTGAAAACTTGTTAGCTTGTTTCCACCTGATATGCTTCCTAATGTTTTCATCACTGGTTTTCATACTTTCATAGATACTAGTTTGTAACTGAATTATACAATATGTCACTGATTTTGATAAATCATAATTGCATCATATCTTTATTAAAAATTTTAATAGCATTCTTACAACTTTGCTTAAATTTTGTTCATATATTTCTGTGACTCATAATATTATTTATCATGTTATCTTATAATATCCCAGGTTTTGCCTGTCGGACGGGAAATGTTAGAATGTTCACTGGCATTCAAGGAACTGACATCTTCTTATACCTGTATAAGTGCAGTAGCTTTGATATTCTCACAAATCCATACTTCCAACAAAGATGTTCTTGAAAAAGATGAGAGTGACACTAACCATAACTCATCAACTGTGGATAACTGGAGTTGCTTTTCGTCATTGTTCAAGTGCTGGGAGAAGGTCGTAAAATATAAGAGGATGCTCGTTTCAGCGGTGTTTTCACCGCACCGGGCATCCACAGTGATGTCAGGCCGCCCTCGCTGTTGGATTCTAGCAGTAAAAGTCCCAGAAGCTTCCTGCCTCTGCCCGGTTGCGTTTCCAGCGACGTAGACGCTAAAACGAGCTCAGCTTAAGTCTCTAATCAACCAACAGATTATTTGGTAGAAACGATTTATTCCTTGACACTTGGTGCTATCACCCTCAGCCAGTATGGTGAAAAGTAAGCGTTGCTCCCTCTTTTTGCTTTGAATGTTCCAATAGCATTTAATCTGCATTAGTAATGTATAGAGGCTGTATTTGCAGTTACATGTCAATGCTCAATGGGTGAAGCCATCTTATTTAGCACTTGCCTTTTTCTGTTTCTTCCTGTTTGTTGTGGTTGTCAACAACCAATATATGAATTTCTACAGAAGTTTGGATGTGACATTTACCTTGTGCTTTGGCTGTGGCTCATGCATGTATGGGGAGATGGCGTGATCAGTCAGACACGCAATCTGGCATGGATGGTTCTACTTCTATTATCTACACATGTGGCTAAGAGGACCATCCATGTAGGATCCTGGATTGCCAAATACCACGCTGCCGTGTCATACATGAATGACACAGTCATGACATATTGCATATTTTTCTTTCGACTTTCTCCATTCCATTTTCTTGATTTCGTATTCTTCATTTATTTCTCTCCTTGAATCTGTACCATTATTAGTACAAGTTATCCTTTTATTTTGCTCACAAAGTAGAACTCATTTTCTTAGTTTGGTTGCATGATTCATTGTATATTAGTGTGCATTTTAGTGGTCTGCTTTGATTTATTGCTTTGACATTTGCAATGTTCACTGAAAAGGTTCTTAGAGATCCGATCAATTGCTTGTGATGTGTGCATAGGATAGGGAAGAGTAATACCGATTTTAATTTGACTTGCCTGTGATTTGTGCATAGAAGTAATTTCTTTATTTTTTCCTATTTTAATATCTTTAAACAACTCTATTGTTGAATTCACAGCTTACTTTTAACATGATCGGCCATTTAGTTGATTCGAATGCTATTTCTTGGCTTGCAATTTATTATTTTTTCTATACATGGATTTCATTACAGAGTAAATCTTATTGACTGAAAATTAGTTTTATTCATATCTGTACATTATGACTTGTTGATCAATATCTGAACTATGCACTAGCTGATAATCTTTCTGTTGTTTCTAGTCTTGAGGGTCTGTTAATATTGAGGTATCTTCTGACCCTACTGTTGCGAGTCTCAATGGGATTGAATCAACCATGAAGACATTTGAAGAGAAGATAGGCCAGGGCTTTGAAAATTCAATGAATTCTGTTGGAAAGTCTCATTTACACCCGGTATATAACTTATTGTTATGCGGAATATTTTGCTTTACGGTCCTGTTTTTAATGTTGATGTTAATTCACAGGTACTGAATTCTGTCACATTATTATGCTCAATTCTCAATAATTCTGGGATATCCACAGATTCAGTTCAGATGGTTCTTGAAGAAGGCACCAACTCACTGTCCGAAATTGCTCGCTCTGTTGTTATGACAGCTCATCTAATGCCATCCCTAGTTGATTTTTCAGTAAACAATGAATCTCCTTTTCTCTTTTCCAATGCTTGGAAGGTTATTGCTGATTCAGAAGAGCCTGCCGACTGCCAAGAGGATGAATTTGCAAAGAGACACGTTTGGGAGTTGCCTGATTCTTCTCTTGATAAACAACTAATGCCTGGCCAATCTGCCAGGAGGAAATTGGCATTGGGAGAGAATGCAAAGTAGGTGTTCAAGAGATAATCAGGTGGCCGAACCAACTGGACAGTTCTCACGAGGTTTAAATACGACCAATGCTTCTTCTGGATATACACGCAGAGACACTTTCCAGCGGAAACCAAACACAAGTACACCACCTTCAATGCATGTAGATGACTATGTCGCAAGAGAGAGAAACATAGACGGTAGTGCATCAAATATTGTGAGCTCTACTCCATGTGGAACGCTTAGTGGAAGGCCTCCATTCATTCATGTTGATGAATTTATGGCGAGGCAGAGTGAGCGTCAAAATCCTGTGCCTGCCCCAACTGGAGATGCAGGTTTAAAAAGTCAGACAAGTTTAGATGACAATCTTCATCCTAAGCCAGAGAACCAACGACAACCTAAGGCTGATCTCGATGACGATCAGGAAATTGAAATTGTCTATGATGAGGAATCAGGTTCAGATGATAAACTTCCTTTTCCTCATCCAGATGATAGTCTACAATCGCTGCCTCTCATTATTGGGGGAAATTCCCCAGGTCCTGTTACTGAGGAGACAGAAAATCAGAATGAACGAGTTCCCTTTACCCAGAGGACCACACCACTGCCAAATGATGATGAAAGTCCTGGCATTGACATTTCTTCTCATACAGCAATACTGTCAGAAGCTAAAAATTCTTTGGAACGGAAATATTCAGTTTCTAGCCCAGAGAAGAATTCTTTCCGTGATTATGTTGAAGATTCTAGATATACTTCTATCAGTGTATCTGGGAGGTCATCAGCACAAGCAACTCATCAACAGTTATCTCGTAGACATGAGAAGAGAAGTCCACAGAAATTTTCTGAGAGTTCTTTGTCAAGTGGATCTCATGGGCATGAGCATAGACATTCCAATAACCATCCACCTCTGCCACCAATGCCACCTCCGATTTCATCCATGCCCACACAAAATCCTGATTCAGTTCGTAGGCAGTCATCTTCCTTTAGTTCTAGAGATCGACCAACACATAATCCTTCTGGTTATCCTACAGTCTTTTGACGCTAGTTTGCCTAATGCTTTCACAGGCCTTGAGGTAATTGAAGATAGGAAAACTTTAGATATGCTGCTTCTTTTTATTTGTTACAGCTTATTTTTCTGAAACGTGAACTTCCTTTTTGTAGGGTGCTGGTGGTTCATCAGCTAATGATTTACCCAATGCAGAAGCCAAGCTTTTATGGAATACATTTCCAGTAAATAGGATCCCTGTCGAGACCTTCAGCTCTGGTCTATCTGCTCGGCCCATGCCACTCTTGCCACCTTATTCATCTGTGGCTACTCAACATGCTGCGATTAGCTCTAGCTCTCCTGCGACACTGTATAACCAAGGCGGTGATGTCCAGCCTTCTCCAACTGGTTCGATTATTAGTGACTCAAATTTAGGCATGAACTCTGCATCTGGCAGCATGCTTGCTTCAAATCTGTTGCCATCATTTGCATCACAATTTCTGATGGCCAGGCCTTCAATGCCTACATTTTTTGGCTCGCCTCTTCAACAAGTTCAACTCTCATCTGGTCTTCAACAGAATATTTCTAATCCTCAGCCTTTTGTCTCAGTACAACCACGACCACCTCCACCCCCGCCACCACCACAGCAACCACATCCTTCTCAGACACTCCAACAACTAGGCGCTATACAACTTCCACACCAAGATCAGCAGCTGTCATATCCGCAGAGTGCTATAGTTCCATTACAGTTTCCCAACCAGGTTCCCATTCCTCAACTACAATTGTATCATCAGAGCCAGCAGGAATCTGGACAAGCACTAAGGCAAGCTGGTGAGCAATCACAACTTCAGAACCAGGGTCAGCAAGCTGATAGTTTCTCTCAACAGCAGGACTCCGGGATCAACTTGAACCAATTATTTTCATCTCCAGAAGCCATTCAGGTAATGTTTTTAATTTCCACCTATTTGTGAAGCTACACCTTGGAGGTAAACTTAATGCCAGGCGACTGATTGTCATACCTTATATCTTGCAGAGTCTACTCAGTGATCGTGAGAAGCTCTGCCAACTTTTCTAGAGCAGAATCCAAAACCCTTATGCAAATGCTCCAGGCATGGTGTTGCGAATGTAGGTTTGCTCTAGTAGGCACATTTACTTTGCAACGCACCAGAAGCTTGTTTATATTTTGTGGTTGATTACAGCTGCATTTGGGCACCTAGAGGATCAGATTCATGTGCACTGTGTATTCTCAAATTTATGGCGCCTGATGATTTGATTGTCTTTGCTTGCATTGCCAGCAGGAGCGCATAGGCCAATTGTAATTGTCACTGTAGAGGCACTGTTGTGAAGGCGATACCTGATGATGGGTCTATTGCCAAGCTGCTCAACAACTGATGCCTTGCTAGTCGAGGAAATGAACGCCTATGTACATTGTATCTATCTGTAATTCTGTGTTGTGTAACATTAGTGTTAATATTTGTAACATTAGTGTGTATTGTAATCTATCGTTTGAAACTTACGGCAGGTGGTTAGATCACTTGATGACGTGCAGCGGGTTGAAAGAACTGACACCAGTGCCATAGTGAACAAGCGCACAAACGAACAGCGAAAATCCGTACTGTCTAGCCCTGTTTGGTTTCGCTTTTCTGGATCTCTGATTATCTGAAGAGCAAGATTACCCCAGAGGCTGCTCACAGGAAAATATGCTCTTTAAATAATTTGCGCGTTCGGCAATCTTGATTTTTTTTCCATTCCATTCCATTCCCGTCCCCTCCCCCTCCTCCTTCCTTGCCGGCGAATCGATCCCTCCACCCCGGCCGGCCGCGCGCTCTCCCTCGGGCTGATTCGCTGCGTGCGTGCGAGGAAGGCCGCGGTGGGCAACGCCTCCTGCGCCTCCCCGTCGGCGGCTAGGAGGGCCGTGGGAGGCGGCGCCTCTACTCCTCCCCGGCGGCACTTCTGCTAGCTCCTCGCGGGTCGAGAGGGAGAGGGCCGCGGCGGGCGGCGCCTCTGCTCCTCCCCAACGTCGCGGCGGCGCCTGCAGCTCGTCCCGGGGGTGCGTAGGTGGCGCCGACGGCCGGGCTGGAGGCAGAGGCGGCGCCGATGCGGGAGGAGACGACCGACGGTGCGGGGAGGCCAGGCTGCGCAGAATCGGCGTTTGGTGTCGATTCTGGCGGTGGGAGACCTATAATCCGTAAGCAGAACCAAACAACCCCCTATTCCCATTTTCTCCCACCAAAAGGCCAACTCAGCTCAGCAGCAGCCCAGGCGGCCCAATAGACACCCTAGACTCCAATCAGAGAGGCCCACGGCCACCACTCGTGCCCTCCAGGAGACCCCCCGCTCCTCTCCTGCGGCAAGACGCGCCGCCTGCCATCGGCCTCCTACCTTCTTTCGGTCTACACCCCCCGCCCACCCCTACCCCTCGCTAGCGCCCAAGGATCCGTCAAGCGCCTTGCCGTTGCCCGCCAGCCCCTCTCCTCCTGCGCCAAGACGCACCGCCGGGACATGAATCGTATCTGGAGATTGGCATCATCTGAAGGGTGGAGGCCACCCACTGGCGGAGCCAGCAACCGCAGGTTTGTACTTCCTATGCCGTAGCTTCTTGGCAGCGAACAAATCCAGCATTGCGCGCCACAAATTAGATTGGGACTGATATTGCTTGCTTTTACTGTGCAGCAGCTCTACTCATGAGAGGCGCAGCAGCTCTGCTCATGAGTGGGGCGGAGGCCATCATCTGAAGGACGGAGGCCACCTACAGCAGCTCTGCTCATGAGGGGGGGGGGGGGGGGGCAGGTCCACACCAATTTCGGCCGCCGCGCTGGTTCAGCTCTAACCAGCCAAAGCTCGGCGTGCTCACTCAACTGGAGTTTTTCAAAGCGGAAGACATGGATGCAGCTCAATGGATGGATCCAGTACGTTTTTTAGACAAGTAAGTATCCTGCTGTTCTGCTTCCTCACAAGCACAATACACTGATTCCTGAGCAAGGCAAAGGAATAGGGAGGCAGTGGATGCTCTCAGGCACCGGGTGGGCACTGTGGCATAGTGCTGTACAGTTGGTTTGCATCAACAAAATCCGAGGTCACGACATTGCAAGGGCCCTAGTTGAGGACAATTTGACTGTCTCACCTCAAGGGACCTTTGCCCTCAGGAGCCCGATATCCGATTCGTATGAACGGACAAAGCCTTTCAAAGGCTATCGGGCTCTACGAGATCTGTTCATTGGTTTGATGCAGAAGGTGTATGGGAGTGGTGTGATTCTAATGTTGTCAGCAGATGTTGATCACTTCTTGGATACATTAAAGCTTCCCGTGGATGATAGACTAGTTCTTCATCATGCTGTCTTTTTGCCACCAACCGGAAGGATGTTGTTGTGCATCAAGTTGCACTCCCTTGTCCGTTTCAAAGTCAATTTGGAGGGATTCTCATTGTTGTTGAAGGGAGCAATTCATGAAATGATGAAAAATCTACCATATTTGACTTTGGACCCAATGACGGAAGAAACAGACAACATGCATATCTTGTTTCGTTGTCTGCGTCAATATGGAGTGAAAAGGAAAAATGAAGATAAGCAGGGGATAGGAGAGGGGACAGGAGCTGCTGCCCCTCAGAAGGACTCTGCTGCCCCTCAGAAGGACTCCGCTGCCCCTCAGAAGAACCAAGAAGCAGAAAGTGGAGCCTGCGTGACCTCTGCCTATTCACTTATTGCATTACATTGTAATGCTTGCTTACACCTTGTGTCATACAAAGACATGGTGAAGCAACTAGAGGTTGAGAAGGCTGCAGGGGAATTGAAGGAACCGTCTCCATTCAAAAAGCAACCATACTGCATTTGGGAGGTCATTCACCTACTGCACTTCCATATGCCTCTATTTCTACCAGCAGTACAGTATCAAGCCATGGAGATGGGTTTATGGAGGTTCCTTGAGATGGGGGCGATGTGGCCTCGGGATGAAGTCTTCCACTACATGACACCGAAACGCATCGGGCCCACACCCACTATGACCTCGCTGGTTACCTACCGTTCAAGTAAGTAGAAATCAATTTTCTTTACCCTCGCTGCAGTTTTTCAGTAATTGATTTCTTGTGAATAGTATAGAGTATACAAGGTAACAGTCCTAAGACTAGTGTTTCAAAATCACGACTAGAGGCAATATATTACAGTACTAAGCCTTATCAATTGGCTATTCCGATAAGGTTTAGGACACAAAAATAGAGTAGAAGTAGAACAATTCAACACGAAGTTCAAGAGTGGGTCACTTGGTTTGGAGACTGAATGTAATAGTGTTTTGTAAGGGAAAAATAACCAGGAGCCTGCAACATGTCAAATGAACAAATCAGCCAAAAGTTAAATGGATGACAAGTGATAGCAGCTAGCAGGTCAACATGATATAGCATTTCAGGCAACCATAACTCAAAACGGGAAGCAAACCATGGTTGCAAGCACTAAAGCTGCTGCCAACTGCCCATTAAAATACATAATAGTTCATAACTTAAAAGGTACTTGTACTTAAAGAACTAAATGAAAGTCTAGGATAATATGAGACAAAAAGACAGCTTGATGGCTTGTCATAATCAAAAGCCTAGGACACACTAAATCATCCCATCAACAATCAGCATTTCAGCCATCCAAAGCAGCATCCAATTGAAAAGTCTCTCCATCTTCAATCCATTTCTTCATCCTCATCGTCCTCATTGCGTGGGAGTAGAAAAGTAGAATCATGTCCACCATCCATAAGTGCATCCTCGGCGTCGTCACTGCTTTCATTGTCTCCATGGACATCTTCACTTACACCAGCCATTGATCTTGGACGCTTCCTTAGTGCATAGGTTCTTGTAGGCCAGCTGAAATCATCACCACTAGCTGCTGCTGCTGCTTTCCTACTAGAGCTATCACCTAGGTCAGCCCTAGGAAAATTACGGCCTCTGAGACTTTGAGATGCACCTAAAGCGACATCAACTTGACCCCAAGTTAAATTGTCAACAGCAGCAAGGCCTTGATGAAAACTGGGTCTGAATTGGCATCAACCCATTCATTCTTCCACTGAAATTCATCAAGAACCAGCGGGTTATATGCCTTTCCTTTAGCCCTTAGCTCGCGGATCTTCGTAAACCTGTTTGCCATATTGCGGTTGTAGCTAACAAACACTAACTTGTTCAATCTCTTGTGTTCCAATTGATTTCTGTTTTTGGTATGGATCTATAATGAGAACAAGGGTTTAATTGACAACTAGCAGCTACAATGTGAAAAAGGGTTTAATTGACAACTTGCAAACAAAAACGTTGAACATAAGTGCATAAAGTAGACAAGAATCGCTGAATGTAAAATGCTCAATTAATCATACTTATGAGGACTCTTTTTCTTTCATTCTCATTACAACCTTCAGACCTCTCATAATCATCAGCTTGCTGGCTTATCTTGCTTTGTTGATCATCATCAACCTCCACTTTCCATAGCACAGCATTGAACATTGCCCTCAGCCTTGTAGCTTCTCTTTTGTTGTTATCCCTAATGGCAAAAAACTTGTTTGGGTTCAAGAACAATGCTGCCCCATACAGCTGCTGCTCCATTTGATTCTCCCACCTCTTGTCAAAGTAGCCTAGCACCTGCTTGAGCAATCCAGGCTTTTTTTTTCCAAAGATTGCTTTATAGTACTCTTTGCGGTATCCATGGCTGCACTAATCTCAGCAAGTGCTGGCCTCATATCACCATCAGATATCCTAAGTGCAATTAGAAGTGGCTGGGAAGCCCTCATACAATTATCCATATTAGTCCAGAAGTCCTTAGCAAGCATGATGGATTCAACCTTAACAGTGCACAGTTTGTTTGCATGGTGATTGGTTTCCTGCAGCAACAAAGGGTCCTGGCTGTTGCGGTGCAAAAGGGGGCTGCAAGCCTGGCCGGTGGGATGTGAAAATTTTTCTCGTTTCTTCAGAACCTAGCCGGTGGGGTGTAGTAGCTGGAGTATGTACGGACGCAGCAAGAGATGGTGCGTGCATCGGGGCTGGAATCGAAACAGCGTATTTACATGGCCAACATCTGAGCAATCAGGCAACCAAACATGTTGTTTTCGCATGAACTGAGCCTGGCTGTATGGGTCTTAGATGCGATCCTGGCTATCCACAACAGGGAACCAATCAAGCCCCTGGTTTGTGAGGCCCTATGGGATGACACCTTGCTTTTGAAGTTCATATTTTATTTTTGGTGTTCTTGCAGTTACTAGTAGAGGTCTCATCACACTTCCAAGTCTTTTTCAGATAATTTTGCATATCTAGCTAGCTAGTGTTTATTTATTTATTTATTTTAGATGATTTTTTTCCTTAGTTAATTATATAAAATGGGTATATAGTACTGACCTGGTGCCATGACTTGAATAAGCAGACGGTTCTCTCAATTTGGGTGGTCACTATGCTTATCCACTGACATATGATACCTATGCTTGGGCTATGCAAAAAGACATGGTTAGTTATATGTTTTTCTGATTTATTTCCTAGTTTGAAATTTTATGAACACTAATAGTCTCATACTCTCTTGTCTTTGCAGACCTCAAATGAGGTGAAGAGAGGATATGTGTTCATTATGCCTTTGCGGACTGCAAATGAGGTGAAGAAGGGACATGTGTTGATTAGACGGAGGGTTAGTTATGTGTTTTTGTAATTTATTTCCTAACGTGAAATTTTATAAACTCTAATAATCTCATGTCTTTGCAGACTGCAATGCAAAGGAGGCGATGGACATAACCTTCACTGAACTTATGACCTAACTGCATTTTTTGGTAAGAGGAATGGTTGTAAGGTTTTACAAATCGTTTCTTCATATCATGTTTTGTGCCACATAAACAACACTTCCCCTCATGGTTGTCTGTTCATAGAACTAATTATTGCACGATATATTAGGGAAAAACTATTCTACAAAATAATTCCTGTCAATTTGATGTATTCTTGCTTCTATAATGATTACCGACAGACCATTGGCACTTGTGTTGAGGTGGGGACAACAACTTTTGAGAAAATGGACTCTAATGGGGTGGTTTTGCGGAAGACACTGTAAAGAGGTGTGCATTTTCTTCCCACAAGCAGGACCGTGTGCCGCAGCCTGCAGGACGGCACAAGCAAAAGGCTTCTTCTGGCTGCTACAGGAGAGGCTGCTGCTTTCTGGAGTCACAAGTTTCCATTTCCACAAGAGACAGGCCTTGATCTGGTTCTCTAACTTCCCAAATGTAGACCCCAAAATGTTGTATTCATGCTATAACTCCTATGTACTGTCTCCTGCTGCTGTAATCGTGTTAAGATTCTATTATGTGATGGGTCTTCTATGAAAACCATTAAGCGGAGATGCATTTTTGCTGCTGATTTATTTATTTTTAGTTTGTTGCTTGGTCCGTCTATGCAACTTGAATCATCAAGGGCTGCCAGCTGCCATTGCCTAGCAAGAGATCCTGGGTATTGATAATGAGGAAAATGGGCCAAAACCAAAGCAGCTGGATAGTGGAAGGTGGATTCAGGCTTACTACCTAGTTATTTGTCCAGCGTTTGCATATCTGCGTGTTTCCCCCCTTTCTATTGGTACCAAGGAATTTCTATGCTCAATCACAGTGGAATACTGAGGTGTGCAAAGTAAGAGTCTTTCATTTTTTTCCCTGCTGCAACCATATTCCTTTGGAAAATTCATTGATGAGTTTATATGTTCACAGTGAAATCTGCAAAATAAATGTTATTTTTCGTTTCTTCTAATCCTATTCCTATTGGACAATCTGTTGTTGATTCCAGTTTGGTTCCTGAACTGTTGCAAAGTGAGACCATATTCGGTTCCTGAACTGGAAAAGCTGAAAAGTGCACACTTACTAACAGCTCATTTAACCGATCTAGTTTCCAGTTAAAAATAACCTTGGTTTATTTTTTCGATCAAAATATTTCTTTCACGTCATGCCTGCCTTGACAGTTTATGGGTCCAGGACCGGTTTTTTACAGGTGTACGCTGCACTGACCCACTGCTGCTATTTCTTCAGCCTGACGAAACTGAAAATGAAGAAGCCTGCCTCCTGGCACCCGCACACGGCACACCCTTTCCAAGAAGTAAGCAGCAGCAGCTCCCACGCCCCTCGCCACAGTACCTGATCTCCCGCCCAAGATCAAAGAACCCACCCACCGCCTCAGTCCCGTCCCTTCGCAGCGATCCTCATGTTTGTCTTGGAGACGAAGCTCATCACTATGTGTTCGTGCGCCGAGCTCCTGGGCGACGTCTGCAGGGTGTTCGATGGAATGGCGCGAGGGTGCCTGTCCCGCTTGGTTGCATTCGCCAGCTTTCGAAGAGGGTTCATGGAGAAAGCTGAGGGATGTGCCGGTCGGGAACTTGGTGCTGGTGGTGTGCGTCAGAAAGGACATAGCTTCATGCACGGAACATACCTCTCGCCTCCTCTTTCTCAGTGCATAATTGGTCATTCATTTTGACGGAACATACCTCTCGCTTCATGCACGGACATAGCTTCATGCACGGAACATACCTCTCTGCGAGCTCAAGGCGGCCGGAGCGGGGACGGTGAAGTGGGAATCGGGTTGAGGATGGAGCGGGGGTGGTCGGAAGGTGGACGGCGAGGCGGGGAGGCGGTGGAGGCGCGGGAAGACGAGGCGGGGTGGTGGACGGCGGCACGGTGAGTGAGGGGTTCATCCCCCTCACTTCCGCCCGGATGAGGACGACGGCCCCGGGGTGGGGCCAGCCTGGCAGCACTGTTATAGGCAAATGCAGATGAAGTCGACCATACTTATTTACATCTGTTGACTGTGATAACTGAGGCAATTGCTACGGTACACTGAAACAACTGTGAGCCGTTAATCTAAGTGGATAAAATGATGTACTACCTCTTAGGAAGTAATACCTCAAAATAATAATAAAACTGTTTATTCAATTTTAATATGAAAATGGGATAAACATCAATAACTAACTAACTACCCCATGGAGGCCTGATCTGTTTTCTATCTGAATTCTAAACGTGCGACCCAACGGAGCTCTTTTCTAGTTGAACGTAACGAACGCGACAACGTAAGACCGAATGTGTCATATTGATTGCAAATCAACGTGTCATCTCGTATGCCATTAACAAACAACATTTTTTTTACTGAACGTGAGAGCCGGCAGCCGATTAACGTGACACATATTTTAACTGATCGTGGCTGCAGCCCTGATACATGAGGTTGTATTTCTTACGTGACAATTGACAATAGCACATACATAAGGTCATGCACCATATTCTTATTCGACTGCATTTAGGTTTTGAACATGGCAACTACTGATCGTGACGGATGTGCTCGTCATGAAGGATGCCGCTGCCGCTGCCGGTTGCTGCAAGAAAATCGGAGAGAAGGAAGTTGCATGTGCGCTCGTCACGTAGATGGAAAGAGAAGCAACTGACCCTAATCCTGTCTTCCGGATTTCATGGAGGGTTTTCATTTTATTTAATTATTATTTTATTATTAAGTGGGTTTACCTATCCTATAAATGGAGGGCTATGATTCATTTAGGGTCTTACCACCTAGGAAGTAAAAAATGTACCGTACCACGGCCCGATAACTGATTATGCCTTGTGTAGGTAAAATGATAAACCTTTTTTAGATAAAGGGCCAGAAGAAGGATGATGCGGCGAACACAAATGGGAAGCCTGCTGCCAAGAAGCTAAGTGCAGGGGAGTTGCGTCTCCACAAAGGTTGCCATCTTGGAAACAATCTTCTTCTAAACAAGCTTGATTATATACTCACTATATTATATGTAGTATGGTTCATGTTACTCCGCGCACAAATAAAAATGTGTCTCTGTATGTTGCTTGCTGAATGTTTTCTTTTATCCCTTCTTTCTTTCCTTGTTCTTCTCAGCCTGCATTGACACATCTGTATCTCGTCCTTTCTTGTTGTGCCCTGCACTGTTGTACTAGGTGGTTATTTACTGCCACTTTTTTTTTTCTTTTTGGCAGATATTGCTGAACTCAACCTTCCCAAGACTACCAAGATCACTTTTCCGAATGACAAGGATGATCTAATGAACTTTGAGACCACTATTAAGCCGGATGAAGGATACTATGTGTAAGTAGCCCTGAGAAGAATTTGGCATATTACTTCATAATGCAACACAGTGCTGTACCCATTTTTTCTTAATTTTGCACGTGGATATCCATCTACTATGTAAAGATTTGGAGTAGGAAATGAACAGTTTCCAGCTGTAGTTACGAGCATGAAAGGGAATATGCATAATGTAGTCAGGGTGGTTTTGTTAGGAATTTGATATACATCCACTTTGGGCCAAATAGCAAATGATATGCTGCGCTGGATAGTGATACATGGTTTTTGAGGCATTGTGGTATCCTGTGGATTTGATGCATGGTTTTCGAGGCATTGTGGCATCCTGTGGATTTTTATAGCAACAGTATTTTTGCTTAATATCTCACAACATTCCTAATTTCCTACTGAACCAAACTGAGGAGATTTGCCCTGAAAATGATTTTCCCTCAACAACAATTTTCTCCAAGGCAGTCCCAGACATCACGGACTTGGGAGCGTATCTATTTCAAACAAAATTTATATAACCTTCAACAATTTGGATCCTGATCGTGTCACAGGCCGACGTCTAAGATCTAGGCAGCAAGGACCTTCATGGTGGCAGCATGCCCAAGGCCACTGTCCTCGACATCATCACCCACCTAGGCTAACAGTGCAGCGCCACTTGCTGCAGGGGAAGGATAAATGCTGCTCCATTACTGACAACGCCACAGGTCTAGACGAATGCTCCCATCTCCACAGCTAACAGGTACCATATCATGCCCCTTCTCTATATCCTATGGTCTCTGCATTTAGTTTTACACAGATTTCAAATTACCTACACAAATCTACATTGCCAACCATTACTACCAGTTCTACCTTTTTGACATACACAGACTAAATGGATAAAGAGATACATCATATGTTTGTGAATGTGGAGGAAAGTGTGCATTTGATTTTTTTTAGTGATAAAATATTTATGTTTGGTTTCCAGTTCAAAAGCATGTTATATTCCTATTTGAGATGATATGAGCAGAATTTACTAGGTGCTTATCTAAAAATGAGAAAATTACATTCTAAATGGAATTTGGTTCTCTTTGTTGCTGCTTTCCCTAGGCTGGCCGTGATTACTTAGTTGTTTGCATTGCATAGTGGCCATGTACGATTGCATACACTTTCTATCGGTAGTCCTGAGCTACTGTAGGTGCAATCGATTCCCTTGATGATTGGTCCTGTGATCCTGCACAACCACCTAGGCGGCTAGGCCATGTGTTCTGTCAGCAGTTCAATTCCTAATCGGTCATGAATCTGCCTATGTTTCTTTCTACAGCTACATATTTTTGGTGGCTACTCAGTTCTCACTGCAACTATTGTCTATTTTCACCTTACAAGCTTATAGCTATCAAAGGGGCTTATAGCCAAATGTTATTGATTTCCCATAAAAGATTCAAAATTGATAGATTCATGTGTTGAATCCTAAGAACATATGATTGCATGTTAATTCCATGGATATTGATGGAATTAGCATCACTATCTCAAATGACAGAGAAACATTTTTTTTTAAAGCTTTGTTTCAGAGTATAATGCTCAATTCTGATGTTTGTATGCCACAGTGATTACCTGGCTGTATTTTCAAACCACAACCTTATTTCTACTTAAGTTTGATTGAACCAAGCAAAAATATGTTTCCATCCGATCGATAATGTCATATCAATCCATGAGTGACAATCGCACAACATATTCTTCATTGAAGTTGCACTAAGAAAAACTCCAAATACTGTTCAGTAGTTCAGGCAAAACAAATTAGTTGGAAATTCCTTTGCCAGTATAGAATCTTAGTTCAGGGTGCCCTTTTTCTTCAGCCTCATGTTTGGAATCCATGCTTCCAGCATCCCATCGATTTTATGTTTGCACCATTCCTGCCTGCACACCTATTTTTATGGAAAGATTAATATTCCTTCCTTGCACATTGTATTCTTTGATCCTGCAGTGTCTTCGGAGTGATTCCTGTTTGTATGACCCTTCTCATGAAACATGTGGTGTTTACGAAGTGATTCATCATTATTTGATTCGGCTGTATACAAATTAAAAAAAGCAAAATTGTGCTGCTACTTGACCTTATTAGAAGATGCATCTATTTATCCACCACGGACTACTAAACAACTGGACAATGTATAGCGTACAGAAAACCAAACCTTTTGTTCTTTTGCCTTCATGGACTGTTTTTGATGATATGCTTCTAAGTTTTTAATTTCCTTTTCAAAATTGCAGAGTGGTGAAGCCCCATGGCTCCATGGTCTCCTCTCATGCTACTTTGTAGTTTGATTCCATGCCTTTCAGTTTGCTGTTGAACATTCTTTCATTTAAAATAAGGAACAAGGAGGGCCAATTGATTATTTCTTCTAATAACAACAATGGCGAACAAGTAGTTACAAATTTAATCACGATGGCATCTGTAACAAATGTGTTCCTATCTCCACAACACTACCATATGTTATTTCATGTAATTATCTACAGACTAAGCCATTTGCCTCAAAAAATATATTTTGAAGACCATCAAGTCTTCTTCGTGGCGCCTAAAAAATGTTTTTAAAAATTATTGTATTTCGTGATAAAGATTTATGCAGCGTTTTAATGTCATCTGCACGCGCGCACCGAAGTGCACGGTTCTTCCTAGTGTTTCATATTTGGAACATGTAAGGTTTACCATCCCAATATTGACTTGGAGGGAAATGTCTGCCTGAACATTCTGCGTGAATATCGGAAGCCTGTCCTGAACATCAACACCATTGTGTATGAATTGAATCTTCTTTTCTCGGTGAGTGTGCATTTTGAAAGCCGATTTGTGTTTGGTTCTGGTTGAATTATGTCAACTCAACTATATTTCACTCTTCTAGACATTATTTCACTTTCATTTGTTTTATGGACCAAAGCTACTTATACAATTACCTAAAAAAGCTACTTACAATTTTGCTTCATCACCCTAGGAAAAAGAATCGGCTTCATCATTTGAATCTTACTAGTCGCTGATCGCATTCTAATATCATGGTGCAACAACCTAACGACGAGGACCCCCTGAACCATATGCAGCAGCTGTTCTTTGCAATGTGACTCAAAGAACTTTGAGAGAAACGTCCGGAGGGCGATGGCTGGAGGTTATGTGGGTGAAACTCACTTCCCTAGGTGTTTGTAAGCGTGGAGACGGTGACTGGTATCTGATGTATGGGCAACTGTTGCTGATCATAGCGAAGACGCACAAGGAAAATGCTAGATTTGAGTACATATAATATCAGTTGATTTGAGTCGCTCAATGCATGACCTACAATCTGGCCCTGTGTTGAACTGTCGTGACAAATGCCACCTTGTGGCCAATAGGAGGGTTTATATTTGGTTTGATAACAATTTATGTTGTGCTTTGTATCTGCTCTGGAGAAGAACATGCTGCATGGCTTTCACCAATTGCATGTTATTAGTGCCCACTCTACACAAGTTCACAAGCTTGGGTCATTTCATCGCTTGCATTTGTGAATTACTAGAATGAAAATTCCACAAAGACCCAAGCTTGTGATTACTACCTCAAGCTGTTATTGATTGACTTTGACAGAAATTAGAACTACACTGAACTACTGAAGTCCATTAGGGCGCCCTGGGTCTGGGACGCTGGTCTGGTTCCAATCCAAGGCACCCCAGTCTCCCGAGCGCGTGGCGTTGATGCGGCAAATCATTTGCGAGATTTTAATTCGTCACAAATGTTTATAGCCTGTTAGGCTGTCCCCAATGGGAATACTCAAATTGGTTCCTCAAAACACTATTTAGCACTGTTTGATACTGTTTTGCACTGTAGCTGACGTGACGTACAGAGTGGGATGGGATTTGAGGAAGTGAGATGATGAATGTCGTTGGAGATAGCCTTAAGGCCCAAAGAAACAACAGCAGGTTGATGGGCCAAGCCCAATTACATATTTCATTCAATAATTTTTGAAATTTATTGGGCCACGGCCAATGAAAAGCCCATGCAACATAACAATCTCAGCCCATATATTTCCAAATCAAATCCATTCACATGACCATATTTACAGGCAATGACATCAAAAGTATCACATCACCACGTGATGAACATCTAAATCGATGTAATCATGTCGAGAGTGAGTGAATAGGTTACAAAATAAAATTGTGTAGCCTTGGTCTCTACCTTCGCACTCATGGCCATCAGCCCATCCCTAATATACACATCTGTTCTTCAACCTTGGTGCCCACGTCAGTCATTCGCATTTATGTGGATAACAGGATAAGCATTGCAGAAAAGGACTCTTAAATCCTCTCTAGCCATCATCAAGCACAAAACAGAAGATAAACAATTCAAAAAGGTCTGGTACTAGAAAGTAAAATGAATTGGCAACCTAGAGGATAAATAAAAAAAAATACAAGAAAATAAGATATGAGATTCTCAAATTTTTGTTCTAACAGCAAAATGATATTAACTTAGAAATTTCTATCTAGTGTAACTGAACAAGTGCATGAAAACCATTTTTTACAAAACATATGTTTGTTATTTCTTAAACGACTATGTGACCAAATGCAAGCACAAAGTAAATATATTCTAATTGTTGTTTCACCGGTCTAGAAGGTTATTTCTTAAACGTTTATGAGCACCTGTGTCGCGGAACCGCCCAAATTAACCTGAAGTTAGTACTTAAATGATGCTTAAGTACTAATTCTAGATCAATTTCGGTAGTCCGTCAGGACTTACGAGTCCTGACTAAGCCTTCCCATCTGGATCGAGCTTGGGTTTGACTTGCAACGGAGTTCACAGATTACACCATTCCACGTCATACATAATTCACAGAAAATTTTACAAACCAGAGTAAAAGTTATTACAAACCGTTGTATTTAGACAATTAATATTACACATGAGAAATTAGTGTGAGCACTATTTCTCTGAAAGTTTTGCTTAAACCAAAAGTCCACCGTTCATTTGAAGTCAACAAGAAAAGTGAAATTGCATCTTGCCCAACGAGGCAATTTCCACCCGCAGAGGATTACTGAGGAGCGACGGAGGATGGATCCCCAGGACAGAGGGTGTATTCCTCACCTGGAGAAAAACATGAACGAAGAAGTCTGAGTACTAATTACTCAGCAAGACTTACCCGACCACTGGGGTTCTAACCCCGACTTGCTACCCTATGGCTGGAGCTGGTTAGGTCAACTCACACTGCAGCAAGCCTATTGGTAGGTCCTTAGCTTTAAGAATCATTCCCGTTTTAGTGGTTACCTACCTGTCTAAGTTATACCTACCCTATTATCAAACAAGAGCAGGCACTTTGTTGGAACATCCTTTATCAAGAGCATTAACTTTCTTACCTACGATGTTGGTCGCGATCAGGCTGCTTACACCCGGTAAGTTCAGCGATTCGAATCGATTTGTACACTCCCGGGAGGACACTCAGACACCCGTCATATGCGTGTACGTCGACCCGCATATGACAACCCAACTCCCAACTACCACCTAGTCTGAACCGCCCGTGCCTAGAACCCAGGAGGACGTCGCTGTGATGCTCCAGCATCTCAAGTACATTACCATATCTTAATCATGCATTAAGCATCATCAAGCATCATGTGTTGCATATAGACAAGCTAGGTTTTGCATTGGATGAGATGGAATGCTTGGAATCTGATTTTTATACATGTGCTATGATATGTTCTTGTTCATAAATCCAAATCTATTGGGATCTAGGGGAAACTCATATTACCAAACTTGTAGATAATGAAGTTTTGAAAACTTTCATACTTGGGGTTTGGCCAGATAATGAAGGCTACATAGGGTTTGGAGTCTTTCTTTGTCAGTACAGAAAACCAACTCAAATCAGCCTTGTTTAAAAACCCTAAGTTTGCACAAACCTACAGCCACTTTCATGCAACACTCCCATTTAAGAAGTTGTAGGTTTTGAAATTCTAAGCAAGTTATACAAAAGGCACCTTGGGTGAAAAGGCCTGGAAATAGGGTTTTTCCTTTTTCCAAACAATAAAGGTACCCTGTCCCTAACTAGGGCTGATTTCAAAATTTGAATTTAAACCACATTTACACTTGGATTCTGGAGTTGAGCCTTTTGACAAACTTGTAGAGTTCAAAGAGTAGAACATTTCTTCCAATTGTACTTTTTCCAATTTCGGCCTAGAAATGGGTTAAAATCGCGAAAAACAGAGGCCTAGAAAACACACTTCTTTTTTTTCCAGTTCTGAGTCGCTGACAGGTGGGGCCCGCGATCCGGGACGCGCCCGCGCCGCGAACCGGCGCGCGCCGCGTGGCTCGCCGGCGTACAAGGAGTACGGCGAGCCCCGCGGCGGCCGTCCGGGCGCGTCAAAAGGGAGCGGAGTCCCCCCCCCCGTCCAAACCCTAGCCGAACCACTTCGCTCCCGTTCCGTCTCCGCGCCGCCCCGTCCGATTTCCCGCCCGCCGCCATTGAAGCCGGCCGAGCTCGGGGCCGAGCCGCGCCGCCGCCTCCCGGCCTCCCCGAGCCCAACCGACCGCACCACCGCAACCGCCGCTCCACGCCGCCCCTTCCCCGCTAGCCCTCGTCGTCGTTCTCCCCTCCCCCGAGGAGATCGAGCTCGGCTCGACGTCGCGTCGCGCCGGGAGCTTCAAGTCGCCGCCGCCGTTCGTCGCCGTTCCCCGCCGACCCGCGCCGCCTCCGCCGTCCACTTCACGCCCACGGTGAGCGCCGCCCCGCCCCGCGTCCCCTCGACCCCGCGTCGCGGCTCCGGCGAGCCCGAGCTCGCCGGCGCGCGCGAGCGCGCCCCGCGCGCGTCGCGCGACCGCGCCTGGCGGATCGAGCTCGGCTCGACGTCGCGTCGCGCCGGGAGCTTCAAGTCGCCGCCGCCGTTCGTCGCCGTTCCCCGCCGACCCGCGCCGCCTCCGCCGTCCACTTCACGCCCACGGTGAGCGCAGCCCCGCCCCGCGTCCCCTCGACCCCGCGTCGCGGCTCCGGCGAGCCCGAGCTCGCCGGCGCGCGCGAGCGCGCCGCGCGCGCGTCGCGCGACCGCGCCTGGCGCGGGGAGGGAGACGACCGGGGGCGCTTTTGCGAGCTAGCCCCCGGGTTTTCCCCTATTTCCAAGCCGGTCCTCCCGCCTGTTTACCGAGTCTTGTAGATCTTACGTCTAGGCCCTCGGATCTATAGGTTAATTATGCAATAGCCCCTGGATCTGAGTAATTTTCATTTAAAATGGATTTATTTCGGCTGAAACTTTGATAAATCATATAAAATCGAATAAAAATCCTAAAAAGGAAAATCTTGTTGTTCTGGAACCACAGTAAAATGATCTATGCAATGGATATGATATGTATCTGTGCATGTCAACTTTTGTTCACAATTTTTGCACATGCATGTTCTATGTTGTAAATAGGAAAAAGTATATCTAATGAACTCTAATGAACTTGAGGCCTTGACAGTGGCTATAACAGGGTAGTTAGGTCCTGAGTACTATGTTTAGCACCCTAGCATTAATCAAGTTATATGTGTTTTGCTATCTACCATTTAAATGTGACTTGGAAAATGTTGCTACATAAAAAGTGCATAAAATGAGTCATATATATTGGTGTAGGGTCTAAGTGTATGCTTAGAAGTAAAGGGGTTTCCTTTTATAGTAGGGGTGAGTGCATGATATGATGGGTGAAAAGAAGTTAGCCCATTGTCACGCTTTTGTGACATTTGCATTGTCTCCATGCATTCTGTACGCTCATTGCATACACTTGGCATGCATATAGACCCCGCGCCCGAGGAGCAGGAGATTCCGGTGATCGAGGAGCCAGAAGACCCGGAACCCGAGCTGCAGCAAGAAGAGTACCCGCAGGCCGCACCTGACTTCACCGCCGAGGAGGCTAACCCTAGCGAGGAAGGTAGGCAGGCTCACATGATTCCCAGCAAAAATATGAATTTTGTTACGCACATGCATTAGGAGTTGATTGATACCTTACTGCATTAGATTCCTTGGCCGCCCTGGCCCTAGCACCAATAATAGGTCCGTAGGACGAGTTGCATAGAAATGATAGGGCCGAGTAGACACGAGTGAATGGTCACTCGTCACGTAGGTTGACCTTGAAAAGAAAATGATACACTGGAAACTGCCTTGATGGCTTTACTGTTGATGATTAAAAGGAGACCGGGCGGAGATTAAGCTTTACTTTTCGAGGTGTGTGTTGTTGCGGTGTAATGGCTCCGCCCGAGTCGTTTAAGGCCCGTCCGCTGTTCGCCTGCTGGTTGGCATACCATTGCTAAAGTGCTTACCCGGTTAATGGGGCCGGTGAAACCTTACTTGTGCCATCCGGAGAACAGAAACACGTTCCTACCCACTGGTTGAGAGGAAGGTGGCCCGGGGGAGCTTGGTACTCATGACGGGGAGACCGAGATGTCGGCAGGCTCGTCATGGGGGCACAACCCGGGAGTCAGGTGGGAGTGAATCGAACTTGGGATGGGACAGGTGGAGGAGGGGGACTATATGTGGGAAAGCCGTCGTGTGAGTAAGCATATGGGCCCCTGGCATTTTAGTTATTCCCGGGAATTAAAATCGATTCGAATCGCTGATGCTCACCAGGTGTGAGAATGCCAAATATCACTGACGGGCAACGTAGTAATAACCTTAATATTCTGCAATATGATTCATGGTTTGGATATCAAGTGGTTGATTATTATTTGAGACTCAGATATTTCATAATGATGATGGCTATGTACTTGCAAGTGATTATCTCTTTCTTTCACAAGGGTAGTGGCTGTTAAATCCCACTACCCGTAGATAAACTTTTGAGCTAAGAATCCAAGGCTAAGGATCCAAAGATAGTAAGCAAGCTTTGCGTCAGCCGTAAGCCTTGCCATTAAGTCCTCTGAGTAATTAGTACTCAGGGTTTGCCCCCAACATTTGGTTTTCAGGTATGGAGTTCCTCTTTTGTGCCTGCGTGGGTGGAGGAGCTTGTTACCACCAGGAGTGAGCCGAGTCATGATCTGGCAATGGAGTGACATCAGTGGGCATGATGTCATTCTCCTACTGCAAGTCTTTTGTTTATCATGAACTGTGATCTTTAATTTCCGCTGCGAGACACTATTTCGAACTCTACTTTATTATGGACCTATGTTGAACCTATTTTATTCAGAACCTGGTTTGTAACTTAAAGTCTTATTACTATCTATTCAAATGCCTGTGATGATGTAACTGTTGTGGCTCCATCGTGAGTCGGATGTGTGTGATGTTGGTTCATCTGGGATTTGGTGCAAATCGAGAGCCGAGGGCTTCTCGACGGACGACCGGGTTTAGTACGGCCTAAGTACACTGTGAGCTAATGGTGACAGGTGTACTTAGCCCGTGTTAAATCGGCGGTTCCGCCACAGCTGGTATCAGAGCCGATCATACACAGACAACAGTTATATCATCAAGATTTAGTTTACAAAACTATTTTTGAAAACCCTTTTCAAGTAATTTGTAAAAGAGAGTATACGATATGCCCGTATTAAGGATGTTAGTGTTATCCAGGTGACATCACTGACATTTTGACTTAGATAGAACTCATATGCATATTCGGTGCTTTGAGAAACAACTTTTCGGCCATTAGCCCTCCCCAGTACTGGTGGAAGCTATTGGAAGTTTTGCGATTAGTTGTGAACTCTGCATTCATGCTGGTAGGATAGAAATTTTTAAGGGGGGTGGTCACCTTTGCGGTGTTTGTGACCACTCTTCTGTTGTGACGCAGCAAGAATTCAATTTGCTTGCGTGGGTGCCAGCCCGGTCTAGCAGAGGACCGTACAGATGCGTTGTCCACGCGGCGCAAATTGCGTGGATGCCACTTCTAGGTTTAGAGTGGTAATGTTGAAAGCATGCATTTTTCTGCAGGTACACTGACTACGTGCGATATTAAGAACGATAGTGAACGCCTAGTTGCATTAGAGAGAGCCGTGCATATATGTCACCGAATTATCGCTAGTAATACTAAATAGGGTGTGCGATGTGAGATCGATAAGGACGACTCATGCATCATGATTTTTTTTCTGTCAAATGGGATTTGCTGCTAAAAAATATGAGTATTGCATGAACTCGAAATTTTAAGACACCACTCTACACGTTTCCTCCGATCCGTCTTGATCATGATTTTAAAATCCACTCCCTTATAAAACTAAGACATCTCCTTTTTATGCCAAACAGATGGTGAGGACGAAGCAGACCGCGCGCAAGGCCACCGGAGGGCGCCCTTTGCCCCCTATGACCCACACCCCGCCGGTTGCCGAGGGTGGATGGGTCCATGAGCGTTGCCGGGAGGACTGTCCCATGTCCCTGATCCTGTGCAGGGCCATGCGTGAGTTGGGACGTCGCCCCTGCCCGTTCATCTCCACGCAGCTGATCCACGAGCCGGGAGTCTGTGAGGCCAAGGTGGTCCTCACCACGGCAAACGGTAGCTTCCGCACGATCGTTTCCCGCGGAGTCAGTGGGGAGGACGCTCGCAAGGGTGCTCTCATGACAGCCCTTGCAGTACTGAGCTCTGAGGGGGAGGCGGGTGACACGGTGCTGCGTTTCCTCCCTACCCTCGGACTGGACGACGACCCGTGGCAGGACCGTCGCGACGACCTTCGGGCACGGGGTGCCTCGCGCCCCCAGATCGCGTGCGTGGACTACGCCCGCGAGGTGTACGGGCTGTACATTCAGGAGAAGGACCGCAGCCAGTTCTTCGCCGCCAGGCACAGGGACGCTCAGGCTCGCCGTGAGGAGTTGGAGGCGCAGGTGTCGGTGCTCCAGCAGCGCCTCGCGCAGTACGAGGGATCCCAGGACGGGGAGTCCTCCGAGCCTCAGGAGATGGAGCAGGACGAGGGCGCCGCGACTACCGGTCACTCTGAGGCTTAGAGGGTGTCTTAGTGGAGTAGTAGTATGTGGCGCGTAGCTAGCACGTTGATAGCGATATTTTGTTTCACCGCGCTCCGTGCTTACTTATGGTTGTACCTAAACATTTGTGAGGTGAGAGCTCATACAGGTACCCCATTTATGTAATATGGGACGCCACTTGATGTGTGATTCGATGGTTGGTCGATGTAACCACCATCCTATGATGAAATGGCTAAACCTTGAGCCTTAATTTGGATCGTTTTAATTAAATTCGGAATTCGGTTTTCTGCACTACCTGGTTGCATTGCACACAAGATATGTACATGTCATGATTTCTGAGCCTATACCTACGATGCACGAAAATCTCATGTAAACCACGTTGGCATCCTCCTTGTAGATGGTGAACACTCGCAATGGGCAGCACTCGGGTTCGGAGCCACATGCGAATGGCGCTCCACCCCCACCGGAGTTGGCCACCCTGGTCGTGCAGCAGGCCGAGCTGATCCGCCTGCTCGCCGAGGAACGCCAGGGCCGTGGCCAGCTGCAGCCGTGGGAACCCAGGAACCGAGGCATCTCCTACAGGGACTTCGAGGAGCTGCGACCCCCCGTCTTCACGAAGTGTCCTGAACCTCTGGACGCAGATGATTGGCTCCGCACAATTAGGTCCAAGTTCACACTCCTTCCGGAATTGACCGAGCAACAGAAGGCGCGGTTTGCCGGGCAGTTGCTGCAAGGACCAGCAGGCGCGTGGCATGCCACGTTCCTCGAAATGCAGCGGGCTGGGCATGAGCCCACCTGGGAGGAGTTTACCCAGGCTTTTCGGGCTCACTATATCCCGGACAGCTTGATGGAGCAGAAGAAGCGGGAATTTCGGGAGCTTAAGCAAGGCAATAAGACTGTGATGCAATATGTGCAGTCTTTCATTCACCTTTCACAGTATGCACCAGAAGACGTGGCAGATGACCCCCGCCGAGCAGCTAGGCTCTTGAACGGCCTTGACCCCACTCTCCAGACACACTTGGGGCGTCGCTACCAGAGCTTCACCGACTTGGTGGACACCGCGCTTGATATGGAGAATCGCCTGCGGGTCGCTAATGAAGATCAGAGGCGCAAGCGCCAAGCCAACACATCTGCCGCTGGGTCCTCCCAGAAGCAAAAGTCAGCCTATAGGCCCTCACAGCAGTTTTATCAGCAGCCCCGTTTCACGGTCCGGCCCAATCAGCCGGGCTGGGTTCACCGGGCGCCACAGCAGCAGCAGCCACAGCAGCAGCAGAGGCTCACCGCCGGCACACAAGCTCCGGTCCCCGCGACACGTGTCCTCGCTCTCCCGGGACCTGGAAACCCTTGCTTTAACTGTGGCAAGGTGGGGCACTTCAGTCGGGATTGCAGGGCACCCCGCAAAATTCAAGGCCCGAATCCAGCAGGCGGCACCCAGCAGGGCAAGCAGAAGGGGCCGGCACAGAAGACGGGTCGGGTGCACTACATCCACCTGGAGCAGATTCCCGCCGGTGTGCCGGTGCTCGCTGGTACGTTCATGATCAACGGTCATCCGACCGTCGTGCTATTTGATTCGGGGGCTACGCATACCATTATTAGCAAAACATATGCACAGAAGCATGGCATAAAAATGCACATGTTGAGGGAAAACTACCACATCACTGCCCCAGGGTCTCCTATTGATACCAGTCTAGGGGTCAGGCACTTAAAGCTGGAAATAGGAGCCGAGACATTTATCATCAACCCCGTGGTGCTGCCACACCAGGGGATTGATATTATCTTGGGAATGAATTGGATGACCGAAAACAACGCCGTCCTAGATATTGGCAATAGGACAATACAGTTAAGGTCTAGGGTCAGCGGCAAGGTTATACGGGTACACATGCCAGACATGAAACACATGGTGGCCACAGTAAATGCAACTGAACTCGATGAAATCAAAAAGATTCCGGTAGTATGTGACTTCCCGGACGTATTTCCGGAAGAACTGCCGGGTCTGCCTCCGGATAGGGACGTAAAGTTCCGCATTGACCTCATCCCTGGTACAGCCCCTGTCTCAAAAAGGCCATACAGAATGGCACCGGATGAACTAAAAGAGCTAAAAATACAACTCCAAGAGCAACTAGATAAGGGTTTCATTCGGCCAAGTTCGTCACCTTGGGGTTGTCCGGCCCTCTTCGTAGAGAAGAAAGATCAGGGAGGTAAAAGGCTCTGTGTGGATTACAGGCCGCTAAATGCAGTCACAGTCAAAAATAAATATCCAATTCCACACATTGACATCCTGTTCGATCAGTTAGCTGGGGCCAAAGTCTTCTCAAAAATTGACTTAAGATCGGGCTATTATCAGATAAAAATCAGAGAAGAAGACATACCAAAAACTGCTTTCTCGACCAGATATGGCTTGTATGAATATCTGGTCATGTCCTTTGGGTTAACCAACGCACCGGCCTTCTTCATGTACATGATGAACTCGGTGTTCATGAACGAGCTCGACAAGTTCGTCGTGGTATTCATTGATGATATATTAATCTACTCCAAAAATGAAAAAGAACACGAAGAACATTTACGGGTAGTACTCACTCGGCTAAGAGAACACAAGCTCTATGCCAAGTTCAGCAAGTGCGCTTTCTGGTTAAAGGAAGTGGGTTTCCTGGGGCATATTCTGTCAGAAAAGGGAGTAGCGGTTGACCCTAGCAAAGTAAAGGATGTTCTGAACTGGAAGCAGCCGGAAACTGTCACAGAAATTCGGAGTTTTCTTGGTCTAGCGGGCTATTACCGCCGTTTTATCAAGGACTTCTCGAAAATTGCTAAACCAATGACCTCCTTGACTAAGAAGAATGCAAAATTCGTGTGGGGTCCGAAGTGTGAGGATGGGTTCCGGAAATTAAAGAAACTTCTGACAACAGCACCAGTGCTAGCCCAACCGGATGTCACAAAGCCATTTGATGTATATTGTGATGCTTCCGGCCAGGGGCTGGGCTGTGTCCTAATGCAAGAAGGGAGAGTAATCGCTTACGCTTCCCGCCAACTAAGGAAACACGAAGCGAACTACCCAACCCATGATCTCGAGCTAGCCGCAGTTGTACACGCCCTGAAGATATGGAGACACTATCTGTTGGGCAATACCTGTCACATATACACTGACCACAAGAGCCTCAAATATATCTTCACACAGCCCGAACTGAACATGAGGCAGCGTCGGTGGTTAGAATTGATAAAAGATTATGACCTAGAGATTCATTACCACCCGGGGAAAGCGAATGTAGTGGCGGATGCACTAAGCCGTCGGGCTCATTGCAATGTGATTGAGGTCCGACCCACGGCTCGAGTGATATGTTGGGATGAATGAGATTGAGATGCCGGTTGAATTCTTAGTCGAACTATATAACATCAGCATTGAGCCAACACTAAGAGATCTGATCGTTGAAGCACAAAAACACGACCCGGGCATGGCTCACATACGTGAGGGTATTGCTGAGGCAAAGAGGGATTGCTTCACCTTAGATAACCAAGGGGTCCTATGGTTCAAAAACCGCTTAGTAGTCCCTAAAGATATGGAGTTGAGGAAGAAAATATTAGAAGAAGCTCACAAATCCATACTGGCCATGCACCCAGGCAGCAATAAAATGTACCAGGACTTAAAACAAAGGTTTTGGTGGACCCGCATGAAGCGGGAAATCGCCAAATATGTGTCAGAATGTCACGTATGCAAAAGAGTAAAAGCAGATCACCTAAAGCCAGCCGGTATGCTTCACCCCTTGAACACCCCGGCTTGGAAGTGGGAAGACATACACATGGATTTTGTGGTAGGGTTGCCACGCACTCAGAAAGGGTACGACTCCATATGGGTGATCATTGACCGTTTCACTAAGTCAGCGCACTTCATACCGGTCAAGACCTCCTACACTGCAGCCACCTATGCTGAGTTATACATTGCACGAATAGTATCCCTACACGGTGTTCCTGTGACCATTACCTCGGATCGAGGCTCAGTCTTTGTGTCTCGTTTCTGGGAGCAGCTACAGAAGTCTCTAGGCACAAAGTTGATCCACAGCTCAGCGTACCACCCTCAGACTAGTGGACAAGTAGAAAGAGTAAATCAGATCCTAAAAGACATGCTTCGGGCCTGTGTCTTAACCTATTCCACCAAGTGGGATGAGTGTTTGCCCCTAGCAGAGTTTGCATATAACAACAGCTACCAAAAGAGCTTGGAGATGGCTCCGTTCGAGGCTCTGTATGGGAGGAGGTGCAGAACACCTCTGAACTGGTCAGAACCTGGAGAGCGAGTCACCTTCGGGCCCGATTTGGTAACACAAGCCGAAGAGCAAGTGAGGTTTATACAGGAGAACCTAAAACGGGCACAGTCAAGGCAAAAAAGTTACTCAGATAGAAGGAGGAGACCGCTAGTGTTTAAAGAGGGTGATCACGTGTATCTTCGGGTATCGCCGATGAAAGGTGTGCACCGGTTTGGGGTAAAAGGGAAGCTAGCACCGCGGTACGTTGGGCCATTCAAGATTTCCGAGAAATGTGGACCCGTGGCTTACCGGTTAGAGCTACCACCACGCCTCGCGGCAGTCCATGATATCTTTCACGTGTCACAACTTAAGAAGTGCCTGCGAGTGCCAGAGGAAGAGATCGACACATCCCAAGTTCAGATTGAACCGGACCTCACTTATGAGGCCAGACCGGTGAAAGTCCTGGACCAAAAGCAACGATCGACTCGACGTAACACGGTCACCATGTATAAGGTGCAATGGAGTGAGCACACCGAAGAAGAGGCCACGTGGGAGACGGAGGAGTACCTGCGAACCAAGTATCCGGGTTTCCTTCCGTCCACCTCGAACGAGTATGTTTCGCCTTCTCATCTCTATAAACTCTCCACCCACAACACATCAAAATCTCGGGACGAGATTTCCTTAAGGGGGGTGGGTTGTGATGCTCCAGCATCTCAAGTACATTACCATATCTTAATCATGCATTAAGCATCATCAAGCATCATGTGTTGCATATAGACAAGCTAGGTTTTGCATTGGATGAGATGGAATGCTTGGAATCTGATTTTTATACATGTGCTATGATATGTTCTTGTTCATAAATCCAAATCTATTGGGATCTAGGGGAAACTCATATTACCAAACTTGTAGATAATGAAGTTTTGAACAACTTTCATACTTGGGGTTTGGCCAGATAATGAAGGCTACATAGGGTTTGGAGTCTTTCTTTGTCAGTACAGAAAACCAACTCAAATCAGCCTTGTTTAAAAACCCTAAGTTTGCACAAACCTACAGCCACTTTCATGCAACACTCCCATTGAAGAAGTTGTAGGTTTTGAAATTCTAAGCAAGTTATACAAAAGGCACCTTGGGTGAAAAGGCATGGAAATAGGGTTTTTCCTTTTTCCAAACAATAAAGGTACCCTGTCCCTAACTAGGGCTGATTTCAAAATTTGAATTTAAACCACATTTACACTTGGATTCTGGAGTTGAGCCTTTTGACAAACTTGTAGATTTCAAAGAGTAGAACATTTCTTCCAATTGGACTTTTTCCAATTTTGGCCTAGAAATGGGTTAAAATCGCGAAAAACAGAGGCCTAGAAAACACACTTCTTTTTTTTTTCCAGTTCTGAGTCGCTGACAGGTGGGGCCCGCGATCCGGGACGCGCCCGCGCCGCGAACCGGCGCGCGCCGCGTGGCTCGCCGGCGTACAGGGAGTACGGCGAGCCCCGCGGCGGCCGTCCGGGCGCGTCAAAAGGGAGCGGAGTCCCCCCCCGTCCAAACCCTAGCCGAACCACTTCGCTCCCGTTCCGTCTCCGCGTCGCCCCGTCCGATTTCCCGCCCGCCGCCATTGAAGCCGGCCAAGCTCGGGGCCGAGCCGCGCCGCCGCCTCCCGGCCTCCCCGAGCCCAACCGACCGCACCACCGCAACCGCCGCTCCACGCCGCCCCTTCCCCGCTAGCCCTCGTCGTCGTTCTCCCCTCCCCCGAGGAGATCGAGCTCGGCTCGACGTCGCGTCGCGCCGGGAGCTTCAAGTCGCCGCCGCCGTTCGTCGCCGTTCCCCGCCGACCCGCGCCGCCTCCGCCGTCCACTTCATGCCCACGGTGAACGCCGCCCCGCCCCGCGTCCCCTCGACCCCGCGTCGCGGCTCCGGCGAGCCCGAGCTCGCCGGCGCGCGCGAGCGCGCCGCGCGCGCGTCGCGCGACCGCGCCTGGCGCGGGGAGGGAGACGACCGGGGGCGCTTTTGCGAGCTAGCCCCCGGGTTTTCCCCTATTTCCAAGCCGGTCCTCCCGCCTGTTTACCGAGTCTTGTAGATCTTACGTCTAGGCCCTCGGATCTATAGGTTAATTATGCAATAGCCCCTGGATCTGAGTAATTTTCATTTAAAATGGATTTATTTCGGCTGAAACTTTGATAAATCATATAAAATCGAATAAAAATCCTAAAAAGGAAAATCTTGTTGTTCTGGAACCACAGTAAAATGATCTATGCAATGGATATGATATGGATCTGTGCATGTCAACTTTTGTTCACAATTTTTGCACATGCATGTTCTATGTTGTAAATAGGAAAAAGTATATCTAATGAACTCTAATGAACTTGAGGCCTTGACAGTGGCTATAACAGGGTAGTTAGGTCCTGAGTACTATGTTTAGCACCCTAGCATTAATCAAGTTATATGTGTTTTGCTATCTACCATTTAAATGTGACTTGGAAAATGTTGCTACATAAAAAGTGCATAAAATGAGTCATATATATTGGTGTAGGGTCTAAGTGTATGCTTAGAAGTAAAGGGGTTTCCTTTTATAGTAGGGGTGAGTGCATGATATGATGGGTGAAAAAAAGTTAGCCCATTGTCACGCTTTTGTGACATTTGCATTGTCTCCATGCATTCTGTACGCTCATTGCATACACTTGGCATGCATATAGACCCCGCGCCCGAGGAGCAGGAGATTCCGGTGATCGAGGAGCCAGAAGACCCGGAACCCGAGCTGTAGCAAGAAGAGTACCCGCAGGCCGCACCTGACTTCACCGCCGAGGAGGCTAACCCTAGCGAGGAAGGTAGGCAGGCTCACATGATTCCCAGCAAAAATATGAATTTTGTTACGCACATGCATTAGGAGTTGATTGATACCTTACTGCATTAGATTCCTTGGCCGCCCTGGCCCTAGCACCAATAATAGGTCCGTAGGACGAGTTGCATAGAAATGATAGGGCCGAGTAAACACGAGTGAATGGTCACTCGTCACGTAGGTTGACCTTGAAAAGAAAATGATACACTGGAAACTGCCTTGATGGCTTTACTGTTGATGATTAAAAGGAGACCGGGCGGAGATTAAGCTTTACTTTTCGAGGTGTGTGTTGTTGCGGTGTAATGGCTCCGCCCGAGTCGTTTCAGGCCCGTCCGCTGTTCGCCTGCTGGTTGGCATACCATTGCTAAAGTGCTTACCCGGTTAATGGGGCCGGTGAAACCTTACTTGTGCCATCCGGAGAACAGAAACACGTTCCTACCCACTGGTTGAGAGGAAGGTGGCCCGGGGGAGCTTGGTACTCATGACGGGGAGACCGAGATGTCGGCAGGCTCGTCATGGGGGCACAACCCGGGAGTCAGGTGGGAGTGAATCGAACTTGGGATGGGACAGGTGGAGGAGGGGGACTATATGTGGGAAAGCCGTCGTGTGAGTAAGCATATGGGCCCCTGGCATTTTAGTTATTCCCGGGAATTAAAATCGATTCGAATCGCTGATGCTCACCAGGTGTGAGAATGCCAAATATCACTGACGGGCAACGTAGTAATAACCTTAATATTCTGCAATATGATTCATGGTTTGGATATCAAGTGGTTGATTATTATTTGAGACTCAGATATTTCATAATGATGATGGCTATGTACTTGCAAGTGATTATCTCTTTCTTTCACAAGGGTAGTGGCTGTTAAATCCCACTACCCGTAGATAAACTTTTGAGCTAAGAATCCAAGGCTAAGGATCCAAAGATAGTAAGCAAGCTTTGCGTCAGCCGTAAGCCTTGCCATTAAGTCCTCTGAGTAATTAGTACTCAGGGTTTGCCCCCAACATTTGGTTTTCAGGTATGGAGTTCCTCTTTTGTGCCTGCGTGGGTGGAGGAGCTTGTTACCACCAGGAGTGAGCCGAGTCATGATCTGGCAATGGAGTGACATCAGTGGGCATGATGTCACTCTCCTACTGTAAGTCTTTTGTTTATCATGAACTGTGATCTTTAATTTCCGCTGCGAGACACTATTTCGAACTCTACTTTATTATGGACCTATGTTGAACCTATTTTATTCAGAACCTGGTTTGTAACTTAAAGTCTTATTACTATCTATTCAAATGCCTGTGATGATGTAACTGTTGTGGCTCCATCGTGAGTCGGATGTGTGTGATGTCGGTTCATCTGGGATTTGGTGCAAATCGAGAGCCGAGGGTTTCTCAACGGACGACCGGGTTTAGTACGGCCTAAGTACACTGTGAGCTAATGGTGACAGGTGTACTTAGCCCGTGTTAAATCGGCGGTTCCGCCACAGTCGCCTCCCGTCTACTTCCTCCTTCAAGTTGGCAAGCGATGATTCAACACTAGGTATAAAGGGATGGAGGGTTTACCGTTGCCCAATTCAGGCCGGCAAGGGAAAGAGACGCGTTCAAAGCCGAAAGCGTGGCCAAACATCGGATGGCTTTATACCACACAGTCGGGGTCAGGATCCAAGTCCAAACCAATTCATTAGGGTTACTTAGTTTCCATGCTGAAAGCGTAACTGCCCCTGTCCGATATCTTCAGTTTTAACAGTTGTATAAACTTTCTCATCAAGTTAAGTTTCAGAAGTAGATTCGACCTACGCTATTATAACTAAGCAATCTAGACTATTGCGTATAGGATTTGATCATGATGGGTTCAAGGTATAATCATGCACTAGGGTTTCAATCAACTCCTAACTCTGATGCACAAGCATAACTCAAGGATTAGGACTCAAAAAGAAAAGATAGGTAATGCACCGGGCTCGCCTTGGTTCAAGTCGTTGGGATCTGAAATGGCCTCGAGAATATACTCTAGCAGCAGGTGCTTCAGAAATACCGGCTTCCGGAACGTCCACAGGAATAGCCTCAGTCGATTCCCCAACTGACGAAACCGGAACCAACGTACCTGAATGAACCATTTGCATGCTTTTTTAAGTACGAGGATGATCAACCTGTTGTAAAAAGAACAACAAAGAGTTCTACGGAAAAGGTGGGGTACCGAAATAATTATTCGGGCCTCATTTTATGCATAAACCATTTTTAATAATTTTCCAATATTTTTGGAAATTTTTCACGTATTTAATTTTATTTTTAAATTTTTTTAAATAATTATTAAAAATTAATTTAATTATTTTATTAAATAACTAAGGATATAACAAAAATATATAAATTAGAATAAGTTAAAATAATTAAATTAGGATTTACTTAATTTAAATCAAATAATAAATAAAATAAAATAATTTAAGTTAAAATATTTGAAATTGGAAATTAAATTCTGAAAATAAAAGAAGCCCAAAACTCAATTCGGCCCAAATCGGCCCAATTCCAACCTGGGCCGGCCCACTCCCCTTCCCCCCTTCGGCCTGCTTGGCCCGGCTCGGCCGAGGCCCAAGCGAGGCCAGCCAGGCGCGCGCGGGGCGTGCGACGCGCGCTCGCGGCGTGAACACCGCGGCGGCGTCGGCGACCCTGCCGCCCGACAGCGTACCTCGGCCCGTGGCCGGCGGGGACAGGCGGTGCGCGGACCCCCTCCTTCTGTCTCCTTCCCCTCTCTTCCTCTTCTCTCCTCTTCCCTCCTCCCTCTGTTTGCGCCAGCCACGGTGGACGCGGCGTGCGCGCGGCGGCGAAGTGCTCCCCCGGCGGCACAAGGCCACGCCGGAGGCGACCTCGCGCGGGTGTGCCACGCCGGACGCGCCCGACGGCGAGCCTGAAAGGGACTTGTGCGCATGAGGCGCGGAGGCGGTTCGGCGGCTACGGCCGCCGGCGCCATGGATGGCGCCGAGCTCGGGCCGGCCTAATCCTCGACGAGGATAGGCGGGGAAGGAAGAGGGCTGCGCGAGGCGTGAGGTCTCACCCTCCGACGGCGCGAAGAGGCGACGACGGTGGCACGCAACGCGGAGGCGCGGTGGCGGAATGGCGGCGGCTGGGCGCGAGCTCAAGGCGGCCGGAGCGGGGACGGTGAAGTGGGAATCGGGTCGAGGATGGAGCGCGGGTGGTCGGACGGTGGACGGCGAGGCGGGGAGGCGGTGGAGGCGTGGGAAGACGAGGCGGGGCGCGAGCTCAAGGCGGCCGGAGCGGGGACGGTGAAGTGGGAATCGGGTCGAGGATGGAGCGGGGGTGGTCGGACGGTGGACGGCGAGGCGGAAAGGCGGTGGAGGCGCGGGAAAACGAGGCGGGGCGGTGGACGGCGGCGTAGTGAGTGAGGGGTTCATCCCCCTCACTTCCGCCCGGATGAGGACGACGGCCCCGGGGTGGGGCTCGCCTGGCAGCACTGCTGCAGCGGGCCGCGCCGATGGGCCGGCACGTGGCCGGGCCGCCGCCTCCGATTTGTTTTTTTTTACTTTTACATTTTTAACCCCTCAAAGAAACAAAATTACCCAGAGGTCCAATTACCAAAGAAAAAGGGCATAATTTGAACGATCACTTACATTTTTGCCCTTAGCAAAAATAAATTACCAAATAATTTTTGAATTCAAATTTAATTTGAAGGAATTTGAATTTTGGGTTTCAAAAATTTAAGATTATGCACATGATAATATGCTTATCAATGCACTTAAGAGTTGATTAAGATACGGAGTATCACAACCTGCTACTACTATAAAAGTCTTTGTATTTTAAGGGCAGGTAACAAGCTATCTAATGTAAAATCTTTCTGATTGTTGTTTCACCAGTCTAGAAGGATACTATACTTGCCAGCATCATTTATATCGCTTTGGGCAGACCTACGAGCCTTGATAGGTGCTGGACTCCTACATAAACAAGCAGACTCGATCAGATCGATGATGGGAACCAATACAAAGCAAGAGATCTGGAGCGGTAGTTCAATTTGCCGATGAAATAATGGTTATTAGCATAAACTGAAGCAGAAATATAAATATAGACTGACTATTGCGTATAACAATGTGACAGGACCTAGCAAAAAGAAATGTGACAGGAGGTGACTAGAAGAATTAGTTAATAGGTATTTTTATCGTCTATGGTTCCTATCAATACCATGGCATAGGTTAGTCCAATTACTATGATTTTTCTAAGATTCTAAGGTGGCCTCATGCCCATTGCAAAGGTGCACACAACAAAGAATTATTAGAACACTATAGATAGTTTAACAAGATGACATACAAACAATTCTAGCATATTGTTTTGCAAACAAGTAGATCAGTTATTACAAACCTATGAATCTATGAACTGATGGTGAGTTCCCTTGTTGAGATAACATATTACAAATTAACCTGAAAAGAACACAAGAAAACAAGGTACACAACGATTAGGAATGCCATTGAGGGAACCACATAGCAAAGCTGCAATTAAGCTATACTAAACAGGCGACTAACAAAGGAACAATTAACAGGTGGAAAAAAAATATTAAGCCAAATACTGATTTGATCCCTAAACAAGCTACAATTGAAGAGAGTAATCAAATCAACACTTAATTAATTTACTAACACCACCCCAGAGGCAAGCTAGCATGCTACAGAACTTGTGCAAAGAATAGACAACATCAAAGGTTGTTTGGATCGAAGGAATACCAAAGGAATCCAATTCCTATCCTTTGCTTACATCATTGGAATGGAGAAATGGATGTTTCGTTTCATAAGGGAAAGATTGCTCTTCCATGCAAAATAGAGGCCACTCCAACCTAAGGAAAGGAATCTTTTGCTCCTTCTCACTCTCATAACCTGCTCATTTATTTTTCTACATTCCAAACAACTTAAAATATACATTCATGCGTTTTAAAATCCTATAGTTTTTTACTTTTCACACCACTTCATTCCTATGTTTTTCCATATTTCTCTATTTTGGTTTCTTTTGTTCCAAACAAGCTCTAATTCTAGGACGAGTACATACGTGTTTTAAAGGTAATATTACACATTACATACGTGTTTTAAAGGTAATGTTACACATTAAATTAAACAAAGATGAAACTGGCCAACGGTGCTACTCTTGCGATCTGGAAAAAAGAAAATCAAACATAGCAAAGGAAGGGTCGGTGTTGCCTGTCGCAGCGCTGCACCGCCTGCTCTCAGCGAGTCGCGTGGACGAGCCCAGCGTCTCCTCCACATAGATGAGCGCCAGCCAGTGACGTCACGAATCAAGCTGCAGGCGCGGGTGGGGTCGCGGATCCAGACGCCGGTGAAGAGGAGGGGCGAATCGAGGGCGGCGGCGAGCGGATCTGAGCGCCCCTCCTCCGCCCACCGGCGCCAACCTCGCGGAGCTGGTGGCGGCGTTGCTGTGGGAGATAACCGGGGAGCGCGGAGCTCGTTCTCCACGGAGGAGGTCGACGCAGAGCTGGCCCACGCGGAGGAGCCGGCGTGGAGCTGGCCGCGGAGGAGGCAGAGGCGGAGGACGAGTACGGGCGGGGCGGCGTCGGTGCTCGGGGCCGACGGGCTTGGAGAAGGCGGAGGACGAGTACGGGCTTCGGAGCCGTAGCAGTCGCACGCCCTAGCTGCCAGCGCTCTGGATCTACAGAAGCTCGCCGCCGCCTCCGGAAGCTGCTGCGGCTCGCGGCCGTCACCGCCGCCGCTGAAGCACCTCCGACCCGCCACGCTGCTCCGGATCTACGCACACCGAGGCCGTCCCGGACCGGAGCCCAAACCACCGCCGCAGCCTCCGCGGGCCTCTGTTCTGTGCCCCGGCCATCGTCTCTTCCACAGTCCCCTCCCAGCCATCAGGTACGTCTCCCACCGACCCTTACCAAGCTTTGGAGTGCGTCTAATCTAAACTGTGTTTTGGAGTGAAGATGACATTGGATTTTTTGTTTTCCCCTCAGCCTAGCACTGATGAGCTTGGTAGCTATGTGATAGGAAGTAGCACAAAACAAAATTTCAATCAGTTAGTACACTGGATTGAAGAGAACTTGCCTGTGCGTTCTCTTAGAGCTGTGGAGGGGTTTGTGTGTTCCTGCGAATGGTGAGGCTTGCTTTCATAAATCATCTAGATCTTGACGGCGGAACATGTGTCATGAAGTGCACCTAAGTTATACTATACAGATGCAGGCAAGCTAAGCTCGATTTATTTGTTTCAATCAGCACAACCATAGTATAGCGTATAGAGGAGGCTGCTTACCCTCATTACCATGTGATTAGCACAAACTATTGTTGAAGCTTCATGAATTATTCCCGTCACACAATGTGAAAAAACCAATTAGTTGGGGCAATAATTGAGGCTGAGAACAAACCCGGATGAGACCTGGTTGTGGCACATTGGGATCAGTTAGAATTGTTACAACAGGAAATAAAATATTACACATCTTCTACTGGCGAAGAAAATCCAAAGTGATAAAACTCCTCAATTACGGTCTCTCTTTAACAAATTGTTATTGCGCCGCATCTTCTACTTCAACATTGTGATTGCTATTTCCTTTCCATTCATTATTTTGAAATAGCAATGCTTGATCTGGTTTTATTCACAGTAAATGAATATTTGTTAGGACTCAAATTAATAGAGCCATCTTTGCTGATGAATGATGGAATTTAAGCTATTAGCTCTTATGAGTTGGGATTATCTGGTTTGAGAGTTCAATGTATTTACGACAATACCGATCTTAGGAAGGACAAGTTAGCACTGCAATGGCTCAGGAAAGCTGCTGAGAAGGTCAACATCTCTGGTCTTGTGCATTTCAAAACAAGGTGGTGCCAATTAAGCTAATACTCTAAATGAAGCCAAGATATATACTGAACTTTGCAAGCTTATATATTTTTTTACCTGTCAGCTTTCCATCTAAATGTGCCTAGCTATGTTATATTCTCTGACTGTCCCTGGTTACTTATTATACAGGTTTCTCCTCCCACGTCATTATCATGGCCCAGTATAGCGCCTCCTCCTGGACACATATTAAATTGAGAGGGTGAGTTGCTTCCTTTCCAGCACTTTCCACGTCAAATTTACTTGAGGTTTGACGGCGGTTCAGGGTGACTTGCGGTTGGGTGATTGATTATTTGATTGTGACCTGGACGTAAGAACTTGTTTTAGTAGCTGGGACAAAACTTGCTGTTGGGTGATTGATTAGTTGATTGTGACCAAATGTGACTATTTACGCAGCCAACTTTTATCATCTGTATGTGCAGTGTTTGTGTTGTAGAAGAAATTATTGTAGTGTTATACTGAAGCTTAGTGTATTGATGGATTTCTGAATCTTGATAAGCTTAGTGTACTACTTGATTTCTGAATCTTGATAACCTGAATTGATGCAGGTGTGTCCCTGCCCATTCAGCGACCTGCTTGCTGCTGTTCTTCGGGCTGTGTGTGCATCCCAATCCCAGCAGCCCCACTTTGCTGCACCCAATGAGGCACGCTCCAGGGATCAAATATCAATAGAGGTCATGATCTCACCCTCCAATGTTGTGTCCTGCAAATTAATCTCTTCACTTTTGAGACATAATCCCTTTGCTTTTACGTTCAATGACCACATGTCATTTATATCCAGTGATCGGTAATGGATGCGTGTTGTTCCTATGCGTCATGTCATGTGAAATGCTCAGCTTAGAACTGTAGTACTCAGCTTACTACTGATGGTGCGACTACTGTTGGATTGGTTGATAGTTGTTAAACTGAAGTGTCATGAGTCTGAAATGGAGGGCGCACTAGGTTGGAAGCCTTTTGGTGACAAGCTAGCCCTACGATTTTCAATAGTGTGAGCATTGTGTTCTGGGTATGGGGGAATTATGTACATTTGCTAACTGACGAGCAAAATGGAAATTCAATGAAGGCTAGCATGGTTAATTAAATGATAGCAATGTTAATTACTTCAATTTTATTTGTCATTTAATGGTAGAAAGTTGTGCCCTTGGTATATGAATTTCATGTATAACAAACTAATTTTGGTTCATCAATGCAAGGAACACAATTGAAAGAAATGGGAAGTACTGGACTCACCATTTTAAATGGGGCTGCACCTAGAAGTCAAAATGAGTGAATCATTAATTTAACTTATATCCATGTTAGTATCATCCAATCCTTTGTTGTTGTATGTTCTAGCTTTGGCATTTTTCCTTAATATATTTACTCTCAATCTGATTGAACAAGCAATGTATTGTTATCAAATACTGTCTAAATGAGGTGCTATGATGCGGTTCTGCTAGATGGGGACATGCGACCACCTATATATATATATATATATATGTAATTGAATGGTTGTACACTCTTCTACTATTGAACAGCTGTCCACACACTGCAGCTTTTTTCTTCTAAGAATATGCATTAGAATAATTGTCAAATATAAAATGACCGTAGCAACTTATGGGCCAATTACTAGTCTATACCTATTTTTCTATGGAAAGTAGTCCACGTTGTTCCCCTCGGTTCTCTATGTAGTCTAAGGCTAAGTTCAAGGACACCTCTATCTTTTCATTTTCTATCATTATTTTAATTACCTCTATTCAGATCTACAGTACGTAACAGTGCAGCATTTAATTTTGAAAGTCCAATATAGGAGCTATATTGGACTTAGCCTAAGTTTCAACCTCAGTTCTAAAACCGACCAAGCCCCCCTCCCCCTCTAACTCCTCGGAGGGGGAGGGGGGAGGGAGGGCCGCCGCTCCGCCACGACGGTGGCCTGCTAGCCTTGTGGGAGGGAGCCCGCAAGGGAGTCGGCCGCAGCGCCGTTCTTTCTAGTCATTTTCATGGCGACGTGCAGCATCAATTCGCCACCATGGCACCTGGATGCCCTGCTCCTCGTTGCGGGCTCCCTCGTTACACGCATGTAGAAGAAGGATGAGCTTTGTGCCATGGCCTCCTGCACGTGCTTGCCCTGTCGCGGACGTCGAGCAGAGCTGCGTGGAGTTGCGCGAGCTGCCAGGAGCTCCCTGTGCCCCCGTTAGCTAGCGCCGCTGCATCCGTGGCCACTGGCCAGGTAGCCACCAAGGGCTGCCGTGCTCCGCACCCAATGTGTCGGCTGCCGTGACGGGGGTCGTGTTGTACGGTGCGCTGGTGGGCAGCTCTTCTTCGGCAAGCTCAGCGACAAGCTCGGCAGCAAGAGCGTCTACAGCTTCATGCTCGTCATCATGGTTGTGTGCTCCGTCGCGTCGGGGCTGTCGTTCGGGAGCACGCCCAAGGACGCCATCACCATGCTCTGCTTCTTCCGCTTTTGGCTTGGCTTCAGCATCGACGGCGACTACCCGCTTAGCGTCACCATCATGTCCGAATACGCCAACTAGAGGACGTGCGACGCCTTCATTGCACGGCGCGAGTGCGCTCCGCCGCGGTGTTCCACGCGCGGAGCTCCGCCTCCAGCTTGCGTGCCGTGAGCTTGTACGTGCGGAGGAGGTACCGCTCCTCCTCCTCATGCGCCGGGAGCCCCGCTAAACTCCGGCTCGTGCACACGCTGGACAAGGGGTGCGGGCTCAAGGCGGCGAGCGGTAGGGGCGCGTCGCGTGGGTGGCCAGCGGGAGGGTACGCCGACCGGCCGTGGCTGCGCGTGGGAGGCCGAGCAGGCGGGGATGCCCGCCAAGGGGCCCGGCCTTGAGGCGACGCCGGACGCAGCGTGGGCGGCCAGCAGGACAGTGCACAGGCCGAGAGAGGCTGCGCGACAGGGCCAGGCGGCCGCGGTTGTGAGTGAGAGGGGGAGCAGGTGGCAGCGTGGCGGCCTGATGTGGGACCCTGAGGCCAAAACCGCCCTAGAAGGGGGCGCAAGGGGCATCTACACCGGTTTGAGACTACTCGAAGAGTTGAGGAAGGTAATATAGACTTCAAATGGGTACGGAAGCACGTGGGGTCGATAAATTTTGGAAACAACTAGATAGATATCCCTCTCTTTTTTTTAAGACTAAGGACCCCCACCATATTATAGCAAAGTGATCATTTCCATTTGTGCCTCTGCACATGTGCATGAGTGTTTGTCTTCCATTCTTTTCACATCCATGGCCGGATCGAGTATTTGAGTGTCATGTCACCGTTCATGCCATTCTTCAACGTGAGTCGACAAAGAATAGACATGTGCTCAACGTTAGTGCTCCATTTTGCTTTCAACGGTGTCAACGTTAGCGCTCTATTTTGCTTCCACCGTACAAAAAAAATGAATATAAACAAATACTCTATCCATTCTAATTTACAGGTCGTTTAACTTTTTCTACACTATATTTGACTTTCGTCCTATTTAAAGAATTTCATAATTATCATATATTTTCATTGTGATTAAATTCAGCATATAATATACTTTAGCTTTGAATTGAATCTTTTTATATTTCTACAAATATTTTGAATAAGCGTCCTATACATTGAAACTGAGTTCAAAGTAGACATTTATATGGTGTGCATTGCCACATGCCATGTCGATTGTTGCATAAAAAAGCTGTCATTTGTCTTTATACTAGGAAATGGCTCGTGCGTTGCTACGGGTATAAAATATTTTAACGGGACAAACGAAACATCCAATTTTTTTGAGAAATGCTTCAAGAGGACTGCGAATTGAGCGCATACATTTATCTATCATGTCACTGCTATGTAATTTCAACTTGGTAAAATATGGGACATTCTGGACAAGAAGTGGAATTTACATTGGCACCGTCCATGGAGAAAATTGATGGTTTTACTCATCCAAAGCACATAAACATCCCAACAAAGTAAGCCGACCAAGGCACGAAACTGGCATAAACTATGTGACACAAAAGGCAGAAACTATTTAACAACAATCAGTCCAATTTCTTCATAGCTAAAGTTTACAGATGGAGCCACCCAAAGAACTATGGAGAGTCCAATACCGTTAGTTATAGTATATACTTTGACAGCTAGCACACCAGGCTTGCTGTGACCTCAGTTTGAATAGCACAGTTTTGAGGCTACTGATTATTAGAAGCTAACTCACCTTTTACTTCTGGAGAAGCTCACCGGCCTTCAACTTGACAACAGTAAAAGTAGTCAATTTTGCCCCCTAAAAACAACCTTTGATTTAGCCCAATCAGAAAAGGAAAATTCTGTCTAGAACCTGCAGAAAGGTACTATTGGATATTCACAAGGGATTGAGACACAAATATTAATGTTGTTATCTATGCACGTATCAAGGTATTGGCCCTAATGTATTGGATATTCACAAGGGACTGACTCACTGTATGGAATGAGTTGTGAAAGTTTCAGGTTGATTAAAAGTAGTTATAGGCATGGGCATATGGCCAGCAGGAACTGGATTATGTAAAACAGAAAAAATGGGTCTTGCTACCCAAAGAATTACACAATCTTGAGATGCTTACACTCCAGTCTATTAACTGAGGATAGTTTAGAGTTTTAAGTCTTAAGGACCTCATCGTGGTTGATGTTCATTTGAGAGCTTACAATATAGAATAACAAAGTGAAAATGTCTGTGTACATAAAGCTTGCTCTCTTCGGCAGAAATGGGCTTTTAGGAAGAAGAATATGAAATGCAAATTTCTCTGAACAGTGTACAGTCATAGTGCTTGCATAAAGACATTTCATCAGTGTAGTCATGCTGAAAGTGCAAAAACTGGGTTTCAACACAGACACTGCATGCTGGAAGAAGGCAACTGTGTAGCCCAGTACGAGAGAGTTGATACACTTGAACAATTTAGCTAGTTTGTAGTAGTTAATAATTCGTTGTACTACATTCACGTAAACTTACAACACATAATTTGCATTAAGGGTTTGAAACAGTAACCTAACCAAATAAGTATGACACAAAAAAACAGTACCAGGTTTAATCCTAGCAGGCATGATGCTAATTTGAACAAACAGTAGTAGTTATCAGAGGCATAATCTCGTATGGAGGTTTTCTGATGCCTAGACAACCAAAAAATGCAATGAAGTTATCACAGGAATTCGGGAAAAGTAACTAGGCCTGAATACACTTGACTTCTTTTACATGGAATTCAGCATGTTCATTCTTCTCTTGATGCTCCAACGCATCCCGGACAGGGATTTGTCCAAACCTCATTTAATTCTTCACTATTACTGAAAGCAGTGACATCAATGCCACCATCGGGTAAGTATGTATTGAGAGGGACTAACCCAAAGGTAAAAATGTATAGATAGAAAGAAAGAGAGAGAGAGAGAGAGAGAGAGAGAGAGGGACTTTCTCATGCTCATGATCCCTTAAACAAAAAAAAAAAAAAATCGTTATGGAGAAGGATGAGGAGGCGGTCACCCGTGCGTTGCTACCTCCATGGTCGATGGAGAGGGATGAGGCAGTGACGTCGGAGGTGCGATGATGCGGCGGTTTAGGAGGGCGTGCCGGCGTCATCGTCCCATCTGGACATTGAGGGAGGAGGCGTCGGTGGATTTGGGCGTGCACCTTGGGGGCGGCGACGTGCAGAAGGAGGTGCGGTGCTGGCAGGGGCGGATCCTCCTACGCCGGAGCGAGATGGGCGTGTCGCGGAGGCACTGGTCACTGTGAGATTTCAGAACCCATGGAGAGAGATTTCAGACCTCATGCATTTATGTACAGTACTGAACCTATTGATTAAATGCAGTCCTCCTGCAATGGTACAGTAAACCCCTAACCACCCAAGTATCCAACATACAAAGATGTGAAGTTGATGAGCACTAATTCATATAGCAAGCAGCAGCAGAACAAGGCAAATGCATCGGATCATCTGAGATCACCTGTGTTTTGACTTTTGACACGCTGCCACTAATTTAAATTTAAACATTACATACTCCTTCCATCCCAATTTATAGATCATTTGATTTTTTTAGCATCCGATCAAATCGGATCGTTTTATTAAAAAAATTCATAATTATTATTTATTTTTATTGTGGTTTAGTTTAACATGTAATATACTTTAATTATGAAATAAAAATTTCTTCATTTTCGCACGTATTTTGAATAAAATGAGCCGGTTTGACTGGATATAAAAAAAAAATCAAACGGAACAGAGGGAGTATAATTTTCCTACCATAAGTGGGCAGTGGCGCCGTCCTGTGGTCCGGCTCCGGCATGGCGTCAACGGCGACGGACATGTGCGGGAGTCCAGGCGCCGGGGCCATGGGCCATGGCCGTGGCCGACATACGCGGGTGGTAGGGGCTGGCACGAACGACAGACGTGCAGGGCCGCCAAGGGAACTGCGGCTGCGCGAGCCGACAACCGAGCGGTCGTGCGCGGTGGCTGGGCCGGGGCCGTGTGAGCCGGGCGGCCATGATTGTGCAAGCTGGTGTCCTGGCGCGGGCGAGTACTGACGGGGAGGAGCTCCAGGTCGCGCCGGTGAAGAGCGCCGATGAGGAGCTTCGACACGGGATGAACTCCAGCTCGCGCGCGGGGCTTGGCCATCTCCATCTCCGGTTCGAGATCATAGAGGCTCCTGAGCGGTATGCCGGAGGTGAGCAGGAGCGCGAAAGACGGGAGGCGACGGGCTCGAGGTGTGGGCAGAGCCGCGGAGGAGGAAAGGAGCGGCGGCGGGCTCGCGCGGGAGGATGAAAGGTGTGGCGGTAGGCGGGTATCTTCCTCCGGCGGCAGCGGCACAAGGCGCGTGCGGTGACAGTGGTGGTGGCGCGGCCATGCGAGCCGGCCGTGGCAGCTAGGCGGGCAGCAGAAGGATCTTGGGCGAAGAAGGGAGGCGGAGGGGGAAGATATTGAGGTACGGAGGATGCCGTACGAAGGGTACTGTTGTGGGTAAAAATAATAATTTAGAGGATGCAATTTTGTAGAGGGACATGTAAATATGGTTATACACGATGGAATTTGGAGGAGACCATTGCGAATTGGCTAAACAAATATCATATTTGAACAAAGTGAAACCGTAGCAACGCACGGGCAGGTACTGACTATGACATGAATTTTTTATATATTTTTGTAATTTTTTAATAAAACGAGATTGTCAACTTAGTAGTATAAAAAAATCAAATGATCTATAAATTGAGACGGATGGAGGCAGAGACGCATGAGCAAACGAAAGCGAGCTCCCCACGGTGCAACACTGCGAATGCGAAGCACGCGGGACTGCGGAGTGTGTCAAGCAACACTCTTGGTGACATAGGGGTTGTTTGGTAGCCGTGCCCCGCTCCTAGCTAGGCCATAGTAGTGCGGGGCCGGTGTTTGGTCGAGCGAGCCTTCCCCGTGGCCAGGCTCCGGGAAAGCACCCCGAGCCCATTAGCCTGGCTCCACGAGAATGCCAGAATTGACCGTTCTTTCCTGGCCACCCCGCATGCGCCCAGATAAGGCCATCGGTGCGCCAATCCAGGCCACCCTGCGCTCTACCCGCTTGCCGTCTCCTGCCTCGCCAGGCTTGGAGGAGGCCGGCGTGGAGGCGGGTGCCGCCGCCACGGCGAACTGTGTCGACAGAGGACATGGGAAGACGAGACGGCGGCAGCCAAGGCGGATCTGGCCTAAGGAGGTGTGGCGGAACCACCCAAATTAATTTGAAGTTAGTACTTAAGTGAGGCTTAAGTACTAATTCCAGATTAATTCCGGTAGTCCGTCAGGACTGTATAAACTTTCTCATCAAGTTAAGTTTCAGAAGAAAAATTGGCCTACGCTATTATTACTAAGCAATCTAGACTATTGCGTATAGGATTGATCATGGTAGGTTCAAGGTATAATCATGCACTAGGGTTTCAACCAACTCCTAACTCTAATGCATAAACATAACTCATGGGTTAAGACTCAAACAGAAGAATAGGTAATGCACCGAGGCTTGCCTTGGTTCAAGCCGTTGGGATCTGGAATAGCCTCAAGAATGTACTCTTCTGAAGCAGCAGGTGCTTCAGAAATACCAGCTTCCGGAATGTCCACAGGAATAGCCTCAGTTGATTCCCCAACAGACGAAACCGGAACCAACGTACCTAAATGAATGATATGCATGCTTTTTGAGTACGAGGATGATCAACCTGTTGTAAAAAGAACAACAAAGAGTTCTACAGAAAAGGTGGGGCACCGAAATAATTATCCGGGTCTCATCTTAGGTTTAAATAATGTTCTAAGAAGTTTAAATAGACTTTTTAGGATTTTTAATAATTTTTCACTATTTTTGGAAATTTTACGTATTAAATTTTATTTATAAAATTTTTAAATAATTATTAAAATTAATTTAATCATTTTATTAAATAATTAAGGATATAATAAAAATATATTAAACTAATAAGTTAAAATAATTAAATTAAAATTTACTTAATTTAAATCAAAAATAAAAATAAAATAAATTTAAGTTAAGTTAAAATATTTGCAATTGGAAATTAAATTCAAAAAATAAAAGAAGCCCAAAACTCCAATCAGCCAAATCCACAAGTTGCCCGGCCCAGCTCCTCTTCTTCCCTCCCCTTCGGCCCGCTTGGCCCGGCCCAACCGGCCTTCGGCTCGGCCGAGGCCCAAGTGAGGCCAGCCAGGCGCATGCGGGGCGCGCGACGTGCGCCAGTGGCGTTCACGCCGCGGCGGCGTCAGCGGCCCTGCCGCCCGGCGGCGCACCCCGGCCGTGGCCGGCGGTGACCAACCGGTGCGGCGGCGCGCGGATTTCCCCCCTCCTTCTTTCTCCTTCCCCTCTCTTCTTCTCCTCTCTTTTTCCTTCCTCCCTCTGTCTGCGTCCGCCATGCGAGTGCGCGGCGTGCGCGCGGCGGCGAAGTGCCCCCCCGGCGGCACCAGGCCACGCCGGCGACGAAGGATACCCGCGCGAGGTGCGCGCGGGCACGCCGCGCCGGATGCGCCCTACGGCGAGCCTGAACGGGGCTTGCGCGCGTGAGGCGGGGAGGCGGTTCGGCGGCTACGGCCGCCGGCGCCATGGATGGCGCCGAGCTCGGTTTGAGCTCGGGCCGGCCTAATCCTCGACGAGGATAGGCGGGTGTAACATTCCGAAAATTAGCATAGGGTTTTTTCTTATAAATCTCCCCCTAATTCAAAATTCGAAAACTTTGGTTATTGTAGGTGTGCAATTATGAGCTCAACAAAAGAATCCCCAAATAATCCAAATAGTCCCCACCAAAATTCTCCACAAATTCCCCTCTCAAAATCTCTCCATAAAATTCCCTCCAAAATTCCAAAGTCATGAATCAAAAAGAAAAAGGAAAAATCCCTCTTTTCCCCTTGGGCCGCCGCCCTCCCACCTCGGCCCGCTTCGCCTCTTTCCCCTCCGGCCCACCTCCTCCTCTTTCCCGGCCTCAGCCCGCCCCGGCCGCTCCTCCCCCACGCCGGCCCATCTCCCCCTCCCCTCCTTCCCGGCCCTTCCTCCCTCCCCTGGGCCGCCGCCCCGCCCAGGCCCAGCTCTCCCTCCACCGGTTCCCCACTGCGGCCACTCCGCCGCGCGCCCTCCTCCCCTCGCCACCAGGCCGCCCCCGCCGTCAGCCCCTCGCCTCGCCGTCCTCCTCCTACGGCACTCGCACGCCACGCCACCCGGCCCACCTCCGGCCCCCACCCCCCTTGTCCTCTTCCCCGCCCCGCGACAGCGCCGCTGGCCCCGCCCGTCGCCGCCGTGTCCCCCCCTCCGCTCCCCTCTCCTCGGCTATAAAAAGCCCCCGACGCCGTCGGAGCTCCCCGCCCCTCCTCGCGCCTCGCTGCTCTCACTCGGCGTACGCGCCTCACCCCTCCGCGGCGCGCCGTGCGCCGTAGCGCCACCGAGCCGCCCGGCTCCGCGGAGCCCCCGCTCCGGCGACCCTGCCCCCCCACGCCCCGCTGCTCCCCGATTCACCCCGTCCCGAGCCCCCGCCTCGGCCCTCCCCACTCCCCGCAGCGCTCCACCGCCTCCCTCCACCACACCGCCGACGCCGCGCGCGCCGCCGCCGCGTGCCGCGCGAACCCCGGGCCGCCTCGCCGCGGAGACCCCACCGCCGGCCACCGCATCACCTCCACGGTACCCCCACCGTGTTCGCCACCCCGTCCCGGTGCTCGCCCCGGTGACCTCGTCGCCGGAACCGCCGCCGCCGGCGAGAACCGCCGGTGACCCGCCGTCGGGCCGCTGCCGACCCCGGTTCACCCCGAACCGAGCCGAGCCGACGCGCCGCGCGTGTGTGGGCCGCGCGCCGCGTGCGCGTGGGCCAACGGGCCGCGTGCCGCGCGCCCCGCCGTGCGTCTTGGGCCGGGCCGGGCCGGGCCGAAAACGACCCCCGGGCCAAGTTGAGTTCTCCTGCGGAAAAATCGGAAAAAAGTCTAAATATCACCCCCGAACTTCCAGAAAAGTCTAAAACTACCCCCTAGCCACTGTATACTCCCTATCTCCTCCGTTCGAATTCCGATTTGGGCGATTCTTACGCCTAAATTCATCTAAAATCAAACTCTACCCCTCCTTACACTCCACATAGCCAACTTGTCCGATTAAAATCCTGTTCCACCACCATGCGGCCGCCACCCCCGTCGCTTCTGTTTCCGCGGTAGCCATCCGGTCCCGTTTCCTTGGCGTTACCGCAACCACCGCTACCGTAAGCGTCAGCGTGGTCGGCAAATTCCAGTTCCACCCGTTGTTTCTTACACTATGCCAGCACCACTCCCACTGGTAAAATCCCTCCACCAAAATTTCCAAACAAACTCCACCTATCCTGAACATCCTGTTATAGTAGTTGAGCTCATATTGTACTCCGTTATATGTATGTTTGCCTTGCTTGTACGCGTAGGATATACCGGAGATTATAAAGGACACGCCCATGGCAGAAGCCTACGCAAGGTTGGAAGCCTGCAGCCGGCAGATACAACAGACGCTGCACCAGCATGCGCAATGGATGGCCCACCATCGTGCTCAGCGACAGGCTCGCCATGAGCAATGGTTGGCGTACCATCGCGCCCAGTAGATCGAGTACCAGCAGATCCGTCAGAGGGCATATCCCCACCACCGTGACCAGCATTTGTATCAACAAAGCGAACGGCAAGCCCACGGGACTCCCCACTTGATGCATAAATTTCCTATGATTTGCAAATATGACCCTTGGCCTGATAATCATCATAAAACTTGCATGTTTTGCTTGCTATGGTAAATCCACCCATTTATATAGCCACCCAAGCCTAGTTTAGACATAGTGCGCATAGGTGGGATCGCTCACTTAATGATATTCTTGATGATAAGTTGGGATTATAATTGTGGAACTTGATGGACGGAAAATGAAGTAGGTGTGTGGGTATTTTGAAATAAAATGGGGAAGAACCCCGGCAAACGATCCACGGGTCGGGATACGCCATTTTAAAGGGCAGGGTATGAACGGGTAACTTGCAGCTCGCGATTACCCCAGGTCCCGTGATTCATGGAGATGATCGGGAAGGTGGATGCTTGCGGTGTCGAGCAGTGGAAAGTTGGGGAATGGTTCTACCTGCGCTCTGTAAGGACCGCGTTGATTTTCATCTTGCCTAATTCTTTAGTACAACCACTCGCTCTGTATGAGGCATTGGCTAGGCCCGAGCCAGAATGGATAATCTAGTAGCTGCCGTGTTGGCGCACAAGGGGCTAGGGATGGGGATGGAGTGTCATGGTAGTACCGAGGGGTACTGGGATGACTCGGTTGCCCGAATCCCTAAAGCACTGCTAGGCCATGAAGTGATGGCAACGGTTTAGTTTGGAATTCGGATGCTTATTTGGCCGTAAGTGTCGCTGAGTCCAACTTGTGGGAATTAGTACAACCTCTGATCAGAGTAAAATCTATTCGAATAGTCCGAGTCCACTGGTATGGATAAGTTACGGCTTGGTTCTTCAATTAGCAGTTTTCATCGACTAAAATGGTGATAAATGGTTGGGTTGGGAACTGAATTATTTTGGTGGATGATGTGGTTTTGGTTTGATGGTATAAGAAGTGTGATGGGATTGGAAACTCCCTTATAAGAAAATCCTGTTTTCAGGAAATATAAAACGTATCAACGATCCCAATGTTTTATTGCAAAAGCTTTCTAAAAGCTCCAGATATATCCTGCATGTAGATATGGCTATACCCCTTCTCCGTATGGACGAAGGTGGGCTGCTGAGTACGTATGTACTCACCCTTGCTTTGTTGATGTTTTTCCAGTGAAGGTGAGGAATCTACCGTGGAAGGATAAGGGTTACGGCCTGCTTTCCAACTGTGAAGTGTGGTAGTTTGGGCCTACGTTTAAATTCCGCTGCTTAGTTCCAGGGTTGCGCCCCTGTATTATCCGACCCTTTAGGGCGGATCTGTATTACTCTGATGTAATAATGTGATTACCAAACCCTGGGATGGTAATAAAGCACATTATAGTCCCATTATGGAAGATGGGGCGCTTCAGCGGGGGAGGTAGAGGGCGGCGCGAGGCTTGAGGTTTCACCCTCCGACGGCGGAGAGAGCTGGTGACGGCGGCGTGCAACGCGGAGGTGCGGCGGCGGAAGGACGGCAGCAGTGCGCGGGCTTGAGAGAGCCAGAGCGGGGACAGTGAAGCAGGGGTTGGGTCGAGGGTGGAGCGGGGGTACTCGGGCGGTGGACGGCGAGGCGGGGAGGCGGTGGAGGCGCGGAACGGCGGTGGGGTTGGAGCGGGGCGGCGCGGTGAGTGAGGGGCTCGTTCCCCTCGCTCCCGGGCGGATGAGGACGACGACCCCCGGGGTGGGGCCCGCCTGGCAGTGCTGCTGTAGCGGCCCGTCCCGGTGGCGCACGCCCGAGAGGCCAGCGCGGCCTGGCCGCGCGGCTGGGCCGCCGCCTCCGTTTTTCTTTTTTTTTTTACTTTTACATTTTTAACCCCTCAAGGAAACAGAATTACCAAGAGGTTCAAAAGTCAAAGAAAAAGGGCATAATTTGGGCAATCCATTACATTTTTGCCCTTGGCAAAATAAATTATCAAATTAACTTTTGAATTCAAATTAATTTGAAGGAAATTTGAATTTTGGGGTTTCAAAAGTTTAAGATTATGCACATGATGATATGCTTATCCATGCACTTAAGAGTTGATCAAGATACGGAGTATCATCCATGCACTTAAGAGTTGATCAAGATACGGAGTATCACAGGAGGCGGACATGCCGGATCCGGCCGGCCCGGGGAAGCAGGGCCGGCGGCGGCCATGGCGAGGAGTTGGGGAGGATCAATAGTGGAAGATGAGGTGCGGGGAAGAGGAGGAAGAGGACCTCCGGTGTCAGGAGAGGGTGAGCCGGCAGAGGAGGCACTTCTCCGGCGGGGGCGGGAGGGGGGAGGGGAGGGCAAGGAGGACCGGCATGGCGCTTCTCCGTCGGCGCGTGAGGATGAGGCAGCGAGGCGGGGTGGAGGTGGCGTGCGAGGAGGAAGAGGGAGGAGGCAGCCCACGGGATGGAGGCGGAAACCAAACAATACCTCCATCGAGATTGGCTGCGTGGCCAAGCTAACCAAACACACGCTGAAACCAGTGCACAATTTATCCTGGCCACCACTGGGTGGCCATGGGATGGAGCCGGGCTTCGTAGAGAGAGCAACCAAACAGACCCATACAAGCTGGGTGTGGCCGCGTGGGGTGCTGAAATTGCACTGGGCGCCCGGCTTCACCTCGCGACGATGGGCTTCGTGTGCGCGGGGAAGAATGACAATACTACAGGTGTCGTTGGAGAACCAAGGCGGCTATTGCGGCAGTTTCCAAGAGTTGGTGCCTCCCGTTTGTCCTGCAGTGGAATCGTCGCCGGCGTTGCGGTGCAGTGGCGGAGTGTTGGTCCGAGGTTGAAGATGACAAAGGACTTGTGCATGGTTTGTGTCCCTGGTTGGCGTGTTGCAGCTCTGTGGTGCTCTTCCCCAACTCCTCTCCAGCACTGGCAGCGGACAAGCATCAAGATTTTGGGGTGTTGCCCTAGCCGAAGGTCGTCCAACGGTGTTTTTGCTCTCTCTCTCTCTCTCTCGGGATAGGCTTCTATTGCGGTTTCTGTAGCCCGTTGTGGCGTTTGATGTTGATGCGATTTCATATGGCGTTTGATGTTGATGTGGTTTCCTATCTGCTATTGCTTGAGAAAAGACGGAGGCAAGCTTCGCAGCGTGGTGACGCTAGTTAGGAAGAAGACGATATTGCAGCTTGTGCTTGTTTTCTTTTCCGTTGATGGAATGACACTTCCATGTACTGCTTTCCTTTCCTTATCTAATGCAAGCAGATATCCCTCTCCAAAAAAAAAAAAAAAAAAAAAAAAAAGCGGACGACAGCAAATACGGAACTCGACTGGGAGCAGCGGCGGGACTCACAGGGAAATACGCTTATAAGCAGAGGTCGGACGCCGATCCAAATCCCGTTTCCATTCCACATCAAGTGCATGCATGTTTGCATTCTGATGAACACGTACGTTGCTACTCAATAATTCACTAAACATATAGTAAGTACAATAACACAGACGCCTGAAACTAACGATAGAACAAAAACATCACCCACAGGAGCACTGGTCTTGAGTCACGAGACTCCCATGACCTGCCAGAGACAGACTGCAAAACAGAAACTAGATCAACTCCCACTTGAGCATAGCTTCATGAGGGAACACGTAACGCAGAGACTTGTGAACTCGGAGTGCTTGTAGTTTTTTACCACCACCGCTGGTACTGGTAGCCACGAGCTCAACACCGGTGAGCACAACAAACTCAGAGGCAGGCAAAAAGTGGTTAAGGTCCGATTCAGATTCTTCTCCTCCTGTGTCAATCTGCTGATCAACTTCTTGGAAGACCTTAGCGACACAAAACCTGCCTCTGCCAAGACTGAGGAGGTTGGAACGCAGCGGAAACCAGTTCTTGGGAGCGTCGAGATGTTTCAGGACATGCTGCACAGTTGGTGGCCGCTCCAAGGCAATGAGTTGCTCCATGGCAGAGAGGTCGGGTGTGACGCAAAGGTGATTGTTCTTGGTTGGGGAGAAACCAAGCCAGACATCAAGGTCAGGGACGTACTCAGCTCCGCCCAAGAACGGTAGCACCCAGGAGCCGGCTTGCCACCATTCACGTTCCACTGTGTCGAAGCAATATGTGCCAAAGCTGCCTGGAGCCGATGACAGGCAGATGGTGCGGCCACCATCAACCACAGTGTGGGACCTGACATCACCACGGTCTATGGGTGGCTCCGGAAGAGATTCCCAATGCCAGGCATTGCGCCTACCAGGATAGGACGAATAAATGTCATCGGGGCCAAACCTGAGCACGTGGAAGCCGGAGTGCAAGACATAGAGGTCTTCTTCCAGGGCGCCGGGTCGGCCGGTTGAGATGATGGTGGGCTTGATTCCAGTGAAACCCTGCATGCTCGGCATGGTTTGGAGAGAGTGCGAGTCGGCGTCATAGAGGACGGTGTCGCCCAGGCTGTTCCAGCTGACCACCCTGTTGCCATCGGTGCTGTGGGGGCTCACGAGCGCGAACAACGGCAGATCCGCCATCCAGAAGCTAATGCATGGCGGGGGCAGCCGCTCCAATCTGGGTATCACAGCTGCTGCTCCTGGTGCTGGAGCAGCATCTGCTTCGGCTGCTGACGGGTAGAAGAGATGCTTGGAGACGTCCAGGCGGTGCAGGGAATACATGCGGCTCTTGTAGTTCTCCGCCACGAGATACACAAACCGCCGCATCATGATCCTCTCCCCTCTACGCGTCTCGGATCTGGCTGAAACTTAAAAAAGAAGAGGAAAAAAGGAAAATTGAATTAGAGGATTCGATATTATGATGAAAAAGAGCCTGTCCGCCGCAGCCCACGCCCGGCTGGCAACGGGGCAAGCCCTGTTTCGTCGTCGCTGGTCGCCGTGGTCCTGCCCGTCGTGCGGAAAACTCACATCGAGCATCCGCCGCTGCACCGCGCGCCACCCAGAGAAGAAAGGAAGGGGCATCGGGAGATCAAGGGCCTAGGTGAAGCCGAGAGAGAAAGGGTTAGTTACCTCGTGTTTGTGGAGGAAGCAGATGCGCCGCGCCGGAAGGAGAGAGTGAGGTGGGGTGGGGAGCAAAATGGCCTAGGGTTTCGACGGGTATCGACGGACTTCCTTTGTAGCTATCGTTCGCTCGCTTGGAGCCAAGCGAGCGATCCGCTGCAGAGCGAACCTCTCCCACACCGAGTGAACTGGGCCCAGGTGATGGTGTGGGGCTAGCCAGGTGAGTTTTTTTTCCATTCGTTGTTTACTCTTTTCCATTTTTTTTTCATGATCTCTTCCAATTTTTTTCATTTTTATGTGTATAAAAATTATGATCAAAAGATATGATCCTAATTTTCTTCCACTTCTATCTAAAATTATGATAAAAAATCATGATCCTAAATTTATGATCCTAATTTTTTCCATGTCTATCTAAAATTCTGATCCTAAATTCATTACTTTTTTATTCTAAAATCATAATTTTATTTTATACGATAACTTTATGGAACATAACTTATCAGGATAACTTTACGCAACCATAATTTATCACGATAACTTTATGTAAATATAACTTTATCACGAATTTTTTTTATGTAACCATAATTTATCACGACAATTTTATGTAAGCATAATTTTATCACGATTATTTTATGCAACCATAACTTATCACGATAAGTTTATGTAACCATAAATTTATCACGAATATTTTATACAACCATAACTTATCACGTATATAAATATGGTCTTGTTTTGTTTCTAAAAATAAGAGGATTAGAAATATGTAATCGGTTTAGTTAGTGGACATCTTAATTAGAAGCTATATAGAAAAAACGAAGTTAAAAAACAGTCCGTTTCCATGTATGCAAATGATGTAATGTTTGACCAACCAAATGGAGGAGCCGAGAGGCTCACGACAGCAACCTGAGCAGGGAAAGCAGCAGCATGCATGCGCTTGCAGGGGTAGAGCTAGAGGCCGCGACAGCCACGTGAGAGGAAAGAGCGCAGGAGACCGCATGCACATGGGGCCACCAGTTTGATCGCTCGCTCGTCTCGCTCATAACGAGCGCTCGCGAAATAGACAGACCCACGGGTATCGATCCGGTTATATGTATTTCCGGAGCGGGACGATCTTGGCCGTCGAAACTGATGGACGGCTGAGGGCGAGCAAGGTGAGCGCTTCGGGCCTGGGACCTTACTGGGCCAAATTCACTAATGGACCGATTGATAGCTTTGTTTTTAAAATTGATAGCTAATTAGTGTTTGGGCATAACATCATGAACCATGGTATCTAGGTAAGAGCTAACTGTTGACGTCTCTTAGCGTAACAGATTTTACTGTTGACGTCTCTTAGCGTAACAGATTTTACTCCGCAAGCGCACAGAGATTCGCTGTAGCTTTTTCACCCAGAGTATTCCAGGTATCGTAAAAATCCACAGGGAAGCAAGGGCGAATAGGTGGAATGAAATGTCGAACTTCAAGCAGTACTATAACTTAGATAAAATACAACTATTCTTACAACGGGGGTAAGATATAACAGGATAGTGTATGGTGGAAAGAGTAAACAGGGACCTAAGCAAGTAAACTACTAGGTAGTTGCTTGGGAGGACAACGAGCGAGATTAAGATATCCAAACCTTAAGTCTTAACTGCTGTAGAGGAGTATTCGCGGTTGAGCTAAGTTAACTGGATACAAACTAGGGTCTTGCGTCGAGCAAAATTTCGGTGCCTCAAGGGGTCTGGGGGTAGATAGTGGACCACCGAAGGAGACCTGGCTAACGCCTACGGGCTTACCGAACGACGGGATTGGAATACTGAGACCTCTAAAGCTGTCACCTAGAGAGGCTACCAACTAGAGCTGCGTGGGTAAGATGGCACGCTAAACTAGAGTTCAAGTGAGAACTTGAACTCTAAAGTTCTTCCTTCATCAGAGGGTGAGAACTAACTTAATCTTAGATCAAAGCCTAAGACAAGCTTATAGCACCGGCAAGTCTAGCAAGATTTAGATAACCTAAGGACAACACAAACCTAAGCCTTGGTCTAGTGTGCAAAGAAAGGTACACCACACTAGGCAAGTGTAAGAAATAAAGTAAAGTATAACTCAAAGGATAGAGCAACAAGGTAAATTATACTGGAGTAGCAAGAGTACAAAGATAGAAAGATACAAGAGCTTTACCAGACTCGAAGCTAACTCTGGAATCCCTGAGGCAAAGACTCAGACTCGACTCTAACTCGCAGGACTAACCTAGAGCTACTAAACTAAGCAAAGGTATGTTCCACTCAACTTCCACACTTTACAAATGAGGCCTAGGGGGTATTTATAGCTCCCAAGGTCGGTGAGGCGGTTTGGAGAGGCGGTTACAGGCCGGGCGGCCTAAGGTGGGGCCGGGCGGCCTCCTACCAGGCCGGGCGGCCTGTGAAACCATAGGATCCACCGCCTTACTTGATCTTGTGGCTCATATTCACTCCCCAAGTCGGTTGTATGGCGGTTATGACGGTTAGGAGTGTGCGTTTCCCTCAACTGTTGATCTCACTTGTGTTTCTTCCTTGGCCGCAGGATTGAAGTGCCGAGGATCACTGACTTCACCAATCCAAGTGTTGGATCGATGATGTGGTGAGGCCTTCCGGTACTTTGCATGATGCTTTCGGCCATTGGACTTCACAGCTGTGTTGACACGTCATTTGGGCTCATGCAGGTCGAAGATGAACTGATTTGGCCACAATGTCAGGCCGGGCGGCCTGGCCCATCTCCTGACTTAGCCATATTTCTCCTGTTTTCGGCTGATCTTGTACCTACAATCAAATATTCAACACAGCTTGTGGAACTATGTTAGTAGCAAAGGGTCAAACCATACTTTGACATATTTTCCTTCATTTTCATGGATAGTTGATGGTCGTAGGTAGTGCAATAACGACCGTTAACACACCCCAAGCTTAGACCTTTGCTCGTCCTCGAGTAAAGCCAAGATGGGTTATGGATCAGGAGTTGCTGCGAATATCAATGTTCATGGAAAGAAGCTATACATAACCATTACTTACGCTTTCACCTCGAACCATAGTGTATGCAATGATCACTATTTTCCAATACCTGTGGTGCATCTGTTTGACTTACCCTGTCTTGGGTGGTTGAGAGAAAGAATGACTCAGTTGTAGGCTTAAGCTCAGAACATTTCTTTTGGGATTCCTATCTCAGGTGTTTTGCAATTTTTTTCAAAATAAAACAAGTTTCCCCAGAGGTACTCTCGATCGCTCAAAAGTGTATCCTCACCATTAAGGCCAAGAGCGCGGCCAAGAACTTTCTACCCTAAGGCTTTTGTGGAGCTCAGGCTATGGAAAGAACTTAGCTCACTTAGGTTGTTTATTTTGCAAGGCCAAAGATTGGACCAAAGAGTGTACTACATCAACTAGCCTTGTTCATCATTGGAGCTTTATTTGGTGGCTGGATGGGTGGATCTCCTTATTTCCTTTCCTTCTCCTTTTTAGGATAGGTATGAGTATGGAGCCCTTTTTGTATTTTTCTTTTTGCCATGCTTGACTAGCATGCTTTTCTTTTTCTCATATTTTTGCCATGCTTGACTAGCATATTTTTTTTTCATATTTTTGTTGGCTCCATACTCCACCATTTTTGCTTTTGGAAGGAGTAAGATTGAAGGCATTTGATTGGAGATATATGGATGCATACCTAGGATAGGTAGATGCATATGTGGTTGTCGATTTTTGCTCCAATAAATCACAAGGTAGAGATGATTCTACTCAATGAGATTCAAAATTTGACAAAGCTCAAAACAACACTAAGTAGCTTAAACAAGCTAGGTTCAGATATTTCAGTGTATTTGGCTCTGGTAGGTGTTTCAAACCAACGGGGGAACTTTATTTTTATTTTTCAAAAGAATAAACCTGAGATGTTTATCTTACTAAGAAAATGTAGAGCTGGCCTAATACTTAGTCATAACATTTCTCACAACAACTTAGACAAGGTTTATGCAAAAGGCATCCACTAAGTAAAGCTCAAGTTTTCAGATTGTACACACAAGCTCAAAATTAAGCTAAGCATGGTATGTGCATAGACAACTAAGCAAGAACATGATAGAGCAACTATTCATCATTTCCATATGAAGGTAGTATATCAAAGTTGGGAGTTGATTTTATTGACACTTTTTTTAGATAAGATAAAACAAAAGAAACAAATTAAATACGTTATTACTTACTGACTCTCTCTCGGTGGGACTGTTGAGGTAGGACTGCTGCTGCTACTGGGACTGGTAGGACTGTTGCTGGGACTGGTGTTGCTGCTGTTGCTGGGACTGGTGCTGCGGGACATAGTCAAGAACGAAAAGAAAGGGGGCCTTACTCTGAGATACGGCGAACGAAGAGGCATGCTCTTGACGATCTACTCACCCCCCAAGCTTCAATGAAGCTAGGGGTGATGGGTGTAGTAGTAGTTGTGGAAGTCCTGAGCATTGACGAAGCCGGCCTCCACCATGTCGGTCAGGGTCTGAAGCGACTCGGTGTTGTTGCGAAGCCGTTGATCCATGTCGGTGGTACGTCTATTGATGTCGTCCACCTGCGGGTACAGCCGCTGATTGTACTGGCTAATGTTCATCCCCTCCATTGCGGAGTTGATGCTAGCCGTGTTGTCACTGTTGAACCGGGCTGATGCCGATGGACCTGAATTCCAATCAAGACCATGTGACGTACTTACCCCATAGTACTCCGGAGCGTAGGGCGGCTGGTGGTATGAACCACTTCCACCTATGCTGGAGGTGTACCACGGCTCCTGCTGGGCATAGCGTTGGAGTCGTGACAACTCCGAGTCCGTGTCGGACGGAGTCGCCGTGTGGGGCGCCCATGATAGGCCTGCTTCTGCCTATTGTCTTCGGCGTGCTTCTTCTTGTCGCTGTTGGGCTCTTGTCATGACGCCACCAATGCTTTGGCGAGGTGCCTTCACATCTAGCTGCATGGTTAGTGTTCTCAATTTGTACATGTCGAACTGCGGCGCTGGAAGCGGCAACTCAAGATTGTGCCCAAACCATGTCATGACTAAGCTCTGTCAAACCCGTTTCATGAAGTGCGCTTGGATGAAGTGCTGCTCCCCGATAATATGTGATAAGTCATTAGGAATGTAAGTATGCTAGGCGTTCTCGAGGAGGCCTAGGTTAGATGCAATCCTAGTGACAAGAGATGTGATGTTAATGGGGGTGTTGGTCTCCAACATACCCGTCCAATGACGGACTATGTCGATGACCGGAGCATAGCGCTTCTTCTTGTGCATGGCATAGAGGCACTTAAGGTCCTCATTCGGTGCGCAGCGCACTTCACTACGTGGGAAGACAACAGGAGCTACCCAACGAGCTAGAAGCCTCAGAGTGTGGTTGTGAATTTTGGTAGCGCTGTGTTTCCCCTTTGTGTATTCCCCACAGATTTCCGTCCAAAAAGTTCTCATGTCATACCCGGTAGGCTCCTCTGCTAAAGAGCAGTTGGGGTGGAAGCCTAAGAGATCGGCAAACCTCCTCGGGTGGACAGAGTATTCAGTGTTAAAGAGACGGAAATTGATGGTCGTACCTGAGGAGCTCCTCTCCATGTGGAGGGTCATCAGGAACTCTTGTGTTAGAAGGATGGATCCTTCTTCTGTAACGTTAGCGAAATCCGACCAACATAATCAAATGCTTGCGTAAACGGGTCCAACATACCTATAGTGACGAGGAAGAAAGCGTCGAAGAACCTGGTCCACCCAAATGTCTTGGTGGTGAGGGTCCTCAGCTTCTCAGCTTCTTCATCACTCTGTATCTGGATGTCCTGCAAGGTTAGCAGTTGGCGTTGTGGTTGCGGCTGCGAGGATGTAGCATCGTCCTGATAGTCGTGGCGTTGGGCACCACTGATGGACATCCTATCGGACAGAGCGGGGGTCCGGGAACTCCCGCTTTGCGAGCGTCGTGAACGCTCGTCTGACGAAGTCGAGGACTTGAGATGTAGTCCCTTCCCTGTGTTGCTCAGGGCCTTCTTTGCTTTTTTGAAGAAGGAAGACATCCTGCAAAATGTAGACAAGAGATACCCGAGGAAAAAACAACAGAGCAATTAAAGATTAGCGTTAGCGGTTAGCAGTCCAAAGTCAGTAGTCCAAAAGTTAGTCGTTCTTGCGGGGCAGAGCCTCCACAAACCGTCCAACGAACGAGAGTGCAGCACTTATTTTATTGGAAATTTTTTTGACTAAGTGCTGAAATAAAAAACTAAGTGCTTAGAGAGTGATTAGGGGGAGAAAAGAGAGTGCTCGCGGCGCTGAGCGGTGCGAGGAATGAACGCAGCGTGCGTGCGTATTTATAAGCGCGAGCAGGGGGCAGCAGGGAGCCGGGCGGCTCGGGCGCGAGGCCGGGCGGCGCAGAACCGGGCCGGGCGGCCAGAGGAGGAGACCGGGCGGCCTACGGGCTAAGCCCCTAGCTTGGTTGGTGGCGTCGTGCGCGGCGATGGGACGCGAACGGTGTGTGGGCGACGGGCGGCATCGGTGCACAGGGCCGAGCGGCGCGGCGAGGGGCCGGGCGGCCAGAGTGCGGGTCCGGGCGGCCTGTGGTGCGGGTCCGGGCGGCCTGTGCAGGCGGCATCGGTGGGCCGAGCGCCTGGCACCCGTGGTGCGCGGGGCATCGGGGCCGGCCGGCCCCAGGTGGGGTCGGGCGGCCTCAAGATTTTGTTTTTCGCAAAATAGGTTTAACTAAATGCACACTTAAGCAAAAATCTTGAAATGCAAACATGCAGTGGTGAAATTCAAAAGGGAAATTGAGATGCGAGAAGGTAAATGCGCGGAAATTTATATATGCAGTGGAGATAATGCCAGTTTACCTCCTGGAGAGGGCAAGTCATACCTTGGGTTCGGGGTCAGCGCTTGACGGAGACTTAGCGGCCGTCTGTGCTGCAACTTTTGCTCGCCAAACCTTCTTGGTTGCCACAGCCTTTTGCTTCTGAGTTTTGCTCTTCTCTGGCTTGGCTTTTGGCGTTTCTTCTTCTTTCTTCCGCCACTCTTTAGGTGTGTTCGTTATTGTGGCGGCGACCTTTGCGACAGGAGTCTTGCCTCCTGCTTCCTTTGTTGGCGGCTTGGCCATTGAGGCACGTCTTTGTGACTCGGCTTTGCGATTGGCTTTGAGCTTGCGAGCTTCTCCATCCAGTAGGATTTTCTCCATGACTAGGCGTCTCCCAGGGTGCCTGACACTTAAATTTGAAAGTTTTTACCTGTCCGCACTGCTCGACCTTCGGTTTGAAGGCGAACGTCTCCCGTCTACCATTGATGTTGAGATGGACCTCTCCAGCTCCCACATCAATGTTGGCCTCAGCAGTGCTTAGGAACGGTCGCCCAAGAATGAGCAGCGTTTTGCTATCTATCTCCATGTCCAGCACCACAAAATCCACTGGGATGAGGAAGTTTTTGATTTTCACAGGAATATCCTCGGCGATCCCGACTGGATAGTGAATCGATTGATCCGCTAGCTGCAGGCACATAGCAGTAGAGGCAAGTGTAGAATGTGTGAGTTTATCAAAGACTACCTTGGGCATGACGCTAACACTTGCTCCCAGATCGCAGAGAGCTTGATCAAAGTGCTGGGTCCCGATTGAGCATGAGATGGTTGGGTTCTCAGGAACCTTTTTCTTCTAGGGCAGTTGGTTGAGTATAGCAGCGCTAGACTCTTCCGTGAGGTGCACGACTTCTGTGGACGGCAGCGGCTTTTTGTTGTTGAGGATGTCCTTCAGGTACTTAGCATACATAGGTACCTGCATCGCATCTACCAATGGAATATTGACATATAATTTCTTGATTACCTCAACAAACTTGCCGAACTGATCGTCGACAGGGGTCTTTTTTTGCCTTTGAGGAAAAGGGAGCACGGTCATGTCGTAGAACTCGTGTGAAGCCGACTTTGGTGCTTCCTTAACCAGAGGTTCACTCGCCACTTCTTCCTCCTCTGGGTCGGCTGGCTTTTCCTTCCCTGCACTTCTAGGATGTGGGGGGAGGGTCTTGTGTAGACCTTCCACCCCTAGTGGTTACAGCATTGATATGTTCCTTTGGGGGTGGCTCGTGTTGACCCGGAAGCTTCCCCAAGGTTGGGCTAGGCAAAGCGGCAGCGAGCTAAGCTATCTAAGTTTCTAGCATTTTATTAAAGCTCAGTTGGTTCTTCATGGCACTGTTAAGAGTTTCCATTTGCAATGACAGGGTTTCTAGAATTCTATCATTGGCATGGAATTTCTTACTAATGCTATCGTTCATAGCTTTTTGATCGAAAGGATTTTTGTTAAACTGCTGAGAACTGCTAGAAGGCGTACCTTGTCTAGAGAATGGTAAGTGTGGTCGTGAGTTCCAACCTGGTTGAGGACGAGGCCCGTTGTTGAAGCTGCTGTTGTTGATGAAGTTCACGTCCTCTGATCCATGTTCGGGGCAGCTGTTCCCCGTGTGTTTCTTCCTTAGCCGCAGGATTGGAGTGCCGAGGATCGCTGACTTCACCAATCCAAGTGTTGGATCGATGATGTGGCGAGGCCTTTCGGTACTTTGCATGATGCTTTCGGCCATTGGACTTCACAGCTGTGTTGACACGTCATTTGGGCTCATACAGGTCGAAGATGAACTGATTTGGCCACAATGCCAGGCCGGGCGGCCTGGCCCATCTCCTGACTTAGCCATATTTCTCTTGTTTTCGGCTGATCTTGTACCTACAATCAAATATTCAACACAATTTGTGGAACTATGTTAGTAGCAAAGGGTTAAACCATACTTTGACATATTTTCCTTCATTTTCATGGATAGTTGATGGTCGTAGGTAGTGCAATAACGACCGCCAACACTAACCAAGTCATGAAAACTTTCGATCCTAGTTGGGTGACATTCGAAAGACCATGGTTTTTCTTTTTTTTGCAAACGCTGCTTTATTGGACGATGTGACGTGTACCCGTACCAGGTGTACACTCAACGGCCCACATCACTACAATGGGCTGAACCTAGCTAACCGAAAGGCCCAAGGGCACCGCCTTGAAAACCAGCTCCTAGCATCACGGTCTTCGCTGGTCGGGGGTCAAGGGTTGAGCACCAAGGTTGGGCGACAGGAGGAGATGCCCTGACCGCCGAGGTCCGAGCGCTCCCTCCCCATGCCCCCGGTCGCTCCGGGTTCCTTCGAAAGGAAGTCAAAAGGCCTGGGCGGCTTCGGACCCCGACGGCGTGTCAGATGTAGCAGGGGGATAGCAGGCGCGTGCCTCTCCCCCCTGCCCGCATGGCGGACATGTGTCACTTCTGCGCCGGAGGCCGGGCGCACTATCACACGCCAACAGCCATCATTACGCCTGGCAGTAGGCGGCGGCGACCGGTCACATCCACATTACGTCCCCATCGCCCCAACGGCCCAGACGACGAGGCGGGACGACCGCGAACTTTCCCGGGGTCGGTCAAAGGGCGCCGAGGCCCTGACGACCCTCGATTAAGGGGGGCTGAACCCCACGAGGTCTGTCGGGAGCCCGCCCCTTTCTGGATACGAGGACCACCTATCATTCCCTTGTAATATCACACCCCCTCTTTTCTTTCTTTCTCTCTCTTTGCAAATGCTCATGCACGCCCTCCCCCGGGTATATAAGGAGGAGAAGGCCGCCATGAGGGAGGACGACGACATTTTCCCCAGCACACGCGCACGAGGAGCCCACGGCTCCCACCTTGTAACTCCAAGAACAAGCAATACAATCTCAGCACACCATAGTGGATGCAAGGATTCATCCCGAACCACTCTAAATCCTTGCATCTACCTTGCATACATTTGCATCCTTGAGCCTCCAAGGCTTGGCCATCGGGACGACAGCCCCGTGAAGCCCCACAAGCCTACAATAAATCTATTGCCGTGGTACAAAACCACGACAGTTGGCGCGCCAGGTAGGGAGATTTGCGTGCTACAAATCGCTCTTCAACGGCACCAACTCCTTTCGATGGCACCATTGCACTGGTGATCAAGCTTTCTTTCGGAAGCCTAGACTTTGTTGCCTCGCCGTAGGGCGAACTCTGGCTCATTGCCAGCGTCGCCCCGATGGAGAATGACGACTCCTTGGGCGTCACCTGCAAGGGCCTCACCCTGGTAGGAGGAATGCTGAGCGGCCTCACCAACGTGATCGCAACCTTCCAATGCTCCCTGCGAGCGACTCTCGCACCCGGCAACTCTGCGCCCCGGCCGCGAGCATGCCCCGGCCGTTCTAGACCCCGACGACGACGCCCTCACTCAGCGAATCCGAGCACGCTTGGGACCACACCACTTCTACGGAGAGGTGCGCCTGCTGTTCGAGGCACTCGGCAACATCTTCGCCCAGCTGATAGGCACGCCACCTGCGAATCAGGACGAGCTGGCTATGGAGCTCAACGGGGCGTCCGCGGAGGGCTACAACATGAGGCTGGTTGCGAAGGCGGGGATTCTCCCCGCATCCTTCCACAATCTAATGGAGGGGGACTCTAGCAACAGCTTCTCCTCTAGGCGCGACGACGTCACCAGCGCGCCCGCCCTTCGGGTCTGCAATGTCGTCCTGGACCCGACGAGCGTGAGCACGCCGCCACCACTAGCGAGAGGGGACCTACGCGTACGAAGAAGACTACCAACGCACCCGCACCGAGTAGGCACAACAGCGACACGAAGAGCTAGAAGTACTCTCGTCACGCCACCTACCCCTACTGGGCGGCCGAGCCGTGGCCCCGCGCAGGCTCGTGCGCGCGCCTTCCCCCGAACGGCCACGTGGCGGTTGATGGTTGGCTCGGCGGCTAGGTGCAGATGGCCGATCCGTGGCTTGCCCCCTGCCACCAACAGCCAGCAGCCACATGGCGCTGCCTGGGCTGCTTCTGCCATGGCGCCGTATGGAGAGGGGTGCTGACGTCAGCGATTAGGTCAGCGCTCCTTTTTAATTTGATTCTTCAATATTTTTTGCATATGAGCTCCAAACGATGCAAATAATATATCCATTAGAATCGTCTCAACGAGATCTACGCAATGGTGTAGATCTTGAGGCCTTTTGAGATACTTTTATTGATGGAACTAGCAATTCTTTCTCAAGCCCTTTGATGTGCTAATTCTCTCTTGCTCTAATTGGTGTTCTTTTGCATAAAATTTGAGCATCTCTCTGTGATACATCAAAAACCACCAAAACTCGTGGAATTCGTTAATGTTACATAAATAATGCACAGAACTTTATCTATACCCCATTTATTCGCCGAGGAATTGGCGGTCGAAACCATGAAATAACGATCGTCAACACCATCCTGATTGGCTGGCCAACCCTGTACTCGTCAAGAAGAAGAATGGCAATAGAGGATGTATGTTGACTACACGAGCCTGAACAAGGCTTGTCCAAAGGACCCATTTCCTCTTCCCAAGATAGACCAGGTAGTCGACGCGACCGTAGGATGCGAGTCCCTATCTTTCCTGGATGCGTACTCTGGGTACCACCAGATAGCGATGAAAGAATTCGATCAAATCACGACATCTTTCATCACACCGCTCTGCTCGTTTTGCTACACGAGTATGCCGTTTGGGCTGAAAAATGCCGGCGCGACCTACCAACGGTGCATGCAGACATGCTTCCATGACCTGATAGGCTGCAATATCGAGGCATACACCGACGACATTGTCGTCAAAACCAGGAAAGCTGACGACCTGGTTGCCGACCTTGAAGAAATGTTTGCGAACCTCAAGCGGTTCCGCATGAAACTCAACCCCGAAAAATGTGTTTTCGGGGTTCCAAAAGGAAAACTCCTCGGCTTCATCGTCTCTGAGCGAGGCATCAAGGCAAATTAGGAAAAAATCTTTGCCATCCTAAAGATGGGGCTCGTACACGATGTCAAAGGCGTCCAAAGGCTAGCCGGATGCCTAGCTGCTCTTAGCAGGTTCGTCTCACGACTCGGCGAGCACGGGATACCGCTCTACAAGTTGTTGAAGAAGTCTGACCACTTTAAGTGGACACCTGAGGCGTAGGAAGTCTTGGACCGACTGAAGACCTTCCTCACCACGCCACTGACTCTTGTCGCCCCGACACCAGACGGGCCACTTCTCCTCTACATCGCGGCTACCACACAGCTGGTCAGCGCTGTCCTCGTCGTCGAGCGGACTGAGGAGGGGCACGCCCTCAAGGTGAAGCGACCGGTCTACTTCCTCAGTGAGGTGCTGACCGAATCAAAATCAAGGCGCCCCTAGTACAAAAATTACTATACGTAGTGTTAATGGCAAAGCGCAAGCCGACCCACTATTTCGACCGGCACCAAATCGCCATCGTGAGCTCCGCCCCTCTAGGCGAAATTCTTGGCAACCGCGATGTCTCTGGGCACATCACGAAGTGGGCAATCGAGCTCAACTGCCTTGACATATCCTATATCAATAGAATCGCGATAAAGTCCCAGGCGCCGGCAGACTTTGTCGTGGAATGGACCGATGCCCAAGAGCCAAAATCAATAGAAGACCCGGAGTACTGGACTATGTGCTTCGACGAGTCTTACACCAAGACAGGTTTTGGGGCGGGAGTCGTTATGATCTCCCCACTCAAGAACAAACTACAGTACGTCATACGCCTCAACTTCGACGCGACCAACAATGTCGCCGAATAGGAGGCCCTAATTAACGGGCTCCTCCGGGGTTCTAAGCTCGGGGCCAAGCGACTTCACGTGCGAGGTGACTCCAAGCTCGTCGTCGATCAGCTCATGAAGGCTGCAACGCCACACGACCAGCGAATGGAAGCCTACCGTGTCGAGGTACATAAGTTAGAAGAAATATTTAAAGGTTTCGAATTACATCACAGCTATCGGCGGCATAACGGAGAGGCCGACTATCTGGCCGCTTTGGCGTCCAGCTGAAACCCAATCCCGCCAAGGATATTCGTGGTCAACCTTGACAGGCCGAAGAACCAAAACTGCCCCAGGCATGCAGCGGGGGCACGTTGGCCCCCGAGCAGCTGCGAGAGGCGACCGGGTGAGGCGACGACCATCGGTCCTTGCCCTCTGTGTCCACCGGACGTACCAGCACGAGCTCACGGCCGCTGTCACCAGTCCACCCTCCAGCGAGCCATAGCTCGCGCCTTCCCAAGAGCCAAGGGATGACCCAGAGGATTGGCGAACCCCGTTCAGAAAAAACCTCCGAGCAGGTTGGCTACCGATGGATCAAACGGAGGCCCGGCGCCTCGCCCGTAGGGTTTACATCTTCGCCCTGGTTGGAGAGTCTCTGTTCAGAAGAAGCCCAATGGGAATCTTGTAGAAGTGTGTGCCTAACAATCAGGGCTGAGAAATTCTACAAAACATCCACGAGGGAATTTGCGGCCATGCGGCACCACGATCGCTCATCGGGAAGGCATTTCGCCAGAGGTTCTATTGGCCAATAGCCGTGGCCGACGCCGAGCGAATTGTTCGCACCTGCGAAGGGTGCCAGTACTTCGCAAGGCAGACACACCTCCCGACGCAAGCACTCCAGACCATCCCCATCACGTGGCCCTTTGTCGTGTGGGGCTTGGACATGGTCGGCCCTTGCTGAAAGGCGCCCGACGGATTTTCGCATATATTTGTCACCGTGGACAAGTTCACCAAGTGGATCGAGGCCCAACCGGTCGCGATCACTACCTCGGTCCAGGCCGTGAACTTCTTTCGTGAGATCGTCTTCCATTTCGGCGTCCCCAACTCCATCATCACGGACAACAGAAGTAATTTCACGGGAGGGGCATCTAAGAGCTCACCTGCGCACCAACGGACAAGCCGAGCGTGCCAACCGCATGGTCCTACAGGGCTTAAAGCCTCTCGTATTCCACTGACTCAACAAGTTCACCAGTCAGTGGGTGGAGGAGCTACCCTCCGTCCTATGGACCTACGCACCACGCCCTCGCGCTCTACTTGGTTCACACCATTCTTCCTAGCCTACAGCGTGCCCCGCCACGCGAGCTACAAGCTACGATGAGGGGCGAGTCGAAGATGCGGTTGGCCCAGTACCAGTAGGCATTTGGGTGCAGCCATGAGCGACACGTACTGCCACAGTCCTTCAGCGTCATCGACCTCGTCCTGCGACAGGTACAATCGACCAAGGATCGGCACAAGCTCTCCCCGCCCTGGGAAGGGCCCTACGCCATCACGAAAGTTCTACGTCCAGGTGCCTACAAGCTACGTCCAGTCTTAGGTAGTGTGAGACTATGAACGCCAGCAAGGTCCCGGCACCCGCCAATGCAGCCCGACGAAGCCCCGACGTCACGCGGCCGGGGATCGCGGCCAGTTGAGCAGCCAAGGAGCTTGGCCCAGGCACGGACAGTAGCAACCTATTGGCAATCTCCTGCCCAACCTTGTGGAGCTCAACCAGCTCCGCAGCAGACTCAGACAAGGCGGCAACCCACTCCTCAGCGATCTCCTTCGACCGCTCCGCCTCAGCCAACTTCTGCTCGGCTGCCTCCTTGGCCGCCACTGCAGACACAGCTTCACCGTGAAGAGCCTCCAGCACCTTCTGTGCCACTTCTTTGGCCTCTATGACGGTGGCGCGCTCGCCTCCCAGCCCCGAACCACCTCGGCGAGCTGCTAGCGAAGCTCTGCAAGGAAGAAGGAAAGCGTTACCACACTGACACAAGTACGAAACCACACAAAGGCAGGACAAAACACCTCCGAGCTCCTTGCCAGCCACAGTGACGGCCTTTGCCAACTCCTTCTGGTTAGTCACCACTTCCTCCTTCTCCTGCGTCAGGAGGGTGATTGACCACTCTGCAGTGCCGAGGGTGACGGCTCCTTGCGCCATAGCCTCCTCGGTCTGCCTGAGCTCCTACCGCACCAAGGCGAGTTCCTTCCGAGACGAAGGCAGCTCGCACTCAACCTCGGCCATGGTGAGGGCTTGCTCTGAAGCGCGAAGCTCAAAAGCCTATATGATGGCCAAAACCTTTTATTACAAAAAGGTGACCGAAAGATCATGACGGAGGACATCCGCCTCAGGCACTCACCTGCCCAGCGGTGCAGGTGCGCGCCACAGATTGACAGACCACGTTGAGCTCGCAATAAACCTCCTTCTGCAGCAAGGAGAAACGCGCGAGCACGGCACTGAGGCCTTCCTCAAAGGTCTGCTCAAGCCCGGCTGCCGCACCTTCGGTCGCCAAGGGAGCCCCGCCGAACGCCGACGAATCGCCGCTATCCGCCACCAGGTAAATCCTTCTTTCGATTCTCTCTTCGCTCGCCGCAGGGAGGGAAGAACGGGAAGGAAGGCGGACCCGGGTTTTTAATGCCGCAGGGTAGCAACGGTTTCAACCCCACGCGGCGCCCGATGCGGCACAGCGCGAACGGACGCGACGTTCAAACAGAGTATGACTCCTCAGGTACCCGAGCACCCCTGTCGCTCGTTAATTCCATAGTTCGCCTACTAACCTTTCTCGACCGAGCTTAGGTGGCCTAGACGGCCGAACGCCCGCCTCCGACCGACCCCAGCAGGTCGATCGAGACTCGGGGGCGTAGACCACCGGACACACCCCGCGCACCGATCAGCAACTCTTCGATGGCTCAACAGCCACATGAGAGTAGAGATCGAAATTACTCACAGCTCGAGTAAGCATTGACAGAAAGAGCGATGGGCGTACGATGAGCAGGCCCACATTTTGGGATGACTAACAGTTTGGATTAGGCGGACCGACCAACTGCTCAACTGCACATCCGAGACCGCACCTAACACTCCTTTGCGGAATCCCTCGGTAGGGATGGGTCACGGACCACTCTCGCGCCGACGAAAGGCCCGAGTCCGAGCCGAGTCGAGTAAGGAAGGGTTCTAACAAAACGCCCCCAAGGGGTTAGGCACCCATTGAGTGGTCCGCAAGTTTCACTCGGATTGACCGTTTGGAGCTCGCCGGATACGACGTTCACACGAGCAATGGTAGGCACCAGCATATCAACCCCCACTGGATGCGCTACGCACACCGGTCGGATCTACGACCGAAGTACCTCGACGGCCGCTCGGTCGCACAAGGGCCAGTCCCAAAAACTATCCCCCGACCCATCCCAATGGATCGCTCGAGAGCTCGGGGGCTGCGTCCTTTGGACGCGCTGTGCGCACCGGTCGGATCTACGACCTAAGTCCCTTGACGGCCGCTCGGTCGCACGAGGGCTAGTCCCTAAAATTATCCCCCGACCAATCCCAAGGGATCGCTCGGGGGCTCGTGGGCTACGTCCACCGGACGCGCTGTGCGCACCGGTCGGATCTACGACCCAAGTCCCTCGACTGCCGCTCGGTCACACGAGGACCGGTCCCCAAAACTATCTATCCCCCGACCGATACCAAGGGATCGCTCAGGGGCTCGAGGGATGCGTCCACTGGACATGCTGTGTGCGCCGGTCGGACCTACGACCCAAGTCCCTCGACAGCCGCTCGGCTGCATGAGGGCTGGTCCCCAAAACTATCTATCCCCTGACCGATCCCAAGGAATCACTCGGGGCTTGGGGCTGCGTCCACCAGACGTGCTATGCGCACCGGTCAGACCTACGATCCAAGTCCCTCGATGGCTGCTTAGTCGCACGAAGGCCAGTCCCCACGACTGACTATCCCCCGACCAACCCCAAAGAATCGCTCAGGGGCTTGGAGGCTGCGCCCACCGGACGCGCTATGAGCACTGGTTGGACCGACGACCAAAGTCCCTTGACAGCCGCACGAGGGCCAGTCCCCACGACTATTTATCCCCCGATCGATCCCAAGGGATCGCTTGGGGGCTGCGTCCACCGTACACGTTGCGCGCACCGGTTGGACCGACGGCCAAAGTCCCTCGATGGCCGCTCGACTGCACAGGGGCATGTCCCCACAACTATCTATCTCCCGACCGATCCCAAGGGATCGCTCGGGCTGCGTCCACTGGACGCGCTGCGCACACCGATCGGATCTACGACCCAAGTCCCTCGACAGCCGCTCGGTCGCATGAGGGCCGGTCCCCAAAACTATCTATCACCCGATCGATACCAAGGGATCACTCTGGAGCTGCGTCCATCGGACACGCTGCACGCACCGGTCGGACCTATGACCCAACTCCCTCGACTGTCGCTGGTCGCATGAGGGACGCCGAATCTATACCAACAGCATGAGACGTGCACTGTGGGCACGGTGACAGCAAAGAGGCTTGTGAAACGACGTCTGTTTCCCATGGCCACGTCCACCGGATGACCCACACAACGCAGTATGAGGATTGGATTCAAGATTCAGGATCTGATTCAAAAATAAAGCAAGGGACAACATGGTCTAACGCTACTTTCATTCCAAGAAAAGCGAGTACATCCAGGCAAATTCTAGAAAAGGGTACATTTGTATTGAAAAGCTCAAAGATTACAAGCGCAAGCACAAGACAAAAAGAAGCACCGCGAGGCGTCAATTAGCAACCCTGCGCGATATCGGCCATGGAGATAGGGATGGCAAACCGCACTCGCCCCGTCTCACCACGTGCATCGTGAGCCCGTTTACCCTAGCGGCGCGTCTCCCTGCGTACCCCGCTGCCGTCACGCCTCGGCCCTTCATTTTCCAGACGCCGTTCACCCATAGAAGCGGAAAAAGGAGGCCCACAGAAAGATGAGGTCTTTGCGCGGCAGCAACACCGCAGCCACTCTGCGCCTACCCGCTGTGATGCCCCTGGCATCTCAAAAGCCCTAACACATAGTTAGGCGAAAGCAATGGGGGATTTGGACTTAATTAGGTTTAGAGAATAGTGAGGACTAGGTGGAGGGATCACCAAGTCAAAATTTTTCTATTCAAAACACAAAACTGCACATAGATTGGCTGAGCAAGTCAACATCCACAAGCTCTTGTGGAAAACACCAAGTACAGTGGTTCTAAATCAGGACAATAATCTTCTACGTTGCTATTATGACCATCTTTAAATAAATTGATAGAATGTTCAAAGGTTTTGAATTGGATCTAGCCAACTTTCAATTTGGAATGTGATAAAGGTGACCTCGACCAAGCTTGGGCCCAAATCTCTACTACCTATTAAGATAGCAAGGGGGGCGTCCACCGCCCACCGTGGCCTCGCGGCCCCGTGCCCCCGCTCGCCTGCGTGCCCCCGCTCAACGGGACCCTTGCCTCCTGGCCGCCACCATCACCGCCCCTAATCGCTTTGCACCATAACCATCGCACTCCATAAACTCCTAAACCCTCGCGCGAGCCCTTGCACATCGCCTCCAGCCTGAGCATCCCAATCTCCCACCCACCGCCGCCACCAGAACACAGCAGCGGCTCCTCATGGAGTGGATGGAGGAGGAGCCGAAGGAGCAGAGGCGGGGCTCCAAAGCGCACGACGTTCTGGGCGGCGAGGGTGCTGCGGCGTGCTGGGCGACGAGGCCACCGGCATGTTTGGCGGAGGAGAGGCAGGACGGATGGCAAGGCCGCTGCGTGGACGCCGGAGCTGGGAGGGGAGGAACCGGGGTGGGTGGCGATGGGGACGGGAGGACGCTGGTGGAGCAGATCTGGTCGTGGCCTCCATGCCCAATGGGCTGCTGCAGATGCCGGCTGCTGGATGAGGACGAGTGGGTTGGCACGAACACTCCAAGACCGCCGGCGGCTACCCGCGATGGGCGGCTGGAGTGGATCGATCGCCGGCAGACCGGGCGCCTGTGAGGCAGGTCGCAGCGGATTGCCGGCACGGCTGCTGCCGTCCCACAAATCAGACATCACGTAGGTCAGTCTGCCCCCTAAGATCGATCTCCTCACTGTGTCAACGTGATTTGTACATCCAACTGCTATATTCATCAACTATACTCAGAAACTGAACATAGTTTGAAAAGGCAATGCAAAGTGATCCATGAATAAATTTGGTGCAATTTAAACTTTCATGTAAAGAGAATACTGCATCAAACTTCAAAAGAGTAGACATTAGTGCAGGCCAAAAGGTTACACCCAAAATTCAGAAGGTCATAGAACCAAAAGTGTTGAAGCAGTTATTTGTTTAGGTGTTAGTACGTGAGGAGGCAAGGGAGATGCCATAGCAAGCTGCTTTAAAGTCTGAATAGTCATCATTACTATGTAAATGGGCAAGCTAAACGTAGGAGAGAGGAGATCCTCTGAAAGTTCAATACAGGAGTTTAGCCATGTAAATTTTCAGTAGATGCAGTGACATGCCGAAGAATTTTAGTGTAAATATTATAAAAATCCATAAAGTTTAGTGTATCTTGCATAATCAGATTTTTTTAATTATCAGAAGGTAACTATAGAATTGCCAGCATGCTTGGTCCTCTATAATTGTAGCTAACTGAAAGAAATAATCAGATATTTACTACATATAGAGTTTGCAATACGCCGCTTCACAAAATTTAAGCCAGGTGGGAAATAGTGGTGCAATATTTGAAGTTATGACCAGGCGACTTATGCTTGTGTTTGAACAAGAGATGTGTGCAAATGAACTATTCATGGTCCTAAAGGATGATATCAGATTGGAGTACACTCAAAGGATGATATTGGAGTGGAGTACAAGGATCGAATGAAATCCTGAACGGTGGAGCGTTATCAACAAACCTATGTGCAAGCACAACCATGGGGTCAAGAGATGATGCTCGGTGTAAACAATTTTATTTCTAATTATACTACATCCTCAAATGAGTGCATATAACTTGCTGTGTTGTGGATGGCCGTGCATGATTATATTTAAGAAACACAACTGACTATACTGAAGTGAAATGCATGGAGCCAAGCTGCATGATTATTTGGCTACCTACCTAGAATATCAGTGCTGCAAGTTCTTACACATAAGATCCTAACTTCACTTTATTGTAGAGAGAATTAAAATACTATTTTTGAGTTCATCATAGGGATTTCAGACTCAAAAATTCACTTGTCTTCATTTTAAAGTCTAGGCTAATAACTAAGGCCATCTCAGCATTGGAAAATAATATGGGATGAGGGATCAGGTGTTTTTGTTCTGCCAAACGAATTTCTTCTTCTGCCATAATAGTTTACATCATTTTTTTAAAGTCTCCATATATATGTATGCCTTGCATATTTGTTTTCTGCAGAATCTCTAAAATTTCAGAGTATATTAATTGGAGAGAATTGAAACAGAGGACACACAGCTGCCATCCAAGCCAAAACAAGTGTAGGGGCTGATTGAGTTGTGGTATCCTCATGGGTGGGAACAAACTACCGAGGATGGGCCAGAAGACCAAGATGGAACCACTCTCCTCCACTGCTAAACTCCAAAGGTAAGAAAATTTAGTAGCCTGTTCATTTAAAGAGAGATTATAAAGGCGATTTAGAAAAATACCTCTTTACTATATCTTTTGCTATTTAAGCTGAGATATAGAATTTTATCTTAAATAATACTACCTCTGATCTTTTTTGTATGTCGCTGATCAGCTAAAAAATGAGCTACATAGCGTCATTTAAAAAAAAAAAATCTGTCAGAGCATTACATTATCATTGGCATTGCTTTTGCATCTTTGCAATTGGCATTATCCTATCTATGGTGCAGAGTGTTCATGAAACACTGCAATTGCCATAATCCTATCAATATGGCGCTGCCTGGTTGCAGTGGTGATGGTAGACGGATACTATAAGGACGAAATCTAAACCTAGGGTTCTAGATATCTGATTGGTGAGACATATGTACAGTGTGTTACAAGATGATGTTTAACTTCACACTGCCTTGATGATGTTGACTTTTCCTTTTTAACATGGTTCACACTGTTTGTTTTGAAAAAACAGAAGGGGAGGCACCTTGGAGTGACAAGTGACATATGGCGTGGAAGCCCTTCCAGGCTTAATAGGAGTAGATATTTCTTTTTCTGGGCTTCACTCTTTGTGTTACCAACAACATCTATTATGCAGAATGTGTGTATCAGTTCAAGTAGGAATTCTTATTGCGTCCGTGTTGCATATCACTGTATGTGTTACTTGCATTAGCTCTATGGTGGTTGTCACAACCATGAATTCATCCTGTGTGTAGTTTTTTCGGGGAGAACTTGATCTCCAGCAAGCAAGCTTGATTCTTTCTAGATAATTTTTATTCTTCTCTTGTTTTCATGTGCAGACGAGGATTTGACACAGATGCTATGGTTGTCATCATGTGCCTTCTGGTGTTGGGCATCACTTAGGGGCCATGGATTAGATTTGTTCATCAAGTTTTGTTAGATGATGGTGCATGCACATTTCTGGTGCAAAATTGTGTATAGTTTGTTAGCTTCTTAATTGACATGGCTTTTCAGCTGTTAGCGTAGTTTGTTACGTTTCTATCAATCGCTTATTTTTGCTAGCTTTCTTGTTATAGATAGTTTTGTTGTCCATTCTATTTCGAATGTGCATGCCATTTGCTGGCATACAAGGGATAATGAATTGGCTTGGTCTGATGTTTAGAGGATGCCATGAATTAGGATGCTCAGGTATCCTAAAGGCCCTCACTGTGACTGGGCGATCGTTGGCAGATTAAGTGGTTGAGCAAAATGCTTTATCTTATTTTAGGACTGCTTTGAGATCGGTCGTGATAACAAATGGAGCCTCCTCTCATGAAGCCTGCTCTCCACAGCCACAGTCGTTCTGTTAAGTCTTACCGCATTTCCAATCTTTACTTATAATTTCGCTCAGTACAATATATTCTGTATGCTGACCTTAGACTACTATATTTTGTCCCGTGACAACGCATGGGCATAGACCTAGTAAAGCTTTTAAGTTCACTAAGCACCTGAGCTTAGCTCTATTTTCAAAGTGGTTGTACACACCATGAACTACACTTTGGTTACACTGAACCTAGTTCAAAACTATAGAGTTGTCATTTTAAATTGGATCTAACCATCTCTTGGAAGCAGCCCGAGAGAGTGTACTTAGATAAGTTCCCAAATCTTGATTTTCAGCTTATCCCCAAATTTCACTCTGAGATTACTTTTGATTTCACGACAGCACTTCAAATTTTTCCTTTCTATGAAATGAAATTAAACATATCACCTTTCAAATGCTTTAGACCTAGGTGTGATTGGACATCATTTGGTTATCCAAAAGTAGGAAACAAGGAAGGCTTTACCTAAAGTAAACCTGCTGTTTACCAAACCTCTGAACATGATTGAGCTTGTAGTTCAAAATCGGTTGGGATTTAAGTTAAACTTTATATAGCAAACTTGTAGACAATCTTGTGGTGAACAACTTTTATAATTGGGGCTTGGTCATATAACGATGTTTACATGGGGTTTTGAATCCTTTTCTATCAACACAGAAAACCAGCTCAAACCTAACCTGTTTAGTAATTCAAACTTTCCCTAACCTACATCCGTCTTCATGCAAAACTCCAATTAGAAACGTTGTAGACCATGGAGTTGGCAACAATATTGTCAATAAGCTCTTTGGGTGAAAATGGTTGGAAGAGGGAGTTTTAGAATTTTCAATAAACAGGGTCAGCAGGCCAAATTGAAACTTGAGAGCTAAATCCAAATGAAATTCATATTTCCAAACATTTTTAGGTATCAAGCTTTTTGACAAACTTGTAGAGCTCAAAGAGTAGAACATTTCATCTAATTGGTACTTTTTCAAAATCAGACTCTAAATAGGTTAAAAATGCGATTTTCAGAGCGGGAGAAAACACAAATTTTATTTTCCACTTTTCTTTACTCCCGCGGTCACTGACAGGCGGGCCCCACCCGCTCGGCGCGACGCCGTGTTCGGGCCGCCGCGCGCCGCGTCGCCGCCGGCATACGGCTGGCGCGCCTCAGCCACGGATCGCGCCCGCGCCCAGCTCTTGAACCCGGACGCCTTCCCGGCCATGTTCCTCCACTCGCCCGCGCCCTCTTCCCTCGCTCCCTGCCTCTCCTCCCTGAGCGCAGAGCGTAGGTGCGGCCACCATTGGAGCCACGGCGAGCTCACGCCGTCGCCTCCTCGGGCCCTCTCCCTCCACGCCTTCGCCATCACCACGCCCGCGAGGCCCTCCTCCACCATCCCCGCTACTCCTCGGCCCCGCCCCGCCACCTCCAGCCACTCCGCGTGCATGAACGCCGTGGCCTCTCGCCATGGACTAGCTCACGGCGAGCTCGCGAAACGGCCACCACAAGCCCCCTCTGCTTCCGGTTCACGCGCGTTCCTCATCGACCCCGACCACTCTAGGCAACTAGACCCAGGGGAATCGAATCCCCGGGGTCAAGGCCTTCTTGCGCCGCCGCCTCGGCTCCAAGGCGCCGCCTCCACGTGTCGCGCCGCGCGCCGCCCGCCCCGGCCGAAGGTAGAAGAAGACCCACGGGTTTTGCACTTTAGCCCCTGGGTTTTTGGTATTTTATGTTTCAATCCCGAGCGCTGTGTGCTGAGTCTTGTAGATCTTCCATGCTAGCCCCTGAAAGTTATGTTTATTCACGTGTAGGTCCTGGATCTAGGATTTTTTCAAATAAACTCTTTTATTTCAGCTGAGAACTTTAAAAAATCATAAAAAATCAAATAAAAATCCTAAAAATGCAAACTCAGTGGCTGTGGACTCTTTGTTAGTAGATCCATAGAGTGGGTATGATGTGGGTCCATGAAAAGACTGTTTTGCCCTGTTTTGTTGCATGCATGTTAAAACAAGATAAATGTCAAAAGTGAATCAAATGAACTCCAAATGCTGTGAAGCTTGGACAGTAGGTTTGTTATGTCACCTAGGCACTATGTGATTTTTGGTAGCCCTAGCACTAAAGGGTTAATTACTGTTTTACCCTCATGTGGGTATTTTGTGTATTTTATGATTGTGAAAATGACTACTATATGAAAGGTGTCCAGAAAGGTCCATACAAATTATATTGCACTCACTTGGTCCATTGTTGTCTATAAATAAAGTTTCATGACTATTGCTTGCTGTGTAGGATGTGTTTTGAAAATGACACGTGCCATGATCATTTAAACAAAAGAAAATAGAAAAGCGCTATTTAATATGCTCTAAAAATCCCACCAACATTCATGCAGCCATGTTACTATACAAGTATAATCATGTGAGTTCTGATGTAAATTTTTGGGTGCCTTTACTTGAGGAGTCCACTAATAGTTACTTGCATAAGCTTAAAAGAAAAAGAATAAAAAGGGGATATTGGTGTTATTGGTTTGAGTAGCCTTCGGCTTTCTCTTGTGATCTTCGCGATATGTTTAATTACTGTGTCCAATCCACTCTACACCTTGTGCAGTATCTAAGAATGAGATAACTAAACAACTAAGTACTAGCTAAATTAATTAATATGCCCCTCCTTAGCTAAGGTAACAAAAACATACATACCATAGTAAATCATTGTAAGAGTGCAAGTTTAATATCGTGCTTCGTACTCGTGTGTGCACAGGTTGAACTAAAGATGTCATTAAAACACTTTCTTTAGAATCAACAGCTTAACTAGTGCATAGGGAACTGTTTTAATGCATAATTACCCTGGGTGCACGAAAATGCTACTGTCACCGTGTTAGGAGTGATAATCCAAGCTAGTGATGTCTTACATGTATAAATATATGCTTGTTTTATACTTTGCTTGCATAAGGTATGATAAGGGACATTCGAATTGACACTAATCATGTATTAAACCCATGTGTTGCCTTGTGCATATCTTCATATCTGATAATATAAAGTGTGTGCTTGTCTTATGTCCACAAAAGTACTTGTGTGAGGTAGTTTATCAAACACTTTTCTGCCTATCCATAAAATGATTGCTTAAGTATGTGCTTGATATTCATGCATCTCACGTATTGTATTATGCATGTCTTTCATCTAGAGATGCATATTGCAGGTACGTGACCGATAAGCAAGTGCGTGGAACTACTTCAACCAACGTTGGTCCGAAAGACCAACTAAGCCCCAAGCACGACCTGGAGAGCCCATCAGTCGTGTTTGGAAGGAGGAGTTGTCCAAGTGATCAAGGGGTTGCCCGGGGCAAAGCCTCACAACCGGCAAACTAACATTAGCTTGGTTTGTTGGTTTTGGTAAAAATTAGGCAAAGATAGGCAGGACCATGCTTTTCCCACCTATATGATATGGTTGATGATTACACATATGTATTAGGAGTTGCTTGAAAACAATTGCATTAGACTACCTGGCCGCCCTGGCCCTAGCACCTAAAATAGAGTGCGTAGGACGAGTATGCCTAGTAATGCTAGGTATGAGTAGACACGAGTGAATGGAGTCACTCGTCGCGTAAATGATTTTTCAAAATCATAAAAGTCTTAATATTATAGAAGTTACATTTATGTTTATAAGCAAAACAGAGACCGGACGGAGATATGGGTATATAAGAAAAATAAAAGATGATGATGATTATGTGGATGGTTTGGTGGACTCCGCCCGAGTCGCATAAGGCCCGTCCGCTGTTCGCCTGCTGATCGGCATAACATTGCTAGAGTGCTTATCCAGATCATGGGACTGGTGAAAGCTTACTTGTGCCATCCGAAGTATAGAGACACGTTCCTACCCACTGGTTGAGAGGAAGGTGGCCCGGGGGAGCTTGGTACTCATGGTGGGGAGACCGAGATGTCGGCAGGCTCGCCAAGGGGGCACAACCCGGGGGTCAGGCGGGAGTGAATCGAACTTTGGATGGAACAAGTGGAAAAGGGGGGCTATATGTGGGAACGCGATGGCTAGTAAGCATATACCCCCTAGCATTTCTGGTTATTTCCGGAAATTAAAAATCGATTCGAATCGCTGATGCTCACTAGGTGTGAGAATGCCAAATATCACTGACGGGCAACGTAGGAATAACTTAAATACTTTATGCTTATATTCATGTTTTCCAATACAACATGCTTGGAGGTGTACGATCCGTTCCACTATTCGTGGTGCTGCCCATCCACTGATAGGGGGCCGATGGACTTGGGAGATGCTTTGAGGTCGAGGGAGGGCTGACCTGACGTACCGTGGTATCGCTCCTGAGACGGCTACTCCCAGGGGTTAGGTGGGGGCACTGTGAATCTTGGGACGGGATAGGTGGAATGAGGGGTATATCTTGGATATTATGCAAGTTACTGATGGATTATCATGTTTTACTCTCATGCAAGTATTTACTTTATGATATTAATGACCTTCATGGTTAATGGATAGCAGCTCAAATCCTGCTATCTTATGTCAACATGACCTTGTATAAAAATCAATGGCTAAGGATTCACCTAACTAGTAAGCTATGCTTTGCGTCAGCCGTAAGCTATTCCATTAAGTCCTACTGAGTAATTAGTACTCAAGGTTTGCCCCCACTTTTGGATTACAGGTACGGATGACTCCTGGACAACAGCGTGAAGGAGGGTAGAACCGGTGGGCTCGGTGCTACTCGCCTTGTTTATCTCTGAATGAAGACTACTTGAGTTTGTTTCCGCTGCGAGATGTTTTGAAAACGCTTCCGCTATATATATAATTTGAAATTGTTTCCACTATATTTTGAACATGTATTTATCTACATGTATTTGGTTTGTAAGCCAAGTCCATTATTCTCTACATTCAACTGCCTGTGATGATGTAACTGTTGTGGCTCCATCGAGAGTCGGATGTGTGTGATGTCGATTCCTCAGTGTATGGTGTTATCGAGAGCCGAAGGACTCTCGACGGACGACCAGGTTTAGTTCGGTCTAAGTGCATTGCGAGCTAGAGGTGGCAGGTGTGCTTAGCCTAGATTAAACTGGCGGTTCCGCCACAGCTAGTATCAGAGCCGATCATACACAGACAACAGTCATATCATCGGGTTTTGATTTACAAACCTATTTTCGAAAACCCTTTTCAAGTAATTCGAAAATGAGAGTATACGATATGCCCATAATAAGGATGTTAGTGGTTATCAGGTGACATCACTAACATTCTGACCTAGGTGGACTCATATGCATATTCGGCGCTTTGGGAAGCAGCTTTTCGGCCATAGCTATCTCCAGTACTGGAGGAACGCTATTGGGATTTGCAAACGGTTGTGAACCCTGCATTCATGCTAGGTACGAAAGCTCTTTAAGGGTGGTGGGCATGCTTGGATGCTTTCATGCCCACCACACTTACATTTGTTTTGGTGTGGATGACGCAAGCGTGAGGTTGACAACACCACAAAAGGCGGTCGCCGGCACTTCTTTAAGAGGCACCGGCAACCTAACGGAGGGGAACATTAAGAGACACCCACGACCCAACTACGCTTCAAGCATGAGCAAGGCTGGGCAAGGCTATATGAATATTGGCTTTGGCCGCGCTGGCCTCAGTGTTCTTTTTCATGGCGAAAGGCTGTGAGGAAGAAGAAGGCCTCCCGCTCGTTGTTTATAGGCGGCGCGAGGAAGGCGAAGAAGGCAAGGAGCCGCCTTAGGGCTCCCACAGGATAACAGTACACCCCGGAAAGCTCACGGCGATAAGACCGCACGGACGAACGAACCGTCACGTACCTCAAAAGACGGCAATGATTAAGCCTCGCAGTTCCACTTTCTCGGTCCGAGAAGTGCATTGTTGGAACTGGATTGGAACGCCAAACAGCAACTAGGAGCCTCCATATCCGCGCTGGACGACCCCGTTCGTGGACCGAAAGAAGCCAAAAACTCCTCGACCAACTCCAAGCAAAAAACCCCCCGATCAACTCTTCGACTCAACCGAGGGGTCGGAGGCTACTGACGTGTACCTGTACCAGAGGTACCCTCAACGGTCCACATCACAGCATTGGGCCGAACCCAGCTAACCAAAAGGCCAAAGGGCACAGCCTTGAAAGCCAGCTCCTAGCATCACGGTCCCTGACCCCCTACCAGCGAATGGTCAGGGGTCAAGGGTCGAGCACCAAGATAGGGCGACAGGAGGGGACGCCTCGACCGCCGAGTGTCGGGCGCTCCCTCCCTGCGCCCCTGGTCGCTTCGGGTTCCTTTGAAGGGAAGTCAAAAGGTCCGGGGGGCTCCAGACCCCGATGGCGTGTCAGATGCAGCAGGCGTGTACCTCTCCCTCCTGCCCGCATGGCGGACACGCGTCACCTCTGCGCCGAAGGCCGGGCAAACTGCCACATGCCAACAGCCATCATTATGCCCCGCAGCAGGCGGTGGCGACCGGTCACATCCACATTACGTCCCCGTCGCCCCAACGGCCCAGACGACGGGACAGGACGATCGCGAACTTCCCCGGGGTCAGTCAAAGGGCGGCGAGGCCCTAACGACCCCCGACCGAGGGGGCCGAACCCCACGAGGTCGGTCGGGAGCCTGCTCCTTTCCGAAAGGGGACCACCTGTCATTTCCTTGTAATATCACACCCCCTCTTTTCTTTTTTTCCTCCCTCTTTGTAAACACTCATGCGCGCCCTCCCCCAGGTATATAAGGAGGAGAGGGCCGCCGTGAGGGAGGACGACGACATTTTTCCCCAGCACACACGCACGAGGAGCCCACGGCTCCCACCTTGTAACACCAAGAACAAGTAATACAATCTCAGCACACCATAGTAGACGTAGAGATTCATCCTGAACCACTTTAAATCTTTTGTGTCTACCTTGCATACCGTGGGCGTCATGTATCATCTACCGATCTCTAAACCATCGCGTGGTCTACCCCATGGTGGGCTGCCGGTAATTATACCCTGATAGCTGGTGCGCCAGGTAGGGGCTGGTTCGCGAGATCATAAGATCGTGATGGCTATTTTCTTCGAGATCAAGTCCATCTGCATATGCCGCCGGAGTCAACTTCTTCATCGCGTCGCAGCTATCGTCGGCTTTGTCTGGCAAGTCTGCTCCTGGTCGATGCCATGTTATATCTGCATCTCCTACAAGATGGTCGCCAGTTCGTGAGGCAAGTTCCAGCGTGTATTCGGTTTCTGTTTATATTATCTATAAGCTGAAGCCACCAAGTTCGCATCTGTATCTACGAGAAGCTGCTAAGTTGCTGCGCTAAGTTAGCCTAAGCCCTCTGCACCATGATCTGACCACACGAAGATTGAATTTGATGCGGAACGAGTATCAGAAGTAGAGCGGGTTGCCCAACAGATCGAACTCAAGGGGATGAGACAAATTCCCGACCAGAACGACGTCGAATCCAATCAAGATCATCTTTATTATTTCGTTTATCTGCTGGCTGCCGTTTTACACCAGAGTTATTGAGGGCGGACCTTTAAGCCAAGTTCAAGTTGAAATCAACATCTCCAACTCCAAGTCCGGATGAGCTGAGGCTCGAGCCTGACAAGGAAGACCACCATCTCCTGCATGATGCATCGAGGGCATCTAAACAAGCGACGCTTATCATCTGCAGCTCTGAAGATTATTCCGAGACAAGCAAAGAATTTATTTACTGCTACGCTTGGAGTCAGAGAGTTCAGCTACATCACTTTTAGATTGGGGATGACTCAAGCCAACGTTCTGTCTGCTATGTGCATGTCAAGTGCACCCAGGCTAATCAGTCGTTCTGCTACACCAGCCACTTTCATATCTGCGGCGTCAAGTTATTTTCGGTCAAAATAATCTACAAATCCAATCAAAACCAGTTAGCAGCGCGGCTGATCACCGCTAACAGCTAAGTCATTTTGGTATTACGCATTTAGTTATGCTAATTATTTTTTCGTTTACCAAACTGACCAGTTTGGTCACTCCAATATTATTTATATTTGAGTATTCTATTTGCGAACGATATTGCTCTCATTATTCCTTGATCATTATTTCAGGAAGATATTTTCTAAGTAGCACGAACTATACCACTACAGTGTGCTGAAGCAATATACCTGCGCTATCATCAATTATCTCCGACTCTAAATTTCCGTCAGAATGCCAACAAGTCCTCTGTGACGAAGGGCAGCAAGCCATCAATTAACTGCAGTGTGACGAAGGGCAGCAAGCCATCAATTAACTGCAGTGAGTCATCCAATCCAAGTGATTCACTTAAATTGCTCATATTATTTCTGAATCATCTGGGCTATTATTAAATTATTTCTGGACTATCCGAGTTACTGGATCAATTGGATCATTTATATTACGATCATTGGATTATTTCTATATCACCCGGCATATTTATATACTACTTGGATTATGATTGACTATCCGGAATTTCTTCAATACATCAAGTCACAATGAATTTATCCGAGTCTTAAGTACTCGACGTTTTCCGAGACTTAAGCCCTCGATATCTCTGAGTCTGAAGTACTCGACGTTTTCCGAGTCTTAAAGTAATCGACGTTTTCCAAGGCTGAAGCCCTCGATGTCTCTAGGCTATTATTGAATTATCTCTGGATTGTTCAAGTTATTGGATTTATTGGATTGTTCATGGATTACTTGGATTATTTATGGATCGTCGGATTATTTTTGGATCACCCGAAATATTTATATATCACTTGGATTATTGTTGACCACTCGGAATTTCTTCAATACATCATGCACTCGCAATGTGCTCTATTATTTCCGCTAGGTTGAGCGATATTCTCTGGAGAAGGAGTCATTGATCTCGTTTCTTCCATCGGTCTGAGTGAAGCTCCTTGATGCAACAACAACCAAGTTGCAATGAATATTCCAAGTCTTAAGCACTCGATGTTTTTATATTCCGAGTCTTATATTCCGGGCCTGAAGCGCTCGATGTTTTTATACTCCGGGCCTTAAGCGCTCAACATTTCCGAGTCCTAAGCACTCGATGAGCGTATCCGAGTTCTAAGCACTCGAGGCGCGAATACTTTTACGAGTCCTAAGCACTCGATGACACAGGTCGAGTGGCCGTAAACACTCATTTATAACCAAATTTTAAGATTCGAAGTTGTATCCCGAGTCCTAAACACTTGACGATAAAGGTCGAGTGGCCACAAGCACTCATTGTTTTCTGAGTCCTAAGTACTCGATGAGCGTATCCGAGTCCTAAGATTCAATGGCGCGCAATTTTTTCCGAGTCCGACACACTCGACGTTTACGTTGCAACGTTTTTATAAGAGTCTGAAGCACTCAATCTCTTAAGACATTCCGCTACAACTGAAGTTGTAATGACCGGGGCCGAGTCTTAAGCACTCAGGTTCCCCCCACACGACATAAGCTACAATGTCAGGGTCCTTAAGCACTCGAAAAGACATGAGAAGTAGCGAAATTATATACAAACTGAGTTCATCACACTCAACGATCATCCAGCTGCTCAAGCACTCGACATTTTCTCGGAGCTATTTCACAGCACTATTGGCCGATTATTTCGCCATACTACTAGCTGATGACTTCACCACCTGATTGGTTGACTACTTCATCGACTAGCGACTACTTTGGCGGTTTCCTCGACTACTTTATCGACTCGGTTGGTGATGTGATATTTCCAATGGTCGGGTATCCGGCTCCGACTGCTCCTTCGACTCGGCTCTTCGTCGCCCCGCCGACTGCTTTGTCAACTTGGGGGCTCCGCCACCCGGCTAGCGACGTGCTTCCACTAGCCGGCCTCTTCGTCGCCCCACCGATTGTGTCACCGACTTAGGGGCTCCGCCGCCCAGCTAGTGACGTGTTTTCGCTAGCCGACCTCTTCGTTGCCTCCACCGACTGCTACTTGGGGGCTCCGCTGCCTGGCTAGCGACGTGTTTTCGCTAGCCAGCCTCTTCGTCGTCCCACCGACCGCGTCATCGACTTGGGGGCTCTGCCACCTGGCTAGCGACATGTTTCTGCTAGTCGGCCTTTTCGTCGCCCCACCGACTGCTTCGTCGACTTGGGGGCTCCGCCGCCCGACTAGCGACGTGTTTCTGCTAGCCGGCCTCTTCATCGCCTCGCCGACTTCTACATCGACTTAGAAATTTTTGAAGACCACCCGACTACTTGACCCTCAACCGGTTTATGCTAAACAGCCTAAGGCTCGGGGGCTATAGGGTGGATACCAGCGAAATTTTTTGAAGACTTCAACAAGTTTTTGCATGCTGAAGACCGGTCGTTCAGATGTTTCGGTCATTGTATATTGATTCAAACCTTCAAGCCGATTGCTACGCAGGTCGACATGAAGCTTGGGGGCTACTCCATATGGAGTTCATCTAGCGATGACTTCCATATGGTGATATGTTTTCTTGAAGGCATGACGACCTGAAGATCTTCAAGACGATTTGTACCAAATCCTCGTGAAGCTCGGGGGCTTGTGGGCGTCATATATCCACGGGTACCTCATGTAGATGATTTGTAACCACTCTGCTAGATGGGCCGAGTGGGCTGTCTTTAGAGCCCACGGTGTAGGGCGACGTGGGTTGTTAATTATAATCCAACTAGAACTCTTGACTTGTACCCCAAGCTCCTCGGTCTATATAAGGGGAGCTGGGAACCCTAGTTCGGCATCCCTCTCTAGAGGCTACCAGACCTCGGATTAGGTCATCAAGCAATACAATCCACACACCACCACACAAGATGTAGGGTATTACACGATTGAGCGGCCTGAACCTGTCTAAATCACTGTGTTCTTCGTTTTGTAACCATCGCAATCTCTTTGTCAACCCTCTACCGATCTCTAAACCATCGCGTGGTCTACCCCGTGGTGGGCTGCCGGTAATTAAACGTCGACACATACATTTGCATCCTTGAGCCTCCAAGGAATGGCCATCGGGACGGCATACTGTGAAGCCCCACAAGCCTACAATAAATCTATTGCCGTGGTACAAAACCACGACACGATGAAACCAAACACCTCCTAGCATAAAATACTATGGTATTTACATAATCATAAACTATGGCATTGTCTACAAACCAAGAAAATACCTTACCTCCAAAGAGACCATAATGTTTATTCTTTTAAATATGTACATTTCATTTGTTTATTTTGCACAGTTTAGTATTTTGCAATGCATGGGATTTAAGTATGAGTAGAGAAAATTAGTAGTTATTTTAAAAACAAAGCTATCAATCGGTCCATTAGTGAATTTGGCCCAGTAAGGTCCCAGGCCCGAAGCGCTCACCTTGCTCGCCCTCAGCCGTCCATCAGTTTCGACGGCCAAGATCGTCCCACTCCGGAAATACATATAACCGGATCGATACCCGTGGGTCTGTCTATTTCGCGAGCGCTCGTTATGAGCGAGACGAGCGAGCGATCAAACTGGTGGCCCCATGTGCATGCGGTCTCCTGCGCTCTTTCCTCTCACGTGGCTGTCGCGGCCTCTAGCTCTACCCCTGCAAGCGCATGCATGCTGCTGCTTTCCCTGCTCAGGTTGCTGTCGTGAGCCTCTCGGCTCCTCCATTTGGTTGGTCAAACATTACATCATTTGCATACATGGAAACGGACTGTTTTTTAACTTCGTTTTTTCTATATAGCTTCTAATTAAGATGTCCACTAACTAAACCGATTACATATTTCTAATCCTCTTATTTTTAGAAACAAAACAAGACCATATTTATATACGTGATAAGTTATGGTTGTATAAAATATTCGTGATAAATTTATGGTTACATAAACTTATCGTGATAAGTTATGGTTGCATAAAATAATCGTGATAAAATTATGCTTACATAAAATTGTCGTGATAAATTATGGTTACATAAAAAAAATTCGTGATAAAGTTATATTTACATAAAGTTATCGTGATAAATTATGGTTGCGTAAAGTTATCCTGATAAGTTATGTTCCATAAAGTTATCGTATAAAATAAAATTATGATTTTAGAATAAAAAAGTAATGAATTTAGGATCAGAATTTTAGATAGACATGGAAAAAATTAGGATCATAAATTTAGGATCATGATTTTTTATCATAATTTTAGATAGAAGTGGAAGAAAATTAGGATCATATCTTTTGATCATAATTTTTATACACATAAAAATGAAAAAAATTGGAAGAGATCATGAAAAAAAAATGGAAAAGAGTAAACAACGAATGGAAAAAAAACTCACCTGGCTAGCCCCACACCATCACCTGGGCCCAGTTCACTCGGTGTGGGAGAGGTTCGCTCTGCAGCGGATCGCTCGCTTGGCTCCAAGCGAGCGAACGATAGCTACAAAGGAAGTCCGTCGATACCCGTCGAAACCCTAGGCCATTTTGCTCCCCACCCCACCTCACTCTCTCCTTCCGGCGCGGCGCATCTGCTTCCTCCACAAACACGAGGTAACTAACCCTTTCTCTCTCGGCTTCACCTAGGCCCTTGATCTCCCGATGCCCCTTCCTTTCTTCTCTGGGTGGCGCGCGGTGCAGCGGCGGATGCTCGATGTGAGTTTTCCGCACGACGGGCAGGACCACGGCGACCAGCGACGACGAAACAGGGCTTGCCCCGTTGCCAGCCGGGCGTGGGCTGCGGCGGACAGGCTCTTTTTCATCATAATATCGAATCCTCTAATTCAATTTTCCTTTTTTCCTCTTCTTTTTTAAGTTTCAGCCAGATCCGAGACGCGTAGAGGGGAGAGGATCATGATGCGGCGGTTTGTGTATCTCGTGGCGGAGAACTACAAGAGCCGCATGTATTCCCTGCACCGCCTGGACGTCTCCAAGCATCTCTTCTACCCGTCAGCAGCCGAAGCAGATGCTGCTCCAGCACCAGGAGCAGCAGCTGTGATACCCAGATTGGAGCGGCTGCCCCCGCCATGCATTAGCATCCAGCCGTCCCCCATGCCTGTCTCCAATATAGACAATCTGCCGTTATTCGCGCTCGTGAGCCCCCGCAGCACCGATGGCAACAGGGTCGTCAGCTGGAACAGCCTGGGCCACACCGTCCTCTACGACGCCGACTCGAACTCTGTCCAAACCATGCCGAGCATGCAGGGTTTAGCTGGAATCAAGCCCACCATCATCTCAACCGGCCGACCCGGCGCCCTGGAAGAAGACCTCTATGTCTTGCACTCCGGCTTCCACGTACTCAGGTCTTGCCCCGGGGACAACATCTCCTTTCCGACTAGTCCCGATGTCTGGCATTGGGAGTCTCTTCCGGAGCCACCCATAGACCGTGGTGATGTCAGGTCCCACACTGTGGTTGATGGTGGCCGCATCATCTGCCTGTCATCGGCTCCAGGCAGCTTTGGCACATGTTGCTTCGACACAGTGGAACGTGAATGGTGGCTCGAGGAGGACCTGGTGCTACCATTCTTGGGCGGAGCTGAGTACATTCCTGATCTTGATGTCTGGCTTGGTTTCTCCCCAACCAAGAACCATCACCTGTGTGTCACATCCGACCTCTCAACTGTGCAGCGTGTCCTGAAACATCTTGACACGCCCAAGAACTGGTTTCCGGTGCGTTCCAAGCTCCTCAATCTTCGCGGAGGCAGGTTTTGTGTCGTTAATGTCTTCCAAGAAGTTCATCAGCTGATTGACACAGAAGAAAAGTCAGAATCTGAATCAGAATCAGAATCGGAGGAACCGGATACTACGTTAATAGATTACTACTTTGATCACCCCGAGTTACTTGGCTCTGAGTTTGTTGTGCTCACAGGTGTTGATCTGGTTACCAGCGATAGCGGCGGTGATAAAAAACTACAAGGGCTACGAGTTCACAGGTCCTTGCGTTACATATTCACTGAAGCTATGATCAAGTGGGAGCTCTGAATCACCTTTAATTTGGATGTTAGTTGATCTAGTGCATAATATGAATCAGTTGGAGTTGTAAGTTTTAACTTTTGTATGCATTAGCAGCTCTTGGAATGGACTGCATCGCGTGACTGCTGAACTGTGTTGTGGTGCTACTCTGGCGCATCTCTAACGCTAATGTACCTGTTGTCTCATTGTATTTTTTTTCTTACATCTGATTTATGTCGTCGAATTACTAAGTGTTGTTAGTTCTTTTCATTTTTGCTCAGAAGCTGTTGATTGGTTATGGCCAGCCTGTGAGTGGCAGACCTAGTGGACTTAGGATTTAAATTTAGGGTAGTTGTGGCCAAAAAATTCAAAAGGAAATACCGTACACAATTCGGTAGTCGTGGCCAAAAAATTTAGTTTATAAGGAAATACAATAAACAATTCGGTAACATAACGGTAAAAGTCCCCAACGGGCCTGTTTGTTTTCGCTTCTGAATCTTTTCTGTATCGCGGAGATTTTTTCGATTCTTGCTTTTCTCTTGTCTAGGTCAACCATAGTTTGTCGCATCCAGCAGAATCAGAAATAATCAAAACATCCATCCAGCAGAATCAGAAATAATCAAAACATTTGGCGGGATTTTTTTTACTTATTTTGAACGATAAGCAGATTATAAACAGAAACAAATAGGGACAACAATTTAGTAAGCGATTATAATCTAACCAAAATGACTCATAATTCCTTCAATTTTAAAAATTAGTTTGAAATTTGCATAAACTACACTAGGGTATAAGCATAATCAATAAGGAAACACTAATTTCATAATTTTTTGAAATGTTAAGGCACACATATGTTGGGGAAATAGGCCTAGCAGGGACATCTCTATGTAATACTTGAAGTAATATTTAGAAAAGCTAATGAAACATGTAAAAATAGCCACATTTCTCCACCGTATAAGCATCCTTATGGCTAGAGGAAGGCTAAGTGCCGTGATGCTGGTGACGAGCCGCAACTTTCCCCTCGTGGCGACGAAGTCCAAGCTTCCAAAGGAGAGCTTGGTCCTTGGGGCGATGGCGTCACTGTCGGTCATTGGAGCCATCAAAGAACGAATTGCAGCAGTGAAGCCCCTACTTGGCACGCCAACAGTCGTGTTGTTCTACTTGCGAAAGTAGATTTATAGTCGGTATAGGGGATGTTCACGGACTGCCGTCTTGATGGCCAAGCCTTCTGTGGCGGAACCGCCAGTTTAATCTGGGCTAAACACACCTGCCACCTCTGGCTCTGGGCTAAACACACCTGCCACCTCTGGCTCGCAGTGCGCTTAGACCAAACTAAACCCGGTCGTCCGTCGAGAGTCCTTCGGCTCTCGATAACACTATTCCTAGAGGAACCGACATCACACACATCCGACTCTCGATGGAGCCACAACAGCTATATCATCACATGCAGTTGAGATAGAGGGATTAATTTACAAACCAGTTCGAAAATAAGATACAAGTTCCAAAATAATGTCATACGGTAACCAGTTTCAAAAAAACAACTCGCAGCGGAAATTAAATCAAAGTTCATGATAACTCGAACCACTTGCAATGAGAGAACAACATCGAGCCCAATGATGTAGTCCCTCTGCCACCCATGACGACAGTCAACCCTGATGGAGGCGTGCACCACCTCCGACACAGGCGCATACAAAGAACTCCATACCTGCAGCTCAAAAGTGAGGGCAAACCCTGAGTACTAATTACTCAGTAGGACTTAATGGAATGGCTTACTTAGTAAATGGATCCTTAACCATTGATTGTTAAACAAAGATGATTTAACCATATAACAGCAAGTTCCATCATTTGCATAATCATCATCATCATTTGCATGTATCAACATAATCATCGTATCTTGCAGGAATGTACCCATAACATACAAGCAGGTGGTATTTGAAAACGTGATTAATAAGCATAAAGTATTTAAGTAGTTACTACGTTGCCCGTGTGCGATATTTGGCATTCTCACACCTGGTGAGCATCAGCGATTTGAATCGATTTTTAATTCCCGGGAATAACTATCATGCCAGGGGGTATATGCTTACTGGCCATTGCGTTCCCACATATAGCCCCCCTTCTCTACTTGTCCCATCCAAAGGTCGATTCACTCCCGCCTGACCCCCGGGTTGTGCCCTCATGGCGAGCCTGCCGATATCTCGGTCTCCTTGCCATGAGTACCAAGCTCCCCTGGGCCACCTTCCTCTCAACCAGTGGGTAGGAACGTGTCTCTGTTCTTCGGATGGCACAAGTAAGGTTTCACCAGTCCCATGATCTGGATAAGCACTCTAGCAATGTTATGCCGATCAGTAGGCGAACAGCGGATGGGCCTTATGCGACTCGGGCGGAGTCCATAGTGCGACATCATGAAAAGTAAATACTAAAATAAAATCTCCACCCGGTCTCCATTTAAATCATGAGCATCAATAATAATTTTTCCATCAATAAGATTTCTGTGATTTTGAAACCTCCTACGCGACGAGTGACTCCATTCACTCGTGTCTACTCGTACCTAGCAAATTCTAGGCACTCGTCCTACAAACTCTAGGTATAGGTGCTAGGGCCAGGGCGACCAAGGAGTCTAATGCAAGTTAGTTCCAATCAACTCCTAATGCATATGCGTAATCAGCAAATATATTTCATTAGCTGGGTAAAGCATGGTCCTGCCTACATTCTTCGTTAGGGTCAGAAGGTGCCTCAGGTGCAAAGTCAGGTGCGGCCTGCGGGTTCTCCTCCGGCTGCTGTCCCTCTTGCTCTTGGTCATCTGGCTCCTCGATCAGGGGCAGCTCTTGCGTCACTCTTTCGTTCGCGGGATCTATATGAGTGACATGATGCAAAAATGAGAGCAGTGAATGCATATGCACCTACTTATTTTAGACATGCTTATTTTGTGAAGGAAAACATGCATCTGAATTCAAATAGTTAGGCAACTCAATTTGATTTTAAACTTTTATGACATGCATACATTTGGTGTCTAAAATTACCGCTAAAATTTCAGCCATACCAGAGTTACCTTCAATTTATTAAAATTCCAGCAAGTTATTATCTTGTTAATTTTCTAGATTTTTCATAAATTGTAGGAATGATATTTTGTCATGAAATTTATTCAGTGAGTATTACTAGACATAAACAGCATGTACAAAAATTGGCAAGTGAAATACTCTACATTTAATAGGACATCTATTTTCTATATAAAACTTTGGTGAAACAAACATGCAGGTCAAAATATCAGCAATGAAATCTACAAAAATACTTTCTGAAATCTAAACATTATGTATAAGCTACCACATTTTTTATGGAATTTCCCTAGTAGTTTAGAACCACTTTTTCCTATTTTCTTTTCTAGCTAGTAGCTTTTTGTCATTTTCATATCACCATTCAAAACTAACATGCACAGCTTCATGTTTCACCAAGGAGTTGTTTAAGCTAATCCAAGCTTAGAAAAAATACCAGAAAGCTACTTTGATACCATTTCATATAACCCTCATTTCTTAATTTGACTTAATGCACAAATAATACCTATAATTGTAAAACAGTGAGCAAATGAGTAATTCTAGGGCTACAAAAATTCACATACTGCCATATTACCCTAAACATGCTATTATCCAAGTTTCATAATTTTTGGTAGCCATTTAGTCCATTTTTGTCATTTATTGAGATTAAGCATGCTTGTACAAAACTAGGGGCAAAACCGTACATGCACAATCCCACATCATGCCCATTGTGTAGATCTACTCACAAGGAGTTCATAGCCACTAAGTTTGTCCATTTTGGATTTTTATTCGATTTATTATGATTTATCAAAGTTTCAGTCGAAATAAACCTAAATAAATGGAAAACACTTAGATCCAGGGACTAAATCGTGATTATTTCAAATCTACAGTGGCTAGTATGCAAGATTTGCAAGACTCATTGAACAGCGCTCGGACTAATCTGTAAATACCACAAAACCGAGGGGGTAGATCTAAAATCTACACTACCCATCTTCAACCTCGCGCCGCGCGCGGCGCGGCGAGTTCCGGCTCGTCGGAGCCACGACGCGGGGTGCGGGAGGTGCGCACAAGCGCGGCGCTCACCCTCGAGTAGGTGTCGGCGATGGCGGAGGCTCGAACGAGACGGCGATGGCGATGAACCGGGGGCGAACCGAAGGCACGTTAGCGTCGAGACGAGCTCGATCCGGTGAGAGAAGCGACGAACGGCGACGAGGTCTAGTGCGTCGGGTGCGCGGGAGCGAGGCGAGTGCGGTGAGGGTGGTCTAAGGGTGCGGGGTGGATGAGCGGCGGCGGTGCGGGCTCGAACTCGAGCTCGGCCGACAATGGCGGGCGGCGTCAGGTCGTGGCCCGATCTGGGGAACGGGAGCAGGAGAGGCAACGAGAGTAGGCGGGTTGGGTGCTCATGGGTGAGGTGGACTCGGTGGTGGTGATTGGAGGCGTGGGGGTGGTCGGAGATGGCCGGCGTGGCGAGCTCGACTCGGCGGCAATGGCGGGGGCTCGGGCACGCGCGTTTCGGATGAGAGAGCGAGTGAGTGAGTGAGGCGAGTGAGCGGGTGAATCGGGACGGCATCGCGGTCGGGTGAAGAGCCGAGGCGCGGCCGGGGGGGGGATCCGCGGCGTCGGCCGGTTGGCCGTACGCCGGCGGCTGCGTGGCGGGCGGCGTCCCGGACACGGTGTCGCGCCGGGCGCGGTGGGGCCCACCTGTCAGCGTCCGTGGAAATAGAGAAAAAGAGAAAAATAGAAAATGTGTTTTCTCCCTCTCTGAAATTCGCATTTTTTTACCTATTTAGAGTCTGATTTTGGAAAAGTGCCAATTGGAGCAAAATTTGAATCACTCTTCAGCTCATGTTTTGACATGTTTTCTGTGTTGGCAGTAAGAGGTCCAAAGCTCTAGGAAAACACCCTTATATGTCTAAGCCCCAATTATGAAAGTTATTCCCTTCTTGTTTGTCTATAATTTTGTTAATATGATTTTCACCCAGATCTCAAAGGAAACAAAGTTATGACCACAACCACAAAAGCACACATGCATAAAACAGAGCTTAACTAGTGGCAATTTCAACCAAGTTTGAGTATGAGCTCAAATGCATACCAAAATATGGTGCTTCATGATGAATGCTTCATGTATGAGAGATGAAAATGCACTTGAGATGCTGGAGCATCACACCTTCGAGGCTCAAAGATGAACACGAGAGGGATTTGGAGTGGTTCGGGATGGATCCCTACGTCCACTATGTGTGCTGAGTTTGTATTGCTTGATTTCGTGTTAAAGGTGAGAGGGCGAAGCTCTCATGTCTCTGTTCCTATGGTGCTCGTCTCCCTCTTATATACCCGAGGGAGGCCGGCCATAGGAGCTACGAGAGGAAGAGGAAGGAAAAAAAGAAGGGGTTCCTCACCCCGTGGAGTCTAACACGTGGTCCCTATGGTTGTCCTTCGTCACGGCGGTGTTGAAACCGACAAGTCTGCAAGCCTTGACCCTCGTTGGTCGAGGGTCGAACGATGCAGCCGAGCCCCCGACCGAGGCCGATCGAGGGGCGGCCTGGTCATCGCACCTTCCTCTGCATTGAATGCTGAGACAGGGTGCGCCAAATCGTCCGATCCTCCCATAAAACTTGATGATGGTGGGTGGCATGTTACAGTCCGCCATTTCGTCAAGCGGCTGACGCCAATGTGTCAGGCGCATGCGAGGGGGGACTGGTCTCCTTCAATGTGCCTGACTCAACATCACTGCTGGCCCTCATTAATGTGCATGGTGCAGACTGACCGTCGTCCCCCGTCGGTCGAGGGTTATCCAGGATCACCGCCCGCTTGACCGAGGTTGGTCTTGGGCGGCTCAGGAATCGCTCCCTCCTTTGCCTTCAATGCTGAAGAGATGGGACATGATGGGTCACCCTATCCCCCAAGAAAGTGTGATGATGGCGGGAGCCACGCGGTGCCCTGCCGTTCAGTCAAGCGCGGTTGTGAGTGCGCCATGCGCCGGTGCAGAGGGACAAGCCCTCTTGAATGCGCCTGACACGCACATCGCTGCTGCCTCCGGTGACTGCACCAAACACGGCCTTGATCCCCACACTGCCGCGAGGCCGCGAGGCTCGCAAGTGGCCTCTGAAAGTGCATCTAGGCCTTACTCTCTTTGTTTTGGTGACATATGACAAAACAATCATTTGGTCGAACATGTTCACTAAGTGTATGAAATGAATTAATATAATAAAATTTGTGTAATGAGCCTTCATGTATTATCAAGACTTACACAAGGTTGACAAGACATGGATATTAATCTCTCATGAGTTCATATGATATCTAAGTGGTGTAAATGGCTTGGAAGAGAAGATCAATATACATTCAAGTGCACAAGTAAAGAATGTGGCTCAAAGCAAGTGCTTCATTAGTATTTTGTTTTTTGCTTTGGGTTAGGAAAAGTCGTACTATTAAGAGGGATCAAGTTTTGGAATGTTGTTGCCTCATTTTCCCTAAAGCCATCCACCAAATACTTCATTTATACACATTTCTATAATCTGTCAACTCAGAGTATCTGAGTCAGTATCTGACCCAGCTTCTCTGTCCAGTGCTCTATATGCTTAGTCTATGAACTCAGAGTATCTGACCCAGCATCTTTGTCTGGTTCACCGCATGCTCTATTCAAGTCCAACTCAGATACTCCAGGTTAACCCAGATACTCCAAGTCTGCACTGATATAGTCTGTGACGGCTCTATTCGTGAGGGGGAGTATTTATACTCCTTCTTCCACCTCTAGCAGCCTCTCTTGCTCATTCCAAACCAAACCCTAGACCAAGAACTCAAAGAAAAATTATATTCCCCACTTCCTCCCCCTTGTGCTTGCTCTTGTGATTCTTGGGGTTAAGGAAGAGGGTGAAGATCTCAAGCTCGTGCTCCTCCTTTGTGCTCTCCTCTTTGCTTGGGCACTTTGTGGTTCTTGAGGCAAGTTCATTCCGTGACTTCGGTTTGTTACTCTTGGAGTGAAGAACTCCAAGACGACTAGCGGTCGTTCGGAAGCTCTCAAGGTTGTTGTGAGAAGCTTCGGGAAGTTTGTATCTCCCCGTGAAGATTGACTAAGTCCCCATTGCTTTGTGCGATTTGGGGATGAGGAAAGGGTTGAAGACCCGGCTCTTTGTGGGCTCCTCAACGGAGATGTATGGACTCCTAAGTAGAGTGCTTGAACTTCGGATGGCAAATACTTGTCTCCTTGTCTTTGATTTACTTTTCTCATATTTCATTGCTACAATTCAAGATTTCACCCGATCTACTTGTAAGCTTGATTCTAGTTGAAGGGACTACAAGGGAACTAACCAAGGCATCATTATCCATCTGTTGGTTCAAGTAGAATCATCAATTTTAGTTATTTATTTTGAGTTTCGTAGCTCTATCTATACAGGTCCAAATACTTTGGTCTATCTCAGAGTATCTGGGTCTATAGACTTATCCGCTGCCTAGTATGTTTAATTTTTTTAGATAATCACCTATTCACTCCCCCTTTAGGCGACACTTAAGATCCTCTCAGTCTCCTCAGCGACCGAGGGGTCGCTGGGGCAATGACGTTGAAGGGTGGACCAACGCCTAAGAGGGGGGTGAATTAGGATTTCTAAAAACTAAGGCTCTTAAAAACTACAACTACTAAGCAAAACCTATGCAAGATAAATCTAGCTATGTGCGCTAAGGTTTTGCTAACTGCTGCTAATTCTAGCGTGGCCAAGTGTTGCAACCTAATTCCATCTAGAAACTAACCTATCAAGCTAGTCTAGGAAAGTAAGCACACAATTGCAAAAATATAAATGCAAAAGCTAAAGAGATGGGTAGAGATATGCAAACTCCTGATGACGATGTCGGCGATGGCACACGATGGAGACACGGAGATTTTTTCCCGAGGTTCGGGGAGACTCGCGGTCTCTACCCCCTAGTCCTCGTTGGCGCTCCACAAAGGGCTTTGCTCTCGTGTATGTGATGCTCCAGCATCTCAAGTACCTAAATTAAGTAAATTGTACACTATCATGCATCATAAGCATCATGGCATAATCATGGTTAGAGGGATTTGGTCAAAATGTGGGATTTTTCAGTAAGCATGGACAATGCTAGGCTTGTAGTTTGAATTCTGTTGGGTTGTGGGGGAAGCTCATATTACCAAAGTTGTAGATAAGGATCTAATGAACAACTTTGTCAAATTGAGTTTGGGCAAAAAAAAATAAATTCAAATTAATGTTTTGAACCTTTTTCTGTCAGCCCAAATAACCAACCCAAACCAGCCTCAAAACCCAAGTTTGTACAAACCTACAGCCACTTTAATGAAATACTCCCATTGAACCAAATGTAGACCATAAAATTCTACACAACTTTCCCAAAAGGCACATGAGGTGTAAATGGCTAGAAAAGGGATTTTTAGAATTTCTAAGATGAGGCATCCTGCTGGTCAAACCTGAGGCAGCAACTCAAATTCAAATTTAGACCAAACTCGACCATAGAACTGGGGGTCAAAGTTTATAACAAAGTTGTAGCTTACAAAAGTTTGAACACTTCTTGTATTTTGAGTTTCATCTAAATCGGCCTCTAAGATGCTCAAAAACGCAAATAGAAAAGATGTGTCTCAGCAGTCAAAGGGGATTTTTTCCATTTTTTTTGGATTTTCTTTTTTCCCTCTCTCTATGACAGGTGGGTCCCACCTGTCGGGTTCCCGCCCGCGGCGTCCGAATTGGGCCGGCCCGCGCCAATTCGGCCCTCGCCCCGTAGACCCAGTCCACCGCGCCCATCTCTCCGTCTCGCGTCTTGGCCCCACCCGTCAGCGGCTCGCGGCTCATGGACGCGGTCCGCGCCGCGCGGCGCGTCGTCCTCCCGCGTACGACGGCGGCCACGCGGCCGACGGGCACCGCCGCGGCCGTCCGGCCACCGCCCACGCCCCTCCGCCCTGCCCGCGCTGCCCGACGCCCGGCCCCTAAAAGGGGAGGAGCCCCGCGCCCCCAAAACCCTAACGCCCCCGCTCCTCTGCCTCTCTCCGCCCCGCCCCGAGCCTTTTTCGCCGCGACCGCCATAGCCGGCGGCGAGCTCGAACCCGAGCTCGCGCCGCCGCCATCCGCCCTTCCCAGCCCCCGACACCACCCCCGCCACAACCGCCTCGTCGCGCCGCCTCGCCTCCGCCAACCCTCGTCGCCGCCCGAGCCCCCGGCGAGGAGATCAAGCCGCGGCTCGACGTCGCGTCGCGCCGGGAGCTTCAAGTCGCCGCCGCCGTTCGCCGCCGTTCGTCGCCGTTCCCCGCCGACCCGAGCCGCCTCCGCCGTCCACTTCACGCCCACGGTGAGCGCCGCCCCGCCCCGCGTCCCCTCGACCCCGCGTCGCGGCTCCGGCGAGCCCGAGCGCGCCGCGCGCGCGCGTCGCGCGACCGCGCCTGGCGCGGGGAGGGAGACGACCGGGGGCGCTTTTGCGAGCTAGGCCCCGGATTTTCCCCTATTTCCAAGCCGGTCCTCCCGCCTGTTTACCGAGTCTTGTAGATCTTACGTCTAGGCCCTCGGATCTATAGGATAATTATGCAATAGCCCCTGGATCTGAGTAATTTTCATTTAAAATGGATTTATTTCGGCTGAAACTTTGATAAATCATATAAAATCGAATAAAAATCCTAAAAAGGAAAATCTTGTTGTTCTGGAACCACGGTAAAATGATCTATGCAATGGATATGATATGGATCTGTGCATGTCAACTTTTGTTCACAATTTTTGCACATGCATGTTCTATGTTGTAAATAGGAAAAAGTATATCTAATGAACTCTAATGAACTTGAGGCCTTGACAGTGGCTATAACAGGGTAGTTAGGTCCTGAGTACTATGTTTAACACCCTAGCATTAATCAAGTTATATGTGTTTTGCTTTTTACCATTTAAATGTGACTTGGAAAATGTTGCTACATAAAAAGTGCATAAAATGAGTCATATATATTTTTCCTAAGTTCTATATAGCATAGTTAGCTCCCTGGTGAAATTTCTTGGTCGGGTCATGTACGGATAATTTATAATAAATCTGAGAAGAGTTAGGGCTAATAAATTTCTGAAATTTTTATAAATTCATTATTGGTCCATTTAAGCTGAAATTGTTATGGCAAGCTCCTGTACCTGAGAATAGTACACTGTAAAATTTTGAAGTCAATTGGTGTAGGGTAGCTATTTAAACTCAGTCACCCTTTTTAAATAAATAAAAGGGGTTATCTGGTAGTAACAAAATGGTTAGCAAGTATTTCGTTATGTCCTATTAATACATGGTCATGTTATGAACTGCTCTTCTTTCTGTTATGCCTAGGATCTAAGTGTATGCTTAGAAGTAAAGGGGTTTCCTTTTATAGTAGGGGTGAATGCATGATATGTTGGGTGAAAAGAAGTTAGCCCATTGTCACGCTTTTGTGACATTTGCATTGTCTCCGTGCATTCTGTACGCTCATTGCATACACTTGGCATGCATATAGACCCCGCGCCCGAGGAGCAGGAGATTCCGGTGATCGAGGAGCCAGAAGACCCGGAACCCGAGCTGCAGCAAGAAGAGTACCCGCAGGCCGCACCTGACTTCACCGCCGAGGAAGCTAACCCTAGCGAGGAAGGTAGGCAGGCCCTACATTCTCCTAGCAAATTATGATTTATGATTACGCATATGCATTAGGTATTGTTTGGAGCCTTATTGCATTAGAACCACTGGCCGTCCTGGCCCTAGCACCTATATTAGGTACGTAGGACGAGTTGCCTAGAAATGCTAGGATCGAGTAGACACGAGTGAATGGTCACTCGTCGCGTAGGGTGACTTTGAAAAAGAAATGGAACACTGGCAGTTCTGCCATGATAGTCTATGGTGTTGATGATTAAGTGGAGACCGGGCGGAGATTAAGCTTTACTTTTCGAGGTGTGTGTTGTTGCGGTGTAATGGCTCCGCCCGAATCGTTTAAGGCCCGTCCGCTGTTCGCCTGCTGGTTGTCATACCATTGCTAAAGTGCTTACCCGGTTAATGGGGCCGGTGAAACCTTACTTGTGCCATCCGGAGAACAGAAACACGTTCCTACCCACTGGTTGAGAGGAAGGTGGCCCGGGGGAGCTTGGTACTCATGGCGGGGAGTCCGAGATGTCGGCAGGCTCGTCATGGGGGCACAACCCGGGAGTCAGGTGGGAGTGAATCGAACTTGGGATGGGACAGGTGGAGGAGGGGGACTATATGTGGGAAAGCCGTCGTGTGAGTAAGCATATGGGCCCCTGGCATTTTTAGTTATTCCCGGGAATTAAAATCGATTCGAATCGCTGATGCTCACCAGGTGTGAGAATGCCAAATATCACTGACGGGCAACGTAGTAATAACCTTAATATTCTGCAATATGATTCATGGTTTTGGATATCAAGTGGTTGATTATTATTTGAGACTCAGATATTTCATAATGATGATAGCTATGTACTTGCAAATGATTATCTCTTTCTTTCACAAGGGTAGTGGCTGTTAAATCCCACTATCCGTAAATAAACTTTTGAGCTAAGAATCAAAGGCTAAGGATCCAATGATAGTAAGCAAGCTTTGCGTCAGCCGTAAGCCTTGCCATTAAGTCCTCTGAGTAATTAGTACTCAGGGTTTGCCCCCAACATTTGGTTTTCAGGTATGGAGTTCCTCTTTTGTGCCTGCGTGGGTGGAGGAGCTTGTTACCACCAGGAGTGAGCCGAGTCATGTTCTGGCAATGGGGTGACATCAGTGGGCATGATGTCACTCTCCTACTGCAAGTCTTTTGTTTATCATGAACAGTGATCTTTAATTTCCGCTGCGAGACACTATTTCGAACTCTATGTTATTATGGACCTATGTTGAACCTATTTTATTCAGAACCTGGTTTGTAACTTAAAGTCTTATTACTATCTATTCAAATGCCTGTGATGATGTAACTGTTGTGGCTCCATCGTGAGTCGGATGTGTGTGATGTCGGTTCATCTGGGATTTGGTGCAAATCGAGAGCCGAGGGCTTCTCGACGGACGACCGGGTTTAGTACGGTCTAAGTACACTGTAAGCTAATGGTGACAGGTGTACTTAGCCCGTATTAAATCGGCGGTTCCGCCACAGCTGGTATCAGAGCCGATCATACACAGGCAACAGTTATATCATCAAGATTTAGTTTACAAAACTATTTTTGAAAGCCCTTTTCAAGTAATTTGTAAAAGAGAGTATACGATATGCCCGTATTAAGGATGTTAGTGTTATCCAGGTGACATCACTGACATTCTGACCTAGATAGACCTCATATGCACATTCGGCGCTTTGAGAAACAACTTTTCGGCCATAGCTGTCCCCAGTACTGGAGGAATGCTATCGGGTTTTGCGGATTGTTGTGAACTCTGCATTCATGCTGGTAGGCTAGAAATTTTAAGGGGGGTGGTCACCTTTGGTGTGTTTGTGACCATTCTCCTGTTGTGACGCAGCAAGATTTAATTTGCTTGCGTGGGTGCCAGCCCGGTCTAGCAGAGGACCGTACAGATGCGTTGTCCAGGTGGCGCAAAATGGCGTGGATGCCACACTATGTGGTAATGTATGAGCATGCATTTTTCTGCAGGTACACTAACTCCGCGCGAAATTAAGAACGATTAGAAAACGACTAGTTGCAATAGAGAGTGCCGTGCATATTGTCACCGAATAACCGGTAGTTTATACTTGACTAGAATGTGTGATGTGAGACGGTACCAACGGATCATGCATCATGTTCATCGCCTGGGTTATATATGGGGTTTTTCGAATAAGTCTACAAAAGGAATCAAGAACTCAAGTCCATTATCGTCCTCTTTTCAATAGTGCATAAAATATTATATGAACTCACTCCAAAAAATTTTAATGCAAAGGCTTTTCTTTTGTGTCCCACAGATCGTTAGGACCAAGCAGACCGCGCGTAAGGCCGTGGGGGGTAGGGGGCGCCCGCTCCCGCCAGTGACCCACACTCCACCCCTGGTAGAGGACGGGCTACTCCACACTCGTTGCCGGGAGGACTGCTCCCTCTCCCGGATCCTGTGCAGGGCCCTGAGGCAGATGGGACGCCGCCCCTGTCCCTTCTACTCCGTGCAGACCATGCACGGGCAGGGAAGCTGCTGGGCCCGGGTGGTCCTTCCGCACCCGAACTCCTCGAACCGACACACCATCGTGGTCTATGGGGCGAACGAGGAGGAAGCCTATCTGAAGGCAGTTACGACAGCTATCACTTTTCTGAGCCCCGAGGAGGATGCGGGCCACTCAGACCTGCGTTATCTCCCCACGCAGGAGATGGACGACGAGTGGGTCCGCCGCCACGACATGCTCAAGGCCCGCAACGACACACGACCCTATGCAGCATGTATGGGGTTTGCCAGTGAGATGCACAGGATGTATGACCGCGCTGAGGGCAGGAGCCGTTTCTACTTTCACAGGCACGCGGAGGCGCGTGCTCGAGTGGAGGAGTTGGAGGGTCAGGTGGCTCAGCTACAGCAGCGCCTCGCGGTGTACGAGCCGCCTCCAGCGGAGCAGGACCCTCAGGACAGGGAGTCCTCTGAGCCGATGGAGATGGAGGAGGAGGGAGAGGGCTCCGTCCCTACAGGCCGCTCGGCGACTTAGAGAGGAGTGGTGATGATGAAGGAGGAGGAGGCGTTTTGTGAATCGTTTAGCACGTTGATAGCGATATTTTGTATTACACCGCTCCGTGCATTTATGTGTGCTGTACTAAAAACCTTGATGAGATGTGAGAGCTCATTTGTGTACGCCATTTGTGTAATGATGGACACCTTGTTATGTGCCCTTTTACGGTGGGTCGCTGAAACCACCATCCCACTATGTAATGATAAGACCTTAAGTAGTTTTCGAACTTTTAAATCTCACTCGAAATCTATCGTACGTTCTTAAATGGCTGGAGTAGGTTGATGTCATGTTGCATGATTTCATGTATTTACAGTGCTGTCCGTGATTCTATGATTTTATCAGCGCGTCACATTGCAAATAGGTATTGTGAGTTTAAAACCCGGTTGACCTTCCTCTTGCAGACGGTGAACACTCGCAATGTGCAGCACTCGGGTTCGGAGCCACATGCGAATGGCGCTCCACCCCCACCGGAGTTGGCCACCCTGGTCGTGCAGCAGGCCGAGCTGATCCGCCTGCTCGCCGAGGAACGCCAGGGCCGTGGCCAGCTGCAGCCGCGGGAACCCAGGAACCGAGGCATCTCCTACAGGGACTTCGAGGAGCTGCGACCCCCCGTCTTCACGAAGTGTCCTGAACCTCTGGACGCGGATGATTGGCTCCGCACAATTAGGTCCAAGTTCACACTCCTTCCGGAATTGACCGAGCAACAGAAGGCGCGGTTTGCCGGGCAGTTGCTGCAAGGACCAGCAGGCGCGTGGCATGCCACGTTCCTCGAAATGCAGCGGGCTGGGCATGAGCCCACCTGGGAGGAGTTTACCCAGGCTTTTCGGGCTCACTATATCCCGGACAGCTTGATGGAGCAGAAGAAGCGGGAATTTCGGGAGCTTAAGCAAGGCAATAAGACTGTGATGCAATATGTGCAGTCTTTCATTCACCTTTCACAGTATGCACCAGAAGACGTGGCAGATGACCCCCGCCGAGCAGCTAGGCTCTTGAACGGCCTTGACCCCACTCTCCAGACACACTTGGGGCGTCGCTACCAGAGCTTCACCGACTTGGTGGACACCGCGCTTGATATGGAGAATCGCCTGCGGGTCGCTAATGAAGATCAGAGGCGCAAGCGCCAAGCCAACACATCTACTGCTGGATCCTCCCAGAAGCAAAAGTCAGCCTATAGGCCCTCACAGCAGTACTATCAGCAGCCCCGTTTCACGGTCCGGCCCAATCAGCCGGGCTGGGTTCACCGGGTGCCACAGCAGCAGCAGCCACAGCAGCAGCAGAGGCTCACCGCCGGCACACAAGCTCCGGCCCCCGCGACACGTGTCCTCGCTCTCCCGGGACCTGGAAACCCTTGCTTTAACTGTGGCAAGGTGGGGCACTTCAGTCGGGATTGCAGGGCACCCCGCAAAATTCAAGGCCCGAATCCAGCAGGCGGCACCCAGCAGGGCAAGCAGAAGGGGCCGGCACAGAAGACGGGTCGGGTGCACTACATCCACCTGGAGCAGATTCCCGCCGGTGTGCCGGTGCTCGCTGGTACGTTCATGATCAACGGTCATCCGACCGTCGTGCTATTTGATTCGGGGGCTACGCATACCTTTATTAGCAAAGCATATGCACGGAAGCATGACATAAAAATGCACAAGTTGAGGGAAAACTACCACATCACTGCCCCAGGGTCTCCTATTGATACCAGTCTAGGGGTCAGGCACTTAAAGCTGGAAATAGGAGCCGAGACATTTATCATCAACCCCGTGGTGCTGCCACACCAGGGGATTGATGTTATCTTGGGAATGAATTGGATGACCGAAAACAACGCCGTCCTAGATATTGGCAATAGGACAATACAGTTAAGGTCTAGGGTCAGCGGCAAGGTTATACGGGTACACATGCCAGACATGAAACACATGGTGGCCACAGTAAATGCAACTGAACTCGATGAAATCAAAAAGATTCCGGTAGTATGTGACTTCCCGGACGTATTTCCGGAAGAACTGCCGGGTCTGCCTCCGGATAGGGACGTAGAGTTCCGCATTGACCTCATCCCTGGTACAGCCCCTGTCTCAAAAAGGCCATACAGAATGGCACCGGATGAACTAAAGGAGCTAAAAATACAACTCCAAGAGCAACTAGATAAGGGTTTCATTCGGCCAAGTTCGTCACCTTGGGGTTGTCCGGCCCTCTTCGTAGAGAAGAAAGATCAGGGAGGTAAAAGGCTCTGTGTGGACTACAGGCCGCTAAATGCAGTCACAGTCAAAAATAAATATTCAATTCCACACATTGACATCCTGTTCGATCAGTTAGCTGGAGCCAAAGTCTTCTCAAAAATTGACTTAAGATCGGGCTATTATCAGATAAAAATCAGAGAAGAAGACATACCAAAAACTGCTTTCTCAACCAGATATGGCTTGTATGAATATCTGGTCATGTCCTTTGGGTTAACCAACGCACCGGCCTTCTTCATGTACATGATGAACTCGGTGTTCATGAACGAGCTCGACAAGTTCGTCGTGGTATTCATTGATGATATATTAATCTACTCCAAAAATAAAAAAGAACACGAAGAACATTTGAGGATAGTACTCACTCAGCTAAGAAAACACAAGCTCTATGCCAAGTTCAGCAAGTGCGCTTTCTGGTTAAAGGAAGTGGGTTTTCTGGGGCATATTCTGTCAGAAAAGGGAGTAGCGGTTGACCCTAGCAAAGTAAAGGATGTTCTGAACTGGAAGCAGCCGGAAACTGTCACAGAAATTCGGAGTTTTCTTGGTCTAGCGGGCTACTACCGCCGCTTTATCAAGGACTTCTCCAAAATTGCTAAACCAATGACCTCCTTGACTAAGAAAAATGCAAAATTCGTGTGGGGTCCGAAGTGTGAGGATGGGTTCCGGAAATTAAAGAAACTTCTGACAACAGCACCAGTGCTAGCCCAACCGGATGTCACAAAGCCATTTGATGTATATTGTGATGCTTCCGGCCAGGGGCTGGGCTGTGTCCTAATGCAAGAAGGGAGAGTAATCGCTTACGCTTCCCGCCAACTAAGGAAACACGAAGCGAACTACCCAACCCATGATCTTGAGCTAGCCGCAGTTGTACACGCCCTGAAGATATGGAGGCACTATCTGCTGGGCAACACGTGTCATATCTACACTGACCACAAGAGCCTCAAATACATCTTCACACAGCCCGAGTTAAACATGAGGCAAAGACGGTGGTTAGAGTTGATAAAAGACTATGACCTGGAGATTCATTATCACCCCGGAAAGGCGAATGTGGTGGCTGACGCACTAAGCCGTCGGGCTCATTGCAATGTGATTGAAGCTCGGCCCACGGCAAGAGTGATTTGTTGGGAGATGGATGAAATAGAAATGCCAACCGAGCAGCTAGTCGAACTCTATAGCCTCATCATTGAACCGACAATAAAAGACCTAGTCATTGTAGCACAAAAACAAGACCCGGGTATGGCCCACATCCGTGAGGGTATTGATGAAGAGAAGAAGGCTTGCTTCACACTAGATGACCAAGGGGTCCTGTGGTTTAAAAATCGCCTAGTAGTGCCAAAAGATATGGAGTTGCGGAAGAAAATACTCGACGAAGCCCACACCTCCGTGCTTACCATGCATCCAGGCAGTAGTAAGATGTACCAAGACCTGAAACAAAAATTTTGGTGGACTCGCATGAAGCGGGAAATCGCCAAGTATGTGTCAGAATGCGACGTGTGTAAGAGGGTGAAAGCTGACCACTTAAAGCCGGGTGGTATGCTTCAACCCTTGAACATCCCGGCTTGGAAGTGGGAAGATATACACATGGATTTCGTGGTGGGTTTGCCTCGCACTCAGAAGGGTTATGATTCTATATGGGTGATCATTGATCGATTTACCAAGTCCGCACACTTCGTACCAGTGAAAACTAGCTACACCGCAGCCACGTATGCCGGGCTGTACATTTCCCGAATAGTATCCCTACACGGTATTCCCGTGACCATCACTTCAGATCGAGGCTCGGTTTTTGTGTCCCGCTTCTGGGAACATCTGCAAACAGCCCTCGGGACAAAACTGATTCGCAGTTCGGCATATCACCCTCAAACCAGTGGACAAGTCGAAAGAGTAAATCAGATCGTGGAAGACATGCTGAGGGCATGTGCCTTAACTTATTCCACCAAATGGGATGAGTGTTTGCCCCTGGCAGAGTTTGCATACAATAACAGCTACCAGAAGAGCTTGAATATGGCACCTTTCGAGGCCCTATATGGCAGAAGATGTAGAACACCCCTCAACTGGTCCGAACCTGGAGAGCGAGTCACCTTCGGGCCCGATTTGGTAACACAAGCCGAAGAGCAAGTGAGGTTTATACAGGAGAACCTAAAAAGGGCACAGTCAAGGCAAAAAAGTTACTCAGATAGAAGGAGGAGACCGCTAGTGTTTAAAGAGGGTGATCACATGTATCTTCGGGTATCGCCGATGAAAGGTGTGCACCGGTGTTGACGCGGCTTATGAACGAAAATTATACATCATTTTATATTGTTTTTACCTATTATTATGCGTCAACTTTGCCTTTTACTAACAAATAACATAGATTATTGTGGATTTTGCAATATTGTCTTGGAAATTGTCTACTTGTAATTTTTGCAGGTTTTGGGCCAATTTTAAGCAAAATTCATCAAAGTCTACCTCGAGTAAAAAGACCTCTGAATATTATTCAATAATGGAAGAAGAAGCCCAATTAAAGACCCATCAAATGAAGCCCAATTCTAGAAGACTCGACAAGATCTCGGGATACAGAAGAATCTGGAAGGTTTAGAGTCTGAAAAGGACTCCACGAAGATTTATATGAAGGTTATCTCGAAGCCCGCAAAAGATGGAAAGAAACGGTTGCAAGAAGAGTCCGGGTCGGCCGACCCTGGGCCCTTTGGTCGGCCGACCCCACCCCCTCCCGAAGGCGGTTGAAGTTTCCTTTTCGGCTACGGCATCCTCAGGGTATTTAAAGCGAAGCTGAGCCCCTGGTCGAGGCATCCAATTCATTATCAAGGCGACAAGACGACGACTTGAGGGACACAACTAGAGGAGAGCAGAGGGTCGAGTTTCTAGTCTAGGTTTAGATCTTCTTCTAATCTCTAGAGGTGATTAGAGGCCTTGCACGGCTCTCTAATTGTCTAGATCCGGAGGTCTAATTGTATCATCAAGGGAAGGTATGATCATGGTTGTAATTATGATACAGTTAATTAATGAAGTATTGTTCTTGTCTAATTATCATATTCTTGTTCTAATTATGGTTGTTCTAGCTGTAATTAAGTTTATGACTAGATGCATCTTGATTAGACCATGTCATTAAGGGTGATGTTTATCTAGCGTTCTTGATCTTTGATCTAGTTTACTAGTAATATAGTTTTGGGTCTAGTTCTTGTGATCATGGTGATTAGAAGTGCTAGTTGCTCTAATTATGTTATTAGACCAAATAAAAGTAATTGGAAGTGCATTCTCTAATTACGTGCCTGTTGAAAGTTCTTCGTCGATTACCTGGTTACCAGTGACAGTGGAGCCCGGGGAAAGGTTGAGCCGATCTAGGGGATTAGATTGATTGATCATGATTTAATTATGCTATGATAGATGTGCTTGAACATGCTTATTTGCCTTGATCTACTAGTTATCTCGCTGCTCTAATCTCGTTGTGAAACTTTATCTATCGTATGCTTTGGATCCGATTAGAGCTTGATTAGAACCTAGTTAATACCCTTTGATTAGAGTTCTAATTATGTTTCTAATTGTTTATCTTATATATATATAGTTTAGTTTATCTCTTTTACTAGATTAGGCTAAGGATTGGTTTAGTTTAAGGATTGGTTTAGAAGTAGATTAGATATCCTTTTTACCCTAGTTTTCGCATAAACTCTTGTTAATTAGATCACGATTAGTTCGTTCCCTGGATTGACATAAACCTACGATACTCATCATAGGGAAAAGCTACACACGATACTGTCGCTTGCAGTATAAGGTTTGCCATGCTTAAGTGCTGTCAACAAGCTTTTCTGGCGCCGTTGCCGGGGAACTAATTATTAGGGTTCTAGTTAATTAGAGTTTATGTTTGTTGTATGTATTTAGCATTTAAATTCAGTTTTATTTCTTTTATGCATTTAGATTTATTTTCTTTATTTTCTTTTAGGCGCAATAATTTTATTTTATTTTTATTTATTTTATTTTTATTTTATTTATTACTGTTCTTGCGCCATTTTTATTTTATTTTTATTTTATTTTTCTTTTTATTTATTTATTTTCTGAATTTAAATTTTGTTTTTAAATTTTTGGATTCAGGACTAGTGTAGTGTAAATTTTGTAGAATTATTTTTGCTTTGTATATATTTTCTGCCACTAACCTGAGCAGGAATGGATGGACCACGATCCAATAAACCATCTAATTATGTGGATAATCCAGAAAAACTGCTGAGAAAGAGCCGAAACTCTGCCAAATTTTCTCGGAAACAAGAGGAAACTCTGCCGAAGATGGAAGACCAAGAGAAGAAGCTTATGGAGCTGTGTGTGCCAACATCAGCAGACTTGAAGATCAGAGATTTGGCACCACCACCCAGAGCATTTGAGATCAGGAGCTCAGTGATCAACATGGTGCAGAATCAACCATTCAGTGGAAAGGAGGACCCAAATCACCACTTGAAGACGTTCTTGCAGATTTGCAACACATTCAACGTTGAAGGAGTCACCGACGACCAGATCAGAGCAAGACTTTTCCCATTCTCTCTGATTGGGAAAGCACACCAGTGGTTGGCGACACTACCAGAGGAGACAGTGAGCAACTGGCAGAGTCTACTACAAGCATTCATCGCCAAGTATTTCTCACCAGGGAAGACTCAAGCTTTGCGCAACAGGATCTCAACATTTGTGCAGTACCCCACTGAGACATTCAGTGAAGCTTATGAGAGATTCAACGATTATGTGTCAGCATGCCCTCATCACAATTTTCAGAATTGGGACATAATTCAGAAATTCTATGGAGGACTCAACGCAGTGTGCAGAGGTCAAGTTGATGCATCATCCGGAGGATCAATTCTCAGTCTCACACCCACTGAGACCGAAGCCTTATTCAAGAAGATTGCAGAGAATGGAGCATGGGGAGCAGATAGAGTGACGCCTACCTCACTGGAGCAGCATACTTCCACTGGAACAGCGAAGAGTGTGCTGGAGGTAGACAAGATGGAGATCCTTGGTGGAAAAATCGACTCACTAATGAGGAGGTTCGAGAAGATGGAAAGTGGCAGAGCAGAGGAAGTGAAGTCTACAGATTACATGATGACTTGTGAAGAGTGTGGAGAGTATGGTCACTCAAGTGAGAGGTGTCCGGAGGAAGCTAAGGCTTTGGACTATGCCAGGAAGGAAGGTTGGATTCCCCCGTCCAATTATAGACAAAATAGACAACAACAGTTCACTGCCGGATCAGCTATTCAGAATGTCATTCCTCTGCGGATTCAGCTCAAGGACTTTATGGAAGAGCAAGCTAAAATCAACAAGGACACACACTCAAAATTCAAGGCTGTAGACAAAGTGTTAGAAAGCATTGATGGCAAGATCACTACTGTGGGAAGTTCAAATCAACAGCTCATGGGGATGATGAAGATTTTAGAAAATCAACTATCTCAGCTAGCAGAGCATCTCCCAAACAAAAATGAAGGAAAGTTGCCAGGACAGCCACAGTCTAAAGAGTCACTCAAAGCAGTTACTACCAGATCCGGGAGAGAGACTAGAGACCCAGAGTTGACTACAAAAATTGCCAGTTCAGTGGAAGCAGAGAAAGAGAGTGAAGACGAACCAGAAGTGATAGTAGACGACACAAGAGTGTTACCAGAAAAGTGTAGAGTTCGAGCTAGCAAGACGGATGAGCATTTCAACAAGTTCATTGAAGTGATCAAGCAGCTATATATCCACATGCCACTATTGGATGCACTTCAAGTACCCACTTATGCCAAGTACTTCAAGGATATACTAGCTAACAAGAGGGAAATGCCATCTGAGTGTGTCAAGCTGACGACTGAGTGTAGTGCAGCCATAATGGATGTCCCTTTACAGAAGATGGCAGATCCGGGATGCCCCACCATCCCATGTTCTATTGGTGTACTCAACATTGATAAGGCTTTGTGCGATCTTGGAGCAAGTGTTAGTGTGATGCCGAAGTCAGTGTTCGATAGACTCAAGCTGCCTAAACCAGAGCCTACATCCATGTGTCTGGAGCTAGCAGATCGTTCAGTGAGATATCCAGAAGGAGTAGCTGAGGATGTGCCAGTGAAGATTGGAGATAATATTGTACCAGTTGACTTCGTTATTCTGGAAATGGGAGCAAGCTCGAGATCACCACTGATACTTGGAAGACCTTTCCTAAGGACTGCTCAAGCCACTATTAATGTGGGGAAGGGAGAAATCAAGTTCAACATCAATGGTGAATCAAGTTCATTCAAATTTCGTCCGAAGTTTGAAGTTTGCCAATCAATTGAAGAGGACGGAGCTTGAAGAAGAAGACTCGTCTGCAGTGCCTACACAAGACATTGGACAGTAAAGATTTGAAGTTGGGCTGAAGGACTCATCTCAAGCGCTATTGGGAGGCAACCCAGGTATTTAGAGTTTTTAGTTTAATTTGAGTTAGTTTAAATTGAGTCAAAACTTTATTGTTAAACATTAGTTAAATTAATAAAGTTTGAGTTAGTTTAATTTAAAGTTTTTAGATTTAAATAGGATAAGATAGCTACTCTCACTTACGTAGCTATCTAAATTTTGAAAACCACGAAGACTTTGCCGGTTTAAATTTGGTTCGATTTTATTCGGTTTTTAAATAAAAATTAGAGTAGATATGTTTTTCTAGATTTTATCTATATTGTTTGAATTTCAAAAATCATCTCTCTAATTTTATTCAAAAACTAGGCGTTTAACCTAAGCCACGCTAAAGAATTGAAGTTAGTTTATTCAATTCAATTAATGAATTGAGTGACTATCTTTATTCTGAAATTAAATCGGTTGATTAATCGAACATTTATTTTTAATAAAAACTTTAAACATAGGTTTAATTTTCAATATGCTAAATAGGGATAATCTTTAATATGAAAATTAATTCTATCTTTTTGTGTGCTGAAATTATTAAACCTACATTAGTAGGGATATTTATATTGCTTATACGCATTAAGGACTAGAATTAGTGAAGATTAACATCAACCAAATAAAAATTAATTAATTAGGCGACATTGGATCCTCTTTTAATCTTGTAGCAACCAGCCAAGACATAGGAATAGGATAGGATTAAAACTTTTTAGGATAGCCATGATGAAGAAACATCCAAGGGGACAAACTTATGGTTGATTGAAGTTTCTGTCCAAAGCTGCATGCACGACGTTCAACTTGCAGTAGAAGCTATCCAAAAGTATCAGGAATCCAATGGGCATCTTGCATGAGAAGGAGGAGACCCAGCAGAGCCAGCACAAGGCCAGCTCGGCCGAGCCACCCCCCCTGGTCGGCCGACCCCAGTAGGTCCTTCACCAGATGCACCTCCCCTTTCAGCAGAAGCCTTGCCTATAAATTCCAGACCTTTGTTGATGATCTTCACCACCCAGAAACCATTCCAGAGCCAGTATTTCGAGAGAGAAGAGCAAGAGTAGTAGTTCTTGAGAGTTCTTGAGAGGAAGAGTTTAGAAGATGAAGAAGGCGGCAAGCTTCATCAAGAAGACTTTCAAGGGTTCTTCATCAAGGAGCAGCTCTCAACCCCAAGACGACGATTCATCAAGACTTTCATCAAGGAGACACTCTGTCTCTGAGATGGGGAGTTCCGGTTCTGAGCAGAGTCTCCGTCGGGATCAAGGATTGAGAGGATGTTCTTCTCGCTTCTCTGTTGAAGTAGAAGATGTCATGGAGCCGGTGAGGAGGCCACGCACTCGTTCTCAAAGTCAAGTCCCTCAACCGATGAACATTGATGATGATGATGATGATGAAGAGTGGAAGTATTCTTCAGAAGGATTTTCTCTCCGTTCAGCTATAGAAGAGCAAAGGTACAACAGTTGCAAAGAAAGGATTAGGTCCAATCTTGATTTAGATCATGATTTCATGAAAGTTCTAAACTTTGATTCAAGTATAGAGAAATCATTCCTTAATCTTGGCTGGGGTCCTTTCATTCATATTAGTGCTAGTTATCAGAGTGACTTAGCACTAGAGATTATGACTACTATGGATATAGTTCAGTCTTCTGATGGAATCAGCACTTTAAGGTTTAGACTTAAGGAAAACTGGACTGATATTTCTTTTGGAACTGTTGGAGCTTTATTTGGATTCCACACTAATGCACCAGAAAGTATAGAAGTTGATAATACTACACTAGAGAATTTTTGGTTGCGTATTGCTAGTGGACATTCAAAGGAGAGAATGAAAATTATCAACCCCATCCTTCGCATCATTCATAGATTCATGACAGTAAGAGTTTTGGAAAGGATGGATGACACTAAGGTGCAGATTGCTGAATTGAAATGGCTATATATTGCACTATGTCAACCTACTTGGACTAATCCCATTAATGCAATGATTAATCATTGGATAGTCCAGAGAAATAGAGCAACCGGATTATTGGGATATGGACATTATCTTACGGTGATTGCCTTCTCACTGATACCCAATTTGGTTTCTAGCCCCGCATACACTGTGCTACCAGCTAGTATAGATGAAAACTCCCTTAAGAAAGGGAAATACATTTTTGGGAATTCATCTACTGGATTTTATGTGGCTAAAACCAAGTTTAGAATCCCAGATAGAAGGTTGTCTCTGTTTATTCAGAATAAAACTGATTGGTTGGAGAAGTTTATGTTTGAGGAAGAACCAAGTCAGCAAACATCATCAGAATGGGACGCTTGGACTACTCCTAATCAACAGTTTCCTAGCAGTCAGTTTGGAACAGGTTCATCACAAGGGCCAGTCTATCCAGTCAGACCCATTAGCTCTTATGATCCAACCTCTACTCCTGTATTTCAGCCATCAGGGAATATTCCTCCACCTGCAGTTTTTATTCCTAGAAATGCAAGATCCTACGATCCAGATTTCATTGCAGCTCAGCAGATGCCACACAGATCTTATTATGGCATTGAGACAATGACGGCAAGAAATTATGGTATTCTTGATCATGTTCGGGAAAATTTACAACAGTACGAGCAAAACACTCAGAATATTGAGGAGCAATTATTCAACCTGAGGCTGTGGGACCAGAACAATCAAGGCAATCAAGAGTGAAGCTCTTAGTGGTTTGATTTTCTTTTTCTTTATTTTTATTTTAATTTCGAATTAATTTTAATTTCTCTTATTTTATATATTTTGTATAATTATGAGTGTTTAATTCGAGTTAATTTGAGTTTTATTTGAGTCATGTGAGTTAACCATGTATCACCTCCTTTGTTTAATTGAATAAAACTTGTGTTAATTTGTGTTCTAAAGTCTTTTGATTAGACTAAGTTTATGCTCTCAATTTAATGCATTTAAATTTGAATTTTGATTTGCATATATGAGATAGATTTGATATTTCATAAAGACCCATATGATATTAATATTTTGATTTCAGATTTATCATATTGAGTCTCCTTTTTTTTAAAAAAAATGATGATTTTATTTTATAAACTTTTATGATCAAAGTTTTTCTTGTGATTATTTTATATAAGCCCTTCCTATTTAGAGCCTTATATTATATAATACACTATAGTTTGATCAAATTTAATTCTTGATTGAATTGAATTAGGATTTGAATCTAGGGTTTGAGATTTCAAAGCTGGTCATTCATATTTGATTATCTTATCATTTGCTAGCCTTTTTATCCATGCATTGTATATCTCTACATTGGAGAAAATACAAATTTCGCTGGATATCCCTCCTGAAACCAAAATATCGTCAAAAATATATCTATCCTTACCACAACCTATTTGTTTTCTGGAATATATCTTAAGTTTATTTTCAGCTGGACCCCTGTTCCAAAAAGTTAAAATACTCGAGGATGAGTATTATTCAAGAGTGGGGGAGGAAAGCTTATTTTAAAATTAAAATTTTTATAAAGTTTTTGAGGAGGCAAAGAGAAAAAAAAAAAAAAAAAGAAGACCAAGTGGTCGAAAATTGAAAAAAAAAAAGAAGAGAGAGAAAAGAAAAAAAGGCCAAGTGGCCGCAGTAGAATTAGGAATAAAAATATATATTATATTTATGCCCCTCAAAAATCTTTTATATGAGAGTTGGTGTTTATTCAATATATATACTCCAGAAAATTTTCCAACCATATGCAATCCGATATCAGGGACTTCATTTGTGCCTTGAAATCATTGATTTATTTGCATATGTCCACCATTCTATATAATTTTTTCTTTATCTTTTTCATCAATTTATTTTCCATGACCTTTTTGAGAAATCTCAGTAAATCCAGCAGATCCTTTTTCTAGTTTGATAATATATTGAGATTAAATTTTGATTAGGATCCTTACCGAAAACTCCAGATATAAGCCTACACATATATAATATGATTATGAGATAGTTTTTAGCCACATATTGAGTGACTAGAAAGATGAGTGGAGTTTTGGGCTTTATATAATCTTGATCCTTGAAAACTTTGTCGAAATAATAATTTTTGAAAAGAAGGAGATTCATTTGTGATAAAGTTTGATCTCATTTATCATACATTGTGGGATATGCTTACATGAATATCTATCTATTTTTATATTTGTAGATCCAAACACTGAAAAATATTGAGAGTATGAATTTAGTTTGATTATTTGATTTTAGTTCATAAGTTAACCATATTTTAAGTTTTTACTTACTCGAGGACGAGCAAGGTTTAAGAGTGGGGGTATTGTTGACGCGGCTTATGAACGAAAATTATACATCATTTTATATTGTTTTTACCTATTATTATGCGTCAACTTTGCCTTTTACTAACAAATAACATAGATTATTGTGGATTTTGCAATATTGTCTTGGAAATTGTCTACTTGTAATTTTTGCAGGTTTTGGGCCAATTTTAAGCAAAATTCATCAAAGTCTACCTCGAGTAAAAAGACCTCTGAATATTATTCAATAATGGAAGAAGAAGCCCAATTAAAGACCCATCAAATGAAGCCCAATTCTAGAAGACTCGACAAGATCTCGGGATACAGAAGAATCTGGAAGGTTTAGAGTCTGAAAAGGACTCCACGAAGATTTATATGAAGGTTATCTCGAAGCCCGCAAAAGATGGAAAGAAACGGTTGCAAGAAGAGTCCGGGTCGGCCGACCCTGGGCCCTTTGGTCGGCCGACCCCACCCCCTCCCGAAGGCGGTTGAAGTTTCCTTTTCGGCTACGGCATCCTCAGGGTATTTAAAGCGAAGCTGAGCCCCTGGTCGAGGCATCCAATTCATTATCAAGGCGACAAGACGACGACTTGAGGGACACAACTAGAGGAGAGCAGAGGGTCGAGTTTCTAGTCTAGGTTTAGATCTTCTTCTAATCTCTAGAGGTGATTAGAGGCCTTGCACGGCTCTCTAATTGTCTAGATCCGGAGGTCTAATTGTATCATCAAGGGAAGGTATGATCATGGTTGTAATTATGATACAGTTAATTAATGAAGTATTGTTCTTGTCTAATTATCATATTCTTGTTCTAATTATGGTTGTTCTAGCTGTAATTAAGTTTATGACTAGATGCATCTTGATTAGACCATGTCATTAAGGGTGATGTTTATCTAGCGTTCTTGATCTTTGATCTAGTTTACTAGTAATATAGTTTTGGGTCTAGTTCTTGTGATCATGGTGATTAGAAGTGCTAGTTGCTCTAATTATGTTATTAGACCAAATAAAAGTAATTGGAAGTGCATTCTCTAATTACGTGCCTGTTGAAAGTTCTTCGTCGATTACCTGGTTACCAGTGACAGTGGAGCCCGGGGAAAGGTTGAGCCGATCTAGGGGATTAGATTGATTGATCATGATTTAATTATGCTATGATAGATGTGCTTGAACATGCTTATTTGCCTTGATCTACTAGTTATCTCGCTGCTCTAATCTCGTTGTGAAACTTTATCTATCGTATGCTTTGGATCCGATTAGAGCTTGATTAGAACCTAGTTAATACCCTTTGATTAGAGTTCTAATTATGTTTCTAATTGTTTATCTTATATATATATAGTTTAGTTTATCTCTTTTACTAGATTAGGCTAAGGATTGGTTTAGTTTAAGGATTGGTTTAGAAGTAGATTAGATATCCTTTTTACCCTAGTTTTCGCATAAACTCTTGTTAATTAGATCACGATTAGTTCGTTCCCTGGATTGACATAAACCTACGATACTCATCATAGGGAAAAGCTACACACGATACTGTCGCTTGCAGTATAAGGTTTGCCATGCTTAAGTGCTGTCAACAACCGGTTTGGGGTAAAAGGGAAGCTAGCACCGCGGTACGTTGGGCCATTCAAGATTTCCGAGAAATGTGGACCCGTGGCTTACCGGTTAGAGCTACCACCACGCCTCGCGGCAGTCCATGATATCTTTCACGTGTCACAACTTAAGAAGTGCCTGCGAGTGCCAGAGGAAGAGCTCGACACATCCCAAGTTCAGATTGAACCGGACCTCACTTATGAGGCCAGACCGGTGAAAGTCCTGGACCAAAAGCAACGATCGACTCGACGTAGCACGGTCACCATGTATAAGGTGCAATGGAGTGAGCACACCTAGAAGAGGCCACGTGGGAGACGGAGGAGTACCTGCGAACCAAGTATCCGGGTTTCCTTCCGTCCACCTCGAACGAGTATGTTTCGACTTGCTTAAAACCTTTAAATACCAGTCTTTTTTTTAAAAAAAAAAGTGCACTGCACCTTCTCATCTCTATAAACTCTCCACCCACAACACATCAAAATCTCGGGACGAGATTTCCTTAAGGGGGGTGGGTTGTGATGCTCCAGCATCTCAAGTACCTAAATTAAGTAAATTGTACACTATCATGCATCATAAGCATCCTGGCATAATCATGGTTAGAGGGATTTGGTCAAAATGTGGGATTTTTCAGTAAGCATGGACAATGCTAGGCTTGTAGTTTGAATTCTGTTGGGTTGTGGGGGAAGCTCATATTACCAAAGTTGTAGATAAGGATCTAATGAACAACTTTGTCAAATTGAGTTTGGGCAAAAAAAAATAAATTCAAATTAATGTTTTGAACCTTTTTCTGTCAGCCCAAATAACCAACCCAAACCAGCCTCAAAACCCAAGTTTGTACAAACCTACAGCCACTTTCATGAAATACTCCCTTTGAACCAAATGTAGACCATAAAATTCTACACAACTTTCCCAAAAGGCACATGAGGTGTAAATGGCTAGAAAAGGGATTTTTAGAATTTCTAAGATGAGGCATCCTGCTGGTCAAACCTGAGGCAGCAACTCAAATTCAAATTTAGACCAAACTCGACCATAGAACTGGGGGTCAAAGTTTATAACAAAGTTGTAGCTTACAAAAGTTTGAACACTTCTTGTATTTTGAGTTTCATCTAAATCGGCCTCTAAGATGCTCAAAAACGCAAATAGAAAAGATGTGTCTCAGCAGTCAAAGGGGATTTTTTCCATTTTTTTTGGATTTTCTTTTTTCCCTCTCTCTATGACAGGTGGGTCCCACCTGTCGGGTTCCCGCCCGCGGCGTCCGAATTGGGCCGGCCCGCGCCAATTCGGCCCTCGCCCCGTAGACCCAGTCCACCGCGCCCATCTCTCCGTCTCGCGTCTTGGCCCCACCCGTCAGCGGCTCGCGGCTCATGGACGCGGTCCGCGCCGCGCGGCGCGTCGTCCTCCCGCGTACGACGGCGGCCACGCGGCCGACGGGCACCGCCGCGGCCGTCCGGCCACCGCCCACGCCCCTCCGCCCTGCCCGCGCTGCCCGACGCCCGGCCCCTAAAAGGGGAGGAGCCCCGCGCCCCCAAAACCCTAACGCCCCCGCTCCTCTGCCTCTCTCCGCCCCGCCCCGAGCCTTTTTCGCCGCGACCGCCATAGCCGGCGGCGAGCTCGAACCCGAGCTCGCGCCGCCGCCATCCGGCCTTCCCAGCCCCCGACACCACCCCCGCCACAACCGCCTCGTCGCGCCGCCTCGCCTCCGCCAACCCTCGTCGCCGCCCGAGCCCCCGGCGAGGAGATCAAGCCGCGGCTCGACGTCGCGTCGCGCCGGGAGCTTCAAGTCGCCGCCGCCGTTCGCCGCCGTTCGTCGCCGTTCCCCGCCGACCCGAGCCGCCTCCGCCGTCCACTTCACGCCCACGGTGAGCGCCGCCCCGCCCCGCGTCCCCTCGACCCCGCGTCGCGGCTCCGGCGAGCCCGAGCGCGCCGCGCGCGCGTCGCGCGACCGCGCCTGGCGCGGGGAGGGAGACGACCGGGGGCGCTTTTGCGAGCTAGGCCCCGGATTTTCCCCTATTTCCAAGCCGGTCCTCCCGCCTGTTTACCGAGTCTTGTAGATCTTACGTCTAGGCCCTCGGATCTATAGGATAATTATGCAATAGCCCCTGGATCTGAGTAATTTTCATTTAAAATGGATTTATTTCGGCTGAAACTTTGATAAATCATATAAAATCGAATAAAAATCCTAAAAAGGAAAATCTTGTTGTTCTGGAACCACAGTAAAATGATCTATGCAATGGATATGATATGGATCTGTGCATGTCAACTTTTGTTCACAATTTTTGCACATGCATGTTCTATGTTGTAAATAGGAAAAAGTATATCTAATGAACTCTAATGAACTTGAGGCCTTGACAGTGGCTATAACAGGGTAGTTAGGTCCTGAGTACTATGTTTAGCACCCTAGCATTAATCAAGTTATATGTGTTTTGCTTTTTACCATTTAAATGTGACTTGGAAAATGTTGCTACATAAAAAGTGCATAAAATGAGTCATATATATTTTTCCTAAGTTCTATATAGCATAGTTAGCTCCCTGGTGAAATTTCTTGGTCGGGTCATGTACGGATAATTTATAATAAATCTGAGAAGAGTTAGGGCTAATAAATTTCTGAAATTTTTATAAATTCATTATTGGTCCATTTAAGCTGAAATTGTTATGGCAAGCTCCTGTACCTGAGAACAGTACACTGTAAAATTTTGAAGTCAATTGGTGTAGGGTAGCTATTTAAACTCAGTCACCCTTTTTAAATAAATAAAAGGGGTTATCTGGTAGTAACAAAATGGTTAGCAAGTATTTCGTTATGTCCTATTAATACATGGTCATGTTATGAACTGCTCTTCTTTCTGTTATGCCTAGGATCTAAGTGTATGCTTAGAAGTAAAGGGGTTTCCTTTTATAGTAGGGGTGAATGCATGATATGTTGGGTGAAAAGAAGTTAGCCCATTGTCACGCTTTTGTGACATTTGCATTGTCTCCGTGCATTCTGTACGCTCATTGCATACACTTGGCATGCATATAGACCCCGCGCCCGAGGAGCAGGAGATTCCGGTGATCGAGGAGCCAGAAGACCCGGAACCCGAGCTGCAGCAAGAAGAGTACCCGCAGGCCGCACCTGACTTCACCGCCGAGGAAGCTAACCCTAGCGAGGAAGGTAGGCAGGCCCTACATTCTCCTAGCAAATTATGATTTATGATTACGCATATGCATTAGGTATTGTTTGGAGCCTTATTGCATTAGAACCACTGGCCGTCCTGGCCCTAGCACCTATATTAGGTACGTAGGACGAGTTGCCTAGAAATGCTAGGATCGAGTAGACACGAGTGAATGGTCACTCGTCGCGTAGGGTGACTTTGAAAAAGAAATGGAACACTGGCAGTTCTGCCATGATAGTCTATGGTGTTGATGATTAAGTGGAGACCGGGCGGAGATTAAGCTTTACTTTTCGAGGTGTGTGTTGTTGCGGTGTAATGGCTCCGCCCGAATCGTTTAAGGCCCGTCCGCTGTTCGCCTGCTGGTTGGCATACCATTGCTAAAGTGCTTACCCGGTTAATGGGGCCGGTGAAACCTTACTTGTGCCATCCGGAGAACAGAAACACGTTCCTACCCACTGGTTGAGAGGAAGGTGGCCCGGGGGAGCTTGGTACTCATGGCGGGGAGTCCGAGATGTCGGCAGGCTCGTCATGGGGGCACAACCCGGGAGTCAGGTGGGAGTGAATCGAACTTGGGATGGGACAGGTGGAGGAGGGGGACTATATGTGGGAAAGCCGTCGTGTGAGTAAGCATATGGGCCCCTGGCATTTTTAGTTATTCCCGGGAATTAAAATCGATTCGAATCGCTGATGCTCACCAGGTGTGAGAATGCCAAATATCACTGACGGGCAACGTAGTAATAACCTTAATATTCTGCAATATGATTCATGGTTTTGGATATCAAGTGGTTGATTATTATTTGAGACTCAGATATTTCATAATGATGATAGCTATGTACTTGCAAATGATTATCTCTTTCTTTCACAAGGGTAGTGGCTGTTAAATCCCAATATCCGTAAATAAACTTTTGAGCTAAGAATCAAAGGCTAAGGATCCAATGATAGTAAGCAAGCTTTGCGTCAGCCGTAAGCCTTGCCATTAAGTCCTCTGAGTAATTAGTACTCAGGGTTTGCCCCCAACATTTGGTTTTCAGGTATGGAGTTCCTCTTTTGTGCCTGCGTGGGTGGAGGAGCTTGTTACCACCAGGAGTGAGCCGAGTCATATTCTGGCAATGGGGTGACATCAGTGGGCATGATGTCACTCTCCTACTGCAAGTCTTTTGTTTATCATGAACAGTGATCTTTAATTTCCGCTGCGAGACACTATTTCGAACTCTATGTTATTATGGACCTATGTTGAACCTATTTTATTCAGAACCTGGTTTGTAACTTAAAGTCTTATTACTATCTATTCAAATGCCTGTGATGATGTAACTGTTGTGGCTCCATCGTGAGTCGGATGTGTGTGATGTCGGTTCATCTGGGATTTGGTGCAAATCGAGAGCCGAGGGCTTCTCGACGGACGACCGGGTTTAGTACGGTCTAAGTACACTGTAAGCTAATGGTGACAGGTGTACTTAGCCCGTATTAAATCGGCGGTTCCGCCACAGTGTAGTCCTCAAAGGAATACGGCCTCACCCTCGCAAGGGTGGAGGAAGGCAAAGTGACTTCCGCGGAAGTCAAGCAACCACGGTCGGGTCTCCGGATATCCCCGGTACACACCCACCCGAGCCTATCTCTTGCGTAGTCCTCCATGAACTACGGCCTCACCCATGCAAGGGTAGAGGATGGATAAGGCCGTTGGGGTCTTTCGAGTCCTTCTCGCGGAGCTACCCCGCCGTCTCCACTATGGGAAGCTTTGGCCAACTAGCCGAGGGCCTTTCTCCCTCTCACAAGGTGGTAGCGGCCACTCCACACTCCGGAGGGTCTCGCAAGACATACAACCGCACACACACAAGGGTAAACGTGCACACAGGCATAGGTAAAGACAAAAGGGCCTAAGCAAAGATGGAATGAAGCTCTAGCTATGCCAGGATGTGTCTATATTGCTCTTGTGGTGGTTGGGCTCTCAAATGTGTGTATGAGGCTCTTTGGATGGATTAAAAGGGTGCCTCAACACTTTGTTAGCTCAGGATACTCCAACCACATTGTGGAGGCCGGCTAAGAGGGTATATATAGGCCAAGCCTCAAAACTAGCCATTGGGAGCAACTTGATCTGCACTGTCGCGACCATCGGACCGTCTGATGCGTACTCCCAACTAGCCATTGGAGTCGACTGTTGGAACTTCTGGCGATCGTTGAGACCATCGGACTGTCTGATGCGTAGAATGTGGCGGAACCGCCAGTTTAATCTGGGCTAAACACACCTGCCACCTCTGGCTCACAGTGCGCTTAGACCAAACTAAACCCGATCGTCCGTCGAGAGACCTTCGGCTCTCGATAACACCATTCCCAGAGGAACCGACATCACACACATCCGACTCTCGATGGAGCCATAACAGTTACATCATCACAGGCAGTTGAAATAGAGAGAAATTAAGACTTATTTACAAACCAGTTTAAATCCCAATACAGTTCTAACATAGTGTCATAAGATAGATAAGTTCAAACGTATCTCGCAGCGGAAAGTGAAAATAAGTTCATGATAACTGGTAAGACTTGCAACGAGAGAACATCATCGCGCCCAACGCTGAGGTCCCTCGACCATCCATGACGACAGTCAGCCCTAGTGGAGACATGCTCCACCTCCGACACAAGTGCACACGAGGAACTCCATACCTGCAGCTCAAAAGTGGGGGCAAACCCTGAGTACTAATTACTCAGTAGGACTTAATGGATTGGCTTACGGCTGACGCAAAGCTGCTTACTACCCGTGGATCCTTAGCCATTGATTTTTAAGCAAATATAATTTAATCATATATCACCAGTTCCATCCTTTGTATCATCATCATCATTTCCATATACCGACATGATCATTATATCTTGCAGAAATGTAACCATAGTACAAAACCATGTAGTAATTGCAATCGTGAAGATTAAGCATAAAGTATTTAAGTAGTTACTACGTTGCCCGTGTGCGATATCTGGCATTCTCACACCTGGTGAGCATCAGCGATTCGAATCGATTTTAATTCCCGGGAATAACAAGAAATGCCAGGGGGATATGCTTACTAGCCATCGCGTTCCCACATATCACCCCCACCTCAATCTGACCCGTCCCCAAGTTTCAAAACGCCCCCACCTAACCCCCGGAGGATAGCCGCCGCAGGAGCGATACCACGGTACGTTGGGTCAGCCCTCCTCGACTACAAGCGCCCCCCGAGTACTTCGGCCTCCATCAAGTGGATGGGCGGCATCCTGAAAAGTGAGACGTCTCAGGAAAGGCTTTCACCAGTCCCATGACCTGGATAAGCACCCTAGCAATGTTATGCCGATCAGCAGGCGAACAGCGGACGGGCCTTATACGACTCGGGCGGAGTCCATAGTGCGACATCATGAAAAGTAAATACTGAAATAAATCTCCGCCCGGTCTCCATTTAAAGCATAACATAATAATATCTTCCAAGTTCAGATTTCTGTCATGTTGAAAAGTAGCACCTACGAGACGAGTACAATCACTCGTGTCTATTCGCACCTAGCCATTCTAGGCACTCGCCCTACGAACTCTAGGTATAGGTGCTAGGGCCAGGGTGGCCAAGGGAATCTAATGCAAGTTGGTTCCAATCAACTCCTAATGCATATGCGTAATCATTTGAATATAATTCATTTGCTGGGTATAGCGTGGTCCTGCCTACCTTTGCCTAAATTTTACCAAAACCAACAAACTAAGCTAATGTTAGTTTGCCGGGTTGTGAGGCTTTGCCCCAGGCAACCCCTTGATCCCTCGGACAACTCCTCCTTCCAAACACGACTGATGGGCCCTCCAGGTCGTGCTTGGGGCTTAGTTGGTCTTTTGGACCACCGTTGGTTGACGTAGCTCCACGCACTTGTTTCTTGATCAGGTATCTGCAGTAAGCGTTGCTATATGAATGTCATGCATAATGCAGCATGTGAGATGCATGAATATCAAGCGCATACAAATGATTATTTTATGAACAGGCAGAAAAGTGATTGATAAACTACTTAACACGAGTGTTTATTTGGAATGAGTTATTTAACATGAAAAGACCACTTCATGCACACGTAGGGGAACATTCACTAATGATATCACACATTTTGTTGATCTAATGGATTAAGGCTCTATATCAATCTTAAATGTTTTACATAGCAAATGAGTTCATTTCTAAATCAAGTGTGGCATAAACAACAGTAGATAGCATGCAGCTAGAAATCCACCCACATGCATGATGATGTCAATAATCAACAAACACATACCCTCATATTTAAATAACACATGCATATTTTATGAATAAAAACATTACTTGTGTTCGTGTAGTTAGACAACTCCAATTGAGCTCAGATTTTTGGGACATCTAGATTTATACTACATTATACTCTTGTCAAAATTCCAGCCATAAAGGAGTTATAAATTAATTTATGAAAAATCTAATAAGTTATCAGCCCTATAGCTTCTCAGATTTTTCATAAATTATTGGAATGGTCTCCGAAGGTGAAATTTTACCCGTGAACCATACTTAGAATGGGCTATATGTACAAAAATTTACAAGTTAAAACTCCCAAGTTTGACAGGACATCTATTTTCCATATATTAATCTAGTGCAAATTAAGATGTACATATGAACAGTGTAATTAGCCTTCTCGGATATACTTTCTGGACTCTATGCACCCACATTAAGCTACCAAATTTTTCAAAGAATTTTACTAGCAAGTTATGACCACTTTTTCTAATTATCCTTTCCAATATGTATCATTTTGTCATTTTCAAATCACCATTAAAACTTAACATGCAGGGGCTCATAATTTACCAGAGAGATACTTATACTACCTAAAGTATATGAAAAATGCTAGAGAGTAAATTTGAGCATATCCTATGTAGCCTCCAATTCCCTAGTTCAATTAAATGCACATAACACATGTTTAATGGTAAAAGGGTGATTAAACAGCAAGTCCTAGGGCTACAAAAATTTACATAGTGCTATAATGCCACAAGAAAGCTACTCCCCAAGTTTCATAATTTTTAGAGTTCATTTAGGCCATGTTTTCCATTTATGTCGATTAATCATGCATGCACAAAATCAAGGGTAAAACAGTCTTTTCATAGACCCACATCATACCCACTCTATAGATCTACTAACAAGGAGTCCATAGAAACTAAGTTTGCATTTTTAGGATTTTTATTTGATTTTCTGTGAATTTTCAAAGTTTCAGCCAAAATAAATAAAACTAAATAGAAAATCATTAGATCTAGGATTGAAACGTAATTATCCTTAACTTTTAGGGGCTGGACTGTGAGATTAGCCAGACTCAATGCACAGCGCTCTGGATAGGAACGTGAAAACGCAAGACGGCGAGGGCTAAAACGCAAAAAGGGCCTTCTCCTTCCTCCGGTCTTCTTCCTCCTCGCGACCGAGGGAGGAAAAGCGGCGGCACTCGGCCTAATCCGGCCACGCCGGGCGCGGCGGCTCGCCGGAGACAGCCGGGGAGAGGGAGGGGAGCGCGGGGAACCTTACCCCCTACCTAGACTCGGCGGAGGGTGGCCGGAGAGGGCCGGCGACGGTGAAGCTCGGACGGGGAGCTTCGGCGGCGAAATGCGGGGCGGCGGAGCGGAGAGGATGGCCGAGTCTTGGTGCTTTCAGTGGAGGGGAGGGCGGTGAAGGGCGGCACGGCGTCGGGGTGGCGCGGGGATGGCCGGAGGCGGCGGGCCAAGCTCGGCCCGAGCTTCCAATGGCGGCGGGCGGAGTTGCTGCTCTGCGGTGCCGAGGGGGAGAAACAGAGGGCGAGGGGAGCGGAGCGAGGGAGAGAGCGATGGCAAATGGAGCGCGGGTCGGAATCCTGTCCAGGTGCAGTGGGACTAGGCAGGCGCGGCCTCGGCCGGCCGGCGGCAGGCGGCGTCCGCCGCGTGGGCGCGAGGGAGAGGGGAAGAGGGGCGGTGGGCAGTGCGTGGGCGCGGTCCATTGGACCGGGAGGCTGACGAGTGGGGCCGGTGGAGGACGGAGAGGGAGTGGTCCATGGACCGGGTGCGTGAGCGAGTGAATTGGTGGGGCCCATGGCTGCTGCCGCCTCCACGCAGACCCGAGGACCCAGAGGGTGGGGCCCGCCTGTCATTGAGACAAAAGGAAAAGAAAATCCGAAATGGAAAAATGCCAGTTTGACTGCAGAGACCACCATTTAAAATTCACATGTTTGAACAGGTTAGAGGCCGAATTTGAAAATTTCCCAATTGAATGAAATGTTCTCCTCTTTGAGTACTACAACTTTGTCAATTGGCCTGATCTCAAATTTGGTGTGAAAAGATGAGATTCATTTGAATTTAGCTCTCAAGTTTAATTTGGCCGACAAACCATTTTTGCTTAGAAAATTCACAACTCCTATTTCTGGGCATTATCTCCTAGAGTGCCTTTTAAAAAGTTTGTATAGAATTTTAAAACCTACAACTTCTCCAATTTGACCTTTGCATGAAAGTGGCTCTAGGTTGGACCAAATTTGAAATTTCTAAATAAGTCAGGTTTGAGCTGGTTTTCTATATTGATAGAAAAGGATTCAAAACTCTAGGTAAACCTCATTATATGACCAAGCCCCAGTTGTAAAAGTTGTTCATCTCTTGTTTAGCTATAATTTTGTTAGTATGAGCTTCACCCAAATCTCAAAGGAGACAAAGTTATGACCCCAAGTACAGAAGCACACATGCATAAATAGAGTTAAACTAGTGGCAATTTCAACCAAGTTTGAGTATGAGCACGATGCATGCCTAAAACCAGGTGCTTCCTGATGAATGCTTCATGTATAAGAGATGGAAATGCACCTAAAAGGTGATATGTTTAATTTCCTTTCATAGAAAGGAAGAATTTGAAGTGCTATAGTCAATTTAAAGCTTTATGTGGGCCCAAGGTTGGTCAAGGTCACCTTTATCACCTTCAAAATGGAAGTTTGGCTAGATCCAACTCAAACTATTGAACATTCGGTCGATTTATTTAGAGGATGGTCACAATGGCAAGGTAGAAGATTATTTCCTGAATTAGAACTTTTGTATTTGGTGGTTTTGCACCCAAGCTCGCGGATCTTGACTTACTATACTAAATCACTCATAGTTTTTGTATCTTGAATAGAAAATTTTGTCTTAGTGATTTCTTCACCTAGTCCTCATTACTCTGCAACACGATTAAAACCTAACTCCATATTAGCTTTTATCTAACGGTGTGTTAAGGCTCTTGAGATGCCAGGGGCATCACATAGAACGCCCGCGGTCATGAGTTATTGAGTCTTCTGTCCAACTTTTCCGATGGACCATCAGACCGTCCAATGTGTAGAACACCCACGGTCATGACTTGTTGAGTCTTCTATCCAACTCGTTCGATGGACCATCGGATCATCCGATGGTGCAACCATCGCACCGTCCGATGTTTGAAACGCCGGGACTTGGTCTTCTCCTTCCTCGCTGCCCAGATGGTCTGATGCACCATCGGACCGTCCGATGGTGGAACCATCGAACCATCCGATGCGTGTATTTCGCACCGGCTCTTGAATCTTCAACTTTGGGCTTTTTCTTCTCACCGGACCTTTCGATGGGGCTTCTCCAGACCTCTTGGTGCTCCAAAAAATCGGTGGGACCGCTGAGTCAAGGCACCGGCTTGCATCTTGATGGCGACTAGGGTCTTTTCTTGTGTCTTTTAAGTTCTTCCTTTGAGGTGTTTGTTCCTCAAGTCCACCATTTGCACCCTGGGACTTAACCTCAAAGCCACTTGCACAAATATCAGTCTCATGGCACGTGTTGTCAACTCAACCACAAAAATCACAATATGGAACTAAGCACAAGGCTTAGGGTCGTGAGATGAGGGGAGATGGTCAGGCTTCAACGGTCGTGGTTGGGTCGCGTCAAGGGTCACTCGGCCTAGAGCTCGGGTGAATGCTTTGCATGGAAGCTGTGCATCTGGGCATTGTTTATTCATGTCGGATATGACCTATCATGCTTGTTGGGCCTAAAAGTACCTTGATGTCGCCTAGAGGGGGAGAATAGGCTAATCTAAAATTTAACAACTTAAAACACCACTGTCAGCCAACACCGGATAGTCTGGTGCTCCCTATCATATAGTCCGGTACCACCGGATAGTACGGTGCAGCACACCGGGTAGTCTGGTGAAACATAGAGAGGGAGATCAACAATGTAAATAAATGTGTAAGAACTTATTGAGCTACGTAGAGGTGTCACAAGTGTCTGACAATGTTGGGCTTCTATGCAATGCACACCTGCAATCACAACAAATGCTTGCACAATAGTAGTTATGGAGGAAGCAATAAAGATAATGCAAGAAACGAGCAAACCACAAGCACAATGCTCGAGTCTTTTTCAACTCACGGCCTCTCCTCCATAGCCACCAAGGCTTATGAAGGATGCTCACTAGCACTTGCTCCAAAGAGTGGGGTAATCACATAGAAGAGTGCCACCCTCAAGTGAGTGACCTTTAGGACGCTCTAGCTATCTAGGAGGAAACCTCCAAGAGTAACAAAAGCGTTTGCTGAAAATGCTTTGCCAACTTGTGCTCAAAAGCTATGTTGCTCTATCAACCTCACACAATCTCACTAATGCTCTCCCAATTCAAGAATCTCACTTGTTTAGCTCAATCTCACAAAGAGAGTGGTTGGGGAGTCTTTCTTAGGCCTCTGAATGTATATGGACCTTGGAGGGATGTAAGCATCTAGGCCCTAAGGTGAGTTTCGATGATTGATTGACAAGCTCATGTGTTGTCTAATGAGCTCATGAGTGTAGGATGAATTATAATATCAGTTGGTTGCTCATTGAGTTAAAGCAAATGGCCCCTTTGTGTATTGAATACTTAATGGAAGTGGACATGGTTTTCATCCATATCTTGAAGGCTAAGGACTCTTCTAGAGTCAATGGAGGATCCTTGCTTAGATAGGGTTTTCTAGTTTTCTAGAGTCCGCACTATAAAGGGGGGTCGATGGTTAGTAGCTTGATTGAGTGAATTGCCAAGTATTGGATGCACACAAGCCAAAAGACTCAAATACATCAAAGGTGCAAAATACATAGGCAGAAGGTCCAAGGAAATTGAAAGGTACAAACAAGATGGTTCATGGATATCAAAAGCAGGAAATATTGCATGGACCGTATGGTCCGGTTTGGGAAAATTGAGTAGACCGTACGGTCTGGACCTCATGAAAATCCATCAGACAAGAAGGTCCTGTCTAGTGATTATGGACTATCTCACGTATCAAGTAACTCCAAAATTGAGTTTGGCAAGGGGTGAAGAGAATGCACAGACTGGATAGTAAGGTCTGTTAAAACCGCCAAGGAACCGTCCTATATAACCAGTAGGGGTCAAACTCTCGGACTGAAACTAAAAAGGAATGGTCTGTGAAGACTGTGATGAGGACATCACTCCTTTGGATACAAACAACAATCCTCTGCTGAATGTTCAAGGTCCAATCACTAGAGCTCGAGCACAACAATTGAATCTAGAGGTGAGCTCGTTCCTAAACTCCTCTTCATATGATTATGAGAATAGATTGCTACCGAATGATTATATTGTGATTAGGAACCATGGAGAAGGCCAAGGAATACTTGGAGAAGGGCTTAGAGGCGTGGAGGACCAGCAAGGACATACAAGTCAAGAGGGAGGCCCAAACCAACTGACCTCGGGTCTGTTTTTGGGCTCCAAGAGCAGTCTGCGCTAAAATGGCCGCCCAGGTCACATACAGACTCGGATTTGGGTGATCTTTATATGGATGGAAAGATAAGAAGATAACCTTTCAAATGGAGCTGGTCCCAGGCCCAAATTCATCAGGAGTCGACGGGAAAAATATTCCACAAGTTGGTGTCCAGAATCTGTCTCAGTGCTGCGCCACTGTCTTTGGTCCTTTGGGCCGTGTATCTTGTCTTGGCCCACTAGGGTTGCGTCCAGGGGGTCTTGGCTGCCCCAAACTCCTCTTATCCAGCTGCCACCCCCTCCTCTAGGGTTGGGTTTTGCTTAGTTTCATTCTGTCAAGAACAGGACACCGATTCTTCGGTTGTGGAACCCCATTCGTGAGTTGAATCGAATTCTTTCTGTGATTTGGTTTCTTTTCCGTGCACTTGCTTGTGTTCTTTGATTTTGTAGGCAAGAGTAAGCCTTCTTGGCGAGGTCAATCGAGCTGCAGCTTGGTTGAAAACCAGAGGATTCGTGGTGCTAAGGTTGCAGGGTTCATTTCTTTGGATTTGAAGCCGGATCAGTGTGTCTCGAATCCGCCCAAATCGATAGTTATCTAAACCTTTCGGAAGATCGGGAATCCAAGATTTATCAGACCATCTATGAATCGTACCATGTAACCCACGGGTACCAAAACCTCGGACTGGTACCAAGATTGGACGGTCTGGTACGACCGTGCTTGGACCGTACCAAGAAACTGAGAGGCACTGACTTGATGGAAATTTTGGTGAGCAGTGGACCGTATAGTCCGGTCTCGTGGAGCGTACCAACCTCCGGACTATAGCACAGTGACGTATGTGTTTCAGTGACCGTTGGAAAAGTGTGTGGACCGTATGGTCCGGTCCTCACAAAAAGGCCAGATCAGACCATCCGGTCTACACTGCTTCAGCCCACCTCTTTTGCAACGGCTCTATCAGCTTGGGGGGCTACATATATGGGTCACTTGGGATCATCTCGAGCTTTTTGATACTCCAGCAACTCAACACATTCAGAGAGCCACTTGAGCTTCATCCTTTGCTACTCAAACTCTCATTTTCCACCTTGAGATCAAGAGAGAGTTCTAGAGGCTTGTGTGCATCCACTTGGTGAGGATCAAGATCAAGTGAAGACTGAAGGCTTGTTACTCTTGGTGTTTGGCAGCACCTAGGCAGACTTGGTGATCGGGTTGCGTTCTCAGAGCTTGCCAAGGAGTTGTGGAAGCCCGAAGAAGAATGGTGTACAAGGCTTGAGCTCCACCTTGCCGGGATAGCGAACGGAGACTCTTAGTGAGTGCCCACAAGCATGGGAGGCGGCAAAACACTCTAGGGTGTGCCACAACGTGGACTAGGGGAGGGTACCAAACCTTCGATACCACGGATAAAAAATCCGGTTGTCTCTTCTCCTTGTTCCTCTACTTGATGCACTTGCCTCTTTTCTTATTTTCATTGCTTGCATCTTGTAGTCACCATGCTTAGCTTTCCTCTTGGCTAGCTTGTCCCTTGCATGTTTAATCATTGTTAGTGCTAGTTCTTGTTTCCTTGTTGTTTGACACTTACTAGCATGTGTAGGGCCCCGTTTCTTTGTTAAGTAGGGTAGAATTCGTGTGGAGGGTGAAGTGGGCTAATTTGTAGTTCGTTAGGCTAAGGACTTTCGATTAGAGTTTGAAATTAGCCCAATTCACCCCCCCCCCTCTTGGGCATCTGATCCTTACAAGGGAAGCAGCAACCCGAATAAGAGGTGGAGGATGGGTATAAATAGTCACCTCCCCAAAACTAGCCGTTGGCCTGCTGTCAAGCCACCACCGAATAGTCCGGTGGCCTCTACCAAATAGTCCGGTGAGGGCCAGCTAGCCGTTGTGATTCAAGCCCCCTCACAGTATTGTCTAGTAAAGGCTACTGGATAGTCCAATGGGGACTTCCTGTCCAAAGAGCCTAAAGCAATAAGTGTTGGCGTCTCTTAGCCTAATCAGATTTTACTCCGCAAGCGCACGGAGACTGTTGTAGCTTTTCACCTGGAGTATTCCAAGGTATCGTAAATTTCCACAGGGAAGCGGCAGGCGAGAGAATGTAATTGGATAAACTCAAATCGAAATCACCGTAAACTTAAATAAATGTACTGGCTAGTAATTTAGATAGGGGTAAACTAATAAAAGATAGGTGTATAGTGGAAAAGCAAAATAAACTACCTAGGATATCAGTAGAAAGGTATAGTTGCCTGGGAGGACAACGAGTGAGGTAAAAGTTCTCAAACTCTATTCTATTCGGCTGCAAAGACTATGTCATGGCCAACTAAAGAAACTCAAGTAAACAAGTCAGGGTCTCGCGTTGAGCGAAATTCCAGCGCCCTCGAGGGGTCAGGGGGTAGATAGTTGACCACCAAAAGAGAACCTGGCTATCACCTACGGGCCTCTCGAACGAACGGGCCTGGACTACACAGGCACACCACACGCTGTCACCGAGTGGGTCTACCAAGAAAATCTGTGTGGAAAGGATGGCACGCTATAAATGTACTCAAGCAAAGCTTGAGCAACAATAGATCATCCTTGATTAGAGAAGAGGATCTAACCAGAGCCTGGCGTACAGGTTGGATTATAGCACCGGCAAGAATAATAAGACTTCAATAACCAAAGTAACCACAGTCTAAGCATAGCAAGTATGCAAAGAAAGGTACACCACACTTGCAAGAGATAGAAATAGAGTTAAGTAGATATATTATACTGAAGATAACAAAGGTACAAAGATACAAGGCGACTTTACCATAGACTCAAAGGTATCTCCGAGAACTCCGAGGTAAAGCGCGACCCACTCTAAACCCAGGACTATCCTAACTACTAAGGTATGCAAATGGTACTCTCTAAGGTAGAATGTAGCTCTCTCAACTTCTCCACACCTTTCCAAGTGAGCTCCAAGGGTCTATTTATAGTCCAAGTAGGTAAGGGGGGTACTTGTAGGTGGCCAAGGTTGGTTGTGGTGGAAAGTCGGTGGTCGGGCAACCAAGTCGGTGGCCGGCCGACCCACCCCCATGGTCGGGCGACCATAGGATTTGCCGACTTAGGCCATCCAGCGGCTAATCTTGCCTTCTCATGTCGGTTGGAGGTTGAAACGGTTGATGCACGTGTAAAACACTTCCGAAGGGTGGCCGGGCGACCAAGGTTCATGGTTGGGCGACTATTTGTCTTTCCCTGATTTGTTGCACCCTCAGATTGATGACGTCATCGATTCATGTGTTGATCGTCTTCCACCCCTTGGATACATTGGATGCTTGGTTTTATGGTTGAATTTGCTTGCCAATGTGTTTCTTCGCATGTCGGATCGAAGATGTGGCAAATGGGCTCGGATGTATGGTCGGGCGACCGAGGTTGGGACCTGAACCTGGTTGGGCGACCGAGGTTGGGTCCTGACCCTGGTCAGGCGGCAAGGCAGATGGTCGGGCGACCATGAGATTTTCTCCTTTGTTGCTCATCTTTGATCTTTGGCCTGTTTTCATCCTTTTATCATGTATTTTTATACCTGCAACCAAATATTTGCACACAACTTGTGGAACTCATTAGTAGAAGGGGTTAGTCCAGATTATTCACATGTTTTGCTTCATTTGGTGGATAATTGACGGTTGATATCGTGAGATTACGACCATCAACAGTAAGCCCTGGTCACTAGGTTATAAAGAAGTAGGTGTTGATCTCCATTAAAGGTACACCTAGCTAAGAGTTAAGCACAAGAAAAGTATTAGAGAGCTCTCACACTTGGTGCCAAATTCATCACAGGAGATGAAATGGCTCGACACTCTTTGAACTTAGCTAGAGCACATGTTGACTAGTGACTTCCAAGCTTAGCTTCCCTCTTGATAGTACGGCATACCTATACTCAAGATAAAAAGAATAAATCTAGTTGGTCTTCACTTGAGTCTTGATTCTTGATAAATAATGCCGTCTTGATTAATTCCAATAAAGAGAGAAAACCAAGCCAAGCTTCTTCTGAAAGCAATCCTATTTGAGCTGAATAAGTTGGACTTCATTTAGAAAACCTCTTCATTAGGTAGATAGGGATCATTAGCTCGTTAACCATTCAATATACTTGAACTTCATAAACTTGGCTTTGATGTGCAATAGAGAGTCTTCATAATCAGCCACTTGCCATTTGTGAACATTTCAATCAATAGTGATGACCAAATGAAAGAGACAGAATCCAAGTCACTTTTCACAATATGAAAAACCATAAGCCTCAAAGTGCATCAATAAAGAAGACCCAATGATGACTAGCACTTAGGCAATACAATTACATGAAATATCCATTTTAGATCAATATTGCTTAAGCATGAGAATGATATACATTGTGCTTTTGAATCTAAACAAATGAGAACATTCATGCTAGATCATGAGATACATGTGTTAGAATTCATTCATTCATATTTGAATACAATTAATATCCCTGTGAAAACCTATCAAGACATCTCACAAAGAGATTAGATCTTTAATCACGTTATCACTCAATACACCAAAACCACTAAGGAGCCTTCTTGCACTAACAACCTCCCCCTTTTTGTGACTGATGACAGCCCTGATTAAAGCTTATAAAAGATAAATAAATTAAGTACATGAATCCTTAGATATTTGGTATGCTCCCCCTAAATATGTGCTTAAGTTACAAAAACTCAAATTTGAGCCACAAATGATCAATAACATATATTTTGTGTCAGGAGAGCTCTCCCTATATCTCAGCATTCCAAAACCACAATGAAAGGTAGACACAAAGGAAACCAAGACAGTTTGGTTACTGGCTTACACCGGATAGTCCAGTAGGTTCTGTCGGACTGTCTGGTGCACTGGACAGTCCGACACCCTTCACCGGATAGTCCAGTGTACCCAGCCTACACCCACCAAACAAAGCACAAAGCCACTAAGGAACCTCAACGAGGCACAAAGCCACTAGCACTAAATATAAACTTAGTCTTATGTCTAGTACATACAGATCACAAAGGAGGTTTTGAAATATTTATTACAAAGACAAGTGTCCAACACATGACATGATACAAGTTCAGCACATGAACTTAGGAGTACAGCTGAAAGGAAATCGACAAGATAAAACATGCTGCAAGCAGCTTCAAGATATGCTTTGAAGTTGGACTAAGCTGCTGCCTGCTGCTATCCTCAAGCTCCCATGAAGTTCTTCTCTCCCTCTTACACCTTTAAGCTTGTAAGCACAAAGCTTTAATGTACTTCTCCCCCCTTTGTCATTAAGCACCAAAAAGACATAGGTAGGAAGAAAAGTACTCAAGCTCCCATTGAGTGCCCTAGTCCCAACCTGTACTCGAGCTGTCACCTTGCTGCCTGAACTGGAACTCGCTGCCACTCTGGTAGAAGGCTACACTGGAAGAGCCTTGACCACCTGACCCATGGTGAAGGGTAAAGAGCCTGAAAAACTGAAGGTGGCTATGGTGGAGGAGTAGCCTGAGAACCCTAAGTGGCCAGTTATAAGGGCATCACTCATGCCAAAGAGAGACCGTGCAGCTGACTGGGCTATGGCATCCAAGGAGCCTGAAGGTGGAGGTAGAGGTGCCTGCTGCTGGAAGAGGTGCTGCGGAGGCTGAGTGAACTGAGGTGGCTGGCTATACTGAGGTATGTGACAGTGGCGGAGATGAGGATGGTGAGGAGGAAGGAGCTGGTGTTGCGGAGCGTGTAGAGGACGCTGCGGAAGCCGTTGAAGGCGTTGAGCTTGGCTGGTGCTCGTAAGCATAGTTGGGGTAGTTGTTGTTCATTCGGCTTGTTCAAAGAAAGGTTAGTTTTTTTCTTTAAATCAAAGTACAAGATTTATGTTCACGCACTTTTTGGCATGCACCTATTTTTTCCTCTCATTTATGATTTTTGGAGCAGGCACAGTAGAAGAATCAAAAATAGGCTATGGATAAGGAACGAGAAGAAACTGTATTCACAGTAGATAAAGCTATTTTAAATTATGCAGTACTTGTAACATTATTATCAATTTCAGATTTAGACGTGGAAGACTCGCCCTCATTACTACACTCACAAGACAACATAACATTCTCATTAATTGTAATATCATGACTAACGATCAATTTATGAGAATTAGAACACAATAAACGATATCCTTTTATACCATGACCATAATCAATAAATAATTTTCTAGCTCTAGGCTCTAATTTTCCAATACTTTCACGAGCATAAGCAGGACAATAAAAAAAATTTAAATTAGAGTAATCAATAAGGTTACCTGACAAACCTCTTCTGAAATCTAAAAATTTGTGGAGAAATTTAGAGAGAGATTAACCAAATAACAAGTTGTAGAAGCAACCTCAACCCATGAAGCATGCTTATTCCATAGGCCTGCATTAGAAAGCATGCAACGGGTTCTTTTCAGAATAGTACAATTCATCAGCTCGGCCATACCATTTTGTTGAGTATCTCGAACTGTCACAAATGTCTAGCAATGCTATGAGTAGCAAAAAAATCATCAGACCCGCGACTACAAAATTTTAATCCATTATCAGTTCTAAGTTTCTTGATTTTTCTACCTGGTTTTCAATTAAAGCTTTCCACTTGTGAAAAATTGAAAGAACGTCATTTTTATGCTTCAAGAAAATAAATCCAAACGCAAATATGACCCAAACGTTTCTCACTTTATATGACCCAAACTCATATGCCAAAGTTTGGTCCGATGTGAGAATCTAAAGCACCAGTAGAAACAGTAGCAGTCCCAATAACTATATATCCTTGCAAGTGATAAATATTATTTATTCTACCGTCTTTCATAACAACTAAGTTGCTATTGAAAACCTTAAGAACACCATTGTCACCGGTATATTTACAACCCAAAGATTCAATAGTACCTAAAGAAATAAAATTTATTTTTTTTGATTCTAGGAGCATGCTTGCCATTTGTAAGGGTTCTAATAGTGCCATCATGAGTTTTAATTTGAACAGAATCAATTTCAGCAATTTCATGTGAGAACTCATCACCAACAAGAACTCCAGCGCTACTAACCGAACAATAAGAACAAATCTTTAAATGTGTGTGTGTGTATATATATAAGTGCAGGCAGAATCAACAATTCAACTAGTTCTAAATATTAGCAATGCTAACAAGAGCCTGACCATCAGAATAATTTGCAGCAAAACTTGCCTCAGCGAGTTTTTCATTTGGAGCTTTAGCACTCCTTTTATCTTTCTTTTTCAAATTAAGGCACTGGGAAATATCATGATCTCTTTTTTTACAATACTTGCAAAAAAAATTTAGAACTGTGGTTTGTAGATATTGATGTGGAAGAGCTGCTTTTATCTAAAGATCTACCTCTAGCAATTAAACTCTCTGCTTTTATCTTGAGAACGAGAATCAACATCAAATTTCTGCTTAGATAATAAATGTTCTTTAACATCCGCAATTTTGAGGGTATCATAATTGCCACAGAGCATAATTTTTAAAATACTTAGAGGTAGCAAGCAATGAAACAACCAACAGAGTAGCTTGATCCTCATCTCCAATTTTAATATCTAGCTTCTCTAAATCAATATAAGAGAATTATTGGCGTAATTTATTGGCAAGACTTTTTCTTTATACGATTCTTCTAATTTCGTCCATAAAAGAAGCTGAAGTAGTCTGGTTAATAAGAACTTCGCGCAAAATATGTGTAGACAAACTGAGGATGTATGGTAGAAAAAGCTTTTTCATCTAATTCCTCTCAATCACTAGCGAACATATCATTTGGCTTAGTAGTCAAAACTTTGCGAGCGCCATGTTGCCTTAGAACAACTTTCAACTGAATCTGCCATATGAAAAAAAAACTAGTTTTCTCATCAAACTTCTCAATGCCAAATTTGAAAGACACCACGAATAATAATTTGCAGAATAATTGCAGATTAAAAACAAGCTGATAAAAAAATCCAGCACGCTTTTAGGTGCAAATAGCAGAAAAAACCGTGAACGGCATCTCCTCCTTGGGTATGGCCATTGTGTGCGTGCAGCAGAGAACACTCAAATCCCTTGGCAAAAGGCCTAAGGCCATGCGCGGAGCATGTGCGTATCTACAATAGAAATCGATACTGTAACGTTAATGTACACAGAGAGAAAAGTAGCCAATTTTTTCTAGTTAGTCTGCTGGGATGGTTTAACGTATTACCTATGGTATAAAAAGAATGCTAGCTAGAGATATGCTCTGGTTCTGATTCTGACGATAGGCATTAGGCAGGCACAATACGCAACAGGAAGGAAGCGTTGGTTGGGAACAAAAAAAGATGATGCTGATTCTGCTGCATGCACGACTGAAGTATGGACAACCTAACGGACCTACTTGAATGAACACAGCACAGCACTGAACTAGTGAACTCAACTCAAGCAGAGGAGATGGACGTACTTGAGAGGAAAACAAAACAGAGCAACAAACAAAAAGCCTGGCTAGCTACATTTGTTTGTTAGCCTTATTGTTTGTACTATCTGCTACTGGACACTAGAGTAGTGGCCGGATAGTGTAGAAGCAAGCTGAAACAACATGAGTCTGTTGCTTTCAGGTGCTGACGAGATGAAAATGTGGCATGGTGGTGCAGTTTGCTGATGTTTCAGCCACTAGCTGCCTGCCTAGCGGTGGCTGCAGAGGTCTGAGAGCATCTTCCTTCCCTCGACGATCTCATCGAAGAAGTCGTCGAGCTCTGCAATGACGGCGTCGGCGCCCGATCGCAGCATCCCGACCCAGCCGCTGATGATGTCCGCTCTCTGGGCGACGTCGTCGGCGTCGCAGCAGTCATAGGAGGCGCCCATGGCGAGGAGCCTGTCCAGGTCCTGCCTGAGTGTCTCGATGGCGGCCGTGGCCTGTCGGAACTCGTACATCATGATCCCTCCACTGCCGGTGTCGATGTTGCTGGACTGATGATGATCATCATCATCGGCGGCGATAATGATCTCCTGGGCGACGCGCTGGCGCAGGCGGGCCATGGAGGCGGCGTATCCGGCCGAGGAGGAGGCTGGTGGCGCCGGTGCGCGGAGCTGCTGCTGCTGGTGGTGGTGTGCAGCTGCAGCTGCAGCCGAGGCCGAGGCGGAGCAGAGGTCGGGGAGGCATGTGACGGTGGCTGATATGAGGATGGTGAGGAGGAAGGAGCTGGCGTTGCGGAGCGCGTAGAGGACGCCGCGGAATCCGTTGAAGGCGTTGAGCTTCAAGTCGAGCGGGGAGCGGAGGTCGAGGCGGAGCGCCGCCGGGTCGAGCCTGGCGTCGGCGAGGGCGCGGTTCTCCTGCAGGAGCGCGACGGCGTGGCGCCGCGGCGCGGTGACGGCGCGCTGGAGCTGCTGGGCGAGGAGGCGAGCGTGGCCGCGGTGGCGGGCGTAGTCGCGGAGCGCGGGGGCAACGCGCGCGGCGGAGGCGCAGTAGGCGTCGAGGGCGGCGGCCCCGGCGCGGGCAAGCTGGCAGGCGTCCCACAGGCGGGAGGTCTCGTCCATGTACTCGTCCAGCCAGCTCTCGCCGGGGGGCAGGTGCAGGCGCTGCACCAGGTGCAGCAGCTGCGAGTGCAGCGACCGCAGCAGCGCCGCGGACTGCTGGAGGAAGGCGGCGGACAGGCACGCGTGCGGGCTGCGCTGCAGGGCGTCCAGCCCGTGCGCCATGGACGAGTAGAAGGCGTTCATCTCGCCTGCTGTTGGTTGCTGATCGACTTGGCGACTTGGGGTGTGTGCTCTACTCTCCTACTCTGCTGCACTGCACGACGTTGCTTGCTGGCCGCTGGCCGGGGGTTTTATAGGAGCTCCATCAGCAGCAGGTCAGCAAACAAGTACTCCTAAGAAAAGAAAAAAAAGGAAAGACAGAGAGGGCGGGAAGGGTAATGATGGGGTGTCTGATGCGCAGGGTGAAGGATGATTGTTCTGCATCTGCTGCTGCTGCTCTTGGTTTCTGATCAACAAGCAGCTAGTCCTTGATGACAACAACAAGAAGAGGAATGTGGCGTAGCTAGCATCGGAAAACCCAACAGCCTAGCTAGCTTATTAGGTTATTAGGTAGCTAGGCACCTAGAGTAGTGACCTAGCTAGCTCATGAATCTCGCTCCTGCATGCACCGCCTAGCTACTGCGGTCTCCTCGTCTCATCCCAAACAAATCCCATGCATGCCGTGCCGCCTGCACCTCTGTTGTTGCAGGGGAATGAGCGAGAGCCTCTCCTCCACCAAATGGTCCAGACAGAGCCTCAGCTAACCTTGCATAGTTGCATTTACGGTCCTGTTTGGTTGCGGAAGACACCTCGCCTCGCCTAGCTTCACCCGCAACGAGGCGCTTTGCCCAGCCGGGAGAGCCATTTCGGCTCTCCTTCAGGAGCGAGGCAAAGCTTGCCTGCACTGTCCCCGAGGTGTCCAAGCTAGAAAACCAAACGCTGCTGGTTCCTCCCTATCCTTGCTTGGCGAGGTAGCACAGTGCCAAGCAAAGGATCTAAACATGCCCTACAGCGCCAACATCATCACGTGTCCGACGTGGAGTAATGCTGGCCACACATGCATCCAGCTTGGTCTCTGTACTATGTCGTGTACATTGTCATACGAATGTAATGCTGTCATGTACGTTTGTGTATACGCTGCCGCCGCCGATCGGGCGATATCAACGAACATGCATGGTCGTCGGACTGAATCTAGAGCAATCGTCTATGTTTAAATTTCATTCTGCCTGCAGTCTACCATGCAGCTATAATGTATCATACTACAGACACGATCTGCTGGATTTAATCTTACTCGTAAGTATTAGCGGTTACCGCTACAATTAGCTGAGGCGTTGGTAGTACAGCGAGGAGTGCTCTGCTCTGCCCTGCTGTGCTGCCTCTCCCCTGTCCCCATTCCTTCCCTTTCTTTCCGCAACGCCATGTTGGCTTTAGCTGGAGCCTGTACTTACTGTACCACTCCCAGCCTACAACACACCCTGCCAAACAAACACTAGTACGTGCCCTCGATCTACACTTGTCACCACTCATCACCAAAAGTAGCTCTTCTGTATGGATTCAAAATTTCAAACTGCCTTGTTGTGTACATCACCGTCGTCTTCGTTTGACTGAACCATGTCACCAGCGTTTATTATTACACTGGTACAAAAACTATTTTCACATAATGCCAAGGTTGAGTTTGCTTGAAATGTCAAAATCGAGCTAGTTTGCATAGGGCACTTTTTTTTTTTAGATATTGGAAACAAAAGTTCCCGGCTTCATCTCCACAGGTGGAGAATCAGTCCTAATTTATTACAACCACACGGCTTCGCAAAGCCCACAAACACGTCCACACCTCAGTGCCAGGGACAAGAAAACAACCGTCTAGGTAACTCATCAAGTTAAACAAAAGAAATTCGATCTGGTGCTTGCCAACCAAACGAATTGAAAATACGCAGTGCTGCTCCTTCTAGATTCTGTGCTCCCTGCGTTAGCCATTGCTGGTCATCATTTCGCTGCAACTTGGCCCACTGACGCAGCCATGAAGTTCCCCTGAAGAGTACCTGCAAAAGTGATTTTGGTTGTTTCCTGTCAAAAACACACTCATTTCTATACAGCCAAATTGCCCAAATCAGAGCTGCAGCTCCTGCCAGAAGAAAGGGTTTATATTTACTACCCCCTTGACATGACCATTGGTTGAAAAGGTGTGCTGTGTTGAGAGGCGGGGTGAGGCCTAAAGTCATAAAAACAATCCGCCAAATAACCTTGGCTAACCGGCAATCAAAAAAGAGATGTTGTATGAGCCACCCAACATTTTCACACGTGGTTTTCCCCTCGCCCTAAATATGCGTATGTAATCAATCATCGCAGCTGTTTCGTGTTCCTCTTAAATAAAAAATGTGCGTAGAAATCATTAAGAGGAAACAACATCCAAATTTTCCTCTGAGTGAAATGCCCCTAAACTTATCCCATATTCACATCTTATTGGTGTTTGGTATCGGTAGCCCACCACGAGCTAATGCTTGGTGTGGTTTTTGTTAGGGCTAAGGCTAGCGAGATGAATCACAAAGTTATCAATAACGCGAGAGACAGCGATTTTGACAGGTTTGGGCAGCCAAAACGCTGAACCCTACGTTCTATATGGGTGCTTGTGCGATTGTATTGCGTCGACCCCTAGTTCCCCTTATATAGTTCGGGGATCTGAGGTTGCGGCTCAACTAATCTGAGTCCTGGTTGAACTATACCTTCATGCATATGGAAGTAGTTTCCTTATAAGCTTACAAGAGTCCAACTGGTATTACGCCTTTGGATGCTCCTGCCGTCTCTTGCCTTGGTCATCAATTCAAACCATCCGGCCCCCACGGGTGGTGATATTCCAGTGCATAAGGTACCCGTAGATATGTGATATCCACACATCTCTGTCCATCAACTTTAAAAACACACATCTAGGTGCACAATATAATCCTAGTGTTCGTCTGCCATCCAAAACCTGCCAGCAGGACTAATTACTACTTGCATAGCATTCACAGTGTGCCAATGTGGCCACAAAACTTGCAAATACCTCCCTCGCCTTTCACTAAACCCACGTGCGCTTAGCTAAGCATTTAGCTGTCCTTATTATATGTTGCCACAACCCCCCTTGTGTAATCAAAGGCTTCATTCTTTTTAGAGGGTGCATCAGAGCAAAGAAACACACATGGTTTCAAGAGACTTCCCACGTGCTTCGTTTTAGCTGGTTGCGGTGTTTTTGGGCCGCGGCTGCACACACTGTAGATTATAGTCAATGGCTCTGCAGCTAGAAAATTCTCTATCGATCACACCTTTTGCCAATCCAACATATGTCATGTTTTGCATCGCTACTCCTCGCCGCATACGCTCAAAGGAACGAAACCAAACTTCACTCAACCACCATTTGAAAAGGAGGGTAATCTTCCTCAAATTCATAATTTCTAATAAACTCTCCTTTTTTTTCGCACTCTTACCAATTGCAAGCAGGAAGTGAGCCTAGCTTAGCTCAACTAGTTAGGCAGGAGAAGTGGCCATGCACCTAACCACCTAAGTTCGAGTCATCTCCAATTTGAATTTAGGTGCATATTTCTTTTTAATAAAAAATCACCTACTTCCTCCTAGGTTGGTCACATTTTGCAAATTGCAAGCCATTTCAATAGATAGATAGATGCATTGTTTTTTTAGTACTGCTACTACCATCTTGGTAGGGAAAGGACCTTTGACCACCACCAATGCTAGGGAAAGGAACTTTGACCACAAAATATTGTTAGCCGCAGTGCTTAGAGAGCGTGTGTTTCCGAGAGAGGAGTAGAGGACAAAGTTTCAAAGGCGGGCAGGGAGTCCGAGAGATTTGTCTTTTGGGAGAGGGGCCAGTACTGTAGAGTCCAGAGATAGTAGATCACACAGAAGTACAAAGTGGTACTATATTCTAGGCCGGAACCCAAGTCCCCATGGCACGGCGGCAGCAGCAGCACGACTGGAGTGGATGCATGGAATGAATATTTATTTGGCGGCCAGGCCAGTTGGAGAGAGGGAGGGAAGCCAACACTTGGTTGGCTAGCTGCAACTAGAATGATGATGATGGGTTTCCTTGTACCCGTACAAATCTCTCTGGCTGGCGGCCCGCTCGGCCGCTACTACTTTTGAGGCAGGCAGGCAGCAGCAGCAGCAGCAAGGCCCCCTCACCCGGGCCTGGGCCGGGGGCTCAGCTCACCCTTCCCCAAACCCACTTTCAGCATTATGTTAATGGCCTATCTATCATCATCTAGGCGCTCGTGGGGTTTAGGACAACGAGAAGAGGGGGGATTAGGATTTGATCGCGCGGAAATCAAAGAGCATGTATGTTGCTATGTTTTACCTTTTGCCTCAGCCCTCAGGCCCCCCTTCCAACAACCAGTGGTGTGCATATTGCCATTACTTTATTTTCTCCTGTTTTTTGCAAATACAAGTCCATCGATCGGGATATCAACACCATCTATGAGATCCTCTCAGGCTTGGTTTACAACCTGCGTCAAGTTCGACGATGAAGGGGGGAAGATGTATATGGCTATGGCAACAGCGGGTTTACAAGCTTCTCCAATGTCTCCGACAGCCTCAGTGTATTCCCTCTTTTTTGTGAAAGGCTAGGTGCTCATATATGACATCCCCCAAATGGTGGATTTTGAGACACACTCCGACGGATGGAAAGCTCAGGCTGCCTTAGGAGTGTTTTGTCGTAATTTGGGTGTTTCATATTGTATAATTTCCAAATTTGTGAGGGTGTTCCTTGCAAGTTTGGGGAATGTGTATATGTATAGTGTCAATTTTATATAATCATGTTTGTCCTAAATTTCAATGGGTCATTGGCCTCTGCTAGACTCATTCATGATTCATTACTACATGTATATATATACATGTATATATGTATATGTGTTAAATATGTGTCTATATTCATCAACGTCTATATGAATATGAACAAATAAAAAGAGGGCTAGAAGCCCTTAGACCGCGCTCACCAGTCTGTCCATTGGGGACGCCCAAAGCACTGTTTGCACTGTATGCGTAAGAGTTTGAAATATGGACGATGGGATGGCCAGACCGGTGAAAATGGCCTCATAATTTAGAATGGATAAAGTATAGGCTCCGTTTCTCAAAAAAAAAACACTTTGTATATCATAATACTCCGTGGCCGTGGTTGACCGGCAACCACGTGCACTCATCATCACGCCCGGACGACACGCACGCATGAATCCTTGCCTTGCGCGTACTTGCTTAATTTGTCCTCTCTCTTCTCTTCTGGATGCTCTCTCCACCACACATCTCTACTATATATATGTGTGCTACTACGTAGTACGTAGTATTATGCATGCTACACCAACCGTATATATAGGTAATATAATGATACCAGTGGCGGATCTAGGATGTAAAACTAGCGGTGTTCATTTTCATCTTCTCCTTTCATTTTTCCTCTTTCTCTTCTATTTCTTCACATTTTCTATCTATTTTTTTTATTCATATATAAATATTGTAGGGAGACTTCCATTGTCTGTGCGAGGATAGGGGGTGCCAGAGCACCCCCAGCCCCCATGCTGGATCCGCCCCCTGAATGATACCCCATAATGCTAAGTCCTTTGTGTCTCTCTCCATATCATGCATATTATCGCCTACTAGGTCTGTCGTGTACTGGCAAAAAAAAAAGAACAGGCCATCAGTATGAAGTATGTTTGCTCAAGTATAGTACAGCATGCTTATCTCATGGGTTACCACAGCAGTGGCACGAGGATGATGGGATGGAGTACACCTGTGTATTCCACTGTATATACTGTACGCATGCATGGTATTCTGGTACAGACTGGCATTGATTCGTGTAGCGCTGGAGTATGATGCCGTCACGACGGATTGTTCCATATTCTACCAACATTTTGCCCGTTTGCATAACTTCCATGTCTGCTACCTCCAAAGTAAGTGTTGTTGCTGCCACAAGAAAGCACTCAACTTGTTTAATTCAATAAATTATTAGTAGTATGGTATGGTTGGTGGCCACATACAGCAAGGAGCTAGCCACAATAGTTGGCAGCCATCAAATAAATCGACCACTGAATTCTTACTACTGATATATTGCTGCTGATGCATTGTCCTGGCTATAGTATATATAGTATATGGAAAAAGTCTATATAACTCTCCAACCTATCAAGGATTGGACACATAATCTCCTAAACTATAAAACCAGATATTTAACACGCTAAACTTTCTGAAACCGGACAAATAACTCACATAGTGGTATTGGAAAGAGGTTTTACTAAGATGGCACGCCACGCGAGACAGAGATGTCACGCCATTTTTTTTTTAAACGAACGAGGCAGGAGAGCTGCCGATTATATTAATATAGAGGAACCAACCAGACTGGACAAACACAACAAGAAAGCAAAAGCAACAAAACAATCTGATCCAACTCAACACAAAACCAGACACATGGATTGGGGCATCCTCACATACCGGCCAAAACCAATGTCTTGTTCTTACTTTTTCTTAGAGGAAATTCCTTGTGTGTCAATGAAAAAAATGGTCATCCTCTATGCACCATCGAAAAAATCGTTGTTACCCATATGCTTGTTTTGAAAATTTTCTTCCCTATGTGCCACCACCGTTACGTGTTCCATTCTTCGCTGTTAACACCATTAGCTACAGTGCAAGAGATCCACGTGTAAGTAAAACAACAATGAAAAATAAAAGGAAATGGTTGACCAGGGCTATGTGAAGTTTGACCTCATGCTTTCAAGGCTCTAATGGCCCATTTAGATAAAAGTTAAAACATGAGAGTTGTTTAAAATTAAATTATCTACAACTTTCATGTAGAAAGTTTTAGTATACATACATATAGCATATATATACTAAAACAGTAGTGCCAATGGTACGAAGAACACATGGTCAAAATTTCAGGAGTGCATGATGATATGATAGGCCTGTTGCGTAGGGTGGCTGCTGGCTCTTGACCGAGAACTTTGGGAGCGAGGTCGTTGATGGCTCTTGGTTAGTTGCTGCGCTCTGCTTGCTTGATTGCACAGTAGTCTACAGAGATACACACTACTAGACAAGGAGCCAAAGTCACGCAGGGTCACTGCTAGCCCGGCAGCTTTCCTGTCGCTGCCTGCAGCAGCAATGCAAGAGAGAAATATGATACTCCAGCCAATAATCATGGATGCAACAGAGTGGCTAGCTGGCCATGCATAAGGCTGTGCCTCTGCCTGTGCACTGCACCGCCAGCCGGGCTATTTGGCATGGCAACCATCGATCGATCGACCGATCCATCGATTGCATACATCAACTGATGATGATGATTCAACGTCTCGACGACTCCGTAGTATAGTGTATATGTACTGCAGTATATAGGATACTGATCCTGCTCCTAGGACCACTCCCGGCCGGCCCATCAAATTGGTAATCATCATAGCATCACTTCTGATTCGTCGTTTGCACAACCACAGATCGATAATTGGCTGGCCGTAAACCGGCAGCGGCAATGCTACGTATCACACTAGTTTGTGGATAAAGCAAAGGGTCGTCATTCGTCCGCACTGCCGGTTTGTGAATTGTGATTCAAACCCAAAGTGATGCCCATAGGGATGCAAGCAGGTCTATTCACGAGCATTGTGGTAAATTATTTTTCTGTAGAACCTGTATAAAAATAACTTGCCGCAATATCCGTAAATGAGCCCGCTGCATATTTGCTCTAGATTCGCAGCACGAATCATAGTGTATATTTGAAGCATCGTTCTAGGTTTAAGCCAAAAATCTGATAGTAATTGTGAAAACAAACCTACAAAGAGTCGCCTCCCTCCTCTATAAGTTTGCCTTGGACGGTTGTGGATTTTGAGGCGGCGGTAATGCTGAAATTTTTCAAGATTTAGGTATTCTATTCCAATCCAAGTGCTCCAAAGTCCATAGTTAGTAATAACATCAATATTATCCTCACTCCGCCTGCAATATGATTTAGGTGTTTCTTTGCTTTAAACTTGAGGAAAATGTGTTTTTTTTTCCCAATAGTGAACATTATTAGTTCCTCAATTTGAGCTATACTTGTTAATAGATTTTGGTAGGATTGTTGGGGATGTGTGGATATTGCTTAGATTAAAATGTAGATACGATGTAAGATGACAATCTAATTAAATTTTAGATTATGCATGATTGGTTTAGGTGGAGATTTTTTTCTTGCCTGGTGAAAAATCAACATGCTAGATCACAATTACATTATTGTAGATGTTTGGGTACTGAGTCGCCCAGCCTATAGTTGTCACTCTTGGACCTTCAAGTATTCTTAAAACAAGATATAGGTCAATTTTGAGACGGTTGGTGGTCAACTTGTTGGTTGCTAGGGCTGTCAATAGTTCTAGCTTTGTGAGTAAATGCCCATGGTTAGTGGTCAACTTGTTTGCTACTCCCTCCAAGTCCCAAAAGAGTGTTGTTTTGGACATCGACACGGTCTCCCAAACATAAGTTTGACCAATATTTTTATTAGAATAAAAATAAATATCATAAAAAAATTATATTTTTATAAAAATACTTGTTAAGACAAATCTATACATATGACTTTCAACATTCAGAACTAAATCATATAAAAGTTATATATAGTTAAAGTTTTAAAAGTTTGACTTCTAACTTTTCTAAAAGGACACTCTTTAGGGACCTGGAGGGAGTACGGTTGTAAATATTTGGCAAAAGTTTATGCGCTAAATTGAATCAGTGATATACAACACGAACCAATGCTCTAGGAAGTTCATTGGCGACATGAGAGCCTTCATCAAAGCAGTCAAGGCACAGTGGCCTAAATGCTTTATACGATGTCCGTGCTGCAAGGGCCTGTTTGGTTGAGACCATAGAGCTGCCTAGCTTAGTTGAGCTGCTGCATTTACTCTGCCTGTGCAGCGTTTGGTCGGAACGAGAGATTTCAAAACATAGGACTCCAATTCGCATGTCTTTCAAAATTTGACACCACATCACAACTACGAGTGACTGACATGTGGGTCAGGATGTCAAATCTTGAAAGACCTATGAATTAATTGATTCTCAATTTTTGAAATTTCTCGGTTGAGACCCAGAGAATCTTTCTAGTCCAGGATAGTGTGACTGCAGCCTGGCCACCGATTTTGAACGCCTGGCTGGATGGCTACCGTGCATGCATTTGCTTGGGCTAATCAGAGCCATTAACAAAATTTTATAATATGATAATGCACCACAAAATAAAGGAAGACAATTAATCGTGGAAAATATTTACTGCATGACAACCTAGTTTTTTTTTCTCCCCGCCTTTCCCGACACCTTAGGTGATCTAGAGCAGAACGAGAAAAGCATATGGCGGAAAAGGGAAAGACAAAGAGCAAGTCGGTGTTGAAGACACTCTCGGTTGCCAGTCGGTGGGAGGATCGGGGCGGCTTGGTTATTTTATTTGCGTGTGTGGGATCGTGAATGGATGACTGAGGCTATTGTCACCAAGACTTCTATCCAACCTTTTATTTCAAATTCACTCCGTCAACAGCGTTATTATGGTGCGTTTATGCACATCCTTTTACACTCTCTCGTGACGATAGCCCGACAGAGATAGACGTGCAACGTTCATTTTCAAGTCGAGCATTACCAATTTATTTATTTAGGCTATCCCCAATAGGTTGGGGAAAAAGATTGCTTATACACTGTAGCGCAACTGTAGACAGAGAGGGAGGTATTTAGAATAGCGGAGGAACGGTGGATAGGCAAGCCTAGGTAATAGTCGGGGATGGTCTTAGGCTATGCCCAATGGTACTCCTCATCCACTTTCTCAAAACACTATTCCAACAACTCTCCTCTGTATCTACAGTGCAGCATTTATGTCAAACAGTGCCAAACAGTGTTTTGGGACACCCCTTAAGAGCACCCCATTGGGCATTACATTCTACTGCAGGTAAAATCGTAAATCTGTTTTGCAGTATCTCCTCGGCTAGGTCCTAGGTTTGTGGAAAACTCATGATGCTTCCCTGGTAGCTGCTACTGAGTAGATGCAATCGATCGATGGCAGGCACAGCCGCGTCGTCCGTCAATCAAGACAAGATGGGCTGACTGCGTGATGCTGCTTCCTTGCAACAAATTACAAGGCACTAATTGCAGTTGCAGGCATGATGGAGGCTGAAATGAAATCATTACTACACTAGCGCTTGCATGTTGTTGTTAGCATTACTAGCCAATTATCTATAGTAACAATACAGAGCAGGTTAGTTGATGGAGCAATCAAACAGCTGGTGTACGTAACACGGTTAATTAGCTGCATCGCCTGCAGTCAATGCTAAATTGCCAATGCTAGCTCAAAATTAAAGAGAACTGGTGCCTGCACGCTCTCGTCCAAGAACTGAATGATCAAATCCTGAAGTTGAAACAAACTCTAAAAATAAAGAGTAAATCAACAGAGATAGCAAGACAGAGATGCATGGCAGTATCATCACCTTTTCTTCTTTTTTCTTTTTTCTAACGGTCAAGTTGTAAAAAACGAGAGGTAGCCTTCCCTTCCCTTTCCTGTGTATATATGATGAATGGATCTGCAAAGAGAGGCAGCCAGCTGGGGTTTGCATTGAGATTTGTGATGGCGCGGGCGGCGATGAGATGGGAGCTGCAAAGTTGCCGCGCTTTTTGCAGCGCTGTGTAAGGAAAGGATCTCTACCATTTGATTGCTTCATACATGTCGATCATTTGCTTTGCTTTTGATTGCTTCGCTTCGTGTCGCGTCGTCCTCCCCGAACCGATCCCCCAGGCAGTAGGCATCTGTGTGTCCATGGAATCACTCACTGCTCATCATGCATGCTGCTGATGCTGCATTGCATCGATTATTGCCACTGACAGCGACTCGATCGAAACACACAGGAGAGACAATAACGACGAAAATGTGCTGCGTGGACAGGGGGCAGCATCCATGGATTGCCATTGCATTATATTGCCCCCCCCTGCAGCTGCACTGCATTGCAACTCCAGCTAACTCGATCGTCTGCAAAAAGGATATATAGCAGGAAAGCAAACACCAGCCAAACCAATCCTTTGCAATGCATAACATAATGCAGCAGATCATCGATGACGACGAGGCGAGGATAAGATGAGATGAGATGCTGCCAAGACCAAGATTCGTCAACCACCATCATCGCCTCCTGCACGCCAACCCCACACTCTGACTGCACTGCAGGCTCAATCGATACAATTCCGAAAAAAAGATTGTACGTAAGATCTAGAGTTTATTTGGACAAACTTATACAATGTCAAATAATGCTCGCCCGCAGCTCTCACTAAATTAAACCGTTTATTACTTAGCTACTTACCCAATTTCCCAATACAAAACTTTCGTGGCAAGGTCTCAAAACTCAAAAGTGGTTAGTTTACTACCTTTTAGAAATAATAATATCGTATTTTATCTCTAGAGATTCATATTTAATTAAGAGTATCAAACTTGCACCATATTTTCTTTCTAAAAATACAGTATATCTATCAACAATAACAACATAGCCTTTTAATCCAAGCAAGTTGGGATAGACTAGAGTTAAAACCCAAACCAAACCGCGAGAAGGGGAAATGTTTTTTTTTTAATTTTTGAAGAGAAAGCTTTTAACAAGAAAACAAAGGTTTCAAAAGTTTTATTTGGCAAAAAAACACAAGAAAGAGCCTAATCAAGGCTCAGCCATGTGGATAGATGCTTTCCAAGCACCTCTATCCAAGGCTAACTCTCTCATTATATTCCAATCTTTTAGATCCCTCTTAACTGCCTCCTCTCAGATCAAATTTGGCTGGTCCCTACCTCTCTTCATCTCATTGTTCCGCCTTATGATGCCGCTGTGCATTGGTGCCTTTAGGGGTCTTCGTTTCACATGTCCAAACCATCTTAGTCGGTGTTGCACGAGCTTTTCTTCAACTAGAGCTACCCTAGACGATCTCATATCTCGTCGTTTCAAACTTGATCTATCCTTGTATGCCCACAAATCCAACGTAACATACGCATCTCCGCAACACTTTGTCGTTGAATATGTTTTCTTTTAGTAGGCAATATTCTGCACCATACAACATCGCAGGTCTAATAGCCGTCCTATAAAACTTGCCTTAAAAATACGATATATCTATAATTTATCTATTTGGGTTATCTTGAATTTTTCTAAGACAGGAAATATGAAACTTGAACTAACAATATGCAGGTTGTTTTCCCTATTTTCTAAAACAAGAAACATGAATGGTCCACGATGCGAGGCTAAAGTGTTATATAGTCTGTCCGTACCACGCTACACAGAGGCGCTCGTGGCCTAATGGATAAGGCATTTGACTTCTAATCAAAGGATTGTGGGTTCGAGTCCCACCGAGCGTGCATTTTTGTTTTTTTTTTTTTTCTCCTCCTCTTTCACGAACCCGGGTCTGTATCTTTTGATTTGTATATAATCAAGATTCGTATTCCTTTTTTACTTCTGAATGGTAATTCGAGGAGAAGAAGATGGGTATATTACGTTCAAAAAAAGATGGGTACATGAATCCGCTTTTAATGAGCTTTCACAATTCAGATATAGTTGATTCCACCAAGATATATCATTTCATAGGATTTGAATTCTGAAATTTCTATTTAGCAACACACTGACAGAACATTTCAGATCAGAGTCTGGCTAACAACAAAACCATTTCAGATCGGAGTTCAAAATATGGATACGATACGACAGCAGTATGTGGTAATGAAAACACCAAAATATGGGTGAGGTGACCGAATTTATCATCGTCGTTGTCAACAAGACAAGAAACAGAGAAAAGATGCTAGCAAAAAAGAAAAGAATTGGCAACTATACTTTGCTCTACACCAGCTCGGATGCCATGTTAGATCATCAGATGTGTGTATGATGTTGGTTTATTCCTTCCGATCCTACTAGTAATCTCGACTCGACGATACCGAGAAAGAAGAAGCCCTGTCCCCTGTATGTATCTGCTGCTGCTGCTATATCTTGTCGCCTTGCTTCTCGCCGGTGAGCGGCAGCATCTCGACGCGTCCTCGGGGCGTGCGCGGGCCCGGCGCCACGGCGGGCTGCTGCGAGATGAGGTGCCGGACGTAGCCGTAGAAGGTGCAGCCGACGAGCGTGATGGCGCAGCCGACGGCGTTCATCGCCGAAATCGGGTTCCTGAAGATCATCCACGACACCAGCACCGCCACCGCCACCTTGAGGTTGCCCGCCACGTTGAAGGTCACGGCCGTCGTCGAGTGGATCACGTAGAAGATGGAGAAGTTGAGGCAGAAGGCCAGCACACCCGACGTGATGATGATCACCAGCGCCGGCGCCACCGACTCGTACGTGCTCAGCCAACTCACCACGCCGCTGCCCTCCAGCACCAGCGCTGGAACGGACAGGATCATCGTCGCAAAGGGAGCCATGTAGTACACCGTGTTGATGCTGCATATACACATACAGATATATCAAGCTCAATTAGTAGTAAGTAAATCAAGATTACAATTTTTACAGACAGCAAGCAAGCAAGCAGTTATACCTGTCGAACTTGTATCCGTGAAGCAGCGACTCTGCCAGGATGGTCTTTGTGGATGTGGCCAGGCAGCCCACCATGGCAGCACAGAAGCCAAACATGTTGAAGCTCAGCTCCGTCACGGAGGTCAGAAGAATCCCTCCCACGATTGGGACCAGAGACGCCCAAATGCGCCACTCGAAATATTTCCTCCACACCAGCCACTGAAGGATCACTGAAGAATATCTCAATGGAAGAGACTAGTCAGAATTAAACTGCAGTTCTACAGAATTTGCAGAAATACCAACACAGGGGAAAAAGGAGAATAGGATGGAAAGAGAACAGATCACTAGCCTGTCGTCGCAGGAGTGAAGGATTTGATCGTCTGCATGAATGAGACCGGAATGTACCGCAGGCTGACATTCCCCAGCACAATGTTTATGCAGAACACAAACGACATTGGGAATATCCTTCTCCATCGATCCTCCGAGGCGACCTCGATAAGCGGCTTTATTTTCAGCACTTTGATTGCGATGTAGGCGCCAATGGAGGAGCATATGAAGTGGACGCACGACACGGTCAGAGGGAATTTGAACTCCAGTTTCTGCAAAATTTGAGCCAAATGTCATCACCTAGTAGTTCATGCCTTTGTCCAACTCCCAAGCAAGTTGCGAAAACTGATGATTTAAAAAAAAAACAAATGTGACAGTTGACAACACCGTCAACTGCTCGTTTTCAGTGTCCAAGCAACCAAAGTCAATTCCAATTTCCAATAAATGGAAAGGGAGAAACACAAAGCTTCTTCTTTAAGGGTCTTCTCTGACCCATCACATGCTAGCCAGCAATGCAATATGTTAATATTGCTACTTTATAGGCATAATTTATATTTACAGTTGTGATAGTTCACAAGACAAATCATCCCATAACTTATTCCCAAGTTAGCATTTCAAGTCAAGAAATAAGAAAAAATATCTCAAGTTCCTTTTCGAGAAACAATCTCAAGCAATATAAGCTTGAAGGGAAATGTTTGGATCCTAATATTACTCAGGTTAGAAATCATGAATCTGGCAGCCGATGATTGCAGGGCACTTGGTGAAGTCAAAGATGATCCTAGAAGGTGACACGCCACCAAGTCAAGAGTCAGCGTGGCAGAGAATAGGAACCTTGCTGCACATTCCAGCAGCTTTTAGTAAACCACAATCTTGAGGAACATGCATGGTTGCAAACTCTAGTGACTACCGATGCTCTAACCGAGGTACAATCTTGATGCTATTGCCAACCGTGCATCCTTCACGTTTTCCTTGGTCTTTAGTTCGTCGGTTGAAAAATGGCAGGATATGTCGGTAGCAGTTTTATTCACAAATTCAGGAGATAACAGATGTTCTTTCCAGGACCACCATAACTACAATTAAATCTCCTTATAAGATTGGACATCGGTCTGGAACCAAACGTATGTTTTTGCTGGGGCCTTTTTTCCAGGATATACTACTACTAGTATAATGCAGTGTGCTACCGATTACAAGCAAGAAAAAGGGCCCTCGTATGGGTTATCTCCCAGAACAGAACAGCGTTTATAATCTGTTGCTCTCAGTTAATTAAGTCTGAATTTCATCGACGAAGTCCTGTAATTGTCCCCAATAGGCAAAACAGAAATTATATTCCTGTTCATCATCAACATCCCAAACAACCAGCTGGAGCAATTTTCAGACGTAAAGACGGCTGCTTTCTGTTTTCTGCCAAAAGCCCAAAACACTGGACGCCATCACATCAACCATCTGCACCCATGGAACGGTAAAGGAAAAAAGGGGAGAAAATCTTTGGCATGAAAGGCGCTACCTTTGGTCCTATACTCACGGATCAACCCCAAAATCCCCCATGTTGGATATATAATAGAGTCTATCTATATAGTACGTAAAGGGAGGATCGGTCTCCGAAGGAAATCCATTCGTTCAGATATTTATCTATAATATACTCGTCGTATAATAAAAGAAGGAAGGAAGGAAGGAAGAGGGGTGTTGACGGAGGACGAACCTGGAAGATCCACTTGTTGATGATGATGACGGTGACGTTGAATCCCCACCACTGGAGGATGGCGAGCACGGCGCGGATGGTGGTGGCGTTCCCCATCTTGGCGTCCTCCATCATGGGGATTGGTGGGAAAACGCCCGGCGGCGGCGGGGCGAGGGAGGAAGGAGCAAGTGAAACCGGCCGGCCGGAGTCTCTCCTCTTTTCTGACGGACGTATCTATAGATATATATACGTATGTCAATTAATTGATGATCGGCAACCCGAAACGAGAAACTTCTCCGCGCAGCCGCAGCGATCCATCATACATCCATCAAGGACCACCAAGGCTGCCCCTCTCCTCTCCTCCTCTTTTCTTCTTTTCAAGAGCAGGCAGACCAAGACAGGAGGCGAGAAGACGAAGAGCAGGAGAGGAGGAAGGCTGGCCTGGCTGAGGAGGGGGATGGATATTCCGTTTTAGGTTGAGAATTCAGTTGGTGTGTGCGATGACGCGATCTCTCTCTCTCTGATTTCTTTTTTATGGACAAGCAAGCAGAAGCAGAAGCAGTGGACAGTGGAGTCGATGCCTATGGACTATGGTGTGCCTCCTTCCTGCAACGAGTTGACACGCGTTAGGTGTGCCTTTTCTGCCCTCTTCCGCTTTGCCGGGACAGTCAGGGATTCAGAGGAACGTACTACTGCCGATTGGAAGCATCGTCAACCATATTCTCTTCTCTTTTCTTCTCTTCTGAATGAAGAAAAAAATATATAGGATAGTTAGGTATTCTCTCAAGAAACAAACAAAGAAAGAAGCACCACTCCCGCCCTCTGATTGTCCTGTCCAACTAATTTAGTTAGGCACACCAGGTACGTTTCATTGACATTTCATACAGAGGCAGGGACAGTTTATATATGCAACCTGAAAAAAACACACACACACTAGGCATTGATGATGGTTTCTTCTTTCCATCAACAGAGAGACAAGAATCTCATGCTTCTCCCATCAGCTACATGTCTCACATCAGTTGGGCACCCACCACGAGAAAGAAAGAAAGAAAAAAAACAGATACAGCTACAGCCTTCCTAAGCCATCCACTCCACAGTAAAACAGACATCCATCGCAGTCTACATAGGCTACGCAAAACTAACTATATAGATGCACACGTTTTGCCCAACAACAGCTACAAGGTAAGATAACATGTACATACCATCAACAAACGATGTCAGACAACACAATGGTGGGTGTCGGTGCTACCACGAGGTAAGGACAGACACCAGCATAACAGCATAAACAACAGCCTCCCCAGAACAGTCACAAGAATTCAGGGAAGATATAAAAGCAGAGCAGGGAATCAACATTTCGTCTCCAGCGGCATGCCCGCCCATCCACACGCCGTCTCATCTTCAACAGCCAACAGGATGCCTTTCCCGCGTATACACAACCCATCCTCCTCCCATTATTCGATCTATCAGAGTAATGTATACCCCTTCAGAGGGACCAAAGAATCCTTTTCCTTTCTTCCTACCATGAGCCTGCGAAACACAAAACCTCTCAGGCTCATCCAATCTCGCACCGCTGCTACTTATTTTCTGGAGCGCCTACTGCCGGCGCCTTTGAGCTTTTGGCGGCAGGGACGCGCTTCAGGATCGACTTTTCATACCTCTGCATCGCATCCGCTGACCTCCGTGCGCTGCACCATGTGCAGTACCAGTGACCTTTCGGGATAGACTCACGCGGCGGGTTCATGCAGTAGATGTGATAGGCATCATCGCAGCCATCGCACAGGACTGTATACTCGTCGTCCTTGGCCTTGAAGCAGCCCCTGCACAGGCAAGACGGGCAGTACCAGCATGCTCGCTTCTTCTGCTTCTCGCTTGCAATCTGGCTTTCTCTCAGGCACACGACATGATAGTACTTGTAGGCACAGTAAGGGTGGCCGCATACCAAGAACTTCTTGCCCTCATCTTCGCATGTGCCGCAATGCTTGCACAGCTTTGACAGCGCAGTTGTTGAGAGGTCTGGTTCACTGTCTTCATCCTTGCTTGAGACCGAGCTCTCCTGTGTTTTGACGGCCACCTCAACTTGGCTAACAGCTTCGGCGTCTTCTTCTGGCTTCTTCACCTCAAGCCAGTTGCATACGTCGCAGTCTTCATGTGATCTGCCATTGTTGTTATTCTTTACAGCTACGCCTAGCTCACTGCAGGTTGAACAGTACCATTTTGCTGGGACCTCTTCATCAATGGGAAGCTTGAGACATGAAACATGGTATGCAGCTTCACATCTATCACAGATAATTCTTCCCCCGCTGTCTGCCTTACTGCCGCAGTCCTTGCAAATTCCATCCGGTCCAGATGTCCCACTCAGTTTTGGTATGGTAGAATGGCCAGAATCGCATGGGGGAGTCGACTCCCTTAGGGCTTTGTTGGCAACACCAACCAAACTTGTTTCCTAATGAAGAATGCAGTTAGTAAAGGGGTTTAACAAATCCTAACGGCGAAACAATGGTCAGCAGACACGCTCACAGAACACCGCTCACCTCAATCTTGTGCTCAGCCACATCAATTTCTGAAACGCCAGAAGCCTACAAAGAAATTACTGTAAGCAATGGCCAGCATAAAAGGAATGGTTTCAACAGTGTAATGCCTCTTATCTATCCATTTTGACAGGTAGCACCATCACTTATGCCAACGAAGCACCAACAGAAAGCTTACCTGCTTTTGATAAGAAGCCTGTGAAATGGCTGAAAGACTGATCGCCAGACTGGCCATTTCTTGGCTAACTTGTTCAAATTTCTTCCATATCTACATAATAGACAAATATGCATACATATTAAAAGAAGCAAAGAGCATTTATGACATGTTTTCACCTGAATGTTTAAGGTAACAAACAAAAGGATTTACAGATGAGAAAAAAAAATAAAATGAATATAATAGGGCCGCTTTGGCCTTTAAGATATAAATAAAGGAGGCCAAGGCACTAACCTATAAACCAAATCTAATTGCTCGCCCCTTGACCCCAAAACATTGTGACTACTTTCCCCTTTATGCCTTCTTCCATTTCAGAAAAGAAGTGGACAAGGTAAATAAAACCTTCATCACAATACATGGATTGGAAGCTACTTATTGAGCAATAGTGTAAGGCAGCATGATGCAGCCCATGTCAGATTCATGCGCATTCATGAATGCCATCCCCTGATGGGTTAAGCTTGCACCCTATGGCCCACATGAGTTGGCAAGGTAAGGTTGAGGGCAGCAGATGACGTGGGCGGAGAGAAACAGTGCATGAGTTCATAAAGACAAGACAGCGGATCCCTTCCCACAAGAAACGGCCTCAGGTCATCAGAGAACCTTGACGTGTGGCCACACATATGCCCTTTTGGCTGAGAACACCTATTCCAGCTACAATGGAGTAGGAAAAACATGCGCCCACATCCCAACATTTCTGCTGTTTGGAACTTGGCTAAGAATTTGCACAGGCAAGGCGAACTAGTGCACTGGAAAAAGGGAGCAAAACAGGCGATGTAACACGAAAAGTCGGAAAAAATCATTCCATCGACCAACTTACGACCTTCTGAGTCTATGTGATCAAACAGACAATCAACAGGGACTGTTTTGAAGTCTCGAGCGTTCAAAGAATATATTGTGGGGTCCCAACTCCCAAGTAGAAGCACATGTACATCTTTACTTAATATATATATCAGAGAAAACAGTGCAGGAAAAAAATGAAGGTATGGGTGAAACAAGCAGGTACCTGTTTGATATCTTGGTGAATCAGCTCAGGGTTCTGCGTATAGTCTCCATTTCTCATCTTGGCATCGATTTTCTCCAAACCAATCACATCATCAGGCTTACTGACATGGAAAGTCGCAGCAAGCAAATCGCAGAGCAAGGCGAACTTCTCGGAGACGAGAATGTCGAAGAGAGCACTATGGCACATTGCCCTGTTGGTTTCCAAAGCAGCCGCGGCTGCGTCTTCTGACTTAACAAGGCCACCGGTTGCATCCTGTGCCTTAACCAAGGCACCACCACTGTTCTCTTTGGCGCGCGCCGCTCCGCTAGGGTTCTCCCCGCCTGCTCCTCGGCCCTCGTCTAGGTTCCCCTGGTAGACGCAGAAAAAAAGAGAGGAGGCTGTGTTAGTGAGGGGAAGGGAGGTAATCATTAACCAGCAGCGCACAACAGGGCGGGATCACTGACGTGGTCCGCGGGCACGGGCTGGCAGCCATTGTATTTGAGCGCATCACGGATGCAGGTCTGGATCCCTCCGGAGCCCTGGCTGACAGCAGGGGAGCGCAGGACGCCCTGGAGCACGTCCCTCCAGCTCGCCCAGTGCCTGGCGAGCGCCTGGTTGCCACCTTGCTGAGAATTGCCCGCCTGGTTCTGCGCAGGAAAGTGAGTAAATGGTAAATCTAGTGAGCAGCGCAAGAAGACGCACGCGTGTGGTAGAAGACGAGCGGTAGCAATGCAAGAAGAGCAAAGTAAACGACGCTGCGGCATAAGAAAGGGGATCTCGCGAGGAGACGGGGAATTTCGAAATTTTGCAACCGCGGCAGGTGTAGAAACGAAATCTCGAGGTACCAGTAGTGACGGCAGCGCGAGGCTGGCTGCAAGCACAGATGCTGTACGCCTCTTCTATCCGTCCATCCATCCAGCGGCAGAAGGAAGACGAAGCGGGAGGGGGAGAAGATCCGGCGGCTAGGGCTAGGAGGAGGGGGGGGGGGACGAACGAACGCGCGTACCTTGTCGGCGCTGGCAGTGGCGGTTGTGGCGCGGCGGCGTCGCTTGTAGGTGAGGACGCCGGCGCCGGAGTGCAACAGCAGGTCTCCCGCGGCGCGGCGCTTGGGAGGCGGGGGCAGGGGCGGGCGGCGGCTGGCGGGGCCCTCGGAGGCCATACGCGGCGGGCCGGTCGAGGAGGAAGCCACCAGCCCCCAAGAAACGACGGCGATATCGGAATGGGGAGCGCGGGGAGGGGGAGGGGGAGGGCTAGGGTTTGTGGGGGGGACGGGCGGGCACGGCAAGCCGGGGATGGGAGCGCAGTGCACGCCGGAGAGGGGAGGGGCGGGATGCTGAAACGAAACGAAATGCAGGCAGGCAGGCAGTGTGGATGTGAAGGACAGGAGTGCGGTTGTCCAAAACCAAATTGGAGGAGCCGCCGCCGGAATGGAATGGAATGGAGGGAAACCGCCCAAAAATCACCTTGTCCTCCTCCCCCTCTCCTCTCCTCTCCTCTCGTCTAGGCTAGGTTAACCTTGCATACATTTCTCCTCTCCTCCACAATCACTGACTCTTTAATACTAAACATATGTGTAGAGGTCTTAGTTATGACAGTGGTTTATTAGGTCTATCGAGAAAAAAACGTGAGAAAGAACCATCTAGATGCTGCTTGGTAGCTAAATGCTTTATCTTCCTTATTGTAAATGTTCAATAAGCCTAATTGAAATTTAAACTCATGTTGACCGATGACGTAAAACGACCTAGGTAATAGTGCTCCCCATGGCGCATGTGAAAAAGGATACGTGGAAGCAATGCCGTCTAGAACAAGGAAACAAGCGCGCGCAAGTCATCCAGTAACCGTTAACAGGAAGAAGCGAACACCTTTTTAGTTAGTGCCTACTGCATGCAAGTGGGAGGGATTTTTTGGGTAAATACTTCATTTATTACGAAACGGATAATACAGCTGTATCCTGTCGTCTACAGGGTGCTTGGCCTTAAAGAGTCCATGAGACATAAAGGTTTATTTTGTAACGACGGTAAAAGGCTCTCAGTCTCAACTATACATAATGGGGTTTCTATTTTTGATCTAACCACGGAAGGAAGCTGGCCGTTATGATGCATGGATTATTGGCACATCAAAGACAGGGCAATTGCCTAAAGTGAAGCAAGTATGTAACAATGAAAACTACAAAAGGGAGGAGACAAAAGCCTTGTCCTCCTCCACACACACCCTCTTCTCTTTTAGTTTAGTATAGAGGTTATTAACTGTCATATATTTCTTCCCACTCACTTTCTACCTCTAATGTCACAAACTCTTCGAAACTAAGTTTATATACTACATGAATCTAAATTAGAACAATGTTTTTTAGGTTTATTGAATAGCAGTGGGCACACAGAAGACAGGGGTGACCGAGGAAATAAGGATTATGGGCGAGTTCAATGAGTCTATATATTCGTTCTTTCTTTGTTGGGGTAACTGCATTATCTTCCTTAAATGTTCGGCAAGCACAATATAAACTAGAGCCCAAATTGGTTGGTGATGCAATGATGTATTAGGTAACAAGGCGACTTGTGCAGCATGAAAAAAGGCATGTAGGCGGGTAGAGCATAGAAGAGGAAACAAGCACAAACTATGTTGATAATCGTTGATGTCATAAAGTGGATACACAATGGAATTCTCTTTAAGTTAATGTCTACTGCATATACTTGTGGGAGGATTTTTTTTTTTTTTTTGACGGAGATCTTAAATTGCTAAAAATGGACGATATAGTTGTCATTTTCTTTTTTCTGGTGTTTGGATTTAGAAATTTTGTGGGAAAAAGGACTCATTTTGGAGCAACGATCCCTTTTCACAATACAAGTAAGGGTTTTGAATCTAATTAGGGGAAGTGGGTGATGATTAATTGATTATGATATAGGGATCTTTTGTGGACTAACCCCTACAACAATGGCATGATAATTGCCCAACGTATTCGGTGGAGAAATGCTCTTTCTTAGCTCCTCCTCAAAGGAAGTACCCTTAAGAACATATACCCCATGTTATCCAACGTAAAAAAAAAAATGCTTCGATATTTGTACACTATAGAAACATGTTATCATCTGGGCCTATATGTAAAGGGTCAAAACACATTTGGAGGCTCGCACCAACTAAAAAAATGCTAAATTAGCTTGCTGGGCTTCAAAGATAATTGGGCATTAACTTCCACAAGGTTTGTAATGTAATTTGTATCAACCACCTGCATTTCAGTAAAGAAATGTACAAATCTCAAACAAATTTACACTCCCAATTGATATCATCTATAGCACAAACATAAAAAATAGCTGTAGTAAGGAATGTGGGGGCTGTGGTTGCTATTTCTTTCAGGATAAAGTATTGGATATATTTTTCCTAGAAGTATCAAAGCCGCTGGCTAATGCTCCTCCCCCCTTGCAAGCAGCGAGCCATGGAACCATAGCCTGGTGACACGCTCACCCTCCAGTGTAGAAGCAGGCACATATATTGTCTGGAAACAAAGACACGCAAAGCTTGATCTGGAGATCATTTCTCCGTTGCTCCGCATCAGAGTGATCATCTGATCTGATATATCCTCCACTCATGTTTTTTTTTACCTGAAAAAGGATTGCCTATCTTGTCAGATGAGGATATATACAAAATGAGGCACCAGCAGTGATAGCGACTCAGAAGTTAGAAAAGATAGTGCAAGTGAGATGGTTTAGATAGTGCAAGTGAGATGGTTTGGATGTTCAATCAAAGACCAGGATTCAGGCATGATAGACAGCATAAATTATGCACCGTGAGTCACAGCAACTGTTTCACAACAAAAGCTAACTAGCCAGTCAAAGATGCATTTTGTAGACCATCACTCAACCTTCAGAAATAAAATAAGCTAAGCAGAAGTTTGCAACGCCTGATTTTTCAACAATGGAAACCAGGTCGGTTAGCCCAGGGGTGGGCACACTGCAGGCGCATTGGTAAGACACATCAAACAAGCAGACTTACCAGAAGAGAAACATATCTAGCAGTTTGTTGAGTGCGGTTCTAGAACGAAAGCATACTAACATTGAGTGTTACTCTTTACACTTTCAGGGTAGAAATTTACAATGCTCAGCATGTATTGCTCATTAAATAGTAATCACTTTGTACAATCACACATATAACATATAGTAACATGCAAGAGCAGCAAGCAACGGTCACAGGAATTAGGCATACTCTGCATAGTTCAGTAAAGGAATCTAAAATGTTTTGCCCCCAAAATGTCCTAACAACTACAAGAGCTCGCTTGGTAGGAATTTGGGGCTTAATTCATTGTGTGTACACTCTAAACAATCTGCCCAGCTGAATTTCCAAAGATGACATAAGCCTGAACAACAGGACAAAGACACCAAAAACCGTAAACAATGAGCAACCAGAACGGAATGAAATGCATCCCACTATATTCCAGGTGGAAATGTGGAACTGGAAATATACCTGGGAGAAGCCGAGCTGCTAGGAAAACCAGTGAAAACATTGGAGTAAGACTTTGTGAGGTACGCAAAGTTTGGTACCGGCTGCAATGCAGGCACACGCTCCCCTTTCTTGAGCAACTCCTCCAAATCCAGTCTTTGCAAGGTGAGCACAGCCTCGGTCTCTCTCCAGACAAATGCAAGCTGACCATCCTGGAGGGCAAAGAGTGACCCAGGCTTTGAGCCAGGGTATCTGAAGCCATACCCATTGGCGATGCCCTCTCCTGCAAAGCCTCTCTCGACGCCAACATTCCGGGACTCCCCATCAGTCTGCCATGGAAAAGCCTCTGTTGACGGCTCGCACATCCTGGCGATAAACATCGAGGACCCATTGGGATGGACGACATAGTGTGTCCCCTCCAACACCTTGGTGGCGATCAGCAGGGGCCTCCCCTCGCCGTCCTCGTCATACGAGAGCAGCAAGAAGAAGAGAGCCTTCCTGGGCTTGCACTCGTCGTCCGGTCGCCCTGGTGGCCACCCAAACGTGCCTCCCCACAGCCCGGCGTAGTCCCTCCCAGGCATGGGCGGCTGCAAGGTGAGCTTGTAGAGCGCGAACCGGTTGTCGTGCATGCTCGGCCACGCCCGGTAAGTCGATAGGCGCATCCTCGCGCCACGGAGGCTCAGGCCGACGCTCTCACCGCCGTGCAAGAAGTCAGGCAGCTGTAGGTGTTTGGTGTCCACATAGTGAGGCCGGGAATTTGCGGAGACCGACCGTGCCACCATCTGGCGCAGGCCATTCCTGAAGTACCCTGCTACGGCGGAGAGGCTCCTCCGCAGGGGAACCCTCCTCTCTCCGCCATCAGCAGCGGCAGGGGCAGGCGCGGAAGCCTTCTTCTTGGCGTCGAGGACGAGGCCCAGGACCTCCGGCGCGCGCAACGTGCCCCCCGCGGCGTCCCTGTGCAGGCGCAGCATGGCCTCCCGGCGCGCGGCGAGCAGCGGGAGGTCCCCCTCGGATCGCGCGAAGAGCGGGGCGGCGGCGAGGTCGGGCGGCAGCGTGACCCGGCAGGCGGCGACGAGGGAGTCGAGCAGACGTCGGCGGTCGGCGAAGGCGAGGCGGGCGAAGTGGTGGTGCGAGGAGGAGGAGGTCGAGGCGAGGGGGTCCTGCGCCTCGAGGAAGAGGACGTTGGCGTGGGGCTGGAGCGCGGAGAGGTGGCCGGGGAAGAGGTCGGCGGGGCGGTGGCCGTGGAGGAAGAGGAGCGCGGGGCGGCCGTGGGCGTCGGCGAGGAGCTCGAAGACGGGGGCCCAGCGGAGGCGCGGGGAGAGCTCCTGCGGGACGACGCGGGCGGCGACGACGGAGAGGAAGCCCGGGACGGCAGCGACGAGGTTGCCGAGCTCGGGGTTCTGGTGCGCCCAGAGGCCGAGCAGCGGCGCGGCGGAGTGGAGGAAGCGGCAGACGGCGAGGGAGGATCCCCCCGCGGCGGCGCGCCAGGCGAGGAGGTGGGTCGGCGAGGGCAGGAGGCGGCGGCACTGCGCGAGCCAGGCCTTGTCGCCGCCGGAGCCGGAAAGGGCGCGGCGGAGGCGGCGGGATGCGGCGGAGAGCGAGAGGAGGTCGCGGGGGCGCATGTGCGCGGAGATCAGGGCGAGGACGTCCTCGGGGAGGGAGAGGATGAGGTCAGCGCCGTCTCCGGCGAGGTCGCCGTCGACGGAGGGCATGATGGGTAGGGTGGGGGATCGATTGGGAATGGTGGGTGGGTGTGGGTTGGGTTGGGTCACCACTCGCCACGCCCACTGCCCTGCTCTGCTCGGCTCTGGGATTTCATTGATTTTTTCAGTTGAGAACTGATATTTATTGGGTTCATTCCGCTACATTGACTACGCCATTGAACAACGCAAAAATTTCACAAAAAATATATAGAAATTTTAAAAATCAATTAAATTTTACGTAAAAAAGCGCACAATAGCGAAAATTTTTTCAGTGTTTCAAAAGGGTCCTCAACCTCTACTTTGAACCAATACAACAAATTGTCAGCTTGTCTTTGCCTGCTATACCAATCATCAACCAATACATCCGCGCGCTTTACCATCTTGATCTAGGAGTATAAGGCTGTCTCCAATAATTCCCCAAAAGGGATTCCTCAAAACAATGTTCTGCACTGTTTGATATAAATGCTACACTGTATAGTTGGAATAGTGATAAAAAATAGTATTTGAGCAGTCTCATTGGAGACAGCCTAACCACAAGTCCTGACACATTAGGAACCTCTATCTAACCTCGGGAGGCCTTAGGTACAAACATGGTTCTTAAAACATAGTATTTCAAATAGCTACTAAATACATTTTTATCTAAATATCATTTTATTTTTTTAGTACCATAGTATTATCTAGGACATATAGATAAACGAGTTTCCAAACCGATCCCGAGTTGCAAGTATCCACATGCCTTTAACTAACTCCGTTGCATAATAATATAGCATAATCTACACGTCTATCTACATGTACAGGGTAAGAGCTTACCAAGGCAGGCAACCACCGCCGGGATCTCGGAAATCCACTCCTGCGGTATCCAAGGGTTGCAATGTATGTGTTCGCATGCTCCAATTTTGGTCCAGTAAACACCGAAAATAAGATCCAACTCAAATTGAATCCCAAACCATTGTGAAGACAAATTCCATCAAACTCTAAACCATAGCAACAATATTTGTGGCTAGACCTGGGCATGGGCCACTCCATCCGACCCAACCCGTCCGAGAAAACCCGACCCGAACAATGCGACACGGGTGGACAAGGGTCGTATTTTTTTCACCTGCAACAATTGGGGCCGGACGCAGGCCACGATTTTAGATCCAAGGAAAAAAAAAACCCGACCCGACCTGAAAAACGACCTAGCATACCTGTAGAGAGTGCACATACCAACCTGATCCAGTGCTAGGTACGGGTCAGGCGTAGGCGGTCCTATACATCCCACGACCCGAACTGAACCAGAGCTAACCTTGGATCTAGCAGGTATCACTAGAAAATGACGTGCGGTTAAAGATGTATTAAAGTGGCCTCATAACTCTTTTATATACAGAAATCTTCGATTAACGAGTTGTTTTGGGCTTTGAGATAAAGCTGTTAAAATGTATTAAAGGTCTGTTTGGAACGTATGAATTTCACATGAACTATACAAAAATTTTACAGTAAACAATTTAATTTTATAGGGAAAACATAGGATAAGAAAAACTCTCGCATTCCAAACATGGTCTAAAATGGAAGGTAGACAATGCTTGATAGTCCATTTGGTCAAAGGATGCGAGACAAAGGTCAATCGATGGAGAAGCTTCGGGCTTTTTTCACATTTTTTAGATGAAACCATGGTATTGGAGAATACCATGATATTTTTGATCAAAAGGTGTTTGGCAACTTCTTTCAAAATTCTGTATTTAAAACTATGGTATTACCAATACTATAATGTTTTCAGAGTGTCGAAAACTTTGGTATGGCAAAGTCTCCACTGGTGATGCCTCGCTCGCGCATAGGTCTTCCTCATCTGCGCCTACCGCTCCTAACTCCACATATCACTGCTCCAGCATCCGCTGCGTGCGGTCGCTCCGCCACACCCGCGCTGTTGACTTCGCCTTCCTGAGCCACCACCCCCGCCGCATGGCCTTCTCTCGGCACGGCTCGCCTTCCCGCAGCCGCTCGCCTTCCCTGCGCCATCGCCTGTCGCTGGCGCCCACCCATGCCGATGCCCGTCGCCGCGGCACCCGTCCACACCGTCGAGTCCTCCCCATGCCGGCTTGGACCATGCCACGTCGTGGCCTTGATCCTCCGCTCCGCGTCGCTGCTGCCGGCGCTCGCGGTCTCCGACGCCACCGCGACCTCCTCGACATCAAGCGTCGCGTCCTCCCATCCTCGCTCGTCGTCTACGGCCGCTCTCCCTAGCCGCCTCTCAGCACAGCTTGCCTCCCGCGGCTGCTCACCAATGCATGGAGAGGAGAGAGCGGCGGGGGACAAGGTGCTCCTGTGGGCACTCGCCGGCGCAGGGAGGACCGGCGGGGGAGGGTGCTCCTGTGGCCGCTTGCCGACGTGCGGGGGGAGCATGCGGCCCACTCGCCTACGCGGGGGAGAGAGGGCGGCAGGGGAGAGAAGGGAAGGGTGGCAAGGGAAAGGAAAAGGTAGAGGGCGACAGACTGCTTTCTGTGCTGCTTGGGATGTAATAATGTGTAACCAAACATAACGTGGTTTTTAAAAAAATATTGTAGTTTTACTGAGTATGGCAAAACCACAGTATTTATGTTATGTACAACTATAAATCATAATATTATAAAATCATAGTATTTAAAAACTTTGAGTTCCCTTTGCAATGTGATCATGATTGGATTGCAAATAAACGGTTGAACTCGAAGCTGTAAACCCGGAGTATTCGGTCTTCTAACACAGTTAAAAAGAGCGGGGCGAGGCCCTATAAGGCTATAATTAAAAAAAATTGATGCTGCAGATCGAGCCCATCCACGTTACTACGTGTACAGCCTGTTTGGTTGGATGCCGCAACTTGCCAAGCTGTAGCACCGGTTTGCCTAACTTGTGGCGCTAAAAATCTGCACCGAACCTTTGGCACGATTTGGCATAGAAAATGAACTAGTAGCAGCTAGCTAACATTCTTTGGCGTGCCGAAAGTCTGGGAGTGAAGCAAACGGCAGCCTAACATTATGTGGCGTGCCAAATTTTAGCGCGGCAAGTTGCGGCATCCAACCAAACACGACCACTGATTCACCAAACTATCTTTTTTTTTTCCTTACCAAACTTTCTGGACCCGGCAATGATAAAACCTCGTATAAGTGGGGATGGACATATCCTAATAATGGAGTAGTGCCATCCTCTGTGTATATCTGTAATCCGAGGGCCACTCTGGTTGTACATGGAAATGAACCGCTGCTTGATTCAATTCCAAGCAGCAATTCTTGGAGCTGCACATCGACGTCTTTTGCGACAGCTTGACCTGATTTCTTCGGCCCAAACTCTCCTCTTTTGCTTCTTCTTCTCATCCTAGCCTGTTTTCTGAAACAGCAGTTATTTTTTCTCTACTGCAGTCTGGTGCTAACACCAACTGCACTAATGCTTCACCAAATGGTACTAAATACTAATGCATCCCCTACTCTCTTTTTTCTGAACGTGCCTAAGCACATTTTGCATTAAGAGGATAGAAAAATTACAACTATAGAGAGCGTAAGGAAAATGGGCCCTAAGCCTTGTGCTTAGTTTTCTAATGTGATTTTGATGGTTGAGGTGACAACACGTGCCATGAAACTAATATTTATGTACAAGTGTTTTTAATTAAGTTTCAGGGTGCAAGAGATGGACTTGGGGAACAAACACCTCAAAGAAAGTCTAAAAGACAAGAGAAGACCCCAAGCCGCCATCAAGGTGCAAGCTTATGCCCTGACTCGGTGGTCCCGTTGGCCGGTCAGCGGGCCGATTTTTTGGGGCGCCAAGAGGTCTAGAGGAGCCCCCATCGAGTACACCGGCAAGAAGAAGAAGCCCTAAGTCGAAGGCTGAAGACCCAGTGCAAATTCATGCACCGGACAGTCCGGTGGTCCTCCACCGGACAATATAGGCTGAGAAGGAAGAGGCGAAGTCCGGCGCTAAACTCACCGCCGGACAGTCCGGCAGCTCGCCACCGGACGATACAGACCGAGGGCATCTCGTTTGAAGACTCAGCGCTAAGAGCCATCGGACAGTCCGGTGGTGTGCCACCGGACTATCCGGTGGCTCCAACGGTCCACTTCGAGCCCAACGGTCGAATTGTCAGAGCTAGAAGATTACACGCACCGGACAGTCTGGTGGTGGGTACGCAGAAAAGTGGAAAAGCCTCTAACGGCTAGTTTTGGAGACGAGGCCTATATATTCCCCCTTGGCCAGCCTCCACTTTGTGGTTGGAGCATCCTGAGCTAGCACTAGTGTTGAGACACATTTCCCTTGCTCATTTTAAGTGTAGCAACACCATTTGTGAGCCCAACCACCATATGAGCAAATAGACATATCCCGGCATAGCGAGAGCTTGTTAGCATCTTGGCTTAGGCCTATTTGCCTAGTCTCCGTGCCTGCGTGCACGTGCTATCTTGTGTGTGAGTGGTTGTAAGTCATGCGAGACCCTCCGGAGTGTGGAGTGGCCGCCACCACCTTGTGAGAGGGAGGAAGGCCCTCGGCGTTTTTGCCACAAGCTTCCCATAGCGAAGACGGTGGGGTAGCTCCGCGAGAAGGACTCGGAAGACCCCAACAGCCCCGACAATCCTCTACCCTTGCGTGGGCGAGGCCGTGGTACGGGAGAACCACGCGAGAGAAGGGCTTGTGTGGGTGTGTACCGAGGATATCTGGAGATCCGACCGGGTTGCTTAACTTCTGTGGAAGTCACTTTGCCATCATCCACCCTTGTGTGGGTAAGGCCGTATTCCTTTGAGGACTACACGAGAGCAAAGCCCTTTGTGGAGCACCAACGAGGAGTAGGGGGTGAGACGGCACGTTGGCCTCCCCGAACCTCGGGGAAAAAATCTATGTGTCATCATCGTGTGCCATCGCCGACATTGGAGTAAGGGGAGCCTTATGTCCATTGACCAAAAAAGGGGACAAGATCATAGCAAGGGCAAGACATGAGCAAATTCTTCCAATTTTTGAGAAATAAAACATCGATCGGTATCATTGCATATTTCAATTAGCATCCTTTGATCTTGCCTTTGCATTGCATCCTAGCAAGTAATATGTTCATGTTCTTCATTTGGTATCTTTTATTGCTTGCTTGGCCGTGTTGTCATCAATCACCAAAAAGAGGGAGATTGTAAGGAAAATGGGCCCTAAACCTTGTGCTTAGTTCCCTAATATGATTTTGGTGGTTGAGGTGATAACACGTGCCATGGGACTAATATTTGTGTACAAGTGTTTTTGATTAAGTCCCAGAATGCAAGAGATGGATTTGGGGAACAAACACCTCAAAGAAGGTCTAAAAGACACAAAAGAAGACCCCAAGCCGCCATCAAGGTGCAAGCTTATGCCCTGACTCGGTGGTCCCGTTGGCCGGTCAGCGGGACAATTTTTTGGGGCGCCAAGAGGTTCGGAGGAGCCCCATCGAGTACACTGGCAAAAAGAAGAAGCCCTAAGTCGAAGGCTGAAGACCCGGTGCAAATTCATGCACCGAACAGTCCGGTGGTCCTCCACAGGACGATATAGGCTGAAAAGGAAGAGGCGAAGTCCGGCGCTAAACTCACCGATGGACAGTCCGGAGTCCGGTGGTGCCACCGGACGATATAGACCGAGGGCATCTCGTTTGAAGACTCAGTGCTAAGAGCCATTGAACAGTCCGGTGGTGTCCGGTGGCTCCAACGGTCCACTCCGAGCCCAATGGTCGAATTGTCAGAGCTAGAAGATTACACGCACCGAACAGTCCGGTGGTGGGTACGAAGAAAAATGGAAGAAGCCTCTAACGGCTAATTTTGGAGGTGAGGCCCATATATACCCCCTTGGGCGGCCTCCACTTTGTGGTTGGAGCATCCTGAGCTAGCACTAGTGTTGAGACACATTTCTGTTGCCCATTTTAAGTGTAGCAACACAATTTGTGAGCCCAACCACCATATGAGCAAATAGACACATCCCGGCATAGCGAGGGCTTGTTAGCATCTTGACTTAGGCCTATTTGTCTAGTCTCTGTGCCTGCGTGCACGTGCTATCTTGTGTGTGAGCGGTTGTAAGTCTTGTGAGACCCTCCGGAGTGTGGAGTGGCCGCCACCACCTTGTGAGAGGGAGAAAGGCCCTCAGCGTTTTTGCCGCAAGCTTCCCATAGTGGAGACGGCGGGGTAGCTCCGCGAGAAGGACTCGGAAGACCCCAACAGCCCCGACAATCCTCTACCCTTGCGTGGGCGAGGCCGTGGTACGGGAGAACCACGCGAGAGAAGGGCTTGTGTGGGTGTGTACCGAGGATATCCGGAGACCCGACCGGGTTGCTTAACTTCCGTGGAAGTCACTTTGCCATCCTCCACCCTTGTATGGGCGAGGCCGTATTCCTTTGAGGACTACGCGAGAGCAAAGCCCTTTGTGGAGCACCAACCGAACCTCGGGAAAAAATCTACGTGTCACCATCGTGTGCCATCGCCGACATCTTCATCGGGAGTTTGCATTCTCTATCCCATCTCCTTAGCTTCCGCATTTGCTTTCTTGAAATTGTGTGCTTACTTTTCTAGACTAGCTTGATAGGTTAGTTTCTAGGTGGAACTAGGTTGCAAGACTTGACCACGGTAGAGTTAGCAACACTTAGCAAAACCATAGTGAACATAGCTAGATTTACTTGCATAGGTTTTGCTTAGTAGTTGTAGTTTTTAGGAGCCTTAGTTTTTAGAAAGCCTAATTCACCCCCCTCCTTAGGCGTCGGTCCAACCTTCAGAGAGTAAGCCTTATCTTATGAACCATGAAAAGAAAAAGGAAGATACAAACATCCAACGCACTGAGGTCCACAAAGAACAATGACCAAGGCATCCCTGAAAAAGATACTAGGGTTGGCTGCGGCGGTCACCTAAAGAGGAAGGACAACGCCTAAAAAGAGGAAAACGAAGTCATTGACGCCACCGTCGTTAGTCCATCAGACCGAGCTTTCAGTCAACAAGAGATAGAAGTGATTGCAGTAACACCCCCAACAGGGTGTGTTGCGCCCAAAAGGCGTAGCCGTTACAAGCACCGGCCAAAGCTGATAGCAGAGTTTTCACTCAAATCACCCTAGCCCTCGACCTCTCAAATGGTGAGACCCTAGCAAATGCATTAAGCACACAACAAGGATGTAGAAGAAGCTCCACCACGACGGCGGCAACGAGGATGACCACCCTAGCCACCAGACGACGATCCTCCTAAGGAAAGCAACTCTCTGAAGAAGCACAACGACGGCATAGGGAGCAAAGTATCTCCACGAATCATAACAACAGGGAGCAAAGCATCTTCCTAGAACAGCAACTCAACAACCACGTCAAGAGGAGCAAATCATCTCCCCGACGAACCAAGCAGCAACATAACCACGTGAGCGAAGGATCCCCTAGAAAGCGACATGAGAAAAGAATCTCCCCCAACACCATGACCACCACACATGGAGAGAGCTTAGGGACCACAGCACATAGTGGCGGAGAAGGGTAGCAGCTTCACCGGCGCCTAAGGCCAGCAGGGATGGAGTAGCGGGGAGAACACCACCCACTCGAGATCCACTGGCCAGAGGAGCGGAGCCGCCGGGGTGAAGCAGTAGAGGCCCCGACCGGCGACGATGAAGACATGCCTCCCACCGTGGAGGGACAGTAGATCCGGCCCTCGGGGCCCCAGATCTAGCGACGACCAAGGATACCGCACCCCCTGACGATGGCCTAGCTGCTAGGCATCTAGACATCCCGACTTGTGAGCCAGAAGGTCACTGGGAAGAAAAGCAGAGCCTCCCACCAGCCATGATGAAGGATAGGCAAGGGACGGTAGATCTGAACCTAGGGCCCTCGGATCTCGCGGTGTTGGACCGCCTAGAGCATGTCGGCGACAAACAGGCGACATGGACATGTGCGAGGGAAGGTGAGGGAGAGATGGAGGGGCCGAGAGGAGGGGGGCGACGGCACCGGCTTCCGGGCAGCCACTGGTTACTACCGCGCCGCCGGCCAGCAGCAGTGATGGCGGCTGACAGGCCGAGCTAAGGGATGCGGGGTGGGGGTGGCAGGGATTTCCTCCGAGTCGCCCTAGGAGAGACGACGCAGGGGTCGAGAGGTAGAGGTTCCGAAGTTATCGTTATCCCCTACTCTCAATCGCATGTGAGGTGTAGTGTTAAGTAGCCGGGATCACATGATGAGGTTGTAGGTTTAAGTCCTAGGATAATTAAACCTTTTTTATGAACCTTTCATTACAGGTTACTCGAAAGACATTAGTCTTGATTTGATAGTACTGATTGGGAACCTGGTATAACCAGCATACGAAGGGGAATTTTCTTAACCGATAATAGTTTTCGAGAATGCTCTTTGTTTTTGTGGAATATTGATTTTTTGCAGAAAAATAGGAAATAATTGCTATAATATGAAGAATTCTCGGGCGAAGGATTTATGCTAATAAGAATGAACTTTGGAATAAAAGCTAAATTGAAGCCCAATTGAAGATAAAAGCCCAATATTTATGCTATATAAGAGTGAATTTTGCCATGTTTTAATCATATTCTATCTCATTTATCAGTATAATCTGTGTTCTATCATTTTATGCTATAGATTAGACCTTAATTAGAGCATAATTAGAATATATTTAGAGTTCAATTAGAAATAGTCTTTATATCCTTTTAAACTCTTTTAGATCTACTAGAATTAGTTAGTAATTAAGTTAATATTGGATTAATAGTAGTTTAAACATAATTATCCTTGAATTGACGAAACCCAAGACATTCATTTTGGGAAAAAGCTACCACGATACTGTGCGCAGAGTTTAGCCTTTCGTTTTTAGGAAAAATATCGGACCACAGCGATAGAACCGATAATTGCCGAAAATCGGAAATTTCGGACTGAAATTTCTAGACCATTGATGAAATTGGATCAAATTTTCAAAAATTTGGATGAATATTATCCGAAAAATTCTGAAATTGCCAATATAATTTTTACCGGAGGAGGCCGGTAGGACCGAAAATCGCCGAAAATCGGGAATTTCGGACCGATATATTTTTAGGAAAAATATCGGACCACAGTCTATGCGCTTGCAGTATAAAGTTTCGCGTGCTTAAGTGACGTCATGCAATGGTATAACGATGAAATGCACGCTTCTTTATTCGATATTTATATGCTGAACAACAAGCTAGCACAAAACCCCATATAAATATTATGGTAGGTAGTGCAGCACAGCACAGACGACTCACTCAATCTGCTGGGCACGCACAAGACTGTCTATATATCAACCATTAAGTAGTACGTAGTAGTTTACTGATAATCCTGTTGCACTACGACAGGGACAAGGAGGAGCTTCTCTGTCCGATGCACCGTCACCCCAAACGATTCAGTCATATCGATGCCTTTGTCTGCAAGTTCCAGAGGCAGCTCCCAGTCGAAGTGGTAGATAAGGTTTGCTAGCATGGCCTCAACACTGGAAATTGCAAAGTTTATGCCTGGGCATATCCTCCGCCCAGTCCCAAACGGCAAGTAGAGGAAATTGCCTCCCTTGTAGTCCATACCTGCGGCGCTACCGCCTCCTTCCTCCATGAACCGCTCAGGCCTGAACTCCTCCGCACTCTCCCAGTAGCTTGGGTCCCTCGCGAGAGCCCAGCTGTTAACGATGGCACGCGTCCCTGCTGGGATCGTGTAGCCCTCAATGTCGCAGTCGGCCATGGAGAGGTGGGGCAAGAGCAGCGGTGCCGGCATATGGAGCCGGAGCGTCTCCTTGATGACTGCCTGTAGGTAGGGCAAGCTCGTCACCTCGTCTTCGGTGACTATGGCTTTTCCCTTGGGTATGGCCGTTCTCACCTCGGCCTGTAGCTTGGTCATGAGGTGAGGGTTTTGCACGAGCTTAGCCATCGCGTATTCCAGCACTATAAAGGACGTATCTGTGCCAGCTTCGAACATGACCTGTATATATATATATACATATATGTCAAATATTATAAGAAAATCATTTATGAGCATACAATAATAGGCTACATATAATATACATACCACCAACTGCGCCTTGATGTGATCTCTCGTGAGGTTGTACTGTTTCTGAACGGAGAGCAGCACATCGATGAAGTCACTCATGTCCTCGCCATCACGTTCGGGCTGCTTATTGTTTGCAACGTGGTCATCGATGAGCTTATTGAGCAGGTCGTCCCACATCTTGTTCACCCTCCGGGCCTTGGCGCACACCATCCTCTTGATGACGTCCAGCTTCACCAGCACCGGGAAGTAGTCCTCCACGTTGAAGCCCCCCAGCAGAGACGAGTTGGTCTCGACGAGCTCCCGGAAGAGCTTGTTCCGGCCTTCCCCCCTGAAGAACTTGCCAGACACGGCGTGGCACACGATGTCGTTGGCGAAGGAGTTGAGCAGGTCGCTCAGGTCGATGGCGGTGCCCGCAGCGGCGGCCTCGCGGATCTTGGCCACGACCAGCCTCACCTCCTGCTCCCGCGCATGGCGGTACGACCGGACCTTGCGGTTGGTGAGGAGGTGCGTGGTGGCGATCTTCTTGACCTGGCGCCAGTGCTCGCCGTAGGGGCAGAAGGCAACGTCTGTAGGGCCGTAGAAGAGGATGCAGGTGACCGGGGAGTAGGCCCGGGACGCGAAGTTGTGGTCTTGCGTGCGCAGCACGGCCTGCGCGGCGCTCGGCGACGAGACGATGAGCGTTGGGACGGCGCCGAGGTGGAGGAGCATGAGGCCGTCCCCGGCATGCTTGGCGGAGAGGTCGCGGAGGGAGACGTGGGGGAGGGAGCCGACGAGGTGCAGGTGGCCGATGATGGGGAGCCTGCCGGGAGGAGAAGGCAGCTTGCTCAGCAGCACTTGTCTCGCTCGCCTCGTCCCAAAGCGGCCAACAACCAGGAGGACGAGAAGAGGACAGACGACGAGCAGGAGCATGACCACTACTGGTACGGCTGCCTGCTGTGGAGACCTCGCCTCCGGCCGCTGCAGCAACAGCTCATGCAACGCTTGAGCCATCTTGCTATTGCAGCTGCAGCTATGGCTGTTCACTAGTTTGCTGAAAATGGTGATCTCTGTATGTTTCTTTCTTTTCGATCCACATACAGCACTCGCTCCACAGGCCACATGTGGCTTTATAGCTACAAGCCTGAAGGAGATTCCAGCAAAGAACAAAACAAGGCACCCATTTTTCTTTTCTTTTATAAACACAGAGAGGTACCCATTTTGATTAATTAGTAGGCCACATAATCCTTTATTCAGTAAATTGCAGGCCGACCTTCGGGTCAGTTTGGCCCAGGACGCAGCCAAAAAAAAAAAGGCCACATGCATATGGACAAAAAATTATGTCCTTTCGACCAGCCAAAATTTAGCATCCGAATGGTTCATAGCCAAGCCATTTGCCTAGCTAGCCGAAACGGAGGACAAAATTTTCTCAGCAGTGCAGAATAAATCTGGCATAGACTAGAACCAAACACGGAGCCGCGACCATGAAATTAAGGTGTGACTTCACAAACGCTTATATATTAGCGCCTACTTGTCATGCGGAGAAATATATAGAGATATGTGTGTGTGTGTGTATATATATATATATATAACACCTATATCTATACATCTCTATATTGAAAGCCGGTACACAGTGCAGATGGCATCTATTATTATATTAATAAGGGAGTGTTAAAAGAAACCACCACGTTCGTCGAGAGCACCTAGAAATTTCCACATTAATCGAAAAAAAGAAAAGCCAACCACCGTTGGATTTTATGAACATCCAATGGTGTATAAAAATTACCACATTAATTAAAAAAGAAAAAAAACCTGGATCGGTACGGTCCATATTACTCTCCATCTAAGAATTGGAGGGCAGAAGATTAGGAAATAATTAATCTAATATGCTGGGCGTATAAAAGACGGACAGCTTTCTTCCTTTGCTGGCATACGTGTTTCCTATCCTTTCCGCGTACAGATTAGAGTAACACGCTACCGTACGGTCGTCTCCAAACTCCGATTCGTAATCCAATTCTCTACCTTGACTATCCGCACGACACAAGCTAATCACTCATCAAACACGTGGTTGTACAAGCTAATGACTGTCCGATGCAACAATCAGGCACATTGGATTTTTGTTTTTGCACGAAGAATTTAATTTGGCCCACGGCAATGAAATAAAATGTAGACACAAAAATATGCTCATATGGGAACACCAATTTTAACATGTTGAGGACGGCCACAATGCCATTGATCCATGAAGCTCGCTTGAGGGAGCTATTACTGAACGATAGGATCACAATCATATACTCCGCCGCGGTGATGGGTTAGAGACAATGTCAAGATCGGGCATGTTTGGAATGAGGGGAAGTTTTTCTGTTTCTGCATTTTTCCTGTGAAATTGAACTGTTTTCTGTAAGGTTCCTGTACTATTTCTGTGAATTTTCTGCGTTCCAAACGGGCCTAACGATAAACCTGTGTTTTGGGCAACTTCGACAATGAAAGGGACCGGTGGGGCCTATGAGCCGACGTCTTCAGAGGGGGATAAATTAGGATTATAAAAACTAAGCCTTTTTTAAAAATAACTTATCAAAACCTATGAAAGTAGACAAGATATGTGCACTAAGGTTTTACTAAATATTGCTAAAAGTCCATAGAGCATGAAATTGTTGCCTTGATTTTTTATACACAATCATACTTGCACAAAACAAATCAAACTAAATGTCACATGTGATTGGGGAAGCTCCTAAGTAAAAATATAAAAATGTAAATATAATAAAATAGAAATAAAAAATATATAATAGTGATGCAGCCGCAAAAATTTGTGTGCTTCACTTCATATTAATAATAGAGTGTTAAATGAAACCACTACATCCACCGAGGGGATTTGTAAGTTACCAATATGTTAATCAAGGAATAAAAAAGATCTAAATCATCAAATTTTATGACTATATAATGGTCTAAAACTCTAAATTCAATCAGAGGGTTGCACACACTCAATAAAGTAGTGAGTTTTCCACCTATAATGTGAAGTTTTGCAAGGAAAAGGTACGTGGAAGGAAAATCAAAATATTTACATATAAATGCAATGTGAATTGAGCTTAAAAACATATACAAAATGTGATATAATAAAACCATAGAATTTAAAACATATACAAGCACATAAATATTATTTAAAGAGTAAATGAAATTAAAAAAATAATATAACGTCATACAATAGAAATTAAATAAATCCAACTATAAAAGCTAAACATATAAAATACAATATATAGGTTACAAATCCACTTAATATATATGATATTACAATAAATATATCAAATAAAAAATGTCACACCAATTTTAATAAAAGTATGAATAAATTAACTGTCTATTAATTTCTTATATATTGATGGTAATCATATTTTTATATTATGTTGTTACCATTCTATATTTAAAGATAGTATATGCCTAGGCCGAGTGAATTTGACAAAATCGTTAAATGTTCCAAAAAAAAGACAGATATAAAGATCTTCACCATCTATATATTATCTTAATTAGTTTTGAAAATCCATTATTAATATGACAATGTTACAATAAGCCACCACGTTCACCGAGAGGGTTCAGAAATTACCGTGTTAGTCATAAAATCCATTTGATTTTTATGATAATCTAACGGTTTATATTAAATTATATTTCAAATATAACTAAAAAGGGGAGAAATATAGCATTGGTTATTATATTCATCCAAAAGACTAGGTTAAATAAATATTTTGTGCCAATATAAATATTATATTGATACGAGAGTGTTAAAAAAAGCCACATTGTTCTCGACAGGGGGTAAGAAGTTACCACATAATCGTAAAAAGAAATGCCGTATTAAAACATGAGATTTTATAAACATCTAATTTTTATATTAAACCGTATGTCAATCGCAACTGAAAAGCGAGAAAGATCTACACCATTGGTTGTTGTAATCATCCAATTGTCTTGATAACTTCAGGCCCTATTTGGTAGCAAAGTACTTACACATCAATGCAATACCATGGCATTACCATGGCATTGTAATACTGTAGTATTTTAGGCTTAGAAATGTTTGGTTGGTCTTTATAAAACAGTTTTGAATACCATAGTGAACCATGGTATCTACAAACTTTGGTAGCAAATGTTTTGTACCAAACATTAGATGCAAATGCTGCAAGATAAAGCACATGTTGCTTTAATGAAAATACTATTAGAAGAAAAAAATGATTTGGTGTGTATAACATAGCGGATCATCAACCTCATGACCAATTGGATTGACTCCCACGCCTTCACGCTTTCTAGCTTCCCCTTGCCCTTCATGGCATAATGTGGATCGACCTAACGAATCATCAACCTTATGTTCAATTGGATTGACTTCGCATTTATTTCAAAAGTTAAGGGTGGGTTAGTATCGGCTACCAATAATTGGTACGTGATATCAGCTACTAATAATAATATCGCCCCCTTCACCCATTATGCATTTCCCTACTGTATGTTGCAATGCGCAAGATGAAGCAATATCACATATTTGATATTTCATAAAACTCTCTTAAATGAATTACCATTAAGTGAAATATCTACACCATTGATTATTAGTACTTTGTACCAAACAAGTAACAGAAGATGCAAATTTTGTAATTAAGTATTGGAAAAAAAACTAAGATGGAGTATTGTAGACAACCCTAGCATATCAAGAACCTTAGGAATCGACTCCATCGCCTTATCTGGCCCTTCCACCCCTACTATAGTGCTATCCAATGCGGCATGGAAGGTGGAGTAGGAACCTATTCAATGTCATTAGTTACATTCTAGAAGGCAACTTTTATTTTTCCACACGATTTTTTCCGAAGTAGAGCCCATTCTATATTGTCTCTGTTTGACATTGATTATCTCAAGCAGAATACACAAAATTCACGTCCGCACATCTATGCTCTCCTCTATAAATAGATATCCACGTCTCAATGCACTACCTATATGGATGCACAAAATAGGTATTCACACCTATATATACGTTATGCTAGAGATAATCAAAGTTATTAAGCTAATAGTACTACTCATGATGGATTTATAATCGAAGAAAATCCACATCGTTTGAATATATAAATATTTACCCATCTATATTAAATAAAAGATTTTATGTCAAATATTAAAAAAGAAAAATTCAATCCATTTGTTGTTAGCATAATCCAATGATCTTTAAGCTAAATATTTTATATTAAATACAAATTAATAATTGAATTTTGTCTTAAAATCGTTAAAAGAAGTCATCACGTTCACTGAGACGGCCTATAAATTACCATGTAACCCAAAAAAGAAAAACAATACACTAAGTTGTAAAAATAACACTTTAAATGTTTTGGTAAGCCTACCACATGTCTCCCTAAGTTGTTCAATAATACCGTATACATTCCATACTTTAATTCAATTTTTCTCTGTGTTAAGTCAAAATATTAATATCCATTCTCTCCATTCATAAACGTACCATATGGTTGACCGTTCTCATAATTTTGATCATTCACCTTATTCAAAAAAATTCAATCATATAAAAATACAAGTTCTACTCAAACCATCTTTAGCGATAAAAAATTAAGACAAAATAAATAATAACATATAATTTTTTGAGTAGGACGAACTATGAAAACTGTAAAAATATCAATGACATCATATATTTATGAACCAATGTAGTACAATATAAAATAAGTGCATGAGCAAAGGAAGATTTATGGTGAATTTACTCAAACTACTTTGATGTCATAAATGTTGGCACCATTTCTAAAAATCTTTTAATTGGTATAGAAGTTTGGTTTAGGACAAATTTGAAGGAACTATATACATTCAATGGATGGAGTATATTAAAATAACTATTGTAGAGAATTGCACTACCTAAGTGGTTCTTCATTTAAGGAACACCATGCCATATGTCATGTTTAGGTATCATACAAATTATGATATTCCACACAATATCTAGAACATGTAATCAATTTGAAAATAGTGATCATATTCGTACCGTACACATCAATATAAATTACTATTTTTTTTCAAAAATTATGGCTACATACCTCATCATGTTAGCTTATAAAGATATGTTCTAGGAATAATAAAAAAGATAGTTGCAAAGATTAGATTCTGATAAAACTTAAACATCAGAAAAATCTAGCTCCCGCGCAATTTGCGCGGGCCAAGTTGCTAGTTTTTCAAGTGGCAATGTCTCCTGAAATCCATTCGATCATGCATTAAAGCCCTTGCGATATATCCATTAGATGTGATATCTGTTGACCACCATGATGCATACATTAGAGTTAAAAACATAGGGATAAGATGAAGATTACAGCCTCTGACAAGTATAGGTCTTGATATATTCCTGGCTGGCGCGCGCACAATATGTTTGCGTGCGTGCATGCGCGCTAGATAGAGCTCTGCTGGCAATGCTGAAAGCATGCCGAAAGCGACAACACTCTATAATCGATCGACATCTAGCCAGGCAGGAAGAGATTAAGTTATCACACCACTAACACTACTCCAAAAGTCGTGCGCGCAGTGATACTTAATTACTGTGTTTGCGTCTACGACTTGTTTGTACACCAGTCCAACTAGAAAACACGTCATCTTTACTGAAGGTTTTCCAAACATCAGTGATTAGCAGCCCATGATGATAATCCATAGTTATCATCACCGGCGCGCTGTCATATCTAGAAAAACAGGTTGTGATGATGATATATAGTCGATATAAGGCTAAGCTCGTGTATATAGCCGTGTATGTGTACACACATATATACACTTGTATGTGTGTTTGTATATATATGTACGTATGTATAGTATGTGTGTGTATGTATGTATGTGTGTGTGTGTATGTATGTATGGTTGTGTGTATGCATGTATGGTTGTGTGTGCACATACATACACACACATATGTATATATAGCCGTGAATAGTAACTTGAGGATTTAATTCCATATTATGTTAATCATACTCTTCACGATACTATTCAAAATACTCTGCTATTATTCAAATTCATGTGCTACTCAAATTATGAATATGAACGGTGGAAGGGCACTAAGAGGAGCACTACCTCTACTAACTTTGCATGCAACGCGGGGTCTCTCTTTTTGCATGCAGGTTTGTGTCGCTTTTGTGATTATATTAGGTGGGCTATTAACTCTTCGCTAGCAGGATTTTGGGCTGGCTGGTTGTGCTCTTATGACTGCTCGCTAGTCCTACTCGGTACTCACCATACGCCGCTTAGCCGGTTTGCTTCGAGAGTAGCTAATTTTTACCACGCTATCCCTACTCACATGCATGTGCGGCGAGGTTATATATCGGCTCCATGGACAATGGCTCTCTCTGGCGCTACACTCGGACTAAACGAGAGCATCAACTCAGATGTTTCTACCTTGACCTATTCTCACCACCACACAGCATAGTAACTAAAGATTAGACAAAGGATGCTATTCTTTTCGAAGCTTTTATTACATAATATTTGCGACGCTAGTCACTCAGGACCGGTAGGAATAGGCCGGCTGTACGATTGCCATTTCTAAAGTAGCGTTTCATATATAATGCTAAATTAAATCCTTTTATACCTGAAAACATAATTTGTTTGAATGACTAAATGCAGTCAGTCAAGCAAATGTATTTATATATGTTGGCTCAAAGGTCCGGGTCATGATCCCTTTATATATATATGGCATGTCGGTCGCTCTTGTTGCATTGCCCGCCTGCCCCCGGCCCCTTGCATGCATGCCACTCTTGCATTACAGCTGAGTCGTATACTGCTAGCTAGCTAGGCACGCAAATCGGTACGTGTACGGTTGCATGTGCTTAATTAATTATGACGTTGCTTGCAGTTTGCAGCTTGCTGCTGCTGCTTGCCCTTGCTTTGCTCTCCTGGATCAAAGCGGGATGCAAGAAGCAGCAGGCGGGACGACAAGCAGGAGATGAGCTAGGTGATGCTGATGCACCGCCACCGCCGGCTGCTGCCACTGCCACTGCCACCAGCCACCAGGGCCGGTCGGGCTGCCTGTCATCGGCAGCATCCACCATATGTTTTGGGAAAAGCCCGTTTTCAGGTGGATCCATCGCCTTCTCAAGGAGATGGACACCAACATCCTGTGCCTCCGTTTTGGAGCAGTCCATGTGATCGTAGTGGATAGCCCAGAGATAGCCCGTGAAGTTCTGAAAAAGAAGGACGCGGTTTTTGCTTCTCGCCCCATCACGTTCGCCTCCGGGTCCTTCAGCTTCGGCTACAAGGGCTCCATACTGTCGCCGTATGGAGAGCAGTGGAAAAAGATGAGGCGGGTTCTCACTCGTGACCAGGGTTAACATTTCCGATTCAAAAGCAAATCCCGCCAAGTAGCGAAAATGGATCGCTAAATCCGAACGGGAGGCAAAACCAAATTCAAAAACGGAATTTCGATGTTTCCCGACCGGATTTCCATGTAAAACTGCCGAAATTTCGGTGATTTTTGGCGGAAAATGCAACAAATAGAAAATTCTGGGAAATGTATGTATATATGGAAAAATTGAAATTTTGGCAGAGTTTCCCCTAATTATGGGTACATTGACAGTTTATAATGCATAACAATATTTAATTCCACTAAACAACAAGAAATACAATATTAAACACATAGTCCATATCCAAAGTCCACACCTATAACGCAATACATAGTCCAAAGTCGTTTAAAATTAGTCTTACATAGTCCAAAGTCCATTAGAATTATTATAATACAATCTTACGACAAAGGAAAAGGCATAGTCCATACTAAGTCCATGTAGCAAAGTCATAAAACACAAACACCATGTCCATCCAAAGTCCATCAAGCAAAGTCATACAATACAATCACCATGTCCATCGTAAGCCCATGAAGCAAAGGCACATTCTCTGCATTTGAAGGTTTGTATGAAATGAATGGAATAAGTACAGAAAGCAATGAATGCAGATAAATACTATTGATAGGATGAGTACCTGCATTTTTCACTCCTGCTCCTCAAATCTGTCTCCCGGTGGTCCCTCATACGGGTATGGCGGGTATCGCGTGTATGGGAGGTACACATATGTAGGGTTGCAATATTTCAAATGTGGAGATCCATGTGGTAGGTAGCCTGCAATTTCTAAATAAGGCAATGTTGCAACTTGCCTCGGAAGAACCGGGTTCACGGTCCCTGGTGGTGGCCACACAAACCTCCCTTCAGACGGAGAAGTACTGTAGGGGCTACTGGTCCCTAGTGCTAGCCACTGAACACTGGATGAAAAGCTGGAGCTATCTTCATCATATCCAAGGCTAGCCTGTCGACGACGTCCACGTGCAGATCTTGTCTGTCGTTGTGATGTGGGTGCGCCATGATCTGTATCTTGTGTGGTATGGGTGAAATCCTCCTCACCAGTGAATGAGAGAGGGCGGCCTTGCTGCGAACCTGAAGCATCATGCCGTCCAGCACCCCCACCGCCTCCAGCATCAGCGTCGTCACCATCACTCCCACCACCGTCACCATCACTCCCACCACCGTCACTGCTACTTGAACCACCATCACCATCACCCTTCTCACCACCACTAGGATCAGGTGTGGTATCCTGACTACCAAGCTCCTCCTCATCATCAGGACGCGCTCTCTTACCTTTTATATCCTCGGGACTTATCTTAGTCTTCCTTTTTCCTATATGTGTGTCCCCAACAGTTTTTTCGGCCCATGCCTCCACATCTTCATTGTCACCATGAGCACGACTTATCTCAGTGAACATCTGGCTGGGCAATGGAGTGTCACTGAATGCTAAGTCCTCATCAAAAGTTGGGTCTCCATTGGACCTTGAGTGCTGCATCCAATCTTCAATTGCTGACGACCACCGGTACAAAGAAAGATCCATGAAACTGCTAACTGGATCATAATCATAGGGTTCCGCCACTTTACTAGCACGATCAAGGCGTAGGCGGAGGTTGTAGTTCACAAATACCAATTTATTCAATTTTTTGTGGCTCAACCTGTTCCGCAACTTGGTGTGGATGTATGCAAATGTGCTCCAGTTCCGCTCACAGCCACTAGATGATGCACACTGCGACAACAAGAGTCGGGCTACCCTTTGCAACACAGGTGTATCTCCCCCAAATGTAGCCCACCAGGCAGCAGGTGCAGTTTTACGGTCAATGGCATTCGCCTAGCAGTAGAAAACTCACCAATCTTCCTCCTGAATGCTTCAAATTCCTGCAGTGCAGTTGCCACAGCATCAATCTCCAACATTTTGTCCACCCCTCTGCGCACTAAACTTATCACATTCTGTGCTGTGCCGTAGGTGTAGTGCATGAAAGGGTTAAGAGCACAAGCAGTGGCCATATAGGTGCCTGTCATGACTGTGATCATCCTTGCATTTATCACTTTCATGATCCTGTCAAAGCGGGTGGGGTCACTTGCGAACTTGCTGCAATATGTCTGCCTCATGCTTTGATACTCCAACGTCACCTCACTCAAATTAGGAGTCTTGTCTGAGTCAGTAAATCTCAGAAACATGTAAAGCTGCTCGACATCGTTGATCACCCACTCCATGTTGTTCCACCATTCAAGATTTGTCAGGCTATCAAAAGCATACCTTCCCATTCTGGTCCCGAAGTGGCGGGAGTTTCGGAACTGAGGTGAGACCATCCATGCCATGAACAGGTCCCTCTTCTTAAACATGCTTTCAAGGAACATGTAGTTGGTCCCAAATCTTGTTGCATTCCACTTCACCAACTTCCCACCAATAGCTTCCCTCATCATGCTATGCAGACTGTTGGAATTATAGAGCCAGCTGCAAATTCGCTGCGCGCTTTGAATGCAAGCATCATGCTCCGGCCACTTCCCTATGTCCTTCAGCTTAAGGTTGATGGTGTGGGCAAGGCAAGGCTGCCAACACATGTGAGGGAACTCTTCTGTGAGAATGGTGCACACATTTTTGTAGTTGGAGCCATTGTCTGTGACTACCTGAACCACATTTTCATACCCCATTTTAAGCACCACTGCTTTGATCTCCTGCACAACAATGTAAAAATGACACGAGTATGATCCTGATGGTCATTAGGATTGGGTGGATAAAGGCATCTGCGCAGGGCTTACCTTGAGTAAGAATTGGTGGTCTTGTATTTGGTCGGACGCATCGATCGACTTCAAAAAATACATAGTGCCACCGCTGTACACCAAAACATTGATAACTGAGTTCCGCATTGGCTCCGTCCACGAATCACACATGAGAGTGACACCACATTCATCCCACTCTTTCTTCCACTTCTCTATCTCATTCTCTATCTCCTTCACATTCTCATCCAAATATTTTCCATCGATCTCCCTTCCTGTTGGTATTCTGATGCCAACACCTGCGGTCACAGAAAAGAAAGCATTGAGATCGTAATGTCCGAAACAAAAACTTGGAAGTGCAAAATAGACATAGTTACCTTGTTGCTAGGTCTTCATGATGGCAGCCTTGAAGTATGGGTCATCAACTTTCCGTCCAGGAATACCTACAGCATGGCATGCCTTCGCCCATGCCCTCCCAAGCAGCTTCCTCGATGTCTTTCCCTTCACAGTCCATGGCCCAATATCTATCCGTTGCTGTCGTGGCGCTGAGCTCAAGCCAAGGTGGTAGTCTCTTACCCTCTCAGGGACATGTGACTAGCTCCGAGTAAACATCGAAGGCAGCGGTCCACCACTGCTGTGAACACCAATGCCTCCTACACCACTGCTGCGAACACCACTACCTCTAGCTTGACCGCCAGAACCAGATCCACCACCCCTCTCATAATTTGGCCCTGCGCGTTGTTGACGGTCGTAATCTCACGATATCTACCGTCAATTACCAACCAAATGGAGCAATGCAAGTGAATAAAATTAGACTAATCCTTCTACTAATAAGCTCCACAAGATGTGCATGAATATTTGGTTGCAGGTACCCATTGACACATAAAAATGGTAAAAATGGATGACATGAGCCAAGGGAGGGAAGATGGACCAAATGGGCTAGGAACCAGGGTCGCCCGACCTTGGTCTAGGGTCGGCCGACCCTATGCCAAGTCGCCCGACCCTATTCCAGGTCGGCCGACCCCCTGGCAGGTCGCCCAACCACATCAGCGATCCCGTTTGCCTCCCATCATCTCCTGCATGCAAAGAAACACAAATACAAGCCAATCCAACCATTGAATCAAGCATTCAAAGTATCCAAAGGCCTACAAACGACCACACCATGGATCGGTGACATCATCAGTCCAAGGGGAAGACCATGCAACAAATCCCGGGCTGACACATGGGTCGCCCGACCTTTCCCAAGGTCGGCCGACCTCCATTCGGAGGTGTTTTCCACGTGCACAAACCTTCTCAACCGCCAACCGCCTCGAGGGAGTGAAATCAAGCCGTAGGAAGCGAAAGGCAGTGGATCGGAGGGTCACCCGACCTTGGACAAGGTCGGCCGACCTCCCCCCTAGGTCGGCCTCCCACCGACCTCTCACCCCTACAAGTACCCCCTCACTTGTTTCACCTATAAATAGGCCCGTGGAGCTCAGTTGTAAATTGTGGAGAAGTTGAGAGCTACATTCTACTTTAGAGAGTGCTATTTCCATACTTTAGTAGGTAGAATAGTCCTGGGAGTTAGAGTGAGTCGAACTTTGCCTCGGAGTTCTTGGGGATATCTCTGAGTCTGTAAGTAAAAGCTCTTGTATTTTTTGTACTCTTATCTTCAGTATAATTTCAGTTATACTTTACTTTAATTCTATCTCTTGCAAGTGTGGTGTACTTTTTATTTTGCATACTTGCTAGGCTTAGGCTGTGGTTATCTCAGTTAGTTAAGTCCCGTTATTCTTGCCGGTGCTATAATCCAACCTGTACTCCAGGCTCTGATTAGGTCCTCTCCTCTGATCAAGGATGATCTATTGTTGCTCGAGTTTATCTTGAGTACGTTTATAGCGTGCCAGCCTATCCACGCAGATTTGCTTGGTAGCCCCACTCGGTGACAGCGTGTGGTGTGCCTGTGTATCCCAGGCCCGTTCATTCAGTAGGCCCGTAGGCGTTAGTCCGGTCTCTTTCGGTGGTCTACTATCTACCCCTAACCCCTCGAGGCGCCGGAATTTCGCTCGACGCGAGACCCTGACTTGTTTACTTGAGTATCTTAGTTTAACCACGACATAGTCTTTGCAGCCGAATAGAATAGAGTTTGAGAACTTTATTTTACTCGTTGTCCTCCCAGTCAACTATACCTTTCTACGTGTATCTTAGGTAGTTATTTTACTTCTTTTCACCATATACCCATCCGTTTACCAGACTTACCCCTGTCTAAATACTAGCTGGTACATTTATTTAAGTTCACGGAATTTTTCGATTTGAGTTTATCCAATCATACTCTCTCGCCTGCCGCTTTCCTGTGAAAATTTACGATACTCGGAATACTCTAGGTGAAAGGCTACAGCGGTCTCCGTGCGCTTGCGGAGTAAAATCTGTTTAGGCTAAGAGACGCCAACACGCGCCGCACAAATTCATACTCTTCCCGTGACTGGCGTAAGGCAGCATGCAACTCTGTATCCTCATCATACCCCCGGGGCCCCTCCTCTTCCTCAACGTCAACTACCGGAGCCCTTGCCGCTGCGTCCCTCAGTAGTTTTTGTCGGGCCCTTTCTCTTGATCTATCCTTATTCCTATCCAACTGCCCAATAAAGAAGGTCTTCACGTCAGGTGGAACCGAAGGGCAATCCTTCACATCTTTCCCCCTGTGTGCCAAATGTTCCTTAAACCGTGTTGCCCCTCCCCCACCCTTCCGTTCCCTGAAATACTTGCTTTTGAATCCACCCTTGTACTTCTCGCCATGCTCCCACACTGGGTCCACCATTGTCCTACAATCACAGAAGATAGTGTAATGCAAGTCAATACAAATGGAGATAATGTGGGGGTTGCATACTACATCATAGATCAAACATCGACAATAACAAACATGTAATGTAGCTCGCATAGTACCTACTAACATGAAACAATCGGCAATAGGCTCCATACATCAGTAAGTTTGGTACATCATAGACCGACAACAACAAAGCCTAACACTTTGTCTAACCAAGCTTTTCAAACTCTAGCATTTGAACTCACAAACCCTAGGATTTGAACTCACTAACCCTAACATCAAACAATGACTTATATTTTGCATCACTAAAATTTTGAATCTCTAAAATGAACTAACAAATCACCAACATTCACCTAATCCATACGATTTAACCTCACTAACCCTAGGTTCCCTACTGCTCATGTAACAAATCAACACCAACAACCATCTAGATCATAGATCGACATGAACAAACACCTAAATCGAAGAATACAACTCACCTTCTTCCTTTTCCGCCCTGCTGGTGTCGGATTTCCGCCGGGAAAAGGCGGTTTTCCGCCCCTGGCGGCGGTTTGCCGCTCGGAATGCGTCGCAGCAAATCCCACTGCGGGACGGTGGCTTACCGCTTGCGCCCCGTCGGAATCCCGCCTCCAGCGAGCGGAATACCGCCGCAAACCGCCGGATTTTGCGTGGGGTGGCGCAGGAACGCGAGGTGGGGGCGGCTCGTGCAGCGCGTGGGAGGGGAGGACCGAAGGGATGTGGTGTCGGTGGCCTCGGGTTGGCCGAGTGGGTGGATAAGGTTGGGGGTGGATTGAAACGTTAGCGGGTTAACGGGTTCCTACCGAGTCCGAACCCAAATCATCAATTTAACCAACCAAATCAACTTGGATTTGAATTATTTCAAGTGCTATTAGCTCAAAAAAAACCTAGTTTTTTATCATAATTTTTCCAGATTTTTTTACAAAAAAATTTGAATTTCTTAAATTCAAAGCGAAAAATAGCGAAATTTCTTTTCCCGGTGACTAGCGGAAACGGAAATTTTTCCGGAAAACCACCGAAATTTCGCCGAAATGTTTTTCCCTGCTCGTGACATCCTGTCCACGCCCATGGAGCGGCTGCTACAACGCCGGCGACAGGAGGAGGCCGACCATCTCCTCAGGTTTGTAATTTACAGCCAACAAGGCCAACAACAAGCTGGCCGTCTTGTTAATGTTCGCCATGTAGCCCAGCATTTCTGCGGCAACATGATACGGACACTCGTGTTCGGCAAGAGACACTTCGCCGGAGCTGCTGGACCTGGCCCTGGCCCTGGCCCTGAGGAGGAGAAACACGTCACCGCGCTGTTCACACTGCTGAACTATCTCTACAATTTCTCCGTCTCAGACTACATGAGGATCCCTGCGGCATGGATCATTGGCCTCGATGACCTTGACGGCCATGAGAAGGTTGCCAAGGGCGTAATGAAGACTCTAAACAGGTTGCATGATCCCATCATCAAAGAGAGGATCCATGAGTGGTCTAGTCTCCGTAAAAGCGGTGGCAAGAGAGAGGCCAGAGATTTTCTGGATGTGCTTGTTTCGCTTCTTGATTCAGAGGGGCAACCTATTCTGTCGCTTGATGAAATACGGGCACAGACACTGGTACGTAAGATCGATCGATCTCTCTTAATTATATATGCTGTATGTATGTATTCACGTTCCCATTCCGATCGATGATCGATCCCAGTAGAATTACTATTATTTCTCTAGCATAATATATATAGTATATACACATCCGTCCGGCTTATATATAATTGCTGAACATTAATATTTGCTGTAATGTAATGTTGGTCAGGAGATGATGTTTGCAATTGTTGACAATCCCTCAAACGCGGTTGAGTGGGCGCTCGCTGAGATGATGAACAGACCAGAGGTGATGCAACGGGCAATCGCTGAAGTGGACACGGTCGTGGGAAAAGAGAGACTCGTCCAAGAATCTGACATCCCTCGTCTCAACTACCTCAAGGCCTGCATACGCGAGGCCTTCCGCTTTTACCCCTACCACGCCTTCAACCCTCCCCATGTCGCCATGGAAGACACCGTTGTTTCGGGCTACTTGATTCCCAAGGGCAGTCATGTACTCGTAAGCCGGCTGGGGCTTGGTCGCAGCTCTGATACTTGGGATGCTCCTCTTGAGTTCCGGCCAGAGCGACACATGATGATGATGATGATGAACAACAACGACGATGACAAATCACCATATGACGATGCAGTGCTTCTTACCGAGCCAGATCTTAGGTTCATCTCGTTTAGCACTGGCAGGAGAGGATGCCCAGGGGTGTCACTTGGCACCTCTGTTACAATGATGCTGTTCGCAAGGCTTGTGCATGGGTTCACATGGAGCAGGCCTCCTGGCGTTCAGACAACGCTGCTCAAGGAATCCACTACAAACCTCGCACTAGCTGAACTACTCATCCTACAAGCTCATCCTCGTTTGCCGCTGCATCTCTATGCGGATTCCATTTAGCTAGTCACCTGGTATATATTAGTATGATGAGAAAAATACATATATACATATATAGTCTGGCCGGACGGAGCAACACATATATATGTCAATCTGAAAAATATTTAGTCCGGAGGGAGCAGCAGTATCAAATATATATACACACATTTCTTAGCAACGCATCAGGTCCTGCATGACGATGTATGATATCATGTCTATCATGTGAAAAATGAGCCAAATATATATGTTAGTGCCATAATAATATATCATCTATGTGCTTAGTTATAGTTTTGGCTTGGATGTACGTCGTCAACTGTTCATGCATCATCGTCTATGTATCCTCTCTGGAATTTAAATGGCTTGGTAATGGCAGTTTATTTGTCCATAGCTTTAATTTGGCGTGTAAATCCTTGTGTATACTTCACCTAATCCAATATATATATATGCATCAGGTTATTAACAAAAAAAAAAGCTGGCGAAATTGGTGCATCTATCTATTACACTCTTAATAGTATAATGCATTGCATATATTTGCATTTTCAGATTGATTTTCTTAAAAAATAAATGCCATTTCAGTTTCAAACTCACTTATTTGCTAAAAAAGTTGTTTATATTGCTTGGAACAATTATTAACATCTCCGTGTCAAGCATGCAGCTGGTGCTTAAATGGCCTTAGAATAATACAATTTTAAGAACGTGTTATTATATAGTACACCTATCCATATATAGGTGTGTATAGCCGACGTGTCCTAGATTATGAACCTCTTTAGTTTTGATCATTGATGTAATAAGTAAATCTATTTGTTAAGTTGTATCGATCGTCAAGTGTAGTAATGTTAAATTTTACACGCATGTGCTAATACCTAATAAAGTGACTACATTCCTACGCTAGCATTACACCTCTGAAACTTACGTAAGCTAAACCAAGTGAAGCTGCGCAAGCAAAGTAGCGCAGATATAATATATTCCCTGAAACCAAGGCATCCATAGATACGCCAATTATCACATGACGTACGTACGACAAATGCTGATTTTTTGGGTACATGATGCACTATCAATCTGTCATAGATATGCAAAAATTTTTTATACCTCGACGGCTCGACCTCATCAATCTAGATGTCTTCATTCATGGGTCATAAGAAAGAGCTCTTTCTATCAGCGGCACAGTTATTAATTAAGACATGTATATATATGGTAGACCTGCTAGCTTCCGTAGTGATTCAAAAGGAATCACCACTGGTTGGATCCCATCGCATGCATGTGACCAATTCTCTTAAGTGTGAATCAGGTTGCTGGGAACTAGAAATAAAAAATATAGGCATTTTTCTGTTGGATTCATCTTGTCGGCCACGAATTTATTTTTAACCAAAGACCCTCTTGATTGGGTCCGACTTTTATTGTTGACTTGCCAGCTACTACAGCAAAAATATGAAGCTCAACGAATCGGCACACAGGCCCTACCATCCACACTACACAAAAATAGAGTTTAACCTCTCCACAACGACTCGGTAACGTACAACCTAGCTATTAGCTATAGGTTATTCCTTCAGTCCCACCCAAATCATAAGATGTTTTAGACTTTTTTATCTGACTACATTTATATGGTGAATGATCCAGTAGAGATCTAAGAACCTCTTATCTAGCCTATTACAGAACAATAACGACCGCTGGCCATTCGAGCTCTATGGCGGCAATGTCGTCGAGCTCCCTGCGCCGGCCATGCGCCGCTGCCCTTGCTCCGCCTTTCTATCCTCTGCTGCTCACCACTAAAGGCACTGTAGATGATCGCAGTTGATGGCTATGTCGTCAAAAAGCTACTAAAAGAATAGCGCCACTACCACTAGTACATGTATATGAAAATATAGGAGCATCTGTTGTACTATATGTATATGAAAATGTAGGAGCATCTGCTGTATCAAACTGCTGCCCACTCTTCTTCCTCTCTGGGCTGATGGGCTACAAGACGCACCGATCGATCCTCTCTTAACGTGTGGTATGTGCGGGTGATGTATGGGGATCTGCATCAATACCGGTTGGAAAATCCTGGCCGCCAATGGCACATCAAACTGTATGAATCGTTCAATGAAGAGGTGCTAGGTGGAGGAAGTGAGTTGGCTGACGTTTTTCCTTTTTTTTATTTTAAAATTCCTTTTGAAAAAATAGGCTCATTATAAGTATTTATAAAAATATACCCCTGCCACCCCCAGCCGGGCGGCGCGGCTGGGTTCTCGGCACAATAAAAATGTAGCGTGATTTGCAAAAGGGAGTAACTACACATCATTCGGTGATTATCCTACACACTTTTGTTTGGACCATTTAAAGTGTGACTCATCATTCATTTAAAAATAAAGAAAATGCATACTGAGAAAATCTAGTGTAAGGGTATGTAGTGGATATTGAATTAAGATGACCTTCCTTCTATTTACTACACAACACTAGATACAATATATGTGAAGACTCAAAATTAAGTAACTCACACACTATTCACCACCATTTCAAATTCAATCAAATTAAACAAACACACACACTCTATGTGAAAGTCAAACATAAATAATTCACATAGTATTCTTTAGAAACTTCTCCCTTCCATGGTTCTGATCCATGGACAGCGCAGCGGTGGCTACGGGATGGTGAGGATATGCGGCATCTATACGGCCGTCACCGTTCGACTATGCAATAACATATATCTGAAAATTTGCATGAACATAAAATGGAACATGAAAGGTAATCAATCAAATTCCCTGCGACAAACACGTAAATAGAAACTGATTGAAACCATAATATCGTCCAAATCTCTGCCAACTAACCACCTGCGCAACACAGCCACATGGGATTCTCAAATGTATTCAGTGCTTCTGAGATGACTGAGGGCAAGCCTACCCTTCGTTGGTTCTCCATTGAACGAGAGTGTACTACCAGCTTTGCAATGTATTGATCCGTCAAGAGTGGCGGAGGTATATTGTGGAGTAAGTATTTATGACAAGCGTATTTTTTTAGTAAAAGGATTTTCAAAATATAAAAATAAAAACGCTAGGAACTGTGGGCAAAAGGGAGGCCATGTGCTGCTTTTCATGAACCAGCCCACGACCAGACCGGTAAAAAAGGGACAGATGAAAATACGATGGGCTGAATTTGTGAACGGGCCAATCTCGTTAAAATTAGCCACACGAAAGATGGTCATGGGCTCTCTTGTAAAAGATGATCATGGGTCGCAAGAAAATTCAGCCCAATAATCCAGAACTTCATCTAGATACAACAGAAGTTTAGTTCCGATCCAACTTGAAGATCCTTCTTTATTAATCACTGCTCAAAAGGAAAAGAATAAACACAATTTGCAGTACAGAACATCTGCTTACTGCTGAATCTGCTACACAGGCTGCACACGGCATCTAGCTCCTCCTGGGCATTCTGGGTTCGTAATCAAGTCTGCCTTGCGCGCCATGCTGAAGGGTGCTTTGGTGGGTGATCACTGGGATGTGCTGCACTCTCTGCTGCCGACGTACATTGTGTCGGATGCCGGCTGTGAGGTCTGTTTCACTGCGATTTCGCCAAGCAATTGTGGTCGCTGCAGCAAGTAGTAACACCAGCTCATGGGCACTGCACGATGCTGCTCCTAGTGTCGCGACCTCCAAACCTGCCGGCTCTGCATATTAACACCTTCATCTTGTTGTGCTGCTGGTCTTTGTGGAAGTGGAGAAACAAATTAATCTTTGATGGAAGCGGAGAAACAGATTAATCTTTGATGGAGTTGCTACGCACATGAGGGAGTTCCTGGTATCAGTCAGAACCGAGGCTGAATTGTGGAGGCATAGGATGAAAGCTGAGGAGCGTTGGGTGGTCGATGTTTGGTGTGCAATCCTTGTTGTGGCGATGTAAGGCCCTATGATGTAAATGTTTTATTAATCCTCCTGTAAACACTATGATGTAGGCCATTAAGGGCCGGTAAAGAGCAATGAAAATACAAGTGGGGGACCCTCTCCCCCGTGACAGTAAAAAAAAAATTGATTATGCATGATCCAATTGTAATGATGCAACACATCTTCTTTCTTCTTTATTTGTTATATATATGTGTGTGTGCGCGCGCGCGCGCATACGACTCTCCTCACTGCCCAATCTGCTTTGCATGCTCAAGACTATCTATCAACCATTATAAGTTTCTAGTTTGGATATTTTTGAATCAGAGTGGTCTAGGAGGATTGCGGTGGGTTTAAAACTTTAAATCTACGATGAACCAAAACCTCACACAGTTCCTTCCAATCCGCTACAATCTATCTCAACCCATGACTTGCCAAACTAGGCCAGTAGTTTATATGGCGCTACAACCGGGACAAGGAGGAGCTTCTCTGTCCGATGCACCGTCACCCCAAACGATTCAGTCATATCGATGCCTTTGTCTGCAAGTTCCAGCGGCAACTCCCAGTCGAAGTGGTAGACAAGGTTTGCTAGCATGACCTCAACACTGGAAATTGCAAAGTTTATGCCCGGGCATATCCTCCGCCCAGTCCCAAACGGCAAGTAGAGGAAATTGGCTCCCTTGTAGTCCATGGCTGCAGCGCTGCCGCCTTCTTCCTCCATGAACCGCTCAGGCATGAACTCCTCCGCGCTCTCCCAGTAGCTAGGGTCCCTCGCGAGAGCCCAGCTGTTAACGATGGCCCGCGTCCCTGCTGGGATCGTGTAGCCCTCGATGTCGCAGTCGGCCATGGAGAGGTGCGGCACGAGGAGCGGCGCCGGCATATGGAGCCGGAGCGTCTCCTTGATGACTGCCTGTAGGTAGGGCAAGCTCTTCACCTCGTCTTCGGTGACTATGGCTTTTCCCTTGGGTATGGCCGTTCTCAACTCGGCTTGTAGCTTGCTCATGAGGCGAGGGTTTTGCATGAGCTGAGCCATCGCGTATTCCAGCACTATAAAGGATGTATCCGTGCCAGCTTCGAACATCACCTAGATATATATACATATATGTTAAATATATTGTAAGAATCATTTTATATATGAGCATATAATAATAAGTAACATCTACATATGCATACCACCAACTGCGCCTTGATGTGGTCTCTCGTGAGGTTGTACTCTTGCTGAACGGAAAGGAGCACATCGATGAAGTCACTGTCCTCGCCATCACATTCTGCAGTCTTCTTGTTTGCAACGTGGTCATCGATGAGCTTATTGAGCAGATCGTCCCACATCTTGTTCACCCTTTGGGCCTTGGCGCACACCATCCTCTTGATGATATCCAGCTTCACCAGCACCGGGAAGTAGTCCTCCACGTTGAACCCCCCCAGCAGCGACGAGTTGGCCTCGACGAGCTCTCGGAAGAGCTTGTTCCGGCCTCCCTCTCTGAAGAACTTGCCGGACACGGCGTGGCACACGATGTCGTTGGCGAAGGAGTTGAGCAGGTCACTCAAGTCGACGGTGGTGCCTGCGGCGGCGGCCTCCCGGATCTTGGCCACGACCAGCCTCACCTCCTGCTCCCGCGCATGGCGGTACGACCTGACCTTCCGGTTGGTGAGGAGGTGGGTGGTGCAGATCTTCTTGACCTGCCGCCAGTGCTCGCCGTAGGGGGAGAAGGCCACATCCGTGGAGCCGTAGAAGAGGATGTCGGTGACGGGGGAGTATGCCCGTGACGCGAAGATGTGGTCGTGTGTGCGCAGCACGGCCTGCGCGGCGCTCGGCGAGGAGACGATGAGCGTCGGGACGGCGCCGAGGTGGAGGAGCATGAGGCCGTCCCGGGCATGCTTGGCGGAGAGGTCGCGGAGGGAGGCGTGTGGGAGGCCGCCGACGAGGTGCAGGTGGCCGATGATGGGGAGCCTGCCCGGAGGCGAAGGCAGCTTGCGCAGGAGCGCTTCTCTTGCGGCGCTGGCCGTGATTGTCCCGAAGCGGCGGCGGCGCAAGGCGGCCAGGAGGAGGAGGACGAGGAGAGGGCAGATGACGATCAGGACAGATACCACTAGTGCTGCATCTGCATGCCCATGGAATGCTTGAGCCATTTTTGCTTTATTTCAACAGTTCCAGCTCCCCTGCAATGCTGGCTGTTGAGTGGTTTACTGTCAATGGTGATCCACCGCGCAGCTGGCTTTATAGCGCGCTAAGCCTGCAGGAGATTACATTTGTTTCACTAAAGAAAGTGGAGATATTGTTAGAAAATTGTTCACTATAGATTATTTCTAATTATAATGGGCGCCTATCTATTATAGCAAGGTTAATGGACGTAATAAGGCTGCCGGTCAAAAGTTAGCATCCGTCTGGGTCGATTCATGGCCATCAAGCCATTTTGCCTAGCCGCCGTGCTATAGAAAAAAAATTTCGGCCCCCAATCAAACGGACGACAAAAAAAATATAATTTTGCATAGACTATAGAACAGAACAGGGAGCCACGACCATGAAGAACTGTTAAAACTCGTCCACGTGGTGACTTCTAATCAAGAACTGAAGATGAAAACAAACAGATCCATTGCAAAAAGAAGAGCTATGTACAGATACCGGGCCGGCCTATAACTTTGGGAGGAGGAGGCCCGCTGAAGAAGATTATTCATTCTGAGTTTGAAATTAAATGATAGGATTTTCGGTTCGGTTGATGTATAAATTTCTAATCAATAATAGTATTAGAGTACATGATATTTTGCGTACCCAGTTTACTCTAAAAATATAAAAAAATTGGTATCTTAAGAAAAGGGTGTTATTAACCAAGGATAACCTTGCTAGGCGGAGCTGGCATTGGGACAAAACTTGTGCTTCCTGTAGGTTCAAAGATATCCAACGTCTCTTTTTTTACTATCATTACGCTAAATTCTCATGGTGTAAAACTTATGTCCTTTGGGATTTTACACCCGTCAAATGTAAGTGATTTATTTGACCATTGATCTAAATAGGGTGGGAGAAATCGGATAACATTACTCATGCAAGGCATTATGGTTATCAAAAAATGATATTGTTTTTTACAAGACTCGACCGAAATCCCTTTTGCAGGTCATTTTCAGGGAAATTTACTGGCTTCGGCTATTGGCCAAGTTGCAGCAAAATAATGAAGATAAAGCACGGGTAACCAAGTGGCTTTGCAAGTGTTTGCGTTTTTTGGTTGGCCCTATGTGGCTAGGATTTCATTTCCTACTTAATGAAACTTGTTAGGTGCAAAAGCCTAATGTTGCATGTGTTGTAATAAGCACGATTTGATTATCTCCTCGTTGTAAAAGATGGAGCCCGAAACTCCGTTTTCATTATTAAAAAAAAATATGTTCCCTCCGGTTTTTAATGCATGACGCCATTGGACTTTGAGCCAACGTCTGACTCTTTGTCATACTATTTTTCTTATAAATTTTGTTGCATATTTATACTAAAATTTTTGAATGACATGCACGATCAAACATTGGTTTAAAAGTTAAATGTGTTATATGTTACAAATCGGAAGAACATTATTAACTGAGGCCTGACCTGACCTTTTTAGTACTAGCAAGAAGAACAATAACCGAGACATCACATCATTCATTCGTAACTGATGACGGCCTTTATTTCACCAAGCTAGCTACCTGTCCAGATAAAAACGTAACCCAGTCGATCAGGTCTGAAAATGAACGCTTATCAGCGCCTATATAATTGTCCTGCTGGCTGCTGCAGCCAAGATATATACTAAAATAATATACAGGATGATAAATATTAGGTACCTAATAAAGCTAGATAATACCAATTGTCAATGTTGTATTCTCCATCGTCAAATATTAAGACAAAATTACGATGATGCCTCATGGAATATATAATGCGTGGAGCCGTCGATATTTGGCTTAATTAATCCTGGTATCATGGAGAGATGCACACATAGTCGACCGCACATGAAGTTGATAGAAGTCGTCCGTTTGGTTCGTGGCCAAAATAGTGGTCTAAATCTGGCCATGGCCAATGTATTACATAGGCCATAGCCAAAGTCTAACCACAATTTTAGCCATGAACCAAACAGGCCTTATAGATTATGGTTTATTAAATTCACATCACATGTACAGATTTAGAGCTTTGCACAACGGAAAGTTCTACGTCACAACACTATCAACAATGGTACGTGGTGACTTTGTCAATCTCGAAATCTCTACCGGCACATGTGGTAATATGATGTCATATAGAGTTCACTCCCATCATGACCCTACTACCCACCTTAGCCTCAATTGCCATTCAGTAAGTTTTTGAAAATTTATACCATCCCATGTCTGTAAGCTATGGTTAAGAATCCATTCGTAAAGCTCGTAATCAGTGGTAACCTTTTTCTGTCTTTCGACTTCTACCATTACTAAAGCATAACTAAGCATGTTTAAGCAAGAATGTGAGCGAGGTCACTATTCAAACATATATACTTCAAGATCAAGTTTAATCAATAATATCAAGGGTTGATCATGCTAGATTCTACACAAACATAATCTCTATAGAGCATTAGAACTATTCTCATGCACACACAACAGTTCGAGTAAACTATGAATTGAATGCCTCTAATCAAGAAGTGAAGATGAAGACAAACAGATAATACCCCCTACAATGCAAAAACAAGGGGTAGGTACAAATACCGGCCACCCTATAACTTTGGAGGAGCTAGCTAGTTAATTAACACAAAAGGACAAAGTGAGGCCGTGAAGGAGATTCTGATTTCGAAACCAAAAGAGATATAGGATCCCTATATATACCATTGCCGCCCTGATTTTCTAGTGCTAGAAATAACAGTAATCGAGGCATCACATCACTCATCAGTAACTGATGACGGGCTTAATTCACCAAGCTTGCTACTTGTCCAGAGAAAAACGTAACCCAGCCAGTCGATCAGGGCTGAAAGCGAACTTGGATCGCTAGCTGTATAATTGTCTTGCCAAGATATATATGACGATAGATATTACGTATACCTAAAGTTAAAATAATGCTAATTGTCGACGTTTTATTATCCATATCGTCGAATATCAAGACAAAATGAGCATGCTACCCCTATCAAGATATATATGCCGCATGAAAGATAAGCAGCTGCCACATGCAAAATAAATACCCATACATATAGAGTGTGAGGGCCAGCTTGTAATTCTAAAACCCATTCAACAATTATGACACAGTGAGTTTGCTGTCAAGGACAGCGTTTCTGCATGCCTCGGGCATCAAGCACACTAGGCTGCCGCTATGCTAAATGGGCTGCCGCCACTATGCACGGCACGGCCCACAGTGCCCAAGCACTTGATGGCACAGCCAGCCTGATGTCCCATGACATGCTTTTATTTGCCAAAAAAAAAAAACCTAGGTTAGTTTGTAGTGTTGGGCGCGGATATGGCATGAATGATGATGACAAGATTTATGCCCTTCTCCTGTGCAATACGATGGCGCGCGATCTTGGCAGCAACGGCGGCAGGCAGGGAGCAAGGCTGCAGTGACAGCATCATGTAGCAGCAAGCGAGAGGCGTAGGCCGGCATGGGCACGCTAGGAACGAATGCTTCTTGTCATGCCGGCACGTGCGGTTGCTAATGCCAGTGCAGCATGCTGAATTGTTGACTATATATGCAATCTCTTTCGCGTGCTTCATATATCTGTAGTTTATATAGATGATCGTATATATATAAGCTGCTATATATACATCATAGTTTTAAAAAGCGGTTTATAGGGTTTAGCGGCGCACTTCAAAAAAATGCAAATAGCGGGTTAAATGAGGCTATAACGCATAGCTTTTCCTCGCTAAAACAGCTATAGCGGGCTATAGCAGAGGCTATAACCGGCTATTTAAAACTTTGATATACATCCATACATACATAATACACATCATATATAGTATCTAGCAACAAATATTAGTCGGTCTTTTGTCTGGTATATGACGCCGTTTATTAGGAGCTTGCATGCATGCATGCATGTAGTGAGTGAGTGATCATCTATCGATCACCACCAGCAGCAGTACCATGAGGCAGTTTGGGAACGAGCATGAGCTTCTCCTTTGGATGCATAGTCAGTCCAAACACTACCTCCGTCGTATCAATGTCCTTCCCCTCCATTCCCACCGGCAGCTGCCAGTCAAAGCAATACACGAGGTTCGCGAGCATGATCTCCACAGTCGCCACCCCAAAATTGAGTCCCGGGCAGATCCTCCGCCCAGCTCCAAACGGCAGGAACTGGAAGTCGCTGCCTCTGAAATCGACGGACGCGGCGCTGCCGCCGTCCATGAACCTCTCCGGCATGAACTCCTCCGGCTTCTCCCACGCCTCTGGGTCTCTGCCGATGGCCCATGCGTTGACGATGACACGAGTGCCGGAGGGGATGGAGTAGCCCTCCACGACGCAGTCCGCCATGGAGAGGTGAGGGAGGAGGAGCGGAGCGGGCGGGTGCAGCCTTAGGGTTTCCTTCACGACGGCCCGTAGATATGGCATGTTGCCTAGGTTCTCTTCCTCCACCATTTCCTGTCCCTCTGGTGTGTGCTTCCTCACCTCGTCTTGTAGCTTGGCCCTTTGCTGAGGGTTGCGCATGAGCTCGGCCATGGCGAGTTCCAGGATCAAAGATGATGTGTCTGTACCCGCACCAAACATGTCCTGCATATATACATATCACATATGTATGTATAGTTTTGTTATTCAATCAACAACGACCCAGACGTACATATAAAATTATATTTATCACTGGTCTATTATCAACAAGTGCTTGTGCTTCTAAAGGAACTAGAAATTCTTAGTATATAACCATTAAAACCTTTACCGATAAATCTTTTATTTTTGTTTTATTTTGTTTTACGCACTCCTCTCTATAATTAATTTGCCCAATTTTCCTGCACAAAATAATAACCACATATCCGTAGTCATATGTCATGCTGCAGAGCATGACGCGTTTGATGCAACACACACACACACACACACACACACATATATAGCCAGGGTGTGCATGGCGGCAGCTGGTGGCACGACGCATATGCACCATATATCGTGTCACATATGTGGCACGACCCACATATGCACGACGCATATGATGTCACTGACTTTTTCTCTTTTATTTTTGGTATGGTAAATTATTGGATACAAATTTAAGGGTTATTCCAAACTATGTTTGTCTCGTACTTACGTATGTGATAGAGGTGGGTAATTTTTTTAAAAAAAAAAAAACTAGTGACTACTATTATATTATTATGGTTATTATAGTGTATGCATGGAATTGATTTTTTTAGAGGTATTATTTCATGAGCCTCCAATCAGTATATATAGTAGTATAATAACAGGACGATTTTAATTACCATCAAGATGGCCTTGATATGATCTCGGGTGATACCGCCGTAGTGTTGCTGCACCGAGAGCAACACATGGGTGAAGTCACCTTGCTGTTGGCGGCGATGCTGATGCTGATGCATCTTGGAGTTGGCCGCCGCCGTGGTCGCCTCGTGGTCGCGTAGTATCGTCTCAAGCAGGTCGTCCCACCTCCTGTGCGCCTCCGCTACGGCCCTGCTGTTGCCGCCCAGCAGGCGAAGAAGAAACCACCATCTGCTGCTGGCCGCCGGGAAGTAGTCTTGGAGGCAGTTGAATCCTCCGATGAGGCGCGTGTTGGCCTCGACGAGCTCCCGGAAGAGCTTGTTGCGGCCCTCCGCCCTGAAGAACTTGCCCGACACGGCGCGGCTGATGACGTCGTTGGCGAAGGCGTTCATGGCCTCGCTCATGTCCACGGCAGCGGCTCTGGTGGTCGCCGCCGCAGCCTCCCGTCGCAACTTGGCGATGACCAGGCGCACCTCCTCCGCGCGGGCGCCGCGGTAGGCGCGCACCTTGTTGGCGGTGAAGAGGTGAGTGGTGACGAGCTTCCTGGCCTGGCGCCAGTGGTGGCCGTAGGGGGCGAAGCCGATGTCGGAGGAGCCGTAGAGGAGGGCGTCGGTGGCGCCGGTGGTGGGGCGCGACGCGAAGACGTGGTCGTGCGTGCGGAGGACGGCCTCGGCGGCGCGCGGGGACGTGGCCACCAGGTTGGGGACGGCGCCGAGGTGGAGGAGCAGGAGGCCGCCGTGGGCGTGGTGGGCGGCGAGGTCGCGCAGGGAGATGTGTGGGAGGGAGCCATGCAGCAGGTGCAGGTGGCCGATGATGGGCAGCCGCCCCGGGGGGGAAGGCGGTGGTGGTGCTGGGAGACGGTGGTGCTTGCTGCTGGTGATGCTGCGGCGGATGGGTGAGTGCAGCAGCAGCAGGAGGAGGAGGACGACGACGAGGAGCAACGACAGGACGCCGCCGCCACTCATGGTCATGGTCATGGTCATGGCCATGGTCTTGGCTGCTGCTACGACGACTCCTTGCTGCATTGTTGTGTGGTTCGAGTTGATTCCTGATCGATCAGCTCTGGCCTTAATTGGCCGCTGTATGTATGTGTATGTGTGTGTGTATATATATATATATATATATATATATATATATATATAAAGAAGAAGAGGCTGTGCGCCAGCATTGCATGTATGCCTGCCACCGAGACATACTAGGGTACAGTGCACGCAGCATGCAGGACGCAGCAGCAGTCCACCAATACGTGCTACTGTATAATCCAAATATCCAATCAGTGTGCGTGCATGCGCGGCTGAGCATGTGAGCTAGCGATCCGATCCGTTCAGTTCCGTCCGCCGCTCGCCGAGTCCTATACATTGACCGAGGACGGACCAACAAAGTTGCGGCGCCGCCGTACCCGTACGACGCAGCGAAAGGCAGGCACCCCGTCCGTGATGACTGATGAGGTCAGGTGGGATAGACTGGATATATATATATATATATATATATATACATCGAGAGGCCAGGCCGGTTGCATGTCGTCACAGATCAGCGTTCATCCAGAGTGTGCTACCGATCCAACGCCGCGCCCGCAATCCATCCGAGGGTGACGCGTGTCGTGTACCCCCCACATCGATCCATCTTCACTCAACTGGACTACCTATATTCATTTTTCGCATCCTCTATATTTCTACATGTGTATATATAATTTCCCCCCAAGAGCGGCATGCAATCTATTATTGTTCCTTTTGCATATATATCAATTGATGTCCGCATCCCGTAGAACAGTATATTTACTCCTTCAGTCTCAAAATTGTAAGGGTTCTACTAGATTTCGTCAACATACTTCGTAAGTATGGATGTCGATAAATAATCTACACACATATTTAATACACATACATAAATGAATTTATGAGTAAATCTAGTTGAGGTTCAGAACCCTTTACGATTTGTGACTGAAACAGTATATGATTGTCAGTGCAACCTTAAATAAACTTAAATCTAGATACGGCTGTGCTGCAGCCAATGCAAATCTAGATAAGGTTACAGCGTAAGGCAATTTTGATACGGCTGTGCGTCCATCTACCTTTCCTTCAAGTTATCACTCTTTTCCAAACTTAGTCAAATGTCGCTCACCGTTGTTGGTGCAAATCGACAATGTTAATAATTTTTAATGCCTTGGAAGAAAACAAACGTGAAAGGGGTTTGAGCTGTGTACGCCAAACAAATAATTATAGCAGCATAATGTATCAACAAACAAATTATATGCACCACCACAGTTCATGATAACTAATTTAGCCGTCATCATCGTTGTTTCTCTTGTCAACAAAATCATTGCTTGAGACAAAAACATTCATCGCATATATTCATGACACAAGTTACAACAAGGGGATCCGGTGTTCTTACCCCTAATTTGAAGTGCAGTTGTGATTTTATCTTCGTCTTTTTTAACTTTGTGATTTTGCCTTTACTAACTCAGTCAATGCAATTTGCCTCTAGTCAACGGCTAATGGGGTAAAAATGCAAATACCAAGGGCAAAATCACGTTGACTTGTCAAAAATAAAGGGCAAAATCACAAATTTAGAAAACCGAGGGCAAAATCACAACACCAAAAACCCTTACAATAATTATCTCTATGTGCCGTACACCACTCTTGAAAACTGAGATGGGTAGTTTTGTTATTCTTTCAGTAATTGGCCTTTTGGGTAAAAGAATTGACTGCCTTTGTGACAAATTCCATGGAGGATGAACTGACACGCGACACATGTTGTAAATAGCTTAACTACCTTTTGTCACTGAGATGAAAGCAACTGCTAAATGCATGGCCGCTAAGGCCATTCTCAATGGAAGGTTTCATTTTTATGTTTCCAAGATGCCACATGAGTAAGAGAAAAATAAAATCATAGATGAAACTTTCCATTGTTAATGCATAGTTTCATTGGTCTGGTTTCATAGGCAACATGCAAGACACAGGTTGTCAAGGTAATCGTGTGCGCCGGGTTTCATTTCATCTAGATGAAACTCATTCTCTCTCCCTTCATTAATTCACTGTCACATCAAAATCGCTGACATAATGTATCATTATTTAATGAGAATAAAACTCTCGCTAAGAATGGCCTAAAAGACTTGCATGGCTGCATGGAACGAATGAATGTACCAGCTGCATCGACCATTAAATGCATAACGCATGACTCCACGGGTAGAACAGGAGGAGATGCATAGGCTAAGGGTTTGTTTCAAATAGAGGATTTTCAAAGGAAAAGCAAAAGAACTAATTCTTTAGGAAATGTTTCTCATCTTGTTGTTTGGAACAGAGGAAAGCCACTTCTCATTCCAAAGGAAATATTCCTATAACTTCACAAAACGTAGGGAAAAAAACATCTAGTAAGACCTAAAGAAATTTTCCTTTGATGACTTGCGTTGCTTCTCTGCCTCTCCCAATGAGGATAAGTAACAATATGATAGGTGCTATGATTCCTGCAATCCAAACAGAAAACTTTACCCAATCCTCTATTTTGAATTCCTATTGCAGGTTTTCACTTTGTGCTAAATCCTATGTTCCTGCGTTTTTCCCCTATATTGTGTTTTATATTCCTCCATTCAAAACAGACCGTCGTAGAAGTATGTATATACCATGTAGACATGCAAAAACTCCACAAGTGCACTCTAAATACAGTGGAGTTTGAAATATAAGATGTGAGAATAATAGGCCGGCGAGTGACAATGTGACGTCAGCCTAAGAGTCATTGTGTATGAAATGAAATAAGAAGATTATTGTAGGATTACTTTTCTTCTTTAAATAAGGGATTATCTGTGTGGCATTTTTTTTCAAGTGTCAAATATCTCCTGCAATATAATCCCTTCGACTATTAAAGCTCTTGCGATACGTATCAATCAAATTCAGATGTGATATCTGTTGACCACCATGCATATATATGCGTAAAAAACAAAGAGATAAGATGAAAATTACAGCCTCTGTCAAGCATAATAATATAGGTCTTGATATTTTTCTGGCTGGCGCGCGCACAATATGCATGCATGCGCTAGCTGTATGGATGGATCGAGCTCTGGCAATACTGAAAGCAGAAAGCGACAAACACTCAATAATCGATGGACCTCTAGCCAGTCAGGCAGGAACACCACTAAAACTACTCCAAAAGTCGGGCGCGCATTACTGATAGTACTTAATTACTGTGTTTTGTGTTACACCAGTCCAACTAGAACACACGTCTCTTTACTGAAGGTTTTCCAAACATCAGCCCATGATGAACCAATAAACTAACTTCGGCTAGAATCGGCTAACAACATCGCCTAGAATAGACTAAATTCAACTAAAAAACGATTTTCTTTGGCGAAATTAAAGGATCTATATTTGTTAAGGATTTACTTACTTACACAGAACTAAACTTTAGCTCCCATTAGCCCACTTTAGCTCATCTTGATGGGCTAATGGTCTAATACATAGAACGAGTTTGTGGCTAAACTTTAGCTACTCATTAGTCCTACCGTGTTTGGCTACAGATGGACTCAGTTTACTTGCTAAACTTTAGATATGGGTAAACGAGGCTAATATTCACAACTTAGTCTCGGTAGACTAATTGCAGCTACAATTCAGTAAAAACTTAGCTAAAATAGAACTGTTTTGGCTCAAGGAGCTATGGGGTGTTTGGTTTGAGGAAGCAACCCATGAAGAATGGGTTGATGATGGATCAACTCACTCCACAAAAATTGGTGGGCTGAACCCACTCCTCATCCTAGCACTAATTGTTAGCTAGTGAGAAGTGAGGTGATGAGGGATCAACTATTAGCCCACATGTTTGAACATGCTAGCGTCACTGTTAGCTATCCATCAAATAATTAGCCATACTCCTAGGATCCAAACATAGCCTTAGGCTAAAACTAACTAACTCACTTCAACACCAAACCCTTTTTGGCATTGGATGGGCCGAAACACTAACGCCAAGCGTTGTAAGGCCCAATCACTAAGAAATTGTTCGCGCACGAACACTGCCTTGTGAGCAACGAACACATTTAGCCAACCACACCCACCCTCACCTCCATGCATGTCTCTATCTTATCTGATGTGCGTTAATGGTTGTGTCTAAAAGACATATGTCCATCAGTTATATGCATGGGTTTATTAGGGGATTTAACACATAAAAAGTATAACCTTTAAGTTGTGACTATATGGTTTGTATGCAAGTAACAAAGTTTATAGTCAGTAGGTATGTAAAAAAAAACTTATAACGGGAATGATGTTGAAACATAATTTTGTATTTGATGCAGAACCATTTCATACCCACACTGTGTTGAATTATTCGGTATATATCAACAGGATAATCGTTTGTTCTAAACTCCAAACTAATATATTAGTCATTGGAACCAAACGCCGTCCACTTAATAGGTTGTCGGCTAACAATTAGCTAGCTAATTAATTTTAGCTAAAAGCTATTATAACTAGTGTTGTGGTATACTAATTAGTCAGCTAATTATTTAGTCCAATGGATTCACACCAAAATCAAGGTCCATTTACACCGGCGGTAGTGAAATACAATGTCGATCCGAACGTCACGTATTTTTTAGACGACAGAGAAGCGCGTGCGCGAGCGAGAGCCGACAATATCGTGAGAGTTGGTAGCAACTGACGGTGACGGTATGCATTGCTTGTCAGGATCGGAGGTGGTGGATCGATCGAGATTGAACACAAACTTCGTTCCTTGCAAGAGCTCGATCGCTAGCTGATTTCAAGTCCGGCCTATACGTACGTGACTTGTGTCACGTGTCCAGCTTGGATTGGTCGCCGAAACAAGCCATCGACAGCTAGCTACTAGAAGCGCCCGAATGATAGATGGAAATTAAGATGCATCAAAATTTACGTCGTCTATACATGTATCACAGGGATACAAGCAACGTGTTGCTCGCGAGTCCACAAATAGATAATCCATGACGTTGATAGTCCGGCCGGCCGTCCGGCTAACCAGAATCTCAGATCATCTATATCACACACTGCACCGTAGCTGCGACCACACTAGTAGCCGACGATGCACAGTGGATGCGCGAAATCAAACTCGTCCTTGTCAGGTTAGGCACTACCCAAAACAGAATGTCCTTGCCGGCCACAAACCGCCAAGGAAACATTATTAGCGGCGCACCGCTCGTCAAGGCTTTCGTTTTCCTTAGTCCTTGTTTGGAAACTCTGTAAATAATTTTACTTGTGAATATCTTCTGTTTGTAATTTGTTGTGCACAGGAAGGCAACCGGAATTATATTCTCAATGTAAAAACACTGTTTGGAATAATGGTGAGAAAAAAAAACAATTCACCGTGAGGACCCAATTTCTTCAACCGCCTCAATAGCCCGTTGCCCGCGGGCCTCGGCACCGCCACGCCGCTCGTCTGCTTCGACGTCTCCGACAACACCATCTCCGGCGGCATCCCGCCGGGGATATGCGACCGCGGCGAGCTCCAGGAGCTACTCATGCTCGACAACGCGCTCTTGGGCCGCATCCCCGAGCCGCTTTCGGGCGCTGCCGGACCCTGCGCCGGGTGCGCCTCTCCAACAACATGCTCGACGGGGACGTGCCCGAAGCCATCTGGGGCCTGCCGCATGTCTCCTTGCTCGACCTTAGCGCCAACCGCCATCGCCGGCGCTGCCAACCTCTTCAAGCTCGTCCTGTCCGACAATCGCCTCATCGGCGCCATGCATCCCCTCGGAAATCGGCGCCGTCTCTGGCCTCTACGAGCTCTCTGCCAACGGCAACGCGCTGTCGGGCCCGCTGCCGGCGGCTTGGCCGAGCTCGGCCGACTCGTGCTGCGGATTCCGAAACAACTCGCTCTCGGGCCAGCTGCTCTTGGGTGTCCAATCCTGGACAAAGCTCAGCGAGCTCGATCTCGCCGACAACGCTTCACCGGACCCATACTTCAACGTGTCCGACAACCAGCTACGCGGCCCGCTGCCGACGCAGTACGCCACGGACGCGTACCCGCAGAAGAGGAGGAGGACTCACAGCGGAGGCGGAGCTGACTGCGCGCGCGTGGATGATGCGCTCCATATTCAAATTCATGGTGGTGATCCTGGTGGTCGGAGTGGCGTGGTTCTACTGGCGGTACCGGAGCTTCGGTAGCAGTGGGAGGAGGGTGGACCTCCACTCCAATCCAAGCATGGGTCAGCTTGCCGGAGGAGCACGATAATTATCGTGTTTTTAGTCGGAGGTCGGGAGGCGTTTTTTATTTTCCGGTTGTAAATGTCTAATCCGAGTGTAAACCTGCTGTATATTTAGTGTACGTGTTCACCTGGTCATCCAAACACCTTCTTCAGATGTATAATTTTTCTAGGCTGTAATTTACACCAGTTTTGGATTCATAACCGGTCATCCAAACACGCCCTTAGCGGTTAGCCGTCAACAATACTATGCTTGGCGGCCTGGCTGCCAAGTAAACTATGGCCGTGTCAAAATTTTCAGGGCGCCAAACAAGCGAATAATGTGGTCGCACATCCCTCCATCCAGCAGCCATCACCGTACATCGGATAATGCCCCGTTTGGTAGCGTTGAAAATGACTCCGTCAACTCTAGTTTTTTTTTTCTCCTCTAGAGGAGGTGGAACTCTTTTGAGAAACTATTTAGTAATGTAATATCAAATGTCAATAGTGCCATTTGTTTTTGTTTGTTTTTTGCTTGGATGAAAATATTCTAGCATATATTGTCGACAAATATACAACTTTTTTCACTATAAAAATTACTTTTTTTTATTACTTTTCCTCTCAACCTATCCCACCCACCAACCCGCAGCTACCCCATCTTCTTCCTCAGCCGCACGACGCCCGCACGGTCATCTCCTTATCCTCTCCACCCGGCTCCTCTCCAGCCCAGACTGCCTCCTCTACTTCGATCAGCTGCCACCTCATCAACCGGTGGCGTGTGCGGTGGCCGACCGCCCTGCACGGCCGGCGGCGACACCTAGCAGCACCAATGTGGTGGGGCGTACGGCGATCGAGCCCGGCCCAGCAGCACGTGCGGCGGCCGGTGCCAGGCACGGTCCAGCAGTGCCCAACGATGTCAGTGGCACGCACGGCGGTGGCTAGCCTTGCCCCTGCACGCACGGGAGGGCTAGAAAGGAAAGGGCCACTGGGCACACAATAGCTGGTAAAAGCCACATTTCTGTTACTCTGTCTCCCTAGTGTAAAAAGGCTCCGGTTTTTCATTAGGCTCCTCCCTCGAAATTGTTTTCTTAGACCTTGTTTGGCACAATTCCACCATGAGCCCGAGCTGAAGCAGCTAAAGGAGCCATACCAAATAGGTTCCTAATAGGAGTAGCACTGTAGCAGCATGGATGTTTGGAATGATTGGATGGATCCAAGCTAGGATCCAGTACACGTGCACGCGTGGATATATGTTCTGTAACAATCGTCGTCTATATATGCAAATGTAGTATCTTTGTCCCTCACAAAAATTGTTGTACAATATGTAGTGGAATTCCATATATAATTGCTCTCAGGAATTAAATTACACAGGTACTGCTGACAATGGTGACCTATGTAGCTAGGAGCGGCGAATCGCAAAAAACAACAAAAGATGAGGGGTGAGGTTATTAAAAGGGGATGATGGAATGAACAACCAGTCATGGATATACAGTACTACGTCCGTTCTCAAATATTTGTCGCGTACCGATTCATTTTTTAAATAAAATGTGACAATAAAAAATAGAGAGAGTACATGCATATATGCATCTTAATTTCTGATCGTGTTATTATTAAGGGTTATTTAGATTCCATTACAATTCACGTATTAAGAACGGTGCCATTACAATTTGTTGTATACCCGATCCATGCCATTTTGTATGCTTTGGAGGTGGTTGGGCCCACATGCAGAGTCTTGTATTTTAGTGCGTCCAAAAATACCCCTGCTCACCCCCTTTGTACACCTCACTGACGCGCGGGCCCCATAGTCTTCTTCTTCTTCCTCGAGATGCCACCATCAACAGCAATCCCCTATGCGCGCCAGTGGGCAACGGCCGCTCCCCGGCCCGCCTCCCTGACGCACACCGGCGGCCGCTCCTTGGCCCGCCTCCCTGACGCACGCCGGTGGCCGCTCCCCACCTCCTTGGCGAGTGCCGGCGGCGGCTCTCCACCTCCCTGACGCGCGCCGGCGGCCAATCCCCGCGGGATGGAGAGGATTCGCAGTGGTGGAGCTTCGTGCGGGAGGGGGATTGCTTCTGCTGTGCCATCTCGAGGAAGAAGAAGAAGACACAACAAAGTTGATACACAACAAATTGTAAAGGCACCATTCCTAATACGTGAATTGTAATGGTACATCTCAAGTATGCCAAAGTTGTAATGATATGAATCTAAATAACCCTATTAATGATTAACTATGATGCACCGATACTGGTACTCTGATACTGATACGGTAATACGGTAGCTATAAAAAATAAGGATACGTCGATACTTTGAATATATAAAAAATAATAAATAAAAATAACAATGAAAATAATTAAAGAAAACATAGTTCAACATAACTAAATAACACATTTAAGAAAGTATAGTAAAACATTGTACTTTGTTCTTGCAATAAAGTTACAAGAAGAAATAACTTTTTTTTAGAAAAAACAAGGAGAAATAACTGATAATACGAGATACTGATAAAGTATCGCAGAGGAATTGAATAAGTATCGGGATTAATGTTATTTATTTTCATGCCCTTATTTTTCTGATACTTTGTCAATAAAGGAGTATCAGGTAGGTCCTGGCTTCTTCCTTCCTTGATGATCACCCTGCATGCAATGCAAATGCATGAAGCTAGCGATCAGTAGCACAATTAAGGCAGCTTCGGAACGAGCATGAGCGTCTCCTTTAGATGCATCGTCAACCCAAACACCTCCGTCATATCAACGTCCTTCTCCTCCATGCCCACCGGCAGCTGCCAGTCAAAGCAATACATGAGGTTTGCTAGCATGATCTCAACCGTAGCCAACCCAAAGTTGATGCCTGGGCAGATCCTCCGTCCAGCCCCAAACGGCAGGAACTGGAAGTCGTTCCCTCTGAAATCGACACCCGCGGCGTTGCCGCCGTCCATGAATCTCTCCGGCATGAACTCCTCCGGCTTCTCCCATGACTCTGGGTCTCTGCCGATAGCCCAGGTGCTGACGATGACCCGAGTGCCGGATGGGATGGAGTAGCCGTGGACGACGCATGCAGTCCGCCATGGAGAGGTGAGGGATGAGGAGTGGGACGGGCGGATGCAGCCTTAGTGTCTCCTTCACCACGGCTCTCAGGTAGGGCATGCTGCCTAGGTTCTCTTCCTCCACCATCTCCTGTCCCTCCGGTGTGTTTTCCCTGATTTCGTCTTGTAGCTTGGTCCTGCACTGAGGGTTGCGCATGAGCTCGGCCATGGCGAATTCCAGGACCAGAGATGACGTGTCAGTGCCTGCGGCAAACATGCCCTGTACATATATATATTTATTTAGAATACTATACTATTTGCTTAATTGGTTAATAATTAATTATTAGCTAGTCGATCACTCACCATCAAGATGGCCTTGACATGATCTCTGGTGATACCATACTCCTGGTAAACCGAGAGCAGGACGTCAGTGAAGTCACCTGCCCTGCCATGGCGATGAAGGGATGAGTTCCTTCTCTCGTGGTCGCTCACTACCGTTTCAAGCAGCTCGTCCCATCGTTTGTGATGTGCGTCTACGGCCCTGTTGTTGCCCAGACGAAACCATCTGCAGAGAAAGCCCAGCGAATCCACTAGCCCAGGGAGGTACTCTTCAAGGTTGAACCCCCCAAACAGATTGGAGTTGGTCTTGACGAGCTCCCGGAAGAGCTTGTTCCGACCTTCTGCCCTGAAGAACTTGCCCGACACCGCGCGGCTGATGATGTCGTTGGAGAAGGTGTTCATGGCGGCGCTCATGTCAACAGCCACGCCCGCCGCCACGGCCTCTCGTATCTTGGCAATCACCAGGCTCACCTATAGTACATATGCATATATGATATGATGGATGTTTGTGACGAACAATCAATCCGCAAGTAATTTTGACAAATTTTGGTAAATTACCTCTTCTCTGCGGGCGCAGCGGTAGGAGTGCACCTTTTTGAGGGTGAGCAGGTGTGTGGTGACGAGCTTTCTGACTTGCCGCCAGTGGTGGCCGTAGGGGGAGAAGGCGACGCCAGAGGAGCCGTACACGAGGCCGGCCGTCGGTGATCCTGGACGTGGCCCGCGACGCGAAGACGTGGTCGTGCGTGCGGAGGACGGCCTCGGCGGCGCGCGGGGAGCAGACCACCAGGTTGGGGGCGGCGCCGAGGTGGAGGAGCAGGAGGCCAGGTCGCGCAGGGAGACGTGCGGGAGGGAGCCGACGAGGTGCAGGTGGCCGTTGATGGGCAGCCGCCCCGGAGGCGAAGGCGGGAGGAGGAGCTGCTGCTGCTGCTGCTGCTTATCGCCGTCGTTGCTGTCGTTGCAGTTGCTGCCATGGCGGCAGCGGCGGCGGCTTGTTGATGACGACGCCAATAAGCGCAGCAGGAGAGGGAGGAGCAACGACGACGACAGTACTAGCAGAATAAGCTGGTATGCTGCTACCTCCACACCGCCGGTCATGGTTGATTCCTCCTAGATCATCAGCTCTGGCTGGCTGGTGTTGGATCGATCAGGTTAAACTGCCTAGCTACCCAGCCTTTTTTTTTTTCGCGACGTATTTCATTAAGAAGGGAAGAGGTAACAAATTACAAAGGAATGGTCAGCCCATGCTAACCGCACCAAAGAAACCGAATTACAACACTAGCTACCCAGCCTTTGGCTGCTATATGTTCTAGGCAGTACTCCAATCCAATCATCGCTGCTGCTTCTGCGTGGGCCGACTGCAACAAGGTTGTTAATTCAGTCCACACGCTCCAGACTCAGCTGCGTGCCCCTGCCCTGCCCTGCTAGGGAGTAATAAGCAAAACATCCAAAAATCCACGTCCTCACACATAAACATCTCCCTATTGGATCGTATCGTATCTAAAAGTTCTACCTCCCATTCTCAAATATTTGTCTTCCGCTAGTTCTTTTTTTAACTAAACTGTGACAAATAAACAAAAAAGAGGGAATAAAGTAGCTATTGTATAAATAATATATATATCTTCACATATATACTATTTAAAGTTAAGTGGAAAACCATGTGTGTGACTGTGAGCTAGCAATGTGCTCTCTCCGCAAGTATTTCTAGTTTTCTGAGTTCGCAGATCTATATGATACACCATTACACTTTGTCAACTTGAATACGCATGTTCTTTATAGGCGGTTCGTAGTAGTTCCACATTGCCTTAGTTTATGCGTGGAGCAAAGGAGTTAGCGTTGTGAGTTGCATGGCCAATTAACTTGTACAGTGGTGCGGGAGTACTCTCATAAGTCGCTTTGCTGCATCATAAAAAATCTTACATGGCACAGCATGAGACGACCTATGAGAGATTGCTTGATGTGTAGCTATTACAGATCTTGATGCAGATACAGATTCATCTGTCACTATTTTGGTGAGTTAATCAACATGGGAAACATCGGCCGGGCCACTGGTTGTACTGCGAGAATGATCACCATCTATAATGCACCGCCATAGGAAGCGATGATGGGAGGTCACTTGTGGTATAAATTATCATCTCCTATAGTATATTTGTTATGAGATGTTAATTTCAAAAGGGCAAAAAAGAACTTTCAATCATTAAAGTTTGATGTCATTACGTTACTGCCATGTTGTGCATTTGTAAAGCAAATGATTGCATAAATGGTAATTTTGTAGGGCCAAAGGGAAAATATAGTACTGATCTTTCGCGTTAGAAACACAACTAATTACTTTAATGTGCACAGGCACTGTGCCATCAGTCAAAATGGCACAAAGAAAGACAATTATTTTTTGTGGTTCTTATCTGTGTATATGCAACATATCGATCTAGGATAAGGAAGGAAAGCGCATAGAAACCATTTACATGGATCATGGAGCACAGATTTTCCGAAAAGAGGATATGCTCATAGCTAAAAAAGCACATATCAATCAAGTGGTAGCATGAATGAAAATCACCATCAAATATACCCTTTGGCAAACAACGAGCAAAGGGAACTCACCAATACACTGCATACTTCAACGTCACTATTCTACTCAGATGAGCCAACTAACCGAAACCAGTATTTGACCAAGCAGTTAAAAAAAAGCAGCCACACAGGCCTTAGCAAGCTCAATGTGACAAGGCAGAGAATCTGCAGAAGCAAAAAAGGGAACTGTTGAGATTTAACAGCTGAGTTAAAACAGCAAACTGAGTTGTAAATTGGGATGGAATAGGTTAGGACTGCAGCTGGAAGATAGTCATGTAGCATGGGAAGAGACAATGAATGTAGAAAAAATGTAGTAAATGTCACGAACAAAGCACACCATGTAGAATAAGTATTGACAAAGACAATCGCACGGAAGTCAGCAGTATTCTTCTCAGATGAATCAACGAATTCCAATCCTAAAAGGGACCTATAGTGCACAAGCTCAACCAATTAGTTTGCTTCAAATTCCTGCTGGGTCAATGCAGAAAGACCTGCCATTACAATAGATTAAAAAAGTAAAGTGAGATTCTACCACTGAATAGCTACATCACTATAAAAAGATGTAAGCATGGAAGGGGACATCACACATAGGATATTGTAATAAGTTTCATAAATAAAAAGATGGTAAATAACAAAAGCGGCAAAGCTAACCATGCCATGATTTCCAACAGGGTGCTTCTGTTTAGATTAGATGACAGCAAATCCAAATCCTAGAAAAACATATAGTGCAGGAGTTAAACGTTACTGGGCTAAGATAACATTCTGCTGTCAGAATATGGATAGATGAGCACAGACCTAACAAAAGAACTAAAGAATGTAATCTCTCAAAATAGGGCAAGTTACATATCTGAGCAGCTTAGAATATAGAAACATGTTAACTTAAATTCGTTAAAGGAACCTAAAAAATAGCACTTGAAACTCTAGAACAGTGCAGAAGATATGGAGATAGTTTTTTCTCGAACAGAAGATATGGAGATAGTAAAGAGCATAGTTAGCTGACAGCCTTACATTGAATAGGAAATGGGCCAAAGGAGCTTAGCAAGGTACTGCAGCAGAACCAGCTTAGCTTTGCTACCATGTGTGCATAGGACAACAAATCTGATGTCGGTTCGGCAGGCCCGACAAAAAAGAAATACATTTAAATAATGCAATGGGAAGGGATCTTCAAGTCTGAAGTATGAAGAAGCTGAGTTGCATGTTGCTCACCGTTGCAATGTGCCTGCAGGCAATAGAAAATAAAGCATGAGGCATTCTTGTTCTGCTTCTGTAGGCTGTAGCTTGGATCTGTTAACACAAAAGACGATATAAGGGAATGAAATACAGATAACAGAAAGCGTCAACACATTTTTCAGTTTTTTCAACAGTTGTCCTATTCAATTAGCAACTCTAACATACCTGCACCAGAGCAACTAAATACATTTGTGACTGAGGAAGAATTTAAATTGCAAGTGAACATGGTAAACCTTTAGAAACGAATTACTATGGTCCATGCATGTTGACATGGCCCTTCAAAAAAACATAGCAAGAATTCACTGTGCACAAATGTAGCATGCTGGGGAATGCAGAAATCATATGGCACACTGTTATGACCGGCATCCAGTACACTAGGCGCAATAGGCAAAGTGGCTAGGGATTGGTGGAAGCGCTAACACACACACAAACTGAGAGCATGATATTCTACATCAAACTGAAAACATAGACCACTAACCCGAATGGGGAGGTAGAAATGGCATGATATTTTAAAAAAAAAAAGATGCATTACTACTAGTCCTTTGTTTGCCTTCGTGAGCCCTTTTATGTTTACTATCCATGTGGCCTTTAGGTATGACATGGCTGTTCCCTGCTTTTTTCCCCGTTTTTTTGCCCGCCAAACAAGAGAAAATTCAGTAGCCATGGGTCCTTTAGAATCTTAAGTATTGGTATCCTAAAATATTGAAGTCTGCAATAAAACAAAGTAAACATTGCTCATACCTCATATATTGGACACATCCTACTTTTTTTGGACAAGGGTACACATCCCACATAGACATAGTTCATATTAGGTTGTCTCCAGCGGGTTGCCCAAATGGGCTGCTTATAGTACAAAATGACACTATAGCGCTACTATAGACAGAATAGTAGGTAGTTGGAATAGTGATAGACTAGAGTAGATAGGCATTCTGCTGGAGATAGTACTGTAGACAGACCAAATGGAAGGTATACCACTTTCCAGTCGGAATGCTCGAGTAGCATTTGGAACGAGGAAGGACCACACATCCAAATCACTGGCTACTTGTTCTGCAGGACCAATTTGACATAGCACTGAGTTGAAATGGATTGGTTTGAGGCCAATAACTCAAGCAAACAACACAGAAAGCAATAAAGAACAGAAGAAGCAATCATTATATATTGTGAAGTGGCGTTGGGTACATATTGCATGCATGTCAAAGAAGATTTGGAGCTGTGCGTCGAGGCATTGGACCGAGCTATGGAGCCAAAAGTCGTAGAGGTCAGCATTACTGTTCTGCTCCAGGTTCTGCCACTGCCACCACTGACGCGCTAGAGCGTCGAAGATGCTCTGTGTAAGTGATATCAAACAAAATCAACTCCACCAATTCAGAAGTTCAACTGAGCGTATTTCCTGTACATAATACTGCTCAGGCATGGTAATTGGTCAGTGGACATCATCTGTTGTTTGGTACACTTGCATTTACCAATAATCTTCACAGGAGCACTTTCCATCCTTGAACTTGTGCAAACAATTTGAATCCTTGATCAGTATTTGCCGCTGGTATTTTTCTGAAACTAGTTTGGCAAAGGTGTGGCAATGGCTACACATCCTTAAGGTTTTTATTATCCGTATGCTTCTAAAAGGAGGGGAATTTGAAATTGCAAAAGCAATTGCTAGCTTCTCACAATGTATTCCAGATAATACTTCCTGCTCTTCTTCAGAATCTAGAATCCCATTACCGCTGTTCAGCAATGAGATTCCGATCTGAGTCATAATCAACTTCAATTCAGCTACTGTATGTTCTAACACAAAATTATCACCAGTTGAGAACGAATACACGTTTTTCTTAATTTCAACTGAACAACTATCAACAACTTCCAACTCTCTTCCTTTGTTGAGTACCATCATGTGTGGCACAGCAACAGACTTTCCAGCTAGATCCTGCAGATTAAAAAGAAGCCTTTGAATTCTAGGATCGCTGGGCTCAAACGATGACAGCTCTCTTGCTGCCAGGTTTGCCAGCCTTACATTTCCGTGAACTGTTGAAGCAGTAACCAATGCCTCCCAGACTGCAAGATTGGGTATGAGCGGCATCTCATCAATAAACTCATATGCTTCTTGTAGTCTCCCTGAGCGGCCAAGAAGATCAACCATAGCTGTGTAATGATCTAAATCTGGAGTGATGTTGTAATCATGGCTCATATTGTAAAATATTTCTTTTGCTTCGGTTACCTTTCCCTTGAGGCCATATGCCTTGATTACGGCAATCAACGTTGTACGATCTGCCAGCACACCTTCTTGTTTCATCTGACAGAAGAGATTCAATGCTTCATTTGGAGAACCATGTACCAAGTGTGCGAGAATAATACAATTCCAAGAAATAATGTTCCTTGACAAGTGCCTATCAAAAACAGCACAAGCCCCAGCAAGGTCGCCAGATTTTGAATAGGCATTGATGAGTGCATTTGCAATTTTGCCATCCATTTCTAAACTGTGGTGGAAAATACAGGCATGGATCTCCCGTACTTTCCAAACTGCAACTAGGTTTGCAAATGCTGGAATGATACTTAAGATTGTAATGTAATCTGGCCTCACCAAAAGTGATTGCATCTGCCGAAATATTCTCAGGGCTCTATCGAAATGGCCATTATGCACCGAGCCAGCAATGAGTATGTTCCACGAAGCTGTATCCCTTTTTAGCCCGTAGCTTTCCATCATCTGGAATAGCTCGAAAGCTCTCTCATCATCCCCATTTCTTATGTATCCTGAGATCATTATATTCCAGGTTATCACATTGCGCTGAACACCAAGGCTCTCCATCATACAGAAAAGCTCATATGCTTTGCCGCAGTAGCCCGCTTGTGCATACCCTGCAATCATTGAGTTCCAGGAGAAGATGTCCTTCTCAGGTATCTCATTAAATATTCTCTTGGCTGCAACAATGTCTCCACATTTGGCATACATGTCAACCAAGGAGTTCCCCGAGAGCACATTGTTCACACCCCCAACCTTAATTGCATGGCAATGGAGCTCCAAGCCCTGACTCAGTAACCCCAAACTCGCACAGGCTGAGATGGCACTAGCTATTGTCATGCCATTTGGTTCAACTCCAGCAAGACGCATCCGTATGAAACATTGAAGTGCCTCGGCCCCCCTATCGCTGTGGACAAGACCAGACACAAGGCTAGTCCAGGTGACAACATCTGGAGCGACCCCGGAGTCCTCCATCTGCTCCAGCAGATCCATGGCCACATCAAGATCACCAGACCTCGCGTAGCTCGAAATCAGAGTGTTCCACGTGACAACCCCAGGATCTGTACCTTGGCGCCTCATATCATCGAGTAGCCTCCGTGCCTCCTCCCACTCACCGGCCCGGCAGCACCCGAAAATCATCGAGTTCCATGTGCCCAAATCCCGCTGCTCCATCTTCTCAAACACCCTGCACGCACGGCCCAACTCTCCGCACTTGACGTACATCGCCAGCACCGAGTTGCCAATCGGCACGTCCCTCGCTCTCTCCATGAATCCTCTCCGAATCACTAGCGAGTGCATCGCCATACCGAGCTCCAAGTCCTCGGTGTACGCGCACGCCTGTAAAATCCGGGTGATCAGGAATTTGTCCGGGTTGACCCCTTCCTGGACCATAGCGACCGCGAGCGCAACGACCTCTTTGTACATGCCCCTGATGGCGTAAGCGCCGATTATGGCCGACCAGGCGAGCAGGTCCCTGCGCGACATCCCATCGAACACCTTGCGGGCGTCGGCCAGGCGCCCGGCGCAGGAATGCACCGTAATGAGCTTCGTCTCCGACACAATCCGGCGCTCACTGCGAAGGGACGGGCCAGGCGGCCGCGGCCGCGGCGGCGGTGGGTGGATTACTCGTTCCTGGGCGGGGGGACGGGTACTGCGTCGTGGGGCGTGGGGGCTACTACTTGTTGCTTCTTGGAACGGGAGAACAAGGGGAGGAGCCTGGGCGAACGCCATGATGGCATCTTGGAGACGACCATGGCGGGGCCTGGAGCAGGCGGGTTGGGGATGGAATTGGTGGGGTCTGGGAGCTGGGGAGGGGAAGGGGAAGGGAGCCAGGAGCGGGAGGAGCTCCATGGGAGGGAGAAGGAGATGATACGGGAGGGTTGGGTTTTTGCTTGCATGTTATCCTCTTGCTTTTTTGGCTTCTTCCGTGCGTTTCTGCTACAAATATCACGCGGGCCTAAAGGCTAGAAAAGTTTACAACAAGACCACTCTTGACTATGTATATCTATAATTTTAAAAAATGTTTTAATAAAATAGCTCAACTTCGCAATAAAATTGTTTAGCTTCAAAAACATATTAAGCCTTTTGTTTCCATGTCCAAAAAGGATACCATTCTTGCTTTAACATAAAACATTAAAAAAGACCATAAAACATTAAAAAGAAATTACGAAAGTAGGTAAACAAAACCTGACAATTGGACGAAGAGAAAAGGAAGAAGAACAATATTGATGGTGGGCACTCAACTTGTCCTATTTGTCACTGCGTCGTTGAATGATCCTAGGGAAAATAGAATTATAGAAGTCCATTTTCACAATTGAATTATCACAGTCGTCCGATTTTCAACATCAAATAATGAAACCTGGTAGCCAGGGCCCTGAAGTAACTAAACCGTACGAAACACCCTCTTGGCTCTATCGAGAAGCAATATTGAAGTGTGTTTTTATAATTTCTAAAACTAATAAACCTTGTTTAATAATTAAAAATCATAATTAATTTATTTAATATCAAAAAATATGAAACACCGAATATTTTTTATAAAAATATAATCAATCAATCAATCTATCCTCTATTTTAATATATTTAGAAATTATTTATTCCTACACATATTGTTTATATTGCTCTAAATAGAATATTATAAATACAAACAAATAAGCTCTAAAGATCTTCAAATAGAACACCAATAGATAGATTATATTTGTAGATAACATTTTACAATTTCTATATTTTTCTGATTTAAAATAAATTAATTATGAGTTTTTAGAGGTTAAACAAGGTTTTTCTTATTTTCTATAAAATAGAAATCGCAACCAAAAGCAGTTTGCAGCATAACTAGGGGCGTTTTTGTACAGTTTGGTTGTTAGTTTAGAGGGCTTGGGTACTGGTTGGTTTTATATTTTAAGGTTGAAAAATATAGTTGAAGGCCATAAAATAGATTTTTTTTAAAACAAAAAGCAACATTTCATGTGCAAACCAAACACTTGGTGCAAATCCGTGCAAACCTACTAAAATAAATTTTAAAAAATTCTAGAAAAAATCATGAATGTACTTCTCATCTTACCTCATATATATATATATATATAATTTCATGGTCAAATTCATTTTACTCTAGAAGTTACAAAAAAAAACAAATTTCCTGACAAACAATAACAGTCAAATGCACCCCAAATTTGTCTTTTTTTTAACTTCTAGAGTAAGATGAATTTGACCATAAAATTTTATATACAGATGAGGTAAGATGAAAAGTACATTTATGATTTTTTCTAGAATTTTTTAAAACTTATTTTAGTAGGTTTGCACGGGTTTGCACCAAGTGCTTGGTTTGCACCTGATCTGATATATGTTGCCAAAACAAAAGGCCGAACAAACTCAGAAGAAGCTCAGGCGGCCCAGCCCATTTTGCCGTGAGCCCATTTAGCAAGCGCTGAGGTGAGCAGAGGGGAGGGGAGAGGAGATCGAGAGATCTGGCGAGGCGAGAGATGGCCAACGACGAGGCTGCGGCTGCGGCGGCGGCGGCGGGATCGTCGGCGCTCGGGCGCGCGGTGAATGAGGTGCGCTCGGGCCTCAACGAGCACGCCGACGTGGTCGCCGAGCTCTTCGGCCGCGTCTCCTCTGAGCTGCGCACGGGCTTCGCACCCGCTGTCAACTCATTCATCGGCTTCTTCCACGCCGTCGACTGGAAGGTACTGTGCATACGCTCGGCTCCATGGGCAGCATCCATCTATCTCCTCCTCCTCCCCACGTCCTTAACGTGCGTGGATCTTGCCATGGTAGGAATCGATTGGTTCATTGCTTCATCTTCGTTTCTTCCCCATCAAATAAAAAGGAGAGGGTTTTCATCTTTTCGAGATAGACAGCTAGAGGTGTAAGGCAGACGCGTTTGCAACCGATCCTTGAACCCAGCCTAGGGCCTGCCGTATGCTTTGATGCACCGACAAGGGGATTAACCCTTCTCCTAAAAATCATGATAGGACGGCATCAGCTGTATACTTTTTTTTTACTGTTATTAATCATTACTAGTAGCGTATATGTAAAGTTGTGAGGTCCAAGCTTCGTAATACATCATGCCTGCCTGGAATTTCAACACGAATCCACAACAGAGCCTTGAGCTTGGCTTCCTAACTTTGCTCATCCACTGAGCTATAGTGTTGGTGGTTATGTACTTATGTTGTGAGGTTGAGACAAGTATCGGGGAGGCACAGGCACCGTTCCTATATAAGGCATATTAAACATAAGTGTTCTAACGGAAAAAAGTAACCAATACAGAAATTAACTGATCTCAGCATGTAACATAGGCCATACACCTCATGACCTCAGTATCTAACTTAAAAAAATACAAAAGGTTCTGCCTGTGGTGAGCAAGCCATAAAAGCCAACAGATGGAGTGTGTCTTCTCTTCACAGCTTGTGAAAAAAAAAAAAATCAACGCAGGAGCCTTATTAATAAATAAACTGCTTTTGTGTTTGCTTAAACAGGCTCCTTTTTCGTGGTTCATGCTAATTTGTCTCTTAACTTTGCCTCTTGGCTTTTGGATTTACAGGAGCCTTGGTTAATCAGCATACTATCTTTCCATGCCATTCTGCTACTGCTTACCATCATCTCGAGGAGGAATGTCAATTTCCAGCTTATCTTGTCAGCTTTAACATGTGAGTCTCATTTTGTTGTTAGCTTCTCCTTTTTATCCTTCAGAATCCTTGTGCCATTGTAATTGATAGAATGTGGGCATCATTCATCAAATTTTATTATCTTTCCCCGCTTCCTGTATTGCTAAGACATACCGGTTTGAAACATCATGATATACCAACATTAAGTACTACCTCCATTCATATTTATTTGACGCTCTCCAGTTCAATTTTGAGCTGATGAACGTCAAATAAAAAAAAAATCGGAGGTAGTACTGATTTTCTGTAATGGTTAGTAATCAGTTTCCTACACATGATGCCTTGCACCTGCCTAAAAATTGTCAGGCTAAACTCGGTTTATTCCTGTTTAAAGCTGTCAAAATAAGCACATTGTGGGCGCACATGTATTAGCTTGATTGCCTTGAAGGAATGTACTGCGTGCAATATGCGTGGTCATGGAAGTGTTTGTTTTGTTCCATTCACATTTATGTACTTATTTTGTTTTAGTATGATAGCTTGTACCTTTATCCCCTATTGTGATTGATTTGGTGCAGTTTCTGGTGTATTTCTTGCTGAGAGATTAAACACATTCTTGGGACAAAACTGGAAGAGCTTCTCGGGCCAAAATTATTTTGATCCCCAAGGTCTCTTCATTTCAGTTGTCTGGTCTGGTCCCCTCCTGTTGATAACGATCCTTATTTTGGTAATCACGCTTCTCTTATCTTTTTTGTAAAATTATGTTATTCACCAATTCCATTATCTCTAACCGTTTCTTTGCACGCTCCTAGGTGAACACTCTTGTGACGCTTTGTATGCTGATTGTGCGGTGGAAAAGAGCAGAGCTCAGGCATCGTGCTCGCCAGGCTCGTAACAAGCAGGATTGAACTTAACCTGCATCTATGTAATTTGATGGCCTGTAGGAAAGTTGCTTCCTCGCTACAATTGATCTTACTGACAATCATGTTTCCGGGATCAGTGTTCATTAGGTAGCAGGATATTACATTCTGAATTGGTCAGATTTTGCTCTCGTGGACCTTTGGGTTCACGGATGATCACCCACGCCTTGTAATATTATGCCATATGATTTCTTTGAGGGAGGACTCTGGGTGTGATTTTGTAGCTTGTTTGTTTGGTGGCAAACCTCAGAACTGCTTGACAGTCCTAAGCTTTTTCTGGTTGTGTCGAATCAGGTGCAGAAACTTCTGATTGTTGATTACCTCAGGATATTTCTTTGAGCAGCTGAATTTTGGCCATCTTTACACCTGTCCTGAAATCGTGCTTTAATTTAGCTGCATCTGGTGTTGTTCAGCTAGTCGTGATGCCTTGGTGGTGCTATGAACTGATGTCTAGGGTTTGATTATGCAATCCATTGGTTGGGTTTATCGGGTTCTAATGGGCGTGCAAGCTTTACAGCAGCTCGCAATTTCACACGCAGAGTTTATATTGTGAGTTTACTGCTGGTCAGGTCTGGGTATTTGGACACCACTTACAGGTTTCATTCTGAATCTAACATGCTAGTCGGATTTTGTGTTTAAAAGTTGGTCATACTAGTACTGGGTTTATATACTTGATTATACTGCCGCTATAATTCAGGTATGTATATGGACTTGTCGCACCTAAGGATGCAATTGGGGTATTGAATGGTGTTTTCAATGCTAGTCGATTATCGGTGGCATATGCAACTGTGTGCCATTTCTCCTAAATTACGTTTACTGTTATTCTATTTTTAGGCCGATCCAATTACCAAATGATTGGACCTTGCATCCCTAGTTGAACCATTGTTTATTACAATTCCTTTTACAGGATCTACAAGTGATGCAGCAACATCCACACAATGTTGCTAGTGGGCCAATTACACTAGAAAATCGATCCACATTTCATACTATAATCCTCTCTTTTCTTGCAATGCCACGCAAAACTTTTGCGACTTTTTAGAGCAGGAAAAGAGCATTTTTGTATGTTTTCGACGCACTCACCATACAATACAATTCAGTCTTTAAAAAAGAATTATAGCTGAAAGTGCACTATGGGGATGGGCAGGGCAAACATGAACTCTACATAGTACACACTATATCTCCAACAACATATTAATAAACCCTTGCAATAGAAGCAAAACTGAAACCTTAGGAAGCGATTGGTTGGTCAGTGTTAGTGGGCCTATCCTATCTGATCTGATAACAAGAAGATTAATTTATCTTGATTTGACAGTGAATGTTTTTTAATTTAGTCGTTATTAACTGTCACCATGGTAGGTCGAAAGCTCTCTCCAAAATAAATTAATCTAGATGGAATGGGGCTCGGTATATGGCAATTTTTCATAGTGAGATTAATTTAGTGAAACTATGTTTACACTGTAGGTGATGCTTGATCAAAAAAGGAGAATTTTGTGTTGAAATATAAGTGAACTAATTAAGAATGGTGGAAGTAGCTAGCTAGGTGCGATATATAATAATTATCAGAAATGGCGCCTTCCTAGAGCCAGCAAACTAGGTAATAGCATGCAGAGACCGACCGCCCTTCAATTCCTTTATCTTATCCTGATAGATCGCCAGGATCGATCAATTGAGTAGAAGCATTGCATTCACCAGTCTAGACAGTGACAGCCACACATAGCCGTCCATGAATTGACCACCGTACCAAAAAGAACACATGTATATAATATTATACTGCCGTCCGAACACGAGAATAGCAACGACGACACAATGATGGATGAAATATAAGGATGTCAATCAGCAGTTGTGTTCCCCAAGGATGATCCGCTTCTGATCATATATATGAGTATATATATATGCACTTTGTATATGTTTGCTCATATATGAATGTCTCAGGTAGTAGCTAAGCTGCTAGTGGCGGTCCCACTACTGATGATAAATCTTTGATGATGGAAAAATTGATGCATGGCATCATCCACAATCTGCAAACAAGTTGCCTGATTGGTGTAGTGGGCTCCACACGCATAACAAGCATAGCTAGCGTCATGTATGTACTTTTGATGATTTCCCTGTCAGACTGAATGAAGTTAATTTAACAGACAGGATGGATCGGATGATGGGAGGAGGAGATCCAGGAACTGATCCATGAATTAATGAAGAACCAGCAACCTAACGTCTGTTCCAAGTATCACAGCTAGCCTTGCAGCACAATATAACGGCGCAATTTGTTATATATATACGTGCGTGTGCGCGCGTCACGCGTGTGACAAGTTGCGATCGAGTCATGTCCATGAGCAATGTATGCATGCATGCATGAGCCCAAGCATTACTTAATAATTCTGCAATCTCGCACCAGGAATTTCGTTGTTGGTTCATCACGTACGTGGCCGACTAAATTTCTGGCAAGCTCAATCGACGATCACAACAAAATATTTCGTTGCGCTGGGCTACTAATAAGTTAACCAATAACAAATTATATTTATTTCGTCAGACCCAACAAAATTACTCTGATGATTTCATCGACAAAATATACTGTTTTCGTCAGGAAAAGGTTAGTTTTTATTAGCTTCTTCCTGTCTAGAAAATAGTATTCTGATCTTGTAAATGTGGCACCAATTCGTCCTCCCTCCTCATCACCTGAACATTGTGATGTATATGCATGCTATTAAATTTATATCTAAACTACCCATCTTTTGTTATTAAATTATTGCGTAAGCTCAACGTACGAGATTTTCGGCAGTGTGGAACTATATATGTGGCCTTTTGCATGTTAAGAAGATCGAAATGTAAGCTCCCCTAGTCTCTACTCTCTGGGATGTAGTACTTGCAGCTAGCAGGTCGGTCGGGTCCCTTTCTCATAAACGTATGTAGTTAGTGGGGTGGTGGTGGTCGCTCGCTTGAGGACCACTTAATAATTAATTACTTAGTACTATTAACCGACCAAACAATTTAAACTAATGAGCTGTTTACTACCTTTCTAAGTAAGAATGTTAATTAATCTGTCCCCTGAATCACCCACTACCTATTTCTCTCAACATGCGTGAAGCCACGTCATCTCCAAAGTCCACTAAATCCTATGCCACATCATCATCCATTAAGGCCTTCATTTATACGATTATATCGATTTTTTGTGGCTTAACGCATGCAGTGCTTCTCTATGCCGTATAGTCAATATCACTCAAATTTCCACAGCAACGCGCAGAGAATTTATCTGGTACCTTTTACAAGTATACAACGTTACACAATTCACGTAGCAACGCGCGGGGTATCATATAGTATATCTAAATAACTAGCCCCCACTACCATATTTTTCTAACTTCTCATGAAACCACATCGCAAAGGCCCACTGTCCACTAATTAAAAAGAAGCCACGTCATCATCCACTGTCACTCCATATTGATTTCTTTTAGGAATTTTATGTGGCTAATAACAATCATGCATGCAATTTTTTTGTGAATATAACGCACTATACTGCAAAATTACCGCATCAACGCGCGGGTACCATCTAGTATATATAATAATGCCTCCCCTCTCTCTCTAGAATCTAACCTTAGACGAAGTACAAGATCACTCTCTATCGATCTTTACATCATCGATCAAGCACCGTACCCGAAGAGATGGAATGAATTAGCTTCATACCACAGGCTAGCTTTTCCCCCGCGGGCCATCATCTATAAATAGCTCCCTACTCCACAGCATCGTCTTATTAGATCGACGATATATGTTCTAGCTAGGTCTTGTGCTCCGGATCGAATCCGGATCCTTATTGCAGCTGCTGCTTCTTGACTCGATTACTGGTGAGTGCCAATGCAACACACCTCTCACAAGGCATGCGATTCTTATTGATGGATAATGTACACGTGAATTTAGTTTATTGTTTGTATTTATTAGGTAATTGAGTTGTGTTTATATATGGTTGTATTCGAACCAAATCGCCTTTCGATCGATCACCATTAGAAAATGAAAGGAAGAATGTCGAATATTCAGATCATTAACATGCATATGGCGTTGATTATTAGTTAGATTGAACTGACAAATGATACTAGTGTTACATATTTTTCCCAGAGAACGTACGTCCCAATTAAGCACGTGTTTCATTAATTAAGAATAGAATGAATATTACCTATTAAAGAATGGAGGTAGAAGCAAACAACTTAAATAATAAGTAATTAATTATGCTTGGATGAAGAAGCTTGAGGATGATCTCATCTCATCTTTTTTTTTTTTTGCATATATGGGGTAGTTATATACTAGTCTAGCTACTATGAACATATAGAAATATATATATTATTGTGTGGGCGACGCTAGGTGTGGCTGAATGCAGCTATCGCCGGTAGGGTGACAGAGAACCAATGCATGCATACAAGAGGGGTATAGTATCATAGTATGTGGTAGTACGGGTATGATGTCTGGCTGGTGGATGGACATGCATGTGGTGAGAGAGAGAGAGAGAGAGAGGCCTGAAGTGCACTCCAAGCTAAGGAAGAAAGCAGATAGATGGAATATATACAACACACTACTCTACCTTCCAGTCCAAAAAGCTAGCAGGTTAGCTTGTTCGATTTTCACACACGTACTACGTGCCCTCCGGCCAGGCCAGATCCGGTCATCCCACAAAGTACAGAGCTAGTATACATTCCCATTCCTAGAGATCTTAATTAGATCGAGCGAGGTACAGACAGTGCGTATGTATGTGTGTATATACACTGTCTATATGATGTGGTGCTTGTTGATTAATTTCGTCCTACTTAATAATTAATAATCTCAGTCGTAGCTACTAGCTACTTTGGTTAAATAAAGCTGAATTAATTAATTAATTAAATGACACTAGTAGGATATATATATACGCCAACATATATAAATACATATATGCATGCATGTATATCTATGGACTATATATGCATGTACGGGTATCAATATGGTGCAACTACTGATTGTTGGTTAGGTCTCTACTACCTTAGCTTGCTTGTTATTTCTCTTGTAGGCACCTGCAGTGCAGTCTAGATAGCTTGTGCCTGCTAGCTGCTGGTAGCGTCGTCGTCTACTCGCTCCTAGGTAGCATAGCAGCAGCGCTATTTCTAGGACCATTTCTCTACATCTCTGCCTCCCTCCCTCCCTCCTGCGATCCGATCCCATCATCATATCCGCGCGCATGCAGGGCAGGGGCAGGCTGTATGCTCTATGCTGATCTGAATCTTCTGAATATCTGATGATCTTGTTGTTCAGACAACAAGCAGCAGCAAGCATCAACTAATAAACGTCGTCGACGCTCGGTGGATCGGAGTGTGCTGTATCGATCATTTGCAGGCAAGCAGAGCCATCGATCTATCCAGTCCAGCAATGGATCAGCAGCATCAGCAGGTGGTGCCCCCTGGGTTCAGGTTCCACCCCACGGAGGAGGAGCTGGTGGGGTACTACCTCGCCCGGAAGGTGGCCTCCCAGAAGATCGACCTCGACATCATCAGGGAGGTCGACCTCTACAGGATCGAGCCATGGGATCTCCAAGGTCAGTCAGTCAGTCTCGTTAAGTTGCTGCATGCGGTAGTCGATCGTCTTGTTCATTGTTCAGTTCAGTTCTTATATATATATATATGCGCATCGTCGATCATCTTGGTGGGATGACAGACAAACATGCATGCAGAGAGGTGCAGCTACTACGGCGGCGGCGGCGGCCAGCCGGACGCAGCAGCAGCTGCTGCAGCTGAGGAGCCCACCGAGTACTACTTCTTCAGCTACAAGGACCGCAAGTACCCCAGCGGCACGCGCACCAACCGCGCCACCGCCGCAGGCTTCTGGAAGGCCACGGGCAGGGACAAGCCCGTCCTCTCCTCCTCCTCCGGCGGCGGCAGCGGCAGCAGGTCCTCCGCCGCCCCCGCCGCCGTCATCGGCATGAGGAAGACGCTCGTCTTCTACCGTGGCCGCGCTCCCAACGGGAGGAAGACGGACTGGATCATCCACGAGTACCGGCTGCAGAACAACGAGCACGCGCCGGCGCAGGAGGAAGGCTGGGTGGTGTGCCGCGCCTTCCAGAAGCCCATGCCCAACCAGCACCACCACAGGCACCACATCGGCTACGGCTGCGGGGGCGGAGGCGGAGGCTACCCGCCGCCGGGCTACGCCACCGGCGGCGTGCACGGCGTGCCAGCCACCAGCGGTACCTACTACTACGACGGCCCTGCGGCCGCGCACGCACGGCTACTGATGATGAGCGGCGCTCCTGCAGCTCCTCAACATGACCACCACGGCGGTTTGCTGACGGCGGAGTCCAAGCTGCAGGTGCAGCTCCTTGCCGCCGACATGCCGCCGCTCCAGAGCCCAGCCGTCGACACCACCCAGCTCACCTATGACGACGACCAAGCCGCCGCCGCCGAGGAGTCCTCCGCGCTCGATTGGAATAACCTGCTCAGCACCCTGCTGCCGTCGTCCGCGCAGCTTGCTGGTTTCCACCATCACCAACCGCCGGCTTCGCCTTCTTCATGCTCCAAGAACAACATTTAATTCATATATTCTTCATGGCATCTGATGATCATCGATAATATGCATCCATCAACATATCTGTCATATTTGATTATTCACGACTACTGATCGATTATGTTTGTACGTATACGTATGTATTAACGAAATTAAACGACCGTCTAGAAGCTATCTTGTAGGGACAGGGTACGGTGTATATGTATGTATATTCATCATTTCACCACAGAGAGATCGATCGATCTGGAACTGGAACTGATGATTCACATATATATATAGCACTTGTAGTATTTTTAGTTGGCATCCTGCTGATACATTTATTTCTACACAACACAGCATATATATAATTGTATTCACAAGCTTGTTATATACTATTGACTTGTTTTTCTTTCTCTGCATGCCCAAGAAAAATTATGTCTGTTTAATTGTTTCAGATAATAATCATGTGATTCCCTTTTCAATTTTCACGCTCAGCTTCATATGTGTTTTATTAGTTTTTTTTTTTCATATACCACGCATATGGAGTATACACGTATGATTAATTTAAGTGGCGGTACTATATAAACGTCATTGTGGAATTAATACAAAAGCGTGTGCCTGGACAAATTAGAACACTCCAAGTCTTCACCGTTAATCAACAGAATTGAAGCCGATAGCAACTTCCACTACCGCTGCAATGATAACACGGTTGTTCATGTAATGATCGACCTCGATCTTCTATGATCCACGTACTCCCGGGATCGAGTCATTGAATTTGTCCAATTATATCTTTGCACAATATCTGCTCATGTCTCCGTCAGACAATCTAAGGGTTCATTAAATTTTGATTAATCAAATGCACTTGATCCTGCGACGCGCGGCTCAGATATGGTTAGGTTCCTTGTGGAATTTGCCCACCTCGTGAGTCCATAAAACGTATTTTCATAGATTTATTTCCTAATCAAGAGAAATAGTAGCATGTGCATATACATGGATGCGTTTAGTGGTCAAAGAATGTGCCCAACCTACGAAGGTTATGTGTGACTCCATGAGTGTTCGTATTTTTATATATTTATTCCCCACAAAATAGTAGAATGTGCACGCATGGATGCGTTAATTAGTGGGGTAAAAAAGACTGTACACCCATGCTATGTAGATGTAGGTATATATTTCGTCATGTATTTTCGTGGGCTTGCATGCCCACAAACAAATCTTTATTTCGTGGGTTTTTGCCTTATTTCTTGGCCTACGAAAAATTACCATGTTCCTGTTGCGGAAAGAAGAAAAGGAAGAACACCAATCCTTTGAACTTTGTAAGAACACTTGTAATGTTAGCATTATTTTGTAGTAGGCATCGAGTAACAACTGTAGTAAGATGAAACGAACTGTCAATGGCACCTATATTACATCACCAAGTTTATGATAACATGCTTACGATTGGTACTTTGCATATCCGTTACTTGTATTTATGAATGTTATGATTAAGAAAAAAAATTCTGCTAAAGAGAAAAAAATTTCTACTAAAAATGTTTTGTTATTAGAAAAATTTGAGCCCAAGGAAAAAAATTGTTTCCACCAGCTGAATTTGTGAATTTTTCTGCAGAAGAAAAAAATTGTTCTTCTCAAGAGAAAAATAAAATCCACTAAAAATGTTCTGTTAGTAGAAAATGTTCGGCCCAAGGAAACAAATGTTTCCACTAGCAGAATTTGTGAATGTTCTGCTAAAGAAAAAAAAACGTACGAGAAAAAACTTCTAATTCTATAAGAAAATTGTTTCAGAGAATGGAATAAAAACTGATAAAAGTAAATTTGATGTATTGGATCCACATCCAAGGGCTAGAGAGGATGTCACCTGGTGAGGAGATCGTTAATAACAGAACGATAAAAAGAAACTTACAACTGACTAATTTTTGTACCCATTGTTTTTAAAGCATGTTCCAATCCAATGCATGTTGGGCCCAAGACTTTAGTGGCCTCACGAAGGGATTGAAGGCCCCCCGTAACTGGGCTGGGCCGTCACTCTGGCTGTTGTGTGCACACTCTCTTTTTCTTTCCATGTTCTTACGTTTAATTAAGTTGTGAATGAATGGCTATTTAATCTTACAGTTTGTTATGCATAAATAATTGTGTAAGCAAGGAGGCCAACGTTTTCAAAATGGTAGTTTCAAGAAAAGAACCAAATCTCGTTGTATCTCAATATATTCAGGTGGGGACGTTCATCCCCAGGTGTTGCTTTCGAAAAAAAAGTTTTAGAAAAAAAATAAACATGTATATATACATAGCATGCTATTTTCATTTCATTTTACAGCTTCTTTTAGATAAATGAAATATATTACTTGTCCATGGAAATTGAATAAATTCGTCCTTGGATTGGAGGGTGCCTTTTCCGTTTATGTTTAGCAAAAAAGAAGCCCTGAGAGATGATTTTATATTAGGATCAGTATTTGTAGAAGTACAGTAATTTTTTTTTTTTTTGCACAAATCAGGTGACAGGGGCGGCGAATGGCGATGCGATAGATAGAAGGGGAAAAGACGAATCTTTCGTCACTCCTCTGGTCTCTGGCGCTCTGCTGCTGGGCGACGATGCAGCCGGCAGCGGCGATGAACAGCGGTAGCGGCGGGGCGGACTCCCGCGTGGAGACCATCTCCCGGCTGGCGCAGTGGCGCATCGACACCTTCGGCCCCGGCTCCTACCGCCGATCCGACCCCTTCAAGCTCGGCATCTGGAACTGGTTGGTGTCTTCTTGTCTTGTGTCTATCCCCCAAATCCCTAATCCCTAATCCATCCATTGAGGAGGAAAGGAAAATTCATCGACAAACAAGCAGGTACCTGTCTGTGGAGAAGAACCGCTGCATCTTGGTGCGCCTCTTCCCGGAGCCCGGCCGGGTGGCCAAGGAGCAGCCCCCTTTCGCGCGATTCCTGCTCCGACTCTCCTGGCCCGGACCGCCGCGCCGATCCTGCGTCTCCCCTGGTACGGAGTGCTCCATGCCTATTGCCGTGCCTCCCCTCAGCGATACTGACTGAGTTTTAGGTGACCATTTCCGTGGTGGCTATTAAGTCGTTTGTGATGAAATGTCTTTTTTTTTTTTTTGCCCCCTTGACGAGGTGTTAACTTTGGCTACCGTTCATCTTTGATTACTCACAAAGCTCCACAATTGCCACGATCTAGTCCATGGAATGGTATTCGGACTGAGAAAGAAAAAGAAGCAACTAGATACTACTAAAACAATAGACCCGGGGTGATGTTGTTTCAAAAAAAGAAACATAACAAACATGAGAATTAGGACAAGCCGAAAGTGCAGACGGAGCCTGGACGATGTTCTGTGTTTTACTACTTTACACAAGCTAGAACTTTCACTGCTAATCTGAAAGTAATTTGAAGCTCACTACTAATCCAGCAAACATCATTCTTCTGCTTCATGAACAATGCAAGCAATTCTTCTGAAGCAGTGGTGAATAACTGAAATCCTAAAGCATCCCTCTTTGCCCAAGAAAAGATCATGGCAATGTCTGGATGTAGCTTATGCTTTCATCCTTCACAAACACAAGTGAATTTAAATATGTTCGCACCTCCATTCTCTGTGAATGTGATGACCTCTGCTGTCTGAACTCTGAAGTGCTGCTGATAAATGCTGCCACTCTTCTTATCTTTTTTCTTCTGGCAGTGCTTGAGCATCTTCTCCGCACCAGCGATGACTTTGTCTGGCAAGTTGATGGAATGCACCATGGGCGCTTTACAGTCGATGTTGAGTTCCTGGACCTGAGGGTAGCCACCAACAATGCAAGTACCTGGCCTTGTGTGTTTGTATATCATTCATAAGCTTCCATAGACTGGAGTGGAGTGGACTAACGCTACCCGGTAGGTATTGCTGACAGGCGACTGAATCATCTTCATCGATCTGGCCCAGTGAAGGCATGGTGCAGAAGACGGCCAGTACAGGCGCTCTGGGATGCCTCTCCCGCATGCTCACGGAGTCTATCCACACGGACGTGACCATCAACACGACGGACGGCGTCCTCAAGGCCCACAAGGCGGTCCTTGCGGCGTGCTCCCCCGTGTTCGAGAGTATGTTCGTGCACGACCTCAAGGAGAAGGAGTCGTCCACGGTGGACATCGACGACATGTGCCTCGAGTCCTGCTCGGCGCTGCTGGGCTTCATCTACGGGACCATACAGCAGGAGCAGTTCAGGAAGCACCGGGTGCCGCTGCTGGCGGCGGCGAACAAGTACGGCATCGGCGACATCAAGGACTGCTGCGAGGAGAGCCTGCTGGAGGACATCAGCTCGGGCAACGTGCTGGAGAGGCTCCACGTGGCGTGGCTGTACCAGCTGGAGAGGCTGAAGAAAGGGTGCCTGACGTACCTGTTTGTGTTTGGGAAGATCTACGACGTGAGGGACGAGATCCACAGCTTCTTTCACCACGCGGACCGAGAGCTGATGCTGGAGATGTTCCAGGAGGTCCTCAGTGTTTGGAAGCCCATATGACTTATTAGAAGACTGGGTGTGTGGGAACCATCGATCACCTGCAGCATTGTTCATCGAAGTAAATCTTTTCTGTCAGTTGCAATGCTGTAGAGGATCCTGAAGATGTAAATATATACCTACTACTGGTGTGGTACTGTACGTATTTGAAAGTGTGGGGGCGAGAAATTCGAAGGGCGGTTCATGAGTGAGTCCTGAATCCTGATGTGAGCAAATTGTACGAAAATACAGTGCCGGTGCATGCAGTTTGTATTTGGTCGACCTTGGTGTGTCGTCCTTGCTACATTACATATGCATAGGAGATGGAATGGAGATGGAGGATGCTCGTACGCGTTGAATCGATCTCTCTCAGGGGATAACCTTTGGTTTTGCTGGGGTTGGTTGGTTGGTTGTTTACGTGGAACGCGGACACAGCACAGCTGGTGGTGATGACAGAGACAGGGAGACAGGTGGCACGCGGATTGGGATTTGATATGACCGACGACCGATCGATGAGCAGCAGTCGAATTAGGATTTGTTTGGGCTCCGTAAATCAGAAGAGAATCAGGATTAGTTGTTGCAAAAAAAGTCGGTGGTCAGAATCGGTTTCGTTTCGATTCTACTCCGTATGTGAGAAAGCTTTGAAAATCGTCGCGCCCAACTATTTCACCAGCCAGCCTTCCCTTCCCTTCCCTTCCCTTCCCTTGCAAAAAGAAAAGAGGGCAGTTTCCACTTTCCAGACAGGCGGCCAAGGCGACCGTCTCACCACCATCCAAGAAGCCAACCACCACCAAGTCCAAGTCCTACCTGCGTCTGCGTGAGGCGTGAGCGGTTCCATTCCATGTCCATGGCGCCCGCCGGCGGCGGCCATGGCCTCCGCACCCGCACCCGCACCCGCACGCCACTCCTCTTCGTCGTGTCCGCCGCCCTGATGCTAGTGCTCTCGGCGCATCACCCGGCGGCGTCGGCGGCGCAGGTGGGCGACACGTGCTCGTCCTCCGGCGGCTGCGGCACGGGCCTACACTGCAGCGCCTGCGGCTCCGGCGGGTCGGAAATCTGTACGCGCGCCACGCCCATCAGCCCGGCCACCCACGGCACCGGCCTGCCCTTCAACAACTACTCCTGGCTCACCACCCACAACTCCTACGCCCTCGCCGGCGCCGTCTCCGCCACCGGCTCCGCCCTCATCTCGCCGACCAACCAGGAGGACACCGTCACGTCGCAGCTCAAGGTACCATTCCATCACCTCGCCGCCGCCGGAAGTGAGTGGTTACTGTGCGGGCGGGCGCGCCGGCTTGCGGCGCGGGGGCATTCCCACGCGTCCCCCGTCAGCCGCTGTCCCCCGCCATTATCTCACTGCACTAATCTAAACCGAATCTTATTACCATCATAATAGTAGTCTTCTCTTTCCTTCAGCTCAGCTGTGGTAATTAATTCTGTTTGCTAATAATCTGCTTGCTCATCACATTGCCACGCTAGCTTTATCTATCGTCGTCTTAGTGAAATTTACCCAGCAAAATTAAACAAGGCCTGCGTGTCTTTCTTCTGGAGTTGAGGGATTTCTTTTCCCAACACCAACAGACATTTGCGCGTGTGCATGTGGTAGGAGGACATCCAAAACCAAAAGCTGCAATGCAGAGCTTGTTACACGCACATTCAACTGCACTGCATCTGCGTGCACCTTTTGTCTTTCGGAGGACAAAGGAAAGGCACGGCTTTCCTCCACGCCTTTGCTTTGGACACATCGCCCCCCATGTCATGCTTTCCTTTGATGAATTCAGTACAGAAGCCTGCAGGAACAATACATGCTGGAAGCTTTCCTTTACCCATGACACGATGAATTGTCTTTTCTTGCCACCTAACTCACAGAGATTCTTGTTCAATAGCTAAATGCTAAATGGCCGGCGCTAGCTCTTTATTTTTTTCGAGAACGTGCTGGAGCACCGGCTTTTATTTGATTAGTCCTCAACTTAGCAAGTTCAATACCTGCTGGTTGATTGTGTATGTATCGATTGTCAGGCCCCAGGCAGGCAGGCCGGCAGGCACTATTATTAGACTTTACTCTTCATCACACATTGCACAATAAAAAAGAACAGATGCTCCTAATTCCTAAATGCCCTAAACCTCCAATGGGAAATGCAATGGCACTGCTTCTTTCCCTTGGCATCTTGGGGATGGCTTAATTAATATAATCTGGAACACGGTTTGTCTGTTGCCTCTACCTAACTCATGAAACCAGGGTGGCACTCACTGTATTCAACAGCAAAAGTGAGACTACCTGGAAGTTGCTGGTTTGATTGGTCCCTACCTGGAAGTTGCTGGTTTGATTGGTCCCTTCAAGTTGTTGAACAGGCCTCACACCCAAACCAAAAAAAAAAAAAAAAAAAAACTTTTCCAGGTCAGGCATTATGCTGTGAAGGTGTCGTTTGCTTTCTTCTTAAGATAAATGAAAGGGACCATACTTTTATATCATTTGTCATATCATATTGTCCTCTCTCTTTTTCCAATTAATGGTGGCCACTGGCCTGGAACTCGAGATCTTGTGTATAAAGTGATTTTTTATAAATTACAGGTGCTGCCATGTAGGTGTTGTTGGGGAGAAGTTGGAATGCCCCTTATTTTTAGCTAGGTCTGCTATTCACGTTTCAGAAGTAGTAGGCTGACATTAATTAAGATAAAGTAATCATAGAAGCACTCATGTCGTGCAAACCATTCTTCCTGACCCCCCTACAACTCATTTGGAACTCCCTAGGTTTCTCTACCGGAAGGAAGGAAGACGCACATGTTACCTCAAACTAGGTTCCAGTGGTGGAATTCCTTAACAAAAGTTCAATTTGCAGTTCACAAATTAGTTTTTGTCGTTCACCACTACTGACACTTATCATTTACTAGTGCTGATCTGCCAGAGTTTTGCCTAACTACAATATATTTGTTTCTTTTTAAATAAATGCTGAACTTATTATTGGTTATGTGCAGAATGGTGTTAGGGGTTTGATGCTCGACACTTACGACTTCGAAAACGATGTCTGGCTGTGCCACTCGCTTCAAGGGCAATGCTACAACGTCACTGCATTTGTAAGATTATCATTCTTTGCTCTTCTTGACTGAAAAAGAAGAAATACATTGGTGGTTTAACTCTAATCTTTGTTTTTCGGTCAGCAACCTGCCATCAATGTCTTCAAAGAGATCCAGACATTCCTTGACGCAAATCCATCAGAAGTAGTGACAATTTTCCTAGAAGACTACACCGCCGCAGGGTCCTTGCCAAAAGTATTCAACGCCTCTGGCCTCATGAAGTACTGGTTCCCAGTATCGAAGATGCCAAAGAGTGGTGGCAACTGGCCTTTGCTCAAGGACATGATCAGCCAGAACCAGCGCCTGCTAGTCTTCACATCAAAGAAATCCAAGGAAGCAAGCGAGGGGATCGCGTACGAGTGGAACTACGTCGTGGAAAACCAATGTGGGTTCCTGCCTTTGATCGGTTTAACTTCAAACAAAGCCTTTTTCAAAGCATTTTTTTGTTGCCTCCCTTTTGTGCTTTCATTTATTGAGCAGATTTGCTTTGCCTGCGCGTGCAGATGGGGACGGTGGTATGGTAGCTGGTAAATGCCCCAACCGTGCAGAGTCTCCAGCCATGGATTCCAAAAGCCAGTCACTTGTGCTGATGAACTTCTTCACGACCGACCCGAGCCCAACCGGCGTGTGCGGGAATAATTCGGCGCCACTCCTGAGCATGGTGCAAACGTGCCATGATGCTTCAGGCAATCGGTGGCCCAACTACATCGCTGTTGATTTTTACATGGTACGTGCCCATTTCATCTGGATGCCATTTCCAGGATAAATGTATGTAGTAGCTTAGCATCGTTATTCTTAATCAATCGTGCAGAGGAGCGACGGTGGAGGGGCTCCCTTAGCTACGGATGTGGCAAATGGCCATATGGTGTGTGGATGTGACAACATCGCCTACTGCAAGGTAAGGGCCATTTCTTCCTTTGGTTGAACAGCAACAGCAGGCCATGTAAATATGTATGCTAATGCTGTGAGGTTTTCAGGCGAATTCGACGTTCGGGACCTGCGTGATACCACCGCCGCCGCCGCCATCGCCGCGACCCAAGGCGCCCACAGGCGCCGGAGCAGGCAGCGACGTGAGCGCGGCGACGATGGCCCGGCCTCATCAGCTGCCTTGGCAATGGAGCTTCTTACTGGGACTACCGGTTGCTCTGCTTCTGTCGCTGCTGTCGTGAGCCCATCGCTGGAGCTTTCTTTTGGTTCTGCTGCTCTTGTCTTGTGGCATGTCTCGTTTCTCATTTTGCTCGCCTCTGTTGAGCTGTATATTTGAGTTTTTTACTGAGTCGGCCTAGTTAGATCATACAAAATCATCAGTTTATTAAAATCACCATTATATTCATTCCTTCGACGACTGTGCTGTTATCTTTGTTGTTATGGATAGATAGAGTGATCCTTATTTACTGAAACCTTGCACGAAACAAAACTCGTCGGTTGCTGTGCTGTGTGTGTTGCAGAAACCGTGAAGAATTAATAGCATCAGTGACGTACCTACCAGGTGGAGAATAGCATCAAATCCAGCATATATCCGACCAGCTTGCTCTCTTCCCTCAAACAAAATTTTTGACTTGCTGTACGCGTAGTTGAAGCTTGGCTAATGAACCTACTTTGCGTTACGTTACATCTTCTCACACTCGCCCACCCTACTTTTAGAAGTACAGAATATGAGATTACAATGGCGATACAAAAATTGTAGTTGGAAGATGGAAAAATCTTATACTATTTGTTTATATGATCTACATAATTGAGTGAGGGATATGCATGGTATAAATTGAATTCCCCTGCAACACAATAGATGCAATTCATGGATGGTCCACCGGAAAGTAGCCAGCTAGCACTAATACTATACAAGAAGGAAACACGGAGCCAGATTGATGTCAGCCACAATAACTCAGCTGATTTATTGTTGCCATGCCCCCATTAGTCAAATAATCGAGTATTTCTTATTTTGTACATCATCAATTTCTCGTAAGAACTTTTGCACATTAGTACTAGTTATTAAGGCCCCACCCCATATGATAACAGTACAGCTTGTTGATTGACATTGTGCGTTTGGCTGCTATGCTAACATGGGGAAAATAATTCAGTACCATCTCACATATATAACAAACCAACAAATAAATAAAAAGATGGAGGAAAACAGAAAGTAAAAAGAGAGGAGTCCTGGGCCGCTCTCCTGCCCTGGCCTCGCTCAAGAAAGAAACAGCGAGCCACCAGCAGAGCAGAGATAGAAGAGGAAGGAAGGGAATCGAATCGAATCCGATACCTTCTCTTGGGGACTCGTCCGTCCCCTCCCTCGCCTGGGTTTGGTCTGCGTTCTTCCCCACCCAATCCATCCAAGCATTTTCCTTTCCTGCTTTGCCTACTTCCTTTTGGAGTTGCCATGACAGCTAGGTCACCCACAGCAGGCCAACCCATCCCATCATTCATCTGATTATCCTGCTCACTGCTCTACACAGTACAAGATAAACCCCACAGCCGTGATGCGATGCGAGAGACGTCATCACCATCCTGCTGCTGCTTCCAATCTAATCCCTCCCCCCCTCCCTCCGATTCTGATGTGGTGACGCCTGCCATGCCCTTCTAGTTATAGAGGAGGAGGAGGAGGAGGAGGCAATCTTATTCTTGTCGATCCAAAAATCAAGGGGGGAGCTTGGGGGACTCACTCGACGCCGGCGGCTATGGCCATGGCCATGGCCAAGCGCAAGCAGCGGCGGGTGTACCAAGTCTGGAGAAGCAACAACGTAAGCCAGATTTATTGCATCACCATCCCCCCTCTCTCTCCCCCTCCCGGTCCTTAAAGGTCGCGCCTTTCTTGCGTTTGTCAGGCCTTTGCCCCTTTCTTCTTGATTTGTTGCTTGCACCAGGCCTTACAGTTTTCCCATGACCATGTGACTCTGGCGCTCAAGAGACAAGGAAAGGAATAGGCAAAGTTGTATCTTTATATATATGCATACAGTCTGCCTAGTTAATTGATCCATTCCAGTTTCTGATTTGTTTATCTCATCATAGTGTTACCGAAACTGGTGAATAAGCTATTCTATTCACACTCGATCTGGACGCACTTTGGCATAGCAGCCGATGTGAATCATTAACCTTCCCATGTCTTGTTTTATTTTTACCCCTAGTGGTAGCCCAGCAGTAAGATAATCTAGCTCATATGGCATAGATATATATAGGTTTAAAGCCACACCATTCTTTGTTGTGCCTCTTCTTACTTAGTGCTGGCTAATCCCAACATATTAGAGGCTCAGCCACTCAGGTTACTCACAAGAAAATGCACGAAATCGCTAAACAACATTGCATCTGCTCCATCAGTTCATTTTTTAACAGGCTTGTGCCATTCAACTGTTAGGACGATATGTTTCGGCATACTTTTTTTCCTAAAGAGCTCAGACTACTGTTACGCTGTTTTTCCCTTCACCATGGAAGGATTCATGGAGGCTGTAAATGTAGGCTTTTGATGCATCGACAAGTTCATATGTTATTCACCAGGGCTGACATATTCAGTCTCTAACAACTTGGTGTGCAGTTTTCAGTATGTTCGTTTCTGCGGCTCACCTGCATTCATTCACTAGCTTCTGTTAGATGTTCAGATTTTCAGTAATTTATCTCTGTTTTCAGATAATCTTGTGCGGTGGAAGGTTGATATTTGGACCAGATGCCAAGGCCTCCCTAATTTCTTTCTCTCTAATTGCCGTCCCTGTCGCTGTCTTCTGCGCCTTTGTAGCCAGGCATTTCATACACATCTTCCCTGCATATAATGCAGGGTATGCAATTCTTGCTGTCACCATAGGCCTTACTACTTATGTGAGTAACCATTCTTTCCCTATTTATTTCTTATTTAAAATAAGGTTCTTGCATAAGATCTCCTGCTATGCACCAAATGCTAATCAGACACAGAGAGGTGTGCTGCTTTACAAGTTTTCTTAAGTTTTTGCAAGGTGGTGTGTAGTTCAACATCATTATGGTCATTAAAAGGATCCTTATGTGATTCTTTTAATCTTTTGTTACCAACTAACACAGCTATTTACAACGTTTAGGCCCTCTCATCAACCATCCCACCACTCGACATGCTTGTTTCTTGTACATATTGTGAGCCTTAACTTGGAACATTCCCATTTCCTTTTTTTTTTCTAATAGTGAACTATGAGCAGTCCTAGATAGCTTTATATTCACATCTGCTCCTGCATGCTAAATGTGTTCTTGAAGTTACTTTCTCTTTGAGCAGTGGAGAACTTGTTATGTCACTATTTATTTCCTACTTTTTTTATGTATGTAGCACCAAAATCATCGTATTCTTCTCTGCAAAACCTGATTGTTAGGTACTGTTACTGCTCTTCCTTACCTCATCTCAAGATCCAGGTATCGTGCCACGAAATTCTCACCCGCCTGAAGAGTTTTCTCATGATGCTTCAGCTCCACATACTCGAGTAAAAGAGGTTATGGTAAATGGCATGCCTGTGAAAGTGAAATACTGTGAAACTTGCATGATATTTCGGCCTCCTCGCTGCTCCCATTGCTCCAAATGCGATAACTGTGTCGAGCGCTTTGATCATCACTGCCCTTGGGTTGGGCAATGTATCGGAGAGGTCAGTAATGCTGATTTCTTCACTTTGCAGCCTCACGGCTGTTCCTATAAAAACTGCCTAGGCTTACCTGGATTCCTTTTCCTGTGCAGCGAAATTACCGATACTTCTTCTGTTTTGTTTCTTCAGCGGCAGTCCTGTGTATCTATGTATGTGCAATGTGTGGATTGTACATCAGGCTTCTCATGAGTAGGGGTCATTATTCGGTGGGGAAGGCCATTAAAGAATCTCCAGCTTCATTGGCAGTCATGGCATACTGCTTCATTTGCTTCTGGTTTGTTGGTGGGCTCACCGGCTTCCATTCTTACCTTATTGCGACAAACAAGGTTAGCCTCCAAGCCGAAGTCATGGCATATAATGTATAAAAAGCTCTTTTGCTGTAAAAAATGGTTGATAAGCTCGAGATGTGTTAACTTGTTAGGTGTAACCTACCAAATTGAAATAAAACTGAACAAAACAATATGATCAACAAATTTATCCTGAATTTGAGTTAGAAAGGTGAAGAAAAATGGTACTCTCTCTGTATTTAAATATAAGCCGCGGTTGACTTTTTGCTAAAAATTCAATCGCTCGTCTTATTCAAAAATTTTGTGTAAGCATATAAGGAAACAAGTCATGCTCAAACTCTCTACAATGATTAAACAAACAACAACAAAACAAATTATAAATTGTTTTAATAGGACGAGCGATTGAAATTTTGAAAAAAAAAAGTCAACCATGACTTATATTTAAATACGAAGGGAGTACATCATTGTATACTAGTATTAATGACTTGCTGATTATTACTGTACTGAACAAAATATGTGCTTCCTTTTTCTGAAGACGACATATGAGAATATCAAGTACAAGTACAGCAACCAACAGAATATATATGACCGTGGTTGGGTGTACAACTGTCATGAGGTATTGTGCACAAAAAGGAAGCCTTCTAAGATCAACCTAAGAGCTATTGTTCAAGAGGAACATGAGGTAGCACAACCACAGTCGAGTCATTCTGGTGTACCAGAAGATGATATGCCCCACCGTCCACGAGCCAAGGTTGAGGATGATCTAGAAATGGGTCTTGACATCCTCAAGACCACAAGGTGCCGGATAGATGAACCTAGCGATGATGAATTGGAGTCTGGGAGCAATGGTGTTAAATATCGCACCCCAGATTCAGACACTGAGATTTCTGTTACCAGAACTAAAACCGAGATCTGTAGTGAAATTAGGGATCTGAACCTGTCGGTTAGTGATGCTGCACAAACTTCGTCTCCTGAGCAGAAACAGCACCCTGACAAACTTTGCTGATGGTATCAAATGTGCCTGTTCGTAGAAAAGTTGTGTTTTGTGCACTTTCGTGTTGCAGATGCCGACAACTCATCATTCATCAGGGCTGTGAATGATTGAATTTGAAGGTATATGTTATCGTTTGCCATCTGTTTCTAGGATTTAGACAGTTGCTTTATCTATCAATAGGATTGTCCGTGTAAAGGTCCCCAGTTTATGGAGGTTTTAGAAGATTCTAGGAATTGTTTGAGATTATTCATTAGTGTACGAAGGCAGTTGATTCGTAATTGTACATAATTTTTATAACGATACAATCACTGAAACGTAAAATGTGTCCTTTTATAATGATATATGATAACTGAAACGTAAAATGTTTCCTTTTCCAAGTGCGTAACCGGGAATGGGATGTGTAGCTGGGCTTGTAGTGTCACTAGAAAGTGGAAATAGGTGTTGTTTGTGCATTGTACAGAGTGGAAAAACAATAATTACGTATACATACAAATGAACTACCTGATGATCCTAGCCTAAAGAACCATAAGCTGCATAATATCACATCATCTTTGGTAAATGCCGTATCTGGAACCTTGTTGTCGAAAAGCAACACGTTATTAAAGATCATACGATTTATCGATGATTAAATAAACCTATTGAAAGGCTGAAAGCCTGAAACAAGGAAATGGAACTTGGGTCTTTGGTAACGTCTGCACATTTTGCCGTTACAAACGAGTTACAAACATGAAAAATTGTACCAAACACCTACAGCTCAACCCTTTCCGGTTCTTAGCTCTGACAAGCCACGCTAAGGCGAACAAAGAACTGAATCGACACAGCTACAAACTACAGCAGCGCGCACACACTACGCAAATACTTATTGCCTTACATGCCGGTTCTTATCTCTAGTTATTCACAAGCCAGCTTGGTGTCGAAGCTAGTCAAACAGATGGTGAAGGCCTGGAATGCTGACAGTGGGTATCGGTAGTCCATTGTGAACATGTCCTTGTCCACCTTACCAAACTGCAGGATCACCTTGTCATGATCGGATGCTGAAGATGAACTCGAAGGCTGGGTTTGCTGCTGAACTTGCTGTGACGATTCAGAGGGCACAGCATCTGGCTGTGGCGCAGCTATCAACTGGAAGTTCTTCACAGAAGCCACAGTCACCCGACCACGGAAGTTGAGGCACCAACATTGCAGCTGCTCGTGCCACCTTGGTTCCTTATTGCAGAGAACCAAGGGCCTTTCGTTAGCCTGGCCATCATCCTCATCTTGCTGAACCACTTCGCTTATCTCTGAGAAGCGGGAGGAGCTGAAGTCCAAGGAGCGATCTGTAACCGAGAACCTTGAGCTGGAAGATGTGTTTGCACTGCGAAAGGATTCATCAATGGAAGATGAGCAAGGGAGGAAGAGCTGCTTGGGTTGGCCAGGTACCATGCCTTCAGGGTCCAGCGCTGAGGCTGGGATGGAATGCATAGTGCAATTCAAACGCCTGGGCCCCCTTGTGCCAAGCACGTTTAGCTCATAGTTCACCCGGGCAATGGGGTAGCTGGCAGCAGGTACCTTGGGGGAAACCCTCCTAGAGGAGATTCTACGGCTGCCGCGCTTACATGAGAGAAGGTTCCCAGCATTGTATGGCGGATGAGTGTCATATACAATGAATTTTGTGCCAAGAAAATTTGACCTGTTGGCATTACATGTCAGGTACAAATATACAACAACATGCAAAACTCAAAATCATTTGCGATTAGATGGAAATATTGTAGTCAGGTAAGATACTTCACCTCATTTTTCCAACATAGGCATTACTTGATCGTGATATATTTTTAGGATCCACAGAAATGATGTACTCAGTATATGTTGTACGGCGATTCCTCTTAGCTGCTAGCAGAAATTTTCCATCCTCGCTGAGAACAGCTACATGATCCAAACCATCAAAGCATAGCATTAAACAAAGCTACTTGTGATAATAGTTTATCCTATCTCTCCAAGGGTATCAAAAAGTAAGTCTATCCTTTAGTTTACTGTGCCATCAGCATTAGATCAATAAGAAGTATTCATAGAACATGGAGTTCTATATTTGCATGCATGGTGGCACATACAAACCATAATTTCTTCATAGTATTAATTCCAAAACTCCTCTTTGTTACAAGGGGCAGCGGAAAAAGGATCTGGTTCTGTTCTATTCTAGGTCATTTTGTTCCTGCTATTGAAATGACAGACATATATCAAAAGCCACAGGAAGCAACACATTTGGTTCCCCACCAAGTCTGGCTTGGAAAACCATGATAGAGCAAAGGTGTAGCTGCAGAATTAACTTAAACATATTTTCCAATTCATTTAAAATTTAAAGCAGTAAAGTAAGAGCTTCCAGTTTTACTCTGTAAATTGAATTCTATTGTACTCCTCTCGTTTATTCTTTTAATATATTTTCTGTAGGGGGTTTCTCCCGCTCCAGTTCTTTAAAAAAGCTTCCAGTTTTACATAGGATTGGTCAGAAGGATATTAATGACAAAAACAGAGCACATACTTTATACTTACCAGGGTTAAGGCATAGGTAAAGATAATAAGTTGACGTTGATTTGTCCCTTTTTATAAAACACTGGATTATTCCATCTCTAGGTCCCGGCTGTGCATGAAAAAACAAAGTTAGATGAGCATCACATATTAAACTGCAGAAACTGATATCTACTTCTCAATTGCAAGAGATAAAATTGATACTAGCCATGTCTCCCATGAACCACTTGACCAACAGACCCACAAAAACGCTAATTAGATTAGATGATTTGTCCTGGGCTAACAGCTTGAAGAATGGGGCTGGAGTGAGGCAATTTCCAATAAGGGAAAAATTGGATGCATTAAGAAGCATGTAGTGGCAAGTATTTTGCATACAAATAAAGTGGTCAATGATATCAAATATGCACAAACAAAATGTGTATATAAATTCAAATATCTTGGGAAGTACAATAATTTATTTGTTCCAACTGTTGAGAGTCTAAGTCATTGAAATAAGATACCAAAATTTAACCTGCAATATAGAAGCTTGAAACTTTTGTCCCCTGGTAAATGATTCAACTGTTACCTGTTTCAGTGATACTGGGAAAGTGAGCTTTCCACAAAACTCAGGACTCGGCACTATATCCTTGCATATCTCCCTCCATGTTCCACAGACTGCTGCACAAGCAACAACATCTTTGCGGGATGGCCAAGTGCTCTCGCCTTCCTCAAGCCTTTTCATTACATCTCGAAGCAGTTCAGGAGGAAGACCAACCCACCCGCTTTGATCAACTATTACAGGTCTCTCACGCAGGTCAGGCAGAGATCCAACGGATTTCCCTCTGTGATGACCAGGCAGACCAGAAATTCTAACCTCAAAGCTCCGTCTTGATAAGCTTCCAAAGCTTTCCCTGACATCACGGACAATGCTGCGAAAGGACATGTCACACTAACCGGGAATCCACCAAGTCTCTTGCGGTGATCAAAATCTTCAAGATGAGCCTGCTAGCAACAGTGTTTCCAAAAGACAAAGCATTAGTAACTCCTGGCTTTATACAATATATGCGGAAAAGAAACAAAACAAAAAAAAAAAACACTGCGAACACAAGACCGTGGATGTGCCTTATCTTTCTACCAGCCGGCAAACCCTCTTTAGTTCTTCGGTCGGTTTATAAAATCCCAAGATCACCAAACAAAAATCATGTCTGAAAACTAAGCATGCAACTAGTCATGATGAATAGCATGCACTATATATAAAGTATAAACTAAGCAACCATGAAGGAAGATGATTGAAGGAGCATATGAACATATCCAATCATGTGAGATTAAGTCAAGCACACCATAGAGAATACAATTCCCACTTGAATAGTCTAACAGCATCTATAAAGTCAGTGGATTAGAATTTAACTAGCTGGTCTTGTTTCACACCTAACCTAGCACAACTGCACAAGATGATCAGAACATGTGCAACCAACCCCTCCGATGGTGAAAGGCTAACGAAACGCATCATTAATTAAAATAAAGGCCTATAGCTACATCAAACATGCATGGAGGGGTACAAAATTTTGACCACATTTGCAGCCAGAGAGTAAACTTTGGCCATTATTATCCCTACTTAGCATATTCACAGAGTTGTACTTGAAGTTTAGTACTGATTTTTTTTTCAGCAGTTGGACAATGAAAAGAAAATCGAGATATTTATTTTCAGCAATCACTACTACAGAGCAGAGAATAGTAGCAGTTAGAAGCTGGAGTTGAGGAGGTGTGGCAAAGAAACGAAAAGGGAGAGCATATAACGGGGGAGCTCGGGATTCCCCTTCCTGGGCGGGGCAAGTAAAAATACAATCAGATGAATTTTAAATCGAAGGTTACATGGTAGTATTGGTAGGTAACGACGCAACCGCGAAGATTGAAGAAGGGGCAGGAATCTTACCTTGTCCACACGGACCTCGTTCGTCGACTTGCTCAGAAATCTGAAACTGAATCTGTCGCAAAGATTCGACTTTCCCACACAAAGCAAGCGACGACTTTATGTGGTTGGGCTGGAAACCTCGAAGGCTCGTTTCTTTGCGCTCCGACTGCGAATCCTCTTTGGAAGCGCCCGATTTCAAGTCAGGGGGCCATGGAAAGGCGCGAGCTTTTGAGCAACGGGGAAACAGAAGAGACCAAATCGCAGGTGGATGTTTCGATCTGGTACGGGGAAAAGAAGGGGGAAGATTGAGATGGACAGATCACAGGCGCAATTGCCGAAATGGGGAGGGAGAGTCTGTCTGTGTGTGCCGGCCGGGTTGGTAGGAAGGGGATGGGGATTTTGGGGAACGCGGGAGGGAACTGTGCGTGTTTCTCCTGTTTTGTCCCTTACATACAGATGAAGTGTATATTTCCCGATGTCCGTGTGTTCAGAAAAGTTCAAAAACTAAATGGTGTATCTAAGCACAAACAATTAATATTCGATATCTGTATTGGTATTTGAAAAACTAAAATTAGATATTGGTATGGTAATAGAATGTATATCAAATTATCAATATCCGGCATTCTGATATTGTATGTATTTATATCCGCTCTGAAAAATATTTATCTATATTAAAATCCGTATATATCCGTTGGTATCCGATCTGATTCTATACCTACCCATACGTAGAGTGCTAATACTTTACAATATGTACCGGACAACATTTTGGTTTGACACCATCCAACAGTGAACCGAAAACTGATCACTATTTCCGGTGGCTTCAAATAGCCGGCTTCTCCCGTGCATATAGGTCATCCGACCCGACCAATCTGATCTGTCCAAAAAACCGATTCGATTTGACCGGAGCAATGCGACGGGTGGGCGCAGCCGTATTTTTTAACCCACAACAATTGACGGATCTGACGCAGACCATGATTGTTTACTCATAACTCGCATTAACTCAGAAAAACCCGACCCAACATGTCTGGAGAGAGTGCACGGACCAATCTAACTCTACGTTAGGCACAGATTAGATGCGGACCCTCCTACATAACTCACCGCTCGACCTTGAACCATGTCTCTTCCTCTCCATTGTGCAGTAAAGTACTATGTATGCATAGGTATTAGGTAATAAATCTGTTTTGGCAGAAGAAGCAAACGCACGCCAAGGATGACAAACTTCCATAATAAGGCTTTATTTCAAGATGGGAATGGACCGGCCCCGCCTCGGCCTTGGATCCGGCCCTGAAGCTAATTTTAAAGACCATGGATCGCACAATCTTAACTTTGGCTATGGCTTTACCGGTCTAATGGAAATATGGGTCGGTCCTAGTTTAACTTTATAGAGTTCAAAAATAAACATAACTAAAAGTAAATTGAACATTGAATAATGTGATGCTTTATTTTGACCCAATTTAGACTAAGTTATGTTATATTAAAGCTATCGGATTTTGGATTTTTTTTTTAGCAAGTTTCCAATAACATTGGACCCAACATGTTGATCTGGTCATGCAAATTTGCACGAATCAACTTCTTATCGTACTATTTTTTTTGTAACAATTCTTGATCCGCTTCGCTAAAAATTTAAGGTGTGAATGCAAGATTCTATTTCTAGCATACATCTGAATCAATTTGGATTTTAAAAACTATATTAGATTGCACATTTTGATTTTTTTTTTGTATGCTACTAAAATTATTATACCTTTTTTATGGAGAGAGTAAATTACAATATATTTCCACCTTTATCTCTACTTCAAGTTGTGTGTTAGAGATAATTATTGGATCGGCCCCTGTGGTCTGTTGACTTTGCTTTAGTGGGTCAGGTCAGCGGTCCAATGGATCGACCCGGCCCGTTCCCATCTCTAGCTTTATTATGAAGAAATATTATGTGCGCCCTCTCTCTCTCATCCTGTCTCAGCATTCGGCGGCCCAGCAAGCAAGCAAAAGAGACCCAGCCAAAGGATGCATGAATCTCCAACTCCAATGCCTTTTGTGCATATACTGGTGTAGTACGACTTTTAACACCACCTATCGTGATTCTTGTTTGGTATGGTTTGCTATCCCACTCACCACTCACCACAAGTTCCGAGGCCGCCTCCAAAACGAGCGGCTCATTTACGGCAAGTTTAGCACACAAAATGACTCGCTTTGCTTTGGAGTGTTTAAACCAAACAGCCCTATAATTGATCGTTCCAATAAAAAAAGCTTTCTTGACTGTAATATGTATCAATATTTATTTATGAAACAACTAATTAACTATTTGTTGGTACTAGTATAGAAAGAGGCAAAGATACGGTACGTCACTACGTCATCGCCCTGCATTGGATGTGTAGCTTTCTTGTCCCAATCGACCATTTTTTATACGGTTTGCCCATTTTTTTTAATTTCCTCCAAAGTGCTTGCGTCCCAGCAGGGAGCTGACTTGTAAAACCTGCATATCGATATCACCCAGGACTTTTTATTAAATAATAAAGTTGACAGAGCCATCATTAGTTTGTTGCATCCTTGCATTGCATAGTTTTTCTATACGGACATTTATATGCATTGTATTCACCTATATACGAATGCGCACACGCATGCACTCTGTATCAACATGCATGATCATCGCTATGACTAGGTAGACATGCTTTGAGATTCGTAAAATCACCATAGACCATTGCTATCAAAGTAACTAACTATCGTGTGAATACGCAAGGACCTAATAAGCTTGTCTACTTGGATTGCGTAGTGACATAACCAGCCTATCCGGATGCAAAAGGGTTTGTTTGGTTGAATGCCAAAATTGACCATACAAAAAAATAGGAGTGTTTGGTTGGTAGTTGGGATGGGATGGAACTATCTCATCTCACCAATTTCAGTGTTTGGTTGAAAAACAAAAGAATAGATTGGTTCAAAAAATGAGAATATTTTCTCCAGATTCAGGTCGAATACATTTCAAAGAAAATCTGAAACGCATCCGTTCGACTTAGAATGTGAGACTGAGGGAGCGAGAGAAAGTGATTTTTTTTTCGAGGAAGAGGGAGGGAGGGGGATTTCCCCACCTTGTTCATTCAGAAGCTCAATAACAATATTGAGCTCAATAGCGTTCACAGCAGTAGGAGGAAGAGGAAAAGATAACCTTACAACTCGATAGAACACCAAACATGTTACACCCCGAAATTTAGCCCTGAAATTTTTTTCTAAACCTTCCCCTAATTCAAAATCACTTTTCGAAAATCTCGATTGTTTGTTGTTGTTGTGTATTAATGTGAGCTCAACAAGAATAACCAAATAATCTCCACCAAAATCCCCACAAAAGATTCTTACAAAATTCCATCAAATCCCATCTCCAAAATCCTCTCCAAAATCTGGAAAAAGAAGAAAAACCCCATGGGCCAAAATCCCCCAACTGCGGCCCATCTCCCCTCCCCCCACCTTCCTTTTCCCACCTAGGCCCGGCCCAAGCCGCCACCCGCCGCATCCCCCTGTTCGCCCTCTGCCACGCGGGCCCCGCCCGTCAGTGCCGTCCCCCTCCTCGGACTGCCAGGCAAAGCCCGCGGCGCGCGGCAACGGCAGAGCCCGCCGCGCCCGGCCCCGCCTCCGCACCGTCTCGCCGCGTCCACGCGTTGCGCATCATCGTGCCTCGCCGGACCCTCCCCGCCACGCCACGCCTGCCGGTCTCCGCCGCGGTCGTCCCCCACCTCCGCCAATACCCGGCCCCGCCTCCGCACCGTCTCGCCGTGCCCACGCGTCGCGCATCACCGCGCCTTGCCGGACCCTCCCCGCTCCGCCACGCCACGCCACGCCTGCCAGTCCTCGCCGCGCCGCTACCCCCTACCTCGCCAATACCTGGCCTCGCCTCCATTTTCGCCCTCGCCCTCGCGCCTATAAAAGGACGCCGAGCCCTTACCACCACCGCCGTGAGCTCGCCGCCCAAAATCCACCCCCTCATCGACACCGGAGCTCGATTAACCCCGTCCCGAGCTCCGCCTCGCCTCCCTCTACCACTCTGGCCACTCGCCGTCCCCTCCCCACCACTACCAGCGCCACCGCCGCGCGAGCGCATCGCGCCGCCGACGCGCACCCGCGCACCCCGCCGTGGGCACCCTAACTCCAGCCTCCGAACCAACCATTCAACCAAACCACCGCATCCACCGTCATACACTGGTGCTCGCACCCCAACCCTCATCACCGGAACCGCCACCGGCGGTAAGAACCACCGGCGGACCGCGCCAGACCGCCGCCGCCCCGGTTCGGCCCCAAACCGAGCCGTCGCTGTTACCCTGACCGACACCATTGGCCCCCTGCAGTCGCTGCCACACGGGCCCCACACGGACAGCGTCGCCGCGCCGTCCCCCGCCCGAGTGGGCCGGCCCAGTGGCGCGCCCCGCGCTCGCGGGCCGCGCGGGCCGAATCCCACCCCCGGCCCAGGTTCTATTTTCCCGCGGGCCAAAATCAAGAGTTCGCCAGCCAAAAAGTCTATTTCCACCCCTTGAACTATCTCCAGTGATTAAAGCTACCCTCTAGACACTAAATAATCCATATCTCCTCCATTTGAACTCTGATTTAGGTGATTCTTGCGCCTAAATTCATCTAAAATTTAGCTCTACCCATCCATACCCTCCACCAAAAGACATCCCCTCTACAACACCACCATGAGGCCACCTTGTCGCCATCCCCGTCATCACCCTAACCGCCCCGACCCACTACCGTGGCAATATCTCCATAACCGCCACCATGCTCGTCAGCAAAGCCAACAACCCGCACCACCCCGAGCTCCCCTCCACCACTTTCCAGAGCCAACCCCTCTGGTAAGATCCGACCATCCAAATAAACACCAAACTTCCACCTACCTAAGACTTGTGTTGAGCTCATGTTTACACTCGATATGTGTGCTTCTTTGTTTGTGCGCGTAGGTTATACCATATATTCTAGTTGGTACGCCTCTCGCAAGGACATTTGCGATGCTCGAGGAGAGTAACCGACGCCTGCAAAGGATGCTATACGCACACGCGCTGTGGATGGCACGCCATCGTGCCCAACAACAAGAGCTCGAGGATGCCCGGTATTGGGCGTTGCGCCAACGTATTATACGGCAGCAAGGAGGACCACGGCAAGTCCACTGGAATCCTCACTTGATGCATAAAATTTCTATGTTTTGCAACCACAACCTTTGGCTCGTTAATCACATAAAAATCTGCATGTTTTGCTTGCTAAGGTAACCCCACAAATATAGCCACCTAAGCTTATTTTAGATGTAATGCGCATATGTGGGATCGCTCATCATAATCTTGATGCTAAGTTGGGATTATGGTTGTGGAACTTGATGGGTTTGGGATGAGGATAGGTGTGTGTTTTAAAATAAAATGGGGAAGAACCCCGGCAAACGACCCACGGGTCGGGATACGCCATTTAAGGGCAGGGTATGAACGGTAACTTAGCAACCCGCGGTTACCCAAGTCCCGGGAGTTATGGAGACGACCGGGTAGGTGGATGCTCGCGGTGTCGAGCAGTGGAAAGTTGGTTTCTACCTGCGCTCTGTAAGGACCGCGTTGATTTTTATCTTGCCTAACTCTTTTAGTACAACCACTCGCTCTGTATGAGGCATTGGCTAGGCCCAAGCCGGAGTGGATAGACTAGTAGCTTCTGTGCTGGCACAAGGGGCTAGGGAAGGGGTTGGGAGCCATGGGAGTACCGCGGGGTACTGGAGTGGCTAGGTGGCTCGAACCTCTAAAGTACTGCTAGGTGATGAAACAAAGGCAACGGCTTGGTTTGGAATTTGGACGCTTATTTAGCGGTAAGTGTTGCTGAGTCCAACTTGTGGGAATCAGTACAACCCCTGATCAGAGTAAAACCTATTCGAATAGTCCGAGTCCACTGGTATGGATGAGTTACGGCTTGGTTCTTCAATTAGCACTTTTCATAAACTAAAACTGTGGAAATGGTCTGGTTTTGGTCTGGATTGGTCTTTCGGGTGGAAGTTAAGTTACGGGGGTAGAACTCTGTAGCGGTGTGGAAAGTGGGATGGCTGGAAAGTCATTGGCCATGCGGACCTTTTTTGAGAAAAACCCTGTTTCTGAATGACTAAAACTTGTTAGACTATCTCGAACACTGCATACAAAATATTTTTATGCAAAACCTCTCTAAGCTCCAGATATATCCTGCATATGGATGTAGCTATACCCCCACTCCTTACGGAGGAAGATAGGCTTGCGGAGTACGATTGTACTCAGCCTTACTTTGTTGATGTTTTTTCAGTGGAGACGATGAGAGCACCATATACGACAGTGATTAAGGGCTACGACCTACTTCCCAACCGCGATGTGGGGAAGCTTGGGCCTACGTTTTATGTTCCGCTGCTTAGTCTTCAATGGCTGCGCCTCTTTATTGTCCGACCCATTAGGGCGGATCTGTATCACTCTGATGTGAGAATGTGATTACCAAACCCTGGGATGGTAATAAAGCACATTTTAGTCCCATTATAAAAACTGGGACGCTTCAAAACACCAACTACAAAAACATGTCTAAACCTCACCCAACGGGAGTATGAAACTACACACCGGCCAACACCACCACCAAGCAGCCCAAGCCCTGAAGAACTCCATTCCATAAGCGGTCGTGAAGCATTGAGTCAATATCGACAGACGACGGTCATGACTGCATCATCTTTGGAGCATATCCAGGACCCTATCGCTACTCACCAACGCCCTATGTGAGGAGGAAGCCTAAAAAGAGGGTGAGCCAGCGACAGGAGAGCGAGGAGATCCAAGAGAGGGGATCATGGTCTCACAACCCGGCATTTGATGAGACGAAGCAGCCAAGGAACATGGAGGATGACGAGGCAGAGGCGCAGAGCAATTAACAGCAGACGTTCGCCAGCGAGCAACTAGAACAACCATCAGGTGAGGATCAACAGTCACTGTAGTGAGAATCCGGTGTTGGTCTTTTTGCACGAGAGCTCCAAGACGACGCCTACAGGTAGGGGAGCAGCGTTGCTGTCGCCCATCCCGGCATGACTGAGAAATGGTTTTCACCAGGAGAAAGTGAATTATGATACTTAAAATTATACATAGGGATCTATATTCAACTTTATTTTTTCTAAAAGGCGAACCTATCTAAATATACTTGCCACAAATTAAGTCAAGGCTCATCTCTAATTATTCTGATCACCTTGATGGTGTCTTCACAACGGATCGAGCTTGATTCACAAAGGAAGGGGTCAGCTGCTTATCTCTGCACGAGGGGCTCGTCGCCACTCCACACCAATCTTGGGAGGGTCAACAAGTACATTGTAATCATGGCCGTCCTGGGCTAGCTCCTGGCCGGCGCGGCTGTCCAGCTCTGATAGATAGATCCATGAAGCCATGATCGACATTATCAATGTGTGGTTGTGTACTACGTGTTGTCGGGAGGATCGGAGTAACTAGCATGCACAGCCAGCTAAGCGGTGGCAGGAGATTTCGAGCTGCAGTGCAGCAGCCTGCAGTAGTGCATGCTGCCTGCAGGCGATCGAGGGAGAAACAGAGAATGATCCGTCGTCGTTACATGGCCGATTGCCGGCCTGCGCAGGAGGGATCAACTGTAATGAACTACTAATTTGTTGTTATATAGCAGAAGAGGACGATAATCGAGCTGCTGCTAACTAATTATATAATTCTTCAAATCACATATGCGCGTCTATCGGCCCGCGCTGTATATCCATCGATGGAGTGCGTACACGCATGTAGACGGCAACTGCGATGCGCATATATATGTGTTGCAGTGGCAATATTGTTTTCATTTATGGCGGTTAATTAGTATTTTCTCAAAAAAAACATTATTGGTTAGTACTATATATATATATATAACATATAAAACATAACAATAAGGCCGGCAGATCAGCATACACATATCACAAAGAGAACAGCTGGTGATATGACGCGTGTGATGATGAGTTATTCCACCTAAAATAATTAAATGGCATTTTGGTTTTGTCTCAAGTCAACAATTTCAAACCTTTTAACTAATACTCCTATGAAAGTACTTTTTAAGGGTTTTAAAATTAAATACCATTACCCCTGTAGAAGGAGACGATGAGTGCGTTCCTAGGAATGCGGCCGGTGCTCTTTCCACTCGCCTACGTCTTTCTGAATTTTGTTATTATGCACTAGAAGTATTCAATGCTCTTAATCAGCTTAATCTATTATTTTACAGAAAGCAACGCTATCATTCTTCAACTTTTGTCATGCAAATATACAATCACACACGAGTCAGCAGGCACGCCTATCGTACTCCATACCTTCTTTGTGTGACTTTGCACATTTTTACAGTCTTTCGTACGTGGTGCAACTTTGATGGTTACCCCCCCTTTTTTTTTTACAAAAGTATCTATATCACTGGAATTTGTGAAGGCGTTGCCGTTGTTGTTATATGATAACAAGATGATATCTCACACGTTGCTGCGAGAATTTTATAGCGTTGAATATAAACATGATTTGTAAAGTGAGAAACATGAGTGTTGTCAGCCACCGAAAATCAATGAAAACTATTAACAATATTCATAGTGGCTAGTGGGCCTTATGATCACATATGTTGATAGCTTGAGAGATGAGAGGATTAGAATTAAATGTGCTTCATTTGTGGCCAAGTACCGATGTTCGGTCTTTTGTCATCGGTTAGATATGCCCGCCCGTCTATGGAATGGAAACCCATGGCCTAGTATGCATATTGTTGATGGAGGCGGTGTCCACGTGAGGGAAACCATGCTGGCCTCTTAGGTCAGGGTTTCATGGAGAGTGTGAATATGATAAGTAAACTCAAATTGGCAAAGTGAAGTGGACAGTACCTCCTGAAAACAACCAAAACTCAGCTCAAAGGTCCAAACTGAACTATGTTGGGGGGGGGGATCAAAAAAATTTAGATATAACCAAGAGTTGAAGGATCAAAATGAACTTGTTCCTATTTATTATAATTGTATTTATATTTGGGGGAAATCTATATGGACCCCTGTGGATAGAATATGTATGGTTGCCTGATTTGCCTCCTAACCTAGCTACAACACCAGGTTTTGTGCACCTTAAACCAAGGACATTATCCTACAATTCTACGAAAAGCTCAGTTCACCACTACCTAGAGATTGAAAGACACAAACCTACACTTTGTCGTAATACATCAACTCAGGAAGTAGAAGTTTAAGGTTCATCGTGTAGAAGCTCCTCATTGAAAATAAGACCGACACCAGATAAACACCCTACATTGCACGAGTTAAGGGCCTCTGAGCCGTCTAGCTCATGTCCTCCTTTCGCCTTCCTACATTTTGTTGAGATTTTCCTCCTACATGGCCCTCTTCTTCGCTTTGGAGCTTGAATCGATATGAACGAATTAGATTAATCTCCCCTCAGGATGCCCATGTTTACATATTCATGAAGTTTAGCAAGTTTAGAAAGTTTGATTAACCTTAAAGCAATTCTAATCCTTAATCAATTACATATCCTAATGCTCTAGTACTCTTGATTGCTTGTGGGTTTCTTTTTGCCTTCTAGAAGCTTCATGTTCTTGTACTCATGAGTGGAATTTTCTCTTCCTTCCTAGGCTTCAATTGTTTTACTTTTTTCACATGCAAATATGACATAAAAATGTTCAAACCAACATGCATTTGAAGTGCTTTAATGTGCATTTTCCTTATATTTTGATAATTTTATATTATCTAAAATTTAATACGTACTCAAAACAAGTGATTGTTAGCTGTCAAGTGGATTCATCGTAAGGTTTAGTTACATGTCCGATAGAAGTAGTGGTTAAGTTACATATCCATATTTGTTTGGTTGAAGTTAACCGTCATCAACGATTTTACTATGAACTTGAAGGCTTGCTTGGTAGAACAACACTGCTTGTGATTATCCATGATGAATGATTCTATAAGGGATGTGAATTATGCTAAAACTAAAAGTGCGTCTTTGGATAAGAGGAAACCAATATGCTCGGGAGGGAAATCAAATTTTTTCCCACGTGAAATGCCATGCGGCATGGCTCCTACCAAAACCGCTTTAAGAGCTTTACTAAACATACCCTACGTTGCCCAACTAAGAGCATCTTCAACGACCTTCCATTCTGACAGTCTAATTCCCATAAAAGGGAATTAAATTTTGAAAGACTGCTCCAACACTGTACAAATCACTCTCCCAAATATTGATGGCCAGAAAAAATCGCACATCCCCACCTAAATAAATCAGGAAGAGTTGAGGCATCTCCCAATAATGTATGAGTCTATTGGATGGAAGACTATAAACGCATCTACCAATACCATTTTTTGGGGAGTTAATTTTTGAAAGAATGCTAGATATGTTTAAAAATCAACGGAGGAATTATTTTAAATTTAATTGCTAAATATTAGTTTGCATTTTTTTGAGAACGTGACCATTATCTGCATCCAATTAGCCAATGAGTACTCATAGATTATACACGTATCAACTTATTGAACCCTAAAACTAGCTAATTTTAGGAGCTAATTGAGTGAATCCAAACAAGGTCTAAGGTCGAACACATATTTTCCTATTAAATTTTTTTAACTATTATGTAGAGTAGTACCGTGAACCTCAAGTTCATATCGTCTGATTAAAACTAACCATCATGTTGGCGACTTGAAGTTAATGTCGTACGTCATCAGCTGGTAATAGTAGTACTACCACAATTTATGATGTTTGACCAATACATGATACATATATAGTACCAAAAAAAAAAAAAAGAACCATATTCTAGACATTGTGTATTGCAGCACTGAAAGCCAGGATTAATTAATATTTAATTCGAAATAAAAGCAAATTTGAATTAAATTTGGTTCCCCATATACTTTGGTCCTGCGAGCGGCCATTCCATTTCCTGATTTCCATGGCCGCCGTCGTCGTCGTCGTCTTCGTCTTCTCCAATCCAATCGGCTCTCTCTCCGCCGGCCGGCCGGCCGGAGCCTCTCTATAAATACCAGCCTAGGACTCCGACCCGGCCGGCCGGCCGCACGCACGCACGAGAATATCCCTCCTGCCGACCCCGCAGCCTCAGCCGTTTGTGGTTCAAAGATTCCAATGGCTCCGCCGCCGCGTGATGGGGAGGAGGCGCAGGACTTGGAGGAGGGCACGGGCGAGAGCTCTCCGGTGCCGCGGTCGCCGCGCGATCCCCTGCCCAACCTCCAGGAGATGCAAAGGAGGATCTACGAGCGCCTCCGCCTGACGGGGAGACACGGCCAGACGCTCGCGGACCCCTCTTTCCCCAGCCGCCTCGCCCGCCACCTGCAGAGGCTGCCCCGGAGGTATCTCTCCGACCTCGACGTCGTCGACAGGGCTGACGACTTCCTCCTGCACTGGGAGATCCTCGAAGAGTGTGCAGACCCCGATAAGCGGCCCGTCTTCCGCGCGCGATACCTCAAGGTCCAACTACTCCCAAGTCCCCAGACCTCTCTTTTCTTTTTCTTCTGTCAGAAACAATCGAGACGGAGAGGGAGTACTGTCTTGATTTGACAAGGGGCAAGATGATGATTAATTGCCTGATTCCAAAGTGGAAGGCTAAAAATGAAACCCTTTTTTTTTTTTTTTTTTAGTTTTTCGTTCATGACTCTGTTGTGTTCCTCTGCCTGCCTTGTCTTGATGAGCAGAGCACTACAGTTCAAGTGGATAGTGACGGCATTGGCAATAACCAAGAGCCTGACGAGCCGTGTCAAAAGTTGTTGGAGGAACTCAGTTTGGAGAGGAGGAGGACTGTGGACGGCAATGATTCCATGTCTATCTCCTCTAGGCACGTCTTTGCTTTATCTGCACACCCTCCCTCCCTATGCTTCCTTCCTTATTGTGGTAATAGTTGGACTCACTTATAAAGTGCTGCCTTTCTTTCTTTGGCTCTTTCCCTTATCTGAATCCTATAAGAAATAAAAAGATCCACAGCTTACTATGTTTACTTCTTAATTAGGTTTGTGTTAAATTTTGGTTAATCAATTTTATACAGGGGTGATTTGAAAACCCTCCTCCTTCATGAGATCATTTTCTCTTCCATTGACAGGCTTAAGCTCCTAAGCCGGGTAATGTCTAACTTGCGAGTTCACTAGTTCTTGTGATTTTCATACAGCTTTGCACCTCTTATTCATGGGCCAAGTTTCTTATGTCGAATAGTTGTTCAACAGCTTACTGCGTTGCTCTCCGAGGTTGGACTGAATATTCGAGAAGCTCATGTTTACTCTACCAAAGATGGCTTCTGTTTGGATGTTTTTGTTGTTGATGGTTGGGAGACAGAGGTAAAATTATGAGCATGCACATGCTTAGTGCTGGATTTCTTATTACATTATGAATGTTTGTGTTTTTGGATTCTTAATTTTGACTATGAGTCCAGAGTTTTGTAAAGGAATAAGCCATTTTGTAATGTCTATGTACCTCAGTCACTACCAGCTTACATTTCTAAATGAGAGAGTGAACCATCAAATCTGTAACCATCAAATCATGTTCTCTTGTATATGCAACTATGCAAAGGTCGTGGGAGCTTCGAAATCGTCACTCATTTTGCAATTGTTCATGCAGGAGACAGATGAATTGATTGCGAGGATTAAGGAAACATTAACACAGAAAAATGTATGATTACTATGATGCACTATTGATTCCAATAAATTATAGTTTCAACCTAGTCATTAGTTAGCCATCTGCATGCCTCTTTTCTGTCACTTGTCACAGGAAATGCAGTGCCATGCACAGAACTCTTAGTTAGCATAACATTTTCTACTGAGTTATATTATTTCCGTGTAATTGCAGGCATCACCATCCAATTCAACAAATTCTTCGACATCAGATAAAGTAAGTGACCTACAACAAAAGGTTGGAGATTCCGAAATTGACTGGAAAATGCTAACCAAGGGGGAAAAGATTGCATCTGGATCTTCTGCAGACTTGTAAGAAATGTTTCATGCTAGCAATATAATTATGTTCAATTTGTTGGAAATTCTGTGCCCATTGTGTCACCTCGCTGCTAAGTGCTGACGTTGTTGGTGTGCTTGCCTAGCTTCTATAGGATTCATCTATGCATATTGGCATCTTTTGACGATGAAATAAATTATTTTAAATTGTCGTGTGGTCATGAAGACAGCTGACAAACTGTTATGGCGTCTTAACCTATGTTTGTTTTTTGTAGTTAAAGCCATACAAGAGCTTACCATACAGCGCTTCTCATTCATGTTCCCTTTCACAGATATCGAGGAACTTATAACGGTCTTGATGTCGCTATAAAATGTCTCAGAATTGCCACTCTCAGCAACCCTTCAGAAATTGAGTTCCTGCAAGAAGTACTTATTCTAAGGCAAGTTTTCACTGGACACAACAAATTAACAGTTGAGTGAACCAGTTCCATTTTGTTGTATGTGATTTTAGATTCGTTTTCTCCAGGAGGGTTAAACATGAAAATATTCTTCAATTCTATGGGGCATGCACAAAGCATCCATACTACTGCATTGTTACAGGTATTGTTCATACAAAATACTAATCACTGTTGTGTTGCTATTTGTGTGGGATTGTACGGTTGACTCTTAACCACTGCTTTAAACTCAAATGACAGTGACATTGTTCTCACAAACACATGGATTGCGAATAAATGGTTATAATCTCGCATGCACATTCTTAACATGTGAAGGATAATACATATCTCTAGTTTTTTATGTGCATATTGGGAGCGCAGCAAAGAACAAGTCATTGAGTCCCTTAACCATGAACAGCTCATGGTTTTAATATTGGTGCCGAACTGCATATGTGCTTGGGTAGAGAAGCTATGTTATTGTAGTGTAGTCCATCTGTCCATTGTGCATCTCTTCATTCGTCCTGGTCATGTTTTATGTGTTCTATTTTATCTCAGCTGCAAGATGCAACTAATGACTGTTCTCTTTTGTGGTTGGTTCTGTTCCTTTCAGAATACATGCCTGGAGGGAATTTATATGACTTTCTTCACAAGCAAAATAACTTTTTGGATCTCGTTACAATTATAAAAATTGCTATCAGTATCTCAAAAGGAATGGATTACCTGCACCAGAATGACATCATTCATAGAGATTTGAAGACTGCAAATCTTCTAATAGGCCATGATCAAGTAAGTTATTTTCAATACTTTAAAGCTATTTTTCAATACTTTAAAGCTATTTTTCAATGCCCATTTTCTTTTGCCATTCATTCATGGTGGACGAAATCTAGCGATGACATAGAGGTTTTCAGTAAGTTGAATACTACACTTTTCTAGTTAGGAACTCAGATGGAATTTCTGTTGTGTGCTATCATTTTCTGGCAAACTAGCAATGGCATGACAAATAGCATTTTCGAGGCAGATCATTTTAAATCCCAATAAATATTTTGTCAGTTTCACGTTACTGACATGTAGACACAAAGAAGCCCCTGCTATTCATGGGCATCCAATTGCATTTTGAGAAATATATGTTTCTTGAGCTTGCAGTTTCAATTTCGAGTTGTAATTATGTATAGCCCCCTGAACTTTTGAATTTGATTACCTTGTACTTTATTTTTTTCAAGATTAAGCTGTGTTAATGACAGGACATGGTACTTGTTTCTCATGGCACTCAACGCACGTACCAAGTTGTTGACTTGTAGATGTGCTTCTGAAAATAGGTTATAAAGATTGCGGACTTTGGTGTGGCACGGCATGGAAGTCAGGAGGGGCAGATGACCGCTGAAACTGGAACCTATCGATGGATGGCACCAGAGGTGTGGCTGTACTCCTTTTTTTACACTTTGGTGCTGTTTGGTTTGGTCATTTTGGTCCGCGATCGTTTCACGACGTGAATGGATTGCGTTACTTCCGGTTTGGTATGGTCACTCCGCATTCGATTGCAGCGGGATCGAACCCCGGCCAGTAGAATCTCGATAGCTCTCCTTTTCTGGTGTGATCGGATCCCTCCGCAGCATGGCTTCGCTAGTCAGCAACCAAACAATGCATGGAATTAGATATCCGGACACCGATCCCTCCGTGATCCCTTCCCATTGTCGTTTACGTTACCTTTCTGGAACCAAACAGCACCTTTGAGTTTTGGTCTTTCTTCATTAGTATAAGCATCTTCAATGCTCTGTTTACTTTTTTTTTCTGCATAGTACAAAAGACACTATGATTTCCAAATGAGCCAAAAGTTCTGGCGAATTATTTAGATTTTAGTCAATATCTACCTCTTTATCTTCTCAAGGGCTACTTGGCTTACATATTACTGGAATCGTAAGGCGGCAATTGTTGATTTAAAGCTGCATGTGAACTTAAATTTCCTCAAGAGCTGCTATAATAAGAGCCCCTCGCCCTGTAATGCCTGGCATAGACGACTAGCTTGACCATTTTTGGACTCTTTCAGACTTTCACTGCATGCTGTGAAACAGTGGAAGGCTGCTTTAAACTCCTTCCTGAAATTCAGGGTCTAATCCTGCACTCAAATGACTTATCCTGGTTAAAATTATTCCTAGTAAAATTCTCCTTTATTTATTGTAACGTATCTCCAAATTTCATTTGGGAAAAATATAGGACGGGTCTGCAAAATATTGTCCTTCCTGAAACATACAAATAAATCTTGCAGTTATTTTGTATTTCTATGCCTCAGGGTCAACTTTGGCTGATTGGTGAGACAAATCAGTGTTTTTTACCTTTTCCCCTAAAAACATTGCCGCTTAGAAATTAGGTTTGCATAGTTTGCTCACAAAATATAGTTGTCTTGGCAGATAATTAATCATAAGCCTTATGACAACAAAGCAGATGTATTCAGCTTCGCCATTGTTCTATGGGAGTTGGCAACTTCAAAGGTACGCCCTGGTGTTGAATTCAGCTTGGGATTACTTCCGAGTCAATTGAACACAGATGTTTTGTTTATCAAAGGTAACATGAAGTCTTAATTCTACCATAGGTCCCATATGACAACTTGACGCCCTTGCAAGCCGCATTAGGTGTAAGGCAGGTATGGATTTGTGTCTCTGATACTTGCAAGTTTGTACAGTACTAGATTTTTTCCCTTCGTGACACATTCAATACCCCCTCTCCCCACCCCACAACAGGGATTGCGTTTGGATGTGCCTGCAAGCGTGCACCCAATATTGTCAAAAATGATCCAACGGTGTTGGGACGAAGATCCTGATGTACGCCCGACTTTTGCAGAGATCATTGTAGAACTTGAAAACACCTTACAGCATGTTCAGGTAGGATGGCCCACTGAAAATTTTGTTGCATATGTAGAGCCAGGCCATTAAGCAAGCGATGCATGTTCTGATTTGATCCTTGTTTTGAGCAGGCACCGAAGGGAGGCAGTCGTCGTTCCAGGGCAAAGATGCAGAAGAAATCAGAGTGCTAGAGAATGGTAGCTTACCAAAGCATGCAGTTTCTAGTTTTAGGTATAGGTTGCCTTTTGGTGTTGGGGCCTTGGGGGTCTGTTGTCTTAATTGATGTACAGTATAGAGTCGTGGTATTTGTAACAACACCCTGGCGTGCAGTTGGCGGTATGGAAAGGTGATACTGCTGAGACTGAAAGTGAACACAGGAAAGTACTGGCACCCTTTTGGGAAAAGGCATAAAAATGGTGCATCCATATTTGTATTATGTGGAATCATGTTCATGTGTGCGTGTTTGGCCACCCTTCATTCGCACGTCCTTTTTATCAGTAGAAAGCAAGGGCACTACATTTGTCAAAGCAGTACATCACGGGGTCTACCATATAAATAATAAGATACATCTCAGTGAACACAAACCGACCTTAGCTCAGTTGGTAGAGCGGAGGACTGTAGTTGGTGCAGATTAATCCTTAGGTCGCTGGTTCGAATCCGGCAGGTCGGATTTTTCCTTTTTATTTTTAAACAGACACATTTCCGTTTATTTTTTTTATTATATCCATCTCCTTCCCTTTTTATTTTTATATATCCATCTCCTTTCCTTTTTATTTTTAAACAGACACATTTCCTTTTTATTGTTAGAAAGACAAATTATTCTTCACTTCCGTTTATTTTTTTTATTATATCCATCTCCTTCCCTTTTTATTTTTATATATCCATCTCCTTTCCTTTTTATTTTTAAACAGACACATTTCCTTTTTTATTGTCAGAAAGACAAATTATTCTTCACAATGTTTTTTCTTTTTTTGGATATATCCATCTCCTTTTCTTTTTATTTTTAGACAGACACTCTTCTTTTTAATTTTTACTAAGACAAATTATTCTTAACAATATTTTTTTTCTTTTTCGGAAACACATGTTATTATTCAAGTTCAAGTAAAAGAAGCAAAGTAACGTGTGCAACGGATTAGCACAATAACGTATTCGCAATTATAGTTGCCTAAGAGGGTGGCACAACACGCTTCAACAAAGGCAACACGTGGTATGTCTGGCCACTTTAGATACGACACAAGGCACTCCTAATTGTATCGGTCCAGTCAGCACGAGCATGTCATGAGAGAGGGGTCACAGTCTCTATGCACCTACCACCGCCTAGGATTGTGGTTCCTTTTTGGTTATTTGGCAACTCAAGTATCCGGTTTGTATCATGAGGCACCAAGGAGTATATATATACCGACACCAAATGCCATGGAATATCAGCAAGAATGAAGCGACATGTACCATGTGGGTATACATATATATATATATATATATTCCCACACCAAAATCCTATGGAGCAGTAGAAGAATAAAGTGACATACAACAAAAAGTTCATGGGGGTGGTGTCTGACGAGGACTCGTGGAAGCTAGCGCGCGCAGGCTAACAACAAGGGGATGACCACACATGGTAGGAGAAGGGAAGTCGAGAGGGAAGGAGGCAAGGGTAGAATTTAAGGTTCTGACTAGGGATTTGCTAGACTATGTACGACTGAATGGGCGTTATCAGGCCGGCACAGTAATTGGGTTATGCTTGTGTTGCCCTAAACGTACCTATGCTGAGGCCTAAGCACATGCTTTACCTAATTGTGTCGCCACGGGACCATTGCAGGCTGAAATGTGCCATGTTTGGGCCAAACTATTTTTTGGGATTCTTGGGTTGTTGCGGACCCTCTTTCTAGACATCTGTACTCACAATGTACGCATGCAGAGCCATTACAAATGGACTAGTTACAAACTAAATACAGCAATAGTACTCTTAGAAAGTTCAATCATACGCACCTTGAGATTCATAATTAGTTCCATTTCATCTCTAAGTTTATTTAGGAATGTTTCAAAGCCATCTAGTCTAGACTATAAGAAAGCGTTTGGATATATTGAGATAAGAAAACAATAGAATAATGAGGTACGCGATATGAGTAGTTTTTTAAAACTATCTCCATATCTCTCCATTTAGATAGGGAAAAATCTACCGCACCCTCATTTCTCTGTCCCACTCCCACCTCTCCTGTCCTATTATCCAAACACACTGTAGGCTTTGCGTAAAAGCTAGTTACACAATACAACATTTTTTTTACCAAAGCACCGCCGCCTGTACCTTGGGAGTAACAGTAGAGTATATATGATGATGATCTTCTCAACAAAGTTGTATTAGATAGGTCCGATATCTTTACAAGTCATATGTCTTATCATCATGACTCTATGTTCTCGGCCAATTGTGCTTTGCTGGTTCGAGTTTGTTTGGAACTTTACCGTGACCTCTTCGGCTCTTCTCTTGGATGAGTTGCACATCGCTAGTTCAAGTAGATTGGAACCACATTATCCGACATGATATCAACTAGAGCGAAGAGACCCCGTGTCGTCCCGAAGGGCGACTCGGGGGCGACCGCCCGGAGCCGCTACCGCCCCACCGCACTAGGCCTCGACGGCTGCCGGTGGCGGCGGCCAAAGCCTGCCCCCCGCGCCTCCTCCCCTTTCCTTCTCTCCCTTTCGCTCCCTTCCTTCTTCCTTGGTCTCTCCATCCTCTACCTCTCCGGCGCGCTCCCCGGCTCTCCGGCAACCGGATCCGGACTCTTCCTCCACGGATCCACGGTCCTAGGCTGCGGATTTGGGAACTTTCTGTGTATCGGGCGATGCCCGCTGCGGACGCGGCCGGGGGAGTGGGTTCGGGTCGGGCGACGGTAGCGGCGGCTTGCTGCGTGGCTGCTGCGGCCATCCCCCGCCCTGCTCGCTCCCCGTGGAGCTCCGCCCCGGTGGCATGGTGGCGCCTCCGCCGCCTCCTGCCTCTGCAGGCTGTCGGCCGCTACGCCGACGGGTGCTGGCGCCGTGACCCCCTCGCCGCCAGATGCTGTGGTGACCTGTGCATGGCGCGGCGGCGCGCGGTGGGCGGTGGTGCAGCGGCGCGGCGGGCCCTGGTGCGAGCTTGTGCTTCGGCGGGCCGTGCCGTCGTGGTGATGGCGGTGTGGTGCTGCAGCCCAGCCTCGCGTCTATGCAGCACTCGGGGCGGCCGCCGGCGCACCTGCGCCCACCTTGCTCTCTCCCTGCTGCTGCTAGCGTGTCGGGCGTAGACTCCGTCGACTCCAAGGCTCGGGCTCAAGCTGGTGGTGGTGTGGATGTGGGAAGCCTTGGCGAAAGCTGTGCGACTTTTCGTGTCTGCCAGCGAACTCCTCGGAGGCGTTGTCATAACCATCCCACCTCCACCAGTGCCACAACACACCTCTGGGTGAAAACCTAGTTCGGCTCCACCGAACGTGCGATGGCGTCGCCTCTGGCGTCGCTCTCCTGCCCGCAGGCGTCGGGCATTTCCTCTTCTTCTTCATGTTGAGTTTGATGACAGGTGCTTCGTTGATGGTTCAATGTGGCCTTGTCTCTGGCTCCTCTGCTTCGTCGCCAGTCCTTCTGATGGTGGTGCCAAATCAAAAACCGGGTACTCTCCCCCATGAGGGGTGGCCACCCCTCCCTCTTTTGAGGCATCTTACCTGGAAAGGCGTCGGAGGGCGGTAGGTTGGGGCTCAGATGTGCTGCCATGGTGCTACTATTCTCCAAGAAAGATCGGTGTTTTCCGTGATGCTTCGATCAGTGTGCTCCTCCAGCTCTTAGTCCCCTCTCTACTGTGGCGGTTCCTCAATCCTTCGGGCCTGTCTCTCCTTTCACTCGTTGGATAATGGAAGGCGGCAATAGTGAGGTGTAGCTACGAGGGGTGATGAGGTTGTACATTGATCCTTGCCGAACGGGCAAGTATGTCGCTCGGGGGGCCGTGCCTACGGAGAATTGTGGTGTTGTACTCTTTCTCTTTCTTTTGTTTTAGGTTTGTTGTTGCCTCTCAACTCTCATGCTTGTATTTCTGGGTTTATGACCTATTGTAACCTTTGTACCAATCACCGGCCTAGTCGGCATCTGTTGGCAGTATAATTCAGGTGGAGACTATCGTCTCCCCTGGTGTGCCTTCAAAAAGGATATCAACTAGAGCGAGGGACTTTCTCGGTTAGGTTTGATCTTTTATTGACTCAGTGGTCTGATTCTCTCACCAGCATTGGAACACTTCGTTCCACTAAACATATCTACTATGTCAGAATAGTTGTGGCCGGCCGGTGGCTATTCATCAGCTGTTTCAGAAAGCCTGGTGATCATGACTCATCTTTGCCCATCGGCTCATTCTTCAGCATCGGTTGATTATCTTCATCGAGCCACCAGCCCATCAAGCCACAGTCTACCTTTTCCTAGCTGGCAACGTTAAGCCAAGTGGCATACCCTCGTCATATACATCTACCATGTGCAAGATTTTGACCTACTTCGGAGAAACCAAGCTAGCAATTGGCGGTATGATTTGGCACCGAAAATAACACAACATTTTACATTAACAAAACCAAAGAAAATATATATTACTGTAATGGTATATAACCTCTCTTATGGAGAGTTTTGCAGGCAACTTACAATGTATTCTGAAAATAATATTAAAAGAGTTAAATGCATGGGAAGGCCCTCAAACTTGTTGTGGTGTATCCAATAGATCAACGAACTCTCAAAACGCATTTTCTAATCTTGTTAAATGATGCGCCGTAGGTCTATACCCTTTTGTTTTATGTTTATTTTTTCAGTTAAGCCCCTAGAATATTCTATTTCTTCTAGTCTACTCCCTTAGTTCCTTCTCCTCCCCTCGTCTGCAACCACCCATCACCATCCCACCTCCTCCCCCATCCATCGCCACCGATACCATTTCTCAGGGCTAGTGGCATCGCCCGGGTCCTCCGTTCGCAACCCCACCGCCCCTCCCGTCGCCCAGCTCCTCCACTCCTTCCCACCCATTGGTGCATGCAGCGCACCGGCCCCGCCACTCGTCCCCTCACGGCGGTGCTCCTAGCCCTGCTCCCACAGTGGAGCGGCCAAGAGTTGCGAGCAGAGGAGCGGCCAAGAGGCGCGAGCAGGGGGGCGGCGCTCGCCATAGCCGGAGGAGGCATGGCCAGGAGGATGCGAAGGGCGCGAGCGGAGGGATAAACTATTTTTGATACACCAAATTCACGACATAGGATGGTATTTATATAACAACCTCAAAATGGCCTCAGAGTATCAGAGTTTCGGGTTTCCTATGATTAGCCTATATTTTTTTAGAGCACACTGTTCTCCTTGATTAGATACCGAAGAAAGGTGACATTGTGGAAAAATACATACATATTAGAATCCAAGTACAATACATGAGCATATAGTAGTCAACATTAGAATGCATAAATATGGTGCTTAGTGGTGGCCTGGGGATGTTTATGTCTCAAATTAAAAAAAAGAATGAGAAGTCATGCATATATGTATATATATCTTATTACTCTGATGGATCACTTACAAAGTGGGGTGTCTCTTGAAAAAATCAACATATATATATCTGTCAATACGGGGAAATTGCATCTAAAAGATCAATAAAAAAAATAAATGGGGACAAGGATTGAATTAATACCGCGCTGCCAATAGCAGTAGCTAGTAGCTACCAATGGGTAAAATTTAAGCTAGCTACTAGTCCTACGGTTAATCTTGATCATATATATGACTTCGCTATCTGGCTCTCTCTTTTCTTGTTCTTATACATATGCATAATACATCTAATCTCGTGGGTTAATTATACTCGGTAGATCAAGGTGTGTGTGAATCAGTATCAGTTGATGCAGCTGGCAAATAACACGGAAGGGGACAGACAGGGGCATATTGATATATGTATGCAATGAGAGTCCAAGAACGACCACGTACGGTATACGACCAATTCTCATATCTAGTAGTGGCGGTTGTTGAAGAGATCCCAGTAGTACGCTCCAGATGGAGACGGCGCCGATGGCGACGCTTCTTCTGGTAGCATTACAATAATTTGACTTGCACCGGCGGTGGCGGTGGTGATGCTGCCGCCGGCGCCGGCGGCTGTCGCCGCACCGCTGAGAAATGCCGCCGGGCTGATCAGCCCGCCCAACAGATTGATGCCACCACCGCCAGCTGCGTGACCGGCCGCCGGCGCCGGGGAGAAGAAGTTGGGTGGGATCGCAGGGAGCGACCCTGGCGAGAGGATGCTCGGAGGAGACGGCTGAGGCAGGCCTCCTCCAACATCACCGGAGCTCCGCGCCGACGATCCCGGCCGCTCAATGGCGGCCAGGCGTGGCGCCGGCGAGAGCTGCAAGCCAAGCAGGTCGTGCGGCGGCGCCCTTGCTGCTTCTGGTTGATGGAGCAGCGGAAACGGGAAGTGCAACACCTGTGGTGGGTGCGGCGGCGGCGCTTGATCAGCGTGGTGGTGATGGCCGCCGAAGAAGGGTAACGGGAGCGACGACGACGACGTCGTGATCTGATGCTGCAACGGCGCCGAGGAGGAGGATGCGGACGCCGTTGTGGGGCGGCGCGCGCCAGTGAGGCGCTGCACGACTGACATGAACTCGCTGGGTTCGGCGTGCACGACCTTGGGCGACACCGTGTAGATGATGACCGGCTGGCGCACCTGCTGCTGCTGCGGCAGCGGCGGCTTCCTGATCTTGTGGGAATCCTTGCGGACCTTGAGCGGCGCCGGGCGTGGGCCCTGCAGCTCCCGTCGTCGCTGCGACGACGACGGCGACGACGAGGGGTTCGTCGTCGTCGCGCTGGAGGAGGGTTGCTGCTGCTGCTCCATCTCCATGTTCAGCAAACTATATATAATCAGTGCAATACTAAGATGTATGACGAGGGAGAGAGGGATGAATGACTAACGTCCACCAGCCACCATGGAATGGAATGAAGAAAAATTCTAGTGCATGCAAGGCAAATGTCTCTAGCTACTAGCTAGCACTAGGTCTTATTGTGTGACCAGAGCACAGATATATATAGGCAGGCAGCAGGCAGTAGGCAGCAGGCAGACAGAGGGGGAATTGAAAGAGTAGTATGCAATTAATGAATATTACCCCATTATTGAATATTGGTCGCCGCTTAGTTCATTTTTGAGCTAAGAAGAGGCAAATTAAAAAGAATGGAAGGAGTAGTTGTTATCTATACATATACATGAGTATTTTTTCCTCCTCTCCAGGCATGTAGAGAAGAAGAGGGATCAAGGGATTAAAATTTCGGATTGAAATTTCCGAAATTTCGTGTTTTTCGGTGGGTGCCGAAAAATTATTTAGGAATTTTCAGTATTCTTTATTAATATTATGGCAAAAATATATTTTAAAAAATATTTTAAAAGGTCCAAAATTTTGTTTTTTTTTTTTGCCAGGGTACTGGATTTTTTTTTCATTTCGAAATTGTAAACCCCCGAATATTCAAGAGCTTATGGGGTGGAAAAATTTGCGAAAATATGAAAAGTAAATTCAAATCATAGTTAAATTATATATGGTAACTCAAACACAATGAAAATAAATGATGATTATAAATTTTTTTGAATAATATAAGTAAATCAAACTATGCGTTAAAAAGGTGGAACAACCTATAAATTAGGACATACGGATTGGATGGAGTATGATGCACAAATAAAGCATTATTATTTTTGGCAGTAAGTAAATCAGGTGAGGTAAGAGAGTAAGTAAATCAGAATAATGAATGAAGAAGCTAGATAGTACGTACGTAGTATGCACAGGTAAAATAAAAATGAGGTCATGAATGAATTAAAGGAGTGTGCTAGCTGGAGTGCATCCGAATTAACCTCCTAGCTAGTTACTTATCTGCTACCTGTACCTCTGTAAAAAGTAATATACTAGTATTAATAATCTTGCGTAAAAGTGATTTGTTTTGGACTGGACCCATTCCTAGCTAGCTCAGCAAGTGCACATATAGGAGCAGCAGTTAATCTATCTTCCTCCTCCGATCCTCTAATTTGCTTAATTAGTTGACCCTTTCCTGCTTTCCATATCTAATTAATTAATTAAGCAGTAAGTGCATGAGAATTGCTTGTTGTGTCACTGACGACGACGGTAGTAGTCGAACTGCTGTGCTAGCTGATGAGGGGTGAGGGGTGAGAGAGAGAGAGAATGAAGACGCAGTCAAGCAAGAAAGAGAAGAGATGGACAGAGACGACGACGATGGTATCTAGACTTGTTGCGGCCGGAGGCATGCAGCAGTAGAAAGTCCTAGTTTGGTCGTCGCGCCCGCCGTTGAAGCGATCCGATCCAACATAGACGGCGGCCGGCGTACGTACGCTGCCTGAGCTGATGTGAGCGTACTGCACCTACGTACAGTACGTGCACAAACCTACGCCTTCTCCCTTCCTACAATTTCAATTCTATTCATAATTTCATATTCCTGTTCCTGCTGATGCTGCCGATAATCCCTAGTACTAGAAGGCCTGCATGCCCATTAATTAATTGTCCATCTGACCGAGTATTACCTAGACGACTGACGCGGTTAGAAGCCTTCTTTCTTTCCTTTGCGGACTTTAATTAGGTTTTATGAAGGAATAATTTGCAATGCTAATTTTGGTGCTAGATAGAGTTTCATATAAACGCATAATGAGGAATCAAATACATGCAAGGGTCGTAATTTAATTGGATTTTCTTCTAGCACGAACCACCAATCCGTTGTCAGGTTATTCCCAATCCATTGTATCTCGTCACAATATATATCCAAACCACAAAACGGTTGAGAATGTTACATGCATGGAGTATGAATTGTGAGCCACTGTGATAGCTCAGATTTTTATGCATATGATTTCTATATTAAAGATACGAAACTATGCTTCTGAATTCTGACGATACTAAGGCCAATGTACATCTATGCGTCTAAACCATCCGTCTACTGTAGCAACAAGCATCTATATGTATAAACGAAAAAAATAAACTACTCCTATGACATGTGGCCAAGGTTCAAAAAGGTACTAGGCAGTAGATCGTTCGTTTTATTAGCTGCTAAGAGCAAGATTAACACTCGGGAGGTACTAGCACAAATGAAGGCCAAAATGGTGGACTGCAAACACAAGCGCGCAGGCATTGTACTTTCTAGATAAAGTCAAGAATAGCTCCATATATGAATAACTGAATATCAAAAATTTAGAATATGTGATTCATACCTTGTTCTGGACAGTTGTTCTTGACTTTATGTGAATACATATACTTGTGATGCGGGAAATAATCAGTAAGATTCCATGTGCGGCTGTGATGCACTACTGCGTGCCCACACCGCGGAGGAGAAGCGCCGCCGTGCAGCCACGCGGAGTAGAACCTCTGTTATCGCTTATCAGTATACATGTCCATATTGGGCCGGCCCAGCCGCGGGCGGCCCATGGCCCGTCACGCCTTGGCACGCCCGGCACGCAGCCCGTGCCGTGCCTAGGCGGCCAAGCCGGTCCGCGGTGAAGGCACGAGCCCAGCACGCATAACAGGCCGGCCCGGCTGCGGCCCGCTTCAACCCTTGGGATATAAATACCCCGCGCGAATAGCGAACCCTAACCCTAGCCATTTCATTCCCTTCCCCGCAGCCGCGGCCGCCGCCTGCCTCTTCCTCCGATGCTCCGACTCGTGTCCCCGCCTCCCCTTGCCCGCTGCCCGCCTCCCCACCTCCCCTCACCGGCTCTCCCGCCTGTAACATCTCGGATTTTTGAAAACGCGAAAATCTGAATTTTTTGAAACTTTTTGTTAAACAAAGCAAATGTGTTTGCAACAAATTAAAAATATGTTAATATCAAACCTAAATAATATTTTGAGTTAATAAATTTTTGACAACTAAATTTAATGGTGTGTTTGTTTGATTGGTTGATTGTGTGCCGATTTAATTTCGAACCATAGTTCGAGAATTAAACCGTTATCTCTATAATCTTCTGGACCTAATCTACCTACCATCCTCTCCTCTATATCTACTCCGTATCATCTATCGATTCTGATTTTCTCGAACCCATCAACCTCATCATGACACTCTCAGAAACCTGATTTCATTCCAGTGTTGATCTTCCTCCTTTACCGAGACGAGAGGTGATAATTCTTTCCTATCGATTTACAGCAGTCGCAATTTAATCAGATTCGAAGAATCATCTCTCAGTATCCTCCCACAAAGATACTCTGTGATTTGTATGATAATTGCAATGACGGAGAAACGCGGACATCGACTCCAAGTAGAACCGCCAACCATGAAGCCCCTCGACGTTCACCAACTGTTCACTCATATCTCGCTAAGGTGAAAGCTTCACTCTTAGTTCAATTCCGTTCTTTTCGTTGCCAAGAGCGCAATCTCACTCTTGTCTGGTGCCGAGGTGATGGTGGCCACAGGAACATTTGCTACCTCATTCCGCACCAAGGACCCGAGATGGAGCTGTTCACCACGGCATCGCCTCGTTTCGGCATCGAACCTCGCCTCTCCTCGGACCCTCGGTGAGAACATCGATCTTGCCCTCCTGTGATGCCAGCTTTCGAGCCGATGAACCTATGCCCTGTTGATGTCCGGCGTTGGTTGCCGATGAGCCTTTCTCTTGCACATGCCTGTCCGGCCTTCGAGCCGCATTCTTCTTCTCTTTGTGCTGTCACGATATGCCCTTGGCACACACGCCGTGGACATATTCGTGTAGCACGCACACATCCAATCTATTCTCTTACGGCATGCACGAGCCGTGAGTTATCACTTGGTTCAAATGTTATGCTGCCGAAATTTCTAACTTTTCTAGTACACAATCATATGCACGACCATGATTCTCTGGCTACTAAGGGCTGCACTCGTAGCATCGCAAATGCTCTTAATCTAGTCAACTCGCTCTTTCGTGCACGGCCACGAGCCTTCGCTCGTCATGGCCGATGTCTGTATTCCAATCGCTTAATCATGCACTCAATCGACGGTGCATGGCCAAGAACTCTAGCTTGCCTCGGCCATATCTGTCAGTTCCAATTCATTTCTAGCTTTCACATGACAACATGGCCCCGAGTGACTGCTCGATTCGGCCATAGCTCACATTCCTACCATCATCATTCTGATTCTTTAAGCACAACCAATTGTTTCCACACATGGCTTCCTGTGCGATGGATTTAACCTGAATGGTTTCAGTTCCTAGTTCATTATTACTAATTGGGCTTTAGTAATAATGAACACTATCAGAAAATCCACACCGTTCGTTCGACGCACACCTCTTATCTAATCGATGAATAATTTAATCTCTAGTGATACCTCCTGGAAGGGATCACCTATGGCTAGTATGCCTTACTTCGACACGCTCGTCAAATCATCTCACTCACATAATTCCGACTTAAGCATCGACACCTCCTTGCTTTCAATCGATATCACTTTACCCCACTTGCAGCTCTTATCGTCAAATCCACTAATTCCATTCTCACTTGTAGACCATAATCCGGCTTCTCCTTCCATCGTCCTAATCTCTATTTTGTTATGTGTTGTTTGCTTAGTTCTTATACTGTGTTCTTTTCTTTGTTTTGTTGGTTGCGCCGAGTGGTGTGGACAACGTTGGAGACTCAGGACGCGCATTGGAGGGTGCAAGATCATGAAGACGAGGAAGACTACGCCGGAGCTCGAGAGCGATGGGCTCTACTCTAGGTCACCATTCAGACACTTCCCTGCTCGAATCCTATAGACACGCATTTATGCTGCTGCCGCTTTATTTATGATCATGCTTGCTATGTTAACCCAAAAATAGGGAGCCTACTTCCATTTAGCCACTATTACCCTGCTTGCTATATTGCCACCACCATATTACTACTTCAACTAAATAAAATGAACATGATGTGAGATTGGGTGATATGATGGTGGGATGTGATAACTCTTGGCGTGTGTGAAGTGGGTGGGTTTTTGAGCGCGAGATGGTGTGTGAGATGGGTGGCAGGAGTCGGCACGAAAATTATGGGAGAGACTAGAACTCTACCCTGAGTGGAGAGAGGTGTGTGGTGGTGCGCGGTCCACCACTGAGGGTGGCAACCGACCCCTGGAAGGCTTACTCTCGCCAAATTAAGGACCGAGTAGGGGTGATAACTCTTGGATATTTCGTGCATACCACACGACCTCAGGCCCGGTTCTCGATCTTCCCCAATGGCACTCGGACTGTAGGCGTAAGGCGATAGTGTTAGGGGACGATGGTGGGTTTGTGATGCAGCCACACGTCCCCGATAGACTCGACCCGTGGAGGCCCCGGATTCTTCGAGCTCACAGTTCTGAGAATGTGGTGGATAGTATATCCGCACAGTTTTCTAGCTCAGGAAAACAGGATGATGCCAGGAAGGGGAGATCATTACCGGTGTGATTGGCCAATGGCAGCGGACGCTCTGTCCTTATCCCATCTCGAGTGGGTACAGATGTATAAACCTCTGCAGAGTGTAAATCTTTACGTATAGCCGACGTCCATAGTCAAGGACGGACCAAGGGCAGAACTCACCTCATCTAGCATGGGTTTTTTTCTCTTCTCCCTCGAGTGATAGAACACCGGCTGAGGCCGTTGAGGATGGGCGGGTGGGAGCTTCCCATGCCGCAGAATTAGTTGATGTTGAGTGGGTGTATGGAAGAGGTGTATGGTGGTGAGGTGTGAATGTGTTGGCATGAGTGATGAGCAGGGGAACCGGCCGTGTGACCGAATTCCCGAATGGAACAATGATATAATAATTTGGATAATGCTGCTATTTGCTTGCTTGCATAGGAAGCCTAGAGCCTTCCACTTGTGCCAGTCTCTTTTATTTTTATGCTGCCGCCTAGGGGAGTGTCTCAGGGTGGCCTGCGCTACTGGCACGCAGGTTTTGGAGATGAGCTGGAAGCTGACCAATTCCACGACGGATGGATGCGAGATGGATGACAACCACTCCTACGACGGATGGAGATGAGACGAACGATGATCATTCCCATGAAGGACGGTACGACTGAGGATCGCGGTGCTACGCTCAAGGACGCCTGTGGAGATGGACTCAAAGACCTATTTTCCGCTGCTAGATTACGATTTCTGCTTGATTCAGTCCTGTTGGATTTGTACCGGCTTAGGCCAATAATGTATATATATAATGTTAGTCGAAGCTATGGATGTGATACCGATTGAAACATATGAATTGCGGTAGCTTATGTGTATCCTGGGACTATCGCAATGAGTAAAGATTTGGATTTCGGCATCGCGAAATCCGGGTCGTTTCACCGCCTCCCTGCCTTCCCTCGCCGGCTAGCCGTCGCGCCCGCCTCCCCTCGCCGGCTCGCCCACGGTCCGTCCCCTCGCCCTTGCGCTCGCCTTCGCATCAACATCGAGTGGCACTTCCTCGAGCCCTAGACGGCGGCGGCGCGAATCAGCGACGGCGACTCCGGCGCGAATCGGCGATGGCAACGGCGACTCGACGGCGTGAATCTTCTTCCCCGCCTCCTTCGCGGCGTGCAGAGCCAGGCACGGGCACAGCACGACGCTCCCATGCTGGCTGTGTCTTCGGCACGGCACGACCCGTGTAAGGGCAGTCGTGCCGTGCCTAGGCAGCGCCGACGGCACGCCGTGCCGGCCCGGCACGGCACGCCCATTTGGACATGTATCCTTTTGTGAAAAAAAGCCTGGTGACCCCGTGGCCAGTTAAGGCCCACTTTGCATAAGAACTGAAGAAGAAGCCCATTCATTTGCTGGCCCAACTCGCGCATGCTCCATCGTCTTCAACCTTTAGCCCCTCCTAACCTTTGCTCCCAATGGCGGAGGGTCATGGAGGCAAAACAGGGCAATGGCCCCTGCTTTCTTCCAAAGTTTTCCACTACTTTTCTCAATGGCGCTGTATATTTAGGTACCCGATTTGCCAAGCGACCAAGCATTCTGTTAGCAGTTCGGTCACAGGGCCTCCAGGCATGGAATGCATGCCTCTCTGTTCAGATGTAACGTATAGATGTACAATATCTTTAGGATCGATAACTATGGAAATTTCCACTATATTTGACATTCTTGTATTTTCACGTAATTATTCTGTTGCACAAGATTCATCATGTGTTGCTCCCTAAGCAACTCATGATCTCATGGATTTAGTCTCATCACAACATGGATGACCAGTCCTTAACTGGTACATTTGCCCCCACACCTTAATGTTACCTCACGCTCCGCCACTGTTTGCTCCCATGGCAGAAATTCTGGGAGGGGCTAGGGGGGCTCCATGGGTTCCATGGCAGTAGCGGGGCTTGAGCCCCACCCGCCCCACCGCTAGATCCGCCACTGATTCCGCCCCACATCAGCAAAAAATGCTTACATGGCATACTTTGAATGTATATGTTACTATGCACTTTGAATAGCCTTAGCATTATCCGTGGATCCAAACACCCTCCAAGTACTAACAGGTAGCCAGCTAACTCTAACTACCACTATATTTTTAGCTAGAAAATAAGCAACTATAGTTGATCCGAACATGCCCGAGCTAATAGCTAATAGTAGGTAATAAGTGCAATAGTTGATAGATCAGCCATTTGCATATGAGGTAAAAGGTAACTAATAATGTCATCGGCCCTACTCAGTATTATTATACTTAGGCTATCTCCAGCAACATACTCATCTCATTACTTAAATTCAAACTCTAATATGTCTATAGCACGAAACAACACTAGGTTTATCAAAATGAGGCAACCACTGGAGTGAGCCTTATCCTCCTCATCCACAAAGGTAATCATTTTAAGGATTTTCGAGACAGGTTATGGAGATTGAGAAAAGACCTTCATGACTACCTCTCAGGCAATTAAAGCTAGTTTTTATATGTCTTAAGATACAATTGCTTTAAATTTTGAATAAGGCAGATGATTACGTTTGCGGATAGTGAGGGTATTAATTAAAGAAGAGAGATATAAAAACAATATTCCCTCTGTCCTAGAAAACAAGGTCATTCTAGGTTTGTCATAAGTCAAATTCTCTAAAGTTTGACCAAATTTATACGAAAAAGTGTAACTTTTTACAGTACCAAATGAGTATTGTTAGATTCCTTATCACATATATTTTTATTAGGTATCAATTTGGTTCTGTAAATGACGATATATTTCTTTATAAATTTGGTCAAACTTTACGAAGTTTGACTTAGAACAAATCCATAACGACTTGTTTTCTGGGACGAAGGGAGTACTCCATTTGTCAAAAATGTCATTCTAGAAATTTAAAATAGATTAGTGCACAAAAATTTATCGAGGTATCCCTCATTATTGTATCCATTTCCATTCTTATTAGTAAATAAATATCCACCAGATTGATTTTGTTGAATACGCGAATGCATGCTAAAATGATAAAAAAATCTACATGCTTTAAATTACATGGGGCACACCTAAATGCATCCCTTAGGGCTTGTTTGGATGCAAGCAAATCCCCTCCAATCCACATGGATTGAGGGAGAATTTGAACTAATTTTCACCTCAAACCTCTCCAATCAAATTAAAGTGGATTGCAAGTGGGACAAAATTGAAATGACATGGTGACATTCTTTATAGAACTAAGGTACTATCATCCTTACGTATAGCTTGAGCTTGATATTGTAAATGCGTGTTTACAACTTTGGACCCATTTTTATAGATTAAATATATACAAATATATTAATAACTGTTTTAAGGTTCATAAGAAACAACACAAATACATTATGGATTGAGTTATATCATAATTGCATCTGTCTGACATGCCAATGTTGGAAATAGTGACATGCTACAATGCGATAGTGACTTTGGGCTAATACTCTAGGTCATTGATTCTCGTTCCACTTTTCTTGCTTCAAATTCGGATTAGTTCATGCATTCTAGACTGATGGATCAATGACCTAGAGAAATAAAACTTAAATCTTACTTGGGCACCACAATCTTGTGGGCTTTGTGGCAAGTGCCTATGGAAGCCCAAGCCTTGTTTGCATGTAAGAAGGGGAAAAAGACACTATTTTATCTCTCTAAAATGTAGCCAAAGTCTATGTTTTCTCCTATCATTTTAATGTCAACAGGCAACACGCTTCCCTGTACTCTTAGAACTGTATAAATTACCCCTTTGTCCTGGTTAAAAGTGATTTTCAAGGCTGTGTTGAGCTGCAAAAATATTTCTACGTTTAAAAATAAATTTATTAAACATGGGATAAGGCTTTAAACCACAAAAAATAATCTTCAAACTTCAAAAAACAATCTTAGAAAATATCACATGATAGAAAACAAAATTAAGTATTCTGGGCTCGTGATAATGTCTATAAATGAAAATAGAAAAACTGAAAAATTACCAAATATTATAATTGATGTGTAAGTGCCCTTGAAAAACTTACAACAAAATGTGAGGTGTCACTTGTACGAATGCAAACACACATTAATACTAAATAGATTCATGTTTGTTTCATCTCGTGTGCTTTGTTGCAGAAAGTTTTTCAAAATGATGGTGTACATTGGTTATAATGTTTTGAGAAATTCTAGATCATTTTAAGATGTTTTTCTAGAGCTAAATCCAATTTCTAGAAGGTATTCTAGAAAAACTTTTAAGAGCATTTCTCATGTCACAAACTATCTTAAAGATTTTTCCTGGAATTGTTAGAATTTTAAAGATTTTTCTGTTTAAAAACCACTATATTTGTTTTTAAACAATAAAAATCATTCGGCTGAATTGAAAACCACTTTAAATCAGGCTAAGGAGTGAGCCCATAGTAGAAAAAGAAGCCCGGCCTGGACAATTAAGGCCTGCGGGCTGAGTTCGAGTGGGTTTGGGTTTGGCCCAGCCCAATTATATCCCTCGCCGACGTGGACTGCTACCGTACCACCAACCGAGCCAAACCGGAGGGTGCGCGGCGGCGATGACTCGCCGTGGTGCACCTTCTTGTGGCAAAGGCAAATTTAATCGGCGACTGAGATGCTTGCCTGCCTGGTGGCGGCACTGCATCAAAACTCATCTAGTGCTAACTCATGTATGCATTCCAACTCAGACCTCAGTGCGCATCTATATGCATGCCTTCATCTTATGTACTACTACTATTTGCCTGATCATATCTTGCTATATGATATCCCTCCGCCGTTGGCTTGTCTGCATCATTTCACTTCTTATATAGGTCTGAAATAACAAACACTTCCTTTTGCTTGCCTGCATTTCTGAAGCTAGCTCGTACCCGTGCACTAAAACTGCTAGATTTATCTGGAACAGCAGGGCACCGTTTGCTTGGGTTACTTGCCAGTAAATTCAGTACTGCACAGACTGACCACTTGATGAAAAATCGGGGACCCCCATCCTTCATGAAAGGGTAAAAATTTCAGCAGGAGGCAACATGCATCTTTGGTTTCTTCCTTCTACATCTTGTTCTTCTTTTTACTGTCCACATATTGTTCTTTCACTCTTGGTTACTGAATACCAAGTCACAAATGCATTATGGTAATTAATTTGTGCTTTGTTTGGCCCGGCCGTATGGATCGGAGACAATTTGTGTGTGGATAAGAATCATCCATGTGTGGCTGCATCCATCATCTTTGCGATATTCTTCATTCCTGATGTTTTAGAATTTAGATATTGGGTACTACCCTCTTGTATGTTAGGTTGCTTTCAGATATACTTGGATTCAGTACTCTGCAAGCTCCATCCTTCTTTTGCTTTTTCCTCCCTGCACTTTCCCACTTCATCACTTCATCAGTAGTATACAATGCTATTCCATACCGCTAGCAGGTGGCTTTCAGTATTTACTTCCCAGGAGTCAGGCCACTTCCTCTTTTTGATCGTTGGGGTGCCCTTTCTGCTGCCTCCCAATTGTGACCTCCTTTGTGAAAAGCCTCTGCTATCCTAACTACTATTCCTTTTACGTAGAACCAGTTAACCCTCAGTTTCATTGCAAAGTTGGACGCTTTTTTGCACATTCCATAAAGCAAAGTGCTTCGTTCCATTGATTTCTATATGACGTCATGCTTGTGCAAGCGCAGCTAGCATTATTATATTGGAGGGGTGGACCAAAACACAGGAGATTCTCTCTTCCACTAGAACACTCCATTGAAGCTTCTTGTCGTTCCTAATTCTACTAGAAGGGCTGAGTAATGTAATCTCTTTCGTTAGTGCGCCTCTCTCCATGATGTTTTCTGCCTGGTGCATCAAGTTTTATTTGGAATTCATGAGCAGTGGGATGTGTTTTTGTTGCTAGCAACTTCACACTGATGAGGGTGGGTTAGAAAGTGATGATGATTTTTCACCCTTTGTTATTGACCACATGAGAGCGTGTTACAGTATTAAGCACCCTCACCACTGCCATCAGTTTTTTTTTTTTTTTACTTTGTTATTATTCCTCTCAACAAGTCCTGAGTCTTTGTAATATTTATGATGGCAGATTGGCAGGTGGGTTATAGTACTAGGCGGTATGAATGTTTGGTCCAACAAAACAGAAAAATACAGGTAGCTAGAATGTAATCCTCTTGCATTGATGAAATCTGTTGGTTCATCAATAAGTCAACAGCAACAGCAGGTGCTTTTCTTTGTCTCTGTTTCTAGGTAGAACCTTTCAGATGTTTTCCCCAAACAGTTATAGGGTGGTTGCCGCCATCTCAGATTTTTCAAGGATAAAGTGTGTGTGAAGTAAGGATATTCTCAATCCATTGCTACTTTCCCATGCATGCACGTCTAGAAAGCCACAGTGCTAGTGTTCATCTGTGTTATTAAGGCACATGCAATCATTAAAAAGTAGAGGATTGGTTTTTGATGTGACTTAATTGTTTCCCCTAATACTATGAAATTCAGAAATGACGCAGTATCTGTTGTTACAATGGAAAACAGTTAGTGAATAATGGGCCATTTGATGGGAACAATGCTAATCCAACATGTGACATTTGAGGGTCATTGACTGGGGACATGTTTTTAGAATCCGGGCAGGAGCACAATCTCTGAGAGGTTGTAGAGAAGTTTGCTATCAGTTCCCGATAGAAGCCGCAGTCCATTCATGTATGATGTGTTGCTTTTGCAGTTTTCCTTGAGTTGGTAGTGTATGGGCCGGATGGGCGGGCAAGCTAAGAGTTGGTAGTACGTGGCTAGGGAGAGCGCGCCTTGATTCTCCATCCTCCCACCCTACCCTTGCATTTGGGTGTCAGCTGGTGTCTCTTGAGCATGATGTGCCACCAACCAACCATACCGTAGCACCATGTTAACTGATCGTAGTGCTCAATTGAATTTGATCACACTACTTTATTATAGTGGCACCAAATGAAAGCACTTGTTTCAATGAATTGTTAAGAAGCACCCAAATAAAACAGACCATGATGAAGAGACAAGGGGACGATGTTTGGTTGGCCGGAGCTGACAAAATGTAAAACAGACCCAAATATGGCACGTGGTGCCTGTTGTGTCCTGCTGCATGCTTGAGAAGAGAGGAGAATAACCTATATATCCTAGCATTATATTAGCAAGGTCACACGCGATCAAATTAAATTCAGGGTGCATGTACTGTATGTTCTTATTTCCCCCGTTCATCAAGCACTGCAAGCAGGTGATGCGGATTGCGAATGGCTGCTTAGTTCCTGATGACTGAGGTTGGAATGAAAGAAATTGAAGGAAAGAGAGAGGTGTATGGCTATAAGGTGCATGGTGATGGAGTATTGGAGGAGAAGCACGTCTTGTCCTCAAGACCTCAAGGCTCTAACTTTAAAAAAAAAAAACTTTAGTTTTTTTGTTGATTTAGGCACGGAAAGAAAGGAATGGGTGTGGAAATGTATGGACTGCTCTGAAAATGACCTGAGCTGCAGCCTGCCTGATATGGACGCGCTACCTGCCGCCTCCACTCGCTCGCTCGCTATAACTTAATTTGTGTTTTCCCTAGTTAATCCCTAGCTATTATGGTGTTTTTGTTTTCTTTCACTGATGACATGATCTTTAGCACTATATATGTATTAATGCGCATGTGGCTTGATTTGCTCTTGCTGTTGTGGTCTCAGACTTGATTATTACCAGCATGAAAATAATGGTTGCATGGGACTTAATTGGGGGATGAAGTAGTGAAATATGTGCAGATAAATATATTTGCATGCTGCTCTACTATGATCTGTGGCTGTGGGGTGGTGGTCAAAGTTGAATTGCAGTTTACTGCCGCATGCAGGTCTCTCTCTCTCTCTCCATGTATGCATCGATCAGGAACTGCATGCATGCGAATTCTGGTTCTGGATGGGATGGTTGTTCCATGTATCATCGATCGATCAGGATGAGGCATTTCTCAGAGTAATAGGCAGATTCAATCACTTTTCTGTGTCGGCCTCCTTTTAACATATGTTTTGGCAACGAAGCAAGGCAGCAAATTAAAGCAGAGGTCACATGGGATGGGATGCTCAATGCTGCGATCGATGCTCATCAGTCATCAGTCCTCTCTAATTTCCTAGCTTGCTCCATCTGCAATATATAGGTCACGACCTCACGTACAACGTACATGTATATTCCTGGATCTATACGCAACCAGGAGTCAACTTTAACGCTGACTTACATGCATGCACTCTGATGACATGGCGACTTGGGACTAGTACGGAGTACGTACTGTGTAGTACTCACAGATCTAACAACTACCGGTTTATATATGCATGGACCGTTTTCAGCAGTATATATACTCATAATATATTGATGATGTGCAGGAATGCTTTATTATTTCTCAAATTAAACACTTACAGTTTGATGTGGGGCGGAATTAAATCTGCTAGAGCTATTCTTGCAAACAGACCTGATGATAAACTGATATATATGCACGTACGCGCACTGTGCACGGGGGCACCGCACCGTACCCATCTACTAGTAGGCCAGCCACCTTGCATATATTGCTAGTATTTCTTTCAATTCGGTTAGGTAAGGTTTCATTCTTCATTCTCGACCCCCCCGGCTATCAGTTGCCATATCCTCTCTATCTCCTGTCCTCACGCACCAGTAGTGCTCTCACTCACTAAGTCGATTGATCACTAGCTAGCTAGCTAGCTGCATGCTAGCTCCCAACCGAGATCGATCGACCCTCCATCTATCCTTTTAATAATTTCTTTCCCTTGCCAAGGAACCATTGATTGATTGATCGATTCACCAAACAACAAGAAGAGCGGAGGCTACTAGAAGAAGAAGAAGAAGAAGAAGAAGGCCAAGATCGAAGAACCAACGCAATCATCGCAAGTAGCAGTGTAGTTGTGCAGGACAGCAGGAAGGATGTCGATCAAGTACTGCGAGCAGCACAAGGACTGCGAGCAGCGGCGGCTGTACCGGCGCTTCTGCGCGGCGCTGGTGGCCATCATCCTCCTGGCCCTCCTCATCGTGCTCATCGTCTGGCTGGTGCTCCGCCCCACCAAGCCCCGCTTCTACCTCAACGACGTCACCATCGTCTGCCTCAACGTCTCCTCCTCCTCGTCGCTCACCGTCACCATGCAGGCCACGCTGGCGTCGCGCAACCCCAACGGCCGCGTCGGCATCTACTACGACCGCGCCGACGTGTTCGCCGAGTACCGGGGCGCGCAGGTCACCGTCGCCACCGCGCTGCCGCCCGTCTTCCAGTCGCGCGGCGACGCCATCGTCTGGGCGCCATTCCTCTCCGGCGCCAACGTCCCGCTGCAGCCGTACCTGGCGGCGGCGCTGGCGCAGGACGAGACGGCGGGATACCTGCTCGTCACCGTCCGCGTCGACGGCTGGATCAGGTGGAAGGCCGGCGCATTCATCACCGACCACTACCACCTCAGGGTCAGGTGCCCCGCGCTGCTCACCGTCAACGACGGCCAGGGGAGCTACGGCTCCAACGCCGGAGGAGGGCCCGGATACTTCAAGTTCAACAGAGCTGCGCCGTGCGTCGTCGATGTCTGAAGTCTGAATTAATTACTACTTCTGCTGATACTTCTATTATGATATTACGTACTAGTACTACTTTGCTTCCTCTTCTCGTCATATCATATATAATCGATCCACTTAATTTGTTCATCAATGCAAGAAAGAGAAAGACTAGCTACAAAGTATATCCGGGACCGGGGTAACAAAAATCAAGCTCCATCTCCATCGGTGCAAAAATAATCAAGCCAAATATGTTTACTTTTTGTAAGAAAAATCGGATGGCAGTACTACTATATAATATGGAAGTGGTAGCTGTATGTATTTATGTATAGAGAATATATGGATGGAGTAATTTCACCTTTTTCGCTTGAGTTTTGTTGTTTTCCTGAATTTCCCCGTGTAGGAGTGCTATGCATGTATATATATATAGTGCTGGGGTGGTTGTCAATAATTTGGGGCCTTACGTTACGTGTGGGTTGTTGCTTTCAGTGGATGAGAAGAGCTAGGATGAGTGATAGATCATACTTAGATAGATGAGCACCCGCCATTTAGACAGACAGACACACATGGTGCATGCTTGTTGGCAAATTGGCAATGGCATGGATCTATCCGATCAAATCAATCAATGCCCCGCCCGGGAAGCTAGCTACCTTAGCATAGCTTTGAGTGATCTTTACTTGTGCCAAACAATATACTCCTACATACTACCTCTATTAGTTGATTGTTCATCTTAATTTCTTCTGTACGTACAGTAGTTCATTATTCCCTGCTCCACCATGCATGTCTATGTTGATTTGATGGGGCCGGCGCGGCTATGTAGGTTGTTGACTTGAGCCTCAGCCCTCAGCTAGTGTATTTGTTGCTAATGTACATAATGTTGACCTTCATTCTTCAGAACCATCCGATCCGATCCCAGGAGGAGGATGACAATAACTTTATTAAGATGCTAATAATAGCTAATAAGCTAGCCAGTGTGCTCATTCATCACTACTCAGACCACTCCACAATCTACATCGCTCGCTCAGCTCCCTGGTTATAGTTTGTTGGCACGTCATTGTATATGAGACTAGCGACCGGTGCTGACGTTTCTGGACAGACCCAATAATCCATCGGACACTACTAGCACCCAGCAAGCAAGCACCTCCCAACACGTCACGTCAGGGTTTAACCAAATGCTTTTGGTAATGCGACCATATATATAGAGCCAGAAATGCATTTATTTCAGAACCGTACCCTAGCAACTGTGAGGACATGTCAGCAGGCAGCGTCTACCTAACTAATTTGAAGCCGTCTTTCTTCAAAAGAGAAAGAAATTGAAAGGAGAAAATAAAGTGGCTGCACTATCCCCACACGTACTTTATAGATGGATCCGATTGACCACCAAACTGCTAGTGCTAGCTCTCCAATAATCCATCCATCCATCATGGACAAGATGGCTATCTAGCTTAATGGGGCAATTAGTATCCTCTACTACTACCTATCTATCTGTTGGTAGTGAGTTTGCTTAGTCCTTACTACATCTCCACCCATCTTTTATGTATTAATTTTAATTTTATTCACATAAATGTAGCATTAGTTCCTTAAGTGGAGCTCTGATGCCACATCGATCAAATTATGGTTAGTCCAAAAGATGGTTTGGTGAAATTTACTCGATCTGGAAATGTTTAAAAAATAAAGCTTAGGTTTTCTATAGTTGAAGTTTATTTTACGAAGATTCCTCTGAATCTATTTAAATGTTAGGGTTTTTTTTTTCTTACTATTGGCTAGCAGAAGATATGATAAAGTGCAGATACCAAAGGTTTGGAGACAAGTATGTATCAAAAGAGAATAATAAAAAGTTGAGCTTTTGGATTACAGATTTTTGAAGCCACCGGGGGATCGGATGGGGGTTCATTGTTGAGCAGCCACAAACCCGATAAAAGGAGGGGGAAGGGAGGGAGAGACGGACCTTAGGAGCAAAGCCCCGTAGAGGTTGTATTACAACAACCGGATCCATCCGTAGTGTCGCCATCAACACGGCAAGGTGCATAAGTGGTTGTTGACACACGGCGGCACAACATGGCAAGTAGAAGGGGGCTCACATCGTCTTGGTGATCCCACTGCTTTAAGTAGGATTTTTTTTTTTTTGAACTGGGAAGTGGGAGCACTGCTGATTCATTTAAGGAGGGAAGGAAGCAGTTTAAACAAAGTCGTTATTACATAAAAAGGACATAACTCAACACAGGAGTACTAGACTGCACACAGGCGGGAAATACCACACGAACTAACATAGACATGGCTGCCCGCACGCGGCTCTCTTGAGCGCCATCTGGTCCTTGGCTAGGGAGAACACCATTGCAGGCGAGGCACTCTTGCTTTCAAAAATGCGCTCCTTCCAAACGTTCCACACGATGTACATAAAAAAAACTCTTGCCTTCAAATAGGATAAATATAGCATCAACAAATGACAACAACACTGACAACAGCTCTAATGTGAGATACAATGACTATGAAAATGTGTAGGGTTCAATTTTAGATCAATTAGGGATGATAGAAGCAATAAATTGGTTCAATCAAACCCCGGGTATGTAGTTCATACATGTGACACTTTTCCACAGCTAGGGCAAGAACATAGGTATTTATGGTTAAACTAGGCTAATATTAGCATAAACAAGTGATCAATATGTGCGGTTCAAAAAAGAGTAATCAATATGTGCAGTTCAAAAACCTTTCAGATTACTTTCTTGTTGTGGTTAAAATTATTTTTGAAGATGGTTTTGACCTACATAGTCCTTTTTTTAGTTTAAAAATAATAGAGTTTGAGTGATACAAAGAGACTCTGGATATAGTTCAAGGAGGTAAAAGAAATTTTATGAATGAATGGTTCATATAAAGGGATCTGATCCACTTGCATAGTCTGCGTGAATAAAGGCCAAGAGCTTTGGTTAGGTGGGCCTGGGCCTGGGCCTGAGTGAAGAACATGCATGTGCATGAGATCTAGCAGGGCAGCAATTCAATCACGATCACACACACACACTCCCTTCTCCGCTCCCTCCGACTTGCATGGCCGGCCGCCGGACACCGTCCCCACGCATGCATCTCCATCTCTCCTCCATCGCCATCTCCATCTCCACTGCTGTGCTGTGCTAGCTACGTCGAGTGCAAGCTCCAAGAAGATCGATCCATCCATCCATCCATCAAATTGTAATTGTAATGGGCAACAAGGCGGCGGACGCTGTGTCGTCGTTGCTGTGCTGCCCGTGCCGGTGCCTCTTCTGCGGCGTCTTCAGCTGCCTCTTCAGCGTGCTCACCTGCGTCCTCTTCGCCGCCGGCCTCGTCGCGCTCGTCCTCTACCTCCTCTTCCGGCCCCACATCGTCCGCGCCGCCGCCGTGTCCGCCGACCTCACCGCCTTCACGCTCACGCCGCGGACCTGGATCCTCCGCCACAACCTCTCCGTCGACCTGCAGCTCCGCAACCCCAACAAGCGCATCGAGCTCCACTACCACGGCGTCGCCGCGCAGGCCTACTACCAGGGCCAGCGCTTCGCCGACACCGACCTGCCGGACATGTACCAGTGCACGGGCGAGACCAGCCCGCCCATCGCCGTGGCCTTCGGCGCCGGGGAGAGCCCCCTCGTCGGCGGCATCGCGGCGGCCGGCTTCCGGAGGGAGGCCGCCGAGGGCGCCGTCTTCTCCGTCGACGTCAAGGTCACCGCGCACACCAAGCTCAAGCTCTGGCTCATTAAGGTGCCGGGCCCCAAGACTAAGATCGACTGCCCGCTAAGGATCCACCGACGGAATGCCACCGCCGACGGTGACACACCGCCCCAGCCGCCGTTCCAGCCAACGGAATGCAGGGTCTGGTTCTGATGATCTGATGACTCACAACATCATATCATATATATCGCCTGACCGACCGACCACCTCGATCACTCCATCTCCATCTCCGTCTCCTCTTAATTAATTACGACGACTCTTAATCTTAATCAGATCGATGTTTCCAGCTTTCAGATCATTACATTATAAGTTTACGTTATTATTGATGCATGATGAATAGATGAACACATATAGATTCTCTAATTTTACATGTATTGCTAGGTGCTGCAGCAGTTCGATCGATCCATCTACTGTGAGTACTAAGTATAGGCATGTAGTGTAGTGTATGTATGTCTGTTGTGTCTCCATTCATTCTATAGTTACATAGGAGTATTCTTCAGTTGGCCAGTTGGGCCGCCGCCTGTGCAACATATAGCATAATTTTATGATGGAATGAATCCTGGTGCTTTAAAAAACATGCTGCATCTTCATGAAAGAGGCAAGCATACATCCATATCTGCAATTATTACAAGCATTACAAAGCTGGAGAAGATTAATTAACCAATATGGAAAATAAAAGGAGGCCATCCCGATCCATTGGATGCGAAGAACTATACTATATATTGTAGTTTTTCACCATCTCTCCAGATGTCTTTGTCTATATCTCGATGGATGATGCTTATTATGTACTGGCTGCATATGCGGCTGGGCGGCTGGCCGGGTCAATTTGACTGAGAAAAGTTAAAAGTGGCCAACATAACGACCAGCTAGCTAGAAGCTAGGAAAAGGCCGCTAGACTATCTGCTGCTACCACATCCACATATGTAGTACTACGAGTACGTCTATGAACAATGCCTACATCTGCCACATTACATTCTTCCTTCTCTTTAAGTTACATTTTTGAAGAAGAAAATCGCTGCATCTAGCAATATACACGATACAAGATTATTGCTCATGTACGTACACAGTACACGGATTGGATTCATTTGCAAGTAATTAAAAAGGATCGATGAAGCCGCCACAACAATTCATCATTCTCTCATATTTAAAAAAAAAAAGAAATATAAAAGTAGTAAATAAATTTAACTGAGCAGCTGGTAATCAAATTAACAGTTGAGCGATGAGCTAGATGCGGCTGAATTATAATAAGTTACTAGTGCCTAGTACTATATATATATGCTGCGCTGCTGGAGTATAGTACGTAGTACCTACTATCGATCTAATCCTCACTCGCAGCTCGTGAATCGATATGATATATGATGCTGCCCAGGCAGCAGCTAGCGTGCAGTTGAGACTAGAACAAAGAAGAGCTAGCTAGGAGGAGCAGCAAGAGCAATCGTCATCGCTGGATGAAGCAGCAGAGCAGTTGGTGGTGGTGGTGGTGGCAGTGCCGCAGTGGCACCAGCAGCAGGGGTGGCCGGAGGAGACGACGAGGAGGAGTTATCATCAGCAGCAGCAGCAGCAGCAGCAGGAGGAAGGGGAGATGGAAGCGAGGTGGTGGTGAGCGCCACGAGCAGGTCGACAAAGGCGCCGACGATGACTCCATGGGTGCTCTTGGCGTTGGCCCTCAGGTACCACCCCAGCATCTCCTCCAGCCACTGCCAGTCGGCCGCCTTGTTGTTGTTGTTGTTGTTGTTGTTACCACCTGCTGCTGCTGCTGCTGCTGCTTCTTGTGCTTCCGCCTGCTGCAGCTGGCTCATCACCATAGCCTCCATGGACTCCCGGAAGTCGAGGTACGGGTTCTGCGACTCCACCGACATGGCCGTGGCGCCACCGAACGCCGCCGCCACTACCGTCGCTGCTTCTGCCTTGGCCTTGGCCTTGCTGACCATGCTTCTGGAGGAATCAGTATCATCATCATTACTGCCCTTGCCGATGAGCATGCTGCAGCAGGAGGAGGCGTCGTCCTTGTCAGCAGGCTCATCGTACAAGAGGCGGTCCGAGCGCAGGGCCTGGAGGACGACAGCCTCGGCCTCGGCCTCCGACGCCGTGGAGAAGCTGATGGAGTAGTCGTCGTCGTCGTCGTCGTAGGTGGCCTGCTGCTCCATCATCATTGGCATGTACTGCTGGTCGCCATCGGCATGGTGGACATGCCCCTCGGCCTCCTCCTCCTCCTCCTGCTGCTGCTGCTGCTGCCTCAAGGACAGAGTTCTCGGGGGCAGGCCGCCGCAGGAGGTCCATTGCCATGCCGAGGGGCTAGCAGTTCCCTTCTTCTTGTTGCTGCTGCTGAAAATAGAAGACGAATGATCAACATGTAGAGCAAGGTGGTGCTGCTTCCTGACCATGGTGCGTACGTGAGATCCAAGAGGCAAGGAATCATCAATGATCGAGCCACCGTAGCACTTATTAGCAGGCCGGGAACGAACGAAGAGGATCTGAGGAGCTGAGCTAGAGCTGGGGAAGAAGAAGTCAAGAGTAGGCAGCTAGCTAGCTAAGCTAGATGAGATGCATGGGATCGACTAGCTCCTAGTTAGATGGACATTAAGCAAGGACGGGATGGACAGTGGTGGTGATGCGGCTTTTATTTCCAGCTAGGGATCTCCATTACCATCAGCTATATATATAGCTAAGACTAAAACAAGTACTCTTCTGCTTATATATGTAGTCCAATAAATAAACCTAAAGTAACATGAGAGCTAAGCTAGCTTTCACTAGTAATGTAGTAGGTTACCTAGAGAGCAGAGAGTAGTTAGATGCTGATGGAGGATTAGTTATTATTTTTTATTTTATTTATGAAGAGAGTGTGTGTATGTGCGCGCCTGCAATGGATCTATCGGAGTGGGAGTTTGCTTGTTTGGTTCTGCGTGCTACTAGTGTGGTTGAGCTTCTTTGCCTTCCTCATCTCTGGTGGCGGCCCATGCCATGCTTCCTGGCCTCCACGTGGATGGAACCTACCTACTATACACCACATACATACATATAATAATATAGTGCGTACAAATTGTTTGCAAATCAATTCATGTACGTACTAAGCCGCCCACCCATTTTGCTTGCCAAAAATTAATTAAAAATTATAAAGAATATTGCAAGTATGGACTTAATATTACTAATTGGAGATAGAATAATACATTAGATAGAAATATAACTTCTTAGAAATTTTTTAAAGTTCCACCTGCAGGCAGGCCCAAATAACCTGAAATAAGCAACGCAGGAGCAGCTTATTTCAGCTTATTTAGGCTACTCTAGTATTTTTTTCAGTTTTTTTTGCTCTATATACGATTGCATTGGGCGTTTTTTTAGAATAAAAGAAAGAAACTTGAATACGTGACGTTCTCGATGCTCATGGTGCCGGCCGTTTTTTTAGTGGTACCGTACGTGTTGAGTCTCTCCTATTCTCCCTGCCAACAGTGTCTGTGTAGCTGTCTTTTCTATCGAGTGGCTCCTTCAGCTATGCACGCATGCGCGCGGCAGGCTATCCATCCATCTCCATCTCTGGTCACCATGCTGGCTGCATATTTATTTGGTTTTTTCAGTAATTGATCTGACTGACTGCAACACAACAGTAAACCATCAATCAATCAGGTGATCTAAAGTTGTGTTTGCTGTTGATACTTGATAGGCCGCTTGCGCCATGCTCCAGATTCTCCCCTCCTCTCCCCAATTAACAGAAAGATCCAGGAGTTGGTGCATGCAGCTGCATGCACCCGCCCACTGTCTCAAACAATTAGTTGCATTGGACAACTTTTCAGAAACATATGGTTTAATTTTCAGAAATTATGATTTACGTTGCACAAAGACTAATTCACCATCTTTGTTGCCACTTACTCCTTATTCTAAGCTAAGCAAAGTGGCCTTAATCTACATGAACAATAATATATCTGCCAGATAATAAGTACATAATTTCGTGCAAAATTCTGCAAAATTGAAAAGGGTAATTTTTGTAAGGGCCATGCACAGAACAGTCGAGACAGTGTCCGCGCGCTGCTAACTATCTGATCTACTGTATTGGAACATGCTGCGTTGCCCAACTGCTGCCTACACATCATAATATAATCAAAGCTTGTCTCTCTCATGTACAGTAGTCATGTTGTATATATGATATCCTAGCTAGCTTCCATAACACAAGCTTCTATGATGGATATGATTCTAGCAGGGCAGGCAATAAGGCCAAATGGTCTACCATGCAGATGCAATAATGCAGAATGGAGCATTGCTCCACAGGCCAGGCGCAATGCGTCTGCGTGCAAAGGGAAAGATTACCATTAACTTTAAAACCGAGCCTCTCCTTGTTCTGAATATTACAACAACAAACAGAGCCATCTTCTGAATATTCATTGCATATTTACTTCGTAGCCATAATAGTATGAAGGGTAATTAGCTAGCCGATCTCAACGTTAATGTATACTATATATCCTAATTAGCTTAATAAAATACTTAACTCGATATTTGTCCCTAGCATAACTGCACAACTGGGCATGTAAGTCTATTCCTCCACATGATGAATTCAACTTAATCACTCCGGTTTGTCTAATCGGTCTTTAATTTCTACCATCTCTTCATATAAAAGGAATGAAAAGTGAGAAAAGAAGGTAAAGCTGCATACACAGAATCCTTCTGTTCTTGTGTAGTATGTGTAACAGCCATTCTTGGATTTGTCTTGAGAGATGGACAAACTAAAGTGACCCAATTCAACAGCGGCAGGATATATGGGAATCTGAATATAGAGGCTAACACTGTTTCCATATACATGTGATGATCTGATTCAACACTGAATCGAAATGAATGAGCCAAAATTGGGAGTTTTCCCAACAGTACGTGCAATGGTGCAGAAGGGACGGAAGCTCCGTGCATTCGTCCAACAAAATGTGTGAATGATTGAGATCCAAAAACAAGCAAGCAAAAATGATGAAGCAGATAATATGGTGTGAGGTCTTGTGATGGGGGACAGCAGGAATCCAAAGCATTATTTTATTACGATTTCCTGTGTACGTGATCCTGACCTAAAACATGTGGTGCAATTATAAACTAATACGTATATTTGTCTATTTGTGTTTGCTTTGTACACAATTTCCATGTTTTTCTCCCTGGTCGAATACTTCAAACCAACTGAACTGATACAGAGTTGCATAATGTAATTGAAGGTAACTCGTAGAGCCATACACTAGTACGTACCAGCCCAGATTTAAAGGAGATCAGGCTAGGTGTGAACCAACTTAAAAATTAAAGTTTTAGTATAGACAACCTACATGTGTTTGTTGTAGGGCAGAGTCCCCTCCATCATGCAATCTAGAGTTGGTTCATAGACAACACGATCCTAATATTTTTCTGACCAGGTATTTCACTAAACTAAATGTGTTAGTGTTAACTCACATATGCAAGGCACAGAAAGTACAGAATTAGCACAACGACATGCTTCCTTTTGAGCTGATATTTCATTCAACCAGAAGGAGTTTTTTCAGTTGGATAATTATACTAGTTGTAACTTGTAACAGGTAGATAAGAAGAATGCTTCATCAAGTGGAAATATGTTTGGTTTTTAGACCAGGGCCACCAGAAAGTGCGTGGGGCTGGGGTTGCTCCAGCACCCCTACCCCGCGCGGACAATGGAAGTCTCCCCAAGCCCCCCTACAATATTTATATATATGAACAAAGAAAAATAGGTAGAAAATGTGAAGAAATAGAAGAGAAAGAGGGGGAAATGAAAGAGGAAGATGAAAATGAGCACCCTCTAGTTTTACATCCTAGATCCGCCACTGACAGTATACAATCATTACTTTTTCACTCTGTGTACAATGCGCAAATATCCATTCGGTGACAGTAGTCTTAGTACCTCTGAAGGCACTTGTGCCATGTGGTGGTCCTCTCCTGTCTTTTGCTCGTCGCTTCCCCGCATCCCAGTTCTTGCGAAGCATATATAGTAGCTGCATCCAACGTTTTGATCCTGTGAAGCTTTGATTTCAGAAAAAGAAAAACTCATAGATTTGTCCATGATGATCCAAACAGTCAAGCTTTGCTGGCCCTGACAACAAAAGGTAGAGATTTTGGATAAAGTTTGGTGATGGGCAGGGAGGCCAGGGGTCACCTCATCTCCGGCTGGTCCGTGACAACAGATGGGTCACTTCACTTGTTTGTCCAACAAATCGCCATTGACGCTGTTGGACGGTAGAGGGCCTATTATTGTTGAAAGACAACACAAACCTTTTTTTCTCTCTCTCTCTAGGGAAGAGGAGCACATACACACACAGCAGGGAACATTTAGACTGACACAGTAACACCTGAACAAGGAGGGAAACAATACTACTGTAGATGCTGTCTGTATCTGTATCACAATATGCATACCACCCAATCCCAATCCCCATGCATGAGAGGAAAAACAAACAGATAGCAGGCTACACACACAGAAGACAAGGTATGCCAGCAGAAGGCTCCGATCCAGATTCATATATTTGGATATATCATACTAGAGATGACAATGACACTATGATTTAATCTCAAGATAAAAGCAGAAAGCCTTGGAAGAATTTCTTGTTGCTGTCACACTTAGGGCCTGTTTGGATCCATGGGCGTCACATTTGCTAATCATGGCTTAATTAGGCTTAATAGATTCGTCTCGTCGTTTAGTTCTCATCTATGTAATTGGTTTTATAATTAAACTATATTTAATATTTCTAATCAGCGTCCAAACATCCGATGTGACGGACGCAAAAATTTTACATGGAGATCCAAACAGGCCCTTAGCTGCTTGAGGAATTGCACTTACAGGGACAGCAGGGCATCAGGAATCGTCCCCATTCGGCCATTCCCTTCCCTTCCATCCTCACCGGTGACCTCCAACCTCCGGCCGCCAGCCAATGGTGGAGTTGCGGTGGGCTTCAATTCATTCTGGGTGTTTGGGGTAGGAGACCATGGCATGCCCAGCTCGATTGGCCCCTTATTCAGATGGACTACTGCCTAGTACTTATTCATAGCCTCGGCCCAGCCCTTGATCCAGTAGAGAGGAGTACTTACTATTGCATCTCCTCTTACCTCTTTTTTTTTTTTGTTTTGCAAGATTTTCTTTTACTTTGATTGAAAAGTCCTTTTAATTTCCCTCCACCATCCTTGGTGTTCGATTTTCCTCTCCCTAAGCTAAAAAAAAACGTATGCTTGTTCTCCAACCATATCTTCCATTTTCTAAACATCAAAAGTTTTTTTTTTCTCCATCGATATTCAATAACAGCTGTTTCAACTAGATTTTTCCAAGTAAATTGCTTAGGGTCCGTTTGAAATGTGTATATTGTAGCTCGTGGAATTAACTTGAGATCGAATACCAGATTAAGTTGGTACTAGAAATATAGTTTACAATTTAAATATGTTGTTTATGAAGGAATTGCTAGCCGGAATCCAATTATATTCGAGCCAGGAGACGCAAGTATAATACCAAGAAATTGAGTTTTGATTCCGACTCCAAAATTCAGTAAACAAGATTTTAGACTCCAATATCTACATTTAAATGTTGTGCTAGGGTATTGGGTTTTACAGCCATGCAGTTGGAAGGAGCAGGTTGGCATTGCCACACAGTAAAAAGATTTTTGAATAATTTTACAAGTTGAGACCTGAGAATGAGATAAATAATTACAGTAATTATGCAAAGGAAACCCGGGAGATGTTGTGAATTGGAAATAAGTGCGTCCGTCCCGGGATCAGAGCATTCAGCAGCAGAGGCAGCGGCAGCGGCGGCGGCGGCGACGACATCTGCATCTGCATCTCCGCCCCCGCCTCGTCTCCGGGATCTGCATCCAAGCCGCCGGGAGCCATGTCTCCCTCCGGCGAGGTGCTGGCCTCCGTCTCCTCCGCCCTCGCCGTCGCCCTCGTCCTCCTCGCCTGCGTCGAGCTCGGTGACGCCGCCGCCGCCGTCGGCGTCTACCGCCTCATCCAGTACGACCTCGCCGGCGCCCCACTGGGCTCCCGCGCCGCCGCCCTCAACCACCACGCCGCTGCGCTCCCGCTCCCAGCGGGAGCCGACCTCTCCCGCTCCGCGCTCGTCGCGCCGCTCCTCGACCTCCCGCTCTCCTTCCTCAGAGGTACCGTCCCTGCTCTCCGCCGCTTACTGGCTGCTAACACCGGCCAGTACAGTAGATCTTTTCTCCCTTCCTGCTGCCTCTCCAGTCCACGCACGCACGGTCGCACGCTGCTTCACTATCCCTGTCGGATCGAGATTGCCGCTACTGCCTATCTCTCTGTGTTGCTGAAAACTCTTACGATGCCTTCTCAGAGTACCTGGCAGACAAGAAACATCTGGGAGGGCTGCTCATTCTGCTCCCGACAAACCACACCGATGACAAGGGGCAAGTCAAAGGCGTACTCACTGAGCTGGAGAGGTTGCTTGTGCACGAACAAGTTCCAGTAAGCCATAGCTTCATCTTTTATCCATTCCAAGCAAATAGCTCACTTTGAATCACATCTATCGTCTCTAGCGACACTTCGATTTTTTGCAGCACCTTAGCAGATAGAATTGATTCAACAAAACTATGATGTCTCCAGCTTCTTTATTAGTTAACTTATATGAATAATAAATAACTAATGGCTACATAAATCAACATTTTTTTCTGTCATCACATGATCCCTTGGCTAAACTGTGTGCATTACTTCATGCAGTATCCAGTGTACTTTGCTTTCCACGACGACAGTTTTGATAATCTGCTGGCAGATATACGGAAAATTGCCGCTTCAGGTCAACCGGCCTCTGCAACAACAGGAGGGTAATACTCACAAGAAACTGTGCATATTTTAGCGTGGCCAGCCTTTTGTGCTTTTAACTGTATAACTCAGTTATTACAATGTATGCAACATAAGACAAAAAAAAAGGGTCTGTCCCATGGTGTTTTCTTCTAATCTTCTTTTGTCTGGATTTCAGCTACAAACTTGTCGTGCCCTCAGCGGAGCCTAGAAAAGTGTCTTCACCAACCATTTCTAATATCCAGGTAGCCTTGTTTCTAAAATCAATTTACCATTGGTTAAGCATTGGTCAACTTGACTTTATGCCTTTATTTCCTTTAGTTGACTTTAATATCCTGTGGCATTTCCCCCCATTCAGAATCAGCCAAATAAACATAGAGGGAGAGGGCTATGTATTGGAAGTGATTGTTCCAATTTCATGTCCGTGCTAACAAAACAAAGCTGCGTCCCATGTTCTTTCTGGGAATATGAACACATAAACTGAATCTTTTTGTGTTGCAGGGATGGCTACCTGGATTGAAAGGAGAAGGTGATACTGAACAGCTTCCGACCATTGCCATAGTTGCAAACTATGACACCTTCGGTGCTGCACCTGTATGTTTATCTAAAAAAATTCCCAGAATATTCCTAATCTCATTCTAGATGTCTATTCCTTAATCTCCTTCTAGATGTCTTGGATAACACTGATTTTCTCAGGCACTTTCTGTGGGAAGCGACAGCAATGGAAGTGGTGTTGTGGCTCTTCTAGAGATTGCAAGACTCTTTTCACGTCTGTATTCAAATCCTAAGACCAGGGGCAAATACAACATTCTATTTGGGTTAACATCTGGTGGACCCTACAATTACAATGGAACTAGCAAGGTAAGACCCATCTACCCAATTGAGGCACTAGGCCCTTCATTGTGTCACCTATACGAGCAACTTACAGATGTGTTTCTTAAAATGTTTTTGATGCATTCCCGTCAAAAAAATGTTTTTTTGATGCAGTGGCTTAGAAGTTTCGATCAGCGCGTACGTGAGAGCATTGACTATGCGATTTGCTTGAATAGCGTTGGTTCCTGGAGCAATGACCTCTGGATGCATGTATCAAAGCCTCCAGAAAATCCCTACATCAAGCAAATCTTTGAAGTATGCTGATCATTTGAAGCTTCTTGGTCCATAACCTCAACTATCTATAAGGATAGTCATTGATATTTCTGAATTTATTTGCTTTCAGGAATTTTCAGATGTCTCTAAAGAAATTGGTGTTTCAGTTAGCATCAAGCACAAGAAAATTAATGTCTCAAATCCTAGGGTATGTACTTCTTGATATTTTCAGGAATCAGGATTACTTTACCCTCACATTGACTTCAGTTTTCAGGAACTAGCAAAACATATAAAATAAGCATTACATGAGAACAACTTTTTTGCAATGACTAAGGCTACATCTCCTGCATTCCTATGCATTTAAGCTTATGTTTCACATTGCACTGGGTCATCAGCTTTGATTTCCGGTACAGACCTATAGTTTTGCCCTTTTGCTACATTGGACCAACCCTTGTTAAAGTTGTGCTCAAGTTTGCTGTGCAGTGTGCAGTTGAACGCTTTCAGATTGCATTTCATTGGACTTAGATGGGAGCTGTCATAGATAAAAAATCCTTGCTCAAATCAAATGGAACTGAAACTCGAACACGCGGGGGACACCTTTAAAAAAAAACTGTTGAAGGGACTCCCAGCAAAATTTAATTCAGCCCAGCCACTAATGAGACTTCGGCTTATCATTTGGGACATTGTATACTGATCAGATTTGCATGCCGTTTACATAAATGTTTGTTTAATGTTTCTCCCAGCAAAATTTAATTCAGCCCAGCCACTAGTGAGACTTTGGCCTATCATTTGGGCCATTGTATACTGATCAGATTTGCATGCCGTTTACGTAAATGTTTGTTTAATGTTTACTGTATTGTAAATTGGATCAGGATGTGCTTAGTTGGGTTCTTTCTCCTATTGTACTTTTGTCTTAGGTCTATCTCAACATTTGTCATGTTTTGCAACTTGTAGGTAGCATGGGAACACGAGCAGTTCTCAAGGTTTAGAGTGACCGCACTTACTCTTTCAGAAATGTCTAGCCCTCCTGAATTTTTGGAAAGCACTGGTGGTCTTCATGACACTAGGTGAGGTCACTCCTAATGCATCTTGAGTCCTTTCAGCACAGTCATTTCAATCTATTTTAACATTATATACTTTTTCCTTTTTGGCAGAGAATCTACAGATGTTGAGTCAGTTATCCGAACTGTCAGATTAGTTTCCGAGAGTCTTGCAGTAAGCTAAATGATTTGCTTATGAAAAAATTATGTGTCCAGTATTAATTTTTGGGTATACATGGCTCTTATGTTGTGGGTGAGGGGACTAAGAAGCTCATACAATTTTGATTGTAATCTCTCCAGTTTCGTCTATATTACAATGATTTGCTGTTTCATGTATCATATCATGGTGATTGAAATTAAAATCTACTGGTTCCCTCTTGCTCTTTTACAGAGACACATCTATGGGTTGAAAGGAAGGAACATAGATGTTTTTGCAGAGAATAGCAGCTTAGCCCTTAATCATCACTACATTAGGTCCTGGTTGGATCTTTTGTCACGTACACCACGGGTTGCACCTTTTATGCAGAAAAATGATCCCTTCATAGAAGCACTGAGAAAGGTTTGGCAATTCCTATCAACGATTCCACCTCGCTTACCTGGTTTCTAGTTTCTTGCATGCCATGACAATTGTATTCTGGTGCAGGAACTGTCTCAGCACACTGCTGATGTGCATGTTCAGAATGATGCCCTTGATGGCATGTTCACTTTCTATGATGCAACAAAAGCAACTCTAAACGTATACCAGGTGTGTTTAAGTGCACATGCCTCTTAGCATATGTTCATGTTTCAACACCACCCTTTGAATTCATAAGGGAATGATCTAAAAGCTTAATGAGTCATAGCTTTGTTGCTATTATATATGCCCTGATGAATTGCCCAATGAATTAATCACCACAAAAGGGCATTCATATTTCCAGTTCAATGTCACTTTTAAGTTGCTTTTGAGACATCACCAAATTGACATTACCTCACAGTCATTATTTCTTTATAATTACCCAGGTTGCAAGTGTTACTTTTGATCTGCTGTTCCTTCTGGTGCTTGGTTCCTATCTAATCGTTCTCTTCTGTTTCCTAGTAATTACTACACGGGTATGGATCATTCCTTGCTTTTATTTTGGATAGATCTTGAACCACTGTTTTCCCACAACTGAGAACATCTTAATTTTGCTTTGCTTGTACAGGGTGTTGATGATCTCATTAACATATTCCGGCGGCCACCATCTCGCAAACTCAAGGGAGCATAGGCTAGGTTGTGTTTTGTGTATTAGGCCCGAGAGATGCATGCCTAGTTAGAAGAGCTAGACATCAGGATGACAGGCAAGCTAGCTTCCCACAGCACATAGACATGTAATTGCAAAATTTTACTGTTTTTCCCTCTGCAGCCAATGTGAGTGCTTTGAAATTCCACAGCGCAAACATTTCTTTCTTTTGTGCAAGGAATTTTGACTGTAATTTAGCCATATTTTCTTTGGAATTTTGGCTTAATTATCCTGGCGGTGTGCCACTACGACAGAGACAAGGCATCGAGCTGTACGCCCAACACACTGAAAACCTGCGTGTGATAATGTACTTCCAATCATTTGCTATTGTAGGAGAGATTCATGGTGTGAATGCCAGATCGATGAATTCTTTTTGGACTTTGCCTCTTACTGCCTTACTGGGCAGTTTGTCCAGAGCTGCCCAAAACTAATCATAAGCACAAAGTATCATGAAACAATATATCTACTAGACCATTCGATTTTGCTGCATGTTTTGCTAGTCGGGCAACAGCTGCCTGGTGCCAAACAAGCCAACTCGCTCATGCAGATGACGCCCACAGGTCAGCAAGTTTATTGTTCTGAAATTCATCATCTGACAAAGATACCTAATGATCACTACAAGCATCCTCGACTGCAGTTACATCAGGGTCTAATACTAAACAAATCATCCTATCTAGTCCTCGTCCTCCATATCAAGAGCAGGTATTCGCCGGAAGCGTCCTCCATGCCTTAAGCCTGCTGATATGGTTGGCGACCTTACCTCAATTCTCCTCTTCTTAGGCGTCAGACATTCACCGGATAAGGATTCAAAAAGCTCTCCCATATTTGACATGTTTGGCCTCTTTCTGTCAGCTTCTTTGAGGTAACTGAATGCATGCATCAGATGAAGAAATGTTAGCCTGTTCCTATTACACACTCAGATATTTAAGGTCACTGGAGCAAGCGAGTGGTTTGCGACTAGCTGCCAGAGGCTCAGAGCAAAATCAGAATCTATGACAAGAAACAAAGTGTACCTTTCCCGGATTATTTTGAATGCTTCCATAGTTGCATAAGGCAGTCCTGTCTTCGGATCACGGTATCTACAGGAAGCAAGCCTCACATAAGCATAACCAGCCCTCAAAGAGTCTAGTCTCAGTTTCCTTACCACTTAAATTGTTTGCATATGTAATCCTGCTTCAGTTCTATTTCTTCTGTAGCATTTCAAATTTGTACCTAAAGAGCATGCTACTAGCTGCCCAGCAGTCTCATTTGAAATTATTTACATGTTTAGTGGCAAAAATGTCCAAAACAAGTGATACGAACAGCAAAATTGAAGCAACACTATGTGTTGGGATTTTGGGCTGTTACATGCACTAGTTATATCTGACTAATCTGAGCGATCCAGAATATGTAAAACCAGAGACTCAAAAGACAATGCGTCTACTAAACAATGAAAGATGTGTATGTGTATCTACAATCAAACATATACAAGCACTGAAAGTCTAAAACACAGCCCCTGAAAAAAGCAAAGGGATATCATAAACAGGGGTCACAAAAACATACTTGGCAGGAAGTCCTGTCACAACACAGACAGATTTCTCTGGATCTGTAATAAACAACAGAAGTATTATGAAAAGAGGGGTCTTAGTACAGCAATTTGTAATGAAACTACTAAGCACACATTTTAAAAGTAACTGCTAGAGACAGGGAACAAATCACTGGCACTTACAAGGAGATGATGTTGTGCAAAGCTCGGACCCAAATGATGCCCCATTTATGAATTCCAGACGCGATTCCCCTAATTGAGCACAATGCCGATAATAAAGTAAGGGACCCCTAGCCCTAGGGTATGGATTTTTGTAGTGGGAAGCGGGAAGTTTCTAAGCTCAGAATTCGTATGCAAACAAATTGTTGATGAAAAATCTGATAAAGAAGGTACCATCTCTTGAGAAAAATCGAACTGTAGGGCCATCATAGGTGTCCTTGTGAACAACAGCTTTTTTCTTCACTTCCTCCTCTCTTGCCAGTACACGCTCTAGATTTCTCAAGTTCACGATCTCTGGAAACATAGACAAAGGTAACCAAATACACTCCATGTATACATTTTTTCTGGATATGATAGAAGGGAAACAAGGTTTAGAACCTGTTTCGGCTGCTTCCAAAAGCATCTCCTCTTGTGTCATCCGCTTTTCTTCTCCCTCTTTTTTCCTCTTAATCGGCTGGCATGGTGCAGATGAGGGTCAGTGTTATCCATGAGTGGACGAAATGCTGACTGCAACTGCAACGTTCAATACAGGAAGCGGCAAAGGTTTTGCAAAGAGATACATGCCTTGGCAGTCGCTTCTTTTTCAGCTCGTATTGCTTCTCTCTCAGCTTGTCTGACGATGACGGACGTCCTGGTTGATTTCCTGATGATCTTCTCGGTCTCGAATTCATCAGGGACGTCTGTGAATGTGGATGGACCAGGCTTATCAGACGACTTGTCAGCTTCTGTGCCGTCTTCTAGCTTTGGGGTGATCTTCTTCTTCTTCTTGACATTGGTCTTTCTCAACGTCTTGCCGGGGAACATTAGCCGCTTTTTGATAGGTAATCTGCTCCACAGCCACAGCTGAGTTGAAATAGTGCAGGTGCTGTACAAAGTAGTAGCATGGTTACCAATTAGCAATATGTGCTGTACCTCTCCCGTACTTCCTTTTCTGGCTCATCATCATCATCAGGTTCAGATTCCTGCGCAGACCCAGAGAAGTTATTAGATGGAAGCTAATAACACAAAATGAAGTGAGCAGGAGAGGAAGGGGGTGTCCTCAGAGAAGGGGGGGTATCTCCTCACATCTTCACCAAAATCACTGTCGAATTCGTCACCAGCATCCTGCTCTTCCTCGTAGTTGTCATCGTTTTCCTCCTGCGAGTGCGAGGAAAGTAAGTAAGTAAAAGAGCATATCAGGAACCAAAGTGTGGTAGGAGCAAATGGCGAAGCTGCCTGCAGGACTCAAGAGAGAAATCGGAAGAGCCCTCCCTAAGGAGAAGAGGAATAGGAGTGGGGACTGACTGTAACCTACATCTTTGAGTGCGTCTTGGTTCCAGAAAACCTCGTCCTGCTCGATCTCGTCCTCGAGGAGCTTGGTTATCCTGAGGGAAGGGAACCGATTTCAATCTCAACAGTCGGGACCGTGTGGGCCGGGGAGGGAGGGAAGGAGGGCAAAGAGATGAGGAGGAGCAGCAGCAGGAGGAGGAGGAGGAAAGCTTACCTCTTGCCTCGGCTGGCGCGGGAGGCCCGGTCCAGGAGGACGGGCGGCTCGTCGTCGCCGGCGTCCATGGTGGCGGCGGCGGCGGCGGCGGCGGCGGAGGGGTTCGGTCGCTGGGAGGGAGGGAGGGGCAGAGTTGGAACGGACGGGGATGCTTGAGATTCCTCAGTTACAAGTGACGGCGTCAGTTTCTCTCAATCCTCCAGCGTATAATCCCCATCCAAAGGCTCGTAATATTTCCAACAAACCTCAAACAACTTGTGATTTTTCTTGTGGAGTAAAATGCGGTACCGGTCCGATCCTAAACCTACACAACCGTGTCATGTCCGGTCCTAAAGTGCACATCCAAGTATCTAAACTTGTAACTCTGATTTATATCATTGCGGTGGTACATATAAAGTATCAAACTGCAACAAAACCCTACAAGTTTAGATGGTACTAATTAATATCATGAAATTTTTTTTTAACATACTACACATCTATAGAATGTTAAACTTGTTAATTTTTTCTATTAATATATTGTTTGTTGTGATGAGTTGTTAACAAAGGAAAATCTCATGTCCGTCCCATGCCATGCATGATTCCGCACTAACAGACAATGGATACGGATAGACAGCCGACTGAAGTGAAGCAACGGCGGGTGGGGCGAAGGAGGAGGATAACGAAGCCATGCATCCACGGCCACTCGACTCGACTCATCAATCAGCTAAGCTGGCCCCTTGGCACTTGGCAGGAAGCAAAGCAAAGCAAAGATCCCTGCGCTGAGGTAGCCGGCCGGGAATTGAAATCTATCGCCATGCCGCCGCCGCCGCCGACGCCGACGCAGATGATGACGACGATGCAACAATCCCGCGGCTTTCGTCCCACCACCACAACCTCCTCCAGCCTGGTCATCAGCTTCAACAAGACGGCGTCCTTCCGCCGCCTGCGTCCGCCTCGTGCCGCCGCCGCCGGACCCGGAACAAGCACCGTGCCCCTGACGGTGTCGGACGCGGAGCTGGCGTCGCGCGGGTTCGCGGTGCGCCGCACGGCGGAGGGCCTCGACGTGGCGGCGCTGAACGAGGTGTTCGCGCGCGTGGGGTTCCCGCGGCGGGACGAGGCCCGCCTGCGCCGCGCGCTGGACAACAGCCGCGTGGTGTGGCTGTCGTCATCGGAGGCGCGGCCCGTGGCGTTCGCGCGCGCCGCCGGGGACGGCGTGTTCAACGCCGTGGTGTGGGACGTGGTGGTGGAGCCGTCGTGCCAGGGCCTGGGCCTGGGCCGCGCCGTCATGGAGCGCCTCGTCCACGACCTGCGCCGGGACGGCGTCTCCAACATCGTGCTCTACGCCGAGCCGCGCGTCGTGGGCTTCTACCGCCTGCTCGACTTCGCCATGGACCCCGACGGCATCAGGGGCATGGCCTACTACCGCAAGTCCGCCGCTCTTATTACCGGCGCCACTACTCCATAATACAGGAGCAGGACCAGCAATCTATCTACTACTAAATATAAAGTCTAGTCTTAATTTTTCACTTCATTATTCATCATGGTCCGATGATGATCCGACTTGTCATTGATCTCCTTCATTTGCTTTGCTCTATTATGTGTCAAGTGATTTATTTACTGTATAATATTGATGATCCCATTCCCATCCTCTCGGAGACAATAAACACATGGATAGATAGATGTATGTACACAGAACTTGCTTAATTGGCATGATACAGATCGATTACACATCTCCCTCACAGTTGATGATGATATGGAATGGAATGGTATGTAAGGATATTAAAAGCTAGGAATCACCTCCAAACACATGATCGAGGGGCTAGCTAGCGGCGGATGGCGCAGGCTGCCATGAGGATGAGCACGATGAAGACGAGCACGGCGAGGAAGGCGGCGACGACGGCGCCGCTGGTGCGCTGGCAGAAGCCGTGGAACTGCATGCAGATGGGCGTCCAGCTGGCGCGCAGGTTGCCCGAGTGCGCCACGTACACGACGGCCGCCGCCGCCGCGCCGGCCGCCGCCAGCAGCGCCATCACCACCGTGTCGCACAGCAGCAGCAACAGCCGCGCGCCGCCCGTGTTCTTGGGGCGGAGGACGCACGCCGCCGACAAGGGCAGCGACAGCACCAGGTACCCCGCCGCCACCGCGTTGGCCACCAGGAAGAAGGTGAAGGCCGGGAAGTCATCGAACCGCGCGTGGAACTGGAAGAATTGCGTGAACACGGATAGACGCTCGTCGGCCGTGCCCGTCGAGATGGCGCCCGCCAGCGTCGCGCCGAACGCCGCCACCCTCAGGAGGAAGTCGATCACGCCCAGGCAGCGCCGGAAGCCGTCGGCGCCGGAGCGCAGGAGCAGCGGGAGACCGCGGCGACCGGCCTTGCTGTCGCTGCCTGCTGCTGTGGCGCCGTCGCCGTTGGTTGGAGCAGTGGCGTAGGACGACGACGACGACGCGGTTGCTCCTGCTGCTGGTGGTGGCGCCGCCGCGACCGGGGCCTTGCCGCCGTCCATGTGGATCACGGTGGCCGGCTCGCTGGCGCTGCCGCTCATGTTTGACAATGGATTGCTCTAGGGACTAGGGTGCAGTTGCATGCATACGAGGATTGGTTTGGGAGCCTGCCAATGTGTGCATAATATAGCTGGAAATGCAGGGGAGCTGTTCGATGGCCATCACATTGTTTACTTCTCTACTCCACTGCACTAGTGCACTGCAACTGCAAGCATATGGTGGTGCTGGTGCAGGAGTGAGGTGGTTGCATTGCTCTGCTCCTCTCCCTGCCCGCACCTTGATTCCTTGGGCTTTCTACCTGCTCTGCAACTTCATTTGCTTATGATCAATCACAACAGCAGTTTTTGTTTCCAAAAGCAGCCAGATAAGACGTCCCAAGGTGGAAGTAGTAAGACATGGTGGAAATCACATGTACAAAACAGCGGAAACATTACAACATCCATTTACAGACATAAACCTGCACTTCTGAATCATGGTGCTACCTGTACTAGTGTTTTTTATTCGCATGCTGAAGAAGAAACGAGCAAAGAAAACAAGTTGACAGGAGCTCGAATTTGCAACTCACCACACCACGGTACCAAATCTGAGGAAGCATTTCCCACATCACAGGCCTATTTCAAGTCTGCACTCTGCTAGGTGCAGTTTTATCCATATCAAAATTCCAAGACAAACTTGTCATGAAGCAAACATTGAACACTACTACATCTACCATAACATATTCATGTGTATATAACAAGTACCACCAGACACCAATTCATCCACAAGCACAACGACAGTTTGATAGCAAAACATGACCCCATCAAAGATATTTGATCCCCAAGCAGAGCGTCATCATCAAAGATAACTACACTCACAGCAAAGGGCAAAACCTATCCTGGTTGAACCGGCGCCTGCCTGAAACAGCAAAATCCACAGACTGTACACGGTGATCCCATTTTGTACCCAAACCCAACCATTTCATACTAACTCCTTTCCGCAAGCAGCAAACTCCCTCTTGGTGGGAATTAAACTGCAAATGGCTTCCCAAAACATACTCTCTCGCTCTGGAAGCTCATCTTCTCAACACAGCAGGCATCATTCCAAGGTACATACGGCCATTTGGTGTGCTATTCATGATCTGCACGATGGTAGGGCAAGGCCTCCACAGAAAGCAGAAATGATCAAGTAGAGTAGCACTACTATGACCACCGTCAACACCACCCTGTAACAAGGCAATGTAAGATATTCCTCAGAAGCTGCCAGATATCTTAAAACCTTTTAACAAAGCAATTCAGAAAAACAACAAACAATGTTTGAGTGTGCATGGAAGAACTAGTAGCTGGCAGCACGAGCAGGCTACCTCTGCCACCAGGATTCTCTGCTGAGAATTGGGATTGTAATGGTTTCAAACAGGAAATCCATAGGTTGGTTCAGAGATCCATACAATTATACAATTCTAACATGAGGCTGTATACATGCGACTTAGACAGTATCGACCATGCCCTCTATTGTTATGTGCCTAATCCAAAATGCATCATTGTACCATTTGGTATGTGCATATAGACCATATCCCATTTTTTCCTTTTTGGTTGAATAGCTGGATGACACGGTCTAGAAATCAGACATAGTGAGTTGGTCATTGTGGTAAAAGAAAAAGGGCGATTTGGCAGGAAAACACTGAACAAATTTTCATCTAGTCTAGTAAAACGAATCTAAAAGGGTCTGTGACATTAGTATGGGCCATATGATGGTAAGGAGCAATTTTCAGTGTACCACTATAATAAAAGCTTGAGTTGTCATCTCATCTAAAATACACACACATCAAGAGAGTTGTAGCGCTTACAGAAGCTTGGCATTCTTCATCCAAAGAGCTCTGCGGAGCCTCTTGGATTGCTTGCGGAAGTGAAAAGAGCTGTCTTGCATGGTGGAGGTCTTGTCAACAAGAAGGGAGATGCGGTCGCCTCTGTCGAGAATTTTGTCAATGTTGTCGACCATGACGGTGTGTATCTGCAGGAGTTGGAGAGCACAGAAGATGATGATGACGGCCGTAGCAGTACAGAGGTGCGCGCTTGAAAGAGGAGGATTAGGTGGACTGGAGAGGTGCTTGCCTCGCTGACTTCTCCGCGGAGACGGTTGAGCGTGTCGGCACTGGGGTTGCTGGAGAAGAACTCCATTTGCTGATGCAGCACCCTGGAGAACTCATCATTCATGGCATACGCCAGAGCAGAGTGGGCGACTCTGCCATAGTTCTTGATGAACCTCATCTGGATGTCCTCCAGGTAGAGAAAGGGGATCCTCCCTGCATCAAAGAAAGAGAATTAGCTTAGCTGGGTAAGGAGAAGAAATCTCAAGTCCCAAGTAAAGTCGAGGGCTTTTGCACTTATAGACGGTGGGATGGCTGATTTGGCTATGGCAGCAGCCATACAGGCAGTAATCAACCAACAACCGGAGTGGAGCAGCGCCAGAGCAATAGCAGGAAAACACAAGAATTAAAGTAGCCGTCGTCGTTACTAGTTACTACTTACTTCCGAAGGTGTCGTTGGCCATGCAGAGGAATGTGATCCCGGCGTCGGAGCGGAGGACGTGGAAGATGTACCGGTCCTGAGCGAAGCATAGCCTGGACTCGGCGTCGGGTGGCAGCTTCTCGAGGATGCGGCGGGCGACGGCGCCCGCGTTGCCCGAGACAGCGGCGAACTCGGCCAGCACCACCGTGCCGCGCGCCACCAGCGCGTACACGATCGCCATGGATGGATCCAATCCAAGAAGACCCTACTCAGGATTGGAATTGGGAACTGGAAGTGGAGAGATCAGATCTGATGGGTATGGATGGATCCCCACACCTCCCTCTCCCTGCTCTGAATCTCTCTCTGATCCGATCCGATCTTGCCTAGGGAGGGGTTTGGGGATTTTGGGCGAAGCGGAGCGGACGACCGCACGGCTCCACCTCCATCCACCGTGTCCCCTCCGTCTGTTTTCAGGTTGGAGGACTCGCGTGTCGCGTCGCGTCCCCCTCTTTTTTTTTTTCCCCCCTTCTTTTGTTCATTTTATCGTCCCTTTCTAATAAGGGAATAAACGAAAAGAAAACTATTGGTTTAATCAATTGATGCAACATTCGATTTTGGATAACTATAAAGTAATGGAATGGAACTTTGGTGTCAGTTCTCGATTGGGCCCCACGGTACGAGTGAAGAAAAAGTCAGAGGTTAATTTGTTATTAACCCTTTGCTATTTTTCCTAAGCGCCTGTTTGGAATGAAAGTATTTTCAGAGTATTGAGGCAATACCAAAATATTGAAAAAAACATGGTATTTTTGGCCTCAAGATGTTTGGTAGCACCATCCAAAACTCTGTATCCAAAACTCTGGTATTGCCAATGCCACAGTATTTTTGGAGTTTAGAAACTTTGGTCCGGGTCAAAATTTTCGCTCGTCTGGCGCGTGAATACTCGCCTCACCTCCCTCCACGCCCTCCTCGTTCCCCCACGCCTCCTCATTCCCCACCAACCGCCGACTATGGCCGCCGCGCTGGCCCCTCCGGCGGCCTTGCCCCCGCGGCCCCGCCTCCCAGCCACGCAGCCCGGGCTCCCGCGCCAGCGCCGCCTCCTGCGGCGGAGAGGAGAGGGAGAGAGCGGCGGACTATCGACGAGACAGGGCTGCTCGTGTGGCCTCTTCCTGCCGCTGCGGTGATCTCCGCCACCTGCGCCGGCACCGCCCCATCTCCCAGCCGCCGAACTAGCGGCTCCGTGCGGCTTCCCATCGACGGATTCTCCGCCTCGCGCCAGCCCTGTCGCTCGCCGCCACGGCCTCCTGCCCCACCGCATCCCGCGCCGACGACCGCGGCCTCCAACGCCGTCGCGCCCACAAGCTGGTGAGATGCGCCGCCGCGCCATCGAGCTGAGATGTAGACGGATGTAGCACTGGCCACCGGACCCGTCTCCAAAGCCGGCTCTGTGTGCCCCTTGGAATACTTTGGAATCAAACATGTCATGGTTTTGAAAAATACTGCAGTTTTACTACAGTATCATAAAACTGTAGTATTTATGTCACAACCAAAATATATTGTGGTATTGTAAAACCATAGCATTCAAAAACTATGAAACGCCCTGCAAAAGCTATATATACTCCTTTCTTTAATAATTATTAAGGCCACGTCTTAATGTTGCAATTTTGAGAAATCATGGTATTAAAAAATCGCAGCTTTAGAACCAAGAGACACATAAAACTATTGTTTAAAAAAATGCTCTAAAAACTCTAAAAATACTTCGGTTTTAGCAATACTATGGTTTTTAAAACTACGATTACTATGGTACCATATTTGTAAAATTTTTGCAAAACTATGATATTTTTTAACTCCAAAAATACATAGTATTCAAACATCCAAAAGGGTTGGCGTAGATTTGGATCAGCTAAAATTAGATATCGTTAGTTGCACCGAACCGTTTAATATTATGTGCTAATAGACTACGTAAGCATTGGCTTAGATAGACCTATTTGAATCTAAACCAACTAATTTTAGCCAATTAATAACTAGTTGGGTGTATCTATAAGGGGGTGTTTGGATCTCTAGCCTAAAATTTAGCCTCCGTTACATAAGATGTTTGGACGTCAGTTAAAAGTATTACATATAGTCTAATTATAAAACTAACTGCACAGATGAAGAGTAAACGACGAAATGTAGTCATAGATTAATTAGGCTTAATAAATTTGTCTCGTTATTTGGTCCTTGTCTATGTAATTAGTTTTTTAATTAAACCATTTTTAATACTTTTACCTAGCGTCTGGACATCCGATGTGACGCGTGCTAAAGTTTAGCTCCAAACACCCCTCAGCACAAAAATAACTGCCGTTGCTGCATCATGTAATCCGTGTTAACCTAGCTTCTTTTTTTTTTAATTGTAAGGGTGCTAAATCATGGCGATCGCCTCCCCCGCCACCCGGCGGGCCCCTCGCCGGCGACCGCCGCCCCGGCCTCCCAAGAGCGGCGACCCCTCCCCGGCGACCGCCTCCACCGCCACACCGGGCACCCCCTCACGGCGACGGCCTCCCCTGCCACCCCGTGCGCCCCTCGCCGGCGACCGCCTCCACCTCCATCGCGGGCGCCCCCGAGCGGCGACTGCCTCCCCGCCCACCCTGCGCGCCCCTCGCCGGCGACCGCCGCCCCGGCCTCCCTCGAGCGGTGACCCTTCCCCGGCGACCGCCTCCACCGCCACACCGGGCACCCACCGAGCGGCGACGGCCTCCCCCGCCTCCCCGCGCGCCCCTCGCCGGCGACCGCCTCCACCACCACCCCGAGCGTCCCCGAGCGGCGACTGCCTCCCTGGCCTCCCCGCGCGCCCCTCGCCGGCGACCGCCTCCACCGCCACTACTGGCGCCGCCGAGCGGCGACCGCCTCCACCACTGCCCGGCCATCGACTGCCTCTGCCGCCACCCCCGTGCGCCCCCGGCCGGCTACCGCCCGCGCCAGCGACGCCCACAATGAAGAGGATCGGAAGACGGGGAAGATCAACTCGCAGTGGCAACGGCGTCCTTTCGTTCTGGTCGAACTCTGGACGACTACGTCAACCGTGGCAGAGCCAGAAACTTGAATATTTCATTGTTAGAAGGGACCAATAGCATCAAAGTTTTAAAATTTTAAAAATTTTAGTGTAAAATTTTCGGCCATAGAGAGGCCCTGATCCCTCCCCGCCCCCTCCGCACCTGTACGTCAAGGACAAGTTATTGGAGTGGCTCCGCAAAATTCAAATGGGTGGCATTGAGACATTGGTCATGGCCATTGTCGTCGCACCGGACATGGATAATAATGGCATCTCACATCGGTGCACTTCAATTTTTTCCACTGCGGCCCAAGGATGTCCTCTACGCTACATCCTTCGGCAGCTCAAGCATGCTGAACCTCCCTCCCAGCAGGGTGATTTTTGGCGAGATCACAAAAAAAAAGTCATATCCACCAAGAGAAAAAGGCATTGATTCAACAAATCAAGCGCGATATCGAAAAGGATGAATATTTATGAAAAGCTCGACAAGATCAAGAGTGATCTTCAAAATCGGCAACAACAGGACATCTTTGCATTGGATTTTGATAATCTGGGTTCTGAGATAGAATCTGGAGCCTATATATTGCATTGGATTTTGTGCCCTTGAGATAAAATCTAGCAAAAATTCGATGGTGTTTCGTTTCCAGAGGGATGATTTTGCCTGCTGGATTATGAGAATCTTTGAGAACCAAACGCCCCCTAAGCTAGGAGATCGACAGTCGTCATATATACTAGGTGCTTCATCATATATACTAGGTGCTTCATCAGCGCATGTCCATATGTATAGTCCATGTTTGGACGCGTTTTGTGGCGTCATATCTCCGATCCCCTGGTCTCATCGTCAATGGAGGGCGGCGGCGACGTATTGAGCAAGGGCACCACGGCCGAGGAGATGATGGAGGAGTATTCACGTCTCTCTGAATATTCACCAAGAGAGAGAAGCACTGTTTTTTATTTTTCTGGCAAATTGAATTTCCTGATGATGAGGATATATATATATTCGGAAAAGATTTTTCTTTTCAAGGCTAGCTAATGTATATGCAGCAATCGATGGATCGGGAACCGCTCAGGCTCAAATTACAATTGACCGACGATGGTAGCTGCTGTTGACGCTAATTAAGAGAGAACTGCTGCAATCTGCTCAAATAACAACAGTACAACAATATAATTACATATGCATGCATGCATGCTGAAGGTTGTGGTAATAGCAGAAACTAATTATTTCCTCGTAGAATGTTGTTTGAGCTCAATTTTCTACCTAGAAATGTTTGCCGTGGATGGATTGGAATAATTAATGCTGTTGGAACAACAACACATAATCATATAAATAAATCAGATAATACAGTTAATTAATCATAAAATCCCTGACGATCGAGACTGACGAGAGGCCATGCAGCATGTTATTTGATGCTATTATTGGTCATCTATCAGCCATGCTGCTCAGTTGGAACTAGTGATGGTCATCTATCTTTTGGACGTCGGCGCGCACCTGCTGTTCTCTTCGCTTCATCTCCGTCATCTCATCGTCGGTGAAGGGCGGCGGCAGCGTGCAGGGCTGGTAGTCCGCCACGTACCTCTCCCTGGACTCCATCATGAACCGGAACTCCCTGTCACGCTCGGCGGAGGGGCAGGCGACGGCCTCGGGGCAGAGCTCGACGGCGTTGTCCGGCACGGTGGGCTTGTAGCGGAGCAGCGCGGCGTACTGCGTGAGCAGGTGCAGCATGTAGTCGTAGACGTAGTCCATGCTGAGGTCATGTCGCGCGAAGCCGCTGCCTCGCTCCGCCATCGCCCGCGCCTGCGCCGGGTGCGCGTTGCCCCAGTCGACGGCGGCCTTGATGGCGGCGCACTTGCGCTTGGGGTCGATGGGCCAGTAGTGGTCGCCGGCGACGAGGCCCCTGGAGAAGAAGTCCTGGAAGGGGGTGTCCACCAGCAGCACGGGGGAGTCGCACGCCAGGATGTACTTCTCGCTCACCGACCAGGACCGCCCCCGCACGTACACCTTGTACCTGTACCGGCACTGCCGCGCCAGGTTGGAGTCCCGGAAGCCGGCGCGGGCGGCGGCGCGCCAGTCCTGCGCGAACAGCGCGGCGCCCCACCGGGAGGTGGAGTTGCAGCGGAGGAGGTCGCGCCGCTCGCCGGACACGCCCGGGTTGCCCTTCCAGTAGGCGTATGGTTCGCGGTCGGCCCACGGCAGCGCCGCCGTCTCCGCCGCCATCTCCTCCAGCAGCGGCGCCCAGGGCCGGATGTTGACCTCGGGCCAGCCCCAGAAGGACCAGTCCGGGAACACGATGTCCAGGGTGGAGTCGTCCTTGCAGTAGCGGAACAGCGGCGGCGCGTCCGGCGAGCGGCGGACCTCGGGCATGTCCTCGCAGTTGAACATGAGGTCCAGGTCCGGGACGCGCCCCGGGTAGCGCGCCAGCAGCTGCGCGATGCCCCACTGCGTGAAGGTGTCGCGCGTCTGGAACACGCGGTGGTACGTCTCCACGTAGGCGCGGCCGTCCACCACCACCAGCCGGAACGCCGCCCGGGGACGACCCCGCTCCACCGCCTCCCGAGTGATCCCCGTCGAACGCCACGGGGACAGGTCCGAGTGGATGTACCGGAAGTACTCGGGGCAACGAGGAGGATCATTGTTTCCATTATTCGAGGACGACGGCGACGGCGCTTGCGCTTGTTGTGTGGGGCGGCGGCGGCGGCATGTCCATGCTGATGATGAGGAGGAGTTGGCGGCGCCGCCGCCGCAGCTGAAAGGTATGGGCACGAGGTCCGCCGCGGGTGAGGGGACGTGGTGAGGAGGCCGGCGCTGCTGCTGCTGCTGCTGCTGCCTCGCGCCACCACCTCCCAGCAGGAACTGCAGCATCCATGCAAGTAATCATTCCTACATGATCCACCATTCCGATGAAATGTACTGCTATGGCGAGACCCGCCTGACGTCACTGTGGATGCCCAATGCGGTCTGAAACGAGCACCCTAGCTCATATATGCTTTTTCTTTTTTAGTAAGTATGGATCGAGTAGTGAGGCGGTGATAAATTAACCTGTTGTATTCCTTAAACCACCAAACACGTATACTAATCACCAAGTTGTAGCGGCTGAATTGTAGTAGTGCTTGCTTTGTTTGTTTTAGACCACACACCGCTCTAGCTAATCTCGACTACCACTTTTCCGCTTATATCAGTTATAACTGAGCACATAGATTATGGATAGTGCGTGTGACGACAATAGAGGATGAGAGATGAGATGGTGCAAATGAATATCGATCTCCACCGTAGATGTTGCCCTACTGCTAGCTTATATATTACAAACAAATCAAGTTGACTTGGACTTGGAGCACAGCTAGCCGACAGCTACCTCTGCCAATATTCTATAGGCGCGCGCGTGGCGTACTTACAAACGTTGCAGTGCTAGTGTAAAAACATACATATGTTCTGTATGTATAGAAAAAACATTTGAAAATTAATAAAGGAGGCTGGACCGAGAAGGTACACATGTCATGCCCCGGGGGCATCATAATATGTGTATCGCTGTCAGTGCAAGCAACAAAGTCAGAGATCAAAGTCAAAACAATGGAATTTGTTTCCTTGGCAACTAGTACTACTATACGCACGGCACGTTTCCCTGGGCTAGACGGCCGGTTTATTTGTACTTTCAACTTTTGAAGATGTAGGCACATATACTATATATATATATACATATATATATATATATATATACACACACATATGATGCATTATATTGTATATTGTGTACAGAGTTGTAGTGCAGTACTGACGTGGTGGCTATATGGAAACCGTCTACTAGAGCTAGTACCGAGCTTTATTAGCACTGGTTTTCTGGTTGGGAGTACTGTCGTCATGGTGAGCGAGCTTATTAGCAGTGGGATTTCTTCCAGCTGGTTTAATTTGTGTAATCAATTACTAGTAATTTGCAAATTGTAGCGTTAGTGGTGGATGCATGGAAATACGGCACGTATCCCGTGACACACTTTCTTCGTGATGGAGATGGATGTACTATCTCATAGCTCATAGGTACTGTGTGAAGATGGATGGATGGTTGGTTGGTTACGCATGCATACCACTAGATTGCCAATTTGCAAGTGTCATCATCGAGATCATCAGGTAGCTAGTAACCCATTGGTCGGTCGGTCTCGGTCGATTATATTGATGAGTGGAACTAGCTAGTGATCGATCAAGATACTAGATCGATGGACCATGGATTTTTCTAAGGTTTCCATTTTGCCAAGTCAAGGTTAGCTTAGAGATCGTGTAAAATATCGTCTATGGGGGGGGGGGGGGTGGTGGGATCGTGTAAAAGATCGATGGACGATCTGCTGGTCAAAGCAAGAAGGAGAAGGTAGTATTTGTACAGGTAAACGATACTACTAGATGCATGCACACGCTAGATCGATTGACATGCAGGCTATATAGACTAGTATTTTTCTAGTGTTTCCCTTTGTCCAAGTCAAAGGTAAGCTAGCTTTTTTGTTTTGTTTTGTTTTTGAGAATTCCAAGTCAGGTAGCTTGATTAGAATTATGTCGCTGTATATATAGACAAGTAAGTAAATGATGTTACTAGTCTGTGATGGATATATGGTCAAGAGGGGAGGGCTGTACGTGCTAGATATGCATGTGTACGTGGTTGCCTTGGATTTGTTGGGAGGCTCCTTCCTTAGCCGGCCTTGACGGTTATAAACATGCGTGTCGTGTACTACTCATGGTCCACGGATGGACTGGACTGCAACTGGACTAGCTAGCTAGAGAGATCGAATTGCTATACATATTTCTACGCTATTTCTTTTGTACAGTAGCTAGCTGGTATATGCTTGTGTATACTCGCTACCTTTCAATTCTCTTTCTCTGAGACAGAACGGTTGATCGATGTATTAGATGATGATATATGATCGATGCATGCATACTACTCGCAGTTTAGTGAATTACTCCATCATATCTACTCCTGTATATATCGGTCTATATTAATTAGCTAATTAAATTAAAGAAGAAATAAAAAACCAATTAAGGAACGAGCAAGACGATCCTCAGACAAAAAAGAAAGAAAAGAATACAGGAGCGAGCGAGTACGTAGTACTCCAGTAATATACTATATAGCAGCTAGCTAGCACACAACTTAATTAAACGATCGATCGAGGACATATATATGCATGATATATAGATTGATCGAAGATGATACATACCGATGAAGCATAGTCGAGATGGATCCAGCCGCTGGTGGTGCTGCCGACGATCAAGGCCAGCACCAGCAGGCCGCCGATGACCAGCGCCACGCTTCTCGGCACCTGCAGCTTCTGCTGCGACAGCCGCCGACTCCAGCTCCAGCTCCAGCTCCACTGCGCCACCGTTGCCGTCGTCGTCTTTTTTGAATTGTAATTACTAGTAGTATCTGTTGTATCTGATGATACGGCCGCCTGAGGATGAGACGGAGAGCACGGCTGATCCACGACGTCATCGTCATCCAGATGCTGCTGCTTGTGCTTCTGCTTCGGTACCGGCGGCTCATCGTCGTCCGCAGCCGCAGCAGCAGCAACTCCTCTTCCTCCATGGTCATCAGGCTGCTGCTGCGGCGTCGGCCGGGGCGCCAGCAGCGCCGCCCCCTCCTCCTCGTCGCGCTGCTTCATCGTCGTCGTTGGATGGATCTATATAGCAACTAACTATATACTATATTTGCTTGCTTCAAGGAGCTTGTAGCTAGGATGATGGACGTATGTACGGCGGCAGGCATGGATCGAATATGCTAGCTGGGGATCGATCAGACGGACGAGCAAGATCGACTTATTAAAGGCGCGCGCGGGCCGGCGATGACGACGACGACGAAGAAGAGAGAGTAGTGAAGAATAAACCGCGTGTGCGTATGTAGCAGTGGATCGTCGGAGTATGTGTACTAATAAGCTAGCTAGCGGCCTGGCTTATGCCTGCTGCTGTGGTGGTGGATCTGACCGAACCGAACCGAACCGAACCGGACGGGCCGGACCGGACCTTCTTTCCATCGGCTTTGCACTGACTTGTCTCTGTGGTCGTGCCTATTATTACTAGGGGTAGCTTCCTTACACCTATCATGGGTGTCGCTTTGTGGTTTCGTTCACCCATGCATAAATACTCAAAATACTATTTATTCTAATTAGGTAAGTACTTTCTTCATCCCAATTTTTAGGTTAGCTTTGATTTTTAGATTGTTTGATCATTGATTGCATTAAATAAATTATAGCAAATACTTACAAACAATCCATACTTAAAGTACTTATAATAACGATGATGATGATAAATCATACCATAACAAAATAGATGATATTTATTAAACGTCCTTTATTAAAAGAATATAAGACAAATGCATGCTCAAGTGTCGAATTTAGAAACCAACGAAGATTTAAGTATATTATAGTTTAGGATGGATAGATACTATATAGGATGACAATTCAACTTATATACGGTCCTACACATGCTTGGTGTGAGGTGCAAAATTCCACTACTGGCTTGTCATGTGGCTACCTAAGTAGAATGTTCTCGTCCCTCGTGAGACGCGAACCTAATTTTTGGTTCACCAAACATGGAGTCTATCTCATATAGTCATATGAATTATGTTCGTTTATGAACCGGTCTCTTTGGAATGTTTCATTATTACTTGTGGTTTTATAGTTATTAAGACATGCAAATTACCTGTATGGTGTTGTGATTAAATGTGCCTCCTCCCCGTAAAAGATGGCCAATCAATGTCCAGGGTTACCCGTGGTTTTTCTTATGTAAATGTGATTTAGCCTAAAAATTAATGTCTCACCACCAAAACGATCCGACCTCCCATGGTATATCCTGCTTGATATAAAACTTGTGAAGTTGTTTAAAAAGAAGAGCATCATTTTGTATTCTCGCGTTAATGACACCTAGACCTCTGATTCATTTTAGTTTTATCACCATATAGAACAAGCAGTTGAGTTCCCACCCTTCTTGCTTGTAACAGCCTTCCCAAATACATTGTTTTCTTGCCCGATCCATATTATCAAAAACTCCCACGTATTCTTAGTTAAGTTAATATTACATGGGAATGCATCATGTAAGTTATTACTTATCTAAATTGATAGTTCATTCTAATCACTCTATTTTCTATGAAACAATTGTCGGTATTTTGCATCGGCACTTCACCGGTCGGGTTTATCATACATGGATGGTTGTGACGCGATTCTACGAACGCAGGGGAATACAAATTTAGACAGGTTTGGGCTGCTAATTTGCATAACACCCTTCACAAGGGACTAGGCAGCCCTTGTCATCAACGTGTGTGCCTTCTCCTTTGCTGGGGTGTAGGCCACCTTGGCCATCATGTTCGCCTCCCCATCATGTGAGTGTGTGCCACCATCGCATGCACCACCTCCTTCGTGCAGGTGTAGGTCGCCAGTGCTATGGAGACTAAGGTGGAGGCAAGGTTGGGGCCTATATATACTGTGGGGCCTAGGTATGTTGTGGCAGCTAGGATTTAGTGGGGCGGCATGGAAGTTGGGGAGGCTAAATGATCCAGCACTGGAAAAACTAGACAAGATAAAGAAGAAATGCATGACATGCCTGCTTGTCCTTTCGTTAGAGTATTAATAGGAACAAGGATATATATACGTTGACCGCTTAGGTTTGTGATGTTATGGGCACATAAGATAAAGAAGAAACAATATGCCTTGTCCTTTGGTTAGAGTATTACGGAGAAGAATTTGGATATAGCTTGATTGCTTGGGTTTGTGATGTTGTGGGCTTATAGACTACTCCAGAGCTAATAGACGACCTAATAAGGGCATTGTTAGGCCCATGAGTTGGGTTTTGCTCGTTATGTTAAAGAAGGTAAAAGGCATGGTTGGGGGACATACCTCCTGTCGAGTGATATGTTTGGAGGATTATATTGTAGATAAGATACAATTTTTTTCCTCCAATGCAACTAAAAGTTGAAATTCCATCGGTATCGCTGATGTAAAGTCTAAAGACATCCAAGAAGTATTTTTTTTTAACGTAAAAGATATCCAAGAAGTATCCCTCCAAGTTTTGATTTCGTCATATTTATTTATACTCTTTTGGGCTTGTTGAATTCCCGGCTTGCAATGACATTGATGTATCGTGGGGTTTCGACGACCAATACAGCTAAGGTCTGGGTGTGTTGCTATCGCGATCGATTGCCCTGTCCAACACGGCCCTTGCTCAGCATATAATCGGTCAGCATCCATCCATCTCTCAGAACCAAGAAATATATGCATATACAGCATGCAAAAGAGATGGGGACATGTAGAGTGTCGGTACCCAGCAAACCGGGTACCCGCTTATACAGGACAAAGGCTAAGTACTGCTCTTAACAAAGCTCCACGCAGCCTGACAAAGAAGGGTTTTTCCCCTTCTTGCAGACCGACGGACCTGGCCTCCCCGCCAACCAGAGGGAGCGGCCAGTGTCGCCACGTGTCTCAGTAAGGAGAGAGTCCAAAGCCATTCGCAGTTCTGGCCCATCGTTTGTGGGCCGGACAGCACCCCGGGACCATATGGAAGACCAGACCTGTTCCCACGAGGTCCGGTCTTAAGTTGGGACGCGTTACGACCCCAGGAAGGGAGCCGAGCCGGCCTAGCTCGGGGAGGTCCGGAGCGGCCACGTGCCATCCACCCAACGAGAAAGCTGTGGACTACTGAGGGTGCCCGCCGCCGCAACAGCCTGGTCCGGGGCCGCCACGTGTCCCCCGGGCTCGCGGCGGGGCCTCCGGCTGCGGGCCACACCCACCTACCGCATTCATTGCGGGCAGGCGGGCATGCCCTAACATCCGCTGACGGGCTCCGGTACCGCCGCTGACAGGCGACAGTGACCATACTGTGAGACACGCGTTACCGAGGAGCGGCGACCATGACAAGGCGTAGCGGTCAACTTTCTGCCGGATATCGGGGATTAAACCGCATAAACAAGTACACCGTACGCGACGTGGGCTACGCCACGCGCACACGACAGCTACGCCCAAGCTATTACGGTAGGGTCACTGTGGCACGCCGCAGTAACCTACCTGTAATGTCGCGCCGGCACACCGCCTGCCACTCCTGCCCCTGGAGCCATACCGCCGGGTACTACGGCGGATTGGACCGAGCAGCGCAAGCAGGGGCGGCGTGGCGACATTTCCGGACTACACCAGGCCGGCGGAGCACTTCCCGGACAGCACCATACTGCTGCGGCGGATGCAGGTACAAGGTGCAGGGATCAGAGGTCATCACGGCAACGGAGCATGAGACATACCGACGGAGGCGTAGCCGAAGGCCCTGACCTCCGCCGGAAATAACCCAAGAAACCAAGTCAGCATGAGGGAACTCTGCCGAGTAGAGATAGCAGGCCGGGACCACCTGTCGGGCCCGGGACACCATGTACATGCACCCCTTGGGCTATAAAAGGGGAGGCATGCGAGACGTAGAGGATAGGCTGGAATACACGCTCACACGCTCGGGGCGCATCCAGAGAAGGAGTCACACGATCTTCTTCTCTTCCTTCATGCTCAAGCCAATACAAGAACACACCTCCAGTGGACGTAGGGTATTACGCTCCGGCGGCCCGAACCACTCTAAACCCTTGTGCCTCCATCGTGCTTTTACTACGTGGCTATCAACGATCGCTCCCCCTAACTACTCGTAGTACTTAGGATCGGGCGGGTGCATTCCGCCACCCGGCCGGAGCTCACGCTCCGACATTTGGCGCGCCAGGTAGGGGGAAGCATCAGATAGCCATACCCACGCGGGGTGATGGTTCGCATCAGTGACATCCATGATGGTGCGGCCGCGACGGAGGAGGTGGCTTCGTCAGGGTCGCACGCCTCCCACCACTGCTCTGGTGGCACGGTGCGGACGCCGCGAGCACCTCGTCGCCCTGCGATAGACGCAGTGGCGGCAAACGTTGCGGTGGCCAGCGCAGTGACGGCAAACGATGCCGCAGCGAACCGCGCTGCTGTCCGCGGGCCGCTCGCCGCGGCCAGGGAGCTGCTCAACCACCCTCCGGGGCCGGCAGCCTCCCCCAGCGCTCTCGCGCAATGGCACAACGACGTGGATCGCCTGATCCACTTAGCTGAGGCCGCCCCCAGCTCATCAAGGGCTGGGTCTCGACTTCCACCCAGCAATAGTGGGAGGTCGGATCGCCACGGGCCGCACGACGCGGCAGCGTCCGTACGCTCCCCCACAGTGAGGAGCGCGCCGACGAAAGACCTGCGTGCCGAGCTCAACCGCCGGCGAGCAGGCACCCATACAACTGTGGAGCAACCACGGTTGCAGCCGAATGCCGTCAAGGGCAAAAACCTTGACGCAGTGTTCGCTGCTGCGGCATCTAGGCCCCCGGGTTATGCGCAGGCCCCGGCCGGGGCGCAAACACCGCCAGGTGTCATACCAGCTGGAGTCGGCTGTGCCGCGCTTGCAGACGGCCTTCGCTCCACGCGTTGGCCACCGAAGTTCCGACCACACTTGCCGGAGAAGTACGATGGGACCACCAACACGTCGGAATTCCTGCAGGTGTATGTCACCGCTATCTCAGCGGCCGGTGGAGATGACGCCGTCATGGCGTCATACTTTCATATCGCCTTATCTAGGCCAGCCCGGACTTGGCTTATGAACCTCACCCCTGGGTCAATCCGATCCTAGGAGGAGTTATGCACGCAGTTCAATGTGAACTTCGCTAGTGCATGCCAGCAGTACGGCGTGGAGGCCCACCTCCATGCTGTGCGGCAAGAACCCGAAGAACCGCTCCGGGCATTCATCGCACGCTTCGCCAAGGTGCGGGGTACCATTCCCCGCATCTCCGATGCATCCATCATCACCGCCTTCCGACAGGGCGTCCGTGATGAGAAGATGCTAGAGAAGCTGGCAACCCGCCAGGTGCACGACGTCGCCACGCTGTACGCGCTGGCAGACAAGTGCGCCAAGGCCGCTGAGGGCCGTGCATGGCACTCCCCTCAGCAAAATACGGCTGCCCAAGCAGGAGGCTCTGCCGGTGCCGCCCGAGAGGGTGGCAAGAAGAAGAAGAAGGACCGACGCCCTCAGAGGTCCTTATCGGCTATGCGTGGAGCCCCCGTAGCCGAGGCTGCTCCTGGCGGCTGTGACGTCAGCGGCAAGCGCCCGAGGCAGCAGGCGCGGAACAGCGGCGGCTCGTGCCCTGTTCATCCCAATAGCGGCCATAGCGCCGCCGATTGCCGAGAGATACAGAAACTCGTGCAGCGGCGCCTCAACGAGCGGCGGGAACGCCCGCCCAAGGACGACTCGCCCCCGCGCCAGCGGCCTGGCAAGGGGAGGGCAGCCAGCGACGGCGGAGCCACCGCTGGAGGCAAGGAGATGGGCTATCAGCCCCGGGAGCGGGAGCTCAAAAGCATCTACGCTCTGGCCAACTCTGACTCTGACTCCAGCGACAACGAGCGTCGTAAAAAGCTGTACGTCATGTACGGCGGGAGCTGGGAGGTTTCCTCCCGGCGTGACGTGAAGGCCCTGCGCCGAGAGGTCCTCTCGGTCAGGCCTAGTGTCCCCAAGGTGGCCCCACACCTCGAGTCGAGAAACACCACCATTTCCTTCGGGCCATTCGACTGCCCGGAGAACATGGGCGGGGCCGGCCTGCTGCCGATCATCACGTCGCCGGTGGTCGCCAATATCCGGCTCTACCACGTGCTGATCGATGGTGGGGCCGCCCTCAACATCATCAGCTACGCAGCTTTCAAGCAGCTGCAGATTCCGGAGTCACGCCTGGCTCCGTCGCGCCCATTCTCCGGAGTAGGCCCGCTGTCGGTCCACCCGAAAGGGAAGATCGACCTCCCGGTCACCTTCGGGACACCGAAAAACTTCCGCACGGAGAGCGTCCAATTCGACGTTGCGGATGTAAACCTGCCGTTCAACGCCATCATTGGCAGACCGGCGCTTTACCGTTTCATGGCCGTAGCCCATTACGGGTACTTGGTTGTGAAAATGCCCTCCCCGACTGGTGTCCTCACCGTGCCGGGGGACCGCCTCGCCGCGGTCGCTGCCGTGGAGAAGCTCCACGCCCTCGCTGCTGACGCAGCGGGCCCCGAGGGGACCGACCCCTCAACCTCTGGGATTAAGGTTCCTGCGAAGGACCCAAAGATGCCCAAGGTACGCCCGGCTGGCCCAGAAGACGTGGCAGTCAAGATCGTACAGATCGGGGCGGAGGCCTCCCGGACCACCCGCATCGCGGGGAATCTGGGGGAAAATAGGAAGACGCGCTCGTTGCCTTCCTCCGAGCAAATGTTGACATGTTCGCCTGGGAACCGTCGCAAATGCCCGGGATCCCTAGGGAGGTAATTGAGCACCGTCTGAAGATTAACCCGGATGTCAAGCCGGTGCGGCAAAAGCCACGAAGGCAGTCCGTGGAGCGTCAGGACTTCATCCGTCAGGAGGTCCGGAAGCTTCTAGATGCGGGCTTCATCGAAGAGGTCCATCACCCCGAGTGGCTAGCCAACCCGGTAGTTGTCCCTAAGGCAAACAGGAAGCTTCGGATGTGTATCGACTACACCAGCCTCAATAAGGCATGTCCTCCGGACCCTTATCCCCTTCCGCGCATAGATCAGATAGTAGATTCCACCTCTGGGTGTGAGCTTTTGTCTTTTTTGGATGCGTATTCCGGGTTCCATCAGATCCGGATGAACAAAGAGGATAAGAGACATACAACCTTTGTAACGATAGATGGTCTGTACTGTTACGTTGTAATGCCTTATGGTCTGAGGAATGGTTTACCCACATTTCTGCGTGGCATGAACTTTACGTTCCGCGACCTGATCAAAAATATAGTCGAGGTTTACGTCGATGACATCGTTGTCAAGACCAGGAAAGGGTCAACCTTGCTGGAGGACCTGACCCTTGTTTTCGACAGGCTGCGCACAACGCGCACGAAGCTGAATCCCGAGAAATGCGTCTTTGGCGTCTCAGCTGGTAAGCTGTTGGGTTTCCTGGTATCGCACCGGGGCATTGAGGCAAACCCAACCAAGATCAGGGCGATCGAGGCTATGCGGCCACCTGCCTGCATCAAGGACCTACAGAAGCTCACCGGGTCCTTGGCAGCCCTCAGCCGCTTTATCTCAAGGCTAGCTGAGAGAGCCCTGTCCTTCTTCAAGCTATTGAGGAAGTCCGGACCATTTATATGGACCAAAGAGGCTGAACAAGCCTTCCAGGAGCTGAAGCAGCATCTCACCACACTGCCCATATTGGTGGCGCCAAAGCCTGGTGAGACTCTGTATCTCTACCTCGCAGCAACATCCGAGGTAGTCAGCATGGTCCTGGTCGCTGAGAGACCAGAGCACCCCCACGAGGGAGGGACCAGGACCCCCCGAGTGGAAGGCGGTGGTCCGTCCACCGCAGGAACAACGACCGACTCCGAAACCGGAGGTCCGGCCGACACCCTACCTTGCCAAGGTAGTGAGCTGCCAGAGGCAGAGGGGCGGGCTGCCCAGGAGGCTGACTTAACAAAGGCGGGTGGCCCGGGATCCTCCGCAAGGGTCCGGACCACCCAGAGGCCAGTATATTATGTCAGCGAGGTCCTCCACGGGGCAAAGGCCAGGTATCTGGAAACTCACAAGTTCGCTTATGCGTTACTAGTAGCTTCCAGGAAGTTGCGCCATTACTTCCAGGCGCATAAGATTGTCGTGGTGACCTCTTACCCGCTAAGAGCGATCCTGCACAACTCTAACGCCACCGGGAGTATCGCCAAATGGGCTGCGGAGCTGGCAGAATTCCAACTCGAATCCAGCCCCGCAGCGCTACCAAGAGCCAGGTCCTGGCAGACTTCATCGCGGAATGGACACCCACTGCCGCTAAGTCGGGAGACCCGCAGTCTGGGGCGGGTCCTTCACAGCCAGGCAGGCCTGTCCGGGTTTTCACCGAGCCACACTGGACGCTCTTTTTCGATGGGTCCGCCCGCGAGAGGGGATCCGGAGCAGGTGTGGTACTCGTGGACCCAGACGGAGATCAAGTAAAGTACATAGTACGCTTCGAGTTCAAAGCCACCAACAACATGGCAGAATACGAAGCCTTGATCTTCGGGCTAATGGCCGCCCAATCATTGGGAATCAAGCAGCTCCTAGTCAAGGGAGATTCCCAGCTGGTGATCAGACAGGTCCGGGGGGAGTGCTGCTGCAACAACCCCCAGCTCGCAGCGTACCTCATACGAGTGAGGAAGCTCGAGAAAGACTTTGAGGTCCTGGAGCTGCAGCACATTCCAAGAGACCTCAACTCAGTAGCAGATGACCTCTCCGCGAGAGCATCAACTCGGGGCCCAGTGCCCGATGGCGTCTTCGAAAGACAGCTACTGAGACCAGCCGCCCAGCCAGCCGAACTGGGTGAAGGGGGCGGAACTAGCACCTCGAAGCTAGTAGTCCCGATGGTCCTCCACCTCTGGGGGCCATCAAGGATCGTGTGGACTGATGACCCCGGCACGTCATCAGGAACACATCCACTGGCTCAGGGCAGTCCCGATGCATGGATCTCCGAGATCCGGGACTACCTGAGGGACAAAATCCTTCCCGATGAACATGTGTCTGCTGAGCGCATAGTGCGGTTGGCTAAACGCTACACACTGGTAGAAGGGGATCTCTACCGGCGTGGCGCCAACGGCATCCTCATGCGATGCATAACCCGGGAAGAGGGCCGTGATTTACTCACGGAAATCCATGGGGGCGAGTGCGGGAATCATTCGGGGTCCCGTACGCTGGTCGGTAAAGCCTTTCGGCACGGATTTTACTGGCCAACAGCTCTCCAGGATGCAGCCGAGCTGGTAAGGTCCTCTAAAGCGTGCCAATACCACGCAAAGCAGATACACACACCAGCTCAACCGCTGCAGATGATTCCGCCCTCCTGGCCCTTCGCGGTATGGGGGGTAGACATCCTGGGACCATTCCCTAGGGCCATCGGTGGGTACCGATACCTCTATGTTGCCATTGACAAATTCACAAAATGGCCAGAGGTAACCCCAGTTGTGAAAATCACCCAAGGAACCGCAACATCTTTCCTCAAGTCCATTGTGTGCCGGTTCGGCGTCCCTAACCGTTTCATAACGGACAACGGGACCCAGTTCAGGAGCCGAGTCTTCCAGGATTACTGTGACGGTGTTGGCATACAGCTATGCTTCGCGTCGGTAGCACATCCCAGGAGCAATGGACAAGTAGAAAGGGCTAATGCTGAAATCCTCGGGGGGCTCAAGACTCGCACCTACGACTGCTTAAAGAAGCACTGTGCCAAGTGGATCGATGAGCTTCCCTGTGTGTTGTGGGGAAACCGGACCACACCCAGCCGAGCGACCGGGGAAACCACGTTTTTCCTGGTGTACGGGGCCGAAGCATGCCTCCCGCCAGAGACTCTCTTGGGCTCCCTACGGGTCCAAGCTTTTGATGAATCTTTGCAGGAACAGGACAGGCGCGACGACATCGACCTCGTCGAGGAGCGACGGTGGCAAGCGGCAATCCGGAACGCGCGGTACAACCAGGCGCTCAAGCGCTATCATGAACGGACCGTGCGGGGAAGGGTCCTCCAACCTGGGGACCTGGTCCTGAGACGCATCCTAAACCGAGAAGGGCTCAACAAGCTCTCCCCTAGCTGGGAGGGGCCCTTCAAGGTGACGGAAGTAAGTCGCCCCGGTTGCGTCCGTCTTGCCACGGAGGAGGGCGTTCCGCTGCCGAACCCATGGAACATCGAACACCTCCGTAAGTTTTATCCATAGGCAGAAGCAGGGCTTTTTTCTTTCTTTATAAAGTAGATAATACCGCCATGTGGTCCAGAGCGGTGGAGGTCCGCCCTTGTAATCCCGGCCTCTGGCTGACATCACATGATTTCACCTTATAAATAAAAGAAATTGCCCCTGTTGCTGCCTTTGCGATGATTTCAATCACCTCCTTATCTCCCTATCAATATCGTTATCACTAACCCCCGTCCGGTACCCTATTATCGCCTAAAGCTTGAAACGGGAAAATCTGACTTGGGAGCAGGTGAGGAATACCTTGTCTAGTCGCTCGGGTGTGGTCCGCCGTGCTGGGGGCCAGCTCCCGAGAAAAGGAACTTGCCTTGGTGGCCCGGAGTCGTCAGCTGCTTAGCCTGGTCCCGTACCCTAAGCACTGTACACTCCCCACTTCGCCGCAAGTTCCCCAGTACCAGGAGCAGAGTGTGCAGCACGCCGAACCTCACCCTCGCCATTAGCAAGCTCTCCAGATCCTGACTAACAAGGTCCAGTCCCGTAAAGCCCTAAGGCACCTGAGAAAGATGTGTTTCGCTGAAAGAGGCCTGTAGCGTCAGGAGCCGGTCCGTGTCTAAGATACCTGAAACAGGGATAGTCCGGGGCTGTACAGTGCCTTAGCCTGGTCCTGCACCCTAAGCCTGTGCACCCTACTACCCCCATCTGGGCATCTTGGTCACGGACCATGCACCCAGAAACGCCGGACCACAGTCAGTTGAGAAAAGTCAGCTCAGAATAGGGTCCCGCGGGTTTACTACTAACATCTACCATGAGTTGCATGCAGGTCCGACTTGGTGGTAGCCAGCCTCAAAACTAGAGCCTACCTACCAGGGGGCCAGGGGTCAGGCAGAACCATACCAGCGTGCAACAGGAAAGAAGGAAGGTACAACATACAGATAAGTCATAAGCCCATCCTCCCTCATTTCATAAGTTGAGTTGTCCATCCAAAAAAAAAGAAAGAAAAGAAAAAAGATACACTTGAAGCCGGATTGAAGGGGGCTCTGTTCTTGCCAAAGGCAAGGGCAGAAGATCCACAGGCGGCACGAGAGCTCAACCGCTCGGTGGCAGCCGCGCAGAACCAACGCGCCCGAGCACGACAGGCAGCTCGGGGTCCGCGGGGCGCGCAAGCCGAGAAGCGTCGGCACCAGCGACGGGGAGGCGGCGTCGAAGCTGCTGAGATCCTGCCATGGCCACACCGCCACCAGCCACGCTGCCGCCATGCGCGCGCTGTGGAGTGCTTGGCAGTGGTTCAGGAGTGCCCCGTCCCACTGCCGGTGCCGGATCCCCCTCGACAGCGACGCAGGTGCGCGGTCGTTGGGAGGGAGCTTGGCTGCAGGTGTCCCCTATGAAGACACTCGTAGCCAAAAATCGGCACACATATGAAGAAACTCATAGCCAAAGAAGATGGGTTCCATGGGAACACTCCCAGGCTATCCTAAGAGTATCTTTTCCAATCTGAGGAAACACTCTTGGGAAAACTTCCCATGCCTTGCTGCATGGAAGGGGCCATGCCCCTCCTGGAGAGGGAGGAAGTCCCATGTTCTACCCTACCTTGCTTGACTATGCAGCTGGAGAAGTTGTGTTAAGAACGGGTGGCATGCCCCTATTTATAGGGATAGCCCAAGACACTGCGGCTGCCGAGCCAAGGCGTGGTAAGGAGCGCGGCTCACGGGCACACTATTCCCTCCTGACGTGCCCGGGTCAGACTGAGAGCGCGCGCCTTTGTAGGGGCTGCGCCGCCCGAGAGTGAGGTGACCTATCCCTGCGATAGAGCAGGAGAGCATCCGATGCCCTGCCCGCCAGCAGAGACAAGACTGGACATAGAGGGATGGGGGAGACCCTATGGAGAGCACGCGCGTGACTCGCCGCGTCCCTCGGGCGCCCCACCGACGGTACAACCGCGTGCAGGCGAGCGAACCGCTGCGACCGCATTTAATAAGAAGGAAAGGAGCCGGCCAGCGCGGCGTCAGCGCGACATCGTGTCACCAGTCAGCACGAGCCAGCCGCCTCAAAAGGCGGGGGATTCCCACGGTCTGAATCGCCAGACCGTGGGGCCCGGCAATAGCCCACACAGCCGTTAAGGCTCAGCGTGCAACAAAAAAAATAAGAGAAGTGAAATGGATAAGTCACGCTCTCTATTTTTATTCCAGATATGACTTCTTACATAAGAAAAAGAAATAAAAAGGGGGCAGGTGAAGCCTCTATGGCGCTGGGGGAACTCCCGCCTCCGGTGCATCCGGCTCCTCGTCCGCAGGGGCCCGCTGAAACCGAGGGGCCACGATCTCAACCACTTCCCGCACGCTTTCCCGGGCGGCGACCTCCGTTCCTTCCACCGGACCAACCACAACCGGATCCAGGAAGATGGCGGGGTCGTGGCTCCGGAAGCAGACCAGCAAGTGCTCCGCCACGGCACGAAGCAGATCGCGACCCTCGGCTTCAAGGCGCTCCGCAAGCGTGAAATCCAAGCGCCGAAGCCGCTCCATAGCAGATTGAAGGACGGGGAGAGCGTCCGCCATGGTCGACGGCGGCTCCGACACCTGGATGGGGCTCAACCCGAGCGGCACCAGAGCGGTGTTCGCCTCCCCAGCCCAGTCGGCGAAATGACGAAGGTCGGCGCGCAGCTGCGCCTGACTCTCCGCCAGTGCCTGCTGGGCGGCCTCCAGTTTCAGCTGCTCCAAAGCAGCTTGCTCTGCTCGGAGCTGCTTCGCCTGCTCGTCAAGCTCCGCCTCCCGGGACTTCACCCAGTCTTCTCGGACCTTGAGGGTACCGGACAGGCGGGTGGCCTCCGTCTTGAGGGCCCTGGCCGCCGCCTCGCGCAGAGAAGCGGAGTCCTCAAGGGCCTTGGCCGCAGCTTCGCGCTGAGAGAGGGTCTCTTCGAGGGCCTTAACCGCCGCCTCGCGTTGGTCAAGCGCCGCCTCCTTCTCGTCAAGTTTTTTATTGACGGCGAGCTGCCGCTCGGACACCTCCAGCATCTCCTTCCTGCGCCGCTCCATCCCCTGCACCTCGGACTCCAGCTCGGCCCGATCGAGCCTCAGCTTCGCCTCGTCCACAGCGACCGTCTTCTCCCGGAGTGCAACCGCACGCTCTCGGGTGACGAACAGCTGTAGGTCCTTCTCATAGGCCTCGCGGTCGGCGACGAGGTCCCTGCGGGCGGCAGCGAGTTCCGCGCGGACATAGGAGTATCGAGAGGACGTGGCGCAGATTTGTTCCCCCAGGCGGGCCCGCCAGCCAGCCAGGCGCTCACGCTCCTGCTGCAGCTACGCCCATTCCAGCTGGAACGCCTCCTTAACGTCCTCCAGGGCCTGGAGTCCTCGGCGCAGCACGCGGGGGAGAGCCGGCGCCCCTGGCAATGGCAGGTGCGGCCGACCCTGGACCTCTTCCAAGCCGCCCTCGGTTGGACGAGGGGCCCCGGACCTCATCGCAACTCCTGGCGTCAACCCGCCCGGTGCGGTCTTCTCCGTCGCGGCTCCCGGCGTCGGGCCACCTGGAGCGACCACCTCTGTCATGTCCGCCCGACTGCCGGACCCGCTGGGAGGGACAGCGCCGGCAGAAGGAGCAGCCGCGGAGAAGCCGACCGGGTGAGAGGTCCTAAACAAGGCAAGAAATAAGGACTGGGAAAATCCGAGGAACTAACAGCGACACTGCAAAAATGCTTGGACCAACCCAAATTAGCTTACCTCGGTGTCTGCGCCGTCCAACGACCTCGGAGGCCAGGAGCCCGTCGCTGCTGTTGGTCCGGCTTGGGTGGCAGCGGCGCCTGCTGCCGATGCTGCTGCCGGTCCATCTTGGGTGGCGGCGGCGCATGCTGCCGCTGCTGCTGTTGGTCCGGCTTTGGCGGTGGCGGCATTTGCTGCCGTTGCTGCTGTTGGTCCGGCCTCGGCGGTGGTGGCACTTGCTGCCGATGCTGTTGCTAGTCCGGCTTGGATGGCGGCGGCGCAGGCTGCCGCCGTTGCTGATGGACCGGCTTTGACGGTGGCGGCGCCTGCCGCTGCTGATGCTGCTGACGCGGCTGGTGCTGCTGGTCCGGGCGCGGCGGAGGTGAAGGACGCCCCCACTGTCCGGATGAGCTTCCCCCCTCCGAGGACCGCTGGCGCTTGGGCTCGGGCTCCGAAACGGAGGTCCCGTCGCCGCGGGACAGCCTACGCCGCCTTTCCTCGCCGCCAGCCGTCGCCGCGGGTTCCTTCCCCCTGCCAACAGGGGTGGAACCCCCAGTGCGGACGCTCCCGATCGGAACGTCGCCAATGTTGATCCCCCGGTTGGGGTCGCCCCCGAGCTGCCGCGCCGCGAGCCCGGCGTCGTCAAGTGTCGGCATGTCCCGGAGCACCGCCGTCCGCAGGGCCTGGTCGCTGCAGAGCGGCATGACGGCGGCGGGCAAAGTTAGCTGCTCGGGGACGAATGCCTCACCCACGACGCGGCACATCAAGGATTCTAGCTCCCCGGGCGTCAGGTTGTTGACCTCGCCCCGCGCAATCCGGCTACAGTCGTTGGGGCCGGTGTAGCTCCACGCCCGCCTCGGTCGCTGCTGCAAGGGGGCGAGTCTCCGCGTGAGGAAGTCCGCGAGGACGTGCATCGAGGTGAGCCCGTCATTAACGAGCTCGGTGATCCTCACTAGCACGGAGGAGAAGTCACCCGGCAGGTCCGCAGGGGCACCCCATTCCGGGCGGGGCGAGGTTGGACCGCCCTCCGGGAGCTTCAGCCGGTCGTTCGGGTCCGCCCTCGCAATCACCCAGTCGTTGCGCCAGTTCTCCCACTTGGCGCTGGAAAAGGGGGAAGGTAGGTCGACGACCTCCCGGACCCCCTCAGCACGAAGTAGAAGCCACCGATATCGCTCGCGCTCCTACCGGAACCTTTCAACGAGAAGAAGTGGCGAAAGAGCGCCACGCAAGGCGGCACCCCCACGAACAACTCGCAGAGGTGGACGAAGATCGCCGCCTGGAGGATGGAGTGGGGAGTGAGGTGCTGGAGCTGCACCCGTACCCCTCCAGCAGCAGCAGGAAGAAGGACGAGATCGGCACCCCCAGGCCGCAGTAGAGGTAGGAGACGAAGAGCGCAAACTCCCCGGGCCGCAGATTGCGGAGGGGGAGGGAGCCCGCGCGAACGCCGTCGCGACGCGTCGAGTCCGTCCAGCCAAGGAGGCGACGCACGATGTCGAGGTCCTCCTCAGACTGCCAGTTGGCGGGATCACCGAGACCCATCACCATGGATTGGAGTAGCGAAAGGCGATGAGGATGCGCGGCACCGGCGAGGGCAAGAGCTCTGCGGCGAAGAAGGTGAGGCGCGGTTGCGGTTGCTAAGGGAGCGGAGACGAAGCCTGAGAAAGCGTACCAGGCATCCGGTCAAAAACCCTATTTAACGGAGCCACCGGTGTGCTACATACTTTAAACACACACGCACGGACGCACCCGCAAACCGTCCAGCCCCTGACAAGGGGCCCCAGGGGCCGCTAACCGCGACAGGCGGGTAAGAAACTGGGTGAGAAAGAACGCGAACCGTCACTCGGCTTTCGCGCGGCCAAGCGTGCGATCCGCTGCCCCCGCCTTAACTGCGGAGAGGTGGGTAGGCGGCCCGTCGCTTCGTCTGGCCGGCGCAGGCCCGCCTCCTCGAAACTCGGGAAAATTCCCACGACCTGGCACAACCAGATCGAGCGGAGCCCGCCAGGCGCCCATGTGATCCGGTGCGGGACGAGGGGGCCGGGGCCAAAGGCCACACGAAGCCCTCGATGGTGCAGGCGATAAGCGCTGGTGGACCCACCTTAGGTTCCCAAGCTAACCTAAGGTGGGCCCAGGGGCCACTGTCGGTACCCAGCAAACCGGGTACCCGCTTATACAGGACAAAGGCTAAGTACTGCCCTTAACAAAGCTCCACGCAGCCTGACAAAGAAGGGTTTTTCCCCTTCTTGCGGACCGACGGACCTGGCCTCCCCGCCAACCAGAGGAAGCGGCCAGTGTCGCCACGTGTCTCAGTAAGGAGAGAGCCCAAAGCCATTCGCAGTTCTGGCCCACCGTTTGTGGGCCGGACAGCACCCCGGGACCATATGGAAGACCAGACCTGTTCCCACGAGGTCCGGTCTTAAGTTGGGACGCGTTACGACCCCAGGAAGGGAGCCGAGCCGGCCCAGCTCGGGGAGGTCCGGAGCGGCCACGTGCCATCCACCCAACGAGAAAGCTGTGGACTACTGAGGGTGCCCGCCGCCGCAACAGCCTGGTCCGGGGCCGCCACGTGTCCCCCGGGCTCGCGGCGGGGCCTCCGGCTGCGGGCCACACCCACCTACCGCATTCATTGCGGGCAGGCGGGCGTGCCCTAACATCCGCTGACGGGCTCCGGTACCGCCGCTGACAGGCGACAGTGACCATACTGTGAGACGCGCGTTACCGAGGAGCGGCGACCATGACAAGGCGTAGCGGTCAACTTTCCGCCGGATATCGGGGATTAAACCGCATAAACAAGTACACCGTACGCGACGTGGGCTACGCCACGCGCACGCGATAGCCACGCCCAAGCTATTACGGTAGGGTCACTGTGGCACGCCACAGTAACCTACCTGTAATGTCGCGCCGGCACACCGCCTGCCACTCCTGCCCCTGGAGCCATACCGCCGGGTACTACGGCGGATTGGACCGAGCAGCGCAAGCAGGGGCGGCGTGGCGACATTTCCGGACTACACCAGGCCGGCGGAGCACTTCCCAGACGGCACCATACTGCTGCGGCGGATGCAGGTACAAGGTGCAGGGATCAGAGGTCATCACGGCAACGGAGCATGAGACATACCGACGGAGGCGTAGCCGAAGGCCCTGACCTCCGCCGGAAATAACCCAAGAAACCAAGTCAGCATGAGGGAACTCTGCCGAGTAGAGATAGCAGGCCGGGACCACCTGTCGGGCCCGGGACACCATGTACATGCACCCCTTGGGCTATAAAAGGGGAGGCATGCGAGACGTAGAGGATAGGCTGGAATACACGCTCACACGCTCGGGGCGCATCCAGAGAAGGAGTCACACGATCTTCTTCTCTTCCTTCACGCTCAAGCCAATACAAGAACACACCTCCAGTGGACGTAGGGTATTACGCTCCGGCGGTCCGAACCACTCTAAACCCTTGTGCCTCCATCGTGCTTTTACTACGTGGCTATCAACGATCGCTTCCCCTAACTACTCGTAGTACTTAGGATCGGGCGGGTGCATCCCGCCACCCGGCCGGAGCTCACGCTCCGACATAGAGCCCCACCTGGATAATGGTAAGTACATAGGGTGCAATGTTCTGGTTTTAACTCCAAAGTAAGTCACAGAAAGTAATTATGCCGTCCAGATATATGTGTGCTATTATTAATCGATTTGTGTGGATCATCATATCGTCCGCCACACAGCTATCTGCTACATAGTGCAACGGGGGAGACAAAAACATACTTCCCCTTGTACTTCACTCAATTCCACTACACAGAGCCTAGTTAGCTGTGTTTTATATGCTCAACTTGTAAATTTTTTTCTGTAATTAATTAATGGTCAAATGTGACAACAAAATCCAGGACAATATATATCCATGAATCAACTTCACGAATCTATTTATTATTTGTGTCACTAATGCATGGACACGTGCAGATGGATTGAACCTTCTTTTTTTTTTTTTTCTTAAAACAGTTTGCTATATGCCCATATATGATACGATGCGCGCATGCTGACATGGATGTATACGACAGCAGTAAGCTTTTTGGGGTTGCCGAACGAGCATGTCACTCTGTCGCTATGGCCCCATGGCCTATGGGCATGGCCACTGGATGCTGGAAATGTAGTTGATGTTACCCATGAAACGCTTGCCGCCACAATTTCTGCTTTACTCTTCTTCTTACTTTTATTAACATCCACCAATCTCTTTGCTTGAATTTCTTTTTTTTTTTTGGTTGATGAAGATGGGGCTGCATACAAGTTGCCTATCTAATTAATAATTTACTGTCTGAACAAATTTACTGCTACCTCTGGTGGTAGTCATGTAAAGTTGACGTTTTAGACATGTAGACAAAAGGGCCTGATTTTCTGTTTATTCTGATGGCCTGAAAAGCCAAGTTTATTAATCGTCGTTGTCACCAATGACTGGAGGTAGTACTGTATCTGTTTGTATGTGTATATAATTCTTGTTGGGAAAAGGAAAACCCAGAAAAAAAAAATACTACTAGTAGCTAGAGAGAGCTGGGTTAGTTGGTTGGTTTGTGGTTGGGTGGGCACCGGTAATAGCGGCGGGAAGAGCAACCACGTCCACAGGCACGTAACTGAAAAGCAGCATCGCAGCTCGATCGCCCCCGGCCTGTCAGACGACCGTTTCTCCATCGATCGATCAGTTATCCCATCCCACTAGTAGTAGCTGCAGCCTGCAGCTCATCGATCCATGGACATGATGACCAAGGGGGCTTCGGCGGAGTCCAAGGCCGCCGTGGACGCGCGCACCATGGTGGCGCACGTCCTGGCCGCCGCCGCCACCGTGCTGGTGCTCCTCTGGTGCGTCCACTTCCGCGGTGGCCTCGCCCTCAGCTCCCAGACCAACAAGATGCTCATCTTCAACCTCCACCCCGTGCTCATGCTCGTCGGCCCCATCGTCCTCGCCGGCGAAGCCATCCTCTGCTACCGCTCCCTCCCGCTCACCCGCGACGCCAGGAAGAAGGCGCACCTGGCGCTGCACGCCGCGGGGCTCGCCGTCGGCGTCCTCGGCGTCTACGCCGTCTTCAAGTTCCACGTCGAGAGCGGCATCCCCAACCTCTACTCGCTCCATTCCTGGATCGGCATCGCCACCATCTCGCTCTACGCGCTCCAGTGGGCCGCCGCCTTCCTCACCTTCTTCTTCCCCGGAGCGTCCATCGCCACCAGGCGAAGGACCCTGCCATGGCACGCCGTCTTCGGCCTCCTCCTCTTCGCGCTCGCCATCGGCACCGCGCAGCTCGGCTTCCTCGAGAAGCTCACCTTCATGCAGGGACCGCCCATGCGCATGCCCAAGTACGCACCGGAGGCGCTGCTCGTCAACTTCACCGCCATCGTCGTGCTCCTCTTCGGCGTCGCCGTCGTCCTTGCCACCGTCGCCATCGATGGGACCAGGTACAACACCATTATGTGAACTTGTCAAGTGAAGTAGTGAACCTCAAGCTCCAGCGTCATGCTGCAACGACCTAGCTAGCTACCCTCGGCGTTGTGTAATGTACAAATTATTATTGCTAATTACTCCTATGGTTCGATGCGGGATCACTATGTATTATTTCTACCCTGTAATAATGGTGTAATATACACAATTCAGTTAAACCCTCGGATTCTTAGTGTGTGCATGTTATATATATATTTGACGTTTTTTCTAGGCTTGAGTGCACCTAACAATTTGTATGCATTAATAAGGGGCAGAAAATAGGGATAAAAAAGGAGAGAAATAGGATGGAGAAATGAAAAAAAAAGGTAAAGGGTCTGAATTCATGTGTATTAGCCATTGCCCATGGTCCCCCAAACGGACACGTGCAACACCCCTCCCTACAAAGCCATATTACCAATTTGGAAAGGATGAAGCAAGATAGAGGTGAAAAAACATAGGAAAAAAGACAAATGATAGAGCATGGGAAGAAGTGGACGATGAAAAAACGGTGAAGGACTGAATCTCGTGGTCTCATGCACTAAATGTGAAGGGCTTAGAATTGAAAACCAGAGCAAAAGAAGAAGCAAAATCATTTCTTGATCAAATCAATTGGGTTTATGGCAACAAATGAAAGGTGGGGTTTGCTTGAAAGCATTGTTCTTCAAAATTACTATGATTTAAAAATACAACGTGCACCAGACCTTACCTCTTCCTTCCACTTTGATTTCGCCAAAGCATGCTCAATATTCAGCAACAGCTTGATCATTTTGGACTTTTTGAACACCTTTTCAAGTCACTCAGTCCCTTTCTTCATAGAAAAATAATAATTTTACTAAGCTGGAGCATTGTGAAAAACGAAAAAAAACAAAATAATTTTCCTAAGCCAGAGCATTCAGAAGAAAATGAGAAACAATCTAATCTTTGAAAGAGTTTTAGCAAGTGTCCTGTAAAGGATTAAAGGTAGTTAAAGAGTTTGATACTTCCCTTCCATAGAGCAAAAGGTAGTTACTTCCCTTCCATAGGTGGAATATGTTGTTGTGAAACTCTTTTGTAATTTTCTTGCTTTTTTAATATATTAAAACCCTCATGTTTCTTGAAAAGTTCGAAGAAAAAATAAAAGACGCTCCTCGCTCATGTGACATATCAACAAATAAGTACGATGATGATTATGATTAAAAAACTATTTTAAAGACAGACAGTGAATCTGTTAAGAAAGCCTTAAAAAGATCAAGATCTTTAAAATCAAAACTAACCTTTATTGCCGCTGAAGCTATGGAGATAGATGAACGCTTGACTGAATGGAAGATTGTCTACGGAAAAAAAGAGCATAATGGTGTTGCACATGAGCACACACAACTGACGTCTGACGAAGTGTTTTTTCTCATCCAGTGTGTGCTGTTGATCAAATTATTGCTGAGGATTGTAATCCTTTTCTGAATAATTAAGGGGCTCATTTTTCCTTGAAAATTTTGATGGGCCCCATCGGCACATACATGTACAGCACAAACCGCCTCATTTCCCGCAAGCAGGGGGTGAAAGCGTATTATCAGAAGACGCGTTTGAAGCAAGCAGAATTTGGATCCGCTGGTTTTTTCACACAGAAGAGAAGAGGCGCCCGCGCCGCAGTCGCTGCTTTCCTTCCTTCCCGTTAGGCTTCTTCTCCGGCTTCGGCGACCGTCAGCGGCGGCGGCGGCTGCGGCTATGGGGGTGAAGAACCTCTGGGACATCCTCGAGTCCTGCAAAAAGAAGCTCCCACTCCAGCACCTCCAGTGAGTCTCCCTCTTCTCCATTTATCTGTCTGTCTGAATCCGGTATCCCCTTTCCAAACCCTGCGCTCCCGATTCTCCCTCACCCGCCTCCTCCAACCCAATCCAATCCATTCCCCCTCTCACATGAATTGAATGGTGCTGGAATCAGGAACAAGAAGGTGTGCGTGGATCTTTCCTGCTGGCTCGTGCAGCTCTACAGCGCCAACCGCTCCGCGGCCTTCCTCAAGGACAAGGTCTACCTCAAGAACCTCTTCCACCGCATTCGAGCCCTCCTCGCCCTCAACTGCAGCCTCGTCTTCGTCACAGGTTTCCTTTTTTTTTTTTCCTCCTTAAACCTGAAATGGAACCTTCCACAATGCCCCATGCCCCCATGTTAAATCAAATCACAAATCAGCCTAAAGTTTCTTCATTTCTCGCTCTTACTTTCAGATGGGGCGATCCCTTCAGTCAAATTGGCTACTTACAGGCGTCGCCTGGGATCAAATGCTGCTGAGGTTTCTGCTGCTGCTCTTTGCCCACCTCATTTTTTCTTGGGTACCCTCGGCCATTTTAAAATTCTCCGTTGGAACCAACCAATTCACCCCAGGCTGCTCGAGACGGGGCCAACTCACAACCCTTGACTTCTTTGCGCCGGAACAAAGGCTCCGAATTCTCGTGCATGATCAAAGAGGCCAAGCATCTCAGTATGGCACTGGGTATCCCTTGCTTGGACGGGTATACTACTACTCTCTGCTCCATTACAACTCTAGCCATATTCCTAACTCCACGGCTTTGTCTAACCGCTATGTTCCCTAACAGAGTGGAAGAAGCGGAAGCACAATGTGCTTTGTTGAATTTTGCCTCCTTGTGTGTAAGTACTACACTGTGACACGATCCTAAAATGACCATATTGCATAAATATTTCTAATGTGCCATCTCTGCTGGTTCAGGATGGCTGCTTCACATCAGATTCAGATGCATTCCTTTTTGGTGCAAGGACAGTTTATAGAGATGTTTTCATAGGTAATACTTGTTTGCTGAAGCCTTAGTTCTCTACTTCATTAATCATGCGAAAAATTCTTATATTTGCATTACTTGGAAGTGCCCTGTTTTTGTAGCCTAGACCCTAGTGATTTGCTTATGTTCTTTCTCTAATCAGGAGAGGGTGGTTATGTCATTTGCTATGAGATGGAAGACATTCAAAAGAAGCTTGGTTTCGGCAGGAACTCACTGGTACGTTGCATAATTTTACCTGCTTCAGCTAAACTTATGTATCTCTTCAGAGTCTTTTTCACAGTGCTTCCTAATTTTTGGTGCAAGAATGCATAATTTATCACATGTTTCTTTAAACTGGCATAATCTTTTCAGATATCACTCGCAGTTCTTCTTGGTAGTGACTATTCTAATGGAGTTCGTGGCTTTGGCCCGGTAAGTACCAAACGACACAGCATCATCCACGTATGAGCTTTTGACTCCGTAAAACTAGTTATTCGGCCTTGTTTGGATTGGAGGAATTCTAAAGGAATTTCAAAGGAATCTATTCCTATGGAAAGGTTTCAATGTTTGTTGTTTGGAATGGAGGAAATGTGAGTTACATTCCTAAGGAAAAGATTCTTCTCATACACAAAACAAAGGAATTGAAACATCCACTTGAAATTTTTTCCTATGACGAGAACATGCATCTGATGGGCCATTAGTGTGCTAATCTCTTGCTGTGCCACTAGCTATTGCACTCCAAGCTGCCAGAGCCCAGTACGTAAGCAGTTGATCAATTTGCCTGCATGCGTAGAAATATGATGCTAGACAGGAGGCAGACTAGTACATAAATAATCCTTGTTTTTTCCTTTGCTTCTTTTACTGTTATATAAATTTGGCCTACATTTAAAAGAAGTGCCATGTTAAAATAAACTTATATAACACTATAATTATAGGTACATTTGGTTCCAATAAACGCTTTTATGACTACAATATTGCATATTTCCCATATTATGGATTCCCACAATCCAAATGGTCCAAGTTTCAATGAGTGGTATCATATACTGATTGTATTGCAACTATTCTTTTTTTTTTTGGTTTGCTGTCCAGAACTCCATGCTTAATCACAAAATAAAAGTAATGAAACTTATCATTGTTTCCTTTTTCTTTTAATATTTTCTATAATTGCTACAGGAAGCAGCATGCCGCCTTGTTAAGTCTGTAGGGGATGATGCAATTCTTGATCAAATTTTGTCCGGTGGAGTCAAACCTACAAGAAAATGCAAAGGAAAAAATAGTGGCGTTGACGTAGGGAGAGTTGGTGGAACATGCCCAAAAGCAAGTACCTGCGGTACGAAATCTTTTGTAGTTTCCTCCAGCTATTTGGCTACATCAAACTTTGCCAACACAATGAGCATGTAGCTGCAAGTTTGCCATCAATGTAATGTTTTTTCTTTCTGTTACAGAGGTTGAGATTAACCAAGATTCTGGAGGTCAATTTCATGATATAATAAATGCATATCTGGAGCCAAAATGTCATTCACCAGATTCAGAAGCTGTGCAGAGGTGAGACATTTGTGTAAATCCATAATGTTTATCTGACCATGTATTTGTGGATAAATCTATATTCTTAGTCTTAAGGTGTGAATATGCATTGCTTTCAAGTTGGCTTCCATCTTTACTAGCCTGTTGAATGGCTGGCAGGAATGAGTACCCAGATTGTCAAATGCTGGCCTAATTGGCTTATGGTTTAACGTTGAGTGTTATTTTTTTTTCTCCAGGGCATGCATCCAACGTCCATTTCTTCGGTCACAGCTGCAACAGATATGTGAGCAATACTTTGAGTGGCGCCCTGAGAAGACTGGTACCCTTGAAATCCCTAATCGTCATGCTTCTTTTATCTGATATGCCATATAAAAGGTAGTATCACATTTTTCTACATGAGAGAACTACTTGATTTATTTTCTTAAAATTATCTCGACAGATGAATATATCCTACCAAAGATAGCTGAGAGAGAACTTCGAAAGTTTTCAAATCTCCGCTCCACATCTTCAGATCTAGGCATGAAACCTTCACTGCATGAGGTATATAAGTTTTGGTTGCTGAGTGCATTTCCGGTTGATCATTTTGAATATTTTTTCAAGTCTAATTATCTAATTTGCAGATTCCAGTACCATGCCCTGTGCTGGCCATTGTGAAGCAGCGAAAAGTTCATGGAAATGAGCATTATGAGGTTTCATGGAGAAACATAGATGGGCTCCAAGTTTCAGTTGTTCCAGGGGATCTCATTAGAAGGTAGTTACGATTTTCCTCCTCCAATAGTTTAGTTATTTCACGTGTTTTATCTACTTATCATCTGAGGAGTGGTTTATCACTGACATGGTCCCACCTTTTAAAATAAATCAGTGTGAAGTAGAACATCACATGATTCTATTGCAGAGCATTATTGTGGACACGACATTTACAAATTCTAATTATGGTCAGAAAAGCATGAAGAATTGTATTTCAGTAAAATTTAGGGATAGAAAGCATGAACTAGACCCGTTGTGGGCTGTGGCTGATTCCAACAACGAAATTATATGGCAATATACATGAGAGGGAGGGTAATGTGGTCGTTTAATCTGCTAAGTGGATTCATTTGATAATGGAATCAATTGACTTGGTTGATGTGATGTGTTAGTTATCATAAATTTTCCAGTTTGATTTGTATTTAATCCTTGGAAACTCAACCCTTATGATATCCCATGCCTGTGCAACTGCAGTGCTTGCCCAGAAAAAATAACTGAATTTTTGGAAAAGAAGGATGAGCAGAAGAAGCACAAGAGGAGAGCTAGGCCAAAAAAATCAGGTCAATCTGCCATGAAAGATGTGGATGCGCAGCTTAAAGAATTGCTGCTTGGTATTGAATCAGAAAGTGGTACCTTTCCATGTTCAGCCAATGGCCCTCAGACAACAGATACACAGAGGGTGGCACAGCTCCAGCAGGATATGGTTGATCTTTCTTCTCCGTCCCCACCTATACGAGCTTCGAAAATTGCCAGATCCAGAATGTTTGATGAATCTGCTGCAGTAACCATGGATGTGATTGATCTGCAGCGCCAATGCCTGCTGCCTGGAACAATGGAGTCTCAAGAAAATACTGTTTTGTGTGGCACACAGAATTCGACGCTGGATCATGACCTGATTGATCTTTCATCACCCTTGCCTTGCGCTGCTCATAAACCCCTGGTAGATCCAGATGTGCCACTTTGTATGGAAGCAGAAAGAAGAGCCCTCTTGGACATAAGCAATCTGCCTGAGAAAGGCAGTAGAGTGGGCACTTCCTGTTGTAAGCATGAAACTGGAGCAAGTGGCAGTGCTTTGCAGGTGGAAGAATCACCGTTATTCAAGCATGGAACCATGATGGCAGGAGAAGCTGATTGCTCACGGATGAGCGATGTACAGGGTAGTGAAGTTGCACAATCTGACGTTATCGATCTCTCTTCTCCTTCACCGATTACTGCCGATAAGAGTAGGAATGATAAGAAGCCTGACCAGGGAGGTTGTGAGGCTGACAGCAGTCAGTCTCCTGAACACAGTAGGAAAGCTAGGGAGCTCAGATTGTTTCTAAACAGTATAAGAGATGAGTTGTGCTAGCACTGTTGTATGTAAACCGGTCTAGCCACCGATTGGTGGCAAGTGAGCTCAGATTGTGTTCGATGTTGTATCTTTTTAATCCAATTGTATGTAAACCGGTCTAGCCACCGATTGGTGGCAAGGGAGCTCAGATTGTGTACGATGTTGTCTTTGTAATCCAATCATGTTCATGCTAAAACAATCATGTTCAGGCCGCAGAGGAGAGGCAGGCCTAGTCACGCTGGAGCTGAACAGCAGGGACACGCCTTGAAGGACATGTCCCTCCCTGGCCCTGGCCACGATGGTCAGCTCCACGCCCAGCAGCCCACATCAGCAGTTACAAATCTGATTATATTGAGCCTGTCTGTCGCTTAACGCAACAGAGGAAAATCAAGCCAAACCTTTCTACTTCCTTTTACAAAGGATGAATTCGACCTGTCCATTTTAACACAGTTTCTAACATCTTTGGCATGTCATCTACTGGTGGTAAAGGTTACAGTAGCAAAGGCGGGCAGACTCAGGTGCTTGAACCGGCAGAGAAAGTGAATACAAGTCCAGCTATCAGGGCAGCCAGTAGCACAAACAGAGCAGCTACAATGTTGAAATTCCATCCACCTTGTCTTCTGCTTGAATCATCCTTTAGTCCAGAGCAACCACCATCCTTCAACCTGCTCGATCCACCTTGTCCTCTGCTACGAGATCCAGGCACCATGTCCCAAAAGGATTCCAGAGTGCCACAAGCCTCTGCACTTTCTGGTTCCAGTATTGAAGAGCTTTCCACACCTGATTCCAACGGTATCACTTCCTTGCAGCGATCCATTGCATCCTGAAGTCATGCAAAACAAATGGGAGTCAGTGTTCTAGAGAATTGAGGATGTGACGCTCTTCCACTCAAGTAGGACCCAAGTAGAAGAGGAAATGAAATATTGTGGACACGGCATAAGTACCTCTACTGTCTCTGATCGCTGCAAGTAATCACAAACATAGGCGCCACTCAACCAAGGTATCAGAACCCTTCTTGGAAATGAGAAACTGTAAGGTTCTCTGTTTAAAGAGGATAAACTGCAATCAGTTGTGAGTTGTGACAGACTAGTAGTCTATCGTACACAGAGAAAAGGAAGCCTGTCGAGCTCAATATGATAATGCCACCATGCCAACAACTCAATGCAGTGTCAGCATGTTCTAAAGCATTCATCAGCAGCCAGACTTCTACAACAAAAAATCATATTGAGTTGGTGCACTTTCAATTCTCCTCAAAGTATAAAGGTTCTATGCAATATCTGTACCTCAACTCATGAAATATAACTTGAGTGACCTTCTGAGATGGTGATTTTTCCAACTCAGCGGTGGCAGAGCCATCATCTGCCTCATCAAGTATGATATCCAACCTGCTTCGCAAACTTGCAATGATGTCCGCCTTCAGACAGGGGGTAAGAGAAGCAGCAAAAAAAATTTGTTAGTTTTCTTTAAACCAATCATAAAAATTCAGAATAACTTGAGTAACTAACTAAAATGATTCTTCAAATGAGAAAGGAATTCCAATGAGAAATCAGCTTCAACTATAACGATGCAATAGTGCGAATTTCAGCCTCCATTATAATATAGCATCACTTGAGTTGACACCCGCTTATAATATATACATAGTCAAATAAAAGGATTGTCTGTATTGAACCTAATCAAACTAACTTGTAATAAGAATCTTGAGATTCGAAATTCAACAAGGAAATGCCCAAAAAGAACACCATGTCATGTTTTGATCACTAATGTATCGATGATCACGTCCGTACTCTTACTTGGAGGATTCAAACAAATGCTTATACGAAGTGCTTGCAACAAACTTGAACTGGGTACTACATATATACTAAAGCCCTGTCATGGAAAACAATGTGACTCAACGAAAAAGATAACACAGCTACCTTCAGATCAGATATAGCTTCTGAAGTAGATTCTTTGGGGCCTAAATATGCCAAGGCGCTCACAGATCCAGTGAAGCGAATGAGCCCAGCAACTCCCTCTAGACTGCACTCTTTAGTGCAAGGATATAAAGTTAGGCTCTCATAACGACATCAAGATAAATATATCACCAAACAGAACAGGAAACAACATTAGCTGAGGCACCTTCAACAGGAACATCATTCTCGAAGGGCACAAGAAAATCGACTTGGTGTGGGCCCTCTGCATTAATGTCTATATCTTCTGAAAACTAGTTGAAAAAACAAGGAATAAGTATATGTGAAAAGGACAATATTAGCAAGCTGTTGTAAACAGAGCAGCATTTCTTCCACAATTGCCACTGATACGGAGACAGAAATATAGTCAGCAACTCTATTTCTAAATTCTAATTAGTACGGCGTTGAACTAATAAACATATGTCCCAGTGGCTCTTAGAAGCTGCGAGCCATAAAGCATGTCATCTGCGAATCTGTGAGACTCTGACCTTTTGTGCCTTTTATACTACGATTTATGCAGTTAATGATGTTCTTGCACAAAATGGTGAATTCTCAGCAGAGGGTTAAAGGAATGACATAATTATAAGGAAAAATAACTTATGGGAAGGGGACAGTCCCCTTCGGGAGGACACAGATTGAAATTTCAATTTCAGAAATTCGCTTCCCCCAGAATCCACCTTGTGTGGGAGCTTTTAGCACTGAGTATGGCCCTTATTCAGATCACTGATTATCATGTGAAGTGGATATATTTGACCTTAGTAGTTAGTACATTTCAAAGCAGGCCCATGAATGTCAAAAGAACATTTTAAACTACATGTAACTAGCCACCTATTCTTCTAGATGACTCGTGTTATTGCCTTTGTAGCTTGGTGACCTTAGGGGCGTGGACCCTTTGGATTCAAAGGAATAAGTGTCTTTGAGGGTATCTCCCCCTCTGTGCTCAATACCAAGCTTTTCAACCAAGGCTTTGGACTTTGGCTGGCGCCAAAAAGCTCCATAAATTAAGTTTAGGTCAGGGGATGGGATGAGTTTCCTCTGTGTTGTTTTTCCTAGTTTTTCCCCAGGTGATTAGGCTTTGTACCTCTGGGTTGCAACCTTCTTTTTTCTACCAGTGGAGGAAGAAGGTTGATGTACATGTACTTGTTTTATTTCTGTCTATAATAGAAAGATACGCAGCTCTCCTGCATGTTTGAGAAAAAAAAAACGATAGAGGCAACAAATTGTAGCTTACCAGACATCCATTGACCAAAGCCCTGGCATTCTGCACTTCCTCTGTGAGATGATCGATTGCCTTCAGAATAACTTTGTTAAACGGTTCAGCTTGAACAGCTGTTAACCTATGCCAATATGTGTTGTAATTAGCTAAGGATGTGGCAGAAGATTATCACTACAATGAAGAGTACCAATGACGAAGAACAGAGATATATTTACAGGACAGTCAACCCACATATACTCAAATGTAGAGTTGATTGCCTGTGTCATAATGATATGAGAAATGTCAAATTTAGTTGCTACGCAGCATTGAGGAAGCAGTACCTTGTCTCAAAATTATATGTGCATCTGAAAGTCTGAAGAGAAGGTAATAGTTTGCTGAATTTGAAATCACAAGGGCGCAGACTTCCTGATGCAATCTCGCATATACGACAGGCCCATCTGTAGTAACACATCAAAAATATGTATTTCATAAATTGAATGCCCATCAAACATTAATTTATAAATCCGAAGGCCCGGCAGTATGAGCACATGGAATCGCAATCCAGAAGACGACCTAACTGCACTGAATTTCCATTTATGCCAGAGCTAGACATCAAACGCTAGGCAGATGGGTGGAGAGACAAACACATTTTTAACATGTACGCGAAATAGGACAGCACCTTCGAGGACTGTAAGAAATGTGAATGAGCAGCCTCTCACTGAATGCACTGCCATACCACGCTTGGGAGATTGCTCTAATAACCTGAAACAGGGCACGGGTGGCAGTTGAATGTAGAGAGAGAGCCTAGCGATTGGAGCCACAACATAAGAAAAGAGGAATAAAGGTACTAGCCTGCGAGAAGACAGCAGGGAGTGTAGCCTTGAAAGATGCCTCGGAAGCCCATACGTAAACACCTATGACACTCATTCCTCCAAGCAGCATCCTCGACACCTAATAATAAGACAGACTTGCTTCATAAGAGAGAGCAAGCACGCAACAACACAAGGGAAGAGACTGATTGATTGATCGATTGATGGAGAGTCGACGGTAGGTAAGGTACGTACCTGCCGCGCGTGCTCCGCGATCCAGTCGACATCGAAGTGGAGAGAGGAGTCGGAGGAGGAGGAGGAGGACGGGGCTTTGCCCTTGGAGGAGGTCTTGGGCTTTGGGGCGGCGCGGAGGGAGCATGCGGGGGCGTCGGCCTCGGTGGGCGGCGTGGGGATGAGGGAGTAGACGAGGGCGCGGTCGGAGGAAGCGCTGAGCTTGCCGACGACGAGGCCTACCTATTATGGGGGGATCCGATGAGCTCCGTTCCGTTGATGAGAGTAGAGAGCGAGAGGTAGCCAGCCAGCCAACCTGGGCCTGCGGCGGAGGAGAGGAGGAAGAGGATAGAGCCTCCTCAAAGGCCTTGAGGTGGGCGTCGTCGCCGACCACCGCCTTCACCATCCTCGGGCGTCGCCGGCGGCGGTGGGGTACCGGGGGATCTCATCTGCTGCGACAGCGGCAGCTAGCAAGTCGAGTGGGGGTCCACAGCCCAGTCCAGTCGCAGGCCCACCTTTCCGCTTTCCGGCCCGGCCCAGGAATGGATCGAGTAGAGGAGCCCAAACGTCTACCAGAATGCCGGATGGGCCGGTCTGTGCAAAAAAAAGTTCATTGAGCTCAATCAAAGGTTGCATTGCTATTATCCTTCACCTTTCTTTTAAATAAATAGTCAAATCGTGTCCTGAAAAGAAGAGGATAGTATAGAAGGAAACATGGAGTATACTTAATTGATAGTACGTATTTTGTCAGTGAAAAGAGAAACAAGTGTTGTGCCGGTCCCGTTGATAGTTGACTTGTGTGTGTTTTCTAATAAGTGAACAAAGCATAGCAACCAGTAGTAGTATACTACTCGTTAAAGAGAAAGAAAAAAAAAAGAATGATTTTTAGAAGAGGAAGAGTGACGACTCGCCGGGGCGGGCCCTTTGCTGGCTTTCCCCTCAGCTGCCTCTCCTCTGAGCAGAGCCGAGCAGTGACAGTCCCATCCCCCTCCCTTGCACTGCCACACACCACCACCACCGACACCAAAGCAGCTAGCTTGAGGTGTGGGAGAAGAGAAGAGCAGAGAGAGAATGGCACTGGGGGGAGGAGGTCCCCTCGGCGCCATCATTGGCCGCTACTCCACCGCTGCCGACGACGAGCAAGACCCCGGAGGAGGCGTCATTCGCCACGACCGCAAGTGCCGGGACTGGCCCTTCCTCCTCCTCTTCGCCTCCTTCTGGGTCGCCATGATTGTCAACTCCAGCTTCGGATTCAACCAGGGCAACCCACTGAGGTCACCTCCATTTTCTTGTCTGCTCATCCATCCTCATACGGTGCCTTCCTTGCTCCCAGCCCCCAATTACCTAGTACTATATATGTTTATTCACAGTCAACTCTGACGGTGCCTGCCCTTCTTCTCTGCTTAGATCTACTGCTATGCATTTTCTTGTCTCCTAGGTAGTGCCTATATTCTGCTACTGTTTCATGAATGAGGTCATCTTGCATCATTTTCTTTTTCCTACATATTCATTTTCCTGCTGTTTCCTAAGTACTACAAATCTTCAATTTCCAGCTGATGCTAATTGTAATCCTAGGAAGGTAGCTGTCCGTCGTGGTTGGGTGTTCTTGCAATAATGGACTTGACTCTCAAGTCCCTAGCTAGTCCCTACCAGAGAGAGCAAGAAAGGGAAAGGCAGCCCATCTTTCGTGGTGACAGTTCCATGGCATGGGTTTCATATTGGTTGGGTGTTGCAAACTTTTTTTTTCCATCGCCTTGCTTCTCCTGCGCAATTACCTACCTATCAACCACCAACAATTACCATTCAGGTCCAAGGACAGAGCTTTCGTCCTTTACGCTCTCCTTGATTGATTTCAATTTGAACTCCACCTTATCAGTTTTACTCTCTCCGTCCACCACTTCCCTTCTAACCCACCCACTAGAACACTGAAATGCCGGAGCCTGTTACTGTTACCACTGCTTCAATCTGAGGCCCCCATTCATGCTAGCAGTAAACCCCAAATACCATGTCTATGAAGACCATCATCTGAATGGTTTTGTTGCGCAGGCTTACATACGGACTGGACTACAAAGGGAACATATGTGGCAGCAGGCATGGTGATCCAGACCTGCGTGAGTTGGATGTTCGCTATTGGGTGAACCCCAACCAGGTCTACCAAAGTGGGCTCAAAAGCAGCCATGTCGATCTGCCCGACGCCAAAGCCATCTGCCTGATGGAGTGCCCACTTCCCGCAGAAGATGGTTTGAACTTTGTTTGCGATTATCCGGAAGGCGACATACGCCTCTCTGTGGATGATTGGATCGATAGGGACTATGATTACTTTGAGTTCCTCACACCAGATATGAGGAATAGTTCTCTTCAGCTGCAGGGTCCTTGTTACCCTGTCATCTTTCCAAGTGTAAATGGTAAGTCTGGGATGAGTATCAAGTCTTTGATATTTAGCAGCATCCTACTACCTTTGAACATAGCAAGGTCTAGTCACTAACTTGATCTCGTTCTGACACTTCAGTCTACTGGAGCTGTCAGTTTATTGCACGGGCATCCAATGTCTCTTTGAAGCATTGGCAGCAGATGGGCGGTGTCAGAATTGATGAAAACATGCTAATAGATGAAACAATCCATAATACAATCAACAGCAAATCCACTGTCATGAAGGTTTGTGATGCTCCTAGAACTACTTGTGGTCTGTCAATTTATTTTATTTTATTGGAATTTGCAACCAGAGTCTAGCAACAACTCATGCTGCTCATTTCACGTGTGCGCTACAGATTAAATAGAAGAAGCAAATCTTTTTTTTTTTGTGGAACGGCATCCCCGCCACCCCAGTTACACAATTCTTAGCTGTCACTTAAACTGTGAATTATCCATTAAAAAATGGTTGCCGCCACCTGTGATGAACATACAAACCACACTGTTACTGAATAGATTTGACTTACAGTGGGTGCACAACCCACCTCGTCTGCATGTGGACTCAAAATTATTATTCATTTTTTAATGGTTATATTTTTCCACTTCTTTACAGAGATATGTTGCAGATATTAAGAAGTCCTGGCCTGTGTTAATTGTTTGTGGGGGATTTCTCCCTCTATTCCTGTCTGTGATCTGGTTGCTGATGATTCGGTATTTTGTTGCTGGGATGCCATGGATAACAGTGGTAGTCTTTAATGCCCTTGTAATATCCGTTACAATGTTCTTCTATATAAAAGGTAGGATGTTTCAAATGTTTGCACCAATATTATAGGCACTGCACTAAGGAGCACAATATGATTTCTATTGTTAATGCACATAATCGTATGCATGATCTCACATCTTATAACTATTCTATGTGTTCAGCTGGTTGGATTGGCCATGATCCTTTAACTGTTGTAATTGGTGAAAGCGACCCTTATGTCAACATAGGTGGACGGGTATGTTTTCTTCCACATAGTTCCATTTTGAGAAATATCATGTAAGTTGTTCATTATCTCATCATTCATATTTATCAGGAGATAAATCACCTTCATGCCGTGTCGGTCTTGATGACAGTAATAATGATACTTGCTTTTCTGACGTCGATTGCTATCGCCCGACGCATAATGATAGCAACATCTGTCCTGAAGGTATGTATTATGCTAGATCCATTGGCTTCACATGTGTACCGTTTCACTAAATGAGATCATTTACTGTGTTACTGCAAACATTTTCTTAGCTGATAGCATGAAATGCCTTTATTTTTTTCCGTTGCTTTTTCATTGTATTATTTTCAGAGCACTCATCTGGGTGAACTTTATGTAGGTTGCAGCAAAGGTCATTGGTGAAGTACAGGCACTTATTGCTTTTCCAGCTGTGCCATTCTTGATCCTTGCTATCTTCTACATGTTCTGGTTTTCAGCAACACTTCATCTTTTCAGTGCCGGTCAAGTCATACAAAATGATTGCAATACAGATTGCTGTATGTATGATCTCAAGCTTGGCAGAGTAAATTGCGACAGCTGCTGTGGTTTCAGTGTTCATCACACCCCACATATTGGCATTGCCATTCTTTTTCACCTTTTTGGCTGTTACTGGGCAACACAATTTTTCATTGGATGTTCCTCGACCGTAATTGCTGGATCAGTTGCATCCTACTACTGGGCACGTGGTGAAATATCGGTAAGCGTCTAAAAATTGGTAAAGAATCAGCTATAAATTAGATGCCAATTTTCTAGGACTTGCATCTCCTTGACCAGAGAGGTATCATTTTCTTGTGAGTGATGCTTGGTGTCACATTGTGATGCAGCATGATATTCCGTTTCATACTGTGGTGTCTTCCCTGAAGCGATTGTTACGCTATGGTCTTGGTTCTGTGGCTCTGGGCTCACTGATTGTATCCATCGTTGAGTGGGTGCGATTTATACTCGAGACACTTCGCCGCAGGCTGAAATTTATCGATTCTGCCCATGAGAGCCGCTTTGGGAAGACAGTATCATCCTCATCTCAGTGCTGCTTAGGCTGCATTGATTGGACACTGAAATCAGTGAATCGAAATGCATATATCATGGTAAGTATTGACACGTTTCATTTCTGAATAGCAGGGATCATAGTCTGGTCATGTATCCTACTTGATTGATTTTTCCTTTTCTTTTTAATCTCTCTCTCTTTGTTTTGCGAACATTTTTTGCAGTATGCTGAGAAATGCTTGTTATTCTAGTTTGCGACTGGCGACGCAGATGCTAAATGTCTTGCTATTGCGATTGCAGATTGCCATCACAGGGAAAGGATTCTGCAAGGCCTCTGAGCTAGCAACTGGGTTAATCATGAACAACATATTGCGCATTGGGAAAGTTAATGTCATTGGGGATGTGATTCTGTTTTTGGGCAAGCTGTGTGTCAGCCTGATGTGTGCGCTGTTTGCTTTCCTTATGCTGGATAAGCACAAGTACAGAGCTGGCCACAACAAGATATCATCGCCGCTGGTCCCTGTGCTGGTAAGTGACCATCGAGCATTACAGCATTCAGTTGAGTTCCTTTTTGGCACAGTTTGGATGGAGTGAGTAAATGATGGATGTGCAACATCTGTTAATGTTTTTGTGCAGTTGTCGTGGGCGCTGGGTTATATAGTTGCAAAGCTTTTCTTTGCAGTGGTGGAGATGTCGATCGACACCATAATCTTGTCGTTCTGCCAGGACGCTGAAGAGCATCAGGGGAACGCGCGGTATGCACCCCCGCTGCTGATGGAGACGCTGGATGAGGAAAGCGAGTTGCAAAGGCTAACACGGGGGCCATGATGAAAGCATTCTCTTCAGAAGTTGAGTAAAAGGGTATGGCTTGGGCCTAGGGCTAGAGAAGAAACTGAATGCTGCATCTGTAAGGTTGACACGCTGGTTGGTCGACCTTCTCTGACCATGCCTTTAATTTATTTACAAGAACCGCTGTAGTTTAGGCGCAAGTAGTTAAGGTGGTGATGATGCTCTGATGGATTGTTGTGGTCGACTGCCGACCTGTAAATTTGATGTGATGGATCCATAGTGGTTACTATGTAGTGTAGGAGTACTTTGTAGTAGTATGACTGCATAACAATCAGGATGGATGGGAATGGGCGAATGGCCGTCTGCCTATGACAATGTATATCATGTGTTGGTGCCTATCGCATGCTTTCAGACATATCTCAGACCAAATTAAAATGTGTTTCCAAGGAAGGAGCCATTGGCACAGGTTTTTTTTTTTTTTTTTTTTTTTGGACTGAATATGAGAAGGGAGGACAGGACAATCACCTAGCTAGTCACTGCAGCAAGGCAGCAGCTTATTCTCGCTCCATCTGGGCTGAATTAAGACTACTGTATATAGTACTGTAAATCAGACCAGAAGGGGGGGGGGGGGGGGGAAGGAAGGAAGGAATTGTGGATGAAAAATCAACTACTGTATATAGTACTCTAGTGGGTAGGGCAGATGGGGAGGGCGCCGGTGCAGGAGCGGGAGCACTTGGCGGCGCACTTCTTGTGCGCGGCCATGGTGCACTTCTTGGCGCACACCAGGCGCTTCAGGTGGCAGTCCTTGGTCGTCACGCACTTGGTGGGCTTCGTCCCGCTCCCGCCCTGCTGCTTGGGCTTCTCCTTCTCCTTGTTCCCGTTGCCGCCATTATTGTCCTTGCTCTCCTTCTTCTCTCCTCCTCCTCCTGCTCCCGCTCCCGCTCCCGGAGAGGGTGAGGACGAGGGCGAGGATCCACCAGCAGAGGCGCCGCCATTGCTGCTGGTGGTGGCGACGACGGCATCAACGTCGTCCTTCTTCCGGGCGGCGGCCACCGCCGCGACGATGGCCTCCTTACTCTCGGCGGACTCTGCCTCCGCCGCATCATCAGCACAAACTCCAACGGCGACCAGGACGACGATGATGACAAGGAGGAGCAGCGAGGGCCGGCAGCGGTGGCAAGCCATGCTGGTCGTCGAGGCCAGCTGCATTAGGCACGTCGTCGTCGTGCACAGCTCCTGATGCTGATTGTTATCTCTCAACTCGATCGATCGATTGTGGTGTCTGTAGCTAGTAGAATGAAAATATATATGTGTAGATGAATATGGAATCGAGGTCAACAAACACCATAGCTTATATAGGATAGGAGGAGTAGATCAGAGGATCGGATGATGCAAGCAGGCTTAACGCGTGCTGCAACTACTCCCACTCAGACAGTCCACGTACCCATTCCATGCCAAATGCCATGGCTTGGCTGCTGAGTTGAGTATGGTTTGGTGGGCAACGGCGAGGGCATGCATGGCCAGCAAGCTGGGTGTCGCCATGCTGCAAGTTCTTGATTTAAACATATATACAGCAAAATCATAAAGCTGATGTAGATCTCGAAACTGCTGGTGAAATAGGGCATTAGACGATGCATCCTCGACTGACCCAAAATGGACTGCCCGGCAACGATGAAATCAATGAAAAACAGGGACAATGCAAACTAAACCAAACTAATCAACCGGAGTATGATAAGCAAAGCAAATCAACCAGACTAAAACTGCTTAACGCAGGCCCTCGATCGATTTAGGTGTCGACACGTTGTCCATTTAGAAAAAAAAAGTATGAGTTAAATTTTTAGTCGATTACACATCGTTTTATTCTTTTAAAAAAATAGGAAAACCACCAAAATGCCTGGTTTTGTTAGTTTAAGGACACAGTTTTACCTTGTTTCTTATTTCGTAGTTGGGGGTTAAAATTCGGACCACCAGTATAGTTGATGGTGCTCTGGATTTAAACATCTAACTATGTAACCGGATAACCTATATCCTTGCCTCGCCATGGAGGGTAGAGAAGAAGTAGAACTACCTCCTCGGTGTAGGCCGAGACGTGCTTGATCGTCGACCTTGGTTTGGTGTTTTTGGCAGCTTGATTATGGCATTCTTGGTATTAGATGCCTTGTACTTTCATCATTTTTATTACGACCATGCAGGATATATAGAGTAAAAATGCACTGTCTGTCCTAAAATCGTAGAGATATGTTATCCCGGTCTCTAAAGTTCAAAAGCGCACATCCCAATCCCTAAATTTGTAGAAATGTGTCATTCCAGTCTTAAAACTCCTAGCGTGCACATCCATGTCCTTAAATTATGTTTCGGATCTCACCGTTGTCCAAAATGGGTCTTGATCCGTCCATGTGGTATGTTGATTCTGTGTTGATGCGGCTCTGTTAAAAAGTTTATTGTGCTTAGGCCATGAATATCAGTTACAAGGGTGAATCTTTATCTAGACTAGGACATGTTAAAATTCTGTTGTGCTTGGGTCATGAGTATTAGTTACAAGGGTGAATAATGTCGCTGGGAATATCGCAAAAGGTCATTAGTGTCAATTACATTGCATATGACACGTATGTTTTTAGCCCCAACAATGTTTTAGTAAAAGATATATTTTAGCAAACTTCCAAAAACAAATATCATGCATGCGTGTCACTAAAGAAACAAAGACCTTGCTCCAAAGAAATAGATTTGATGTTATTCAAATCATAGATCTGGCTACTATTTTTTGTTAAAATATACATATATGTCCTAGCAAAATTATGTTTTTAACGAAAGTTCACCACAATATAAAATTTTACGAGTAAACTATGTACACGTACTTTAAAAGTTGCCAGTAAAAATGCATGTGGATCCCGCAAATGACTATAAATATGAGTTGATGATTTAACAAGGGAATAATGTGCAAAATGGGTGTTATTTTCCTTGCGGCTAAGTTTTCGATATTATTTTTATACCCATAATATTTCCCAGTATATATGCAATATCTTGACCTTTGAGATTAAGTATTTCTAAGATTAGCACAACTAATTATTTATTTCTCATGAGCATTAATCCCTCTGTAGCTGAGGTTTATTAAGTGAATTTCCTTACGTATATTTGTGCAAAGATTAGTTATAATTTAGGAGCATTGTCTCTATGAGATATGGTATTCTCAACCACTTGTATTTATGCATTATCTAATTAATTTTAAGTTTTAAGTGAAGTTCTGAAATTTCTAATGATTCGTGGATTTTTAGTTTATATGAGTTTTATGTCTAACTTTATTTAATTCTAGAATTTATTTAATAAATATTTTGATATTAATTAGAAACATATTTTGAGGTTATTTTATTGAAATATGTATATAAAAAAAAATCAAAGTCCGTCCATTGGCAACCCCGTCTCAGACTTGCTTGGCCCACTCGCTCAAGCTGTAACAAAACCCGAGCCGATGGACCCTAGCACCCCTCCCACTCTCCGGGCGTGCAGCGTGATGGTCCAAAACTAGTGCACCGCGCAGTACAACTGGACGTGCCATACGGTGCACTGTGGAACTATTTCAATACCATGCCATGATAGGTCGTTTATTGAAACCACCATTGTAATACGGTGCTACTAACTTTGTACTAGGTTTCCTCCCTCGAGCTATACAAGGAAGGGATTCTGGATCCCAGATTCATATTCTCGATTCCAGATCCCAGATTCAGATTCTTGATTCCAGATCCCCCGATCTGATCTAGACCAAGCTCATCTTTCACCGCTCCCCAAGGGCCCAAGTTCTTGGTCCTTCGGTGTGTAACTCCTTTCACCGCCTTATAGTGAAACATCTAAGAGGACGTAAGGTGTTACACCCAGGAGTGTTCCAGACCTCTCTAAATCTCTCGTGCTACGCCGAGCTCAGTTGTAGTGTCCACGTCCCTACGCACTTCTCTCTTTGCAGGGTGTTTGCACGGTATCTTGGTGTCGCGAATGTCGACAGCCGGCTAGATGTGCATCGGGCGCCGCCTCCTCCAGTGCAGCCGCCGGGGGCGAGGCACGCCATCTTGCATCTGGCAGTCTCTCTCCCTCTCCGTTTTCTTGTTGCGTATCTTGCCATTTCTTGCTTTCTCTCCGTTCTCTGCACACAAATGTTCTTCGCGTTCATGTAGATCTTGTAATTCAATGAGTTGTCTGCGTCCATATTTGCATGAACATATTGAATGTATATCAACACGTTTTTTAGACTTTAAATGTCGATTTGGTATTTTCGATTTCACATACAGCCCGACGATGAGAGCTCATATGCGATTTATTGGGCTATTATGGATCCAAATCAGTAGATTATTAGGCTTGAATTTAACTATGATTTGTCTTTGTGTTTGAGTTCCTTGCGAGCCTGCGTGGGTATCTCGTGGGTACAAGCAGTGGGTACAATTTTCTCGGTAAAAAATACGAACAAATTAGGCAGAAACGCATAATATCGGAGTGTAACATTGATTTCATACGCCGTCTGATTTTTCCGAGAGATTAAAAGCGACGGTTTGGATTAGTTTTACTTAAAAAGTTCTACGGACATAGTGTACCATCTATAAATAAAACATAGTGGGCCACTCCGTGAGTTGATCCAACGGCAGATATATTGGTGGGTAGAAAATGTTAGGTAAAAAATATTTTTTTTGTTAAACTCGATTTTTTTTATAGGGTAGATTTAAAGTGTAACTTAAATTATGTTAAAAATGTAATTGCAAACCGGAGGAGCACGGAGTTTTGACTTTTGAGACGCGGGGTGGTGCGGAGGCAGTGTGCTTGTGCTGTGGGCGCGGTGGATTTGGATTTCCCCAAAAAATTTGCAGTTTTTGGCTCCAAAGAAGGAAGGCAGCAGGAGCAGGCTGGCTGGAGGGAAGAAAGAGCGCGAAACAGAAAAGAGTTTGGCGCCAAGCGCGTGTCATCATCACGGCCGTCGGCTGCGAAATCGGAGGGCCCATCCCAAATCATCTTGGATTGGCTTCTTCGTTCCCCCGCCGACGCCGCGGCCGAAATCTAAGTCACATCCTTTTGCCGCCTCCGCGGGCTTTATTAATCCATCCAGCAGCAATAATCTCCTCACCAGATCTGGAATCGCCCCCCCCCATCTCCCTCCTCGTCTCCTCGTCCACGAGACCAGCCAAGCATCAGTGCGTCATCCATGGCGGGGGGCAAGTCCACGGGCGGCAACGCCGCGCGCAGCAGGAAGCGCGTCGAGGCCACCGTCCTCAAGCGCTCCAGGGACGGAAGCGCATTCACAAGATGGTCAGTCAGTTGGAAACGATTCCTTCTTTGCTTGCTTCTTCTTTCGCCTTGCCCTTGATTGATGGATGGATGGATGGAGTCTGACGACGCGCATGCGCATTGTGTTTCCTTCCAGTGAGGCCTGCAACAAGGACGTCCCCGTCGTGCTCATCGACATGCACAGCTGCAGCCTCGACTCCAAGATCAGGATGACGCTCGGTGGGTAATCTTTCTCTCGCTTCTGCTGCCTGCTTTCTTCTTCTTCTTCAGCCTTGCTTCGTACCGATTTCTTTTCTCTTTCCTTTGCCTGCCCCAGAGGCGCAGGTCGTCGAGAAGACCGTCGAGGTGAACAAGACGGAGCGCAAGAGGCCCTCCGCGGCCGCCAAGGGGAAGAAGGCCAGCGGCGGCAAGGACCCCAAGCGCAAGCGCCCACCCACCGCCTTCATGCTCTTCATGTATGGGGACGGGCTCTCTCAGCTCACCTGTTTTCAATTCTTCTCCTTTCTGGTAAACCATTTGTTCACTAATCAGACGGCCAACTTCAGGGCCGACTTCAGGAAGGATTACAAGGCCGCCCATCCTGACAACAAGAGTGTCACCATCGTACGTCTTCAGTCCCTTGTTTGCCATCACCCGCTGTTGCTCTGAATGCAGCATTCTGTCTGACTGACCTTGTTATTCTGAATGTTTGATGGATGACCTTGTTTTACTCTTTCTAGGTCTCAAAGGAAGCAGGGGAGAGGTGGAATTCCATGACCGACGAGGTCAGTGTCAGTCAACAAATACTGCAGCTCTGAATGAATAATTCCAACTCTTTTTTTTTTGTCCTGCTCATTGACTCTCTCTGCGCTGCGTGTACCAATCAGGAGAAGAAGCCTTACACGGAAAAGGCTGCGGAGCTCAAGGCTCTTGCTGAGAATGGCGAAGGCAGCGGAGTAAGTCACTGCTTGCTTGCTAACAACATTTATGCTTTTTTTGGTGGTGTGTTTGCCTAATTCGGTGCTCGATCTGCTTGGTGATGTACTTACTACTCCTAGGAGAACAATGTGGGTGCTGCCGAGAAAGAGGAGGAACCCAGGGCAGATGACAAGGAGGGGGACCAGGAGGTGGATCAGCCAGCCAAGAGACGCCGCCGCCACAAGGTTGTTGCTGATGAGGATGACGAGGAACAGGAAGATGAGGGTGGGAAGAACGAGCTGGATGACGACGACGTGTAGATGGGAGGGGGGTGTAAAGAAATGGATGGCAGATCCATGTATCCGTCTTTGTGTTCTTTCTGGTAGGTAGTCGACGGGAGTCCTGCTAGCATTATTACTAGTCACGGTAGCATTAGTCAGTGATTGATGAACGAATGGATTGTGCTGCATTCCACTGAAAATTCTTCTGTGCTGCATCTGATCTGTGACTGTTTAAGCTTCAGAATAAAACAACCACAACGTCGCCTACGACTCGCATTAGCAGCAGTATACTCCCCCTTATCAAAAAAAAAAAAAAAAAACAGTTGCTCCCCACCAACAGGAATTTCTTTTTGAAGGAAGGGGGTGAAGCTGGTTTAATTTGAGACGGAGGGAGCAGTAACGTTTGTGTTTGACACTTTAGCAGTAGAAACGTGCATTGCTCAACGTCAGAAAAAAAAAATAACGGAGGAAGCAGGCAGGATTAAAGAGTTGAAGACCATGGTCACAGGATCGTGTAGGGCTACTAATAGAATCATGTTCGGATCAATAGGAGAATGATGAAATTGTGTGTCGGATTTGCGGTATCTTGTCATGTTCACCAATTCGAGATACTTTGTTGTTCTTTTTGGTGCGTGATGAATATAAATGACCCGTAAGTGGTACAATTGTTGTACAGTTAGTAGCAGGAGGAATGTCCAGGGGTGGGAAAACAGAAAGAATCTGGATTTCCTTCATTTAAGAGAGAGAGAGAGAAACAATTATGGGTATCTATGTATTGATTAGAAAGAAAAAGAAGCAAGCCTTGGCTTACCCCAAGAAGACTAGTCGGATAAAGGACACAATTACACGCTTTACTGAAATACGGAGTAGTAGCGGATAGGAATTGGGGAAAGAGATAATTGAGGAAGGCGTGGCTTCATCGTATTGTTTTGAGTCACCTATTGATTGAAATAGGATACGAGGCTGAGTCCAATGGTATTCTCCAAATCATATTTCTTATCACTATTTCAACTACTATTTTTTCTGTTTACGGTATAACATTTATGTAAAACAATGCAAAACAGTGTTTTAAAAAACCATTTTACAGAATACCATTGGACTCAGACTGAGTGATAAACACAACAGTGGGTTTTTTTTTTTTTTCCATCCCTCCCCTCCCCTCACCGTGGGGGTCACAGGGAAAGGAAGTGGTGTGGAGCACGCGCGCGGGTGGCAGCAGCAGCTGGAGCGTCCAGAGCAGGACCACCACCACCAGCAGCACCCCTGGACCGGACCGGTCCTCCTGCGCGGCGCCCGCCACTCTGCAGCTGCCAGCAGCCTGGCACTGGGCCTAGACTCGACTGGGTGCCCTTCTCTCTCTCTCTCTCTCCCCTCCTGTGCTGTGACGGCCGGCGTGTGAGCCCGTCCGTCCGTAGGGTAGATGAGGAGGGGGAGAGAGAGGGAAGGGAGAGAGCTCGTCTCGTGACTGAGGAGGAGGAGGAGGAGTGAGTGGGTTGCGGACGGGACGACCACATCCATCCGTTCTTCCACCATTCTCTCTCCCCTCGCCCTCCCCTTCCCTTCCTTCCCCCGCTCCTCGCCCCCCCCCACCCCCCCCTTCCCGAATCAGAGGGAGCAGAGCAGAGCTGACGCAACTAACAATGGGGCAGATGGGAGGACACGACGGCGACGGCGCCGGTGCCGGCGGCGGCACCCACCCCTACCACTACCAGGCGCTCCTCGCCGCCGTGCAGAACCCCACCCAGAGCCTGCACCACCCCTACTCCCTCCCCTTCCACATGCCTCTCCCCGCAGGAGCACCGCCACCTGGACCCGCAGCCGGACCCGGACCCGGACAGCCCGCCGCCGGTCAGTCTCTCTCTCTCTCTCTCTCTTCCTTCCTCACCAACAGATGTATGGATTAGGATTTAGGGCACCCAAAGTTCCTCCATTCTTTAGCCCCCCCCCCCCCCCCCCCCCCCCCCTTTTCTTTTTTCTTCTTCTTCATTTCATTTACATTATTACCACTCAATTCCGCTCACACACTGCTGCTTCATTTTTTGCATTCTACCACACTGCCGCCGCCGCCACCCACCACCAGAGATCTACTACTATAGTTTTTCTTTGTATTGGTAGCTTCGCTCCGTTGTTATAATTTTATAATCAAGTCGATGATTGAAACCCTTCTTCCTCACCCCCCCCCCCCTGTGCAGGACCAAGACCAGGACCAGGACCAGGACCAGGAACCGATGCCTCCTCCGCACACAATGCTGCTCACCACTCTCACCCCTTGAGAGGTTTCGCCGACTGGAGCGCGTCGTCCAACAGCGCCTTTGCCTCTGCCCCTCCTCCTCACCCCGCCCCCGCTACCGCCAACACGCCCTTCCATTACAACCTCACCCAGTCCTATGCTCTATGGACCCACTGCATGCTTAACAAGAATGTGTCCTACTCCCCTTACCCTGTACCGGTACCGCATGAGGAGAATCCTCCCCACCCTCAATTGCGCCATGCTCACATCCCAGATAAGGATTCAGGTAATGCCTCCTGCTGCTCATCGCCTTCATTCATAATGTGAACCCCCCCCCCCCCCCCCCCCTTGTTTGTTAGCTTATATATATATATATATATGCAGTTTTGATTTTGTTCCTTTCTTTCATGTCTTCCTGACCATGCAGGTCCCCGCTTTATTCTTTCTAATATAACATTGTGCGTTTTTTTTTTTTTTGTGTGTGTGTGCCTGTACGATACACTTATTAGAATCCAGTGCAGCATTAACTTATAGGAGTAAAGTGCTTGGCTGTTCCCTAAACTATTTGTCTATTTCATTTAGGGCCACAAACTATGAAAATGCAGATTGAGCCCCATATGCAATAACCTATAGGACTAAAGGGCTTGGTTGCGGCTCGATATGCATTTTCGTAGTTTGCGAACCTAAATGAAACAACCGAGATTCTCTCTCAGTCCCAAAAATTAAGCAATTCCTAGACGAACCAGTGTTCAAGGAAAATGACCTAGGCGCTTCTCATTATTGTACTTGTTCCCGTGCTTAGACATTTTGTTTGTCACACATGCTAATTGATGGCAAAAGAGAGAAAAAAAAAAAAAACCCCACTAGATGGATGTTGTTAACCGCACGCATGATTGCCAAAGACTAAAATTCCATTCATTAATTTAGATGGAACATACTTAGGTGCTTCAAAAGCTAAAATGATGTTCTTTGTGGGACAAATATTGAATGCTAGAATGTTATGGGCAGTCAGCTGGGCCTTTGGGCTGGGTCTGCTCTGTAGCAGGGAAAACACCCCCGGGATGATGGCCGGGTAGGTAGAGTTGGCTTGTTGGAGATGAGGGGTTAGGCCATAGATTTAGACTTTAGAGGGGCAAATACAAAAGGGAAGCTAAATTGTTTGTTGTGTATCTTTGACGGGTTCAACTCCCCTCTTTATATAGAGAGATTTACTTGACTCCTAAGAAATAGATCCAATCTACTACTAACCATTCCAATCTTTGTCTCTAACTAACCACAAAGGAGGCAGCACTAGAGTAATGGTACTTCTGCAGTGCCGACCCGGCCCAAAGGCCTAGTTGATTTATTTTTTGGGCAGAGATAGTAGTTAGGGATATGCTATGCATTTTACTCTTGACCGATAGCTAGGCATTCCACATTCCTGTAGGCACGGGCCAACCGGCCAACTAATGGTGTGCTGGAATAGTCAGCATGTCAAATTCTTATATCCTCTATTTGCACAATGCAGAACCAATTGATACCTCTTTCACAATGCCATCTCGACTAGTTTCTTATATCATATTTCATGGAAATAACAGGTTCTGCATCCAGCCTTGGGTTTGACTCTTTCACTACGATGTCCCTTGGACCAAATATTTGCACCCACATGTCTCCAATGGAAGGGTCTATGTCTGCCAAAGAAGCTGAGAATTCAGAGGTATAGATATAAAACCCTCAGGGTTATGACAAATTTTATTTTATTCATGACCACCCTGCATAATGTCTACTTCTGCTCTGATGTGTGATGCACAGGATTTGCCTACAGCAGTTAGAAGCAGTGATGAAATGGACACCAGAAACAGTGGTGAAGTCCATGACACGGTTGGCACTATTCCTGAGTCGAAGCAGAGTCACGAAAGCTGCACCAGTGTGAGTAATTTGATACATCTCTCACACACTTTCCCATGTCTTTTCTTGTATTGCACACATTCTTATCTTGTATTGAATCTGCATCGGCAAAGTTCATAAGAAGAGAATAAATGACTCAAATTCGTTTAGCATAACGCTAGTTACCTGGCCATGCTACAGTAGGTGGGCAAATACTTCTCTCATGATTAACAGGTTATTTTCCGTCCTATGTCACTGTGTGCATGGGACACACATGCCTTTCAGAAGTTCAACCCTGGAGAGTACCAAGTCATTCTGCGCAAGGAGTTGACAAAGAGTGATGTTGCAAATGTCGGGCGAATTGTGCTTCCTAAGGTATATTCTATCACTTGAAACTGTCTATCCTTTTTATCCTGGGAGAAGTATGGCACCATGTCAACTATGCTTTATATTGTAACTGCGTTAATTTTGCAGAAGGATGCTGAGGCTAGTCTTCCACCATTGGTGCAAGGGGATCCTCTGATACTGCAGATGGATGACATGGTGCTTCCGATTACATGGAAATTTAAGTATAGGTATACTCTCAGATAATCTTATGACATCTTAGAAATTCCGCATCTTGAAACGAAAACAGAAAAAATAATACCGTTTCTCACTGATAATAGCTTAACACCTTAACCAAAGGCCATAACTTCTTTACTAACGGAAGCCGGAAACTTGAAGGCACTGTATAAGTTCATTTCTCTTTTAGTGCCACCATGTTCGTAGATTTGAAGGTCGTGAAAAGCAGTTGACACAGAGCTCTGGGTTCACTGCATCATAAGTAGGCACATCATGCAACAATTGATTAGTTGTGCTGATACTTGTGCTATGTTATTTCAGATTCTGGCCAAATAACAAAAGCAGAATGTATATTCTGGAAGCTGCAGGTATGCTTTGGTGTGGAATTTGTGTACAGTTTCAAATGTTCCCTGGCCTCCTGGGAATCAGGACATGATTAGTTGAACCATTTTAGCTCTCTTTGTCAGGTGAATTTGTGAAGACACATGGCCTTCAGGCAGGGGATGCACTCATTATGTACAAAAGCTCCGTGCCTGGCAAATTTGTATGCATAATTTCTTTCTTTGTACATTCATATAGAATCACAACCTTAGATTCAGTTAGTTCTTTTCACAGAGCTCACTAAAATATTAAATATGTAAAGATAGAATAAGGCCCTGTTTGGAACGCGGGAAAATTTCCCCGTTCCTGCGTTTTTCCTGTGAAATTGAACTGATTCCTGTGAAATTCCTGCACAATTCCTGTGAAATTACTGCGTTCCAAACAGGAAACTTTTATGATTGCATGAATGGTCATGTGGTACTTAAATTAAATTGCGAGTTTTGATGCATTTTGTTCATGTCTCATTTTTATCCTTTGTTTCTATGTAAAGATTATCCGCGGGGAGAAGGCCGTTCAGCAGACAAATCCCTAGACGCAACTTGATGGAGCTGCAACAGCATAAAAGATCATGTTTGAGGATGAATTCACCATAAATTCACAATCGGAGTGATTGGTGGGTTTCATTACTGGGTCACCGTCACATTGGGAATGAGATCGAAAAAAGGAATCAAGAGTCTACGACTTCTTGACTCCAGCTGGATGGAGAAAAAGAAGAGAAATTTTGGGAGAACATTGGCAGTGCTGCCGAGGAGCCTACATCTGAGCTGAGAACAAGTGTGGTTTATGCTTTTTTTTTTCTTTTCTAATTTGGTCGTATTTGGATGCTTGAGTTCCGCATTGCATTCTGAAGAACATTCGCAGTTTTTTTTTTTTTTTTTTTGTAAATATTTTGGATCTATAAGAAAAAGGAAGTGGTCTGGAACTTATGCAGGTTCTGGTGCAGCTCCTCTCCCCACTTTTCATTCCTATCAAAATCTTAAAAGTTGAAACCCTATCAAGCTCGTACAACTGAATGCATTTTATTAGCCAACTGTAGGTAGGTTCCAACATTTAGGGCTTATTCAGTTAGCCTGTGATTGCAGGGGATTGAATGAGATTGAGGGGAATTAAATCCTTTACAAAGTTGCTAGTCAAAATATCATCCAATACCATACGAGGCCTTAGGGTTTTGATGGGCCATTGGGTTAAGGTTTTGATGGGTGTAAATTGCTCAGACCACAGATGCTTGCTTAGTGAATTATAAATGGTGCGACATTAAGCAATAGATCAATACCATACCTGTATTCTATGATTAGTGGCGATGATCGAAGGTTTTTTTGGCAACTGACGTAGCAAATGCTCTATCACACATACACAAGATAATTTCATAATACCTATATTATTACCTATACTCATTTGTTGTCTTGGAGGTAGGATCAGGTGGTGAATTGGGAAGGGTGACAACAAAAATAAGAAGAGTCAATTTCTTATGAGCCATTACAAAAGTTCGCAATCCCCTGTCTGCCACTGAAAAAATGGTTGCTCCTTCAGTACCCTTAGTCCATTTTTCTCTGTACCTTTATGCCATTGTCGTCACATCCGTCTGTTTGGTTGTCAGCCTGGACCCACTGTTAGTAGAAAATGTGAGATCAAATGTCTGTGCTACCCTCACCCAACCCATCCCCTTCTTCCTCTCGCACGCAGAAACCGCGCACCGGCTGCTCCGACGAGGCGGACGCGCCAAGCAATGTGCTGCACCGCCCTACGACCGCCGGCCGCTCCTCCAAGCCACGAGCACTGGGCCGCGCGACCGGTGAGGCCCTCCGCGCCTTCCCGTGAGCGGCGCGATGTCGGCCGTCCCGCGGGCACCGCTCCGCCAAATCGCGCGACTAGCTGCTCCATGCGTTCCCGCGAGCGCCGAGCTGGCGGGAGCTCTGCCCGTGCCGCTACGCATTGTTCGTCCTCGACCAGCAAGCCCGCCTCGGCGCCCAAGCCGAAGGCAGCAGCCGCCGATGCCTCCCACCTGCCGGTCTTTGAGGCGAGCCTTGTCGATCTGTTGTCCATGTTTTTTTCGACATTGGCTGGGTTGCTCGTGCGGATTGGAGACTGAATGAACCTTGGCTTGGTGCGTGCAGATGAAGGAGGCAATCTTGGCGCTAAGGAGAGGACTAGCTTGAGCTCGCACGCCATCGCCAGACGCCAAGTACATGGAGGAGAAGCACAGTGCGTCGCTGCCGGCCAACTACCAGAGAAGATGCTCTCCATCCAGCTCCATGGGTTCGCCGCCAAGGGCAAGCTCGTCAAGGTCAAGGCCTTCTACAAGCTCTCCGACGACGCCGAGAAGGCCAAGCCCGTAGCGCCCAAGCCGACCAAGGCCGCCGCCGTCACCAAGCCAAAGAAGACCGCGGCGCCGAAGGGGGGCCCACCGCCGGCGGGGCTGCGTGCCGTGCTGGCGCGCAGGTGCTCGCGGCAGCCCATGAACACGGAACACCTCTGCGATGTCGGCGGGCGTGATGCTCACCCGGGCGCCGAGCTCGATGTTGCAGTCCATGCAGCCCGTGCGCAGCAGCACCGGGTCGAGGCGCTCTGGGTGGTTGACTACGCGGGGGCGGCGGAGCGCATGACCGTCGGCAGGGAGCTCGCGGCTGCACGACCGGGTGGGCGGTGAAGCTCACGGCCATGGGAGTACGGGACGGCCACAACGTCGGCGGGGAGCGGGCGTGCAAGGAAGAGGAACAGAGAGTGGGCAAAAGGAGTCATTTTCACTCTGAGTTAACGTCCGTTATGCCTTATTTTGACGGCAATGGCATGGAAGTCCAGAAAAAGATAGACTAAGGGTGCACAAGGAGCAATCATTTTTTCAGTGGCAAATAGGGGATTGCGAAATTTTATAATGGTCGAATTGACTCGAATGAGAAGGGTGAAAGGAAAGTGGGATGACGTGGCAATCGGAACTGGCCTGAAATCATCATTCATCAGAGGAAAGCAAAACAAAGCAGGGCAGGGGCGAAGGGGGGGGGACCCGCACCGCAGTGGCACAACGCAAGAGCGGAGAGCCGCAACCGCAAGCATCCGCCCCACCACCGCCATCGCAGACAGACGGAGGCCGTGACCGACCCACCGCGAGACTGGCCTGAGGGGGGAGAGGGGAGGACGACGCCCGCGACGCGAGGAGGAAGAAGAGGCAGCAGGGGAGCAGCCGCCCCGTCCCCGTCCCCATCCCCATCCCCATCCCCATCCCCATCCCTAACCCCGGCGAGGGGAGGGGATTCTCATCCAAGCAGCTTGTATAGTAGTAAGTATATAAGAAGCGGAGGAGATCGCACGCAAGCAATCCGCCCGCCGATTCCGCCGCCCCGGCCCTCTTCCCTAGGGTCTTGTTGTTGGGGGGTAGGGCCAGGGTGGCGCATCCCCGCTGCTAGGGTTAGGCTAGGCTAGGCTAGGCTTAGGGTTCGACGCTGGGGGGAGGGGCATCCCCCCGCCGCCAATGCCTCCCGGCGCAAGGCGCGGCGCCAAGCAGGTGCAGGCCTCCAAGTGGACCAGGGAACCACAGCTCGGCGACCTCGTCCTCGCCAAGATCAAAGGATACCCGCACTGGCCAGCCAAGGTAAAAAAAAGGCCTCCCCTCGCTGCCACTGCTCCGCTAGGGCATCCCTTCCTCCTCTTCTGCGCATGCCTTCAGCTAATCTTTCTCCATTCCTGTCTCCGCAGATCAGCAGGCCCGAGGATCACAACCAAGTTCCACAGCACAAAAAGTTCTTCGTCTACTTCTATGGCACCTGCGAGATGTAAGGCTCTCTTTTTCAACTGCTCATCAATGAATTCCCTATCGGACATTGCATGCTTAGCAGTAGTAACGTGCATGCTTAGCAGCGCGTGGACCACCTCAACCTGTTACTCTAGATACCATTACCTGTTCCGATCATGTTTAATGACCAAGCCTGGCCACCCAACCTGTATGAATAGCGGCGCCAGCCTAATAGCCTATTGCTTTTTCTACTCGTCTGTTTAGTGCTCCACGTGTAACAGGCCGCAAACTTGCAATCAGAATTTCCTCTTGGGCACTTTCCTTTTGTCGTGCTGCAATAGGTCACGTTGAGCATGCGTGCAGCTCCTCAGTAGTGTCGTTTACCTCAAAAGACAATCAGGTGGTTCAGGTCACGACAGCGGAGCAGCGGTTTACGCCTGCAATTTATTGTGCTACTTGTCAAATCTCCAGTTTCTCGCACACCTCCCAAACATTCGCGAGCAGACTCACGTCTTGGGTACATGATAGCTAATCCTGCACTTTGCGGCTCTTGGGACTTGGGAGAATGCGTAAAAGATAAAAGATACTTCGCCAAGAAAGGAAAGAAATGATGCAAATTTAGAGAAGTTTGTTTGCTTCTGTCTACATGGCCAGTCACGAGGCATGATTTTTTATTAGGTAGAGAGATGAAAGCATTTATGATTTGTTACTAGAAAATTCGCTTCATGAAATATCCTCGCTTTGTTTCTTTAAGCCTCTTATTGTGGTTACTCAGTCCATAACGTGCTCTGGCCACTCTGAAGGCCTATATTTTTCAAAAGTAACAAACCAAGAAGGGTTTTCATTTCTTTCTAACTTGATCCTGTTAAAGCTCATAAGGGCTAGCTTAATTTTTTTTGCTTGTTGTTTGTTTGAACTGTTTGCCACGTTATACCCTATAGATATATTCTGATAATGTTGATACTGATATACGAGTTGTTAGTTACTTATTTTGATTGTAGGGTATGATGCAATTCCTAAAATCATTGCTGAATAAAGCATTTGTTTTTACTGCTTTATCTTTGCTATGATAACCACTAGGTTTGGGCTAGTTTGTTGCCTTTCCTGTCTTATATACCTGCCTTGCTATGATCACTTGGTTGCTAATGAATGAATACCATCCTGCAGTGGTTTTGTAGCTCTGTCAGATCTTCAGGAATTTACCGAGGAGACAAAGAATTATCTGTTAGATAGAGCTCCGAGTATTAAGGTGCCAAAAAGATATGGGCAATCTTTTAGTGAAGCTGTGGAGCAGATCTGCAAGGCTTATGATAAGCTGCCAAAATCATCTGAAGCTGCAACTGGAGCTTTGCCTGATCAAACTCAAGATACTACAGAGCACCTTGTGAAGTCACCTGATGATGGTGGATTGGGACGAAAGGAAGGTGATAGCCCTACTGACGACTCCAATACTTCAGGGCAAGGGTCAGGGACTGAGGAGGACGTGAAAGATGGTGATCATGAAAGAGGGGTTCATTCCTTAACAGTTTCTCAAAAGAAAACACCTTTACTACAGGATCCTGAGCACCCCAAGATAAAGAAGTCTCTTGCGTCGAAGCCTGCTATTGACATGCACATAAAACATGAGCATTCACCAACCTCTGCTCGTGCGGAAACGGAGACTGAAGAAGTAAAAGTTGGTAAACAGAATCGTCCACCAGAAGGTTTGGTTTTGGATCCTAACTTGGAGGTGGTTTGCGCCCTTGAAGCGCCAAAAAAATCTAAAGCCAACAAGCTGTTGAGGAATGCTGAAAGGAAGGGAAACAAGCGTGCTGATATTGGTAGTTCTACTGGAGGGACTGCTCCTGCGGCTGCATCTGATGTTGTATTAAACATGAGTGCTGCTAGAGAGAGCAGAGAATTTAAGAAGTCAAAAGTCGTGAGGAAACAATCACCGGATACTGGTTTAGAGAAAAAGGATCATAATAAATTTGTGCATGGCAAGCCTGATAAGCAGTTGACTGGAAAATCATCTGCACGATTATCTTCCAATAAGAAGTCTCTGCCTGCTAGTGTGCAGCGCAAGACGGACAGTAGTGCTGATACACGTATGGCAAAGAAGCCAAGACTTATGGACATGGCTGGTGAAGCAGACAAGATAGTTACCAAGAATGAAAAGAAGTTAAGCATTAGTTATGAAAAGCATAATTCTACGAAACATGAGGGATCTACCGCTGTAGATACAGGAAAAAGTATGATTCCTGATACTGGTATAAGCGATACGGCACAGGGTTCGGAGGTCTTGGCACCAGCATCTGGTTCTGTACCTCAGTTAACTGTTGCTGATTCTGCTAAAAAAGATTCCACCATGAAGGAGGATGCCTCACGTGTTGATAGGCAATTGGTGAAACCCAAGAGAAGAGCATGTCGCTTTGATGACGACGAGGATGAAGGACAGCGAACACCACTTCATAGGACTTCGACCCAATCTATCTCTACACATATGGTCCCAGTCGAGAAGGCAGGTACCAGGGGAAGTTTTTCGTCTCATGTTGGCAATGTCCCTGTAAAAAAATCAGGCCCTGCAAGAGAAGAGAAATCAAGAAGTGCCAGGATGTCACCTGCTAAGCATGAGACATTTTGTTCTTCACTGAGTCTGGACAAAAAGCATGCCAGACACCAGGTAATGGGGAGAAGATCAATCATGGGGTCAGCTGACTCTGCTGGCATGGGTGACAGAATAAACCTGGTTGATCGCAAATCCTCTGGTCAAACAAAAGCGCCGACATCCTCTGAGATGAAGAAACTTCATAATAGTTCTTCTAAACAGCCGCACATAACACCTGGGAACTCCCATTCTCGAAACTATCCTACCTCAGAAAAGAATGCATTTCTGCCCAAATCAGAAGAAACAAAGGCTAACTCTAAGTCTGGGCCACAGGTAGCTACGGTTGTTGAGCATAAGGTGAGCACCACTTTGTCAGCTGAACATACTTGGAAGCGGGTTCACTTGAAAGAAGATAGGTATGCTTCCGTGAAGTTTAAATTGACCAAGTTTCCTTCTTATACTTCATTTTCCCCCATTCAAACAGTTTTAGCTGTGCGCTTTGTTGATAGTTTGTGATTTTCTCTTATGCAGATCCAATTCTGTTGATAAAGCAGCTTCTGAAGCTAACCTTGACTCTCTCAAGTCAATAAAACATCTTATTGCAGCTGCCCAAGCAAGGAGGAATCTTATGGCATCTTCTCATGGGAAGTTTGACGGGTCTTTGACCAATAATGCTGGTGTTGCATCCACGCCATATGGTTTGCCAGGATTAAGCCCTAATCCTGTATTTCGCATTCAATCCCCACCACAAAGTGCTTTTCCTGAGAGTCCCGGTCAACGTATTGTTCTGAAAAGCCCGATGGAGATTGACCATGAACATGGAAAGAGCCCTAAATCTAGGCAGGCCAGTGGTTCACCTAGCGGTGGTACTGATGCAGTGATTGCTCGTGATGCTTTGGAGGGAATGATAGAGACACTATCAAGGACAAAGGATAGTATAGGACGTGCAACGCGCCATGCAATTGAGTGCTCTAAATATGGCATCGCTGGAGAGGTTCTCTCTCTCTCTCTCTCACACACACACACACACGCACGCACACTCCTGCACATCCACACAACACATGGGTACTTTTGAATCTTAAGACATTTGCAAACCCACATGCCATCTGCTTTACTGTTTCATCATTAGTTCACTGTCTTTGGTATTTCTCATCCAGATTGTTGAGCTCCTCGTACACAAATTGGAGAGCGAGCCTAATTTGCATCGGAGAATTGACCTCCTTTTTCTAGTGGATTCCATAACACAATGTTCTCATTCTCAGAGAGGTAAAATTTGTTTTTTATAAGTCTTACATTAGTCCTGTTCTCACATATATCTTATGCCCAAAATTTATTCTCTGTCTGAGTTCTGAAATGTTCAGGAGTTGCTGGGGCTTCTTATGTTCCCACCGTTCAAGCTGCGTTGCCTCGTCTTTTGGGTGCTGCTGCTCCAACCGGAGCTGGTGCTCGTGAAAACAGGCGTCAATGCCTCAAAGTATCAATGCTACTACTGGTTCTGCTTGTTTCTTTCCTTACCAGTGAGTCACTTTTCTGCTGCCTGGCATTGCAGGTTTTAAGATTGTGGCTTGAGAGGAAGATTATGCCAGAAGACATACTCCGAAGGTACATGGGTGACATTGAGGTGCCAAATGATGATGCTAGTGCTAGTATTATGTTGAAGCGACCATCCCGTGCTGAACGCTCCGTAGACGATCCTATTAGGGAGATGGATGACATGCTTGTTGATGAGTATGGAAGGTAAGTGTGACCTGATATGCAATTTACCAGTTCTATGCATCATTTTACTATTTTGTTTTTTTAGTTTGTGATGTAAGTTTTGGTGGATTCATCGACCTTTTTTTTATAAAAATTATAACAGGCTTGTTTATAAGATCAGTAGATGATAACATAATAATGAACTTAAAGTCCTTTATTCACATCCTTGGATTACATTTTATGTTTTCTTAGTAGTATATGCTGGTTACTAATAATCATGTCGGGCCCATATTGGAAATGGCACATGTGTTATAGCTTCTCATGACATGAAGTATATCTTCTCAATCGCTTCAATTTAAGAGGTCAAGAAACGCAGCAGCTCCGATCCTAAACCTCCCCCATGTCTGCATGGCTTTATTTGTATCGCATCATAGAGTATGGTTGTTACGTTCTAGTATTGTGGAACCTAGAGTATGCTATGAGCCTTTGACCACATTAAGCTGTGTAATAAGAGAGCCTAGTACCAAGCTGTTGATGTTGCAAAGCCTGTTGACAAAATATGAATTTCAGTTATTTATTTTGTTATGCAGGCCTCAAGTGGCCTTGCTGTTTGGAATGGGTGTTTGTCTTGAATGTTGTATTCGAGTGATCTTTTACCCCCATTTATTCTTAATTTAAACATACACAGTTCTCCTGCGTCTTCGATAAAAAAAAATATGAATCTCAGTGAACATTCTGGCAGGAAGGAAATGTTTCAGACAAATGAAGTAACTCCCACATTTGAAGTTTTCTTCTTTCCTAACGATCTTTGGAATTCTGTTTTGCTTACAGCAGAATTCTCCAATATTTTAGTGCATCTTTGTGTCATATTTTCTTTATTCAACTCGCCATTGGCACCATTGACATATGCTTTGTGGTTTATTCTGTTTTCAGCAATACAAAAATTGAGCTCTCGAGTTTTTTATCATCAAAAGTCTTTGAGGATGATGAAGACTTCCCTCAAAATAATGGGTCATCGCCATTTATTTCTCTGCCCATTGAAAGTGATGTCGTACAAGAAACTGAAGATACTATTGCTCAAGCATCTGTTAAGGAACACATTATTAGACCAGATCATATAACTACTGATGCTGCTACAGAAGGTCCTTTGGAATTAGTAAGCAACAAACAACAGACTGATGGAGCTGTCGAACATTGCTCGAGGCAAGGACCGGCTCCAGAGCAGGCATTTATTGATCAGAATGAGCTCCCCCCTCTGCCTGATGGTCCTCCCCCGCTTCCATCAGATTCACCACCACCTCCACCTCCTTTGCCTCCTTCACCGCCACCTGCCACACCGCCGCCGCCGCCGCCACTTCCACCTTCGCCAGCTTCACCACCTCCTCCACTGCCATCTGGGCCTCCTCCCCAGCCTGCTCCACCACCTCTGCCAACCCAGGCCCCTCCTCTTCCTTCTATTCCGCCACCAGTTCCTTCATCTCCATCATCATTGGGTTATCAGCCTCCAGCTCCAGAGTACTACAGGACCCCCAATGTAATAATTTTCCTAACTTGCTTGCACATCATATGTATTATTGTTATTATTATTTAGGATTACCATGATGTATTATTGGTTAGATAATGAAAAAGACTTGTGCTGCAGGGTAACCAGTTGCCCCAGATGGCAGGAAATGCATCAATTCAACCTACTGGAAATACACCAAACTTCATTCCCGGTGTACCGGTCGTTCCAGTTAATGGACAAGCTGCGGTTAATTTTGTACCTTCGATGCCAGCAGAGTATGGTAACAATAATGTATATATGGCACCACAAACTTCTAATGGCAATTACCAGTTTCGGCCCACTGGTGTACCATTCCAGCAGGGGAATTTTAGTGCCTTTCCATCTGCACAAACACCACCAATTCATTCCCACTCTCATATTGCGCAAATGAATCCCATGGGCCAACAACCTGTACCACCTCCATGCAATCCTTATGCTGTGCAGCCTTTTCCAAATAGTCAGAGCCATTATCCATCTGAAGAACATTGGCGGATGGCTTCTGGTAACTTCAGTCCAGACGACCAGCATAATAATTGGCTAGCAGGTGGCAGATCATTATCTTGCTCTGAAGGGCCATTTGTGCAGGATGGTATGTTCTTCCATAAGCTGTTTAAGCGTTATTATGCACAAGCTCTTCAACTGGTACTAATACTAATAGTTAAATTCTAATGTAGGATTTTCAAGGTCGAACATCGACAGATCTTCAATGAATCCTATGAATCACCAACATACTGTTCTGAATCATTTGCCATCTGGAGCACCACTGCCAGGTCCTTTGATTTCTTAAGAGTTTATGGCGTCCTCGAGGGCTGTGTTTTCATATGAAATTTCTAAAGGATTTTTTTATGAGATCCACAAGTCAGAGCCCCTTGAATCCAATGTGCTGCATAGGGAGCTTGTCAATTATTCTTATTGAAGTTTAGGGATTAGAAAAAATGATGCTGTTGGATGGCTTCTATTTCCACACGTTTTTAAAACCTTCTCTTTCTTTATTTTCTTTTGACAGGCCATGTTGTTCCTCAGATGCTACCAGCCAGGTCTGATATCCACTCACTTAACTGCTGGAGGCCTTCTTGATGAAGTTGTAAACTGAACTCCTTGCTTGAGGTGCTCTTTTGCACTTTGCTGTGCTTTTGTATTTTGCTGTGTTATCTTTCCTTTAGATCGTCTTAGATTCTCTCATCCATCTACTCACTCACAATCTGAATTTTACTTATATTGTTTCTTTTATGCAGGTTTTGACATGGGAAGTTCAGGGCACTGGAGGCGATTTGAACTCAGTGCAACAATTGGTGGTTTTACTAGTCTGTTTCGTGATGAAGGTGCTCTTGCCTGGGGTGTAACGATGAGATCTGCCATAGTTTTTGACTGGACATTTTACAATGTAACTAGTCTTGACAACAGCATCCAGCAGACTAAGCTCTCTTAGTGTAAGCGCATGTTTCACATGACACAAATGTTTCTAGTTTCTTAGGTGTTGCTTCCAGTATGGATCAGGCCGGCAAATTGTTTTAGTTGTATCTTGCTCAGACATGCATTAGTTATAAAGAGGTCTGGTAGTACATATTGGGGACTTATATGATTATATCTATATATCATGCCATTTTGTTGTAGTGTCTGCGCCTCTGCGGTATTTTCCTGTGGCTTGTTTTTCTTGGTTGCTTGTGCTCACTTAGCAACAGTATTTGAAATTTCAATTAACTAAGCACATCTAACTATGCTGAGAGCCTCAACCACATTATTCTTTTTTATTAGTGCTGTGTGTTTGCTGTTTAAATTAGAACTGTGCTCTCAGACAATTATATAGGGCTGCATATACATTAGGCCCCCCATGTACATGGAGTTTAGTAAGAGAAAATAGTTTTGGACAGTGGAATATATCCTCTTTCCAAATATGTACTGATAGAGTTGTGCGCTGATTCACACCAGTACACATAAGAACTTGGATTTCTGTTATTTTTAACGAAATTAATTGATTTTCTCATCTAGGCGTAGTTTGTCAACTCATGGATTGAAAGGGGTTGAAGTGGATTGAGGGGGATCTTGATCTATTGTCGATTTAAACCCACCCGAATCCTCTCCAATTCGATAGTTGCCAAACTCTAGCCCCTAAGTGGATTCCATTGAGTAAACTAGAATGTTATGTGCATGGGGACAAGGTGGTGCAAAGTCTGTTAGTTGCAAATGCAGGAATGTTATGTGCTTTTGCAATTGAAAATGGTAAATATTGTAAGAAAAAATCTATACCATTTGGATATATGATGAATTTCTTGTAGGACTGTTGGAAATAAAACGTGTTGTGCTAACTTTTATGCTTGCAAAGTATGTTTTTAGTTTTAGCCCTTTAAACATGAGAGGATGGAAAGTTCAACGTGTACTTTGGTTTTCTAAGTGAGCCATAACAGACTTTTGTCCTATGCCAATTTTGTCTTGAAGCACATGACTGTTGTTTGAATTTTGTATTTCATTTCTGTGGTTGATATTAAAGGACTTTGGCTGTTCCTGCTAACCAGGTAATGGGTAGTGAAATTTGAATGTCAGTGGTATTGCTATAGTGTTGTATGGCATTGCTCATTTCAGTTTCAAAGAAGATAATAGCATGATTTATTTTTGCCATCCAAGCTGCACATGTCAGCTGTGAGAATATTTATGGAGAGCTCTTGGGGAATTTTCGCTTCATACTGTTGAATTTGATAGATGGTCAGCTCAGAAGATTATCTTTGGATGTCAAAATATTTGGCTCCCGTTGTTCATGTTTACTGCACTGTCCCAAGCTCGTTTATCTGTTTTTTTCCTTTATTGGCTGCTAGCCACTGGTTCGAATGTTACAGCTGTTGGGCAATAAATTATTGCATTTTTTATATTGAAATGGCTGTAATTGCATGCATCGATTTCATAGAAGCACACTTTTCTTGCTTTGCTTATGGTAACTGACTTGCCAAGTCATATTTTCTCTCTTTTCCCTCGTGGGGGCCATTATATGTTCTACTTGCATTGAGCTGTGAGTTTCCATGGATGATCTAATGTTGTTTGGTGTGTCGTTTTATGTGATTACATGCTAGATGGCTTTTTTCGAGTAGTTGGTAACTTGTGCTAGATCGCTGCTGTTCATTTAAACCCCCTAACTTTTGCTATTTGGGTTATGATATTCAGGCATGCCATGTTGTGGAGAAGATGATGTCATGTTGTCTGAAGACACATTTTTTTACTAAACCTTTTTTTTCCTTGTTACAGGTCTGAAGAATGTTACTGAAACGGTGACAAGTTTTGATTCGCGATTTGCTGGTGTGGATATTGGTGACTTGGATGGAGTTGAGGGGAGCTTCTGTATCCAGCTAGATGCTTTGGATCGAAGAGGTAAAATGTAGAATAGAATTGTAGAAGATGTGTACAGTTGCTAACACAATGTGTTGTGGTCCCTTGACGCAAGCTGGGGATTGCTAGTGGGGTTTCTTGAACAACCTTTTTTTTTGACAATTTGAAGAAAGGCTTATAGGTGGGTTAGGCGTTCAGGCGATGCAAATACTGTATTTCGGATCCTTTTCGAAGAGGAAGCAATGAGATGATCAGCTGAGCAGTGACGTTACTCTTTTATGTACGTGTGTGTGCGCGCGCGCGCAATTATTGGGCCAGGGCTTACGGGTGGTGATTGCACGCTCATTTCACTTGGTGCACTCAATTCAGTGGTGAGTGAGGGGGTAGTTTAAGGTTGTGTGGACTGACGTTGGCTGGCGTTGGAGTGACGTGCTTTGTTGTTGTTTTGGCTTATTAGATGGCTGATGTGCTTGATGGTGCTGCTGAGGTGTTGAATATTAGTTGGGAGGTACCTGCTGGTTTGGTGTTGGATGACGGTCTGTATGTTACTGATGTCTTGCTGATATGCGGCATGCATTTACAGTCAGACTAGTGCTAGCTGGTGGCGATAGCTGTGGTGCATGATGGTTGGTGACACGCGTGTTTCATGTTGTCTGTTGCTTGCCCCAGCCCGTCCAATAGCTGCTTGCTTAGCACGTACTACGGAGGTACCTCTCTAGATAGAGTTGTGTTGTTGGTGGCGGCATGAATCATCTCGAACTAAAAAAGAATGCAGTTGTAGCTGTGCATAGTTGTATTCCTTTATTTTTTTTGTTTTGTTTTGGGGACGGACGGAGCAGAGACGGAGGTACTTTAGGCTTATTCCCTCAAAATTTAATACTCCAGACCGAAAGAAAGGCAGTTGGAATAATGATGGGGATGGAAGGATGTAGGAACCGTTAGGTTCGGCCTTAGTATGCATGCATTGTCTCTGCATAAAAATTTAATACTATGGACTGAAATTGAGGTAGTTGGAATAGCGATGGTATGGAAGTATGGAGGAATCGTTAGGTTCAGCTTTAGTATGCATGCATTGGCTCTGCATATGAAGTTTAGCTGTCGTTTTGAGCTAGCTTAGGTAAGGCTAAGTCCAGCAGTTCGGTATATGTCTGGATATATGGATATAGTACAAAATGATACTGTAGCGATATTGTTTATACAGAAAAAAAAACAGTTAAAACAGTGGATATATAGGTTTTTACATTGGCTGCTGGCCTTTCCTAACGTATGTCCCTGTTGCTTACAGGCTACGGCTTTCGATGAGAATTAAACTTGTGTCGTGCGGTGAACCATGAATGCACGAGAAAGGCATCGACCAATCAATTAGTATTACCCGAGGCTGTGTCTTACTACTAGTATAGTCGTGTTGGGGTTTGGTTAAGGGACAGTTTGGTTTGATACCAAACTTTTGGCGTATCAAAATTTTAGCAATTTTAATCATGTTTAAATTTAGATAAAATTTTAATTAAATAATAAAATTTTTATCTTGATGGATTGTTTAGGTCTCAAATAACTCATATAAATGCTAAAAATTGTTGTTTGGTCAAACTTTAGTTTAGATTTAAACATGGTCGAAATTGTTTAAATTTTGGTGTGCCCAAAATTTAATATCAAACCAAACAGACTCTAAATAAAAAGAAAAGATACGCTCCATAGCATGTATGTTGTTGAGAAACTGACTGGGGCCTACTTGTGGTTGGTAGGATGTATGATCCACGACCACGAGACGAATGGCTTATCAATCAGAGGTAGGCTGGCAAGATTATGTGCAGTTGATTGGGTAAATGAATTGTCTATACACTGTAGCTATACTGTTCACAGAGAGGGAGGCAGTTGGAATAGTAGATAACCAATGCATTTACACATCCTGCCGCATATAGTCTAAGGGTTCATTCATTCCGAGTTGAACTTGCATTCTGATGTCACCTACTACTACGACGATGACTAGGTGAGGTTAGACTATGTGTAGCAGGATGTGTAAATGCATTGCGTATCTACTATTCTAACTATCTCACTTTCTGTGAACAGCGTCGCTACAGTGTATAGACAATCAATTTACCCAACCCACTGCATATGTTCTTAGACCATCTCCAATAGTATATTCATCCAATTTCTTCAATTTTAAATTCTACATTGGCTACAATTTAGACTGTCTCTAATGGCTGTACACGGAGTGAATGTAACTCCCTTTGTGCAAAAGTGCATTGTTTTTTATAACAATTAATCACAAAAGGTAGTAAATTATGTGCATGCTAATCATGCATACGTAGGAGGGGAAGACTTTTAAATAAGATGGTAATAAAAATAAAGAAAATGTTTTCCCAAGAAATCCAGCTCCCAAATGTAAATGTAATGGTGCTGAACAACGTTAAAAAAAAATGAAATGAGGTTAGCTTAGCAGACTGATGAGATCCTGTGTCATGCGTGACATGACATCTTAGGCAGCGGCACGGTATATTCCTGATCCGGGTGGCGGGTGTCCTGGGCACGCAGGCAGGCAGGCATAAAAGAGAGAGACGAGGAAGCAGCTGATGTCATGATGAGATTAATTTTTATCATTGCTTATTATTCGTAAATCAGCTATAATCCTCTCGTATATTTATTATTTAATTATTAGGATAACATAATTATTAATTAACTAAAAATAAATAAAAAAAACATCTCCCTCCGTGTATCATGCTACCTACCACGTGGGGCCCAAAGGCAGGGAGGGGAGAGGAGAGGAGAAGAGAGCCGGGGCCTCTTCGTCTTCTCGCCCATCCATGATCCACCCCCCTCCTCCTCCTGCTGCTGGACTGGTTTGCTTTGCTTTGCTTTGGTTTGGTTTTGGTTCCTTTTCATCATTGATTGATGGATCGATCGATCGATCATCGATCCCCCAGGAAACAGATACAGAGATAGAGAGAGAGTGTGTGTGTGTGCGGGGGCGCCGGGCGGCCGGCGGCGATCAGAAGACGCTCCCCTCCCCTCGCCTCCCCTCCCCACCGAGATAGAGAAACCCTTTTCCCTTCTTCCTTCGTTGGGGTTGGGTCAGGGGAGATCGAGATCGAGATTGTCCGCACTGATCGCGCTCGCACCGGAGGCCGACCGCGACCAGAGCACAACAGCGAAGATCCTTGGCCTGCCTTCCCTTGATCCCTTCCCTCAGGGTGCGTATGCCTAATCGCCGCTCTCCTCTCCCTCTTTCCTCCTCACCTCTCCCCAATCTGCTCTGGAACGATTACCCCCCGCTTCCCGAGCCTAATCGACTGGGTGGGGATCGTTCGTTTACGACGATCGGAGGAGGAACCAACCCCCCCGTTCCAATGCCAACGCAATCCAATCCAATCAAATCCCTAGACTAGATAGATTGTGGTCTTCAGATTGGGTAGGTTTCGCTCTCCATCCTGCCTTCTGATTTATTTATTCCCGTGATCCCATCCCATCCCATCCGCTAGGATGTGGGTGCATGTGGATTTCGGTTCATCTCGAAACCAATCCATCCACCCTATGCTTGCGATTCCCAACTTGCAAGGCTCGCTACTCTACTTGCACCCCCAACCTACCATCATTTCCCCCTCGCAAGCCTCAGCAGTCTGATTGAGAGTCCCTAGGTTTTAACTATGTCACTCTAACCTCCTGGATTATTATTATTATTATTATTATTATTATTATTTGTTCCAGTTATGCTGCAACTTGCTCTTCCCAGTCAAACTTCCTCCTATGTGAAAGGAGGGGGGAATGGACGCTGCTATTTTGTCAACCTGCTACTGTCACCCCCCGCCTCGACCCACCCACCCCTTATTGCTCCCTGTCTGTCCTTCCCATGAGAATGAGGCACTGCAAATTCAATTTCTTAGATTGTGGATTTATCTGCACAGCACTGCGCACTGTTGACTACCTCTCTACTGTTTGTTATCTGCATGTACGCTGTTGACTGTGACTCTTCACCTTACCGCTCTTTCCAGGATTCATGCGAAATGCCACCTGAACATGGGATGTCTGCTGGAACACATGCTGCTCTTGTGAGTAGGAGGCCTCGTCGCCTGTTCGGGAGACCATCAGAGAGGAAGCACCCGCTCAACCTTCAGTTTGTATGCCTTCTTCTCTTCTCCCCTAGTTGAGTTCTTCTCTCATCAGATGCGCACACCTCTCCTCCTGTTTCTAATGCTTTCCTCCCTACAATTTCCCAGGAGCGTCAAGTTGCACGCCTCGAATCAAGGCAGCAGCAACAGAGGTGCACACATGTTCCTTTTTTTTAAAAAAAAAAAAAAAATCCCACCTGCTTGTGCACGTTCACTATGCCATACTACTATTCCTGAATTTTGACCTCGTTTTTTTCCCTTCTATCGTGCGCTCTCTCTTGATTTATTGTTTATAATCCTGATTACAGAAACATAATTCTACAATTACAATATATGACATGCTGTCCTTTGCCAAATTTCCTTTTTCATGCCCTTCCTCTTGTCAACCCTCTAGGTCTGTCCATTTTCTAATGGCTTCCTCTTTCTTCCCAGGTGTCTTATCTTGACAGTTATTCCCTTAAATTTCTATTGTGACTACAAATCAACCTCGCTCTCAGAGAATGGAAATAACCATCTCTCATCTCAGCATACATCTCCACAAGAGGGCCCGGACCTGGATACACCATCCTCGCCACCGATTATTTTAATGCGGCTTAATGCTCCAGATGGACCTCACAGAAGATGGCCAGATGATTCATCAAAGCTACTGGAAGATAAATCCACTGCACCCGGTAGCATTTCCAATTCAGATTTCTTAGTCGGCAACTTTGCCAAGCCGAGTGGTAATGCAAGGCATACTTCAAGAAGGAAGAGCAAAAAGAAAACCAAGAAGCACAGGCAACGTTGCACGAAACCGATGGATGGATCTGAAGCTAAATGCCGAGAGAGCAACAGTGCTGCCTCCGAGGTCGATGTCGGTGATTGTGAAGATTCTACCCTTTCACCTAAGCACGTTGGCGACATACACCTTGAGGAAACCTTTTCTCCTGGTTCTTCTGTTAAGGAAGCTTCTGAAGAGGCTCCTGATAGTGACAATGATAATGAGTACCGTTGCTGCTCAGATGGTTCAGTTTCGAGTGTGTCCTACTCTGATGAAACAGAACTGTCTAGATCAGCAACCCCGTGCCCTGGGTTGTTTGGGCAATGTAATGGCAGTAACTTCAGGTATTTGGACGATACTCATAATTCCTTATTTACATGTTCAACTCAAGAAACTTGTCATGATGGGAGTAGTGTGAACTGTAACCATGACACCAAGACTCTGCTTATCTTCAGAGATCAGCACGGACCTAATCCATGTGAAGCGACAGAATTTTGCAGCTCCAGTAGTGGATTTGATGGGGATTGGCTAGAGAAGTCCGATCATGATGGTGGCATCTGTTCCCAAAATAGCCTTGGTACATGCAGTGGAGCCCAGGCAGTCCATCTGTGCAGCGACACAAGCAGTGAAAATGATTTCTGTGTTGTAGTATCTAGAAAGAGAGCCAGAAAAGAGAAGAAAATGTCACTGTGCAAGAGTTATGGAGAGCGTGCCTCCACGGTTACACATGATCGGAATGGAAAATACGTTGGTCGGGCCTCTATGCAGGTGACCAAGGAAGTCAACACTAATGGTTGGTTCCATAGACAAAATCATGTTGGTAGGATACGCCCTCAGCATGGAATTGCACTAAAACACTCCTCCAAGGATCTCGCGCTTAGGCCAAGCAATGCTTTCATGGAGACCCAAAATGGAGTTCAAGCAAAAGATTCCAAGTTCGGAGCAATTCTCAATCATTCTATAGGGCAGAGAGGAAAATCTTGTGGGAAAACAACTAGCGGTTTTGACAGAGCACTGCAGCTTTATTCAAACAGAGAACTATCCAATGTTCTTCACAGCAGAGAATCGGTCCATTGTGAGCCGAAGTCTTTAAAGGGCAATTCTACTCCAGAAGCTTGTGAATCAACAGATATTACTATAGGAGCTCTTCCCATGCAGAAAAGAAGGCTTCAGGATTCAGTTTTAATCAATGATGCCAGTGAAACTGTTTCTGGACAATCATCGCCTGGTATGGCTCCATCTACAGATCCTGCGCCACTTCCTTTTTTTCCCTTACCTTACGATAAGATAGTAACACTGCTTGCAGCAGGCTTGGTAATAACTAACATGATGATGTGCTCAAAATATTTCAGGGTCTGAGTCAACATTAACTGAATTAATGGTTGGATGTGGTACAGTTCCATCTATTGAAGGGAACCGTGGCTGTCAAGATTCATGTAGCTCTAGAAAACATTTATTTGAGATGCTCAGGGTTGTAAACGACGCCTACAAAGTTCAGGTTGCTGCAGATGTTCACCTTGCTGCTGGTTATCCAATTACTGATCTTGAAAATTTTATATACTCTGCAACTCCAGTAGTTGGCTGTGCACCTTGCATGAAAAGCAGTGGTTGTTCATGGGACCAAGCAGTTAGCAACTCAGTTTGTCAGCATGACATCTCTAATGTTTCCTTAAGGAGCATATGGGAGTGGTACGAAGAGCCAGGGTGCTACGGATTGGAAGTAAAAGCTCTGAGCGATCTCAGCTCTAAAGCATCCTGCAGCAGTAGTTCAGAGTTCTGTGCCTACTTTGTACCTTATCTATCTGCGGTTCAGTTATTTGGCTGGTCTATGAGGAACAACATGGACCACCATTTTGATGTACAAGGGAGAGAAATACCGAAAGCATCAAATACTGCACACTCTTTTGGCTCTCATCCTGTGCATGCGAAGGTGCATAAACTGCCCGAGGAAAGTAATCCGTGCTTGTTAGAGTCATCTTTGGCTGTAGAAGATCATGGAGAACTCTTGTTTGAGTACTTTGAAACAGAGCAACCATCTTTTCGGCCTCCATTATTTGAAAAGTAAGTTGTCCACAGGCCTCCATTATGAGTTTCACTGCTGGTTCCAGTTTTTTGTTAAGTTGCTGACAGTGGCAGTTTCTTGTGAAATATTTAATCTCTCTTCGATCTGGTGTCGTTTCTGTCTAAAAAGTGCTTCTCGGTTCACAACTTGTCATTTCGGTCTAAAAAGTGCTTCTGGGTTCACAACTGAAAAGGATACCGGTCTATTTCTTTGTTAGAAATGAGCAATGACTTTAACAGTTCTTATAGACAGTGTAGTACCCATGCGAGGAAGTTTAATGGCCCTGTTACGAACAGTATTCTATAAACCACTAGTGAGTTTTATGAGCAATGGAACTGTTCACGACCAATTGGCTGAGGGCTTTCTTTTTCTAGAGTTGTAATTGGTTCAGCTGATCAGGACGTTTATGAGTTATGACCTAAAGCAAGAGAACTTATTTTGTGCCCAAGTGAGTAGCTTAGAGCTGGGATTTGCAAGCTGTTAATTGGTCATTCATATATCTGGCATCCATTTTGGTGCAGTCTTTCTGATATGGTTATTATGCCCTTTGTGGCCCAAGGAAGACTTTTAATCTGTTATTTGTAGGTACTATTTATCTGTCCTGGTTGTTTGTCTCCTTTCTTTTGTTAATATTCAACTGCAATCCATTGTAGGATCAAGGAGCTTGTTAGCGGTGCAAATGTTTCTGACCACCGAATTCTTGGGGATCCTGAAAAGCTGCAAAACACTAAATTGTGTGACCTTCATCCAGCTTCCTGGTTTGTTCCTGATCCTGGATGCTTTGTTCCCTAGCATGTCCTCAGCTTGTAATGTTAGCAGAGTATTTGATTTGTTACTTGGCTCTTGTGATGATCAGTATATTTCATTTCTAGGTTCTGTGTTGCCTGGTATCCTGTTTATCGTGTACCTCGTGGGAACTTCCGTGCAGCATTTCTTACTTATCATTCGCTGGGCAAATTGGTTCCTCAAAATTGCTCCCTGGATATGAATGATGGGCATACGAGTGTTGTTTCACCAGTTGTTGGTCTCCAGAGTTACAATGACAAGGTACCACTTGGACTTGATTTTTTTCCTTGATTAGGAAGTGTTTGAATCGCATAGCATATTGTCCATGTAGCTGCCAATTCAACTGAAAACCAAGGAAATAATGATGCAACAAAACTAATAGTCACTCGGCAGAAGTTTGTTTCCACTGATTGGTTGTTTGATAGGTTCCAGCTCAATGTTGGGAATATATATCTTGTGCTTTTGGTCGATACGTCATATTTAGTTGATGATTTTATGCCGATTTGCATCCTCTTGTTTATAGGGAGAACAGTGGTTTCAGCTGAGATGCCCAGGTTTGAAGCAGTTGCCAAGAGAGTTGGAAACCAGTCGTGCTGAGGTTCAGAAAGAGAGGCTGAGGACACTGAAGATGGGTGCGTTGGCCATGGCAAGAGCTGTCGTCCCCAAGGAAAGTGGGGAATCTGTGAACCACCATCCAGATTATGAGTTCTTCCTGTCTCGGTGCGCCTAGGCTAGGCGGCATTGCTCTGAACTGAAGCAGCGGCGTTGTTCCACTGACCGTAGTTCAGCAATCAAAAGAAAGAGACAAAAAATAAAGTAGTGACTAACCAGAGGCCGGCCATAATATAGTTGATCCTAGAAAGGAGAGCATGGGGGTGGTTGGTTGGTGTGATGCGTATCACCCGCGTTATAGAAGAAGACGAGGATTACATACAATCAAACCGAAGCAAACCAAGTTGGTGAGCTTTAAACTTGTACTCCTAGTAGAATGGCAGGCAGTACCCGACGCAGGATGGGTGTTTTGGGGGGCTGCTGGGGGTAAAAGATCATGAACATATACTACAGATGACGCATTGCGGTGCGACTCTGCTGCAGGTGTAGTATTCCTTTTTTTGTACAGCGACACAACACAAGGAGAGCAGAAAGAAATTTGGTTATCGTTCAATCGTCAGCCTTTGTCAAGTGTGCATCTGCCTGTCAGCGACTCCCTCTGACAACGAGATGCATTTTTAGGCTCGAATCATGATACCCAACTTCGACGATCTATATTGTCATTTGTCCATCCATACGACTATCCAATTTGACTTTCTCCAGTGGCAACGCCCGTTTGGACCTTCCAAAATCCCGTGGCCCCACCACTTCAGCTACCCCTCACCCTATTTCTCTTTGCGTCTTTTCTTCCCCTCCCTCGTCAAACTCAATAGACGTACAGGTAGCGGTACACAATGGCCATCAAAAGACCTATTTTGGATCTCCTCATTGGTCAGCGTAATGTTTTAGGCCTTGTCTGGAAACAAAGTTTTTCAATACTATAGTATTACAATACTGTGGTTTAGAGTTTTGCAATATTCCAAAAAAAACTACAGTATTTTTTAAAATCACACACTGTTTGATAGCATAGTATTGTGAGTCTCTAATGCTTAGGGCCTGTTTGGAACGTAGAAATTATACAGGAATTTCACAGGAATTAGTTCAATTTCACAGGAAAAACACAGGAACGGGGAGAAAATCCCGCGTTACAAACGGGGCCTTAGTTTTGCAGTGCTCAGTACTCAAAAAAAAAAAAAAAAACTACAGTATTTTTTAAAACAATGCACTGTTTGATAGCATAGTATTGTGAGTCTCTGTTGACGCGGAACGGCCGTCGATGTACGGCGGCGGGGCGTGCAGATGGGGGAGACGCGGCCGGCGTAGCGCCGGACGGGGGAGGCGGAGGCGCGGCCGGGGAAGACGGGGCCGGTGACGGCCGTGGCCGGGGAAGATAGGGCCGCCGGCGGGGCGCGTGGCTGAACGGCGCCACGCCGAACGTGGAGACGCGGCCGGGGAAAACGGGGCCAGCGGCGGTGCGCGCGGCTGGACGGGGCTGCGCCAGATGCGGGAGGCGGAGGTGCTGCCAAGGGGAGATGTGGGAGCGCCACCGAGAGCTGCGAGAACGATGCCGAGAGCCGGTCCACTTCCATCGCGCACCCACGCACGCACCTGGCCGACTCCATTGGGAAGGGAAGATGGCGCGGCTGGATCCTAGTAGAAGGGGAAGGACTAATTGATGTAGAAGAAAACTGTATCTTTCTCACGGGGGCATGGAATCGCCCATGGTTGAGCTCGGCCTCCAGCCCTAGCAAGATGCGATGGAGATTTGGGGAAAAAGCCAACGTGAGGCAAGAAGACCGCGGTGGGTGAGGAGAAAGGCACGTCTTCGCTCGCTGTGAGAGAAAAACTTCGGTGTGGACCAAAATCTAAAAAAAATATTGTAGTATTAAGAATACTATGGCTTTGGATACATATTTTTTGGACCGCTGCCAAACATTTTTTCTTCTAAAATACTATGGTTTTCTCTATTATTTATAATACTATCTGAAAACTGTAAAATAATGTGATTCCAAACAGGGCCTTACTGTACGCTCATGTCTTAACATGTGCGAATTGGCGGCGCACGTTTTCCTGCAGGGCACATAGGACGAGGCTAATGCTCCAAACACTTGTATTGGACTCCGGCGCTGTCGTTCGTAGGCTGGGCCGCAAGAGGAACGGAGACAGCGGAGCCAGAGCAGCTATGGCATAGGAGATAGATGGGCTGTTTGAACGGGGGTGGAGTGAGAGCAGAAGGGGCGCTGTGGATGGTGTGGCAGCTGCGACAGACTCAGCTGCGGGGGTGACGGCGGCGGCGGCAGGCGTGGTTGGGGAACCGGCATATCGCCTGCTATCGGAATGTCGCCATCTCTCTCGCGCAGTTGCGCACAGTTCGCCTCTCCATTGTGTTGTGCGTTGGAGCTAAGTATAAATGATATGATTCACCATCAATCATTACATCATACAATGTTGCTTCTATTTGATGTTTGTCTACGAATGCGTTTTAAGTTTGGTGTTGTGCTGCTGGCCGAAATGGTTGTGCATACATAGAATTTGTATCACACACTACAATAGGTGTCGAGTTTAAAACGATGGATGGGATGAGTTGACTGCAGTGGATAGCCTTACCCTCAAAGCATGCAAAGTGTTGTACAAGTAAAGAGTAGTAGTTTCTAAGAAATGACATAATTTATGCGGCCCGTTTGGTAGAGCACCAAATAATTCTATTTTGATTCTCTGTTAGAAGTGATTCTCTGAGAGAAGTGATTTTGTGGCTGAAAGTGATTCTCTAATGAATCCATATGATAAACTCTATATGTATGACTATGTGTTGAGAGTGAATCAGGAGAAGCAGCTTTTTTATAGCTCTCAGCTCTCAATTCATTTTGGAGAATCACTTCACAGAATTCACTCCGGAAGTGATTCTCGGAAAACTGTTGTTTGGCAAAGCTCTGAAGATTCACTACGCAGAATCAAGGAGCGGAGCTCTGCCAAAACGGGGCCTAAGTACTTCATACCAATCAGATGTTGGTTACTTCGTAAAAATTGTTCTAAAATTATGGTTTGGTAGATACTATGATATTCTCAGAGTGTGATAATCCTATCTAATAAAAAATTTTAGACGTTTCAACTTGCAACTGGCCTATTTCTACGCAAATACTATGGTTTTGATGTTGCATATAAACAACGGGTAGTTTTCTTAATATGAGTTTTAAATTTTAATAAGTTAGATAAAACCATGATCTTATGTCAACACAAAATGGAATGTTTCGTATTTAAGGGAACATATGAAAAACTATTTGCAAGTAGAGTCTGAACCTTATGGGGTACCCTCTCCCTTGATGTAGATATATTGATTGAAAAAAGTAAAGGTCAAGATAACATGGACCTCGAGGACAAAATGAGTTAAGATGTGGGCCCACTTGTCAACGAAATGGCACACAATTTCTTATGTGGGCTGCGGAACAAGAGCAGGATGGGGTGCATTTGCCTCTTGTGCCACGAGTGATTAGGAGATGCCTCATCACTGACGCCACCTCATCGGGAGGTTTCTGTTTTGGGATGCAAGTGTAGCAAATTCGGATCTCATTCTTCGTCGGTGGATTGGATTCAGGGAGAAACCCAAGGTTTCAAATCAGGAACCCTCTGTAAGTGCAATCAACCTCTAAGAGGGTTTTAGTGAATGTTGACAATACATTAAAAGTAACTAATGAGTTTACATAGCATGAACATATTGACAATTCAAGTGAAAGTGCCACACACACTCATATACGGCAAAGAGAAGTGAGCTTCATGCATACAATAAAGCAAACAAGTGCTTAGGTGCATTGCAAGCAAGAAAAGAGGCCCCTCATTTATTTGGAGAAGAAGAAAAGCGGCTCAAGTTCAAGTTTGGAGATCGAATAGATTTGCTAATTCATTTCTTGAGTATAGGAACCGATGTACTATCAGGAGGGGGGACCAACACGCAGTGCTACTAGAATCAAAAGCTCACAAAGTTCATTCATCTCCACATATTTCAATTCTCTAGCCACAAAATCCTCTTCTCAGGTTTCAGTGCCCGACTGGTTCTCCTCACCGGTTCGACCAGTCGAGAGGCCTGGAGCTGGTCTGCTGCTCTGGACCTTCTGGTGGCCGATCGGTTCTCTCCACCGGTTCAACCGGTCGGGAGGCTTGGAGCCAGTCTGCCAGTTTTGTACCTTCTGGTGGCCGACCGGTTCTCCCCACCGGTTCAACCGGTTGGGAGGTCGGGAGCCGGTCTGCCAGTAATGGTTTAAAAAAACGGCTAGTTCGAGAGGGGGAGTATATATACCCATTCACTCCCTTCTTTCTCACTCTTTGCCACTTCTTCAACCTGAGACAAAAGCTCCTAGTGCTTTCACTCCTCTCTCTCACTCTCCACTCTCTTGTGCTCAAATCCTCCATTGCTTGTGAGTGTGAGTTGGTGATATCTTGAGAGAGCTTGAAGACTCTGTGTTCATCCTCCTCTCTGTCTTTTTCTTTGTGAGCTTTGGTGAATCTTGAAGCATTCTTGGTGATCTTGGAGCTTGGTGCTCCTAAACGGCTAGGCGTCGCCCGTGGAAGCATCTATCTCGTGTGGATTGCTCCAAAAAGTTTGTAATCTCCGCTCTTTGAGCCTCATAGTAAGTACCTCTCCGCCGTCCTTAGTGATTGGGGAGAAGAGGATAAGGTTGCGAGCCTAAGCCCTTTGTGGGTTTCTCAACAACGAGGACGTAGGGAAGCCTTTGTGGTGTGCCCGAACCTCGGGATAAATCCTTGTCTCATGTGCTTGCTTGTGGTGCCTTGTGTTCTTCGTGTTCATATTGTTCTTGAGTGTACTCACCTTGTTTTGGCCAAGATTTTTGTGGATCTATCTCTTGTGAAGGTATCAAGGCTAGCCCTCTTTAGATCTGCAAGAACAACACCTAAGGAACCTCTAGAAGGCATCGGTATCAAATTTACTTACATAGATTTAGAGATCAATTTCGATTTTATCCGCTCCCCACCAGCTGAACTGGTGAGCATCGGTTCAACTGGTCCGACCAGTTGAACCAGTCCACACCAGTCCAACAGGTCTGCCACGGATTTTAGTTTCAAGTTTGTGTAATTTTTCAGGATTGCCTATTCACCCCCTCTAGGCAACTTTCACTCTCTATTATCCCTAGTTTGTTCTACTTCCAATTCTCCTTGCCTCATTAAACACCACCTAGGCATTACTTGCTTCCGTTATGTTTGCTATATGTTTTTGTTTTGTTTGGTGGCCACCCAATTCCCTCTTTTTTTTTTCGCTACACATAGGATTCGTCGATGCGTCTACGATCTACCACCCCTATATGCTCTCTTAGGATATCCAAATTAAAGTGTGCATGGTTGAGGCTAGGCTCAAGAGTATGACAACATGGCTAAGACAGCGTGTTGTTATGTATACAATCAAGCCAAGCCTCCAGTTGGGTCCACATCGAAAAAATGATGTCAATTTTACCTCTTGAGCTTGTCACGTAGTATGGAACCCAACCAAAACATGAAAACTAGAAATCTTGCATCCCTCAGCTCTTAAAACTGAGCAACTAACTTGAGCTTGGAATTAGACAATTTTGGATAGTGTCATCGGATTTTCATGACATGTCATCGGTGTTGCCCCCCATGCGTAAGACATTATCCCACCAGTAAGGCTGACTCTCTCCTACCCTATACTGTCTCCACACCCTTTTTTTACCTTAGCCGATGGCATGGCCTCCTCGTGTGCAAGCATCGTTGCCCTCACTCCCATCCTGTGCATGATGGCTAGTGGTTGGGAATGTGATAAGACCATACGGTGGAGTGGGACACTATTGTGGAGGCAGTCTATGCAATCACGAACACTGTCGTCGTCAATTGAGGGGGGGGAGTTGAAGCTCAGTGACCAAATTGCCAAAGTAGGCACCGCATGCAATGTAGGAGGCAAATGAAGCAACCTGCACGGCTTAGTGTCCTCTTGCTAGCCACCGTCAAGGCCCTACGCCTCTAGCTTGGGAATGGCATATATGACACACTCGCCACCCTCTTGTCATTCTTTACTTGCTCACCGCAACATCTTAAGACTTGGTTGTTGCCGTTGTAGCTGCCTTTGACCACAATTGGGACTATGGCGGCTGGGAGCTTAAAGAAGAAGTACAATGAGAAGGACATATAATATGGCTCTAGGGATAGAGCGATGATTGAAGGCATCGTATGGGAGGGATGCAATGACTAGGGTTGAGGCTACATCGAGGTAGGGAAAGCGTGCGCGAGTGATGGAGAAGAGAACACTCTACCCTACCGCGGTGTGTATGCATTAGAAAAACAAGTTAAAATGAATTCCACTCACATCCAAAATTAAAAAAGAAATTAGTGATTCCCACGTCATTCTCTACTCCCCCGCCGAATTCGCCACCTCCAGCCTCGGAACAAGATTCTCTAAGGCCCCATTTGGATTGAAGTTTCCGTGGAGGAATCTTGGAGGAATTGCATATAGGAATGGTTTGCTATAAAGCGTTTGGATCAAAGGAACTTATGTTCCAGTTCCGGAGGAAAGGTTTGGTTCGCTTCACAAAGCGGAGGAATCAAAAACTCCACTGCCAGCCAATGTTTTGTGCTTACCCGAGGTGAGTACTGAAAAAGAAAGAGAAAAAGTACGATAACTGAAGAGACATGACAAGACAAAATAAACAAATAGACACAAAAGGCAGTGCTTTCTACTCTAAGCACTCAAAATTTACATTAACTCTTAAATTCATGTGCTATTGCTATTCCTGTGTTCCAAACACCTATTTCTACGAAATTTCTGTGTTTTACGATCCTTTATTTTTTTTACTACATCCCTATCCCATTCCTACATTTTCTCTCATTCCTATGTTTTATGTTCCTCTGTTCCAAACAGACCCTAAAATTTGTGGAATGAACTTACCCCTGCAGATTCTCCATCAGAACCGTCTATTTGGATTGAACGACCTCTGACAGTCCAGCCCTCACGCAAGCACACCAACTTGTTTTCGACTGGCCCATCTAGGCCCACCCACCAGAACAACATAGCCAAAGACGTCATCTTTCTCCTCTCGCCGCCGTCTTCCGTGAACTCTCAGCATGCTGCTAACAGGGTCATCTTCAACCTTTTGCCCATGGCTCCCACCGCCGCGCTTGAGCCACTGGCCACGCGCTCACACACCGCGTTGGAGCTGCCGCCGTATGCGCTCGCCGTTGGCCTCTCCAGCTGCAGCCTGCGCTGTTGGACACCGGTACTGCCCCACTCTACTCCCCATGGCAGAGCATGGAAGAGCTCCGCGATCTGCTGTATGATTTTATTATTTGAAAATAGAAAATTCCGGCCTGTACAACCGCACACAGTCAATCCTCACAAAGGGTTCTCGCAAAAAGTTTGATTCAGTTAATCTTCTGATCAAAATAAGAGAAAACTATAATAGAAACAAATGCAACTATAATAGAAACACAGCTAATATGCTGTATGATGGAGAGGACGTCCTGGACAAGGTCGACTTTAGCTTTGACAGAATAAAAAAAAAATTGTGATGCACGCCACGATGATCTACCTGAATGGTTGTTCAAGCAATCAACCTCTTTTGCGTTCCGCTTGCGTCTGGGACCCACATATCAATGACTGATGTAGTGGGAGTTGGGCTGAGATTTGTTGGGCGGTTGGATTAGCAGCACACGGTGTGGATCGCATGACTGCAGGGGGCAACCGGACTGCACAGAATCTTGTTCCTCCGGCCTCCCCGTCCTCTCCTCCCAGGCGTCGCTTCCCCTCGCTTCGCTTGCTTCCGCTGCCTATTCCTCGGCTTCCTCCGCTTCCCCGCCGCCGCCGGGAGCCGAGCTCCCTCTCCCTGGCCGCCTCTTGTCGCTCTGCGGCAACAGCTTCCACCAGGTATGTCCTTCCCCTTCTGTTCCTTCCCTTCCTGCCGTCCAAAACTAATCACCCAAACCCTAACTTAAGCAAGAGGGCAATTAGGCTAGATCTGGTATATATGCAAGTGTACGACTAAGTTAGTTCCATCTTACTTAACCCCAACAAAACAAATATTGGATTGTTGTTACATACACCCATGCCCTTTACTGGGTCCTCCACTGACCCACAAGGCGCTGAATGCTTCTTTCTGTTGCTTTTAGATGGCTACAAAACTTGACCAATCTTCTCCTGCCGACCATCGCCGACCATCGGCTCCAAAGATGTCAATATTTGGGACAAAAGCTGGATTCGTCATACCTAAGAACAAGCTAGCCGGCTCACTCGTTATCCGGGGCACCACTGCTAAGAATGAGACGCCAACTGCATCCAATGATGATAGCACTAGACATGTTCACAGGAAGACAAAGTGGGGGCCTGATCTCGCCTTGGACCCCGTCGTCGGCAAAGGAAGGGCTCTGGCATACCAGGTATCCTACAATCTGTTACCGCTCTCCTCTTTCACATTTTTACGGGTTCACCACTTCTAGCCTGATCTATCTTTTGGCATCCATTGCTCTGCACACAACTACAATGTTTTGCATTTCCATTGATACAATATGTCTGCTTCCCCTTTTATCTAGTGATTACAGTATGCCACCATTTTTCAGTAAAAATAATTGAAGAAATTGCCCGAGTCAGTTGTAGATATTTTCATATCGCTTCCAGCCACAAGGATGTCTGCATTTTAGGAATCATTAATTCATATTAGTGCATGACCAGACTCGAGTGGAGCAAATTACCAAGTTGCTGAAGTCCGGAACTTTTGATATGGGCAACATTGAAGGTTCGATGTGCAATGGTGAACGGTCAAACTCTGTTGGTTCTGACAAAGAGAACGAGGTATTTCTAATTTGAATACTGTCCCCACTACACAGTGTCTACAATCTGCAAAATTTTTTGGATGTGAGCCTGTACTTTTTTTTCCACCCATTTTGCAGCTGGGAAATGTTGAGCTATTGGAACTTGAAAGACGGGAAATTATAGGTCAGACAAATGTTCTCCTTTTCTCCTAAAAATCACATGCTTCATTTAATTACTGAAAGTGAAAATAAATCTGTGCCTGACGTTGCATCCTGGTCATGGGGGATTGCTCTATCAAGTAGTATCTTTCTTGTTAATGCTAGTTAGCCTGTTAGGCTCTTGATAATGTCCCTGTTAAATATCTTTGTTAGCATCCAAGAAAACCTGCAGTGTTAACTGTGGTGCATGTGCATATTATCTGCAGGTGAAATACTTCGTCTGAATCCGGGATATAAGGTGCCTGAGGACTACAAACCAGTACTCAAAGAGACAAAAATCCCTCTTCCGGTATGTGACTGCAGTACCGCACCACTCATGCTTTTTTTCTTGTTTTGACCTCCACCATTAGTTGTTTACGTGTTTTCTTGTATGCAAGATGGTGTTGATCTTTTTGTTCTTTTACTACTATATTTTCCATACTCCAATTCAGGAATCAGGATATGCCCCTACTAATCATTACTCATGTGTTTAGGAATTTGAACTTCTTAGATAAATTTTAAGCTCTTTACGTATGAAGTGGGAATTCTTACAGGATACATTTGACACTCAATATGAAAGAAAAAGAAGTATCCCCTTGCTTATTTTCACCAAACTAAAGTAAAGAAAAAGGGAGGGATTCTATGTTTCATGGCCAGATTAAAGTGTAGGATGTTTTTAGTTTCAGCACAGGCCTTAAAACTAGTTCCCTCTACATGGATGATTAACCTGCACCAGAACCTGCACCAGTAGGTCATCTTAGTTTTTCTTTGTAATCTACAAGAATTATGAAATACAACTTGTTCTTTTTTTCCGAGAGTAGTAATGTAAGTTTTTATTGATCTATTTTTCCTATGAAATGCTACGGTTTATTATTGGCTGGACTTGATATTAACATTTAGCCCTTAAAATTTGATAGGTCATTTTTTAAATAGATTTGGTGCAATTATTAACTGCTGTTGGCCATTGCAGGCAGAGACACATCCAGGACATAACATTATTGGAGTTCTTATAGGACCTGAAAGCGATACCCAGAAGCGACTACATGAAGTATGATATATTCTTGGACATCTTGTAATATTATTTTGATGAAACATCCCTGATAGCAGTATCTCTGTTAAATTCTGTTGCGCACGACAGGAAACTGGAGCTGTCATACAAGTATATGGGACTAAGAAAGTCAATGGAGAAAAGGTATATCTGTTTTCTTGATTCTCAAAATCTATTGCCAGAGAAATTTTTCATAGTAATGTTTAAACGTCCTATTCTAGTTTTCACTCCCTCCTTTTGTCGGTACCTTTTAGTTTCATCTTTGATCTTGATGCTCAGGTTCTATGGATCTACAGAATGCCATTTTCTTGTGTGTTCTCCTTGTAGTAAAACAATATAATAGAAATTTCAAAACCATAGAAAAAAAAATGAAGCAATTAATTTTTTATTCATATTCATGTTCAGAGTGAGATTCGTCATCAAGACATAAATGCAGCTCAAGTTGCTTATGAAGGCCTACATATCAATGTCTCAGCTGACTCTTATGATAAAATAGATGCTGCAGTTGCATTGATTGAGCTGCTTCTTGCTCCTGTTTCTGTAAGTCCAGCATGCCTTTCTCCCCCCCTCCAAATCATCTAGTTTGTTGTCAACTAAGTGTGGAATCATTTGGACTTTAGGTAAAGTCAACAGCTACTTCAACAACTGCTACTGCTTCTTCAGCAGTTACCTCCAACGATGCAAAGCTAGCTGATGTGCAACTGGTGCAGAATGCCACTTCACAGCCAGGTTTACTGCATTGCCAAACGCATAATGCTCCTTGGCTGTCCACTCCCCAAACGGACGGTCCATCAATTCCTCCCTCAGGGCCTGTTTTGAGTGCATTACCTAACAATTCATTGCAGCCACAACCACCTGCTGGTTCTTTCAGTATGCCTCCATATACAAGCCAACCCCACACAAATAGCATGCCAATAAATCCATTTCCTGTTCCTGGACCTCTGCAATCAATACCAAGCAATCAACAGCATTCACCCCAGTTCCGAGCTAACTCCTCAATTGTGCCTTCCTTTGGTCAACCACCTGGAGTTGTAAGCCCACAAATGGCACAATCTTCCTCAGTGACACCGCTTGTTAGGCCCCTTCAAATACCCCATGCATCTGGTGGATGGCCATCTTTTTCTCCTGTTATATCACATTCTCAGAGGCCTCCGCAAGCTTCACTGACTTTTATGCCAGTAAGACCTATTTCTGTCTCTCCTCTTGGTGCAACTCCACCTCAAGGTCCCACTGCAATGCCACCTCCATCAAATACACACACCATGTACCGCGGCCAGCATCCACCAGTAGCAAATTTCACTCCAGCAACATTGCTTTCTAGGCCTCCTGGTGGAACTCAGACTTTTCCTACAGTTGCGCCTCAAGGTCCTTCCTCAATGGCATTTCCTGGTGGGGCATCAGCGCAGTCACCTTACCCACTTTCCATTCAAGTGGTCTCGACACCTGAGCAAGTGAGAGGCCCACCCCCAGCTTTCTCTCAAGTTGGATCAGCTCCTGGTATGGTGCCTCAATCAATTGCATCTTCCCGCCCACCTGCCTCAGGTCCTGCAAGCACAAGTGGCAGTCAGGCACCAATAGCCGCTTTGAGACCTCCACGCCCAGTTGCTGGTGATTTTACTTTTCGGCCTGTTGTATCACCTGCTCCTACATCAGGCAGTCAAATGGGAACACAAGGCCCTCATCCTGGTGCACCATTCTTCTATCCTGGCAATCAAAACCCCAATCAAGGCTTCCAAAGGCCTTTCAATTCCAGGCCCATGAATATGATGGGCCAGGCTCGGATGCATGCTCCAGGTCCACACTTCCTCGGAGCCTTCCCCAGGAATCCATCTCCTCTCGAGTTATCTGCAGGGTTCCCAGGGATCCGTCCAGCAATACAAGGGCTCCCGATGCCAGCACCATCAAATCCGCCGAGTTTCTTGCCGCCTTCCCGCCCATTTCAGCTGAGGCCTTCACCACAACAGAATCCTTATACAAGTAGAAACGGGCAGGGTGGGAATCCAATCTACGACCCTTTGGCACCAATGGCAGCTCAGAGAACAGACGGTGACCCTGAATATGAGGATCTCATGGCATCAGTTGGTGTGAAGTAGTCACGACTGCTGAGGGGTGTGGGAAAGTCAGTCCAAGCTGTGGTGACACAAACACTGTGAGAACTATTGCTTGTCAAGATGGTAAATTCTGTCAAAGGCATATATTTGAAAGACTGAGTGTAATTTTTGAAATTATTATTCTTTTTTTTTTGGTGTACTATAGGCAAGGCTGACATGAACTGACGTAGTAAGATACTCCATATTGGAAGGGAGGATAGGGAAAACGAAAAAAAGGACTCTTTGTGTGGTTTTCTGTTAAATAAATGGCATGAAGAACACCAAAGCCAAATGTTCTCTTGGAGACTGCAGAGTGAGGTAATCTGTATGCGAGGAATTAGCAGGCTTATTGAGTTGTTGGTACGATCTTTTGAGTGGAATGTTTGATTGCTGGGGAAGGCAAGGATAAGAATCAAGTGACTGCGTGGTGCATTTTGCGAGGGAATGCGATGCTGCTCCGATCTACCCTCCGTTGGGTGTTGGAAGATAGAGACGTAGGCCGCAGCCCAAGCAAGGATCTCATAGACTGTACTAGGGGTGACGAGAACGAGAGTAGGCTAGGACTTGATTCTCATCCCATGTAATGTAAAAAAATGCGATGTAACTGGCTGTTCCGTCAGTAAAAATCCATCTTGAATTTGCTTGCCGCATCCTGGGGCCGTCAATGGAGTATTTTTTTTTTGTAGGGAAAAATGAGAAAGAATTAAAGGATTAAAGAAAGGGGGGAGCGACTAGGAAGGAGAGATGGTCTACCATAGCATAGCAGGCCCACGGTCCCACAACGGCCTGCCTGCCCTGCTGCTCTCTTCTTCTTCTTCTTCTTCTTCTTCTTCTTCTGCTGTACTCCACTACTCCTAGCTAACAAAAAAAAAAAAAAAAAAAAAAAATCCTCATGGCCGACGCGGCGGCGATCACCCCTCGCCCGCCGCCCGGCGAAGCCGAAGCGGAAGATGAAGAGGACGCGTGCCGCATCTGCCACCTCCCGGCCGAGGCGGACCGCCCCCTGCGCCACCCCTGCGCCTGCCGCGGAAGCATCAGGTTCGTCCACGACGACTGCCTCCTGCGGTGGCTCGCCGTGCGACGAGGCAGCTCCTCCTGCAGATGCTGCGAGGTGAGCTAGCTTGGCCCTGATCCCTCGATTGGGTTTGCTTGGATTTTGTCGCCAATCCCACATTCCCTCCATGACCCCGTCCCCGGCCGGCCAGGTGTGCAAGCGCGCCATCTCCATCGCCCCCGTCTACGCCGCCGATGCTCCCGCCAGGCTGCCGCTCCCCGAGTTCATGATCGGCCTCGCCAACAAGCTCATGGCCTGGCTGCTCCTGCTCCTCTCCCTCCTCTTCGCCATCTGCGTCTGGGAGCTCCTCATGCCGCTCACCACCCTCTGGGTCTGGCGCCTCGCCCTCTCCAGGACATGGGCTCAAGTGCGCCGCCTCCTCTACCTCCGCACCTCCACCACCAGGCCCTTCCTCATCAGGTTCATGCCCTCCGCAGACACCGTCCTTGCCTGCGTCTCCATCAGAAGGGCCTTCCTCAGAGAGCTACACAACATTAGGCAGCTCAACGCCCCTGCCAGGCTCGCTGCCGATGCGATCGCTCCCCTTGCGCTCTGGGTGGCGCGTGCCGAGGCCAACCTGCAGCAACGGTTTGGAGGATTGGATACCTTGCAGGTGCTGGCGCTGCACACCGTCGAAGCATCCCTCATGGTATGTTATGTTTGTTCAAGTAGTATCTCTATCATTGTTTCTTCTTTTTCATTCAGTATTTCCCCACCCCCCCCACTAACACAAAATACTAGTACTAACAAGAGATATACACTATCAGGTGGTCATTGGTGACGTCGCCTTTGCTCTCCTGCTTGGCTTCCTCCCCTTCTCACTGGGAAGGCTACTATTATGCTGCGCCTCGTGTCTCAGTTTTGGCACTCTGGACACAGCCCCATTCTCCGCTTCAACACCTTCAGTGCTTCTGCTTGGATATGGGTTCATCCTTATGATGGCCCTTCTCTTCACTGGCTTGCATACTTTCCACCAGTACTCAAGGGGAGAGCGTCTTACCATCGCTGTTTACTTCCATGCCTTAACCGACCTGGTGTACTGGCTGCTTACCCCTCTTAGCCTCCTTCCTAGCGTACATGTAATGCTCCATGGGACATTCACTTTCTTGTACCGCTTCTTCTGGGGGATCATAAGTTTGGTCAATGTTTGTCTCAATCTCACAGCAAAGCTTGTATTACGCCCGCTCTTCTTGGGCTGCTTGCTCGATATCTACACTTCAAAACTGTTTGTGTTTGGTGTGGAGATGCCTCAGAAGCTCCACCTTCTGTTTGCTCCATCATTTGCTTCTACTGCTCTTCACTGGCTTATTGGGTGCATCTCTTTGATGCTGCACTCCTTACTTTCCAGTTTCATTCGCTCGGTATGTCATACTCTTAACTCATTTCAATACATATATGTTCTTTTGCCGTCTCAGAACTAACTAACCGGTGGTGTGTGCATGTTTTGCGTGTCAGTAGGTATTCAGGCTAGGAGTTAGTGCTACCGGAGGCCAAATCAAAATCGGGGAACCATTCTGCAAGTTCTATCTCAAGATCCTGCCTGGCCTTTTTCTCAGCGTTATCTATGCTGCGATGGTCATTCTTGTCCCTGTCGAAGTTGCTTTTCGTTTGGCACCTACTCTGTTCCCGTTAAACATCACGTAAGTTCTCCATGCTAGCTTTTCACTGTGGCAAGGGGTATTTGCCAGACTTTTGTGTCTCGAAGTCATTTGCTCATTTATTTCCGCGTTTGCAAATTGCAGCTACTTTGATCCTCCAACTCAGGGCACAGAACTTTGGCAAGCAACACGAAACTTTCAAGAGTTACTGTGTGCTGTTTTTCTTCTGAAGTTTTTAATTTTCAGTGCAATCAAATACCTTGAGCCTGGTGTGCTTGTGCAGAAGGTGCTACGGTATTGGCTTGCCAGTACCGGACAGGCTCTTGGGTTTTCTGATTTATTAACTACCGAGCCTGATGGAACTGGTGAATCGAATAGTAGGACACCAAAAGATCAGCATAGTAGTCTTGCCGAGGCTAAGGACAAAAGGTGCCCATCTGTTTTTTCCAGAGTTTGTTGCAATGTTATTCTTGTTTATTCTTTTCTCTAGCTCGATACAGCTTGGTGTCTGATCATTCTATTTGTTCATTCAGAGAATATGTACTAACCATGCTTGACCGCTTGCCATTTATGCTCACATACATACAGTTTGTAACATGAGTCTTTTCAGTACCATGAATGCTAAGTTCAATGGCCAAGGTATTGCGTTGTGTTTATGTCAGAGACTCAGAGTTGGATTTAGTCATTGTATAATAATTTAAAAAAATAAAGGCTACTTATTTGGGCAAAATAAGTACCTAATTTGTAACTAATTATGAAAAGAGCATTTTATTCCCAGTTGCAAATAGTTGTGGCAGAACTAGGGTTTCATGCCTTGAAGGCCACTTTATCTTAATCTAAGATGTAGTTTGCACTCCATTCCGAATTGTAACGGGTTCTAGACCTCAACTAGATTCATTCATTCCTCCATGTATGTGTGTTTAATATGTGTTTAGATTCATCAACATCAACATCAACATGAATATGGACAAATAAAAAGAGTGCTAGAACCCCATACAATTTGGAACGGAGGGAGTACCTGATAAACTATTTCTCTACAGGCTTTGTTCAGATTTAGTTGCATGCATTCTAGTCTCCTAGCTTTTTAATAAACGACAATGTGTCAGCAAAAATATGTATTTTTCTCCTAATCTCTTATTTATTTGCTGTCCTCATTACATATCTAAACGAGTTGGGAACGGAGCTTGTTTTGGATATTTACCTCCCATTTGGCATAATGTACCAGGAGATATGTTGCTGTTCGCGTGATGCTACTCATGGTGCTAGCATGGCTTACTGTTGTGATATTCAATGCTGCTCTACTTGTTGCTCCAATCTCAGTTGGACGTGCATTGTTGTTTGCTATCCCTCAGTTGCCAGTAACAGGCACGTTGAAGTCCAATGGTAATGGTTGCTCACCGAAGCTCACTGGACTTGTTGTGGGCTATTCATATATGTTAGATTGTTTGGGCTTACCCATGTGTTTTTTCCCCTTCTGCTCAGATCTCTTTGCTTTTGCTATTGGATTTTGCATCTTGTCAACTATTGTTGCTGCCTCAAGAGATGCCTTTGCATACATGACTTCTGGGAGAACACGCCTTCTGGTTTCTGTCATCGGCAATTGGGGTATAACTGCTTTGAAGAGTTGTCCACTTTTGTTCCTATGGGTGAGTTAGTCAGTCAAGGCCATGCCGGTGTTAGTTTTCTGCTTTCGAATCGATTCGGCTCAGAGATTTTGTATCTTTTGTTAGGCTGTGGTCATTCCCTTTATGATTGGGTTGCTGGCTGATTGTCTACTGATATCACCCTTGGCCAATGAAGTTCCAATTCTGGATTTCAGCACTTGGTTCCTGGGGTTGCAGCTGCTGGAAATCTGGAAGAAAATGGTGAGCTGCATCTTGTCTTGTTGCTTTCCTGTCCTTGTAGCTTGAAACTGTTAAAGCAGCAGCAAAGTTGGTTGTTCGTGACCTTTAGCGAGGCTTGTAGCTAATTTTGCACGTTACTGTTCTTTGGTCGGAGTTGCAGTGAGGTTGGTTCACTGACTGATAAGCGATGCGAGTATGCGACTACTTACTTTGATTTTGTTGTTTCTGATGAAGGTTGGTTGGACAAGAGTTGTACCTTTCCTAGGCTACTTCATTGACGAGAGGTGGGATCGGAAGCTGACTCAGGCAAGGGAGGACGGGTTTTCAGGTGTCAGGCCATTGTGGGTGCTGCGTGAAATTTTGATGCCAATCACCGTGAAGCTACTGTATGCTCTCTGTGTCCCGTACGTGCTCGCAAAAGGCGTCGCCCCAAGATTAGGCTACTCGGCTTCCGTGAACTCTGCGGTGCTCCGTTTTGCATGGCTAGGCAGCCTTGCATTGTGTCTGCTGTTTCGTTTAGGCAAGGCACTCGCCAGGTTGGTTGTGAGACTCCACGATTCTATTAGGGATGAGCGCTATCTCATCGGGCGGAGGGTGCACAACTACTACGCGGACAATAATAATATGTAAACTGAACAAGGCTAGGGTCAGGTGGGATGCATAGCATATAGTAGGCCGTAGTAGTACGTATTAGCGCGGAACTGGAGAGACATGTCCTCCCTCCTATTTTTACTGCGGGCCCAGTAATTTGTAAATAATTTTACGTGAAAAAGCTAGCTGAGCTGTATCTGACCCTTGAATTTCACATTGAAGCAAAACCTGACCAGTAAGCCGGAGAATTTTGCACTGCTATAGTTCTTATACCTGAACCTGACCTTTGCTTTTGTACATGCCTGCCTTTTTCATCAATAACTCAATTTGGTGACGACGGCAATGGACGTTCAGCTGGTCCGTCTGGGTGCGCGGTGACATGAGACCTGACCTTAAAGGGCTTACCTGCCGGAGATAAGATGATGACACGACAAAGCACGTATTAGCAGGCAAAGCGTCTTACTATTTCCAAAAAGTTTTTCCCTTGTAAAAATATAGTACTAGTACAGTTGGTTCATCCATCAATCGACACACACACACATACACACACATATTGCGGCGTGCACTGCTCTTGTAAATAAAAATATATATGATAGACATGCTGCTGCGGTGATGTATGCCTGCACTGCTCTTGAATTAGCACCATTGTTTTCATCTCCCGTTGGAAAGGAAAACCAGCCAAGCAAGCAGCTAGGAGGTGGAGATGGTGAATGCCAAATGACAAAGACGATGTCGTCAGAGATGGTGAATGCCATATGTTACCTTGCCTGCACTGCAGGGCATGTCATGTCGTCAGAGATCGAATTAAGCATTCTATCACGCAGAAGTCATTCCAAGCTTCTCCTGCTCCACTTGATGCCCTTCTTTCCATTATTAATAACTACTAGTATACAAATTGTCGTCACAGACAAACAGGCAGGGCCTGCACTGCAGGCTTTGCTAGTACGCCTGGCTGGACCTGGACTTCATCACTTTATAAAAAGGGTAGGGATCGAAGGAAGCAATATAATCCAGCCCTCATCATCGATCCAACCAGTTCATCTTTCTGCTAGCACGGGCATCCGTCGGTCGTCTCAAGACCTACCTTTAATTTGTTTCCTTCCTTACAGCTAGCTAGCTAGCTATCTTCATCACATCGCTCGGAATTGAAGGGAGGAACTGAAGAAGATCCAGTGCGCTGATATCATCTATCACCTCTGCATATGGATCCCAAAGTTGCCGTTGCTCTCACTCTGTCCCTCGTCGGCGGCTTAAGCACCTCACTTGGTAATATCGATTTACTTCCTTATTATCTCCTTAATTGTACATTATCATGACACGATGACATGAGTTGTGGTACATTATAACGTCTACTCATGCATGCATGATTAGTTTTGAGTTTTCTCCCCAGTTTGCTCACTCGAATCATCAATTTTCTTTTTAATTTTTTTTCACAAATCCGAGAGTTTCGGTTATATTAGCATCGGCCCGGATCAGAATTTCAAACAGCACAAGGCATGCGAGGCATTTGCTTATATATAAATGCCACCCTATAAATAACGAACCACCTACAATGAACAAACTAAAAAACTATATATGATATATAGTAGTCCATAGTAGCATAACTTCTGTCCAAAATTTTAAGTGGACTGATATAAATTGATTAGTTCAGAGGGTTTACAATTTCGGAAATTTCTGACCGAATTTAAATGTATTTACTATTTTTTTGCTCCAATATCAATAGAAAATAATTGATATTTCGAAAATAATTTTTCGGCACCCACTGAAAAACCCAAAATTTGGAAATTTCTGGAATTTCAATCCGAAAATTGCAACCCAGCTATATATTGCACCTGAGAACTAGAACAAGTCGTAAAGAATACATAGACTGCCTCCTAACGTGCCAGCATTGGGAATATATTTCATGGTACTACACTTAGCCATAACTGCACCTAAGAAAACATTAAGGATAACTATAGATTTATCTAAATTTATATATTGCCGATATTTGCATTACTTCACATAATTTCACTCTACCAACACAGCTAAAAAAAAGAACAGCCAGCTGGGTATAAATGCTCTAGACGCAAACTGCACGCCACAGATTAACAATGAGAGGGCAAACTCATGAAAACTCCAGCACTTTAATTATGTTCAAATGTTGACTTTAAAATCCAGTATATCTGATAGATTGAATTCTTAGAGAAGTGATCTCATGCATATGTCAACCAAGTAGGCAATGACCCTTGTAGTAACAGGGAGTAATATATTCATTTCAAGAATATTGGGATGATAGTCTAGGAGGACATTGAATGCAAGATGTAATACCTCTAAGCAGCTGGTGCTGGTCTATTCCTAGTTTCCTACTACCTTTTGCCAAATGCCAATAATACTCGTGTATTGTTCACCAGGTGCACTGTTGGCTATACTCAATCGTGCGCCAAACAACAAAACACTTGGGATGTTACAGGTTGATATATGCTACACCTATTTACTAACTACTTCCCATAGAGTCTCGTTCCAAGAATAACAAAAAGTTTGATTGTCCACAAAGCCCAACATTTTAAAGTATATATATTTTGTCGTTCGTATGTGCTGCAGGGCTTTGCTACTGGACTCATGTTGAGCATGTCTTTCTTTGACTTGGCTTATGATGCTGTCAATGCGATTGGTTTTCTCAAAGGAAACCTTTGGGTAAGAAAATCAAGATATTCTGTTGAGCATATGTAATAATATCTTAAACATTTTGACTTTTGAATTGCAGTTTTTTGCCGGAGCATTGCTATTTTCTACAATTGCTGATGTTTTCCCTGAGCCAGATTGCAATTTGGCAGATGAAAATGACAAACACGTATGACCTCCCTTGACTTGGCTCAGTACTTAATCAGTCACATTTTAATAGGAAAAAAAACTAACATACTATCTCCCTGCTCTATATTTCATTCGGAAAAGAAGGCTGGTGAGAGCATCGCAGGAAAAAAGCTTATGATGAGACACCGCCGAAGAGTTATATTTAGCGTAGTTGTCACAGCAATTGGTAAGCCTGACTTTGATGGCTTTATATAGATTATAGAATAATTTCTAATTAAATTATTATTATTATAGTTATGTTGATGTCTTTGTATACAACAATTTATGATTTATATCAACATCCATATATTTTTCACCCTTTTTAACCGATACATATGAACCATGAAATTGATACTAGCAAAGCATGCGCATCAAGTGTCATTAATAAATATGTCATATTGTTTTCAATAAATAACAGTGAGATATACTAAAAACATGTCATTCTTTTTTAGTATTTATACACAAATACACATATCATGATAGGTGTTTATTTTTATACAACATTTTTGTTCTCTACCCAAGCATGTTGACTCTAAATAATAGTTGATAAGAGAAAGTTGTATTTTTTTGCAACAAGTGTCAAAATAGCTCTAGGTCTCTACAATTGGCATAAGTAGTAGTTTTCTGCAACATGTGTTAAATATGATTGTAAATTTTTGAAATTGACTCAATAATTTAAAGAAGAGACTATGGAGCATAAATGTTTGGGGCTTGTTGAATGCCAACTGTAGCATGAATACATTCTTTATAATAAGGTCACATTGTACATGCTAACACTACTAGTGAATTTTCATGTCATTTTCAATGAAAATAAAGCATTACTAGTTTATATTTTGTGGCTATGATATATAAATACCAAAATATCATCATTCATTTTTCACAGACTTCACATGATTGATGATAATAAATATACAATGTTTAAGCGCACCAAATACTGCATATATAGCTGAACAACTTATCAAGATTCTAGAGGAGGAAATATTTATATACACATGTAGTATTCCTCTTCCTTCTAATTTAATTGCCTTTTATGATTGATTGACAAAAAAAAAATCAACAGTTGCCGGTGTGAGTTTGCAAAACTTCCCAATGGGTACTGCTGCATTTCTTGGAACAACAAAGGTATTGTTCATCTTTCATTACACATGCTCAATGTTTTAACATTTTCTGACAAAATACAACTGGATCTTTTTTAGTATACATATACTAGTAATTTATATGCAAAAAAATGCTATTAATCCATACATTACTCATGGATACCTGAATACGCATCCTTTTTTTGTATTGAGTTATCATGTAATGATTACAATATTAATGGAAACATGGTATAAAAAACGTAAACTAATGCTGAATAACCATTTTAACAACTATATCCATTCATATAGATATCATTCTCCACATAAATTTTATACCATGTTAATCATACCAATGACATGCCACTACATTTCATGGACAATTTTTAGTTTAAGACACATTAATATTTTAATCATGGACAATGTAGAAAGGTCTAGTGTTTGCTTGATGCCCCAATTGCTCCGCTTGCATTGGTACATACACGATGTCCTGTTTGTGTTGAGTTGTCGCTTCGTGTTTAAGGATCTAGAGGCGTAACTTTAGAGAATCGAGATTCTCTGGTTGTTTATTGCATGCTAAAGAGGAGCAGAGCTGAATCTGAGATTCAATGCCCAGAGCATTTGGCTGTTCTTTTCTAGTTTATGTAAAGAGCACAAGCTTCAAAGCTGTACCAAATGGGTCTAAGTGCAAACTTGAATTCTTGTTATTAATAGTAAATATCAAATGTTGTATAGCTAACTAATCTTATTGACCTATCAGGGCTTTCGTGTTGGTTTGAACTTGGCTATTGCTATAGCACTACACTACATTCCAGAGGTAATTGTCTTTTCTTTTGAATGGAACTGGTGATGGGTATAGAAATTGTCATCTCAGCCATTCCCTTGCCCACCCCCACAACCTTTATATTGCTTTTGGTGGGAATAGTTGAAGCTTTATATTTTATTTCAAAGTGCAAACATGGAAGTAGATATTTGCTAGCCTTTTATGACAACAGAAAAGTATATTTAGTGAAATATATTTCTTATCACCACATGGTTTAATGTGCTAATATCTGCTGCTGTTTTCCTTTATCTCCAGGGTATCTCAGTAGCTCTCCCAGCGTACTTTGCCACTTGCAGGTACTAATCACACACACACACACACACACACATTATACAACAGAAATATGACAACCCCCCCCCCCTCCCCCCCACAAAGGCCTTGTTCCCTTTACCGGGGATTGAAGGGTTGTACAGGATGGTCACCCTCCCCTCTAGAGGCTTTTTCATTGTTTTTAGGGTAACTTCTTTCAAGAGATTACAATGCAGTGCATATACAGCCAGCAACCTTCGAAGAACTAACGCAACCAATTAGCTAATGATAATGCTTATCCTAACCGATCCAACCCAACTAACTTAATCTAATTAATGGCCTTCATTTTTGTACATGTTACAACAAAGTGTTGAATCGCATATTTTATCATATAATAACTACTTAATGCATGATAAAAGTCAAACAATTGTGAGCGGTACTTATTTCAAAATAAACAATAGTATGTACGCTTTTATTAATACTAATTTTCCATGTCTCTAATGCAGCAAATGGCAAGCCTTCAAACTAGCAACGCTATCTGGCTTTGCAGAGCCACTAGGTGTAATTATTGTGGGTAAGTTGATCATATTAAGTAATTAAACCATAAACCATAACCATTTTACACCTACAATTGGAGTAGTTAATATCTGAAAGTCTACACCTTAATTAAATCAGAAACAACAAAAATGATTGATCGACTGGTTATTTTAGCTTAAGAAATGGTAGTGGTTGAATAACATAATGTAGCATGATAATACCTCTTAAGAAGCTTATGAAGTAGTATAAACTCTAAAAACTAGTAGAGAATTCTTTAACCCCCAATTCCTAATAAATGCAATATCAACAGTATATAAAGACATAAGTGGTGACCAATATGAGCAATAATAGAATAGATAGTCCACATGAGAAACTTATCAGTTGTTAACGTTACTATCTGATTGACATATTTAGCGTAGTTGAACATGGCTTATTGTACATTATGGACATAAGGAAATCAAATCATTATAATGCAAGAGATGCATTAATAAGTTACATGCGAAGAACTTAGGAATAATTTATTTAGCATTTATCATTACCAAAAACCCGAAAGAAGGTAAGTTTTTGTTTCCATGGATCAAGATCTCAACATATTGAAACACTATTGGGTTTGTAGTTATTTATATTGTACCTCACTGCAATGTGTTTGATACTGAGTTTCTTGCAGCATACCTATTCCCAAGCAACTTGAATCCAGAAATATTGGAAAGTCTACTTGGATTAGGTAATTGTAATTTTGTTTAAAATATTCTATTAATAATCAAAATTATTAGCTCAACTGATGTTTTTTTGTATATAGTGGGAGGAGTGATGGCTTTTCTAACACTGTATGAAATGCTACCATTGGCATTTGAATATGCTGGACGCAAGGATGCCGTTAAAGCAGTATTTGTTGGCATGGCCTTTATGTCCATGAGGTGTGTTATGCTCTTAGCAAATTTAACAAGAATATGCACACATCTTAAAAAATTCACGTTAGTAACAAAAGACTGTAATTTGGTTAGATTGATACACATATTTAAGCTTAATTATGTATTACTTGTTTTGTAGCTTGCATTTCCTAGATGTTAGCCTCCCAAAGGAGATGAGAGCTTAACATAACTTGTGTATCAACCAACTGATGCTGTGGTCAAGAGCATTTCACTTGGGTGCTGTAACAAGGTATATTACCACTCTATTTATCAAGAGGAAGCAATTTTCTATATATATTATTTTAAAGAAGTTGTGAATTTACTAAAAACTTATCCAATCTTTAAATTGAAGAGGCATCTATTTGAACCTTTAGCTCCTCACATAGACAGACCCAATGCTTTCATGGTTGAAACAAAATTGAAATTCTAAATAATGCTTGTATATATCTAGTACAATATTTTTACCTTACACTTCTGTGATGGTGCACTATTATTATCTATCTTATGATTTGCGAAAATATCAGTTTGAGATATCTTATTGTACTTTAAGAAACGAAAGAAACTTAACATGTATGGCAAGTATATCCATATCCATCTTTTCAACAAACTGAACTATGCAGCAAACAATAAATGTTACTTATGTGAAAAAGGACATAGGAAAAGTTTAATTTATTATTTAATAATAGATACTATATTATGCATTTTCTTGCTCCACATATATTCCCATAGAAATAACCTGTAGGACAAATAAAAAATATAAAAATGGTCAGCGTTCACTTGCATGTGGAAAATATGACGTTAGGTTGGAATATCACATTGACTAGCTTACCTTGTATTTCATTAAAAAAATTTACCAGTCACCCATATTATGTACAGGTGTTGGTGGCAAGGATGCACATATATCTGGAATCATGATTCCTGATGGCTTAACAATAGTAGACAATACAATGACTTGCGGAATATGGCATTTAACAGTTATATTTACCAAGGAACAAAGTATAAACAGGCATAGACAACGAACATAACATGTACAGAAAAGGACACAGTTGTATAGTGAAGAAAGTGTACATAAACCACCAATATGATGTAAAATAATAGAAATAAACATTACTGATGAATGATTGGTGATGTCGATGTATGGAGAGTTAACCTTATTAAAAGTTGTAATTGAATGTCTTGCTATCAGTGTAATTGAATGTACTTATTTAAAAATGATTGGCTATAACAACGCCTAATACTACCCATATACAAAAAAAATTCTTTGATTGATGATACATGCATACAACAAACTAATTCCATTATTCTTACCAGACACATTTATATTGATGTCCCAGTACTCATGCTATTAAGCCACAACTGATTTACAAGTTGTACAACTCACATTTTTTTAGATAAATGATAGAACACCGGTGATGGGGATTCCCAATCTTCCGTCAGGCTATGATAACTGTAACAACCCTACTTTTTGTAAACCAAAAATCACTACTTAAAATTTTTTTTAAGTATTGTTTGTGCATTAGAATTAGCTTTGCTTTATGTCTCAATTTGTGATAATCTTTTGCATCATATTTTGGTTCTTATTGGTTATCTGTAGATTGTCTAATTCAAATAAACTCAAATCAAAATCAAATGCAAAACCAATTTAAAGGTGGAAAATACCCTGGAAAATGGAATAAAATGGAAAAGGCCAAAAGGCTAAAGCCAGCCCAACCAGCCACCAGCCTATCTGGGCCGAGCAGGCAGACCGGCCCATTTCCGGCCTCACCCACGCCCAGCCACTGCCGGGTGGACCTCCGCCGCAGTGACACTGCCAAGCGGGACCCACTGCAGCTTTCCCCTTTCTTCCTTCCTCCACCCGAGCCGACGGAGCCAGAGCTCGTGACGCATCGCGCCGCGCGTTGGCGCGCACCTCACCACCCTCACTACCTTCTTGCGCGCCAAGACGAGAGGATCAGAGCGCCAGATTGGACCTCCACGGCCGAGCGGGCCCCAGGTCACGCACCCTACGTGATCCTATCGGGGGCGAGAGGAAGGAGAAGAGAGGAGACAAAGAGATGGCGCCCGGCCAAATTACCGCCATCGCCGAGCGAATCCATCCCCAAGCCAACCCTAGAAGCCTCCTATAAAGCCTAGAGCACCACAACCTCAAACCCTAGCCGTCTCGGGGTTCATCCCCTTCCACAGCCGCCGTTTGAGGGACTTGGTGAGTGAGGGACGAGGAAGAGGACGCCAGAGCCGAAGTAGAAGAGGGACGCTGTCGCCGGAGCTACACCAGCTGAAGACAAGGGAGGCCGCGAGCCTAGGAGGGAGCTGCACCCTGCCCGCGCTAAGACCTCGCCTACCCAGAGTTGAAGCCGTCCGTGACGCCGCCGTACCTAGAGCCCGAAGCCGAACCCGCCGCCGGCGATCTTCTGCTACTTCTTCCCCGAGACGAGTACGCCTACTCGTTGGCAAGCCCCTCGCGGTGAGCATAAACCCCATTCCCTAGCCCAATCCCCACCACGGACCCGATCTCTCTGTCCGTGTGCTACCCCCGCGGCGTCCTGGAGCCGGCCGCCGCGCCGTGTCTCAAAGCCACGGGCGGTCGTCGTAGTGGCTAGCCATAGGAAGCGCCGCCGTGCTCGCCTTGCCACGGGGTGCCGGCCTGGAGCCGCGCCGCCCCGAGCCGTACCCGTCCTTGCGTGGCGCATGTTGTGCACGCCGTGAGCACACGCCGTTGAACACCTAGACCACACCGCTGCGACCGGAGCATCTTCGTGCTCGCGCCTATGACTAACACCGACGAGCTGCCGTGTGCCAGGGCGGGTCGCCGCCGATGCGATCGCGCAGCCAGTGCGCGGCCGCGTGCGACGCCACCGTATTAGGTCGAATCGGTGGCGGTCGAGCTAAGATTGGATGCAGGATAGTGGAGTCGTGTTCTGGAGGCATTTTGTCGAACACCTGGAGGGCGGGGTGGGAGAGTGAGGCCAGAAGGAGGAAACCAAGTGGGCTGTGCTACGGCCCAACTGGGGAGATAAGGAGAAGGTTTGGTTTGGGCCAGGGACCCTGTCATCGGCCGGATCAGAAGAAAAGAGAGCGGGCCGGATTGGGGAAATGACGAGCGGGCCGAGTGAGTGAGAAAGAGGAGTAGGGCCCGTTCGGGCTTTGCAGGCCTGGCGGGCCACAGAGAGGAGAGGGGAAAGCTAGCGGGCCAAACTGCTTGGCCATGCCACCGTTGGGGAGAGGATTCTAGTGGGCCAAGGCCTTGGGCCGTGCGCAAGTGAAAGTGAATGCAGGCCGAATTCGAGCTCTCGACCAGCCCAGCCACCTTTTCGCCTAAATAATTAATTAAACCCAATTTAAACTAAGGAAATTCGTATTAAATCCATCCAAACTCTGAAAATTATGAATTAAGTCTTCTCTCTCCTCTAAAATCATTCTCTATCACCTAGGACTAAGTCCCATTGCTTGGTGTTGCATTTTATTTGCAATTGGATCTTTCTGCTAGAATCTCACTCTTATATAATTTAAATCCAGAGTCAGAGAACCAGGAAGACGACCCGAAGGACCCGGAGTACCTGCCAGAGGAGGACGCCAACGATCAAGGTCAGCGAACAACCCGTTTCCATCTCCCATAGACACGCGCAACATGTAGAACATAGGCTAAAATGATTTGCTATCGCAATAAGCCAACCCCCTTATGGATTTTATTTCTGTTTAGCCTTTGCTTTGCCAACTAATTACCCAACTAAATAAAATGAACATGATGTGAGTTGGGTGATTGATTGTGGTGGGATGTGAATACTCTTGGCATGTGTGAAGTGGGATGGCTTTGAGTGCGAGATGGTGGGTGAGATTGGGTGGCGAGAGTCGGTGCCGAAATAATGGGAGAGACCAGAACTTTGCCCTGAGTGGAGTGAGGTGTGTGGTGGTGCGCGGCCCACCGCGGAGGGTGGCAACCGGCCCCTGAAAGGCTTGCTCTCGCCAAAACTAAGGACCGAGTAGGGGTGATAGCACAGGCCGGTCGCCGGCGACGGAATCACGGTGGCGGTGGGAAGAGGAGGAAGGACGCCGCCGGCGACGCGGGGATCCTCGTGGTGAATGTGTCGCTGGGATTCCTGAGCAACTTCGACGACGCATACAGGCTGTGGGCATTCGTGGCCAAGTTCTTGGACGCCGACTTCGTGGAGGGGAGGTAGAGGTACACCGTGCTCAACCAGAAGACGGTCGAGGTGTAGATTGCAGACTGCAGCTTCAGCTGCCAGCTTTGAATCAGCGTCGAATCACACTGGTACACGGTTCAGTTCACTGTAAAGCAACATTCTTTTGGGATCGATCTAGCCATTCTTTCGGTGTCAACTGTAGATTTTGCTTCTGTAATAAATATCATATCATATCATTGGGTATATGAAATCTGGATCCTCCAACTAAATTTTAGCTCCCGTCACATCGGATGTTCGGACGCTAGTTAGAAGTATTAAATATAGTCTAATTATAAAACTAATTACACAGATGAGGACTAAACAGCGATACGAATTTATTAAGCCTAAGGCTCTGTTTGGTTTTCCTGGGCTAAACTAGCACTACAAGAGACTTAGTCTTAGCAATTGCTCTGTTTATGACGTTTTTTTGAGCAAGGCATGAGTTAATGACGAAAATAAAATACGCGTCACTAAGCTCGTCATAGACCAGTTCAATGCTAGATTTGTGACGAATGTTATATTACTTAGTGACAAAACGATTTGTCGTAAACTGCATCAATAAATTTATGATATTGTAGTTTTGTCATAAACATATCATGGGTCCCACTAGCATCCTAAGTGTGGTTTGACTATAGATTTGAGGGAAACTTGAAATATAAAAGTCATTCAAAATTTTATTATCAACAACATTCGTATATAAAGTTTTGCTGAGTTCATTTTGCTTCTAATTCAGAAAACCATGCATATTAGGAAACATTATATATACAAGCTGTCACAAATTTAATGGTATACAAAGCTGGCCGAAGCCCTAAACCCAAGGGAAAAATTTACTACTTTGAAAATGTTTCCCTCTCTAAACCCTTCCCAAAGGCATATTAGTTTATTTGTTTTTAATTACTTTTGTACCAAAACCTCAACTTAAAAGTTGTGGAGAAAGTAAAGTTAAGCAACTTTTGTTCCAAAAACCCAGAGAATCAAGAGAGAATAAAGATTGAAGTTGAGAATATTTTAAATAAAAAGAAAAGATATAAACCAAAGCCGGCCAATGGGTCTCCTTCTTTCCCAACTACTGGCCATCCTCCTCCCAAGCCGGACAATGCGCAGCCCATCAGCGGCTCGGCACCCCCTCAAAAAAAATCAGCGCCCAGCATCCCAGCCAAATCCTCCTCCTGCGCGCAAAAAAAAAAAGAAAGAAAAATGCGCCTGGTCAAATCCTCCTCCACGTGCAAAAAAAGAAAAATAAATCCTCCTTCACGCGCAAAAAGAGAGAAAAATGGGGCTGAGAGGGTTTGAACCCAGGTTGAAGCCTCTAGAATGCCCTCAAGCCAATTAACCACCAACACTGAACTTCGTTTCTAATTTATATAGCATTATCTATAGTAATATACAATATATATATATGCATTAAATAATAGAAACATTAATTTCTTGTCCAAACACCGGCATCTCATGGAGTTGTCCAAACTTTTTTGAGAACGCTACATGGATACATATTGCCCCTCCGCTTGGTATCTTGAATTTTCTGAGGCTATTTGTGTACTGTTAATTTTTTAAAATAAATCGTAAAAATACAATTAAATTTATAAAATATTGTAGTGTTGTCCGAAAATTTCAAATAAATTATCTAGACCAATAAACATTTTATACAAAGGTAAAGTCAAGCATTCACATGAAAATAAAAAGGTGAACTATTAATCATGTTGAAAGTTGGATGGTTAGATTGTCTTCATGCGTGACCCACACAACGAGTGGAAGAAACGTTGGCACCTTATGAAGTTTCTTGTGCAAACTTTTTTGAGAATGCTATGTGGACATATGTTACTCCTCCACTAAGTATCTTGAATTTCTGAGTCTATTCCTGTATTATTAATTTATTTGGTAGTAAATCAAAAAATGCAATTAAATTCATAAAATATTCCACTAAAAATTGCAAATAAATTACATGGGCCAATAAACATGATATAAAAAAGTAATGTCTAAGTCTCCACATGAAAAATGATAAAGTGGACAATTGGTCATGTTGAAACTTAGATGGTCTTAACGACTTTACACATAACCCACTCAATGAGGGCAAAGCCGTATGAGGTAACGCCGGCACCCTATGAAGTTTTTTTGTCCAAACTTTTTTGAAGATAGCTACGTGGACATATGTTGCCCCTCCGCCAAATATCATGAATTTCTGAGGCTATCTGTGTATTATTAATTTCATTATGTAGTAAATCATCAAAAGTGCAATTTGCTTGCTTGACTAAAACTTCAAAGTACACCTTTGCATCTTGCTCGGTTCTAGTGCATTCTGAAATTTGGTAGGAAGCATAGATGGAAATTAAGAATAACAGCAATAGTATTCCATCATATTTTAGTCCTCATTAATGTTTTTAGCACTTAGGTAACCACACCACTTGTACTTCTTACTCCTTCATGATTAGTACTCATAAAAAGGAGAAACAACGACACAACATAGTGCCTACTGGACATTTGTTCCTTGTACAGAATAACTCCTAGATTACAAAGTGCTTCAGGTGGACCATAACTAATCCTGCTCTTTTTGTTTTAGAGAGTATTTGATGGCCTTACCAAAATCCAAGGGCTCAAAACAAGCTTGAAAAGTGCAGTTTTCTTAATGTCCCTATGGCCAATTCAGCAAGAGGTAATCATTTTCTGCTTATCATGTACCAGTATCGATCCCATATGAAATTCTCAATCAACTTGCTTCTTATGAACTTGTTTGTTGATATATAATTTCTCAGTGTTGTTGTTCTTAATTTGCTTGTTCACCTTATTGCAGGAATGGGTAAGGAGGACATTGAAGAAACAACAAAGGGTATTCATTGTAGATAAAACTAGACATAATACTATGTACTGTGGTAGTTGAATTATTCAGCACTTGAACAACTGCTTCAATTTTTATTAATGGTACACAACTTTTGTGTATGTATTACTTCTGAGTTGGATTACATGCCCTGGGCTTGATGTATATTTGATCTTGGTGTAATTAGGCTTGACGTATAGTTAATCTTGGTGTTATTGGGCCTCCTTATTATTCTTCAAATGGGCCTGGCCTAAAATAAATAAAGGGGTACGATCTGAAATGGGCTTAAAGTCCAGCTAACAAAGGCCTATAATTAAGTCCAGTCTAGATTTGAAATGGGCTAGGCCCAAATAACAGGGCTGCACAAAATTAGCCCAATCTAAGTTTATGACGGCTAAATTCGTCATAATTTTTTGCCATGTCAGCTGCCATGTCAGCTGCCACATGGTTTTATCTAACTACTAGTGACGTTTTTTATGACAATTTAGAGCGTCATAGATGTTTATGACGATAATATGATTGTCACAGGATCTATGACGTTTTCTGTTAGAACGTCACAGAAGGTCTTTAGTCTCGCACTTTATGTGACGATTCGTTTTCGTCATTAAGGCGTCACAGAATACCTTCTGTGACATAAAAATCCTGTTGATGACATTTTCTAAACGTCATAGAAGGCTAAGTCTCTTGTAGGTAGATAGGCTAAACTGGAGGGCTAAACCTTAGGCTAAAGCATTAACTAGTGTATGAAATGACCGTAATACCCTCTAGCAATACCTCTCTCTTCTTCCCCATGCGCCCACCTAGGCCTCCGTCTACTCCTCGCTGCTCGTTGGGGACGGAGCAGGGCGCCGCTGGCGGAAGGGGAGACGGCGGAGGAAGGGAGAGAGAGAGGAGAGAGAGAAAGGGGGGGGGGAAGAGAGAATGGGTTCAGGTGAGCGGTGGGGCGGAGATTTTGAGGTGAGCGGCCGCTGCCAAAGGGCATGAACTGGAAGTGCTGGCCGCAGGGCTCCAACCCCTGGGCGCGCCGTCGGGCAAGAAGCGATCTGGCTGGAACGCCTGCGGCCGCTCCCAGACGGACGCGTCGCGGCCGATGGCCCATAGGTTGATGAAGACCGCCGTCCGCGGCGGCAGCGTGAACCCGCCGCCGACGGCCACCTCACGTGTGGACTCTCGGTGGATCCATCCTACTTCGACAGCCAGACGCGAACGCCGGAGCGCGGAGCAGGCGCAGCAGCCTCGACCTGGGCACAGGCACGGTGGAGAAAGACTGAGAGAGAGAAGGGGTGGGAAGGGGATGGGAGGTGGGGACCAGGGATATGGGGTGTCCAGCCCCCCTTTAGTCTAAAGAAGTTCCTCTTTGTGGGCTAGTGGAAAGGAGCAGTTTAGCCTAAGTTTAGCGCTGGTGTTTGTCTACTTTAGCTCGTTTTGGGGTCAAGTTTAGCCCGTTTTGCACCAGCCCGCAGGAACCAAACAGGGCCTAATTAATCTATGATTAGCAAATGTGATGCAATAACCATTCGTTAATCATAGGTTAATTAGGCTTAATAAATTCGTCTCGTCATTTGGTCCTCGTCTATGTAATTAGTTTTTTAATTAAACCATTTTTAATACTTCTACCTAGCGTCTGGACATCCGATGTGACACGTGCTAAAGTTTAGCTCCAAACACCCCTCAGCACAAAAATAACTGCCGCTGCTGCATCGTGTAATATGTGTTAACCTAGCTTTTTTTTGAATCGTAAGGGCGCTAAATCATGGCGACCACCGCCTCCGCTGCCCCGAGGCCGGCCTCCCACTAGCGGCGACCGCCTCCCCCGCCACCCAGCGGGACCCTCGTCGGCGACTGCCGCCCCAGCCTCCCCCGAGCGGCAACCCCTCCTCGGCGCCCGCCTCCCCCGCCACACCGGGCGCCCCTCGCGGCGACGGCCTCCCCCGCCAACCCGCGCGCCCCTCGTCAGCGACCGCCTCCACCTCCATCGCGGGCGCCCCCAAGCGGGGACTACCTCCCCGCCCACCCTGCGCGCCCCTCGCCGACGACCGCCGCCCCGGCCTCCCCCGAGCGACGCCCTTCCCCAGCTGCCGCCTCCACCGCCACACCGATCCACCCCTCGCGGCGACAGCCTCCCCCGCCACCCCGCGCGCCCCTCGCCAGCGACCGCCTCCACCTCCACCCCGGGTGTCCTCGAGCGGCGACTGCCTCCCCACCCACCCCGCGCGCCCCTTGCTGGCGACTGCCTCCACCGCCACACCGGGCGCCCCCGAGCAGCGACCGCCTCCGCCACTGCCCGGCTGTCGACCGCCTCTGCCGCCACCCCCGCGCGCCCCAAGCCGGCTACCGCCCGCTCCAGCGACGCCCCACGTGCACCCTGGCTGGAGCCCGCGTCCGCTACCGTCCCGCGCGCCCCCACCTCGGCCGGCGACACCGCGTCCGCAGGACATGGACGAGGACCTGCTGCGGGAGGACCTCGACGCCATCATCTTCGGGGCCAACCCCGACGTCGCGGTCGCGCAGGTCTCTGCTACCTCCCCCGCATTCGCCGCGGTGGATGAGGACCTGCGGGGGGACCTCGAAGCGCTGAGCCCTCCTACGTCCTCTCCGAGGCACTCATCCGCGCCATCGGTGCCAACCTCGCCAACCTCACCAGGGTCTCGCCCGGCTCGGACCTGTAGGAGGACCTCGAAGAGCTGTGCCGCTCCTGCGTCCTCTCCGAAGAACTCATCCACGCCATCGGTGCCAACCTCGCCAACCTCACCATGGTCTCACCCGCCTCGCTGTCGCGCTCGCCGCCTTCCTACACGGACGACGATGAGGGTCAGATGTCGTCAGGTAATATAATGACAGCCAAATTTTAATTCGGATCATATGTTTAGTAACACAGAGGAGATATGCTTCTCAGCAAGATATCTGCTATCAGCGTTATATATATCTAGTGATCCAGCTTCTAGACTATGAAACATACAACTTCCCATTTTGTGTATAGTGATTTGCTTTATGCAAGTCTGAAACAAACGTACTACAGAGATCGTTGCAGACAATAATTTCTTGAACTGGTTTTAAATCTCTTCTCTACCCCTTTAAAAGTCTCGGTTTGATTGGTAGCTTGAGCGAGCTCAGCCAGACCCGATCCTAGGAGCTAAGCCCTACAGAGTTAGGTCCAACACGTGCAAAGGGGTTTGATTGGTTGCATGCGTGAACTCAGCTTGTCCCCGTTGAGATGGTGATTGGTTGCCTGTATTGCATGTAAATTTAGGCATTGGGTGCTAGCTTAACTTTCTTCTGCGCAGCGTGCGAGCCTGGCTCGCGGGATACGCTCGATTTTGCTGCATCCTCCGAGCTAGGCCCGAGGCCCCCTCGTGCATGCGCGGGGCCTGCCCCATGAGCGCATCCGGGTTACCAAACACGTTAAATTTGCATTCCGCGGGTCTAGCTAAGACCTATAGGGTCTGTTTGGTTGTTGTTCCGATCCAGCCAGACTATCCCCCGGAAGCCAAGCTGGACATGGCTCGGCTACACATGGTTTTAGACAAAGTTAGGTTGTGTTTGGTTGTTGATGGCTAAAAAAGTGTACAAAATTAGTTTGTGTTTGGTTGTCCACCATAACCTCCCGTCCTCCGCCCGCTTGTCGCCGTCGACACTGCTCCTTCTCCGACGACGCCGCTTGCGGGAGGGGAGCCTCGGCCTCGGCAGGCTCGTCGTCGAACAGCAACAGCAGCAGCAGGTAGGCAGCCCGCCGCGTGCAGTACTATCTGCGCTGCGGCCGGCTCGTCTCCATGGATCTGCACTGACGAGTGATGACGACGCACGCGGATAGCGGGGAGGCGAGCGGAGGAGGAGGTGGAGGGCTTCAATCATGGCCGCCGCCGCGCTGCTCCCCTTCCTCGCAGCGGCGTGGCTCCCGCTCCCTTCCTCGCAACCACCTCTGCGTCGTCAGCGCCGCCGGGCCCCTACGGTGTCGGCATCGTCTTCCGCGGTCGTCGTTGTCCTCGCGGCTGCTCCCCGTCCACGCGGTTGTCGTCGTCGTCGCCGCGGGCAAGGGGCGCGGGCGGCGGTGCGGACAAAGGGCGCGGGCGGTGGAGATTGGCCTCGCGGAGCGCATGCTGCGCGGACTGGGGCAGGCCACAGAAAAACGGCCGATTCGGCCGTTCTGGAGGAGCCACCCAATCGGGCTCGGGGAGACCAGTCTGGGCCTGGCCAGGTGGATGGGCCTCGTTGCCAAACACTGGCCTCGCTCAACGGTGGCCTGGCTGGCCTGCTTAGCCAGGCAACCAAACAGCCCCATAGGCTACCAATCAGACCAACGCGTCCAGTTTCCGCTCTCCCACCCACTACGTCGCCGCCCTCTGGCCCTGCGCCCCACCAAACCGACCTCGGCACGCCTTGCCCCAACCCCTCCGCCTGCTGTCGCCAGGCCGACCCCTCCACACCTTCCCCCTGTCGTCCGCCGCCGCGAACCCGCGCCCTCGCCGTCCTGCCCGCCGCCGCGGCCTGAACGGCCCGGCCGCCCCGTCCGCCGACGCTACCACCGCCTCCTCTTTCTCTCTCCTGAGCCACGCCTAGATCCGCCACCGCCGCCTCCTTCTCCTCCTTCTCGACGCCCAGCTCCACCGCCTCCACCTCCTCAACGCCTAGATCCGCTGACGGGGGCGCGGGTGCCGTCGGCCGGAGGCGAGGAGGAAGGGGCCGCGGGCGCTGGCGCCTGGAAGCGCGGGAGGAGTGGCGCCGTCGGCCGGAGGAGGGACGCGGACTTGCGGAGAGGGACCGGCGGGCGGCGGGGCTTCGTCGGCGCAGGAGCCTCCTCGACGCCGCCTTTCGTCCGGCCACCTGCGCGACGACGAAGGAGAGGCCTCCGTCCCCCGGTCCGTCGGTGAGGCTAGGGCGGGGTCCCCCGGTCCCCCAGTGGATCCGGCGAAGCCACGCTCATATCCGCCGCCAGTGGATCTTCCGACGGCGCGGTCACATCCGCCGAGCTTGCCCTAACTCCTGCCATCCACCGGCGCCTCCGCGACGCGCCCACCTCGCACGGCCAGGTCGGCGCGCGGTGTGCGGCCAGATCCGGCACGCCCTCCTCCCGCACGTCCTCCTCCGCCGCGCATCAGGCGAGCCACCGCCGCCCGGTCGGGCCACCGCCAGCACTATAGCATTATTTTTCATCCTTCTGAAAACGATTGCTTAATTTGAGAAATATTCCCGTGACCTTATTCCCATCTGTATAACATGTATATTAGTATATGCACTGAAATGTAGTGGTTGGATTTTAGAACACAAGGTTTAACAAATACAGAGAGGAATTTTTATTCGGATGGCTCTCCAAAATGGAGATATAGAATGGATTTTAGAGAGGATGTTGGAGATTAAAATTTTTGTGGTGTGCTCTTGCCACCTAAAACATTTGATTTGCATAACACAGATGGATCATGTATTTTTTTCTACCAATGATATTGATTGAAACACTATTTCCCATTTTGCACACCGAAAGCAGTTAGTTGTGGCCAACCTGGACACCAGGACCCTCCAGATTGACCAGCAGTTCGAGTTCTTGATAATTGTTTTGGATGGTCTATTAGTATCGTGATTGTGTAGTAGCAGAATTTTAATGTACCTAACTTAGCTGGAAATACTGGTTATAGACTCTAGCCAGTAGAGCTGGCAGATCGATGAGTAGGACAAGTAGACATCATATGTTTACTTTCTAGGAAAAAGTTTTCATGGGACTTGAGTACTTATTCTGAATCGCATTGTTTTATTCTTCAGATAGTGCTTATTTCTTCCTTTTGCAGTTTTTGCACTGAGCACATGAGCAAATTGTCTGTCTCCTAATCGTAGATACATCAGCATTGGTGTATGCTACACCATACTTATTGTCATGTATTTGATAGCTTAGTCTTCTTGGAGGCTTTGGATTTGTCCTCAGCCACAAAGTGCATAATCGGCACTATTGTTTGTTGCTGTAGCTCAGGCTAGGATTCTTCTAGTGTTAACCAATTTATATCCAGTGGCGGAGGACGACCAAAAATTTAGGTGTGGCGGTGCATTTATAAACTATATTCATATATTGTATGGAAACAAAGATTCACAACAATAACATCGTTCAGAAATACCTTAAATGAAGAAAAACACGTAGAGTACACATCAAATCAACAATTGGACCAAAATAAACTGTCAAACAAAGAAAAAACATAAATTAATAGTGAAACACTAGAGTTAAAATATTAAATGTAATACGAGATATACAATCAGAGCATAGAGTTATACCGGTAAATTTATTAGTTGCGTCTAAGATACTTCGGCAATTTCATATTCCTATCTTTCTTCACTTAGAATGCCTTTTTGATAGAATCAATGTCAATTCCTTTAAATACAGTCCACCACCTCCCTCTCCAATGCCTCAAGACCAACTCTACTTCCATGAGTACTTGGGGTGGTGCTAAATCCTTTGCTAAAGTAGCTCTTCAGATCTACAAATAAGAGATTGCATTGAGTAAATTAGCACCTTAACCTTTCTTTTTCCATAGCAAACGAGAGATTGAATTAAGATTGCAAACAAGAGTATCTGGTACCTCTTCCATAGTCTACTGCTTCCCTTTTTCCCTTTGTGTTTCTGCTGCTGCCGGAGTCCATTGTTGGCACTTGAGAGTTGAGAGCTTGAGGATTGAGGAGACAGGCAGACAGCAAACTACCGGGGAGCAGAGCAAGTTGGCAAGCAGCGATGGCCGAGGGGGTGGGCGCGGGCCGGCCGGCCGACGAGGCTGCAGGCGGCTGGCGCAGCCGCGCATGGTCGGCGATCCTGAGCCGGCGAGCCGCCGAGGCCGAGGCCGCGGGCGCAGCTGTGCGGGCCGTGGGGTCGCCTCACCGAGCCGTTAGGCCGAGCCGCAGCAGCGTAAGGTCGACGATGAGGCCATGAGGGGGCGTCGGGGCGGAGAGTGGCGGACAACAGGCGGCGACCGGCAAGCTGACGGGCGGCGCGGCCGCACGGGGGCGAGTGGGCGACGGGCGCGGCGGCTAGGGTTCGGATGGACGGACTGCCGGTGGAGCCGTGGAGGTCGACGCCCTGGCCGCCTAGCGCCTTGCTACCTTCTCTTCGTTTGTTGGGCTGGACTGAAATGCAGGGGTAGAAAAAAATTATTTTGGGCTTTAGGTATGGCGCGCGCCATAGTGGGCCATAACAGGCCCTCCGCCCCTGTTTATATCTGAGTGTAGTGTCTAGCGTGTATATCAGCCAATCATATATAATGCTATATTTTGTGTTTTTCTAGCTCAATGTAGCTCAGGTGAAAAAGTCTAGTTTTCGCTTTCATGTGGAGACCTATATGGAAGATTTATTCTCATGTCAAAATTCATTCAAATGCTTGTTAACTGTTACAAAAGAGTTTGTAATTTATGATGATCTCTGGAAATGTTCCATGTTGCCACACAATTGCTATTTGCTAAATTGAACATAAGTTAGGCTTCCCGGATGGGTAACTTCTTTCTTTTTTTTCTCTAGTTATTATCGAATACATTTTGGGCAAACACTCTGATAAATTGATGAATTGTGTCTCTGCAGCAGTAAAATTAACAAAGAAGTCACCCACCACAGATGCTGATAACAGTATAGATGACACCAGACTTGATGACATGGATGAGCAAGCTAGATCTTCACAGCACCTCTCCACATCGGCTGAGATTTCCTTGCCACCATCTGAGGATAGTGACAGAATGAGTGGGCAAGTAGAGAATGATGATGGCTTGGGTTTAGTTCAGAGCGACACTCCAATTGGAGCAGCAGATGGTGAAAGCGCCCAAAGCACCTCAACTTTGACTGCTTTTTCAGTAAGTTTTGGAGGAAGATATACATAATCGCTTGTCTGTGCATATTTTGTTGATGTTTGACATGGTTGAAGGCTTTTTTGTTTGTTAGGTTATTTATTAGATAGAGAACCACCTTTTGTTTTCAGAGTTTCTAGTACCTTTGATGACATGTAGAAATTGATTTTTTTTTTCCAGACATATGGTCATGAAGATCCTTGTATGCATTCAAATAACGAGGCACAGTTGTATGGACAGGTGGAGCCTAATGTACATCCACAAGTATTGGCTTCCTCTTCTCAGGTAAACGTGATATTGGATTTAGAGTCCTCTCGGTTGGGCTGGATTCTGCGTCTCGGCGCGGGATAGGAAGTTCCTGATACCATGTATCCCGCGCCGCGCCGCAAAACTCCGCCTGAGGCGAGCACCGTTCCACATTGTATCCTTGAATGTAGGTGCACTCTTTGGTCAAAGTATTTTTCTTTTCCAAAATGTAACTCTAAATACTGATTCCTATCATATATTTGCAAACTTCTAATACTACAATATTTTGAAGTAATTTTGGAAGCATCATGATTTGAGTACATCCAATTAAAATGATCCTAAATATATTGGACGATAAATATAACAGAGGTTGACTGCTCGTATCCCTAATCAACAATTATCTTTGGCTGGAATAATATGAAGAACTGTGTTATTTCACTGCTTACAACCCTCACTCTCGCTCGGCAGGGGTACCCTTCTGAAAATCCAGATGAAGATAATGCTGTGCAAGTGTTCAGGATGCCAGAATCTAATTTCCACTCACAAGTACTCCCACATCTGAGGTAGCACTGTATTTCACTGTCTCTCCTTAAGTTTCTTTTTTATTACTATCTTTACAAGAGATTGTATAGGCATCTTCTTTTGTAACACTTTCTCCTTGTAGCCCTGTCCCATAATTATGCTGATCAGGCCTGCTAAAGAGACCTATAAACACCATAATCATGCTGATCCTATAAACATCAATTGTATGTCCATTCATTGACTTCACAAAGCCAAGTCCTCCATCCTCGTATGTATATATTCATAAACAAGCAAATTAGAACATTTTTGAAATGTTTCAGAGAAAATTACCTTTCAAAATACTAGTTGGATCCATTTCCGGTCAATTTCACATCAATTAGGCCTAAAAACACTAGGGTTAGCACATGAACTTTCATTAGAGGGAACGAGGAAGTGAGATCCACACCATGGAGGAGAGGGCGAAGGAGGTCGTCGCCGGAAGGTCGGCCGCTGGGAGCATGAACTCGCATGGTTGGCCGCCGGGAGCAACTCGCATGATGCTGCCTTTATCCATTGGAACCATCTGTTCAAAAGTCAAAGTAAAGTCAAAGTTTTAAGTCAATGCGATTTTTGTTTGGGTGCACCTTTGATTCATTGCCATTGCTTACATGTTTTTATCAACCATAGTCTTTTGCGTTTTCGTTTGATATCACGGTTGCGCTCTTGTGCTATTCTTACACTGCTTTTGTTCAATTTCTATTACAGGGGTTATTTGAAAATCTGAATCGAAGGGATTTGTTGAAAATTTGCATTCGAAATCTATAAAAGACTTAACAACAGATAAATTAATGGAGATAGTAGACTTGAAATTCAATCTGAAAAATCTCAAATCTAGGCAGACGAATGTGTTCTAAAAACAAATATACAGTACAAGACTATCAAATGCACAAATGCTCTTCAAATTGGAAGCGCTAAAAATAAAAAGAGGTAAAGTTGTTTAAAAATTAAATAATTTTTTTATCAACATGACCATCTAACGCACCTTGGTCTTTGCGTTGTTTCTTGGGCACAGGACTGGAGCGTGAGAAAGACCGAAGCTTTCACGTTCAAAAAAAAAAAAGACTGAAAAAAAATACTGGAGCCTGTGCAGTCACCAGCACAACAATATTTGAGAAGGATGGCGAGGTTGAGGTGCTATTTCTGCTAGAAATAAATAACACCTCAACCTTGCCACCTTTCTCAAATGTTGTGCTTGTGGCTACACAGGCTCTAGTCTTTTTTCTTTTTTTTTCTAAACGTAAAGGTTTCGGTTTTTCTCACCCTCCGGTGCGCCCAAGAAGCAACACATAGGAGACCAAGGTGCGTTGGATGGTCATGTTGATAAAAAAATTTATTTAATTTTTAAACAGTTTTACCTTTTTTTATTTTTAGCACTTCCAATTTGGAGCGCATTTGTGCATTGATAGTCCTGTACTGTATATTTGGTTTTTAGAATACATTCGTCTGCCAAGATTTGAGATCTTTCAGATTGAATTTCAAGTCTGTTATCTCCATTAATTTATCTGTTGTTAAGTCTTTTATAGATTTAAAATGTAAATTTTCAACAAATCCCTTCGATTCAGATTTTCGAATAACCCCTGGAATAGAAATTGAACAAAAGCAGTGTGAGAATAGCAAAAGAGCGCAACCGTGATATCAAACGAAGACGCAAAAGACTAGGTTGATGAAAACAGATAAACAATGGCAATGAATCAAAGATGTACCTAAACGAAAATCGCATTAACTTAAAACTTTGACTTCTAGTTGAACATGTGGTTCCTATAGATAAAGGCAGCATCATGCGAGTTAATGCTCCAAGCGGCCGGCCTTCTGGCGACGACCTACTTCGCTCTTTCCTCCATGGTGTGCATCTCTCACTTCTTCGTTTCCTTTGATGAAAGTTCATATCCTAACCCTAGTTTTTTAGGCCTAATTGACGTGAAATTGACTAAGATGGATCAACTAGTATTTTGGAGGGCAATTTTCTCTGAAACATTTCAAAAATCTTCTAATTTGCTTGCATGAGTATATGCATACGAGGATGAAGGACTTGGCTGTGTGAAGTGAATGAATGGACATACGATTGCTGTTTATAGGTCTCTTTAGCAGGCCCGATCAACATGATTATGGGACCTACGATTGCTGTTTATAGGTCTCTTTAGCAGGCCCGATCAACATGATTATGGGACAGGGCTACAAAGAAGATGCCTATACAATCTCCAGTAAAGATAGTAATAAAAAAGAAACTAAAGGAGAGACATTGAAAAATAGTGCTATCTCATATGTGGAAGGGAGTACTTGTGATGCTCCTGCATATCAATTGAATTTTCTATCATTCATATATGCAGCATTCATCACAAAGAATCATACCATGGCATGCATTTGAACCCCATGTTCAAACTTGTTTGAAATGCAACTTGTTGAACCTAGATTTCTAAATGTATGTCTTTGTAATTGTGTGCATAACTTAAATTCTGTTGTGATTTGGGTGAAAGTTTTTATACCAAATTTAGGCGGAGTCCAATGGGAGTATCTATATGGGTTCTCTAAACACTGTTTTGCACTGTTTGACATAAATGCTGAGAGAGAAGGGTTGTTGAAATAGTGTTTAGAAAGTGGGGATAGATACTCCCATTGGATTCAGCCTTATAGGCAATTTCTGATGAACAATTTTGGTAAATGGGGCTTGGTCATATCTGAAGGTTTACCTCGTGTTTTCTGTCCAAACCTGACCTCCCAATTAAATTCAATTTTACTCTGACCTACAGCCATTTTCAGGCCAAGCTTTAGTTGAGGAAGTTGTAGATCATGAAGTTCTGAACAACATCGTTAAGAAGCATCTTGTGTGAAAGTGACTGGAAATAGGACTTTCAGAATTTTTAGTCTGAAAGGGTCTGCTGACTAAACTGGGGGCTGCAAAGTAAGTTCAAATTTAAATCATATATCGGCATGGAATTTGGTATCAAGCCTTTTGACAACGTTGTGGGGCTTAAAGAGTACAACATTTCTTGCAATTGGTGTTTTTCCAAATTCATCCTTTAAATTGGTCAAAAACACGAAGTTCAAAAGGGTGAAAAACCAAACGTCCGGTGCCACCCACCGGACGAAATAGGCTGAGGGCTTGACCTTCTAGCACCACCGCCGGACAGTCCGATGACTGCTAAAAGCCTGAGAGGCTGAGCCTCGTAGTCTTCGCTCGGGCTAAACCCTAGGCCACCGGATAGTCCGGTGCCTACCGATCGGACAGTCCGGTGGTATTAAACAGGGCAGCTTGAGGTGAGAAAACAGTCCGAGAATCCTCAAAATCAATCCAAATCTTGGTCAAATGGATTCCAAACTTCACCAAACTTTGCAAGGACTTTTGTCTAACCTATGGAGATGCTCTTCCCAACAGATCAACTCCAAGGCTTAAGTTTTTCTTCACGGATTTGACTTGCTCCGAAGTGAAGTCCACTTGCCAAGAACGAAAAAGGAGGGTCTGCTCGTGGATTCAAAGATTGGGTAGCACAACCACAATCAAAACCATGTCCTAGCAGTCTAAAACACCGGCAATAGAACGATCTTGCTCTTGCCCAAAACCAAACACACCAAAAGGCAAGAAAACGCTGATAAAAACCAGTAAAAAAGGGAGAGGGGCAAACATACACAAAAGAGCCACGAATTTCATCTATTGAATGCCTTAACAAGGTCTTAGATCCAGATTACACCATGGAACTCATTCTCCAAGCTGCCACCCTACTTTCTACTCACTTTAGTGGAGCCTAGATCTCTCTAAACTCACTAATCTTGTTTGTCTTTGCTTGGATGAACAAAACTTAAGGTTTCTAAGCCATAATCACCTTCTAACCAGCCAACAGAGGGAGATTGGACAGCCATCTCCCTTATTTATGCTACAAGACCCATCCTAGGCTGTTTTGGAAACAGCCCCTAAGATACAGACGCAATTACAATAAAATGCCTGTAGAGGCCTGAAAGGACGCAGGAAACTCAGATGAACGGCCACGATGGTGTTCTTGATCTTCGGCTTGAAGTAATCTCCCGATGTCCTCCATATGGTCAGTAGCTCATCCCTTTGGATAACTATCGGTTTTTGGGATACCGGCAACCAGCCTCTGGTTTTGACAGTGAAACCAGGAAACGATTGTTGGGCCTCCACTTAAGTGATTTTACGGCTCACGACACCGTCCCGCACCCACGGTCGCACTTGTGGGCCGAGCCTAACTTGGGCCTCCACCCAAGCCACCTGTCAGTCCACTCGGCGGGACTTTTGTCATGCCAAGTCCACTCTGGCGTCGCCTTTCGGTCCACTTGAGAGGGCTTCTCCTCCAGGTCACACTTAGGAGGTGCTCGCTCGTCCTTCAGCAAGTCTTCGGTGTTGACAAGCTCTCATCACAGCCAGAACAAAAGACCAGACTCGGTACACGAGTCCCTCAATCTTTCCCTTGAGTGCCTTGTCAACACCCTCACCAACCACCTGAAATTAATGACAAAAAAAGAAAAAGCGTAACAAAGAACAATAAAAAAAAACAAAAAAAATCCACTCAAGTGCCAAAAAACCAAAGAGAGGCATAAATAGGAGCACAAGTAGTGAACAAAAGCAAAACCAAAAGATCGCCCCCTAAGACAAGGGAAATAGCTCAACTCAGCCGATCAACAAAGCATGACCCCTCAAGAAAGAGGCAAGGCTCAATACAGTCATGCTAGAAGCAAAGGACCAGCTTCTACAAAAAGAGGCAAAGGCTCGACACAGCTGGCCACAAGAGCATGCTAAGACTCCCAACTCTCCCTGCATTTCAGCCCATCTCACAATGCAAATCTCCCCCTGGGGTAGTGCTCACCTAGGACAATGCAGCTCTCCCCCTAAAACTCTGATCTACAAGGTCTCCCCCCTTGTCCAAGATTGGTGAAATCTTTCCCCCTTGTTGACAATGCACACAAGGTATCTCTCACCCAATACATGAAGTGCAAATGTCACAAGTGAACAAAATGAGCTCATTCTGGGATGAAAAGCTAGTAGAAACAAGTTCAGCATACAGAGCATGTGAGGGTTACGGGGCATGCAATAAGCTCAAATGAACCTATCTCACACAGGTCAGGAGCAAAGCATGTGGTTCATGGTTTGGTTAAAAGAAAGTATCACCACAAAAATAGCATCTAGCAAGATAGGCATGAACATAAAATGCTAGCAATCTCGTGCCATGTCAGTGTGACAAAACAAATCCACCTATTATTTGATATTTTAATTCAAATTTTCAGATTTAGGCAAGGTATCATAAATGCTTAGACAAACAACTTGCAAAGGTAGACAACTAACACAACCATGCATGGAAAAATAGCATAAACATTCAACATTTTTACACATGCTTTCAGGAAAACAAAATGACTTAGCTCACAAAAAGCATTCAATAGATCCAAAAGAGCTCAAGCCATCCATGATCAAGCAATGTACAATCTAGCACAAGTAAATACTAACTACTCGTACCAAAAGAGCTCAAGTGATAGTGTATACTACAAATGTACATGATGCAATGCATGAATATGATACAAGATGCATAAAGAAGCAAAATAAAGCAAAAAGCAAAGGAAAAACCAAAAGAAAACCGAAAAACTACCAAAACTCCTTCTGACTAAACGGGAAAGCAAACACCTAACTCCCCTCTCAACCTAGCAGAGGTCTCTAAATCTAGGGATTTGGTTAGGATATCAGCCACTTAGTTTTCACTCGCCACTTTCACTATATCTATCATGCCCTTTCCATAGTCATCTCTCAAGAAGTGATATCTCACATCTGTGCTTAGTCCTAGAGTGAAGAACTAGGTTCTTAGCAACACTAATGGCACTGAAACTATCACACAAGATGTGAATTCTTCCATAGATAAGGCCATGGTCTCTCAAGATAGCAAGCATCCATAGGATCTAGGAGCAACAGCTCGCAGCGGCTTTATACTCTGTCTCACATGTGGAAGTGGCTACACTGGACTGCTTTACGAGAAGACCAGGAGACTAGAGAAGTACCCAAAAACTGATAAGTACCAGAAGTAGACTTGCGGTCTATCCGACACCCAACATGATCTGAATCCGAAGAGCCAAGGAGGAAAAGAGAAGAGTCCGCGGAGTACCAAAGCCCAAACTCCGAGGTAAATTTGATATACCTCAAGATCCGTTTGACAGCGGTGCGGTGTGACTCCCTCGAGAACGCCTGAAAATGAGCACATAGACCTACAGCGAACTGTATATCTGGCCTCGTAGCAGTCAAGTACAGTAGTGACCCGATCATCCCTCGGTACACTTTTTGGTCAACCTTCTTGCCATCTTCATCAGCGTCCAAAGCAGTAGACGTACTCATCGGAGTCATATGAAGCGAAGCATCTGCCATCTCAAACTTCTGGAGTAGGTCCCTCGTGTACTTGCTCTGGTGGACGAAGGTACCCTGTGGAGTCTGCCTGATCTGGTGCCCAATGAAGAACTGAAGTTCTCCCATCATCCTCATCTCGAACTCCCCGGTCATCTGCTCAGAAAACTTGCTACACAAAGCATGAGAAGAGCCACCAAAGATGATATCATCCACGTAAATCTAAACAATCAAAAAATCTTTGCCATGCTTGAGTAAAAACAGAGTCTTGTCTACACTCTCCATCTGGAAACCCTAGTCATCTAGAAATTTCCTAAGTCTCCCGTACTAAGCCCGAGAAGCTTGCTTCAGACCATATAAAACTTTCTGCAACTTGAACACTCGGTTAGGAAATTTGGGATGCTCAAAGATTGGGGGTTGCCTCACATAGACCTCTTCCTCTATAAACCCATTTAGGAAGGCACTCTTCGCATCCATCTAAAACAGCTTGAACCCTTTTGAAGCTGCAAAGGCTAAAAGAATGCGAATGGTTTCTAATCTGACTATAGGGGCAAAGGTCTCCTCATAGTCTATCCCCTCTTTTTGACAAAAACCTTAAGCAACAAGTCTTATCTTGTTTCTTACCACAACTCCATCATCTCCCTGTTTGTTTTTGAAAACCCATTTGGTTCCTATAGGATTGCAGTGTGGTGAAGACTCAACTAAAACCCAAACTTGATTTCTCTTAAAATTTTCTAATTCCTCGTGCATGGCATTGATCCAGTTTGCATCAGATAAAGCATGTCCAACATCATAAGGCTCAGAAGAAGCAACAAATGCAGAATGTGCAAAGTGAGCAATAGAAGTAGACATGGATCTAGTAACTCTCTCATTTAGGCCACCAATAATGTTCCTTTAAGGGTGATCCCGCTGGACCATCCGAGACGGCTGTGGCTCGGTGGTTACCTCCCCGACGTCCTCAGCGGGCCCTGCTGCATGTACAGGTGGATTGAGTGGAGGTTGCTCCCATGTGGTCGAAGGAGAAGGTACTGGAGCTCACTCATCATTCTCTGAAAGTGAAGCAGCATCCTCTGAAAGTGAAGCAACAGGTTCTGGAGCTGCAGCCGGCGTAGTGTCACCAGAAACACCAACATCTTCCTCATCATCCTCAAAGATGGTAGTACCTATCTCATCGTCACTAGATGAGCTCAAAACCAAGGGTTGTGCAAGACATAGTTTCATCAAAAGTACCTTCACAAGTCTCAACAATCCTGCCGGAGTCCAAGAGCCAAACACGATATGCACGCGAGTGCGTGGTATGACCAAAAAAACTCTGTCAGAACTGCGAGGTTTGAACTTGTCCAAATTCCCCTGCTTGAGCACAAAGCAACTGCAGCCGAACACCCGCAGGTGGCTCACTTTGGGCTGCCACTCAAATAGTAGCTCATACGATGTCTTGTTAAGGACAGCTCGTAAGAAAATACGATTTGACACGTAGCACACGGTGTTGATTGCCTCGGCCCAAAACTTTCTAGGAGTCCTATGGTCATCGAGCATCGTCCTGGCCATTTCAACAAAGGTCCGATTCTTGCGCTCAACCACTCCATTCTGCTGAGAAACATATGGAGACGAAAACTGGTGTTTAAGACCTTGGCTATGGCAAAATGTTTTGAAACGGCCATTCTTGAATTCTGAGCCATTATCACTGCGTAAAGCTCTCATGACATGTCCTGATTCGTTTCTCAACCTCAAAATCAAGTCATGAACAAACTCAAAGAGCTCATCCTTGCTCTCCATAAAAATGTACCCAAGACCAACGAGAAAAGTCGTCCACGATCACGAGAACGTACCACTTCCCACCAACAGACCATACCCGAGAAGGTCCCACAGTATCCATGTGTAGCAACTCCCTAGGGCGAGCTGTCATCACCTGATTAACAGGTGTTTGAGAAGCAGCCACCATCTTCCCGTGGCGAAGGATGGCACATAAGATCACGCTCACTCTTCAGTTCAGGCAATTCTCGGATTAGATCAAGTGAGCTAAGCTTTACAAGCAAATCAAAGCTCAAATGACCAAACCTCCTATGCCACTTCCATAAATCAAAGGAGGAACCGGCCACTAAACACCGAGAAGGACCAGAGAAGCTCAAAAAGCCAACACGAAAAACCTTCCCAAAAGGCAAAAACAGGACAAATCAAAGACTCTCGAGCATCTAAAACACGAGAACATCCCTTCTTAAAGCGCGCCTCGTATCCTTCCTTGAGAAGTTGCGAAAAAGACAGAAGGTTGTAACCAAGGTTACCAACCAAAGCAACATCCCTTAGGATAAAACTCTCAGAAACTGGAACAGCACCAATACCCTTTACCTTACCTGTACCTTTATCCCCGAAAATGATGTGCTCGCTGGAGCTCACTGGGGTGAGACTGGAGAACCATATGTGATTATCGGTCATGTGGTGCGAACAACCGAAATCCATTAGCCATATGTTCTCCAGGCCTCCGTCCTGCATCAATAGCGGTTCATGGGGTGAACATATGGTCGGACACTGGGGTTAGTCTGAAAAGAAGCAAATCAATACCGAGCCATCTGCTCAAAAGAAGGGTTAGCAAAATCACAATCAAACATCCCTTGTCCCCAATCCCGCGGAGCCTGAAACCGCCTATCACCACGTCTATCAAAGTGTGGTCTCTCAAAACCTTGGTCAGGTGAACCGTAGCCGTACTGCTCACGATCCGGTGTTCTGCCGGCAAAACGTCCACCACCACAGAGCACTACGAGGAAAGTGGTCTCCTCTACCTCCACCTACACGACGTGGCCAGCGGTCTCGCCTATCCTCACGCCGAGTCTCAACAGTAGGTCTACTACCCTGGTAATACCTGTCCTCATTCCTCATCTCAACCTCACGCCTCTCAGCCTTCAACTTGCGGTAGCAAAACTCCACCAGGTGACCCTCCCTGTGGCAGTAGTCACACACGTACCTCTTGGGTGGAGCACCCTTTGGTTGATTTTGGTTCTTAGGCTAACCCTTTGGCTCTGGAGTAGGCTTAGGAGGAACATTCCTCTTAGCACCTTGCTTGGAGCTCTCAGCAGGTATCTCAGGTGGGTTTTCCTTGGGCAAAATGTCAAGTGGGTTCCTCACAAAGTTAGGCTTGGAAGTCCACACCTGTTTCTTAGGTGGCTCCCTAGACTTGTCAGTCCACACGCCCTCCTTAGGATTGTCAGACTGAAAGTTGGGCTTGTTGTGGATCAAAGGGAACTTCTCACTCAAAGGGATCCCACTCAAGTCACCAATTTTCCCATACAACTGATCAAAATCAGCCTGGGTGTAGTGATAGCCAACCCTCAACTTGTCATTCAACTTGAAAGAGGAAACAATCATGCCAAGTTGTGATTCCCTAGCAGAAATCCAACTGAGAATGGTCCTACCATAGGTGTTCTCATCCTACAGCTGAACCTTCTCAATGGCTAAAGCATCAAGCAAGTCTCCAACATCCTTACACTTAGAGCAAGCAACACTAGTAGGGCTAGCAGTCTTTTCAGACTTCCTCAAAACAGCCCTAACTTCATTTAACTCCTTTCTAAGTGTAGGACAAACATCACACTTGGCAAGCAAAATCGGCCTAGCCTTTAACTCCTCTAGCACTGCAATAGTAGAATGGAGCAAATCTACATTACTAGCATGTTTAGCGCGAAGATTAGCAATCTCAACAACTAGAACTTGACAATCAGTGCATTCAATCTCATCGGCAACAGCACAAGCTTCCTTAACAACAGACAAATCATTCAAAGCACAATCAAGTTTAGACTTCAAAGTCTCAAGCTCAGCCTCTAAAGTAGCAACCTTAGCATTAGCAAGCCTAAGGTCCTTATCAGCAACTATAAGCAAGCGATCCTGGTTTTTCAAAGCAGTAAACATTGCATCCTCATCATTTTTATCATCGCTCACCTTGGGGTCTGTGGAGGAACTGTTGCAGACACCAGAGTCGGTGGAGCCAGCTTGATCACCCTTGATCGCCATGGTACAGTAGCTGATCTCTTCACCAAAGGAGAGTCCAGCGTGCCCGACGATCTTCTTCTCATCATCATCGTCGCTGTTGGAGCCGGAGTCGCTGGAAGTGCCGTCGCAGTCACTCAAGCTGGCGAGGAAAGCACGGTCGTGCTCTTGCGCGTGCTTCTGGTACTGCTTCACGAACTCCCTCTTGTTGATCGCCCTTCTTCTTGTCGGAGGTGTATTCGTCCTTGTACTTGTGATCCTTGCTGGCGGAGTACTTCTCCTGAACTCTCCTCTGGGGGCAGTCGGCGATGAAGTGGTTCGTCTTCCCACACTTGTAGCACTGGAACTTGTCACCTCTTCTGCGGCTCATCCTGTTGGAGTAGAGGCGCTGGAATTTGTTGGACAGTAGGCACAACTTCTCATCATCAAGTGCCTCCAGTTCCTCCTCCGTAGCTGAAATCAGAGAAAAAGCATAGCCAACAGAAGGGTTAGCGTTAGCAGCACCGCCACTACTAGGGCCAGACATAAGAGCTAGGGCCTTTGGACTTGGTCCGCTCATTCTGGACTGCGCCTGAGCGTCAACCTCCGAAGCCTTCAACTTACTATACAGGCTACAGCTGGTTTGTGGCGAGTCTCATAGTCACTTGACTCGACTGTAGACTCCTTCATTTGCCAAATACTACGATCCAAGGCAAAGAGTAGCTTGTAAGTTTGCTCATGGTCGTCTTACGGCAAAGCCCCATTTCTTGCATTAGCGCGAATCTTGTTGGCAATCGATTGAAACCGACTGAACAAGTCGTCAATGCTCTCACCAGATTGCTGGGAGAAATTCTCATACTCTCGCTTGTACGTCTCGTACAGCCTGGCCTTGATCTGACTTGTCCCCTCATGGAAATTTGCAAAGGTAGTCCAGATCTCATGAGCCGTCAAACTCTGTAAACGTGAGAGAGGTGTGCAGTTTAAGCAACTCCAATCGAGACCTCATCTTCTACTTTTGTCCCCTACTCCCTCCGTCCCACAATTCTAGTCGTTCTGCACTCCCAATACCATTTTAGCAGTGGTGTTCAATGACCTCCATACCCCTGCTTTTAGGGTGCAAGATTCCCCTGCTCCATTCCACGAGGTAGCCACCACCACCCACCACGAGCGCCCACTGCCGCCGCGCTTTGGCCTCACCCGGCGACGCCATGCTCGTGACCAGGCCGCCGCCACCGCTCGTGGCCGGCACAGCTACCGCGGTGCCGCCGCTCGGGGTTGCCACCGCCACTCGAGGCGGCCGCCGCCTGGTGCCGGAGCTTCGCCGGAGCCGCCGACGACGTCGGACCTCGTCCTCGCCGTCGGGATCGGGACCAACTGGGCCACGCGCACTGCTGACGCTACACGGAGATCCTGTGGAGCTCTGCCCGCCGCAGATCTTCACATCGCGAGCATGAGGAGGAGGAGAGAGAGATGATGGGGGAGAAGAGATGCGCGCCGCAGTGCGCGAGGCCAAGCGCGTCGCTGCAGAGGCATGCGCCGCGGAGCAGAGCGGCGACGCACAGGGCACCACGGCCGCGAGCCTGCCGCCGGCGTTGGCCACCACGGTGTCGCACCCGCCCGCGCGCGTAGGCACCGCCATTGCCGCCGCCGCCTCCACGCCGCCACAGGCCCCGAAGGCGATGCACACCGGTTTAGCTGCCAGCGTCCGCTCGGGCTCCCCCGCCGCCCTCCGCCAGGCACCGACGCCGCGCCGGCCCACCACCGCCCGCCATGGCCTCCGCCTCCTCTTGCTCCTCGCCGCTCCCACCCGAATCTGGCACCACCGCGATGGAGGCGGCGGCGGAGGGGCCAGCGAGGGAGGTGGCTGCGGAGGGGGCTGGCGATGGAGGCGGCAGCGGTGGACGGAGGTGGCGGCGTTGTAAGCCGGTGCGGAGGGGGCGGCGAGGGACGGGGATGGAGGCGGCCGTGGGGTTGGGGACGAATCCTTGAGTACCACCGACGGAGAGAGGTGGTTCTGGGGGAGAGAGAGGCTGGTTTGGTAGTGGTGGGACCCACTGTGGCTGGTGGCAGAGGGGAAAGAGCGGCAGACGACATGAATTTTGGGACAAAGTCTCAACGCGCAGACAACATTAGTTTTGGGACGGAGGGAGTACTTGGCTACTTCACACTATTCTGTAACAGGTCCCACCTGCCAGGCATGTAAGAAGAGAGAGGAGCAGGGATCCTTATATGTGTGTGAGAGAGAGGCAAAGTAGGGGATGGGACGAGGGATTAGTTGGAGCACGTTTTGGATGTTTCTCCTTGAATAACAGGGAGCTATGGGATCGGTATGATATGCTAAAGCTATTCACACTATACAGGCAAGGAATATGATTCAGAAGGTCCTAGTACAATGTGGAGAAAGATGTGGCTTGATATTGTGCATAATAGCTACTACGGGCACTGCTACTAACTAATTGATACCATTTGGCACTAATGATGTATTAAGCGCATCTGCTTTGCCATTTTCAATCTGTGCAATCTCTTCCCTGATGGAGATAAGAGCATCACAGAACCTATCTAGCTCGGCCTGCCAAGACAAAACGATGTGACATTAAGCTAACGTGGAATCAACTAACTGATATAATGGGAAGGAAAACATTAAAATCTATATACGCTTACCTTGCTCTCACTTTCAGTGGGCTCAATCATAAGTGTGCCAGGTACAGGCCATGACATAGTTGGTGCATGAAATCCGTAGTCCATCAAGCACTTTGCCACGTCCTCTGGCTCTATACCAGCGGTCGCCTGACAAAGTTCCAGGAGCCAGTTAGAGATTGGTATGCATCAACACAAGGTTCAATCGCTAATATTATTTAGGTAAGTACCTTAAACCCTCTTAAATCAATGATGAATTCATGTGCAACAGTTCCGTTGGCTCCACGGAACAGAACTGGGTAGTGCTTCTGCAAAAAACCATTACAAAGTAAATTTTAGAAAATTATATTTCATTAAAATAACAAATGTAGCATAGGTATACTGTCATTAAATAAAAAAGTACCTCTAGACGTTTTGCCATGTAGTTTGCATTCAAGATTGCAATCTTTGAAGCATCAGTGAGCCCCTGTGAGCCCATCATGGCTATGTATGTGTAGGAAATTGGCAGAATCAAAGCAGATCCCCATGGAGCAGCAGCAATGGTACCGAGAGGGTCAGTATTCTCAGGGAGGGGAAAGCCACCAGTTGGAACCTAATATTAACTGGTTAAATTAGATGTTGTGGTTGCATTTGCTTTTGAAAGAAATGACAGAAGCATGAAAAACTGTCAATCACTTTTCTGGTTTAGTGGTTAGAGCTCTGCATTTATATAACAGTTTAAAAAGAACTCGACCAGAGGGAGAGACACCCATCTGAGAAACACGGATTCACTAAATACTACAGTAGCATTACCCATGGTGCTTTCCAAATGAAAGACAATGCTGCCAACACTTTCTTACTTCAGTAGTTTGGGACAGGGCATGAAAAAAATGTTGACAATAAGAAGACCCACATGGGCCAATGTGGCAAACAAATTTGGGACAGAGAACAAGGAGTCAGCAGGAGAGCAAAACAGTTCTTAGGTTGCAGAACAACAACAGGATATCAAGGATTCTAGTTTTCCAACAATAACGTACGTTTGGTCATAACAACAACACGGTTATAAATAATCTGTTTGGTATGGTTAAAAAATGGAAATTTTCAAGCTCATAAATAATCTGTTTGGTATGGTTAAAAAATGGAACTTCTCAAGCTCATAAAAAATGTCGTTCGAGAAAAAAAGCTCATAAAATGCAAGGTCGTGACACTGTCTACGATAAGAAACTTGTCTGGCAATTCGAGTTAAGTGTTGAACATTGGGCAGTTCTAATACGCCTCAAATATATAATTTATAATATATATGCCTCAGATAAGAAAAAAAAGAGACGTTGTTTGCCTCAGTTTGGAATATGAATTTTTTATAGATTGACAGATGACAAGATAAAGAATTCAGGGCACATACTACTGGGTGAGATGGTAGGAATGGAGCCAAGTGCTTCTTAACACCAATAGGACCCATGCCAGGGCCACCTCCACCATGTGGAATGCAAAATGTCTTGTGAAGGTTAAGGTGGCAAACGTCAGCGCCAATAAAACCAGGGCTTGTTAACCCAACCTGTAAAAGGATAACCTTTGTAAGCTCAAGGGAAGTTTTGGTGAACTTATCATTTTGGCTCTAGCTATCCAAAAGGGGGTATCTTCAGTTCTGAAACAGGTTTGAGTGAACTTGGAGAAAATACTTTTCTTAATAAACAAAAATAGTTTGGAATATACAATTAGAAGATTATAGACAAAAATTGACCACCAAATATTTTCAAGAGAACTACATAATTACCACTCTTAAAATGAAATTAACAAGAGAAATGATTAGTCTTACTAAGTACTGAACTCAGATTTTTCTCATAGGTTCATTACTATTTTATTTCAAAAAATAAGAAAAGAAACTTCAACCATGTTGGAAATTCATCTACACATTCTACGAACCCAAGATAAATGTTTTCCATAAATTTTAAAATAATAAACTCTTGAAGAGAGTGCTTATGTACACCACCAAAGATTAACCTGGGCATTCATGTTAGCCCCATCCATGTAGACCTGCCCACCATTGTCATGAATGATCCTGCATATCTCATCAATGCCTTCTTCTTAGACTCCATGAGTTGAAGGGTAAGTGACCTGAAAATTAAGTTAATAATGCAACACTGTTATTGTCAGCATACAGCCAAAGGATTTCAAAAGTTTCTTTTGAAAATAATCACTTCATCTTAACTGAATGTTAACATTTCCATGGTTCCATAGCATTCCCTCATCTAATTTTGCCTGATATCGATAAACAAAGTGGTTGGGGCCTCTTTCTATTCCTCCTATTGTTTAAGTTATGCACCTTCGAATATAAGACAATCGACACGTACCATTAGAGGTAAGTAGCAGATGTTTGGTTTCTAGTTTCCACTTTATTGTTGGTAGAATCAGCAGCAGGATTGCAAAACTCATCTAATCCGCACTATAACACTAAATAAAGTAAGGATGCTGCACGGTGATAAACCTTCACTATAGCATCAGAAACTACATAAATGTTCAGCTATTAGAAGAGCTGAAAGAGTGAATGTCCAATGTGGTGGCATTATTATGTTATATAATTTTCAAGACAGTATTAAATCCTCATATAACAGGGCATCAAGATTACCATCAGAGCAGCCAAGTTGTCCTTGTTTGCTTCTGCAGCTTTCCTCAACTCCTCGATGTTTATGTTGCCTTTGGAATCAGTTCCAACCGCAACAATCTTCATTCCAACCATAGCAGCACTTGCAGGATTTGTGCCATGTGCTGAGACAGGAATGATGCAAACATCACGGTGGTGGTCTCCTCTTGACTGCATTTTTCGGCATAATATGTTAACAAAGATCACTAGAAAGCAAGACTACTAGAAAAAGCTAGGCCAGATATATCATGGCGTACGTTGTGGTAAGCACGGATAACCATCAATCCAGCATACTCTCCTGCAGCACCGGCATTTGGTTGCAAAGAGAAAGAATCAAAGCCTGTGATCTTGCATAGCAGACCACCCAAGTCGTCAAACATTTCTTGCAACACAAAACAACTTATTTTCAGATTTTTAGAGATATATGCTGCGGATACTTAAGAGTTTTCAAAAAAGAAAAAAAAAAACAACTGAAGAATGGTCCTTACATGATAGCCTGCAGCCTGATCAGTAGGGGCAAATGGGTGCAGGCCCGCAAAGGTGGGATATGTAACAGGCATCATCTCAACAGTAGCATTTAGTTTCATCGTGCAAGAACCGAGAGGGATCATACTGTGGCACAGCGAGAGATCCTTGGATTGCAACTTATGCAGGTAACGGAGAAGCTCGTGCTCTGTGTGGTACCTGCAAGCCCACAGCACGGCAAATTAGAAATATTTTAACAGATTAATTAGTGGAGCCAAGAGTGCAAGCAATCAGAGCTGCGTACATGTTGAAGATTGGAAACGTTAGGTAGGGGCTCTCACGAGCTGCTAGGAATTGGGCTTGAGACCTCTGGTGCGAGGGATTCAGCTGTGAAGCTCAAGTGAAAGTGTTTGCAACGGCACATCATTTAATACGTATTATATTTGGGGCCCAATTTCACAACAAGCACGCACCGTAATAACTGAATTGCGGCTACTCACAGATTTCCCGCTGTTGAAGACCTTGAACAGCTTGTCAACATCCTCCAAGGTGGTGGTCTCATCAAACGCTACAGTTATCTGAAACATGTACGCAGAAGAAGAAATTAATGCTTGACTCCCAAAATCATCAAAGCTGCAGCGAGACAGTGGCCGGCATTGTGATTATTATTATTATATAAAAAGAAAAAAAGCACACCGTGTAGGCATCGACAACCCGAAGGTTCATCTCGTTTTTGACAGCCTCCTTGGCAATTGCACGTGCATCCGAACACGTGACCTTGACCGTGTCGAAGAAGGGTAGCTCCTGCACTGTGACAGTCCCGAGCTTCTTGAGGCCATGGGCAAAGGTCGCAGCCAGGCCGTGAACCCGGTCGGCGATTGCCTTGAGCCCCGCAGGGCCATGGTAGACAGCGTACATGGCAGCCATGTTGGCGAGCAAGGCCTGCAGGGAATGTGAAGCAGCACAACATATCAACAGTAGTGACTACCACTATACGTACGTACTCCTACTACAGTACGTAGTAAGTGTCCTTGTCAGTCGCTCGTCGTATCATGAATAATCTCTAATAATATTATTAGTACTCCCTCCGTATATCACTATCAGGAAATTTGGTGAGCGCGCACACAAGTGTTGTGTCCTTGTCAACGTACAGTAGTGACTACGTCTATAAGCACTAGCTAGTGGGTCGGTCCTGAGTCACTATCATCTGGTGAGCGGGTGGTGGAGCGAGAAGGAAACCTGCGCCGTGCAGATGTTGCTGGTGGCCTTGTCCCTTCGTATGTGCTGCTTCCTTGTCTGCATCGCCATGCGAAGCGCTGGCTTGCCGGTGGAATCGACGCTGACCCCGATGATGCGGCCGGGCATCAGCCGCTTGTACTCCTGCGACGTGGCGAGGAAGGCGGCGTGCGGGCCCCCGTAGCCCATGGGCACCCCGAACCGCTGCGCCGACCCGACGGCGATGTCGGCGCCGATCTCGCCCGGCGGGCGCAGCGTGGTGAGCGCGAGCAGGTCGGTGGCCATGACGACCTTGGCGCCGTGCGCGTGCGCGTCCTTGACGAGCTGCGCGTAGTCGAGCACCTCCCCCTCGGTGCCCGGGTACTGCACGAGGACGCCGCAGACGTCGCCGCCGCTGTAGTCGAAGCCCTTGGCGTCGGCGACGAGGACGTTGATGCCGAATCCGGCGGCGCGCGTCTGGCAGACGTCGATGGTCTGCGGGTGGCAGCTGGAGTCGATGAGGAATGTCTTCTTCTTCTTCCCCCTGAGGATGGCGCTGCACATGGCCATGGCCTCGGCTGCTGCGGTGGCTTCGTCCAGAAGGGACGCGTTGGACATGGGGAGGGCGGTGAGGTCGGCGACCATGGTCTGGTAGTTGAGGAGCGACTCGAGGCGGCCCTGCGCGATCTCGGCCTGGTAGGGCGTGTACTGGGTGTACCAGGCGGGGTTCTCCATGAGGTTGCGCAGGATGACGGCGGGGACGTGGGTGCCGTAGTAGCCCATGCCGATGAAGGACTTGTAGGCCTTGTTCATGGCGGCGAGGCGCTACATGTGGGCGACCATCTGGGCCTCGGTGAGGCCGGCGTCGAACCTGGTGCCGGCGAATCGCATGGGCGGGGCGCGGATGGCGGCGGGGACGGTGGCGTCGATGAGCGCGTCGAGGGTGGGGAATCCGCAGGCGGCGGCCATGTCGGCCTGGTCGGCGGGCGTGGCGGATTTGTGCCTCCTGGGGAAGGTGTCGCTGGGCTGCAGCGCGGACGAGGAGACGGGGCGGCGGGCCTGCGCCTGCTGCGGTGGGCGGCGGCGCTGCTGCTGCTGCTTCCGCGCCGACTGCAGGGTGGAGATGCCGCGGGTGCAGGGTGACGGGGCGGCTGGCGATGCGGCGGCGGCGGCGATCAGGCGGCTGCGAGGCGGCGTGCGCGATCCATGGGGATTTGGGGGTGGGAAGGAATGGGAGTGGCAGAAGAGGCCGGACCGGGACCGGAGTGGAGGCCTGGCCCTGGCCCTGGCCTGCTCTTCCTGTCCCCCTCCTCCTCGGCTCCTCCTCCTCCTTGGTGCGCCCGGCTTTGGTGCGGTGCGGCTTTGGTGATCTGGATGGCTACTCGTCTGTCTCACATGCAGTATTTGTACCGACATGGCATGGTTGGTGTGGGAGTCCGTTGGAGAGGGAGGGGGAGCCCAGGCTGGTGGCGGCGGCGGCGGCGGCGGAGAGCTGATCGGCAGTGGGAGGCGGGGGATGCGGATGGCGTTTGGAGGGACGAGGAGGCGAGGCGCCTACCCCAGCGGAACGGAACGGAGCTGCGGGAGCCCGCCGGCACGCGCAGACGGCCACAACCACAGAAATGCGAGGAGAGCGGCCCGGCCTGGCCTGCCAGGCCGCGCATGCGTCGTCCGTCCGTGTCGTGGTGGATGGATCGGGTTTTGGTGCGCGCGTGGGTGGACTTGTGGGGCCGCCCACACAAAGCCGTCCTTTTGGCTTGGCATGGATCGGAACCCCGCCCAGATCCATCACCACCTACCGGCTACCTGCCAAATAAAAAAAAAAGAATCTCGAGACTGGGCCCACGGATGTCCTGCCCCCACCAGCCGTACGCGTAGCAGCCACCAAATGGCAGTGGGTTTTATTTTCCGGTCGAAATTCACGATATTTCGGTTTTTCTCCGTTTCTGATTGACTATGGGAACCGATTTCTCGGTAAAATTCATTTTAAAACTAAAAAGTTCAAAATATATTTTCCTTTTTTTATTTTTCGATCGGATTTCAGTGCTTTCCGACCGAAAAATATTTTGTGGCCATGTAAAAATAGAAAATTTAGCACTATTTATTTTTTTATATATAATAGTGTTCATTCAAGTTCAATAAACTATAGGTATTTTGTATGGATCACACAACAAATTTATATAGATCTATAAGAACAAACTTTAAAAAATCCACACAAACTCTTAATAATCGAAGTCCAAGTTTATGCATGATATACAAGTACATGATGTTGACTTGATTATTGGATTTTATACTTAAATTTATCCATAAATTATCCATCCAAGTTGATTAAATCATAATCTCGTGCATGAATTCCACACCATATTTATGTACATACCCTAAATAATAGAAGTGAAAGGATCAAGATGTCCAAAAAAGAGGGTGAATTGGACTTCTAATTTCGAAACTCAAAATTAAATCCTATCGCACAGGTTCCAATTCACCCTAGTGCCTAAAGAAGTGATCCTAATGAACTACACGCACAAAAGGTTTGCAACATAGAGTCAAGCATGCAATTCTAGAAAAGTAAAATGCGAGAAGTAAATACGGAAATGTAAAGATAAGACACAAAGATTTTTTCCCGAGGATCGGGGAGACACACAGTCTCAACCCCCTACTCCTCGTTTGGCGCCCATCGCAAGGCTTTGCTCTCGCGAGCTCCTCGTAAGGATCTCGGCCTCAAACCTCGCAAGGAATGAGGTTGGCAAAGTGACATTCGCAAAGATCAAGCAACCCCTTGATCCGCGAACCAAGTGCTCTCTTCTTTATGAAGCTCTTCTCTGCTCCGGACCGGCGATCTTGAACCGGTTACACTCCCTTCGCAAAGAGCTTGTTCCGCTTCTCCCACAAGCTCTGGGAGCTCGCGAAACGCACGACCGCAGCCGTCTAGGTGATCGCAATCACCAAGAGTAACAAGTTTTGGCTTCACTTGATTTAACTCCAATCAAGGAGTTCTCTTCCCTTCAAGTTTTTTGCCCAAAGCTCAAGATTTAGTGTGGAATTGGTGGTGTAGATGACCTTTGAGTGTATGCGAGTGTTTCTGGGTTGCAAAGGTAGCAAATGAAAGGAGGAGGAGCCTTTAAATAGGGTGGAGCTCCAAAACTAGCCGTTGTGGAGCTCTAACCGTTTTTCTGCGTACCCACCGGACCGGTGGTATATAAAATTTAAATTCCCGTTTCGCGCCAAGGGCCTTAGAGCCACCGGACGGTCCGGTGGGGTGGAGTGTTTAGTGCAAGCCACTTAGCGACCCCTCAGTTTATAACGTCCGGTGGAGCACCGGACAGTCCGGAGGTGATCCACCGGACAGTCTGGTGGGCAGTTTTGCCTGGAACGAAAGGAAGCAAGGCCCTCAGTTTATATCGTCCGGTGGCTATTGAAGCTCTGCCGAACGACACAAACTCAGCGCTAAGTTTTCCGCCATCGGACAGTCCGGTGGTATATAAAAACCTAGTTTTCAGCGCTGTTTTCAAACGGAGTTTTGTAACATTTTCGGAGGGCTTTCTCTTGACTTATTCGACAAAGGTGAGTGTGTTTTGGCATGTTTTAAGGTGCTTGAGCTTTAGGACTTAGATACACTCGAAAGTTAGCGAATTCTCGAATTGAAGTGACTCAAGCTACTCACCTCAACCCCTCTTGATAGTACGGCTTGACTAAAACTAGCAAAGAGAAAACTAAGTGCCCTTCTTCACCTTTTGGCACTTAAAGCTAGGGAAATACCCGATCTTCTTGCTAGCTCGATCAAGCCACAAGCCGTCCAATAGAATTTGAAATTAGGGACCTCTTTTAATCAACCAATGAGCTCAATTTCTAATATAAACCCTTCAAAGCATGAACTCATTAGTAAACAACATTAGGTTGTCATTAATCACCGAAACCTATACCTTTTAGGGCTTGTTTCTCACAATTTCCCCCTTTTTGGTGATTGATGACAACAAAACGAGTATTGATAGTAAAGTAAAGAAAGTAAATGCAAAGCTCAAAGTAAAACATGAATATAAACACATAGAGTCACAGCCACAATCAAAGAACCATAGTCATGAGAACATACATTATGCTCAAAAGCCAAATGTCATGACATGGGTCAACATTCAAAAAAAATCCATCATTCATCAAAAGACCTCTCTCAAAAGCTCCCCTGACTGCTAGACACTCTCAGGCTCTACTGACTCTCCCCCTAAGCTCCCCCTACAAATAACAATTCCCCTTTGGCGTCAAGCACCAAGAAGGGAGTCCTACGACGCTAGAGGGTCGGGAAGCCGGGAGCCGTCCTTTTGAGAGGACTAGCATAGATATACGTGCAATATGCACGTGTTGTGAGATAATCAAGCAGACAATAGGAAGAAAAAAAAGGAAAATAAAATTAAAAGGAAGGAGTCTTGATTGATTAGTGTCATTCATTTCTCGTTAAAACCAAAAAAAGAAAAGAAATAGGTGGGTATGGGTATAAAATGAGGTGAAAAATAAAGAGAGAAAGTGGATGAAACATTTTGCATCTATGGGTTTTGGGCCTTTCCACCCCTTTTCAATCTTTTCCAAACTGCGCAGTGGGGTCAGCGTGAGGGGTATACCTATGCCTTTGTACGTAAAAAAGATTTTTAGAAAACTCACTCTTTTATAGTGTAGACAAGATGAAGCGCGATGGAGAGTCAGAGTCACTGTCTGCCGCTGCGTCGTCAACTGCTCGCTCAATGTCGGAGGGTGACACTGTGCCTGGAGCCTCAAGCAGGGCAGAGACGGTGAGGGTCGGCGTCGTTGTCGTGGCCGGAGCAGTGGCACCAGTCATCGAGCACGTGGTGGAAGCAGTGTGGAAGCTGGGTTCTGTCGACTGGGTGGCTGACTGAAACTCCGGAGTGGCCTCGGCAGCTGACGGCTCGGATGTTTTTGGCACCGGAGAAATCTGAGGAGCACTGCTGACTGGGGGCTGCCCTGAAGTCTGGAGCTGACTATCTAGAGCTGGGGTGAGAGGCAGATCCGGCAACGTCGGCGGAGAAGAGTCGAACTGAAGCGTACGTGCCGAAAGCTGCGTCAACTCCATCCTCGGCTGACTCGCTAGCAACTCTGAGTATGAGAAGTGGATCGGTGAAGTGCTCAGAGTGGCTAGCGAGGCAAACGGGCTCTGAAGGCTGGTGTCCGAGGTAGTGAGCGGCAGAGAGGCTGCAGGCGGCGGAGCAAGCTCGAACTGCTGGCGCAGGGACGCAATCTGCTGCTGAGTGTCCGTCCGGAGCCCTGCAACCAGCGAGTGTACGGTAGAGAGAATCCTTGCCTGCTGCTCAGTCGACTGCTGCTGGACCTAGAGGAAACGCTCGTCACTCTTCTGCTACATCTACTGCTGCTGCTGAAGGAATAGCGCAAAGCGCTCGTCGCTGCATCTCTGCTGCTCTGCAAGGCGCTCTGCCAGACGCTCATCGGCCCTCTGCTGCTGCTGCTACTGGTGTTGGATCATCATCTGAAACATCGACGCTATATCGGTAGGTGACGCAACCTGAGCAGCTGTGACAGACGGCGTTGGAGAAGGTGGTGGAGGAGCATGCGAGCCACCTGCCTCATGATCATGAGAGAGGAGTGGCAGGGGCGGCGCACGCTCGTCGTCTGAGCTGTCGTCCCCACTGTCTGTGTCTGCAGCAGTCTCTCCCCCTGTCTCTGGTACTGTCTCTGAAGGTCTGGGGGGAGACGCACCGCGGGGTCCCTCTGGAGGTGCAGGCCCTTGCACCGTCGCTCTAGGAGCGGGCGGTGCACGAGCCTTGTGTAACAGGAAGCTCATCGTGATCTGTCTGAATAGCCTCATCTGCGGGAGAGGAGAGGACCCGGGATCGTCATCGATCCGACTGAGCATGTGGGAGATATAGTGAGCATATGGAAAGCTCCTGTGAGAACCCATCCCATCGGTGATCACGTCCTCCATCTCTGCTATAAGAAAATCCACAACACAGAAGAGGATCCGTTGAAGTAAAGCTCAGAGGAGGTGCTGTTGTAAAGTGGTGATCCCCTCTCTGTAACTAAGTCGCGGGAGCAGGGTACGGCGCATCGCCGTGTGAATCACACCAGCCTCTGGGGTAAGCTGGCGCGGTGTCCGCTCCTGTGCCCCCTCCCTGAACAAACAGCGCACCTCGTCGTCGGTCAGTGTTGTACGCTCATTCTTCGAGCGACGAGGTGGCTTGGAGTCTCCGTACACATCGGTGTGCAGGCGGTGGTCTGACAGATCAAGCTCAAGAAGTAGTACCACGTTCTACCTGTGGAGACGGACTGGGTGACCCTAGAACATGAACTGAATATAATCTCTGTCCTCGCCGACGTAGAGGGTCACGTAGAACACACGGACCCAGTCCTCCACGTAACCGTGCACGTGCTCTAGAAGATCTGTCAAACCGGGAATGTGCTCAAAGAATCGGTACAGGTTCTGTCCAATAGCTGTCTCCATCCTCAAAATACTCAGAACTACGTGGGAAAACAGCCCCATCCCTGCTGCCCTGGAGCTCTCGTAGAGCGCCTGGTCGACTGCCTGGAAACGAGGATCCACTGGCTGATCCCTCTGCTCGGGCTGCCACTGAGCTGAAGTGAGATAGTAGCGAAGCTTTTTGAGTTTCCTACCCTCGTATGCCCTGTAATCTGACAACCGGGCATGTCCAAGGAGAGCGGGTGGCGCCGGTAGGGAAGAGAAGGCATACTCATCCCAGGCTGACGAGGACGGCGACTGCTCACCCTGCTCACTTGGCTCGTCCTGCCTCTGGCCCTGGCTCTCTCGCTGTGCTTTGGCTGCGGCCTTCCTGGCCCGGGCCTCTTGGGCCGCCTACTGTGCGATGATCTCAGCAGGGGAGACCGTCCCACGTCGCTGACGCTCCTATGGAAGGCTAGGAGGAGTGGCTTGCTTGGTGCGAGCACCGTGAGGAGTGGGCGAAAGTGGTCGACCGCTGCGAGGAGGGTTCTGCCTCTGCTCTCCAATCTGTATTCCTCCCGCACGGCTACTCTGCATAGCATCGAAGGCATCTACAGCTCGCTCAGCAGCCTCGGCCTCTCGCTCTGCCAGTGTCTTCCTCTTCTTCTTGGGAGGCTCAGGGGCCTTTGCCTTGCCCTTGTCGCCCTTCTCACGACCCATCTGTCACATAGTCAAGGAATAGATAGACGAGAAGAATTAGGTACGTGGAATTTAACTGAGCAAGGTAAGACCTAGAGCAAGAATTAGACTTTTGGGAAAATATGGCATGCATGTCATGTAATTTTAACTTCAAGAAAATGAACCAAAGTGCGTGACCATCTCACACTAGGGATAGTTTTCTTGATTCCATAAGCACATTGACACGTAATTTTAATCCAATTTGCAAACTCATGCCACAAATCCCTAGGAAATGAAGCTCTAACTTGAAACTTAGTGAGCAAGGATAGCATAAGATCAAGAAAAGAAGGATTGCTCACCGAGATCGGGGGAAGAGAAGATCGAGGACGAGGGGGAGGTGACCGGAGGAAGGGCTCGGTGGTGGCGCGGCTTGGAGGCCAGCGGCGGAGTGGGGCGGCCGCGTGGCGACAAGAGATGGCGACGGCAGTGGGCGGTGGCGCGCTGGGGCACAGGCGCTGGCACGAGGGGCCGGCGGTGAGGGCCCGGCTGCGGCGGCGGCGTAGGGCGACGCGGCGGCCGGTGGTGGAGGGGCGGCGGCGGCGGAACGGTGGAGAAGCGGTGGGCGGCGATGGAGGAGCGGCGGCTGGGCCCCACGGAGTAAATGAATATAAGGTGTTCACTGGGCCCGTAAAAATGCCACCGGACGAAACGCGAAGACCCACCGGACAGTCCAGTGGTTAGCCACCGGACAGTCCGGTGGTCACCGCCGGACGAAATAAACCGAGATAGTGAAGATTGAAAGCCACCGAAGAACCAGCCACCGGACTGTCCGGTGGCTCACCACCGGACCGTCCGGTGGTATCCACCGGACGATATAGACCGAGAGTTAAACTTTCTTAAGGAGGAGATGGTATAGCCACCGGACGGTCCAGTGGTTAGCCACCGGATAGTCTGGCGGTACCGTCGAACAGAAGAGAGTGAGCCGTCGGACGATATAGACTGAGAGGGTTTTTAGAAGAAAAGGAAGTGCACCCACCGGACAGTCCGGTGGCAATGCACAGACACGATTAGCACTGAAAAAATCCTTTTCTTGTCCAACTTTTGGAGATTCAAATAAACACAAGTATGGACAATCCAAGGTGAAACTCTTACCCCTCAAATCCTCTAAGATAGGTGCATTTTCTCATGCTATATTTAGTTTTGATTTTTCAAGCATAAAATCCAAGTTTAGGAAAATTGGCAATTAAGATCCAAACATGTATGAGTCTATCCGTAGGAGAACTAGAGATGATTGACTCCTGTCCCGGAGGGATTTGACTCAACAAGCATGAAGAACAATGCTAGACCTTTGCTCTATTCTCTTTTCATGATTTGAGATGCTTGTACATGAAATAAGTCTCCATATCATCAAGAGTGCTCCTTTGTGACACTAACGTATGCAATGCACGTGTAATCTACAACAAGCATGGATAGGAATTGAAACATGCGTGCACATCTATATGACAAGGAATGCAATGCATGCGGAATTTTAAATCTACACTTGCCACATTTACTCCCCCCGCAAGCTTCTTCAAGAGGAGCCTTTCAACAAGCCATGAGCGAAACCAAGTTCCACCGGCTCATGCTAGACCCTTGCTCCTCTCTATCTTGCAGCGGTTAGCCAAGCACTTACTCCTATATGATGCAAAATCATATGGCATGGCAACTTACATGATCGTTCTAGCATCTAGCACGTTGAGCTCACTTCGAAGTCTACAAAAGTTACTCTCATCTAGTGGCTTAGTGAAGATGTCCGCTAATTGCTCCTTAGTACCCACATTTCACAAGAGGATGTCTCCCTTTGCGACGTGGTCCCTAATGAAGTGATGGCGAATATCCATGTGCTTGGTTCGAGAGTGTTGGACCGGGTTGTTGGCAAGCTTAACCGCGCTCTCGTTGTCACAAAGCAGAGGGATCCTCGTAAGCTCCACTCCGTAATCCTTGAGCGTTTGCTTCATATATAGAAGTTGGGCACAAGAGGACTCAGCCGCTATATATTCCGCTTCCGCGGTGGATAAGGATACGCAGTTTTGCTTCTTAGAAGACCACAAAACGAGCGAGCGCCCTAGCAAGTAGCAACCCCCGGAGGTACTCTTACACTCAACACGGCGGCAAAGTCCGAATCCGAGTAGCCCAAGAGTTCAAAACTAGCGCCCTTGGGGTACCACAAGCCTATGCTAGGGGTGTGCTTGAGATACCTAAGGATTCTCTTCACCGTGGTGAGGTGAGACTCCTTGGGATCGGCTTGAAATGAGGCACACAAGCACACACTAAACATGATATCCGGCCTAGAAGCACATAAGTAGATAAGCGAACCTATCATGGACCGATATAGATTTGGTCCACCTTGATATCACTTTCATCGGCTTCGAGCTTTGCATTAGTTGCCATTGGGGTTTCAATTGACTTGCAATCATCCACCTTGAATCTCTTGAGTAGATCCCTTGTGTATTTTTCTTGATAGATGAAGATCCCTTCTTTTAATTGCTTGATTTGAAACCCAAGGAAGATCGTGAGCTCGCCGATCATTGACATCTCAAATTCCTTTGCTATCATATTGCCAAACTCCGTGCAATACTCTTCATTTGTCGAGCCAAAAATGATATCATCAACATACACTTGGCAAACAAAGAGATCATTGTCCATCTTCTTGGTGAATTGGGTGGTGTCAACTCGGCCAATTGTAAAGCTTTTGTCAATTAGAAAGTCCCTAAGCCTCTCATACCAAGCTCTAGGTGCTTGCTTTAATCCATAGAGAGCTTTGGACAACCTATATACATGATCGGGATTGCTTGGATCTTCAAAGCCGGGTGGTTGCTCAACATATACTAGCTCATTGATATAGCCATTAAGAAATGCACTCTTCACATCCATTTGATATAGCTTCATGTTGTGATGAGTGGCATAAGCCAATAGGAACCGACTAGCCTCCAATCTTGCAACCGGTGCAAAGATCTCTCCAAAATCAATTCCTTCAACTTGAGAGTATCCCTTTGCTACTAGTCTTGCCTTGTTTCTCACAATATTGCCTTCATCATCTTGCTTGTTCCTAAATACCCATTTTGTTCCAATCACTAGCACCCTTTGGTTTAGCTTCAAGTGTCCAAACTTCATTTCTTGTGAAATTGTTGAGTTCTTCATGCATGGCATTCATCCAATTCGAATCACTTAAGGCTTGATCAATTGTTGCAGGCTCGATGCTAGAGACAAAAGAGTAGGCTTGAACAAATGCGGCCGTATTGCGAGACTTTGTTGTCACACCTCTTGTAGGACTACCAATGATGAGTTCCTTGGGATGTCCACTAGTGAGTTGACTTCTTCATTGAGGTGCCACTTGAGGTATTTGAATCGGTGCATCAACATCTTCAGCTTGCTCATCAATCTGTTCTTAAGGTACATGAACATCTTCATTTGGAAGTATTTTATCTTGTTCACTACCATCTTGAAGTGCCATGGAAGAGGATGGTTGATTAACAATTTGTACTTCATCTTCATCCTCCTTTGGTTTAATGTCACCAATTGGCATATTTTTCATTGCCTCTACAAGTGGGTCCTCATCTATATCCACAACATCAACATGTGCTTCTTGGGAGCCATTAGATTAGTCAAATTCCATATCATACGTCTCTTCAACTAAGCCGGGGGCTTCATTGAATACGCGGTATGCTTTGGACTTTGATGAGTAACCAAGTAAGAAACCAATATCACAACGCTTTTGAAACTTATCCAAGTGTTGGCGTTTTTTGTAGATATAGCATTTGCATCCAAACACCCGGAAGTATGAGATATTGGGTTTTTTCCCATTGAGCAATTCATATGGAGTCTTGTCAAGGAGGCGGTGAGGATACAACCGGTTGGAGGCATAGCAGGCGGTGTTGATAACTTTGGCCCAAAACTTCTCACTAGTGCCATATTCATCAAGCATTGACCTTGCGAGAGTGATGAGAGTCCTATTCTTCCTCTCCACTGCAACATTTTGTTGAGGAGTGTATGTAGCGGAGAACTCATGTTTGATTCCAACCTCATCACAAAACTCTTCAATGTTGATGTTGTCAAACTCTCTTCCATTGTCACTTCTAATCTTCACAATCGAAGTGTTGAATTTATTTTGAGCTCTTTTGGCAAACTTGCTAAAGACATGTGCTACTTCGGTCTTGTCCTAAAAAAAGTGTACCCATGTGTATCTTGAGAAATCATCAACAATGACAAAACCATAGTTATTGCCACCAATACTTGTGTAAGTGGTAGGACCAAAGAGATCCATGTGAAGTAACTCTAGTGGCCTTGAAGTTGACATGAATGTCTTGCTTGGATGAGTGTTTGCAACTTGTTTGCTGGATTGACAAGTACTACACAATTTGTCCTTCTCAAATGTGATATTCTTTAGGCCTCGGACCAAATCCTTCTTCATCACCTTCTTGAGTGTACTCATTCCAACATGAGCCAACCTTCTATGCCACAACCAACCCATTGAATTCTTGGAGAATAAACATGCTTGCAAATTGGCCTTCTTTTAATTGAAATCAAAAAGGTAAAGATTATTGTGTCGGAATCCCTTGAAGATTTCTTCACCACCATCAATCTTGCTCACAATCACTTCATTTGGCTTGAATAGGCATTGGAAGCCCAAATCACACAATTGAACAACCGACAATAGATTGAAATTCAAGGAGTCAACTAGCAACACATTAGAGATTGAATATTCACTTGATATCTCAATCTTGCCCAATCCTTCAACCTTGCCCTTGGAGTTGTCACCAAATGTGATCTTGTCATATTCCTCCATATTACCACTAAGTGAGGTGAACATCCGGGAATCACCGGTCATATGTTGAGTGCATCCACTATCCATCACCCAATGTGATCCTCCGGTCTTGTAGTTCACCTACACACAAGCAAATCAAGCTTGAGACTTAGGCACCCACCTAAGAATAGGTGCAACCTTTGATTTAGGCTTAGGTGTCCATTTCTCATTTGAATCAACAATCTTGGGAATAAGAGTCTTGGGCACCCATAGCTTATTGGGCCTTGTCTCATCCTTCTTGCCTAGGAATTGGACCTTCACTTGTCCATTTGACAATCTCTTGACCAAGTAGTGAGCATTAAAAGCAAACGCCCTCAATTGCTTGTTAAGTTTCTTGGGCGGTGCTTTGCACTCAAACATAAAGTGTCCTTCGGCCAAACACTCGGTGCACCACTTGGGCTTCTCAATCTTGATGGAAGGTGGTGGCTTGCAAATATCCTTGATTGGTGGATAGCCAAGACCATTCCTCTCAAAGTTCACGGCTTGAAAAGACAATATCTCATGATACTTGGTGCTGCCCTTAAGCAAGGAACCATAGCCAGATTGCACACTTTTTACTTCTTGCTTGAGTTTGTCATTCTCAACCTTGAGTTTGATGAGAATACTTTCATCTTTCTCACTTGTAGCATTGTTTTTGTACTTAGCACAACTCTTTGCTTCATTCAGTGCATTGGGGGATTCACTCTTCTTGCTTTTGAGCTTCTCAAATTCAATTACAAGTTTCTCATGCTCACTCTTGGGCACACAAGTTTTCTCACAAGACTTGATGTCATTGGGAGATTCATCATTCTTGTGAATTGAGTTGATCTCTTAGAGAGTTGCTTCTAGCTCCTTCTAGCTTCATCAAGCTCAATGCTATGGAGTTGCAATATGCGATTTCTTTCACAAAGTTCCTCACGATTGGTTGCCAACTCTCTATAGCACTTGTTCACTTCATCAAGTGTTTCATTTAGCTCTTTGATTTCTTGAGCTTGCTCAATGTGAGACTTCTTGATCAAATTGTAACCCTTGTCTTGTGTTTCTTTGATCATCTCAAGCTCCTTGTTGCTTGATGTGAGCTTTTTGTTGGCTTCTTCAAGACAAGCAATTTTTTTCTCCATTTGATCAAACTTGCCATGATCATAGCTTGTCATTATCTCATTGCACTTGACTTTGAGACTCTTGTTCTCTACCTTTGCCTTATCAAGCTTAGCACTCAACTTGCTACGAGCTTTGTTTTGTTCTTAGACTAAGCTAGCAAGTTCATCATAGGAAGGCAAGTCGTCATCATCATCATCGGAAGAGTCATCAAAGATTTTTACCTTGTCTCCCTTGGCCATAAGGCATAGGTGAGATGTGGATGAAGAAGTTGGTGAAGGCGGAGTTGGTGTAGTGGTGGTGGCTATGGCAAGCCCGACAACAACTTCATCTTCATTATCACTTGAGTCCGATGAGTTGCTTGAAGTGTCCTCATCGGTCATCCATTCTCCAATATAAGTTTTGCCTTTTTTCTTGAAGAATTTCTTCTTGAATTGCTTGGGGATCTTTTTCTTGATCTTCTTCTCATCATCACTTGACTCATCACTTGAGTCATTCTTGTATTTCTTTTCTTGCTTCTTCTTGGTTGGGAAAACTTTTTCTTGCTTGAGTAGTACTTGATGCCCTTCATGTCAAGACGACCCAAAGTACAAGTGACCTTGCGCACAAGTTGGGCCACCTCATCATCGCTATCCTCTTCTTTTTGCTCATCTTCTTCTTGGTTGTCCATCACGATGATTTTTTTGGGGGTGGACTTCTTTTCTTTTGATGAGCTTGCCTTGAGAGCAATGTCGTTCTTCTTGTTTGGAGGCTCCGCATCCGGTGTGATGTGCATATACATCTCATGAGCATTGATCTTCCCAAGCACACCGGACGGAGTAGCCTTGGAGAGGTTGGTTTGGTGAAGAGCTCTTTCTTAAGTACTCAGTGCACCAATTTACCGTGACAATCTGGCCATATTTGTCGACTGGAAGGAGGTCCAATATCTTCCTTGCCACATCATCTTCCTTGATTTGAGTCAAACCAAGACCGTTGATCTCCTCTACAAGCACATTCAAGCGAGAATACATTTGATTTGGATTTTCATGAGGAAGCATACGAAAATCACTTAGCTTCTTGCTAAGGGTGCTATGGCGTTGCTCTCTCTCGCTCAAGGTTCCCTCATGGAGTGCACAAATCTCTTTCCATATCTTGTGCGCGTCCTTGATGGTTCTCACGCGATTGAAAACCTCTTTGCACAAGCCACGGAATAGAACATTACGAGCCTTGGCATTCCACTTCTCGTAATTTTGCTCCGACGTTGTGGGCTTATCCTTATCGACCATGGCAGGAAAGCCGGTGACGGCCACAGTATAGAGTAGTGGATCAATGGCTTCCATGTATGACTCCATACGGACCTTCCAATATGGTAAGTCGTCACCATTGAACACGAGCGGAGGGCCTTCCCCACTGGACATCTTGCTCAAGGCGGTGAAGTCTCAACCAATGAGCACTCGGCTCTGATACCAATTGAAAGGATCAAGATGTCCAAGAGGGGGGTGAATTGGACTTCTAATTTCAAAACTTAAAATTAAATCCTATCGCATAAGTTCCAATTCACCCTAGTGCCTAAACAAGTGATCCTAATGAACTACACGCACAAAAGGTTTGCAACCTAGAGCCAAGCATGCAATTCTAGAAAAGTAAAGTGTGAGAAGTAAATGCGAAAATGTAAAGAGAAGACACAAGGATTTTTTCCCGAGGTTCGGGGAGACACACGGTGTCACGCCCAGTTCTCAACCAACGGAACCGGAACAACATATATGTGCCAGGAATGTGTCTCACATATATCATGACAATAGTGACATCACAGAACGTGCATAAACGATAAATAAAACGTTTACATAGAGTATAACATCACTTTATTACAATAAGACAGCATGTCTTTAAACCAGAGTCATAGCGGAAGCGTAAACGAAGATAAACGAGCCGCCACAGGGACGTCGACTGGTGGACCGGTACGCCTAGAACTCGTTGAAGTCCTGAACATACTCTTCGAAGTCTTCTGGAGCTGAGCAGCGGTTGGGTTCCAGCCAACAATAGGTTTAAAGTAAAGCAAGCGTGAGTATTTCATACTCAACAAGCATAACATGAACTATGAGGCATCTAGGGTTGGCTGACACTTAGCATGAGCTTTTAGTTGATTAGGTTTTTATTACACAACTAGTTACTACAGGTGAGTTGATAAACCATTAACCCAAGATATAGCATGTGAACATTAGTCAACAACATTAACATAAGAACCACTTTCAAAACCCCACAGAACCACTAATCTGCATAAAGGATCTGGGCCGCTCATAACCGTGAGCACGGCTGACATGTCAGTTTTACACTCTCGAGAGGTCGTACATCTTTACCCATGAGTCGTGGGCTACGCTAGTGGTCCACCACATTACCTTAGATGAGATGGCTAGCAAGCACACTACGAGGCCTTTACAAAGATCACGTTGGTAAGGTGTAACCGCTAAGGTTTCAGGGTCCGCAGCTGTGGAGCAAGCCTCAAGGGGAGATAAACGCACTCAACCCAAGTAGCGCGAGGGCCACAGAAGCTCACCTCCCCTCTTGCCCCGTCGGTAAGTTACTCCCAAACCAATGCAACCTAATTAGTTAGCCAAGACCGTCCCATTCCAGTCTCATGGTAGCACTGTTGTCCCAGGTTGTCGCTTTGCGAACCGGTCCTTAAGGAGAGTGGCTATAAGCAAAACACATGCTCATGCCCCCTAAACCAAGTTGCTAAAAAACCATTTTTAAATGAACATGAACCACAGAGGGTCAAGCTCAGGATTTGATTGCATAGATCCATTTAAACAAATTATTAACAAAAGATACATGAGTTCGCACAGCAACTAGCAAAACTTAACCAACATGCGACCCATAGGTAAACATATCGATAAAAGAGGCTAGGTACAGTCCTTATTGGCACACAAAATTAGACACATGCATATGAAGTGATTAGAGGGTTGTTAGGTTGTGTTCATGCTATACTTGCCTTGCTCAAACTGGTCTTGAGTCTGCTGCTCAACACCCTCAAACTGCTGCTCTTCGTCACCAACAAACTGCTCACCGTCTAACCACGTTCACGGCAACGTACAAGCATTTCCACGCATACATACATGCAAACAATTACCCAAAGGTGAGAAACAGTACATCATATCATAAAAACAGAAGATAAAACTGTACTAAAAACATTCTACGTGTTTCTACGGTCGCGTGAGCGCAAGAATCACTCAAATCGGAGTTAAAACGTGAAAGTTATACATAAAACGGGCTCCTAGGGGCATAACTATGATAGAAACATTGAAACCAGGGGCTAGATTTGAAAAACCGAGGACTTAAACGTAATTAACCGTAGCCGCCGAGGGTTTCCAGGCAAAACCGCCGGGGCCTGGACGGCGGGTTCTATTTTCCAAAAGCACAGGGGCTAAAACGCTAAAACTAGGACTAAAATCTAATTACTTTTCAACGCTGGCGGACTGCGGGTTGATTTCCCGAAAGTCCAGGGGCTCTTTAGCAAAACTATCGGCGCTGACCGGTATTGACCGGTCACGGTTGGATCTCGATCTAACGGGTGACGTTAGATCGGATCGGGGTTCTGATCTCGGGCGTCGGATCGAGATCCGACGGCGGAGAGAGGCCGGGGCCGAGGGCGACGGTGACCACGCCCATGGCGTTCTCGTCGCGCGGCGGGGCCGGCGGCGCGGCGGCGTTCCGGCTCAGGGAGGGCCCTAGGCTCGACTAGAGCTAGCCCAAAAGAGCGAGGGTGTTGCGGCGAGCTCACCGAGGGCTTGAGGGCGGCGGGAGATGGTCGGTGGCAGTTCAACGACGAGTGGCGGCGGCGTCGGTTCATGGGCGGTGTTCGTCCGCGTGGAACGCTGGGGTGGAGCGTCTCCGGGACTCCGAGGATGGGCGGCGAAGCTCCGGGGTGCTCCTGCGACACGAGAAGAGGAGGAATCAGGGCCGGAGAGGGCTTCGCCGACGGCGAATTTGGCGTCGGGGCGGCTTACCGAGGCGAGGCTCCAATGGCGGTTGCGAGCTCGAGAGGGCACGGGAGTGGAATTGGTGAGATGGGGAGGTAAAGGGGACGGTTGCGAGCCTCAGGGTGGGTTTTATAGGACTCTAGGTGGCCGAGGGTGATGGGCGCGGTGTTGGGGCGGAAGACCGGGGCGTTCATCACTGCGCAATGAAGAGAGAGGGAGGGGAAAGGGGAAACCGGGCGGATTGTGGGGGATTGGAAGCGGGGCGAGCAAGGAAGGAGAGCGGGGTGCGGATTCGGGGAGGGATCCCCTCGGTTAGCCGTTGTGGCCGAGCGAGGATGAGAGCGGGGCGAGCGAAATCACCGGCGGGAGGAAGGGGACGGGTATGACAGGTGGGGTCAGCCGGTCAGTGGGGGAACGGGGCGCGGACGCTGCGGGCCGGGCGGCGCGCTGAGGAGGGGAGAGAGGGAGGCGCGGGTTGGGCCGGCCTTCGGCCCAGGCGGGAAAGGGGGCGGGGTCGCGGGGCCGAGCCCAGGCGGGAAGAGGGGGCGGGGGCTGGGCTGGCCGGTCGGCTGGGCCGGCCGGTCGGCCTGGCTCTCTCCCTTTTTTTTCTTTTTCTTTTCTGATTTTGAATTCCTTTGAATGGAGATAGAAATGGTTCTAAAATTCAAATGAATTTGAATTTGAATCCTAAATTCAAGCAAACAAGAGACAATGCACCAGCATGTAATGCACAAGAAAGTTGGGCCTATGATAAATTTTATTCTAGTATTTATTTTAAATAAAACCTGTTAAATGCAAACTAAACGTATAAGCCTTAGGAAAATTAAATAAATTGCTTGAGTTTTATTGTGAAATGCTGGAATTTAAACTAGGGTGTTACAAACCTACCCCCCTTAACAGGAATCTCGCCCCGAGATTCTCATGGTGGCTAGCAAAGAGACTAGGGTAAGTTGCTCTCAACTCCTCCTCTCTTTCCCAAGTTGCCTCATCCTCCGTGTGATGTTTCCACTGCACTCTGCACATTTTGACCCTCCCGTTTCGGGTAACCCTTTCAGATGTTTCAAGAATCTTCACCGGGTGTTCGGTATATGTCAAATCCTCCTGCACATCCAGACCTTCCAGTGGTGCTTGCTCTTCCGGTACCCTCAAACACTTCTTTAGTTGTGACACATGGAACACATTGTGTATGCCAGATAGGTTTGATAGCAACTCCAACTTATAAGCCACTTCGCCTCTCCTTTCCACTATCTTGAATGGACCGATGTATCTTGGTGCTAGCTTTCCTTTCATATTAAACCTCCGGATACCTCTCATTGGTGACACCTTCAAATACACAAAGTCATCAACCCTAAAGGTCAAATCCCTGCGTCGCACATCTGCATAGCTCTTCTGTCTGGACTGAGCAACTCTCAAATTCTCACGTACCATCTTGATCTGCTGTTCAGCATCCCTGATAAGGTCGGATCCGAACACCTGCTTCTCTCCTGTTTGGTTCCAAAATAGCGGTGTCTGCACCTTCTGCCATACAGTGCCTCAAATGGTGACTTCTTCAGACTGGCTTGGTAGCTGTTGTTATAAGAGAACTCGGCATAAGGCAGACTCTTATCCCAACTGGTTCCGTATTGTATAGCACATGCCCTCAATATGTCCTCTAGAATCTGATTTGTTCTTTCCGTCTGACCATCTGTCTGTGGGTGATATGCTGTACTGAACCGAAGCTTGGAATCCAAAGAATCATGCAACTGCTCCTAGAAACGAGATGTGAACTGTGAACCTCTATCAGATATGATCTGCTTAGGCACACCATGCAAGCAAACGATTCTGGAGATGTACAACTCTGCTAACCTTGCACCCGAATAGGTAGTGTTCACCGGAATGAAATGAGCAACTTTGGTCAACCGATCAACAACTACCCAGATCGAGTTGTAACCTTTCTGAGTCCTGGGTAACCCCACAATGAAATCCATACTTATTTCCTCCCATTTCCACTCTGGGATCTTCAAAGGTTGCAACAAACCCGCAGGTCTCTGATGTTCAGCCTTCACACGCTGACAAGTGTCACATACTGCGACATATTCTGCCACTGCTCTCTTCATTCCATACCACCAGAACCTTTCCTTCAAATCATGATACATCTTTGTACTGCCCGGGTGAATGGAGAAAGCGGTGTCGTGAGCCTCACTGAGTATTAACTTCTTGATACTGTCCACATCTGGCACGCAGATCCGATTCTTGTACCATACAGTGCCTTGTTCATCTTCACGAAAGTGTGGCGCCTTGCCCAACTTGATCTGTTCCCGGATCTCCTGGATTTTCTCGTCCGTTTTCTGATGGTTCCTTATCTCTTGTTCCAGGGTAGGCTCTGCTTCAAATGTTGCTACTGTGGTGTGATGCACGAATCCCAAATTCAAACTCTCAAATTCCACACACAGCTCAAAGGGCATCTGAAAAGCAACTGCCATATTAACATAACTTTTTCTGCTTAAGGCATCCGCTACCACATTAGCTTTCCCTGGATGGTAATGTATCTTCAGGTCATAATCTTTAATCAACTCTAGCCATCTTCTCTGCCTCATATTCAGCTCATTCTGTGTGAAGATATATTTAAGACTCTTGTGGTCGGTGTATATCTCACATTTATTCCCGAACAAATAATGCCTCCAGTCTTCAGAGCATGCACAACAGCTGCTAACTCCAGATCATGAGTGGGATAATTGACCTCATGCTTTCTTAACTGGCGTGAAGCATAAGCAATCACCTTACCCTCCTGCATCAGCACACAACCCAAACCTTCCTTAGAGGCATCACAATACACGGTGAAACTCTTGGTTAAGTCCGGTAGAGTAAGCACTGGGGCTGTGGTGAGTCTCTTCTTTAGTTCATCAAATGCAGCTTGCCTCTCTTTAGTCCAATTAAATGGAACACCCTTCTCGAGCAATGATGTCATTGGTTTTGCAATTCTGGAGAAACTCTCAATAAACCTTCTGTAATATCCTACTAGACCCAAAAATCCACGAACTTCTTTCACAACTTCTGGCACCTTCCAATCCATGACACTGCTGATCTTGCTAGGATCCACCATGATTCCACCTTTCGAGACTATATGTCCCAAGAAAGGCACTTGATCAAGCCAAAACTCACACTTGCTCAACTTTGCATACAACTTATGGTCTCTCAGCTTCTGCAAAACTAACCTCAAGTGTTCTTCATGTTCTTCTTCCATCTTGGAATAGATCAATATATCATCAATGAACACTACAAAAAACTTGTCAAGATACTCCATAAACACCTTGTTCATAAGATTCATGAAATAAGCAGGAGCATTTGTCAACCCAAAAGACATCACTGTATATTCATATAACCCAAATCTGGTAATGAAAGCAGTCTTTGGAATATCGGATGGACGAATCTTCATTTGATGATAACCCGACCTCAAATCAATTTTTGAGAACACACATGCACCTTGCAACTGATCAAACAAATCATCTATTCGAGGTAAGGGATATTTGTTCTTGATGGTGACATCATTCAAGGCTCTATAATCCACACACATCCTCCGTGTCCCATTCTTTTTATCAACAAACAGAACTGGAAAAGCCCAAGGTGAAGAACTAGGCCGTATAAACCCTTTTCCTAACAACTCATCTATATTTTCCTTTATTAACTCTTGTTCTTTGGGTGCCACTCTATATTGCCTTTTTGCTATAGGGGCTGTACCAGGTAAAAGTTCTATTAAAAATTCAACTTCTCGGTCAGGTGGCATACCTGGTAACTCATCTGGAAATACATCCGGGTACTCGCACCCTACTCGAATTCCCTCCGTGGGCTTCGCCTCCCTCTGATGCAAACAACCAGAAGGTTCTGTGGCACTGACTTCCACTTTCTGACCATCAGGAGCTGTTAAGTGGATGGTTCGCTTGGCACAATCAATTCTGACATCCCACTTAGCAAGCGTTTCCATTCCCAAGATGATATCAATTCCCGCGGAACCAATGATTATCAACTTGGTGCAGAATTCTACCCCCCCTTATGTTTATGCTAACCCGAGGGCATATTAAACTTGTACTCAACGTTCCCCCCGGTGTAGATACTACCATGGGTCTACTTGTAGACCTTATAGGAATATTGTACTGCTCAGCATATGATTTGGTAATAAATGAATGCGTGGCACCGGTATCGAAAAGAACTGTAGCGGGGTGAGAGTTGACCAGGAACGTACCAATCACGACGTTAGGAGCTTCAGCTGCAGACTCAACTGTCACATGATTCACCTTCCCCTGCCACGGCGTCTTGCCCTGTTGATTGGGGCGCCCTTGCTGTGGCTGGGGAGGGTTCTGCCTTTGGCCCGATTGCTGCCCCTGTTGGTTACCTTGCACCTTACGGGGACAAGCATTAGCATAGTGGCCCGCTCCACCACACTTGTAGCAAGGCCCAACACCTGTAGTCTGGTTTGTGGTGGGAGGGGTGGTCTGCACTTGGCGCTGAGCTGGATACATAGGACGAGCTGGCTGACCCTGGTAGCGCTGCTGGTACTGGTAGCCTTGCTGTCCTTGAGCCCGCTGCTGCTGTGAGCTCGGACCCTGAGAGAAACGAGGATGGGTGTTGCTGCCTGATGAAGAGTTGTTGTACTTCCTCTTCCTTTTTTCAATCTCCTGGCGCTTCCTTTCAGTGAAAAGAGCCATGTCCACCAGTTGATGGAAGCTAGGAAAGGTATGGTTCATCAGCTGGTATTGGAGCTCATCATTTAGACCCTCCAAGAAGTATTCTTGTTTCTCCCTGTCCTCTGCCACCTCTGCAGTGGCATATCTGGCCAACTGAAGGAACTTATCCCTATACTCAGTCACCGACATGCTGCCCTGCTTCAGGGAAAGAAACTCCTTCTTCTTCATCTTCATCAACCCTGCAGGCACATGGTGGTTGCGGAAGTTCTCCCTGAACTGTGCCCAAGTGAAAGCATCCCTATCTTGGGGTCTGTAAGATTCCCACCAATCCAGGGCTGCACCTCTTAGCTGACCGGAACCATACAAAACCCTCTCCCGGTCATTGCATTGAGCAATGTCCAGCTGGCGTTCCACTGCGCGAAGCCAATCATCAGCTTGCAGTGGCTCTGTGGCATGGGAGAAGGTTGGTGGATGACCCTTCAGGAAATCTCCACGCCTGTCCCGAGGTGGTGGGGGTGGTGGTTGAGCTTGGGCTTGCTGGAGAACGTGCACCGCGTTGGTCATCGTCGCCATCATTTGCATCTGGAGGTTGTAAAACTGCTCTGGTGTTAGTGGTGGAGGGTTAGGCAGCGGGTTGCCACCCCCCTGGTTACCCTGGCTAGCATTTCCACCAGCAGCGTTGCGCCTTGTGTTGACCATCTGTTTGTAGCAGAGACACCGTAAGCACATAGCCAACATTTGGGTGCACAAGCGGTAACGACTAAAGATAAAGTAGTAAGAGCGATAGAGTGGATATAGTGTTTAACCCCACGAACTAACTTATAACATTAACTTGTTCATGCTGGGACAAATCCCCATAGCTGGATAGCACACAACCAAAGATCCAAATCAAACATGGTTCAAAATAACAAACAACCAGCCAACACACTTTAACTTAAGTTCCACACGACCAACTCAACACGACAACTTAAACAAACGTGCTAACGCGATACATGAGGACGACTAGTCATCCCGAGGGAGTATCCTGGTGGCACCACCTAACTCTCCCGTGCCAGGCCTCCTGCGAGGTGGAGTCTGAGCTGGATCCACCACTGGCACCTGGGGCGGTGGACCTGCCACGCGGTCCAGCTGCGCCTGAAGGTGGAACACCTCACCGTTCCGGTGATGGAGCTCCTCGGACACCCTGACGTAGGCAGTGATCAGGGCTGACACATACCAGACCAGCTTCAACAGCTGCCGGTTGTCCTCACCCCGGATGGACGCGATCTCGTGCTCAGTATCCCCGGACTGCCGGCTGGGGAAGTAGCGGTACTGAGTCTGGCAGAGCGGAGTGTGGTAGTGCTGGCAGAGGACCCCAAGAGCCTGCTGAGCAGCATCCTCCATGGCCATCTCCATGGTCTCGTGCTCCGCGATGCTGTAGTGCCGGCGCAGCACGGTGTGTCCCCCATGGTTGGGGTTCGGCTCCAGGATCTGCGCACCGGCGGACCAGAGGGTGGTGTGGTCCGGGCGCGCTCGCTGCCGGACCTGGTAGACGACCTCATGGGTAGTGTAACCCAGGTCGTAGAGGCAGTCGCGGAGTAGCCCCGGGAACTCCAGGTCAGCACCGTGGTGTGGGTGCGTCAGGTCGACCCAGGCGTCAACCTCCCGCTGGCCACCCTCGTCGGAAGGGACAGCCACACGGAACGGCCACTCGGGTGCGGCAGGCGGTGGCGGTGGGGGTGCCGGTGAAGCTGCAGGTGCCGCTGGAGAAGTTGGTGGTGCCGGCGCACGCGGGGAAGGAGGTGTCGGTGTCGGCAGGCGTGGCGATGGAGCCTCCTCCCGCCCATCACCATCGTCGTCTGAGTCGAGGTAGTAAACTACCTCCACTGGGTCCTCCTCCTCCTCCTCCTCCTCAGGGTCAGTGTCCGCCGGAAGCAGACCATTCCCCTCAAAGGGGTGTGGCGCCTGGTCCATAGGAGCATACTCGAAGGGTGGTGGTGGCAACGGCTCGGGCAGCTCCGGTGACGGAGGCTTGACCTGCTGTGGTGGACGAGGTACTGGGGTGCGCCGTGGGGTCGGTGGTGCAACACGGCGAAGGCGACCCCCGGTACTCTTGCGGGCGGTTTGCTTGCTGTGTGCCATGACCTATAAGGAGGATGGAGTAAGATGGAGATCAGTTCTATATGATTGAATGAACAAAGCAAAAGGTAACATAGGGTGAACATATAGTTTGATAGCAAAAATAAAATTTTCATAAAACAGCAAGAGGGCAAAGGGGAATGAGGTCCTTATTTACGTCCGTTTCTAACTAGGCTTCCGTCCTACAGTCAACACGGCTCTGATACCACCTTGTCACGCCCAGTTCTCAACCAACGGAACCGGAACAACATATATGTGCCAGGAACGTGTCTCACATATATCATGACAATAGTGACATCACAGAACGTGCATAAACGATAAATAAAACGTTTACATAGAGTATAACATCACTTTATTACAATAAGACAGTATGTCTTTAAACCAGAGTCATAGCGGAAGCGTAAACGAAGATAAACGAGCCGCCACAGGGACGTCGACTGGTGGACCGGTACGCCTAGAACTCGTTGAAGTCCTGAACATACTCTTTGAAGTCTTCTGGAGCTGAGCAGCGGTTGGGTTCCAGCCAACAATAGGTTTAAAGTAAAGCAAGCGTGAGTATTTCATACTCAACAAGCATAACATGAACTATGAGGCATCTAGGGTTGGCTGACACTTAGCATGAGCTTTTAGTTGATCAGGTTTTTATTACACAACTAGTTACTACAGGTGAGTTGATAAACCATTAACCCAAGATATAGCATGTGAACATTAGTCAACAACATTAACATAAGAACCACTTTCAAAACCCCACAGAACCACTAATCTGCATAAAGGATCTGGGCCGCTCATAACCGTGAGCACGGCTGACATGTCAGTTTTACACTCTCGAGAGGTCGTACATCTTTACCCATGAGTCGTGGGCTACGCTAGTGGTCCACCACATTACCTTAGATGAGATGGCTAGCAAGCACACTACGAGGCCTTTACAAAGATCACGTTGGTAAGGTGTAACCGCTAAGGTTTCAGGGTCCGCAGCTGTGGAGCAAGCCTCAAGGGGAGATAAACGCACTCAACCCAAGTAGCGCGAGGGCCACAGAAGCTCACCTCCCCTCTTGCCCCGTCGGTAAGTTACTCCCAAACCAATGCAACCTAATTAGTTAGCCAAGACCGTCCCATTCCAATCTCATGGTAGCACTGTTGTCCCAGGTTGTCGCTTTGCGAACCGATCCTTAAGGAGAGTGGCTATAAGCAAAACACATGCTCATGCCCCCTAAACCAAGTTGCTAAAAAAACCATTTTTAAATGAACATGAACCACAGAGGGTCAAGCTCAGGATTTGATTGCATAGATCCATTTAAACAAATTATTAACAAAAGATACATGAGTTCGCGCAGCAACTAGCAAAACTTAACCAACATGCGACCCATAGGTAAACATATCGATAAAAGAGGCTAGGTACAGTCCTTATTGGCACACAAAATTAGACACATGCATATGAAGTGATTAGAGGGTTGTTAGGTTGTGTTCATGCTATACTTGCCTTGCTCAAACTGGTCTTGAGTCTGCTACTCAACACCCTCAAACTGCTGCTCTTCGTCACCAACAAACTGCTCACCGTCTAACCACGTTCACGGCAACGTACAAGCATTTCCACGCATACATACATGCAAACAATTACCCAAAGGTGAGAAACAGTACATCATATCATAAAAACAGAAGATAAAACTGTACTAAAAACATTCTATGTGTTTCTACGGTCGCGTGAGCGCAAGAATCACTCAAATCGGAGTTAAAACGTGAAAGTTATGCATAAAACGGGCTCCTAGGGGCATAACTGTGATAGAAACATTGAAACCAGGGGCTAGATTTGAAAAACCGAGGACTTAAACGTAATTAACCGTAGCCGCCGAGGGTTTCTAGGCAAAACCGCCGGGGCCTGGACGGCGGGTTCTATTTTCCAAAAGCACAGGGGCTAAAACGCTAAAACTAGGACTAAAATCTAATTACTTTTCAACGCTGGTGGACTGCGGGTTGATTTCCCGAAAGTCCAGGGGCTCTTTAGCAAAACTATCGGCGCTGACCGGTATTGACCGGTCACGGTTGGATCTCGATCTAACGGGTGACGTTAGATCGGATCGGGGTTCTGATCTCGTGCGTCGGATCGAGATCCGACGGCGGAGAGAGGCCGGGGCCGAGGGCGACGGTGACCACGCCCATGGCGTTCTCATCGCGCGGCGGGGCCGGCGGCGCGGCGGCGTTCCGGCTCAGGGAGGGCCCTAGGCTCGACTAGAGCTAGCCCAAAAGAGCGAGGGTGTTGCGGCGAGCTCACCGAGGGCTTGAGGGCGGCGGGAGATGGTCGGTGGCAGTTCAACGACGAGTGGCGGCGGCGTCGGTTCATGGGCGGTGTTCGTCCGCGTGGAACGCTGGGGTGGAGCGTCTCCGGGACTCCGAGGATAGGCGGCGAAGCTCCGGGGTGCTCCTGCGACACGAGAAGAGGAGGAATCAGGGCCGGAGGGGGCTTCGCCGACGGCGATTTTGGCGTCGGGGCGGCTTACCGAGGCAAGGCTCCAATGGCGGTTGCGAGCTCGAGAGGGCACGGGAGTGGAATTGGTGAGATGGGGAGGTAAAGGGGACGGGTGCGAGCCTCGGGGTGGGTTTTATAGGACTCTAGGTGGCCGAGGGTGATGGGCGCGGTGTTGGGGCGGAAGACCGGGGCGTTCATCACTGCGCAATGAAGAGAGAGGGAGGGGAAAGGGGAAACCGGGCGGATTGTGGAGGATTGGAAGCGGGGCGAGCAAGGAAGGAGAGCGGGGTGCGGATTCGGGGAGGGATCCCCTCGGTTAGCCGTTGTGGCCGAGCGAGGATGAGAGCGGGGCGAGCGAAATCACCGGCGGGAGGAAGGGGACGGGTATGACAGGTGGGGTCAGCCGGTCAGTGGGGGAACGGGGCGCGGACGCTGCGGGCCGGGCGGCGCGCTGAGGAGGGGAGAGAGGGAGGCGCGGGTTGGGCCGGCCTTCGGCCCAGGCGGGAAAGGGGGCGGGGTCGCGGGGCCGAGCCCAGGCGGGAAGAGGGGGCGGGGGCTGGGCTGGCCGGTCGGCTGGGCCGGCCGGTCGGCCTGGCTCTCTCCCTTTTTTTTTTCTTTTTCTTTTCTGATTTTGAATTCCTTTGAATGGAGATAGAAATGGTTCTAAAATTCAAATGAATTTGAATTTGAATCCTAAATTCAAGCAAACAAGAGACAATGCACCAGCATGTAATGCACAAAAAAGTTGGGCCTATGATAAATTTTATTCTAGTATTTATTTTAAATAAAACCTGTTAAATGCAAACTAAACATATAAGCCTTAGGAAAATTAAATAAATTGCTTGAGTTTTATTGTGAAATGCTGGAATTTAAACTAGGGTGTTACACACGGTCTCAACCCCCTACTCCTCGTTTGGCGCCCCTCGCAAGGCTTTGCTCTCGCGGGCTCCTCGTAAGGATCCCGGCCTCAAACCTCGCAAGGAATGAGGTTGGCAAAGTGACCTTCGCAAAGGTCAAGCAACCCCTTGATCCGCGGACTAAGTGCTCTCTTCTTGATGAAGCTCTTCTCCGCTCCGAACCGGCGAGCTTGAACCGGTTACACTCCCTTCGCAAAGGGCTTGCTCTGCTTCTCCCACAAGCTTCGGGAGCTTGCGAAACGCACGACCGCAGCCGTCAAGGTGATCGCAATCACCAAGAGTGATAAGCTTTGGCTTCACTTGATTCAACTCCGATCAAGGAGTTCTCTTCCCTTCAAGTCTCTTGCCCAAAGCTCAAGATTTAGTGTGGAATTGGTGGTGTAAATGACCTTTGAGTGTTGTGAGTGTTCCTAGGTTGCAAAGGTAGCAAATGAGGGGAGGGGGAGCCTTTAAATAGGGTGGAGCTCCAAAACTAGCCGTTGGGGAGCTCCAACCGTTTTTCTGCGTACCTACCGGACAGTCTGGTGCGTTGCCACCGGACAGTCCGGTGGTATATAAAATTTGAATTCCCGTTTTGCGCCAAGGGTCTTAGAGTCACCGGACAGTCCGGTGGAGTGTTTAGCGCAAGCTACTTAGCGATCCCTCAGTTTATAACGTCCGGTGAAGCGCCGGACAGTCCGGTGGTGATCCACCGGACAGTCCGGTGGGCAGTTTTGCCTGGGACGAAAGGAAGCAAGGCCCTCAGTTTATATCATCCGGTGGTAGCACCGGACAGTCCGGTGGCTATTGAAGCTCAGCCGAACGACACAAACTCAGCGCTAAGTTTTCCGCCACCGAACAGTCAGGTGGCTAGCCACCGGACAATCCGGTGGTAAATAAAAATCTGGTTTTCAGCGCTGTTTTCAAACGGAGTTTTGTAACGTTTTCGGAGGGCTTTCTCTTGACTTATCCGACAAAGGTGAGTGTGTTTTGGCATATTTTAAGGTGCTTGAGCTTTAGGATTTAGATGCACTCAAAAGTTAGAGAATTCTCGAATTGAAGTGACTCAAGCTACGTCAACCCCTTTTGATAGTATGGCTTGACTAAAACTAGCAAAGAGAAAACTAAGTGCCCTTCTTCACCTTTTGGCACTTAGAGCTAGGGAAACACCCGATCTTCTTGCTAGCTCGATCAAACCACAAGCCGTCCAATAGAATTTGAAATTAGGGGCCTCTTTTAATCAACCAATGAGCTCAATTTCTAATTTAAACCCTTCAAAGTATGAACTCATTAGTAAACGACATTAGGTTGTCATTAATCACCGAAACCTCTACCTTTTAGTGCTTGTTTCTCACAAGAAGTACATGTCAATTGTAATAAAGCACTACATGATATATATGGATATTGTTTATTAGATTGAATAATTTGTGGCACACACAGGTTTATATGCATTTTTATGAATAATTTAAGTGGAATTTATTTTATATATACTGTAAATTGCGATTTGCAAAATTACAAATAAAGTTCTATCAAAGATATTTAATTTTTTATCCTTTTTACAACTGTCGACGTTGCTCGACACCGAGGTACCGTATAGGTACCCCGACCTTATGAAGTTGCGTCGGGGCGTAGGCGCTATTGCAAGAACACGCTGCGAGGGGGAATGTGAGAAGGTAGCTAAGACAGAGGGATTTAGAGAGGTTTGGGCCACCGATGTAGTGTAACACCCTACGTCCTCTGCGGGGATCTCAGTATGAATGATGGACAACTGATACAACTGTGAATGTCCCAGGAGGAAGATGATCTCAAGCTGCTAGCTCAATCTACCCCTGAGGATGCTGTGTGTAGTGGAGTGCTCTGGGTATGGCAAGAGCGAGTGGGTGCTAGAATGTGTGTCTGGATCGAATCCCCTCTAACGGGGCACCTCCTCTCCCTTTTAGGTAGTGTTTGGTTTGGAGGACGGGATGGGATGAGATGGGACGTGTGGCGGAACAGCCGATTTAATCCGGGCTAAGTACACCTGCCACCATTAACTCTCAGTGTACTTAGGCCGTACTAAACCCGGTCGTCCGTCGAGAAGCCTTCGGCCCTCGATTCGTACCAAAACCCCAGAGGAACCGACATCACACACATTCGACCCTCGATGGAGCCACAACAGTTACATCATCACAGGCAGTTGAATAGGTGTTACATAGGAATTTAGGTTACAAACCAGTTCGGAATAAAATAGAGTTCAACATAGTCTCATACGTAAATTAGCGTTCAAATAGAGTCTCGCAGCGGAAATCTGTAACCATCATAGTTCATGACAACCAAAAGACTTGCAGAAGTAAAGTAACATCATGCCCACTGATGTCACTTCATTCGCCAGCTCAACACGCTTCTTACTCCTGATGATAACAAGTCCCTCCGCCAACACAGGCATAGAAGAGGAACTCCATACCTGTAACTCAAAAGCGGGGGCAAACCCTGAGTACTAATTACTCAGTAGGTCTTAATGGATGTGGTTTACGGCTGACGCAAAGCTTGCTTACTAGAGAGTTGGTCCTTAGCCGTTGCTTTTATAACAAGTATTGATCATAGGGTAGCAGGATTTGACAGCTGCTATCCCTTCATGATAACCGGGCCAATGGCAATAGAGGAATTCATAAAAACTTGCATGAATAGAAATCATGTCATAGTCAAACATGTAGCATTCGAAAACATGAATCATAATACTTCAAATTGGAGTTATTACTACGTTGCCCGTGTGCGGTATTTGGCATTTGTTGACGGCACTTAAGCACGCCAAATCCTTATACTGCAAGCGCACAGTATCGCGGTAGCTTTTCCCCAGGATGAGTATCTTGGGTTTGTCAATCCGAGATTAATTATGCTTAAGATGCTATCAACCTAATATTAACTAAATTACTATCTAATTCTAATAGATCTAAATAAGCTTAAATGAAAGATAAAGGCTATCTAATTGCAATCTAATAACGATTCTAATTATACTCTAAATATACTCTAATCAAGCTCTAATCTATTGCATAAAAGGAATAATCAACGATTAAACTAAACTCGGGATAGATAGGATTTAAACAGGCAAAAGGATCCACAAGAGATATGAGACAAACAACTTAAGAACTAAGAACCACCTTGATAAAGATCTAATCAACAAGCATAGAATAAACATGAATATGAATGTCAAAGATCTACTCGAACCTTTCCCCGGGCTCCACTGTCACTGGTAACCAGGTAATCGACGAACTAGTAAACCCTAACCATCTCTAAGCATGAGCAGATTCAATCTACTGATCAGGTAAAATAGATCTACTAAAAGACATGTGAGACATCTAGATTGTGGCCACAATAACACATGTAGACATGAAGCATTGCAAAGACATGGATCATAAACATGCATAAACAAGAAGCTAAATCTAAAAGACAAACTTTATTGATCAATCATCAAGGTTTTATCAAAGTATATAAGAAGTTCGAGGGATTTACTCAAGATACATCGAAATCCGTGACCCAAAGTCGTCGAGTTGAACTAGACGAAGAAGTCGGCGGAAGATGAGCTCGAGCAGCCCTCGGGAGGACCTGGGTCGGCCGACCAGACCCCCTAGGGGTCGGCCGACCCCCAGGCCTCCTGCCTCCTCTTGCTTGCTCCTTTCGCCGAGATGTCCCTCTCGCCGAGTTGAACGCTTTTGGCCCCCGAACTCTGCCCTAAACTCTCGGTGTACAATGGATTTGTGTCGAACAATGATGCCTCTCCCCTTGGGAGGCCATATATTTATACTCCGGAGAGTCCCCTATACAAGGAATCTAATAGGTCGGTTCTAAAAGTCCTAGTAGGACTTAAACACCTATTTCCATGTGTATACAAGCCTCTAGAAGAGTCCCGGTCGTCCTCCATCTTCCCTTGCTTGGATATGAAGCCATTGTCCTAGTCCTTCCAGAAATAGGATTTCCATATTCTGCAGCCTTTAGTATTTTGACCATAACTCTGTCTTCCGAAGTCCAATAAATGCAAACTCAGACTCTAAATTGTAGAGCTCGAAGAGATCTACAACTTTGGTATTCAAACTTTCTTCATTTGACATCGTTAAGGTCACCGAATTGGGCCCACAAGGTGCTGCTGTCCTGGAATCCGAGAATATCTCGAGTTTTAATTGGAAGTTTGATTGGATTTGTAATAAACCTTCCTTATCTTCATATTATTCATCCTTTATCCTCCGGAACATTCTCCATAATGGGCTTGGGTCTTCTTTTGGACTTTTAGCATAAATCCTTTCTTCGAGAAATCCTCAAATTTATATCAATTATACCTATTTTCCTGCAAAAATCAATAATGCACAAAAACAAAGAGCATTCTCGAAAACGGGGTTAATTGTTAGCAAAATAATAATAAATCATATAATTAATTTATGAAACGGCATAAAAACATATGAAATTATAACATAAATTTAGTACTTAAGCCGCGTCAACAATATCCCCACACTTAGATCATGCTAGTCCTCGAGCATAAGATCGATAAATCTTAAAATAAACTCTCAACTAAATTTATGTTAATTCTAAACAAATACTTCTTAAAATAACTTTACTTTAGAAATCACTCAAATCATAACATGGGAATATTTATTTAACTTTCATGCATATAGATCCCCACAAGATTTAACGAAATCAAATGAATCATAACTATGCCAAAATCTCCTTTCAGAATATAAAAAGAGGTTTTTCAATATAATTTTAGAAAAAACAAAATCTCTTCAAATGATCAAGAAATCACTAATCCCTTTAAATCAAGCTCTCAACAAGGCACTCATTATAAATGGCTATCCTATAAAAGATTTACTCTCTCTTCCTCACAGGAAAATATATGGAGCTTGGTAAAGGCTTAGCAAAGTTAAACATTTTATTGTTCAAATAAGTTATCTTTCTAAAGCTCAATCAATCAACTTTAAACAATTTTGGTCATCGAGAATAAAGAAAATAATATATATATATATATATAGACAAAGAAAAAGAAGATATAGATAGTGGACATGTGCATGTATATAATGAAAATTGGAATAAATTCCAGAACTTTTGCACATGGTTGGAAAAAGCGAAAGTCTTTGCTCATTAATTTTATAACAATAACTCAAGGCTTTCAAAGAGACTAATTTAAATGTATATATAAATTTCTCCCCCTTTCTCCTTTTTCCTAATTCTACCTCTCTTTTCTTTTCTTTCTTTTATTTATTTCGGCCACTTGGCCATTATTTTCTCCCTCTTTTTTTTTCTTTTTTTTTTCTTTTTTTTTTTTTAATTTGACCACTTGGTCTATTATTTTTTTTTTTACTATAACCTCTACTCCTTTTTCATCTCAAAAGTCCCCTTTTTAATTTAATTTTAATTAATGAGCAAAAACCTCACTTAAATAGGTAAAGGTAAACAAAATGAGATGATAAAAAGGTTTATAGGATAAAGATATTGCTTATTATTTCTAAGCAATTGGAATATAGTAAGGCTAGCAAAGATGAAAAATCGATGACCAAAAATTATTTAAAGTGATCAAAATTACTAAAGAAATCAAACTTAATCAAACTCACATGAAATAACTTGCTTATAAACTGGCTTTCATAAACTAAGCTCTAATAGGTATTAAAAACTCTCTCTTGATTTAAGGGATGTAAAACTTGATCAAATAAAGATAAATTTAATAAAAAGATTTTTTTTTATAAGTCCTCTAATCTTTTTCTTAATTGAAAACTTTGGCAAAGCTATAAAACACAATCTTCCAACAAAACATGGGTTATGCATTATTAATTATTTTAGTAATTCCCACATTACTCAAATCATGACAACTTAAGCAAAATTAATTATCAAAGTAAATGCATAGAATAAACTTAAATAAAACGAGACAAAATTAATAATAATAATAATAATTTATTAATAATAACAACGCCATCCTGTCAACTCACACCTTAGTAAGTAATAAAATATAAAAGACAATAATAATAATAATAATGATAATAATAATAAAAGGGCGTTATTATTTCAAACGCTTTATTAATCTAACGGGGAAGACACATCCCCACACTTAGCTAATGCTAAGTGTCCTAGTCATCTCTGGAGTTCGACCCTAAATTCAATCTAAACTGACTCAGAACTCCGTGTAACTACGCATACCAAAACTTGAAACAAAACCGACTTGAAAACCACCCAGGTCGGCCGAGCCTGACCTCTCTGGTCGGCCGACCTGGGCCCCTCCTCTGGCTTCTGGGCCCCAGGTTTGGTCGGTAAGTTTATTTATTAAATAAAAATATTTATGTACAGAAAAATTTGAAAAATATTTAAATTACGTAACTAAATTATTTACAAAGGATAGGTTACCTATGGAAATCTAAGGGTCATATATATGGTAGTCAACTCTAATCTCTTTGAAGTTGTATGTATCAATATAATTGATTTCAATCTTGTCCTCTTCAATGTAGACCTTCAATCTTTGTCCATTTACCATATATTTGTTCCCTTCAAAATCCATAATGGTAACTGCTCCGGCAGGTGATACGTCATGAACAATATAAGGTCCATCCCATTTACTTTGTAATTTTCCTTTTCCAAATAATTTAAACCTTGAATTATAGAGAAGAACCTTATCACCTGGCTTAAACTCCTTCTTAAGAAGTTTCTTGTCAAACCATCTCTTAACCCTTTCCTTATAAATGGTAGCATTATGATAAGCTTGTAACCGTGCTTCATCAAGGGTACTTAATTGAATCCTTCTTTTGACTAAGGCGGCATCTAGATCTAAATTTAATTCCTTAATTGCCCAATAAGCTTTATGCTCCAATTCTACTGGTAAATGACAAGTTTTTCCATAAACTAACTGATAGGGTGTCATTCCAATAGGTGCTTTAAATGCAGTCCTATAAGCCCAAAGAGCATCATTAAGCTTTTTTGACCAATTTTTGCCTCCTTTAATCACCGTCTTTTTAAGAATTTCTTTTAATTGTTTATTTGATGTCTCGGCTTGGCCATTGGTCTGTGGGTGATAGGCTGTAGAAACTCTATGTTCAATTCCCATCTTTGCCAAATAATCAGTAAAGTCTTTTCCAATAAAATGCGATCCTCCATCAGAGATAATAACTCTAGGTACTCCATATCTTGGAAAGATATTATTCTTAATCATCTCTATGGACTCTTGCGTAGACGCCTTCTTACATGGCAAAGCTTCCACCCACTTTGAGACGTAATCCACAGTCACTAAAATATACTCATATCCATGTGAATTTTCAAATGGTCCCATAAAATCCATTCCCCAAACATCAAATAAATCAATTTGTAGATTGTATGTCAAAGGCATTGAATTTCTAGCTGTTATATTTCCAGTTCTCTGACACTCAGGACAAGAAGCGACAAATTTCCTTGCATCTTCATGCATTCCTGGCCAATAGAATCCACTCGCCCATATCTTAGCCTGGGTTCTGAAATGTCCATGATGCCCCCCATATTCTGCAGCGTGGCACTTTCTCAAAATCTCACTTCTCTCATCTGCAGGTACGCATCTTCTGAGGACTCCATCAGATCCAAATCTATATAGGTAGGGTGAATTCCAATAAAATTTCTTGGCTTCGGCAAGGACTTTCCTTTTTGAATTATAGTTGAGATGAGTCAGTGGCTCTCCTCTAATGGCTCTAATTACGTCTAGCATCCAAGAATCCTTATCTATAACCGCATAAAGGGTATCGTCTCTTAACGCATCTTCAATTGGTGGACCTCCTTTACTATGGCTCATTCTAGACAAGTGATCTGCCACTACATTCTCAACTCCCTTCTTGTCTCTGATTTCTACATCGAATTCTTGTAGCATTAGAATCCATCTAATTAAACGAGGTTTAGCATCCTTTTTAGTGAGGAGGTATTTAATAGCAGCATGGTCAGTGTAGACTATAACCTTTGAATTAACAATATAAGATCTAAACTTTTCAAAGGCAAAAACTACTGCTAACAACTCCTTTTCAGTAGTTGCATAATTAACTTGGGCCTCGTTAAGAGTTTTGCTGGTATAATAAATGGCATGTACTTTTCCGTCTTTTCTTTGCCCCAGCACAGCTCCTACTGCATAGTCACTGGCATCACACATGATCTCAAAAGGTAAATTCCAGTCAGGTGGTTGAATGATAGGCGCTCTAACTAGTAATTCCTTAATTTTCCTAAAGGCTACCTCACACTCATCAGTGAACTCAAAAGGAACATCCTTCTGGAGTAGGTAATTCAGTGGCTTAGCTATTTTAGAAAAATCCTTAATAAATCTCCTATAAAAGCCAGCATGTCCGAGAAAGCTTCTGAGAGATCTAATATCTGTAGGTGGTGGCAACCTTTCTACAGTCTCTATCTTGGCTTTATCTACTTCAATTCCTTTCTCAGAAATGACGTGTCCCAACACAAGTCCTTTTCTCACCATAAAATGACACTTCTCCCAATTCAACACTAAGTCTACTTCTCCACATCTCTTCAGAACTTTTTCTAGATTCCGTAGACAGTGGTCAAAACTAGTGCCGTGAACTGAGAAATCGTCCATGAAAACCTCCATGATATCTTCAATGAAGTCTGAGAAAATGGCCATCATACACCGTTGAAATGAAGCTGGTGCATTGCATAAACCAAAGGGCATTCTCCTATAGGCAAAGGTTCCATAAGGACAAGTGAAAGTTGTCTTGTGTTGATCGTCTGGATGGATAGGGATTTGAAAGAATCCAGAATAACCATCTAAATAGCAAAAATGGGTATTCTTAGCAAGTCTCTCTAGCATCTCATCTATAAAGGGTAAAGGGAAGTGATCTTTTTTAGTGGCTTTATTAAGCTTCCGGTAATCTATACACATTCTCCAACCAGTGACAGTTCGTTGTGGAATTAATTCATTTTTCTCATTTTTAACTACGGTTAAACCTCCCTTTTTAGGCACACAATGAACAGGGCTAACCCACTCACTAGTTGGTACTGGGTAGATAATTCCGGCGTTTAGCAGCTTGATTACTTCCTTCTTCACTACGGATCTCATTTCGTTACTCAGTCTCCTTTGATTGTCTACCACTGGCTTGTGGCCTTCTTTCATCGGAATCCTATGAGTACAAAATGCTGGGCTAATTCCTTTAAGATCTGCTAGAGAATAACCAATTGCCTTCTTATGTTTCCTTAACACTCCTAGCAATCTTTCCACTTCTTCTGGACTCAGCTGATCACTAACAATTACAGGATAAGTTTTATCTTCTCCTAAAAATTCATACTTAAGTCCTTCGGGCAGTGGTTTGAGCTCCACGTCGGGCGCCTCCTGTGGGTTAGGGTCACCTAGTGGCTCTACAGGAATGTCTTGGGTCTCTTCTTGATTAAGTTCAAGTTGATTAGTGGCAATGGTTGTTTCCTCAGAGAAGAATCCTTTTTCTCCTCCTTCTAATACTAATTTTAACGGCTCTCTAAAAGCGTTAATATAGTTAATACTCTCTATCTCCTCTATATCGGGAGTGAGATTAATAGGCACTTTAGATGCCGGTAGGAAATCAAAGTCATATTTTAATCCATCAATATTAATATTGACTTTTCCTTTATCATTATTAACTACAGCATTAACCAACTTAAGAAAAGGTCTACCAAAAATTATGTTAATATCATTATCGTAGACATTAATTATATAAAAATCAGTTGGTATAATGTTATTAGCAAAGTTAACTTCAACATTTTTAATTAAGCCTACAGGTCTAATTACTTCATTATTAGAAAGTTTAATTTTAATATTAGTAGAAACTAAGTGTGGTTTATCACTCAATTTAGAATAAACTTCATAGCTCATAGTACTTACCTGGGCTTCCATAGAGCAGTGAATATTGTTGAAGTCTTCTTTGTTGATGGAGCAAGAAATACCAGTTGAAGATTCTTCTGGCTCCAGGTAGACGATAATCTCCTCAGTAAGTGATGACTCCGGCTTGACACCAATCACCCGCTTCACTTCAGAGACAAAGTCACTGTCCAGCTCTTCTTCTTGGAATAATTTCTGCAGCACTTCCCTTGTACTTAGATCATCAGAGCTCCTCCTTAGTGGAATTTCTGGTGGAAACAATTCTTCCTCTTCCTCTAAGTCTTCTGGTGGGAGTGGTCCTGCACACTTCAGTGTATCTCCAAAATCCACTGGCATCCAGCTTGTCTTGTCGAATTCTGTCAGTGGTTTTGCACTAGCAAGGCTTCTGTAATTTGAACACTCAGTCTTCACTTGTGGTGCAAAACTCTCGTACTCCTCTTCCTCAGCTGCATAAGACACTGTAGTTCTTTTGACAGGTTGTTGCTCCTTGTAGATAGCATATGTAGGCGCCACAACCACTGGCTCCTGCATAACACTCTCCTTCCTGTCTCTTTCAGCTTTTGAGGTTAAGCAGACATCTGACAAAATCTTCATAGCTTCACTCCACTTCCGAGTCAGCAGTGATCCTCCAGCACAAGTGTTCAGTCGCTCAAAGTCTCTAGTGGTAAGACTATAGTAGAAAATGGACATCATCATCTCTGGAGTGAATCCAATTGGTGGTCCTTGTGTCCTCATTTCTTCCAGTCTGTCCCAAGCTTCATCAATGTCTTCATTTTCTCGTTGCTCGAAGTTCATGATTGCTTTTCTCAATTTGTGCACTCTCAGTGGAGAAAAGAATCTTGTAGTGAACTTCACTTCGAGAATCTTCCAATCACCTTCAGCTTCTATTGATGCAACATGGTACCACTTTCTGGCTCTGTCTTCCAGTGTAAATGGAAAGAGGTTCCACAAGACCCACTCTTCTGGAACTCCGTCTTGATGGAATGTGCGACACACTTGCTTGAGCCTCTCCAGGTGCTTGTACGGGTTCTCATCATCTTCACCACTGAACTGATGTTCGGCAGCAATTCGGATGATTCCTGACTTCAACTCGTAGGATCCTGACTCCGGCATCAGATTTGACTTTTGAAACTTCAAATCTTCCACTCTTGGAGTTAAGTACTCCGCGAGTGTCAGACCCTCACTCATCATAGTCATACCTGAAATATAGACAAAAATACAAAACAAAAGATCTATGACAGCAAAAATTTGCTGTACTTAGACCAAATTAAATCCAAACAAAATAACTAAATTTAAAACTAAATTTAAAATTTCAAAATTTAAAAACTACTCCTAATTTCGATAATAGCAAAATAAATAAATAAAATAGCACACTAATTAAAAAGCAAAATAAGCAAAACTAATTAATCACACAATAAATAAAACTAACTATTAAAACTAGTAATAACAAAGCTAATAAAAGATTAATAATAACGTAAACGATAATTATCCCCGGCAACGGCGCCAGAAAAGCTTGTTGACGGCACTTAAGCACGCCAAATCCTTATACTGCAAGCGCACAGTATCGCGGTAGCTTTTCCCCAGGATGAGTATCTTGGGTTTGTCAATCCGAGATTAATTATGCTTAAGATGCTATCAACCTAATATTAACTAAATTACTATCTAATTCTAATAGATCTAAATAAGCTTAAATGAAAGATAAAGGCTATCTAATTGCAATCTAATAACGATTCTAATTATACTCTAAATATACTCTAATCAAGCTCTAATCTATTGCATAAAAGGAATAATCAACGATTAAACTAAACTCGGGATAGATAGGATTTAAACAGGCAAAAGGATCCACAAGAGATATGAGACAAACAACTTAAGAACTAAGAACCACCTTGATAAAGATCTAATCAACAAGCATAGAATAAACATGAATATGAATGTCAAAGATCTACTCGAACCTTTCCCCGGGCTCCACTGTCACTGGTAACCAGGTAATCGACGAACTAGTAAACCCTAACCATCTCTAAGCATGAGCAGATTCAATCTACTGATCAGGTAAAATAGATCTACTAAAAGACATGTGAGACATCTAGATTGTGGCCACAATAACACATGTAGACATGAAGCATTGCAAAGACATGGATCATAAACATGCATAAACAAGAAGCTAAATCTAAAAGACAAACTTTATTGATCAATCATCAAGGTTTTATCAAAGTATATAAGAAGTTCGAGGGATTTACTCAAGATACATCGAAATCCGTGACCCAAAGTCGTCGAGTTGAACTAGACGAAGAAGTCGGCGGAAGATGAGCTCGAGCAGCCCTCGGGAGGACCTGGGTCGGCCGACCAGACCCCCTAGGGGTCGGCCGACCCCCAGGCCTCCTGCCTCCTCTTGCTTGCTCCTTTCGCCGAGATGTCCCTCTCGCCGAGTTGAACGCTTTTGGCCCCCGAACTCTGCCCTAAACTCTCGGTGTACAATGGATTTGTGTCGAACAATGATGCCTCTCCCCTTGGGAGGCCATATATTTATACTCCGGAGAGTCCCCTATACAAGGAATCTAATAGGTCGGTTCTAAAAGTCCTAGTAGGACTTAAACACCTATTTCCATGTGTATACAAGCCTCTAGAAGAGTCCCGGTCGTCCTCCATCTTCCCTTGCTTGGATATGAAGCCATTGTCCTAGTCCTTCCAGAAATAGGATTTCCATATTCTGCAGCCTTTAGTATTTTGACCATAACTCTGTCTTCCGAAGTCCAATAAATGCAAACTCAGACTCTAAATTGTAGAGCTCGAAGAGATCTACAACTTTGGTATTCAAACTTTCTTCATTTGACATCGTTAAGGTCACCGAATTGGGCCCACAAGGTGCTGCTGTCCTGGAATCCGAGAATATCTCGAGTTTTAATTGGAAGTTTGATTGGATTTGTAATAAACCTTCCTTATCTTCATATTATTCATCCTTTATCCTCCGGAACATTCTCCATAATGGGCTTGGGTCTTCTTTTGGACTTTTAGCATAAATCCTTTCTTCGAGAAATCCTCAAATTTATATCAATTATACCTATTTTCCTGCAAAAATCAATAATGCACAAAAACAAAGAGCATTCTCGAAAACGGGGTTAATTGTTAGCAAAATAATAATAAATCATATAATTAATTTATGAAACGGCATAAAAACATATGAAATTATAACATAAATTTAGTACTTAAGCCGCGTCAACAGCATTCTCACACCTGGTGAGCATCAGCGACTTCGAATCGATTTCTAATTCCCGGGAATAACTAAAAATGCCAGGGGCCCATATGCTTACTCACACGACGGCTTTCCCACATATAGTCTCCCTCCTCCACCTGTCCCATCCCAAGTTCGATTCACTCCCACCTGACTCCCGGGTTGTGCCCCCATGACGAGCCTGCCGACATCTCAGACTCCCCGCCATGAGTACCAAGCTCCCCCGGGCCACCTTCCTCTCAACCAGTGGGTAGGAACGTGTTTCTGTTCTCCGGATGGCACAAGTAAGGTTTCACCGGCCCCATTAACCGGGTAAGCACTTTAGCAATGGTATGCCAACCAGCAGGCGAACAGCGAACGGGCCTTATGCGACTCGGGCGGAGTCATTACACCACAACAACGCACACCGCAAGAATATAACTTAATCTCCGCCCGGTCTCCAATTAATCCTCATCATAATACCATCTTAGCATAAACAGTTTTCTCTTTCTTTTCAAAACACCTACGTGACGAGTGACATCTCACTCGTATCTAGTCGAGCCTATCATTTCTAGGCAACTCGTCCTACGTACCTAGTGTAGGTGCTAGGGCCAGGGCGGCCAAGGGTCTAATGCAATGGGGTTCCAATCAACACCTAATGCATATGCGTAATCATAAAAAAAATATTAGCTGGGAGAATATGGTCCTGCCTACCTTCCTCGCTAGGGTCAGTGTCGTCGGGAGCGGAGTCGGCGGCCAGCTGGAGATCCTCTTGCTGCGGGTACGGCTCCGGGTCCTCGAGCTCCTCGATCAGTGGTTGCTCCTGCGTCTGCTCCTCGACTCCGGGATCTATATGCATGCCATCATGCGCAAATGAGTGCAACGAATGCATAGGGTATGCGAGATGCTCATGTGTGGTAACAACGTAAACCTTACCAAGAAATCATACAAACCCTCACCTAAAAGCCACATGGTTAATACACATAAAGGAGTTTTAGGGTAAGCTCCTCCCTTTTGTCTTTACTTTTCTTATAACCCTAGTTTTTATTTGACTTGCCCAAAAAATGGATTTATTAGAGCCCTAGGCTTCCCCCTAGCTACATAACTCCAATGACTCCCAAAATTTTGTCACCTGCAGAACTACAACATATGGGGCTGCTGCCAAAAAATCAGGCCTAGAAGTGTTAAAATGAATTTATAATAAATCCTACAATATTTCAGCCTCAGAACTTGTTTGATTTTCCATAATTTTTAGGAAGGTCCTCTGAGCGTGAAATTTTAACAGTGCTCTAGTATGAATATTTATAGTGTGTACGAAAATTACCAAACCTAGAATCTAATTATTTGCAGGACATCTATTTTCCATATCTTTATTTGCCATAATAATTTATCTCATACAAAACAGTGGTCCTGGTATGAACATATATACTTTCTGGGTACCCTACCTCACCAACAAGCTACCATATTTTTCCTGGAAATTTGCTAGCCATTTAAGAATCCTTTTTCCCATTTTCTTTCCCTAGCTAGCGACTTTTGTCATTTTCAAATCACTAGCAAAGATCATCATGTAGAGCCCTGTATTCCATTAGTGTGTTTCCTAGGCTGACCAAAACTGGGGAAAAATACTCTAGAGCATGTTTAAGAGTATGTCATATTGACCACATCTTTTGTGTTGATTAAGTGGCTAAAAACCTACTCCAAAATAGCAAAACAGTGACCTACAGAACAAAGCTAGTGCTACAAAATTTTCCATAGGGCCATACCACCCTAAGAAAACCTCTGTCCAAAACCCACATCATTTGGAGGTCATTTACATCATTTTTGTTCCTTACTTTACCCTCACATGCATGTACTAAAACCGAGGGCAAAAAGGTCATTTCATACATCCACATCATACCCAGTGTATAGATCTACTCAAGAGGAGTTCATAGGTACTGAGTTTGTCCATTTTGGATTTTTCTTTGAATTTATATGATTTTTCAAAGTTCAAACCGAGAAAAAGATAAATAGAAAAAGAAAAACCCAGATCTAAGGACCTTTACGTAATTAACCATAGTTTCCAGGGGCTAGCGCGTAAGATCTGCAAGACTCAGCCCCCGTGCGGGAGGACCGGGTTGCAAATATGGAAAAGTCCGGGGGCTAGATCTAAAAAGATCCGGCCCCCGTCTTCTTCCTCGCGCCGGCCGTGCGCACCGGCCCGTCTAGCGCCGCCGGGGCCGCGACGCGGGGCGCGGAAGAGGCGGGCGAGGGCGGCGCTCACCGCTAGGTAGACGACGGCGACGGGGAGGGCCGGACGGCGGCGTGGGAGGCGGCGCACCGAACGTGAACGACGGCGTCGGTGGCGCGGGCGCGACGTCGAGGCGACTTCGATCTCCTCGGGGAAGAGGAGTCCGACGACTAGACCTAGTGGAGCAAGGGCGGCGCGGAGCGGGGAGTGCGGTGGTGGGGTCGGTTTGGCTCGGGGAGGCCGGGAGGCGGCGGCGCGGCTCGACCCCGAGCTCGGCCGGCGTCAATGGCGGCGTGGCGAAAGCGGCGCGGCGCGGGGTGGAAACGGGACGGGAAGCGGGGAAAGAGGGCTAGGGTTTGGGCGCGGGGTTCCCCCCTCCTTTTGACGCGCCCGGGAGCGCCGCCCGTGGCTCGCCGTACTCCCTGTACGCCGGCGAGCCACGCGGCGCGCGCCGGTTCGCGGGCGCGGGCGCGCCCCGGATCCGAGGGCCCACCCGTCAGCGGCTGAAAAAAAAAAGAAAATTGAATTGTGTTTTCCCCCCTTCGGTAAAACGCTGTTTTGTCATATTTAGAGGCCGAATTTGAGGAAACTCCAATTGAAGGAATTGTTCCACTCTTATAGATCTAAAACTTTGTCGATACGGCCAACCCGAAAATCCAAGTTTAAATATGATTTAAATTCAAATTTTGAAATCAGCCCTCAGTGTGGACAGGGTACCTTTTATGTTTGGAAAATTAGAAAGTCCTATTTCCAAGCCTTTTCTCCCAAAATGCCTTTTGAGTGGGTTGTTTAGAATTTCAAACCCTACGACTTATTCAATGGAAGCTTTTCATGAAAGTGACTGTAGGTTAGAGAAAATTGAGGATGACTAAACTAGTCAGAAATTGCCCGGTTTTCTTGGCTGATGGAGAATGGCTTGAACCACCATGTAAACTGCATTAAATGATTTTGACCCAATTGACAAAGTTGTTTATGTCTTGTACATCTACATTTTTGTCAATATGAGTTTCATCCAGAACCTAATAGATTTGGACTTGGGACCATAAACATAACAGAACATATGCATAAAAATCAAATTTCAAGCATTCCATCTCCCCCCATGTAAATCCTAACCTGATTATATGTAACTACATGCTGCTTGATGATGTTTAGTGCATGATAGAGATATGATAATGCCTTTGAGATGCTAGAGCATCACAACCCACCCCCCTTAAAGAAATCTCGTCCCGAGATTTTGATGTGATGTGGATGAAGTAGTTAAAGTAAACGAGTATGTAAGGAGTGTTAGCTAAACATACTGGTTTGAAGTGGATGGGAGAAAACCCGGGTGTTTAGTTTGTAGATATTCTTCAGTTTCCCATGTTGCTTCCTCTTCGGAGTGATCACTCCATTGCACTTTATAAAAGTTGACAGTATTACGCCGTGTTGACCTTTGCTTTTGGTCTAGGATTTTGATGGGTCGGGCTTCATAGGTAAGGTCAGGCTCAATCTGAACTTGAGACGTGTCGACTTCTTCTTCCGGCACTCGTAAGCACTTTTTAAGTTGTGACACGTGAAACACGTCGTGCACCGCCGCAAGATGTGGTGGCAACTCTAACCGGTAAGCCACTGGTCCACATTGCTTGGTGATCTTGAACGGGCCAACATACCGTGGGGCTAGCTTTCCCTTTACCCCAAAGCGATGTACCCCCTTCATCGGTGACACTCGAAGGTATACGTGATCGCCCTTCTCAAAAACTAGCGGTCTGTCACACCCTGGTTTAAAAAGACAAACCAGAGTAAACTATATGTGTGCCAGGATCTAATCTCACACATATAGAGACAATATACAGTGATATAACAGAACATACTTTATTATATAACGTTAAACAACATATACATAAGACATACACAGAGTAGCGGAAGCATAACTAAAACTCCAAGCCGTCCACAGGGAAGCCAACTGGGGGTCGCTCGCCTAGAACTCCATGAACCTTCAATTGTACTCCTTTAGGCCTTCATCTTCTGAGCAGCGGTTGGAATTTTCCCCCCAACAAGGATAAAAGTAAAGGAACAAGCGTGAGTACTTCAACTCGTACTCAACAAGCATAACATGAACCATGAGGCTCTAAGGTTGGCTGACACAAAGCATGAGCTTTTAGTTGGTCAAGTTTTATTAAACAACTAACTACTGCAAGAGAGTAGATAAACCATTAAACCCAAGATATTGCATAAAAGATTAAACCACATTATTAACATAAGAACCAACTTCCAAACCCAACCCAGAACCACTAATCTGCATAAAGGATCTGGGCCGCTCATAACCGTGAGCACGGCTGACATGTCAGTTTTACACTCTCGAGAGGTCGTACATCTTTACCCATGAGTCGTGGGCTACGCTAGTGGTCCACCACATTACCTTAGATGAGATGGCTAGCAAGCACACTACGAGGCCTTTACAAAGATCACGTTGGTAAGGTGTAACCGCTAAGGTTTCAGGGTCCGCAGCTGTGGAGCAAGCCTCAAGGGGAGATAAACGCACTCAACCCAAGTAGCGCGAGGGCCACAGAAGCTCACCTCCCCTCTTGCCCCGTCGGTAAGTTACTCCCAAACCAATGCAACCTAATTAATTAGCCAAGACCGTCCCATTCCAGTCTCATGGTAGCACTGTTGTCCCAGGTTGTCGCTTTGCGAACCGGTCCTTAAGGAGAGTGGCTATGAGCAAAACACATGCTCACGCCCCCTAAACCAAGTTGCTAAAAAGCAAGTTTTAACGAGACATGAACCACTCAAGCACACAGCACAGAGGGTCAGGCTCAACAATTATATTGCATAGATCAATTAACAAGATTATTAACCAAAGTAACATGTTTTCGCGCAGCAACTAGCAAAACTTAACCAACATGCATCCCATAGGTGAACATAGCAATAAAAGAGGCTAGGTACAGTCCTTATTGGCATACAAGTTTAGACACATGCATATGAACTGATTAAATGGTTATTAGGTTGTGCTCATGCTATACTTGCCTTCCTCAAAGGTACTCTTGCTGCTCCTCACACACATCGAGCCTCAGCGCAAACAACTGTAACAACAAACAAAGGGGAACTAAGAACAATACACCATACAAATAAATGATTTTATAAAGAACATAAAAAGAACACTAGTCGTTACTAATAATACATGAGGAAGGATATGAAGGTAGGAACAAAATGATTTGGTAGGACTAGGTGTTAAGAGATATAAACATGAAAAAGTGAAAGATGTTGCCAGGCCATGGTTTGCATAGAGATATTATTGTGGTGGAGAATATGAGGGGTTGAGAAGGAACCAGGGTGCAATTGAGAGAGGAATATGGTTGATCTTGCAGTGGTGTTTGTGCTGAAACTGCACATGATAGGACAATGGTAATGTGGGCACCGGAACTCTTCCCATGACACACCATTTAAGGACCCTATTTGAGGAATTGATAAAGGATATGTGGACTAAATTCTGATCAAAGGGTGCTGAGATTCGACCAACGGGTCAATGACAAAAGAAGGCGCGACGTAGAGTTATGTAGCCTCTTTTCTACAGGAGGGACAGCAAGTGCACCAATCGGAAAGACCATCCAATACCTGGCCTAAACTGATCCAAAGGCTGCCAAAATTTACAGAAATATGTGGTACTACGATATACATGATATGGCAAAAGGATTTGATGATTGGAGAAGATGATTAAAAGAAAAGACCCCTGCATTTGGTAGAAGCTCGGCTGTCCAGGCTGCAGATATGTGTTCACGGTAACGCTAAAATTTCCGGACCTGTGCCTCCTATGGCAGAACCAATTTATAGGGGCATGATTGAGGATATAATACACATCTCGGTCGAAGGGCTCGCTGATTGGACCTCCGGATCATTGAGAAAACATGCGCCAAAATGGCAGCACTGCTGCTGTCTGGACTGTTGTGGCAGCGAGCACGACGACGACGATAACTCTCACGTCGCTGCACCTATGGACAAACCATTTTATGGAGGTGTGTACAGGGATATTATGCACATCTCCGTAGAAGGGCTCGGCCATTAGACTACCGGATCACCGGCAAAACATGAACGAAAAGCAGCAACACGGCTGTCTTGGACAGCAGGAACATCGGACACGTCGACCACCGAAAAGCTGGTCTTCATGGCTCCGATGGCAAAACCATTTTATGGGCATGTATTCAAGGACAAGATACAAGATTTGATTGAAGGGCATGACCATTAGGTCACTGGAACAACGGAAAACACCCGTGCCAACTAGGGCAACTTGGCTGTCCATGACTGCAGCAAGATGTCACATGGGTAAACCTTGCCGGAACTTGATGGGATTCGATTTATGGAACATGATTTGCAGCGGAAAACAAGGAAACATAGAGGAACATATGTGGGGTGTCATCACCTAGGGTTTGGTGGTGGAAGAGGCGACATGGGCGACATCAAGGCGGTGATGCGGCTGCGCACACGATCCCGTAGGGCTGCAGCCTTGCCTCAGCGTTGGGGATCGTCGGGGGCGCCCTCCATGGTCTCCACACCATGGACAGCAGAGGCAGCAGCAAGGAGACAACCTCCATGGCATGCTTGAGCGTGGATCGAAGAACGCAGCAGGGGATCATCTTCGCTGAGGCGGGAGCACTCCGTTTTCATGTTTCGGTGGTGGGGGTGTTGAGGGAGGTGAGGGGGCGCCATGGGGGAAAGAGAGGCAGCCATGGCTTCTCCTCCTCCTGATCTGGTCATGAGGAGAGGGAGAGGGGCGTCCAAGGGTAAGGGGAAGGAAAGAGGGAGGGATTTTAGGGAATAAAGGAGAGCAATTGATGGGGAAATGAATGTGGGAGTGAGGGGGATGTGAATGGGCGCCCAGCAGGGAGGGAGGCGCCCTTTCTGTGTCTTTCTCCATGTGAGGGGGCGCAGGGAGAAGGGAAGAGAGGAGGAGGGGAGGGAAGGTGCTGTTTTGGGCTGTTTTGTGAAGGTTCAGGGCTGGCCCAAGCTATGGAGAGAGGTGAAGAAAGGAAGAAAGTATTCCGCGCCTTGGCCCAAGGCCAAATGAGAGTAATGTTTGTCTCCGACCCTTAGTGATATTAGAATGGATCTTGGGCTTTTCATGCACGCGAGAGAAAAAGAAAAGAAGAAAATTTGACGGCATCAATTGGGTCCGAATTTGGAATTTCTCGTGTCTATCGAAAGAGAGAGGAAAGAGAGCATTCAGTGGGACATGAGCTTGAGAATGACACTGGGCTTTACCAAATGATGTCAATGGAAAGAAATGATGAAAAGGTAAACATGGAAACAGGTCGAAATGTTGACTTCAAAAGAGGCAAAAAGAGTGAGGTCGGGTGATATCATCAAAGGTTTTAAGAATGACTTAGATAAATTGAAAGACGTGACTTAGTGTAGAGGATGGTCAACAAGATTGGTTTATAGTTTTGAGTCGGTGAAACTATAGAGATACAACTCGAGTTGGCAAGGAAGCAAAGGACTAGGATTTTAGAGATATGAATTGAGATGGACTTGAAACCTAGCCGGTTTTGAAAAATTTTGAAACCTCATTTTACACACATAAACACTATGCAATTCGGCATGAATGCAACAAACAAATGAGTTCTCATTGGAAAAACTTTTCAAAAGCATACGCTTCTTTCAATCCAGCAAAACTTACAAGTTCGAAAATTTTAGAAAATTTAGAAATCCTTCATTTTATTCATTGTTATCTATTCACATCCCAAAATTAGAAATTTTGGGGTGTGACAACCTACCCCCCTTAACAAGAATCTCGTCCCGAGATTCAGCGTTGGCTAGCAAAGAAGATAAGGGAAAAGTACTTTCAACTCTTCTTGCTTCGGGTGGCTTCATTTAACTTTGCACATTTTGATCACCTTGTTTCTTGTAACTCTTCTGCAACTTTATGTATCTGATCTGAGTTGTATGTTCTGCATAGCTAAGGTCACCTTGCACACTGAGCTCATCAAATGATATTTGTTCTTCTGGTACCTTGATGCACTTCTTCAACTAATAGATATGAAACACATTATTCACATCTGACAATCTAGCTGGTGACTGAAGTTGATAAACAACTTCACTTCTACTTGCATGGATCTTGAGTTGTATAAAGTATTTGAGTGATAACTCTTCTTTAACATGGAATTTGCAGAGACCCTTGATAGGTGACACCTTGAAATAGACATAGTTGCCCTTCAAATTATCTGCCTCGACTGAGTTACTCTTGTTTTCTCTTGGATGGTTTGTACTTCTTGTTCGTTATCTTTTATAACTCTTGGCCCAATAAAATATTCCTCTCCAAGCTGGTGTTCGAGTGTAATGGTGTTCTGCGCTTTCTACCATATAATGCCTCGATTGATGCTTTACCTTCTTCAAGTTGTTCCTTGATCCCATTGATTTTTTTTTTACCCTATGACTAACTTTTTATAGTCACATGCTTCAAGATAGGTTCTACCTCCATTGTAACTCCCTTGGTTGAATTCAAGAATCCAAAACTGAATCTTTCGGCTCCACACGTTACTCCAAAGGTATCTGAAACTCAAAGCTATATTGATGTAACTTTACAAATCTCTAAAGCATGAACAACACCTGCTACTCCAGATTATGAGTTCAGTCATTCCCTTCATGTTCCTTCAGATGCAAGAACTATGACTCATATCAAAACACATCTTTGACCTTGTCATGGTGCATCCCCATGCACTGAGATCTCTTGTGGACATCTGGCTAAGATAAAACTAGTGTGGTAGTCAACCTTCTCTTCAACAATTCGGATGTATCTCGGTGATCTGAAGTCCGTAGAAACTTAGCATTTCTCTCGCACAAGGTTATCGGTTGCCCTAAAATCTTTGAGAATCCTTAATGAACCTCCAATAATACCATGCCATATTAAGGAAGCTTCTGATGTCCTTCACATCCTGAGGTGTTTTCGATTCTTCCAACATTTATTCTTGTTTTTCAACCACAGTTCCAACTTATTTCTTATTCTCCTACCATTCAGTGATTCTTGCTGGTAATTGGGATCTACCCCCCTTAACAGAATGATACTTGCAACAATCTTGTGTAGTTTGTCTTCACACTTGAGGAAAGGGGGTGAGATTAGAATGTTGACTTGTCACCATTTGTCTCAAGCATTCTTCTCTAGCGTTCACCATACCAATGAGATAACAGACAGAAGGGACAAGGGAGAGAACAAAGCAAGGACATGGATAGAAGAAGCCCATCTATCTATCGATGCCATTGTAAACCAGAAAGGTCAACAGCACATCAACAATCACTACAAAGAACCAAATCAAACATAAATCACAATAACAAAGCAAACAACATAGGAGCACACTAACATGATTATGTCCTTATGAAACCACACTAGCACTCAAACCTTAACATCGTTTGTCTAGCGATATAAAAGGCTTAGGTGAAACTTATATAACTCAAAGCGCTAAACTAGCGAGTGGGTATACGTTCTTGCAAATTTGAGTGTTGTAGGAGACACTTCATGCCATGGGTTCTTCAACATCACAATTGGCGTCCTTCAGTCGACGATGATATGTTGAGCTCGAACTTCACGAACATCTTCACTTGCCTTGTATATCGTATTGGCCAAAGACTAAAGAATTTAAACAAAGATAAGAGAGGGTGACTATTTTATCAATAGATAGCAGAAGATGAGTTTTGAGCAACAAGAGATAGGCAAAGGTCACATAGTTGAAAGTTTTTCAAAATATAGAGAAAATATAACCCTAGTGACGACCATTGCTACCTAGGCTTGCGTCCTACAGTCAGCACGGCTCTGATACCACTTTGTCACACCCTGGTTTAAAAAGACAAACCAGAGTAAACTATATGTGTGCCAGGATCTAATCTCACACATATAGAGACAATATACAGTGATATAACAGAACATGCTTTATTATATAACGTTAAACAACATATACATAAGACATACACAGAGTAGCGGAAGCATAACTAAAACTCCAAGCCGTCCACAGGGAAGCCAACTGGGGGTCGCTCGCCTAGAACTCCATGAACCTTCAATTGTACTCCTTTAGACCTTCATCTTCTGAGCAGCGGTTGGAATTTTCCCCCCAACAAGGATAAAAGTAAAGGAACAAGCGTGAGTACTTCAACTCGTACTCAACAAGCATAACATGAACCATGAGGCTCTAAGGTTGGCTGACACAAAGCATGAGCTTTTAGTTGGTCAAGTTTTATTAAACAACTAACTACTGCAAGAGAGTAGATAAACCATTAAACCCAAGATATTGCATAAAAGATTAAACCACATTATTAACATAAGAACCAACTTCCAAACCCAACCCAGAACCACTAATCTGTATAAAGGATCTGGGCCGCTCATAACCGTGAGCACGGCTGACATGTCAGTTTTACACTCTCGAGAGGTCGTACATCTTTACCCATGAGTCGTGGGCTACGCTAGTGGTCCACCACATTACCTTAGATGAGATGGCTAGCAAGCACACTACGAGGCCTTTACAAAGATCACGTTGGTAAGGTGTAACCGCTAAGGTTTCAGGGTCCGCAGCTGTGGAGCAAGCCTCAAGGGGAGATAAACGCACTCAACCCAAGTAGCGCGAGGGCCACAGAAGCTCACCTCCCCTCTTGCCCCGTCGGTAAGTTACTCCCAAACCAATGCAACCTAATTAATTAGCCAAGACCGTCCCATTCCAGTCTCATGGTAGCACTGTTGTCCCAGGTTGTCGCTTTGCGAACCGGTCCTTAAGGAGAGTGGCTATGAGCAAAACACATGCTCACGCCCCCTAAACCAAGTTGCTAAAAAGCAAGTTTTAACGAGACATGAACCACTCAAGCACACAGCACAGAGGGTCAGGCTCAACAATTATATTGCATAGATCAATTAACAAGATTATTAACCAAAGTAACATGTTTTCGCGCAGCAACTAGCAAAACTTAACCAACATGCATCCCATAGGTGAACATAGCAATAAAAGAGGCTAGGTACAGTCCTTATTGGCATACAAGTTTAGACACATGCATATGAACTGATTAAATGGTTATTAGGTTGTGCTCATGCTATACTTGCCTTCCTCAAAGGTACTCTTGCTGCTCCTCACACACATCGAGCCTCAGCGCAAACAACTGTAACAACAAACAAAGGGGAACTAAGAACAATACACCATACAAATAAATGATTTTATAAAGAACATAAAAAGAACACTAGTCGTTACTAATAATACATGAGGAAGGATATGAAGGTAGGAACAAAATGATTTGGTAGGACTAGGTGTTAAGAGATATAAACATGAAAAAGTGAAAGATGTTGCCAGGCCATGGTTTGCATAGAGATATTATTGTGGTGGAGAATATGAGGGGTTGAGAAGGAACCAGGGTGCAATTGAGAGAGGAATATGGTTGATCTTGCAGTGGTGTTTGTGCTGAAACTGCACATGATAGGACAATGGTAATGTGGGCACCGGAACTCTTCCCATGACACACCATTTAAGGACCCTATTTGAGGAATTGATAAAGGATATGTGGACTAAATTCTGATCAAAGGGTGCTGAGATTCGACCAACGGGTCAATGACAAAAGAAGGCGCGACGTAGAGTTATGTAGCCTCTTTTCTACAGGAGGGACAGCAAGTGCACCAATCGGAAAGACCATCCAATACCTGGCCTAAACTGATCCAAAGGCTGCCAAAATTTACAGAAATATGTGGTACTACGATATACATGATATGGCAAAAGGATTTGATGATTGGAGAAGATGATTAAAAGAAAAGACCCCTGCATTTGGTAGAAGCTCGGCTGTCCAGGCTGCAGATATGTGTTCACGGTAACGCTAAAATTTCCGGACCTGTGCCTCCTATGGCAGAACCAATTTATAGGGGCATGATTGAGGATATAATACACATCTCGGTCGAAGGGCTCGCTGATTGGACCTCCGGATCATTGAGAAAACATGCGCCAAAATGGCAGCACTGCTGCTGTCTGGACTGTTGTGGCAGCGAGCACGACGACGACGATAACTCTCACGTCGCTGCACCTATGGACAAACCATTTTATGGAGGTGTGTACAGGGATATTATGCACATCTCCGTAGAAGGGCTCGGCCATTAGACTACCGGATCACCGGCAAAACATGAACGAAAAGCAGCAACACGGCTGTCTTGGACAGCAGGAACATCGGACACGTCGACCACCGAAAAGCTGGTCTTCATGGCTCCGATGGCAAAACCATTTTATGGGCATGTATTCAAGGACAAGATACAAGATTTGATTGAATGGCATGACCATTAGGTCACTGGAACAACGGAAAACACCCGTGCCAACTAGGGCAACTTGGCTGTCCATGACTGCAGCAAGATGTCACATGGGTAAACCTTGCCGGAACTTGATGGGATTCGATTTATGGAACATGATTTGCAGCGGAAAACAAGGAAACATAGAGGAACATATGTGGGGTGTCATCACCTAGGGTTTGGTGGTGGAAGAGGCGACATGGGCGACATCAAGGCGGTGATGCGGCTGCGCACACGATCCCGTAGGGCTGCAGCCTTGCCTCAGCGTTGGGGATCGTCGGGGGCGCCCTCCATGGTCTCCACACCATGGACAGCAGAGGCAGCAGCAAGGAGACAACCTCCATGGCATGCTTGAGCGTGGATCGAAGAACGCAGCAGGGGATCATCTTCGCTGAGGCGGGAGCACTCCGTTTTCATGTTTCGGTGGTGGGGGTGTTGAGGGAGGTGAGGGGGCGCCATGGGGGAAAGAGAGGCAGCCATGGCTTCTCCTCCTCCTGATCTGGTCATGAGGAGAGGGAGAGGGGCGTCCAAGGGTAAGGGGAAGGAAAGAGGGAGGGATTTTAGGGAATAAAGGAGAGCAATTGATGGGGAAATGAATGTGGGAGTGAGGGGGATGTGAATGGGCGCCCAGCAGGGAGGGAGGCGCCCTTTCTGTGTCTTTCTCCATGTGAGGGGGCGCAGGGAGAAGGGAAGAGAGGAGGAGGGGAGGGAAGGTGCTGTTTTGGGCTGTTTTGTGAAGGTTCAGGGCTGGCCCAAGCTATGGAGAGAGGTGAAGAAAGGAAGAAAGTATTCCGCGCCTTGGCCCAAGGCCAAATGAGAGTAATGTTTGTCTCCGACCCTTAGTGATATTAGAATGGATCTTGGGCTTTTCATGCACGCGAGAGAAAAAGAAAAGAAGAAAATTTGACGGCATCAATTGGGTCCGAATTTGGAATTTCTCGTGTCTATCGAAAGAGAGAGGAAAGAGAGCATTCAGTGGGACATGAGCTTGAGAATGACACTGGGCTTTACCAAATGATGTCAATGGAAAGAAATGATGAAAAGGTAAACATGGAAACAGGTCGAAATGTTGACTTCAAAAGAGGCAAAAAGAGTGAGGTCGGGTGATATCATCAAAGGTTTTAAGAATGACTTAGATAAATTGAAAGACGTGACTTAGTGTAGAGGATGGTCAACAAGATTGGTTTATAGTTTTGAGTCGGTGAAACTATAGAGATACAACTCGAGTTGGCAAGGAAGCAAAGGACTAGGATTTTAGAGATATGAATTGAGATGGACTTGAAACCTAGCCGGTTTTGAAAAATTTTGAAACCTCATTTTACACACATAAACACTATGCAATTCGGCATGAATGCAACAAACAAATGAGTTCTCATTGGAAAAACTTTTCAAAAGCATACGCTTCTTTCAATCCAGCAAAACTTACAAGTTCGAAAATTTTAGAAAATTTAGAAATCCTTCATTTTATTCATTGTTATCTATTCACATCCCAAAATTAGAAATTTTGGGGTGTGACACGGTCTCCTTCTCCTATCCGAGTAACTCTTTTGCCTGGACTGTGCACTCTTCAGGTTACTTTGTTTAAATTTTACTTGTTCTTCGGCTTGAGTTACCAAATCAGGGCCAAAGGTGACGCGTTCCCCAGGTTCGGACCAGTTGAGGGGTGTTCTACATCTTCTGCCGTATAAGGCCTCGAAAGGTGCCATATTCAAGCTCTTCTGGTAGCTGTTATTGTATGCAAACTCTGCCAAGGGGCAAACACTCATCCCATTTTGTGGAATAAGTTAAGGCACATGCCCTCAGCATGTCTTCTACGATCTGATTTACTCTTTCAACTTGTCCACTGGTTTGAGGGTGGTATGCCGAACTATGAATCAATTTTGTTCCTAAGGCATTCTGCAGTTGTTCCCAGAAGCGAGACACAAAAACTGAGCCCCGATCTGAAGTAATGGTCCGAGGGACACCATGTAAGGAGACAATTTTTGCTATATACAACTCGGCATACGTGTTGGCACGGTAGACTGTCTTTACAGGGAGAAAATGGGCCGATTTCGTAAACCGGTCGATAATCACCCATATGGAATCATACCCCTTCTGAGTGCGAGGCAAACCCACCACGAAATCCATGTGTACATCTTCCCACTTCCAAGCCGGGATGTTCAAGGGTTGAAGCATACCGCCCGGCTTTAAGTGGTCAGCTTTCACCCTCTTACACACGTCGCATTCTGACACATACTTGGCGATTTCCCGCTTCATGCGAGTCCACCAAAATCTCTGTTTCAGGTCTTGGTACATCTTATTACTGCCTGGGTGCATGGTAAGCACGGAGGTGTGGGCTTCGTCGAGTATTTTCTTCCGCAACTCCATATCTTTTGGCACTACTAGGCGATTGTTAAACCACAGGACCCCTTGGTCATCTAGTGTGAAGCAAGCCTTTTTCTCTTCATCAATACCCTCACGAATGTGGGCCATACCCGGGTCTTGTTTTTGTGCTGCAATGACTAGGTCTTTTATTGTCGGTTCAATGATGAGGCTATAGAGTTCGACTAGCTGCTCGGTTGGCATTTCTATTTCATCCATCTCCCAACAAATCACTCTTGCCGTGGGCCGAGCTTCAATCACATTGCAATGAGCCCGATGGCTTAGTGCGTCAGCTACCACATTCGCCTTCCCGGGGTGATAATGAATCTCCAGGTCATAGTCTTTTATCAACTCTAACCACCGTCTTTGCCTCATGTTTAATTCGGGCTGTGTGAAGATGTATTTGAGGCTCTTGTGGTCAGTGTAGATATGACAAGTGTTGCCCAACAGATAGTGCCTCCATATCTTCAGGGCGTGTACGACTGCGGCTAACTCAAGATCATGGGTTGGGTAGTTCGCTTCATGTTTCCTTAGTTGGCGGGAAGCGTAAGCGATTACTCTCCCTTCTTGCATTAGGACACAGCCAAGCCCCTGACTAGAGGCGTCACAATACACATCGAAGGGTTTTGTGACGTCTGGTTGGGCTAGCACGGGTGCTGTTGTAACACCCTAGTTTAAATTCCAGCATTTTATAATAAATTCTAAGTAATTTATTTAATTTTCTAAGGCTTATGTGCTTAGTTGCATTTTAAATGATTTATTTAAAATCAATACTTGTATAAAATAAACCATAGGCCAAACTTTATTGTGCATACATGCTGGTGCATCCTCTTTTGGTTGTGTGAATTAAGGATTCAAATTCAAATTTATTTGAATTTTAGACCCATTTTCCATCCCAATTCAAAGGAATTCAAAAAGAAAAAAAAGAAAAGAAAAGGGAGCCAGGCCGACCGGCCAGCCCGGCCGACCGCCTCCTCTCCCCGCCTGGGCCCAGCCCAGCTCCCGCTCCCTCCCGCCTGGGCCCCGGCCCGTCCCGTCGCCCCGCGCCCCCTTCCACCTGGGCCAAAAGGCCGGCCCAAGGCCGCGCCTCCCTCCCCTCTCCGCGTCTCGCCGACAGGCGGACCCCACGCGACAGACCCGTCTCCCTCCTCCCGCCGCAGACACCGCGCGACCTTCCTTCTCTGTGCGGCCTCAACGGACACCTGGGGGGAAGGAAGCTTCCTCCGTATCCTCGCCCGCACCCTGCCTTAAACCCCCACTCTTCAATCCCGCAGCTCCCGCGCCCGGTTCCCCCTTCTCCCTCCTTCCCCTCACTGCGCCGGGTCCGGCCTTCAAAGCCGCCGAGCGGGATCACCGCGGCCGTGCTTATCCCCTTCGCCCGAGGCTCTATAAAACCCACCCCGAGGCTCGCCTCCGTCCCCTTCGCCTCTCCACCAGAGCTATTGTCCTCCCGTGCCCTCTCGAGCTTGCAATCGCCGCCGGAGCCCCGCCTCGGTAAGCCGCTCCGTCGCCGAATTCGGCGTCGGTGTAGCCCCTCCGGCCCTGACTCCTCCCCCTCTCGTGTCGCAGGAACACCCCGGAGCTTCGCCGCCCATCCTCGGAGTCCCGGAGACGCTTCACCCTCACGTTCCACGCGGGCGAACGCCACCCGTGAACCGACGCCGCCGCCGCTCGTCGCTAGACCGCCACCGACCATGTCTCGCCGCCCTCAAGCCCTCGGTGAGCTCGCCGTAACACCCTCGTCCTTTTAGGCTAGCTCTAGTCGAGCCTAGCACACTCCCTGAGCCGGAACGCCGCCGCGCCGCCGTTCCCGCCGCGCGCCGAGAGCGCCATGGGCGCGGTCGCCGTCGCCCGCGGCCCCGGTCTCCCTCCGCCGTCGGATCTCGATCCGACGCACGAGAACAGAACCCTGATCCGATCTAACGTCGCCGTTGGATCGAGATCCAACCGCTCGCACTCGCCGATGACCGGTCAATACCGGTCAGCGCTGTTCGTTTTGCTAAAGAGCCCCTGGACTTTCGGGAAATCAACCCGCAGTCCACCGACGTTGAAAAGTAATTAGGTTTTAGTCCTGGTTTTAGCGTTTTAGCCCCTGCGCTTTTGAAAATTAGAACCCGCCGTCCAGACCCTGGAGTTTTGCACCAGAACCCTCTGCGGCTACGTTTAATTACGTATAAGTCCTCGGTTTTTCAAATCTAGCCCCTGGTTTAATGTTTCTATCACAGTTATGCCCCTAGGAGCCCGTTTTATGCATAACTTTCACGTTTTAACTCCGATTTGAGTGATTCTTGCGCTCACGCGACCGTGGAAACACGTAGAATGTTTTTAGTACAGTTTTACCTTCTGTTTTTATGATATGATGTACTGTTTCTCACCCTTGGCCAATTGTTTGCATGTATGTATGCGTGGAAATGTTTGTACGTTGCCGTGATCGTGGTTAGACGGTGAGCAGTTTGTTGGTGACGAGGAGCAGCAGTTTGAGGGTGTTGAGCAGCAGCCTCAAGACCAGTTTGAGCAAGGCAAGTATAACATGGACACAACCCAATAATCATTTAATCACTTCATATGCACGTGTCTGTTTTGGTATGCCCATAAGGACTGTACCTAGCCTCTTTATCGCAATGTTTACCTATGGGAATGCATGTTGGTTAAGTTTTGCTAGTCGCCGCGCGAACTCATGTATCTTTTGTTAATAATTTTGTTTAATGGATCTATGCAATCAAATCCTGAGCTTGACCCTCTGTGGTTCATGTTTCTTTAAAAATGGCTTTTTTAGCAACTTGGTTTAGGGGGCATAAGCATGTGGTTTGCTTATGGCCACTCTCCTTAAGGACCGGTTCGCAAAGCGACAACCTGGGATAACAGTGCTACCATGAGACTGGAATGGGACGGTCTTGGCTAATTAATTAGGTTACTTTGGTTTGGGGGTAACTTACCGACGGGGCAAGAGGGGAGGTGAGCTTCTGTGGCCCTCGCGCTACTTGGGTTGAGTGCGTTTATCTCCCCTTGAGGCTTGCTCCACAGCTGCGGACCCTGAAACCTTAGCGGTTACACCTTACCAACGTGATCTTTGTAAAGGCCTCGTAGTGTGCTTGCTAGCCATCTCATCTAAGGTAATGTGGTGGACCACTAGCGTAGCCCACGACTCATGGGTAAAGTTGTACGACCTCTCGAGAGTGTAAAACTGACATGTCAGCCGTGCTCACGGTTATGAGCGGCCCAGATCCTTTATGCAGATTAGTGGTTCTGTTGGGTTTTCAAAGTGGTTCTCATGATCATGTTGTTAAATAATGTTCACATGTTATATCTTGGGTTAATGGTTATCAACTCTCTTGTAGATGCTAGTTGTTTAATAAAAACTTGACCAACTAAAAGCTCATGCTAAGTGTCAGCCAACCCTAGATGCCTCATAGTTCATGTTGTGCTTGTTGAGTATGAAATACTCACGCTTGCTTTACTTTAAACCTACTGTTGGCTGGAACCCAACCGCTGCTCAGCTCCAGAAGACTTCGAAGAGTATGTTCAGGACTTCAACGAGTTCTAGGCGTACCGGTCCACCAGTCGACGTCCCTGTGGCGGCTCACTCGTCTTCGTTTACGCTTCCGCTATGACTCTGGTTTAAAGACATGTGGTCTTATTGTAATAAAGTGATGTTATACTCTATGTAAACGTTTTATTTATCGTTTAAGCATGTTCTGTGATGTCACTATTGTCATTATATATGTGAGACACGTTCCTGGCACATATATGTTGTCCCGGTTCCGTTGGTTGAGAACTGGGCGTGACAGAGTGGTATTAGAGCCGTGTTGACTGTAGGACGGAAGCCTAGTTAGAAACAGACGTAAATAAGGACCTCTTTCCCCCTTTGCCCTCTTGCTGTTTTATGAAAATTTTATTTTGCTATCAAACTATATGTTCACCCTATGTTAAATTATTACTTCTTGCTTTATTCATTCAATCAAATAGAACTGATCTCCATCTTACTCCATCCTCCTTATAGGTCATGGCACGCAGCAAGCAGACCGCCCGCAAGCGTACCGGGGGCCGCCTTCGCCGTGTTGCACCACCGACCCCACGGCGTACCCCAGTACCTCGTCCACCACAGCAGCTCGAGCCTCTGTCACCGGAGCTGCCCGAGCCGTTGCCACCACCGCCCTTCGAGTACGCCCCCATGGACCAGGCGCCACACCCCTTTGAGGGGAATGGTCTGCTTCCGGCAGACACTGACCCTGAGGAGGGGGAGGAGGAGGAGGATCCAGTGGAGGTGGTTTACTACCTCGACTCAGACGGCGATGGTGATGCACGGGGAGAGGCTCCATCGCCACGCCTGCCGACACCGACACCTCCTTCCCCGCGTGCGCCGACACCACCACCTTCTCCAGCGGCACCTGCAGCTTCACCGGCACCCCCACCGCCACCGCCTGCCGCACCCGAGTGGCCGTTCCGTGTGGCTGTCCCTTCTGACGAGGGTGGCCAGCGGGAGGTTGACGCCTGGGTCGACCTGACGCACCCACACCACGGTGCTGACCTGGAGTCCCCGGGGCTACTCCGCGACTGCCTCTACGACCTGGGTTACACTACCCATGAGGTCGTCTACCAGGTCCGGCAGCGAGCGCGCCCGGACCACACCACCCTCTGGTCCACCGGTGCGCAGATCCTGGAGCCCAACCCCAACCATGGGGGACACACCGTGCTGCGCCGGCACTACAGCATCGCGGAGCACGAGACCATGGAGATGGCCATGGAGGATGCTGCTCAGCAGGCCCTTGGGGTCCTCTGCCAGCACTACCACACCCCGCTCTGCCAGACTCAGTACCGCTACTTTCCCCGCCGGCAGTCCGGGGATACTGAGCACGCGATCGCGTCCATCCGGGGCGAGGACAACCGGCAGCTGTTGAAGCTGGTCCGGTATGTGTCAGCCCTGATCACTGCCTACGTCAGGGTGTCCGAGGAGCTCCATCACCGGAACGGTGAGGTGTTCCACCTTCAGGCGCAGCTGGATCGAGTGGCAGGTCCACCACCCCAGGTGCCAGTGGTGGATCCAGCTCAGACTCCACCTCGCCGGAGGCCTGGCACAGGAGAGTTAGGTGGTGCCACCAGGATACTCCCTCGGGATGACTAGTCGTCCTCATGTATCGCATTAGCACGGTTGTTTAAGTTGTCGCGTTGAGTTGGTCATGTGGAACCTAAGTTAAAGTGTGTTGGTTGGTTGTTTGTTATTTTGAACCATGTTTGATTTGGATCTTTGGTTGTGTGCTATCCAGCTGTGGGGATTTGTCCCAGCATGAACAAGTTAATGTTATAAGTTAGTTCGTGGGGTTAAACACTATATCCACTCTATCGCTCTTACTACTTTATCTCTAGTCGTTACCGCCTGTGCATCCTTATGTTGGCTATATGCTTACGGTGTCTCTGCTACAAACAGATGGTCAACACAAGGCGCAACGCTACCGGTGGAAGTGCTAGCCAGGGTAACCAGGGGGGTGGCAACCCGCTGCCTAACCCTCCACCACTGACACCGGAGCAGTTTTACAACCTCCAGATGCAAATGATGGCCACAATGACCAATGCGGTGCACGCTCTCCAGCAAGCCCAAGCTCAACCACCACCCCCACCACCACGGGACAGGCGTGGAGATTTCCTGAAGGGTCATCCACCAACCTTCTCCCATGCCACAGAGCCACTACAGGCGGATGATTGGCTTCGCGCAGTGGAACGCCAGCTGGACATTGCTCAATGCAATGACCGGGAGAGGGTTTTGTATGGCTCCGGTCAGCTAAGAGGTGCAGCCCTGGATTGGTGGGAATCTTACAGACCCCAAGATAGGGATGCTTTCACTTGGGCACAGTTCAGGGAGAACTTCCGCAACCACCATGTGCCTGCCGGATTGATGAAGATGAAGAAGAAGGAATTTCTTTCCCTGAAGCAGGGCAGCATGTCTGTGACTGAGTATAGGGATAAATTCCTTCAGTTGGCCAGGTATGCCACTGCAGAGGTGGCAGAGGACAGGGAGAAACAAGAATACTTCTTGGAGGGTCTGAATGATGAGCTCCAGTACCAGCTGATGAATCATACCTTTCCTAGCTTCCATCAGCTGGTGGACAGGGCTCTGTTCACTGAAAGGAAGCGCCAGGAGATTGAGGAAAGGAAGAGGAAGTACAACAATTCCTCATCAAGCAGCAACACCCGTCCGCGGTTCTCTCAGGGTCCGAGCTCACAGCAGCAGCGGGCTCAAGGCCAGCAAGGCTACCAGTCCCAGCAGCGCTATCAGGGTCAGCCAGCTCGCCCTATGTACTCAGCTCAGCGCCCAGTGCAGACCACCCCTCCCACCACGAACCAGACCACAGGCGTTGGGCCTTGCTACAAGTGTGGTGGAGCGGGCCACTATGCTAACGCTTGTCCCCGTAGGGTGCAAGGTAACCAACAGGGGCAGCAGTCGGGCCAAAGGCAGAACCCCCCCCAGCCGCAGCAAGGGCGCCCCAATCAACAGAGCAAGACGCCGTGGCAGGGGAAGGTGAATCATGTGACAGCTGAGTCTGCAGCTGAAGCCCCTAACGTCGTGCTTGGTACGTTCCTGGTCAACTCTCACCCCGCTACAGTTCTTTTCGATACCGGTGCCACGCATTCATTTATTACCAAATCATATGCTGAGCAGTACAATATTCCTATAAGGTCTACAAGTAGACCCATGGTAGTATCTACACTGGGGGGAACGTTGAGCACAAGTTTAATATGCCCTCGGGTTAGCATAAACATAAGGGGGGTAGAATTCTGCACCAAGTTGATAATCATTGGTTCCGCGGGAATTGATATCATCTTGGGAATGGAAATGCTTGCTAAGTGGGATGTCAGAATTGATTGTGCCAAGCGAACCGTCCACTTAACAGCTCCTGATGGTCAGAAAGTGGAGGTCAGTGCCACAGAACCTTCTGGTTGTCTGCATCAGATGGAGGCGAAGCCCACGGAGGGAATTCGAGTAGTGTGCGAGTACCCGGATGTCTTTCCAGATGAGTTGCCAGGTATGCCACCTGACCGAGAAATTGAATTTTTAATAGAACTTTTACCTGGTACAGCCCCTATAGCAAAAAGGCAATATAGAGTGGCACCCAAAGAACAAGAGTTAATAAAGGAAAATATAGATGAGTTGTTAGGAAAGGGGTTTATACGGCCTAGTTCTTCACCTTGGGCCTTTCCAGTTCTGTTTGTTGACAAAAAGGATGGGACACGGAGGATGTGTGTGGATTATAGAGCCTTGAATGATGTCACCATCAAAAACAAATATCCCTTACCTCGAATAGATGATTTGTTTGATCAGTTGCAAGGTGCATGTGTGTTCTCAAAAATTGATTTGAGGTCAGGCTATCATCAACTGAAGATTCGTCCATCCGATATTCCAAAGACTGCTTTCATTACCAGATTTGGGTTATATGAATATACAGTGATGTCTTTTGGGTTGACAAATGCTCCTGCTTATTTCATGAATCTTATGAACAAGGTGTTTATGGAGTATCTTGACAAGTTTGTTGTAGTATTCATTGATGATATATTGATCTATTCCAAGACAGAAGAAGAACACGAAGAACACTTGAGGTTAGTTTTGCAGAAGCTGAGAGACCATAAGTTGTATGCAAAGTTGAGCAAGTGTGAGTTTTGGCTTGATCAAGTGCCTTTCTTGGGACATATAGTCTCGAAAGGTGGAATCATGGTGGACCCCAGCAAGATCAGCAGTGTCATGGATTGGAAGGTGCCAGAAGTTGTGAGAGAAGTTCGTGGATTTTTGGGTCTAGCAGGATATTACAGAAGGTTTATCGAGAGTTTCTCCAGGATTGCAAAACCAATGACATCATTGCTCGAGAAGGGTGTTCCATTTAATTGGACTAAGGAGAGGCAAGCTGCATTTGATGAACTAAAGAAGAGACTCACCACAGCCCCAGTGCTTACTCTACCGGACTTAACCAAGAGTTTCACCGTGTATTGTGATGCCTCTAAGGAAGGTTTGGGTTGTGTGCTGATGCAGGAGGGAAAGGTGATTGCTTATGCTTCACGCCAGCTAAGAAAGCATGAGGTCAATTATCCCACTCATGATCTGGAGTTAGCAGCTGTTGTGCATGCTCTGAAGATCTGGAGGCATTATTTGTTCGGGAATAAATGTGAGATATACACCGACCACAAAAGTCTTAAATATATCTTCACACAGAATGAGCTGAATATGAGGCAGAGAAGATGGCTAGAGTTGATTAAAGATTATGACCTGGAGATACATTACCATCCAGGGAAAGCTAATGTGGTAGCGGATGCCTTAAGCAGAAAAAGTTATGTTAATATGGCAGTTGCTTTTCAGATGCCCTTTGAGCTGTGTGTGGAATTTGAGAGTTTGAATTTGGGATTCGTGCATCACACCACAGTAGCAACATTTGAAGCAGAGCCTACCCTGGAACAAGAGATAAGGAACCACCAGAAAACGGACGAGAAAATCCAGGAGATCCGGGAACAGATCAAGTTGGGCAAGGCACCACACTTTCGTGAAGATGAACAAGGTACTGTATGGTACAAGAATCGGATCTGCGTGCCAGATGTGGAAAGTATCAAGAAGTTAATACTCAGTGAGGCTCACGACACTGCTTACTCAATTCACCCGGGCAGTACAAAGATGTATCATGATTTGAAGGAAAGGTTCTGGTGGTATGGAATGAAGAGAGCAGTGGCAGAATATGTCGCAGTGTGTGACACTTGTCAGCGCGTGAAGGCCGAACATCAGAGACCTGCAGGTTTGTTGCAACCTTTGAAGATTCCAGAGTGGAAATGGAAGGAAATAAGTATGGACTTCATTGTGGGGTTACCCAGGACTCAGAAAGGCTACAACTCGATCTGGGTAGTTGTTGATCGGTTGACCAAGGTTGCTCATTTCATTCCGGTGAACACTACCTATTCGGGTGCAAGGTTAGCAGAATTGTACATCTCCAGAATCGTTTGCTTGCATGGAGTGCCTAAGCGGATCATATCTGATAGAGGGTCACAGTTCACATCTCGTTTCTGGGAGCAGTTGCATGATTCTTTGGATTCCAAGCTTCGGTTCAGTACGGCATATCACCCACAGACAGATGGTCAGACGGAAAGAACAAATCAGATTCTAGAGGACATGTTGAGGGCATGTGCTATACAATACGGAACCAGTTGGGATAAGAGTCTGCCTTATGCCGAGTTCTCTTACAACAACAGCTACCAAGCCAGCCTGAAGAAGTCACCATTTGAGGCTCTGTATGGCAGAAGGTGCAGGACACCGCTATTTTGGAATCAAACAGGAGAGAAGCAGGTGTACGGACCCGACCTTATCAAGGATGCAGAACAGCAGATCAAGATGGTAAGTGAGAATTTGAGAGTTGCTCAGTCCAGGCAGAAGAGCTATGCAGATGTGCGACGCAGGGATTTGACCTTTAAGGTTGATGACTTTGTGTATTTGAAGGTGTCAACAATGAGAGGTATCCGGAGGTTTAATATGAAAGGGAAGCTGGCACCAAGATACATTGGTCCATTCAAGATAGTGGAAAGGAAAGGTGAAGTGGCTTATAAGTTGGAGTTGCCACCAAACCTATCTGGCATACACAATGTGTTCCATGTGTCACAACTAAAGAAGTGTTTGAGGGTGCCGGAAGAACAAGCACCACTGGAAGGTCTGGATGTGCAGGAGGATTTGACATATACCGAACATCCGGTGAAGATCCTTGAAACATCTGAAAGGGTTACCCGAAATAGGAGGGTCAAAATGTGCAGAGTGCAGTGGAAACATCACACGGAAGATGAGGCAACTTGGGAAAGAGAGGAGGAGTTGAGAGCAACCTATCCTGGTCTCTTTGCTAACCACCTATGAGAATCTCGGGGGCGAGATTCCTGTTAAGGGGGGTAGGTTTGTAACACCCTAGTTTAAATTCCAGCATTTTATAATAAATTCTAAGTAATTTATTTAATTTTCTAAGGCTTATGTGCTTAGTTGCATTTTAAATGATTTATTTAAAATCAATACTTGTATAAAATAAACCATAGGCCAAACTTTCTTGTGCATACATGCTGGTGCATCCTCTTTTGGTTGTGTGAATTAAGGATTCAAATTCAAATTTATTTGAATTTTAGACCCATTTTCCATCCCAATTCAAAGGAATTCAAAAAGAAAAAAAAGAAAAGAAAAGGGAGCCAGGCCGACCGGCCAGCCCAGCCCCGCGCCTCCTCTCCCCGCCTGGGCCCAGCCCAGCTCCCGCTCCCTCCCGCCTGGGCCCCGGCCCGTCCCGTCGCCCCGCGCCCCCTTCCACCTGGGCCAAAAGGCCGGCCCAAGGCCGCGCCTCCCTCCCCTCTCCGCGTCTCGCCGACAGGCGGACCCCACGCGACAGACCCGTCTCCCTCCTCCCGCCGCAGACACCGCGCGACCTTCCTTCTCTGTGCGGCCTCAACGGACACCTGGGGGGAAGGAAGCTTCCTCCGTATCCTCGCCCGCACCCTGCCTTAAACCCCCACTCTTCAATCCCGCAGCTCCCGCGCCCGGTTCCCCCTTCTCCCTCCTTCCCCTCACTGCGCCGGGTCCGGCCTTCAAAGCCGCCGAGCGGGATCACCGCGGCCGTGCTTATCCCCTTCGCCCGAGGCTCTATAAAACCCACCCCGAGGCTCGCCTCCGTCCCCTTCGCCTCTCCACCAGAGCTATTGTCCTCCCGTGCCCTCTCGAGCTTGCAATCGCCGCCGGAGCCCCGCCTCGGTAAGCCGCTCTGTCGCCGAATTCGGCGTCGGTGTAGCCCCTCCGGCCCTGACTCCTCCCCCTCTCGTGTCGCAGGAACACCTCGGAGCTTCGCCGCCCATCCTCGGAGTCCCGGAGACGCTTCACCCTCACGTTCCACGCGGGCGAACGCCACCCGTGAACCGACGCCGCCGCCGCTCGTCGCTAGACCGCCACCGACCATGTCTCGCCGCCCTCAAGCCCTCGGTGAGCTCGCCGTAACACCCTCGTCCTTTTAGGCTAGCTCTAGTCGAGCCTAGCACACTCCCTGAGCCGGAACGCCGCCGCGCCGCCGTTCCCGCCGCGCGCCGAGAGCGCCATGGGCGCGGTCGCCGTCGCCCGCGGCCCCGGTCTCCCTCCGCCGTCGGATCTCGATCCGACGCACGAGAACAGAACCCTGATCCGATCTAACGTCGCCGTTGGATCGAGATCCAACCGCTCGCACTCGCCGATGACCGGTCAATACCGGTCAGCGCTGTTCGTTTTGCTAAAGAGCCCCTGGACTTTCGGGAAATCAACCCGCAGTCCACCGACGTTGAAAAGTAATTAGGTTTTAGTCCTGGTTTTAGCGTTTTAGCCCCTGCGCTTTTGAAAATTAGAACCCGCCGTCCAGACCCTGGAGTTTTGCACCAGAACCCTCTGCGGCTACGTTTAATTACGTATAAGTCCTCGGTTTTTCAAATCTAGCCCCTGGTTTAATGTTTCTATCACAGTTATGCCCCTAGGAGCCCGTTTTATGCATAACTTTCACGTTTTAACTCCGATTTGAGTGATTCTTGCGCTCACGCGACCGTGGAAACACGTAGAATGTTTTTAGTACAGTTTTACCTTCTGTTTTTATGATATGATGTACTGTTTCTCACCCTTGGCCAATTGTTTGCATGTATGTATGCGTGGAAATGTTTGTACGTTGCCGTGATCGTGGTTAGACGGTGAGCAGTTTGTTGGTGACGAGGAGCAGCAGTTTGAGGGTGTTGAGCAGCAGCCTCAAGACCAGTTTGAGCAAGGCAAGTATAACATGGACACAACCCAATAATCATTTAATCACTTCATATGCACGTGTCTGTTTTGGTATGCCCATAAGGACTGTACCTAGCCTCTTTATCGCAATGTTTACCTATGGGAATGCATGTTGGTTAAGTTTTGCTAGTCGCCGCGCGAACTCATGTATCTTTTGTTAATAATTTTGTTTAATGGATCTATGCAATCAAATCCTGAGCTTGACCCTCTGTGGTTCATGTTTCTTTAAAAATGGCTTTTTTAGCAACTTGGTTTAGGGGGCATAAGCATGTGGTTTGCTTATGGCCACTCTCCTTAAGGACCGGTTCGCAAAGCGACAACCTGGGATAACAGTGCTACCATGAGACTGGAATGGGACGGTCTTGGCTAATTAATTAGGTTACTTTGGTTTGGGGGTAACTTACCGACGGGGCAAGAGGGGAGGTGAGCTTCTGTGGCCCTCGCGCTACTTGGGTTGAGTGCGTTTATCTCCCCTTGAGGCTTGCTCCACAGCTGCGGACCCTGAAACCTTAGCGGTTACACCTTACCAACGTGATCTTTGTAAAGGCCTCGTAGTGTGCTTGCTAGCCATCTCATCTAAGGTAATGTGGTGGACCACTAGCGTAGCCCACGACTCATGGGTAAAGTTGTACGACCTCTCGAGAGTGTAAAACTGACATGTCAGCCGTGCTCACGGTTATGAGCGGCCCAGATCCTTTATGCAGATTAGTGGTTCTGTTGGGTTTTCAAAGTGGTTCTCATGATCATGTTGTTAAATAATGTTCACATGTTATATCTTGGGTTAATGGTTATCAACTCTCTTGTAGATGCTAGTTGTTTAATAAAAACTTGACCAACTAAAAGCTCATGCTAAGTGTCAGCCAACCCTAGATGCCTCATAGTTCATGTTGTGCTTGTTGAGTATGAAATACTCACGCTTGCTTTACTTTAAACCTACTGTTGGCTGGAACCCAACCGCTGCTCAGCTCCAGAAGACTTCGAAGAGTATGTTCAGGACTTCAACGAGTTCTAGGCGTACCGGTCCACCAGTCGACGTCCCTGTGGCGGCTCACTCGTCTTCGTTTACGCTTCCGCTATGACTCTGGTTTAAAGACATGTGGTCTTATTGTAATAAAGTGATGTTATACTCTATGTAAACGTTTTATTTATCGTTTAAGCATGTTCTGTGATGTCACTATTGTCATTATATATGTGAGACACGTTCCTGGCACATATATGTTGTCCCGGTTCCGTTGGTTGAGAACTGGGCGTGACAGCTGTCGTTAACAATTTCTTTAGTTCCTGAAATCCTTCCTCACACTTCGGACTCCATATAAATTTTACATTCTTCTTTGTTAACGAGGTCATTGGCTTTGCGATTTTGGAGAAGTCCTTGATGAAGCGGCGGTAGTAGCCCGCTAGACCAAGGAAACTTCGGATTCGGTCACTGATTCTGGCTGCTTCCAGTTCAGGACAGCCTCTACCTTGCTAGGATCGACCGCTACCCCCTTCTCTGACAGAACATGTCCCAAGAAACCTACTTCCTTCAGCCAAAAAGCACACTTGCTGAACTTGGCATAGAGCTTGTGTTCTCTTAGCCGGGCGAGCACTATCCGCAAGTGTTCCTCATGTTCTTTTTCATTCTTGGAGTAGATTAATATGTCATCAATGAACACCACTACGAATTTGTCGAGCTCATTCATAAACACCGAATTCATCATGTACATGAAGAAAGCCTGTGCATTGGTTAAACCAAAGGACATGACTAGATATTCATATAGTCCATATCTGGTTGAGAAGGCTGTTTTAGGTATGTCTTCTTTTCTGATTTTTATCTGATAGTAGCCCGACCTTAGGTCAATTTTTGAAAAGACCTTCGCCCCAGCTAACTGATCGAAGAGAATGTCAATGTGTGGTATTGGGTATTTATTTTTGACGGTCACGGCATTTAATGGCCGATAGTCCACACACAGCCTTTTACCCCCTTGGTCTTTCTTTTCTACAAAGAGGGCCGGACAACCCCAAGGTGATGAACTAAGCCGAATGAACCCCTTATCTAGCTGTTCTTGCAGTTGTATCTTTAACTCTTTCAGTTCATCAGGTGCCATTCTATACGGTCTCTTGGAGACAGGGGCAGTACCTGGTACGAGATCTATGCGGAATTCCACATCCCTATCCGGGGGTAGACCCGGAAGCTCCTCCGGGAATACGTCCGGAAAATCACACACTACTGGGATCTTTCTAATTTCATCAATCTCGGTTGCATTCACTGCGGCCACCATGTGTTTCAGGTCTGGCATATGCACACGTAAAACCTTGCCACTGATCCTAGACCTTAACTGCACTGTCCTGCTGCCAACATCCAGGACGGCGTTGTTCTCCGTCATCCAGTTCATCCCCAATATAACATCAATCCCTTGGTGTGGCAGCACCACGGGGTTGATGATGAAACTTTCCGCACCAATCTCCAAATTTAAAAGTCTAACCCCCAGACTGGTATCTATGGGAGCCCCTGGGGCAGTGATGTGGTAATTTTCCCTTAACTTGTACATTTTTAAGCCATGCTTCTGTGCATATGTTTTGCTAATGAATGTATGAGTGGCCCCCGAATCGAATAACACGACAGTCGGATGACCGTTGATCAGGAACGTACCAGCGAGTACCGGCACTCCAGCGGGGATCTGCTCCATGTGAATATAGTGCACACGGCCAGTCTTCTGTGCGGGCCCCTTCTGCTTGCCTTGCTGACTGCCGCCTGCAGGGTTCGGCCCTTGGATCCTGCGGGGTGCCCTACAGTCTCTGCTGAAATGCCCTGTCTTGCCACAGTTGAAATAGGGATTTCCGGGTCCTGGGATAGCGGGGACACGGGGTGCGGGGAGTTGAGCTTGTGTGCCCGAGGTAAGGCGCTGTTGCTGCTGTGGTGCCCTGTGAACCCAGCCCGGCTGATTTGGCCGGACCACGAAGCGTGGCTGCTGGTAGTACTGCTGTGGAGGTCTGTATACTGCTTTCTGCTTCTGGGAGGATCCAGCAGCAGACGTGTTAGCCTGACGCTTGCGCCTCTGGTCCTCATTTGCGACCCGGAGACGATTCTCCATGTCAAGTGCGGTGTCCACCAGATCAGTGAAACTCTGGTAACGGCACCCCAAGTGAGTCTGGAGAGTGGGGTCAAGGCCGTTCAAGAGTCTAGCTGCTCGGCGGGGGTCATCTGCCACGTCTTCTGGTGCATACTATGAAAGGTGAATGAAAGACTGCACATATTGCATCACAGTCTTGTTGCCTTGCTTAAGCTCCCGAAATTCCCGCTTTTTCTGCTCCATCAAGCTGTCCGGGATATAGTGAGCCCGGAAAGCCTGGGTAAACTCCTCCCAGGTGGGCTCATGCCCAGCCCGCTGCATTTCGAGGAACGTGGCATGCCACGCGCCTGCTGGCCCTTGCAGCAACTGCCCGGTGTCACACCCCAAAATTTCTAATTTTGGGATGTGAATAGATAACAATGAATAAAATGAAGGATTTCTAAATTTTCTAAAATTTTTGAACTTGCAAGTTTTGCTGGATTGAAAGAAGCGTATGCTTTTGAAAAGTTTTTCCAATGAGAACTCATTTGTTTGTTGCATTCATGCCGAATTGCATAGTGTTTATGTGTGTAAAATGAGGTTTCAAAATATTTCAAAACCGGCTAGGTTTCAAGTCCATCTCAATTCATATCTCTAAAATCCTAGTCCTTTGCTTCCTTGCCAACTCGAGTTGTATCTCTAAAGTTTCACCGACTCAAAACTATAAACCAATCTTGTCGACCATCCTGTATGCCAAGTCACTTATTTCTGTTGATCCATGTCAATTTTGAAACGACACATCTTGGATGTCTCATCTTCACACTTACCATTTTATCATTTCTTTCCATTGACACCATTCTCTCTTTATGTAATAATTCTATTGTTCTCATTCTCAAGATCAATATCAAGTCCAACTAATGCTCTCTTCTCTCTCTATCCATTGACCCGAGAAAACTCTAATTCGGGTTAAGCTCATGTCATCGACATTTCATTATTATCCTCCCGCATGCATTGATGGATCAAGGCCTCAAGTTTCTTATCCTTTTGGCGTGGACATAAGCCTGATATTCCTCTTACTTTGACCTTGGACAAAGGCCCAAATATCCTTTATACTTTTCTCCACATCTCTCCACAGCTTGGGCCAGCCATAAACCCCCACAAAACAGCCCAAAACAGCCCCTGTTCTCCCCTCCTCCTCTCTCGTCTTCACCCAGGTCGCCCTAGCCCCTTACCTGGTCGATTTCCCCTCCTCCTGCGCCCCTTTCTCGAAGATACAGCAGGGGATGTTGCCCCTACACCCTGCTGGACGCCCCCTCCCCTGTCCCTTCACTTTTCCCTTCTAATTGCTCTTTATTCCCTGCATTCACCCCTCCTTAATCACCCATTCACATTCCCCCTCTCTCCCACATTCAATTCTTCATCAATCGTCTCCTTTATTCCCTAAAATCCCTCCCTCTTCCCTTTCCTTTACCCCTGGACGCCCCTCTCCCTCTCCTCATGAACAGATCAGAAGGGAGGGAGCATCCATGGATGCACTTCCCTGCCCCATGGCGCCCCTCACCTCCCTCAACTTTCCTCCACCACGAATGTAGGAAATGGGGTGCTGTCATCACAAGGAACAAGATCTACCGCTGTGTTCTTTGATCCGTGCCCTCATGTGCACCATGGAGGACGTACCCACTGCTGCCCCTGCTGTCCATAATGTGAAGGACACCATGGAGGATGCCCCCATCAACACCGACATGAGCAGGTCGCCGTTCTGCCCTCCGTCGTCACCCATCAACGTTGTCCCCATCGTCGCCGTTGAATTCTTCATGGCTGCCCCAAACTCCCAATGTGAGGATTCCTCTCGTCTTTCTCTACCATTTATTTATGTCCCCTGCTGTGAATCATCGCTCACATATCAAGTTGCTCGAATTCCGGTAATATTTTCCCATGTATGGTATCTTCCTGGTTGTAGACAGCCCCACTGCTGTCAATGGCAATTGTGTTCCCCACCAATTCACTCACCTAATCATCGAATCCTTTCACTACAGCGTGTATCTTATCCTTGAACATACACCTGCAAAATTGTTTGGCCATTGGTGCAGCAATGAGAAAAATATGTCCATCGCCATGCCTGCTGTTCCTGCTGCATAACAGCTGCGGTGCCACTGAACTCATTCTGCATTCCCCGCTGACCTGGCAATCTATGGGCGATGCTCTTTCACCAAACCGTGCCTTGCATCCCTGAACATGTCCTGGTATAGTGGGTTGTCCATAGGTTTAGTGGTGCAAGAGTAATGGCCGTCGTCATGCTCGTTGTCGCTGCAGTCCAGACAGCAGCACTGCAGCCACATTGGCACATGTTTTCTCAGTGATCCGGACGTCCAATCAGCGAGCCCTTTGACCGAGATGTGTATTATATCATCGATCATGCCCCTCTAAATTGGTTTGGCCATAGGAGACACAAGTCCGTAGATTTTAGCGTTACCGCGAACACATATCTGCAGCCCGGACAGCCGAGGTTATACCAAATGCAAGGGTCTTTTCTATTAATCATCTTCTCCAATCATCGAATCCTTTTGTCACATCATGTATATCATAGTACCACACATTTTTGTAAATTTTGGCAGCCTTTGGATCAGTTTAGGCCAGGTGTTGGATGGTCTTTCCGATCGGTGCACTTGCTGTCCCTCCTGCAGAAAAGAGGCTACATAACTCTACGTTGCGCCTTCTTTTGTCATTGACCCGTTGGTCGAATCTCAGCACCTTTTGGTCAGAATTTAGTACACATATCTCATATCAATTCCACAAATAAGGTCCTTAAATGGTGTGGCATGGGAAGAGTTCTGGTGCCCACATTACCATTGTCTTATCGTGTGCAGTTTCAGCACAAACACCACGGCGAGATCAACCGTATTCCTCTCTCAATTCCACCCTAGTTCCTTCTCACCCCTCATATTCTCCACCACAATAATATTTCTATGCAAACCATGCCCTGGCAACATCTTTCACATTTTCATGTTTATATCTCTTAACACCTAGCCCTACCATAATGAGTTCCTACCTTCATATCCTTCATCATGAGTTTATTCTTTTCTAGCCACCTTTATATCCTTGTTAAACATTGTTCCAGTTGTTGCGCTCCCATGTTATTAGTAACGACCAGTGTTCTTTTTATATTCTTTATAAAATCATTTATTCGTATGGTGTATTGTTCTTAGTTCCCCTTTGTTTGTTGTTTCAGTTGTTTGCGCTGAGTATCAACGTGTGTGAGCAGCAGCAAAAGTACTTTTTGAGGAAGGCAAGTATAACATGGACACAACCCAATAACCACTTAATCACTTCATATGCATGTGTCTAATTTTTGTATGCCAATAAGGACTGTACCTAGCCTCTTTTATCGATATGTTTACCTATGGGTTGCTTGTTGGTTAAGTTTTGCTAGTTGCTGCGCGAACACATGTTACTTCTGTTAATAATCTTGTTAATGGTAACTTGGAGCGTGACCCTCTGCGCTGTGTGCTTGAGTGGTTCCCGTCTCTGTAAAAATGGCTTTTTAGCAACTTGGTTTAGGGGGCATGAGCATGTGTTTTGCTTCTGGCCACTCTCCTTAAGGACCGGTTTGCAAAGCGACAACCTGGGACAACAGTGCTACCATGAGACTGGAATGGGACGGTCTTGGCTAATTAATTAGGTTGCATTGGTTTGGGGGTAACTTACTGTTGACAGCACTTAAGCATGCCAAATCCTTATACTGCAAGCGCACAGTATCGCGGTAGCTTTTCCCCAGGATGAGTATCTTGGGTTTATCAATCCGGGATTAATTATGTTTAAAATGCTATTAATCAATTATTAACAATATTACTATCTAATTCTAATATATCTAGTAAGCTTAAATAAGAGATAAAAGTTATCTAATTACAACTAATAAAGACTCTAATTCTACTCTAATCAAGATCTAATCTATATTCTAATCTATTGCATAAAAGGTATAAGCAAAGACTTAAACTCGGGGTATATAGGATTTAAACAGGCAAAAGGATCCACAAGAGATATGAGACAAACTACTAAAGTACTACGAACCACCTTGACTTAGATCTAAACATTAAGCATAGAATAAGCATGAACATGAATGTCAAGAACCTACTCGAACCTTTCCCCGGGCTCCACTGTCACTGGTAACCAGGTAATCGACGAACTAGTAAACCCTAACTATGCCTAACATGAGCAGATTAAATCTACTAAAAGACATGTGAAGTACTTAACAGTGGCCACTGATTTACACAATTAGACAACAAGCATTGCTAAGCATAGATCATGAACAAGCATAAACAAGAAGCAAAGTCTAAAAGACAACTTTATAGATCCATAATCAAGGTTTTATCATAGTACAGAAGAAGTTCGAGGGGTTTACTCAAGATACATCGGAATTCGTGACCCAAAGTCGTCGAGATGAACTAGACGAAGAAGTCGACGAAAGACGAACTCGATCTGCCCTCGGGATGCCAGGGGTCGGCCGAGCCAGACCCCTAGGGGTCGGCCGACCCCCCTGGGTCCTGTCTCCTCTTGCTTCCTCCTTTCGCCGAGATGTTCCTCCCGCCGAGTTGAACTCCTTTGGCCCTCGAGCTCTGCCCTAGCCTCTTGGTTACAATGGATTTGTGGCGAGTCTCTCCTCCCATCTCCCTAGATGGAGCCCTCTATTTATATCCCGAAGGAAACCCTATACATGGAAACTAATAGGTCGGTTCTAAGAGTCCTAGAACACCTCATACATCTATTTCCAAGTATAATCAAGCTTCTAGAAGAGTCCCGGTCGTCCATATCTTTCCTTGCTTGATGACGAAGTCTTCTCTCTTTAATTCCCGAAATAAACCTTCCCGGTTCTGCAACTTATAGTAAATCGACCATAACTTTTGCCTTCCGAAGTCCAATAAATGCAAACTCGGACTCTAAATTGTAGAGCTCGAAGAGATCTACAACTTTGGTATTCAAACTTTCTTCATTTGACGTCGTTAAGGTCTCCAAATTGGGCCCACAAGTTGCTGCTGTTATTGACTTCGCGAATATTTCAGGAATTGCCTTTCCTATCAACCTTCATCTTCTAGAATACTCTTTTAATTTGGGCTTTATCCTTCAATTGGGCTTCATTATCCTTTTGCACTTGGGCTTTGCTCATCTTAGCATAAATCCTATTTCCGAGAATTCTTCAAATATATCAATTATTACCTGATTTCCTGCAAAAAATGAATAATGCACAAAAACAAAGAGCATTCTCGAAAACGGGGTTAATTGTTAGTAAAATAATAATAAATCACAATATTAATTCATTAAACGGCATAAAATCATATGAAATTATAACATAAATTTAGTACTTAAGCCGCGTCAACACTTACCGACGGGGCAAGAGGGGAAGTGAGCTTCTGTGGCCCTCGCGCTACTTGGGTTAAGTGGGTTTATCTCCCCTTGAGGCTTGCTCCACAGTTGCGGATCCTGAAACCTTAGCGGTTACGCCTTACCAACGTGATTTTTGTAAAGGCCTCGTAGTGTGCTTGCTAGCCACCTCATCTAAGGTAATGTGGTGGACCACTAGCGTCGCCCACGACTCATGGGTAAAGATGTACGACCTCTCGAGAGTGTAAAACTGACATGTCAGCCGTGCTCACGGTTATGAGCGGCCCAGATCCTTTATGCAGATTAGTGTTTCTGTTGGGTTTTGAAAGTGTTTCTTATGTTAATGTTGTTGTTTAATGTTCACATGCTATATCTTGGGTTTAATGTTTTATCTACCCACTTGTAGTAACTAGTTGTTTAATAAAAACTTGACCAACTAAAAGCTCATGCAACGTGTCAGCCAACCTTAGAGCCTCATAGTTCATGTTATACTTGTGGAGTACGAGTTGAAGTACTCACGCTTGTTTCTTTTATTTCAACCTACTGTTGGCTGGAATCCAACCGCTGCTCAGAAGATGAAGGCTTAAAGGAGTACAAATGAAGGATCATGGAGTTCTAGGCGAGCGACCCCCAGTTGGCTTCCCTGTGGATGGCCCGGTGTTTTAGTTATACTTCCACTACTCTGTGTTAAAGACTTGATGTCTTTATGTAATTCTTGTTTAAACGATATGTAATAAAGCATTGTCTATGATATCACTGTTAATTGTCTCTATATGTGTGAGATTAGATCCTGGCACACATATAGATTTGCTCTGGTTTTTCTTTTGAAAACCAGGGTGTGACACCCGGCAAACCGCGCCTTCTGCTGCTCGGTCAATTCCGGAAGGAGTGTGAACTTGGACCTAATTGTGCGGAGCCAATCATCCGCGTCCAGAGGTTCAGGACACTTCGTGAAGACGGGGGGTCGCAGCTCCTCGAAGTCCTTGTAGGAGATGCCTCGGTTCCTGGGCTCCCGCGGCTGCAGCTGGCCATGGCCCTGGCGTTCCTCGGCGAGTAGGCGGATCAGCTCGGCCTGCTGCACGACCAGGGTGGCTAACTCCGGTAGGGGTGGAGCGCCATTCGCATGTGGCTCCGAACCCGAGTGTTGCCCATTGCGAGTGTTCACCATCTGCAAGAGGGAGGTCAACCGGGTTTTAATCTCACAATACCTTATTGCAATGTGACGCGCTGATAAAATCATAGCATCACGGACAGCATTGTAAATACATGAAATCATGCAATATGACATCAACCTACTCCAGCCATTCAAGAACGTACGATAGACTTCGAGTGAGATTTAAAAGTTCGAAAACTACTTAAGGTCTTATCATTACATGGTGGGATGGTGGTTTCAGTGACCAACCGTCAAAGGGCACATAACAAGGTGTCCATCATTACACAAATGGCGTACACAAATGAGCTCTCACATCTCATCAAGGTTTTTAGTACAGCCACACATAAATGCACGGAGCGGTGTAATACAAAATATCGCTATCAACGTGCTAAACGATTCACAAAACGCCTCATCCTCCTTCATCACCACCACTCCTCTCTAAGTCGCAGAGTGGCCTGTGGGGACGGAGCCCTCTCCCTCCTCCTCCATCTCCATCGGCTCAGAGGACTCCCTGTCCTGAGGGTCCTGCTCCGCTGGAGACGGCTCGTACACCGCGAGGCGCTGCTGTAGCTGAGCCACCTGACCCTCCAGCTCCTCCAGTCAAGCATGCGCCTCCGTGTGCCTGTGGAAGTAGAAACGGCTCCTGCCCTCAGCGTGGTCATACATCCTGTGCATCTCACTAGCAAACCCCATACATGCTGCATAGGGTCGTGTGTCGTTGCGGGCCTTGAGCATGTCGTAGCGGCGGACCCACTCGTCGTCCATCTCCTGCGTGGGGAGATAACGCAGGTCTGAGTGGCCCGCATCCTCCTCGGGGCTCAGAAAAGTGATAGCTGTCATAACTGCCTTCAGATAGGCTTCCTCCTCGTTCGCCCCATAGACCACGATGGTGTGTGGGTTCGCGGAGTTCGGGTGCGGAAGGACCACCCGGGCCCAGCAGCTCCCCTGCCCGTGCATGGTCTGCACGGAGTAGAAGGGACAGGGGCGGCGTCCCATCTGCCTCAGGGCCCTGCACAGGATCCGGGAGAGGGTGCAGTCCTCCCGGCAACGAGTGTGGAGTAGCCCGTCCTCTACCAGGGGTGGAGTGTGGGTCACGGGCGGGAGCGGGTGCCCCCTACCCCCCACGACCTTACGCGCGGTCTGCTTGGTCCTAACCATCTGTGGGACACAAAAGAAAGTCCTTTGCATTAAAATTTTTTTGAGTGAGTTCATACAATATTTTATGCACTATTGAAAAGAAAAAGATAAGGGACTTAAGTTCGTGATTTCTTTTGTAGACTTATTAGAAATACCCCATATATAACCCAGGCGATGAACATGATGCATGATCCGTTGGTACCGTCTTACGTCACACATCCTAGTCTAGTATATACTACCGGTTATTCGGTGACAATATGCACGGCACTCTCTATTGCAACTAGTCGTTTTCTAATCGTTCTTAATTTCGCGCGGAGTTAGTGTACCTGTAGAAAAATGCATGCTCATACATTACCACATAGTGTGGCATCCACGCCATTTTGCGCCGCGTGGACAACGCATCTGTACGGTCCTCTGCTAGACCGGGCTGGCACCCACGCAAGCAAATTGAATCTTGCTGCGTCACAACAGGAGAATGGTCACAAACACACCCAAGGTGACCACCCCCCTTAAAATTTCTAGCCTACCAGCATGAATGCAGAGTTCACAACAAACCGCAAAACCCAATAGCTTCCACCAGTACTGGGGACAGCTATGGCCGAAAAGTTGCTTCTCAAAGCGCCGAATATGCATATGAGGTCTATCTAGGTCAGAATGTCAGTGATGTCACCTGGATAACACTAACATCCTTAATACGGGCATATCGTATACTCTCCTTTACAAATTACTTGAAAAGGGCTTTCAAAAATAGTTTTGTAAACCAAAACTTGATGATACAACTGTTGTCTGTGTATGATCGGCTCTGATACCAGTTGTGGCGGAACAGCCGATTTAATCCGGGCTAAGTACACCTGCCACCATTAGCTCTCAGTGTACTTAGGCCGTACTAAACCCGGTCGTCCGTCGAGAAGCCTTCGGCCCTCGATTCGTACCAAAACCCCATAGGAACCGACATCACACACATTCGACCCTCGATGGAGCCACAACAGTTGCATCATCACAGGCAGTTGAATAGGTGTTACATAGGAATTTAGGTTACAAACCAGTTCGGAATAAAATAGAGTTCAACATAGTCTCATACGTAAATTAGCGTTCAAATAGAGTCTCGCAGCGGAAATCTGTAACCATCATAGTTCATGACAACCAAAAGACTTGCAGAAGTAAAGTAACATCATGCCCACTGATGTCACTTCATTCGCCAGCTCAACACGCTTCTTACTCCTGATGATAACAAGTCCCTCCGCCAACACAGGCACAGAAGAGGAACTCCATACCTGTAACTCAAAAGCGGGGGCAAACCCTGAGTACTAATTACTCAGTAGGTCTTAATGGATGTGGTTTACGGCTGACGCAAAGCTTGCTTACTAGAGAGTTGGTCCTTAGCCGTTGCTTTTATAACAAGTTATGATCATAGGGTAGCCGGATTTGACAGCTGCTATCCCTTCATGATAACCGGGCCAATGGCAATAGAGGAATTCATAAAAACTTGCATGAATAGAAATCATGTCATAGTCAAACATGTAGCATTCGAAAACATGAATCATAATACTTCAAATTGGAGTTATTACTATGTTGCCCGTGTGCAGTATTTGGCATTCTCACACCTGGTGAGCATCAGCGATTCGAATCGATTTCTAATTCCCGGGAATAACTAAAAATGCCAGGGGCCCATATGCTTACTCACACGACGGCTTTCCCACATATAGTCCCCCTCCTCCACCTGTCCCATCCCAAGTTCGATTCACTCCCACCTGACTCCCGGGTTGTGCCCCCATGACGAGCCTGCCGACATCTCGGACTCCCCACCATGAGTACCAAGCTCCCCCGGGCCACCTTCCTCTCAACCAGTGGGTAGGAACGTGTTTCTGTTCTCCGGATGGCACAAGTAAGGTTTCACCGGCCCCATTAACCGGGTAAGCACTTTAGCAATGGTATGCCAACCAGCAGGCGAACAGCGAACGGGCCTTATGCGACTCGGGCGGAGTCATTACACTGCAACAACGCACACCGCAAGAATATAACTTAATCTCCGCCCGGTCTCCAATTAATCCTCATCATAATACCATCTTAGCATAAACAGTTTTCTCTTTCTTTTCAAAACACCTACGTGACGAGTAACATCTCACTCGTATCTAGTCGAGCCTATCATTTCTAGGCAACTCGTCCTACGTACCTAGTGTAGGTGCTAGGGCCAGGGCGGCCAAGGGTCTAATGCAATGGGGTCCCAATCAACACCTAATGCATATGCGTAATCATAAAAAAAAAAATATTAGCTGGGAGAATATGGTCCTGCCTACCTTCCTCGCTAGGGTCAGTGTCGTCGGGAGCGGAGTCGGCGGCCTGCTGGAGATCCTCTTGCTGCGGGTACGGCTCCGGGTCCTCGGGCTCCTCGATCAGTGGTTGCTCCTGCGTCTGCTCCTCGACTCCGGGATCTATATGCATGCCATCATGCGCAAATGAGTGCAACGAATGCATAGGGTATGCGAGATGCTCATGTGTGGTAACAACGTAAACCTTACCAAGAAATCATACAAACCCTCACCTAAAAGCCACATGGTTACTACAAATAAAGGAGTTTTAGGGTAAGCTCCTCCCTTTTGTCTTTACTTTTCTTATAACCCTAGTTTTTATTTGACTTGCCCAAAAATGGATTTATTAGAGCCCTAGGCTTCCCCCTAGCTATATAACTCCAATGACTCCCAAAATTTTGTCACCTGCAGAACTACAACATATGGGGCTGCTGCCAAAAAAATCAGGCCTAGAAGTGTTAAAATGAATTTATAATAAATCCTACATTATTTCAGCCTCAGAACTTGTTTGATTTTCCATAATTTTTAGGAAGGTCCTCTGAGCGTGAAATTTTAACAGTGCTCTAGTATGAATATTTAGAGTGTGTACAAAAATTACCAAACCTAGAATCTAATTATTTGCAGGACATCTATTTTCCATATCTTTATTTGCCATAATAATTCATCTCATACAAAACAGTGGTCCTGGTATGAACATATATACTTTCTGGGTACCCTACCTCACCAACAAGCTACCATATTTTTCCTGAAAATTTGCTAGCCATTTAAGAATCCTTTTTCCCATTTTCTTTCCCTAGCTAGCGACTTTTGTCATTTTCAAATCACTAGCAAAGATCATCGTGCAGAGCCCTGTATTCCATTAGTGTGTTTCCTAGGCTGACCAAAACTGGGGAAAAATACTCTAGAGCATGTTTAAGAGTATGTCATATTGACCACATCTTTTGTGTTGATTAAGTGGCTAAAAACCTACTCCAAAATAGCAAAACAGTGACCTACAAAACAAAGCTAGTGCTACAAAATTTTCCATAGGGCCATACCACCCTAAGAAAACCTCTGTCCAAAACCCACATCATTTGGAGGTCATTTACATCATTTTTGTTCCTTACTTTACCCTCACATGCATGTACTAAAACCGAGGGCAAAAAGGTCATTTCATACATCCACATCATACCCAGTGTATAGATCTACTCAAGAGGAGTTCATAGGTACTGAGTTTGTCCATTTTGGATTTTTCTTTTAATTTATATGATTTTTCAAAGTTCAAACCGAGAAAAAAATAAATAGAAAAAGAAAAACCCAGATCTAAGGACCTTTACGTAATTAACCATAGTTTCCAGGGGCTAGCGCGTAAGATCTGCAAGACTCAGCCCCCGTGCGGGAGGACCGGGTTGCAAATATGGAAAAGTCCGGGGGCTAGATCTAAAAAGATCCGGCCCCCGTCTTCTTCCTCGCGCCGGCCGTGCGCACCGGCCCGTCTAGCGCCGCCGGGGCTGCGACGCGGGGCACGGAAGAGGCGGGCGAGGGCGGCGCTCACCGCTAGGTAGACGACGGCGACGGGAGGGCCGGACGGCGGCGTGGGAGGCGGCGCACCAAACGTGAACGACGGCGTCGGTGGCGCGGGCGCGACGTCGAGGCGACTTCGATCTCCTCGGGGAAGAGGAGTCCGACGACTAGACCTAGTGGAGCAAGGGCGGCGCGGAGCGGGGAGTGCGGTGGTGGGGTCGGTTTGGCTCGGGGAGGCCGGGAGGCGGCGGCGCGGCTCGACCCCGAGCTCGGCCGGCGTCAATGGCGGCGCGGCGAAGGCGGCGCGGCGCGGGGTGGAAACGGGACGGGAAGCGGGGAAAGAGGGCTAGGGTTTGGGCGCGGGGTTCCCCCCTCCTTTTGACGCGCCCGGGAGCGCCGCCCGTGGCTCGCCGTACTCCCTGTACGCCGGCGAGCCACGCGGCGCGCGCCGGTTCGCGGGCGCGGGCGCGCCCCGGATCCGAGGGCCCACCCGTCAGCGGCTGAAAAAAAAAAGAAAATTGAATTGTGTTTTCCCCCCTTCGGTAAAACGCTGTTTTGTCATATTTAGAGGCCGAATTTGAGGAAACTCCAATTGAAGGAATTGTTCCACTCTTATAGATCTAAAACTTTGTCAATACGGCCAACCCGAAAATCCAAGTGCAAATATGATTTAAATTCAAATTTTGAAATCAGCCCTCAGTGTGGACAGGGTACCTTTTATGTTTGGAAAATTAGAAAGTCCTATTTCCAAGCCTTTTCTCCCAAAATGCCTTTTGAGTGGGTTGTTTAGAATTTCAAACCCTACAACTTATTCAATGGAAGCTTTTTATGAAAGTGACTGTAGGTTAGAGAAAATTGAGGATGACTAAACTAGTCAGAAATTGCCCGGTTTTCTTGGCTGATGGAGAATGGCTTGAACCACCATGTAAACTGCATTAAATGATTTTGACCCAATTGACAAAGTTGTTTATGTCTTGTACATCTACATTTTTGTCAATATGAGTTTCATCCAGAACCTAATAGATTTGGACTTGGGACCATAAACATAACAGAACATATGCATAAAAATCAAATTTCAATCATTCCATCTCCCCCAATGTAAATCCTAACCTGATTATATGTAACTACATGCTGCTTGATGATGTTTAGTGCATGATTGAGATATGATAATGCCTTTGAGATGCTAGAGCATCACAGGACGAGCCCACTTTTTGCAGTGTTAGGTTTGGGGACGTGGTGGGATGGGGACATCCCCGTATGGAATATACCCTCTGGATGCCATCCTCCTTCGTCCCTTTTGAAAACTGGGATCACGTTGTCCCTTCCCGACGACGTCTCCCTCCGTTTCTCTCGCCCGCACCTCACCTGTCGCCGCTCGGCCTCCGCCTGCGCCCCACCCGTCGCCGCTTGGCCTCCGCCCGCCACCGGCCAGGACGCCACCCGGTCCTGATCTTCCACCTCCTCCGCACCCGGCCCACCATCTTCGCTTTGTCGCAGTCGCGCCTCCTCTATGGCCGACCACTCATCTCCGTGCAGGAAGAGTCGCGGGGCCACACCGACGGGGAGCGGGGCGGCCCCGGCGGGGAGCGGGAGAGGGAGAGAGGCGAAGGAGGAGGAGGAGCAGGGCCGGGGCGCAACGCCGGGAAGGAGGAGGAGCCCCGCGGGAGGGGGGTGTTGGAGCCCGAGCCAGTCAGCCAGGCGCCGCTTGAGAGGGAAGAAAGAGTCGTGGGGCCGGGTGCCGCCGACGTCCACCTCTCTTGGCTCCGACCGCGAGGGGTGGGGGCTCCCTTGGCTCCGACCACGAGCGGTGGGGGCTCCCTCGGCTCCGACCGTGAGCGAGAGGTGGAAGAAGGGCCTGTGTGTATGACAGGTGGGGCCCACAGACGAGTATCCTAACTGTGTGAACTGTCATCCATCCCATTTCAACACCAATCATTCCTACCAAACACAAAACTGGGTTGACTCCATCCCTTCCACCAAACACACAGATGGAGCCATCCTATCCCACAAATCAGGGATGGAGCCATCCTACTTCGCCTCACAACCAAACGCTACAGTCCAAGGGAGGGGCTGCGCTCCAACGCGCTTGGGGCTCCCGTGCGTGGGCCGCCTGGGCCATGGCCTGCCCGTCAGTAGCTGGTGGTGCATTCTTCTGTGCGTGAGCGAGCGGAGTGCCAGCAGCCGTTGCTTTTGGCTGTGCAGCCGCCACGTGGCGGCCTCTGGTAGGCCCACATGGCACTATTGCGTGCTGACGTCAGCACTCCTTTTTAATTTGAAATTTCGTATCTTTTTATTTAGAGCTCCAAAAATAGCAAATGATATGTCCATTTTATTTAGTGCGACGAGCTCTCCGTGATGGTGTACTCCGTTTCTCCATTTGAGATAGTTGTTTTTGGTGATAAATTGAATTTACATGCAAAACAACTTGGAACATCGAAACTCGTGGAACTAGTTAGATAAAATAATATTTTGTTTTGATATATTATGAAATATTGTCTTTTTGGATTAACTTGGCGGTCAAATTATATGCGTTAAGCATCGCCAACAGCGCCGGAGGCGGCGGACGGTGGCGGCGGAGGCGGCGGACAGTGGCGGCGGAGGCGGAGGCAGCGGATGGTGGCGGCGGCACAGCGAAAGATGACGGGAGTGGAAATGAGGAGAAAGAAGAAGGGCTCGCGCGGCAAACCGGTATACGGCTCTGCCGCGCCAAGATCTGCGGCGCGGCAGTGCCGCGCCTTGCATGGTTGGCGCGGCACGTCGGATGCATGGCCTGTGGCCGGTCCCTCGGTGCCGCCTCTGGCACCGTTCGGTTGCCCGATCCGATATACGGATCGAGATATCGGAACAGTACCGAAGGGTAACGGCGTCGCCCGTCCACCACGGCCCACCGGTTCCGTCCACTGCTGTTTCGCCTCCCTCTCCCAGTCTCCCCTCCGCTCGCCCGTCCCCTACGGGGCTCTTTTGCTCGGACTCCCTGCCGCCGCCTGCCCCCCCCCCCCCCCCCGCTCCGGCCTCCGGATCCCGTCCAGCTCCGAGTCGCCCTCACCTCGGCTACCCCTCCGTTCGTCCCTCCGCTTCTCTTCCGCTCGCCCCTCCGCTCGGAGTCGGCGCCGCCTTCCAGGCCCTCCGCTTCGACCTCCGGAGCCCGTCCAGCTCCAAGTTGCCCTCACCTGCCTGCCCATACGAGGGCCACCAAGAAGAGACCCACCGGCTTTCTGGTTGTCCGGCTGCCGGGTGAGGCGGACGTCAACGTCACTCATTCTTCCTCGACGTGCCTGAGTTGATTTATTGGAGTTCTTGCATCTGCAAGCTGCAGCTTCCCGAAATCAACTATTTGCTCCTCGGCTTCTTTCACAAAGGTTATCTTTTCTTCTACAGCTACAATGTTGAATGCATCCATGTACTAATTTGGCTTATCTGAATACATCTAGCTGCTAATGCAAGCCCCTTTAATTAGTCAATCTAGCTGTTAATGCAAGCTCCTCATAATTTTGGCACTTATCTTACCAAACAGAGCTTTACTGTGTAAAATGATAGCCTGCAAACTGATTTACAGCAGTGAGCAGTTCAAGTAACACATACATATTTTCTCTTGTTTGTAGTGCAATTGTCTGTTGTTTCTAATTAAATAATTCGATTCATAATTTATACTCAGAATAAGTCATGAATCCTTAAATTATTATGTTGTAGGATGGATTCATCGACATCCATGGAGTCAGACGAAGATGAAGATGTACACAACCTGGTAGAAATTGCACTTCTTTGGTTTCTGTGGTGGAACTACAACCATAATTGCCTTCTTCATCGGCGTGCTCCACATCGGCAACTTCTGTACTCAGGAAATGCATGGGTTCAGAACATCCTAGCACATGAACAGCACTGATATGACACCTTTCGCATGCGGAGGGATCAATTCCTAAATCTCCATCAACTACTTGTTGATCGGTATGGCTTACGCAGCACGAACAACATCAGTTCTGAGGAGTGTTTAGCAATAATTCTTCATATTGTGTCAGGTCCTCACTCGAACCGGTCGGCTGCAATAACTTTTGGTCATTCGAAATCAATTATTAGCCTCAAATTTCATCATGCGCTCCGAAGGATATACAATCTTGGGGTAGACATCATCAAACCTAGAGATCCAACGTTTTCAGAGCCACATCCAAAAGTAAGCAGAGAAGCATATTTTCCTTAGTTTGAGAATTGTATTGGTGCTCTTGATGGGACCCATATTAGAATACAAGTCAGTGGTGAGAGAAACTTGACTTTTATTGGACGCCACAAGGTTCCAACTTTTAATGTGCTAGCTATAGTAGATTTGGATTTTAGATTCATATTTGTGTGTTCTGGACGTCCTGGATCTATGCATGTCTATGCTGTGCTACAGCAGGCATTAGTGCACTACCACAATCACTTTCCACATCCTCCCCAAGGTAATTCAAAGTGAATAAAAAATTATGTATCTTGTTAGAATGTTCTTTTTGCTATCGGCGTAATTGTATTTTATGCTTGGTTTGTAGACAAATTCTACTTGGTGGATGCGGCGTATGGCAATACTCCTGGTTTCCTAGGGCCATATAGGAATGCCAGGTATCACCTCCAAAACTTTCAGCATGGGCACTTGCCAGAGACAATGGAAGAATTGTTTAATTACAGGCTCAACTTAGATGCTCAATTGAAAGGGCTTTTGGGCAACTGAAAAACAAGTTTAGGATACTTAAGTCTATACCTAATTACGGCTTGTGCACATCCAATCGTATCATCGTTGCCTGCATGGCTCTGCATGATTTCATCAAGGACACTGGAGGAGACAATGGAGGTGATTGGACAGAGATCTCAATCCATGCTGGTAACAATGCGGAGGGTATTGCACCAGACCTACCGGACTTAATGGAGGACGCTGGGAGCAATGCCGATCGAGTATACATGGATAGATTGCGAGATATGATTGCTGCAGGCATGGCAGCCTATGAAAACTTGTTGTAGCAGAACTCCTAGTGGTGTGTATAAACCATGATTTTGTCACAGTGGTGGTTTCCTACCATCATTATTGTAAATATTGTATGGGTTCTTCGCAATCTCTTATTGTTGAAACAATCATTTTTTTCCTTTATACTGTTATATGTGACTGAAGCTCATTGAGTCATGATGCAGACTGATGCAGACCTAATTAGCTACACACTTTTATTTGGATGCCAACAGATAGTGATGTTAATATGTTTGCTCTGAACTGAATACAAGAAGCCATGTCGTTGTTCAGTCATTTTCTGAAGGCCACATTAATACTTTCAGGAGGCATTGATATGTTTTACCATTGAAGAAACTGCTGTGATATGCATACTTGTGCCTTGTGGACTCTGGTATCTGAACATTCAAGGATAGTCGCATGGAAAAGAGATTGCTCTTTCTTGCTGGATGCATTGCCAAATATCTGCTCTGGTTTAGGAGAGACACAATTTTGTGACTGAACAAAGAAGTGTACAAATGAAGAACAACAAAAAGAACTACTGATGACCAGTTTATCATGGTTAAATGGGAAGCATAGTTTTGACATTACAGGTTGAGACTTGAGTTTGGTAATGGACTAACCAAAAGAAGGAAATGTTGTGGTTAATCAAGTTGGAAATCTGTAAATGCCTTCCTGTATGTAGATTTTGTATCTGATACTGACGTTGACCACAGTTCACAGAGCCCTTTCTGACTGCAGATCACTTGTGGCAAACAGCATGGTTTTTTCATCAGTTTTTAGGAAAGTGGATGTCAAAGAACTGATCCCAGATGCTTCAATAGTTCAATGTATGACATTTATTTATTTTTACTCCATGCCACTCCATCCCAAGTATTATCGATTATGAAATATTCAAGCAAAAAGTATGGCCAAATAAATTTGAATTAAGTACTTGCAAGAGGGCTATAAAAGGCCTCGCCTCATAATCAAAAGGTGGGATAATGTAGCAACACAGTCATATCCCCGTCTGCAACTCATGTTGAAGAGTTATTGTATCTGGTAACTGGCCCTCCTGTCGTACTGGTAGCTTCTAAAAATTGAACATTTTGACACAAACAGATGGACGCCCCACGGGAAGGAATGAAACCGTATCCATACTCTTTCAGGCTGCATGGGACTTTGGTTCAACTTTTTCATTGCACAACGTGGTTGCTGGTTTGTGCAGGTCCATGTGGTCCAAGAACAAAGGGGGCATAATTATACGGCTATGTACACAATCCTTTTTATCTCCATGGCTTTTGGCACAAGGATGAGGAAGCTGCAAAACTATCTCTCATTCAGTTTTGAATAATTCCAGAACTAAGCTACTACTCATCTAGGACCATGGGTTCTATGATAATGAACATATACATGCACTAGCACACCATAACAAGCAATATATCGTAATACATGGTGACAAATAAAAAGAATATCAGTGATAATGATAGTAGTTCAACCGCCCCAACAACAGCATTTGACATACCAACAATACATAGTTAATAGGATTCGGAAATTAAAGTACAATGTCTCCAAATGACCAACTAGGTGTCCATCAAATTGTGGACATAAGCAAAGTTACAAACAAGGTGGGCGTCCATTCATTTTATGATAAGTTTTTTTTATCCAGTCAAGCTTATCTTCAAGGTTCGATAACGGACGGTATGCACCCCGACAACGAACATCTAGAAGCACGTCAGATGCCATGAAGTACTCATCAGACTTGGGTTTGACCCCTGCATCTATTAACTCCCTCATGAATCCCTCATACTCAGCATCCTCTTCAACCTTGTTTGAAACATCTGTGTGCTTCTGTTTCTTTGATGTAGAGATATCTTGGTAAAAATTTTTGAGTCCTTCAAAGAAATCAGCAGTAGCGAACCCAGGATCACTCGAAAGCCTTTTACCAGTAGCTGCACTTGTAATGGAGGTTGTACGCTTGGGCAGGGGTGGAGTAGGCTGCTGTATCTCAACATCATCATCGGAGTCATGTGAGGTGTCACTGTCCAAATACTGCGTCGGGACCCCAGCTCGCCCTCCCTCATGGCCGCCGTCCTCATCAAGACCAACATTGACTGGTTCCATATTGGCAAAAATTAAATCAAGGTCCGCCTTATGTTCAAGAGGCCTGCGCTGGAACACGTTTGCAATCCTGTTTATCTGGACAAAGATGACAAGCGGAAAAGGAATATTAATTATTACTATTGGTTTGCCTTCAGATTTGAAGTGTAGTGCTAGTTAGGAATGAAAAGTTACCTTAGTTTGTTTTTTCCACCAGCGTGGAGGCATATCTATGGCACCATTGGGTTTGAAACCAATACCAGTACATTTATTGAGACGCTTCCAACAGGACCATTTCCTCTTCAATTCATCCCATTTATTGCTGCATGTCTCCCAGTGCCAATCACTCTTTGTGTAGTCACTCATACGCCGCACAACATTAGCTTTCCCAATCCGGTTCAAGTTGTTGCGCGGCCTATGGCCCGCACGACACTCATCAACCAATGCTTTAATGAAAAACTCAGTTTTTTTTGGAGTCCACTTAACTTGTGTCATGCTGAACCGTAACTGAAACATTGAGTGGCCAAAACCTTCTTATGTAATGAACTAGGTCTGTGCCCGTGCGTTGCTACGTGAGGAAAAATATTCAAAGAACCACGCATGGAGCATTATAAAAATGGTGTTTTGCGATCATCAGACACTACATCATCTCCGGTCTTAGCAACATACTGTGTTTAGCAATACTGGATACATAGCAAGTACATTAAAAATGTACGAGTAACATAAGCACAATCTAAAGAATGCTCAAATGACTCTAAAATTGAAAACCCAAAGATACAATGATAAATTAAAATGAGACCAAGTCCTTTAGGTTACTGTTTAGATAAGAGCATAAATCACCATTGGTAATATCTAATTAATTTTATAGGTTCTAAGTTTCTAACTAACTTGAGAACGTGACTTTATCAAACTATCTTTCAATCTGAATCTGTTGAGTTATACATAGGATTCACCATTGCAATGGATTCCTTACTCAAAGTATTACGTCGCAACACACGACGCATTTTTCACTATTTCTTTTTGCTCGAATGTCATGTTTGCATAACGCAGCCTCTGGCGATCGCGTATTGTTTGTCTCTGCTTGGGTGTTAAATTTGCATAACGTGCTCTATCATTTGCATGTATTGCTTCAATGTGCTCAGTTGTTAATTGTTGTATGTGAACATAATCCTTTCCCAGAATGGATTAACATACCATATTATGTTATTGGAAATTGAGAAAAGTCACAAAATTCCATCTATCAAAATATATAAGTTTAGAACATGTACCTATAGTGATGTCTTGATGTGTTAAATATACCATGTTTTCCTTGTTGCATGAGACTGTTGACAGCACTTAAGCATGGCAAACCTTATACTGCAAGCGACAGTATCGTGTGTAGCTTTTCCCTATGATGAGTATCGTAGGTTTATGTCAATCCAAGGAACGAACTAATTGAGAGCTAAATAACAAGAGTTTATGATAAACTAAAGATAAAAGAGAAGTTCTAATCTACTAATAAACTAGCTCTAATCTATATCTAATCTACGTCTAAACTATACTAATATATATAAGATAAACAATTAGAACAAAACTAGAAAACTAATTAAGGGGTATTAACTAGTCTCTAATCAAGCTCTAATTGGATCCAAGACATGCATGATAAGAACAAAACAAATAGATAAAAGCAACGAGATAACTAGCAACTCAAGGTAAACAAGCATGATCAAGCATATTCATCATAGCATAATTAAATCAAGATCAATCAACCTAACCCCCTAGATCTGCTTAACCTTTCCCCGGGCTCCACTGTCACTGGTAACCAGGTAATCGACGAAAAGCTTTCAACAGGCACGTAATTAGAGAATCGACTTCCAACTACCTTATATGGTCTAATAACATAATTAGCACAACTAGAACCTCTAATCACCACGATCAAAAGAACTAGACATACAAACTATATCATTAGTAAGCTAGATCAACGACCAAGAACGCTAGATGAATAAAACCCTTAATGACATGATCTAATTAACGTGCATCTAGACATAAAGTTAATTACAGCTAGAACAAGCATAATTAGAACAAGAAGATGATAAATAGACAAGAACAATGCTTTCATTAATAACCTGTATCATACTTACAACCATGGCCATAGCGCTTGATGATACAATTAGACCTCTGGAGCTAGGTAATTAGAGCACCATGCAAGGCCTCTAATTACCTCTAGGGATTAGAAGAAGCTCTAAACCTAGACTAGAAACTCGACCCTCAGCTCTCATCTAGTTGTTGTCCCTCTTCTCTACATCTTGTCGCCTTGGTAATGAATTGGATGCCTCGACCAGGGGCTCAGCTTCGCTTTAAATACCCTGAGGATGCCGTAGCCGAAAAGGAAACCTCAACCGCCTTCGGGAGGGGGTGGGGTCGGCCGACCAAAGGGCTCCAGGTCGGCCGACCTGGAGTCCCTGGACCTCCTCTGCTTTCCATCTTTCGCGGGCTTCGGGATAACCTTCATATAAATCTTCCTGGAGTCTTTTTCGGACTCTAAACCTTCCAGATTCTTCTGTATCCCGAGATCTTGTCGAGTCTTCTAGAATTGGGCTTCATTTGATGGGTCTTTAATTGGGCTTCTTCTTCCATTATTGAATAATATTCAGAGGTCTTTTTACTCGAGGTAGACTTTGATGAATTTTGCTTAAAATTGGCCCAAAACCTGCAAAAAATTACAAGTAGACAATTTCCAAGACAATATTGCAAAATCCACAATAATCTATGTTATTTGTTAGTGAAAGGCAAAGTTGACGCATAATAATAGGTAAAAACAATATAAAATGATGTATAATTTTCGTTCATAAGCCGCGTCAACAATATCCCCACACTTAAACCTTGCTCGTCCTCGAGTAAGTCAAGAATCAGTATTGCCAAACATTAACTTTTTCATACTCTAATCTTAATTAATCAAACTAACAAGCTCTCTCAAAATTTTAGTTTGAACCAGCAAATTATGAAAGAAAAGAAATTCAATTAAGCTCATCCCACAATAAAAGAATTAGCAAAAGTTCAAACCTATCAATGACTCATCTCCTCATTTTAGCAATAAGTTTTTGGAAAATATAATCAAACAATAAGAGATAAATTCTTGCAAAGCCAAAGAAACACACTCAACTCTCCAGTCTCTCAATATCTAAAAGATAACTAATGAATATATAAACATATAAAGTGGAAGCTTATCTGGAGCTTGGTATGGATCCTAATCAAAATTTATTTTCAAAATATTGTCAAACCAAGAAAGAAATCTGCTGGTTTTAGTGAGACTTGTCAAAAAGGTCATGGAATAAAATAAGGTTGAGAGAGAAAGGATGGAACACACACATTTAGAATAGTGGACATGTGCAAGTGTCATTGGGTGATCTCAAGGCACAAATGAAGTCCTTGCTATCGGATTGCACATGGTTGGAATATTTTCTGGACTATATAAATAGGATATCACTCACTAAAGAAAACAAAAAATACTTCGAAGATTATTGAGGGGCATTTTTTTTTCTTTTTTTTATACCTAATTCTACTTTGGCCACTTGGCCTTTTTTTTCTTTTTCTCTTTTTTTTTTTCTGGGCGCCACTCGGCTCCTTTTTTTTCATTTTTTTTTTACTTTTTTTTTTCATTTTTTATGCCTCCTCAAAAACCTTTATACAAAATCCATTATAATAAGATAACGGCTCTTCATCCCCACACTTGAATAATACTCACCCTCGCCCTAGAGTATTATCACTATAACAATTAACTTTGGGGATGGAGCTGTCTAAAAAGAACAATATTTAATCCCTTAAATACTCCAGAAAATAATAGGTTGTGGTCAAGGAGGATACACAAAAAGATAATCTTGGTTTAAGGATGGATATCCAGCAAAGTTTGTATTCTCTCCAATGTAGAGAGACACAATGCATGGATAGAAAGGCTAGCAAAGAAAAGATACGCAAAATTGAATGACCAGCTTCTAAGTCTCATACCCTAGATTACGGTCTTGATCCAATTCATTTAAAAACAAATCTGATAAATCTAAGGTTTAAAATAAATATGGCTCTGGTAGGAATGGCTATTGCAAGATAATCTCATAAAAGTTGATAACGATATTTATAAGCAATAAAAATAAACAAGGAGATGATCATGTCAAAGAATAAACCTTGCAAAAATTAAATCATATGGGTCTTTATGAAAAATCATAATCAATCACAAATTTGCTGGCTAGTTCAATTAAATATGTATTATGAGAGCTTGCTAATATGACTAACCAAAATCAAAGCATAATAAAGATAAAGCGGCAACTTTCATCATTTTCTTGAAACAATGTTAACTAATTAAGCATAGATCATGGTTGTAGTATTAATCACAAAATAAATCTAAACTAACACACTAAAAACAAGAGAAACACAAAGGGAACACCAAATTCATAGACATAGGTAAATAAATGCAGAATTTAAAATGTAAAGAGAAGGTGTTAGAAATATGTTACCGGATATTCCTTCAATTTACTTGTCATTAAATAATTTCCTGCAAAAATAATTCAAGTGCACACGCTACTCTCGAGGTAACGGTTGAGAGTAGAAGCAATTTACCATAATCTAAAAATATTCCCAAAGACTTTTAACTTGTGGCCTAGTTTAAAAAGAAAAGCAAAACTAATGGATGTATATAAATGCAAACGTGTAATTATGTAGGAGATAAGCAAATAAACAAAGACAACGTTTAAACCAAGTTCTAAAACACCATGTTTACAACATGATCGCTAAGTCTCTCTATAGCCATTAAGATTATAATTAACCAAGATTAAAACACCATGTTTTATCAAGATTATTAACTCAAAACAGCACAAGAAAACCAAAGCACATTGCAAAGCTTATAAACCAATCAAATGATATTATGGATAACTGGCAAGGTTAATTAACTTCATAATGATGATCAACAACTAAATCTAAGCACCATGCTTACATAAAATTGCTAAGGAAAACACCACGTAAATATTTTCATAAATATGAAAACATGCATCATGAAGTTAAATTAAACAACCAAGCCAATTATAATGCAAACATGCAATTTAATTTAAATGCAATAAAATGAAAGGTACCTTATCCACAAAAGATACGATTAGCGAGAAACATTCAATTAAACTTAATGATGATGGTCTCAAATCAAATCTAAACATCACGTTTAAACTTAATCTACCAAGAAAACTCCGTCGAGTAAAATAAAGCATTCATCGAAAAGATTATGAAAATTTCAAAACTAATAAAGCAAGTGTGGATAATAAATGTTAATGCAAATGTAAGGTAAATAAGAAGTGATGTAATGGTGATTATTTAAAACAAAAGTTAAGTTAACTAGCCACAGGCAAAAGATTCAAAAGAGTGGTGCCATGCTTCCCATTTCTCTATTAAAAGACTCAACGACTTTAACACTGACTCTATGACACTTTCTGGTAAAGAAAAGCAGCAACAAAGATGTAAAACTTATAGGCAAAGAGGTGGCTTGAAGGGGAGGTGCTTTTGGTGAAGAAACACCTTGGGTCGGCCGACCCAAGGGGGGTCTGGTCGGCCGAGCCAGGGTCTTGCTGGCTCTCTTCCTTCTCCTGCAAGTTGCTCCTTGGACACCTGATCATTATGGATAGCTTCCTCTACAATTTGGACGTCGTGCATGCAGCTTTGGACAGATTAAATTAAATATAGGTTTATCCCTTTGGAGGCTCTCCAAAGATCCTTATCCTAAGTCTATTATTTAGATTATTTGATGATGGTTCAAGATAAGAAGCGAATCCAATGTTGCCTAAATTAATTATCTACACTAAGTTGTTGATTATCTTCACTAACTCTAAGTCCTTAATTTGCATATAAGCAAATATTCCTACTAATGTAGGGTTAATAACTTTAGAGCACACAAGTAGATAGAATTAATTTTCATATTAAAGATTATCTCTATTTAGCATATTGAAAATTAAACCTATATTTTATTTTATTATAAAAACAAATATTTAGTTATTTAATTAAAAGATAAATCAATCAATTAATTAATTTACGTAGCTTAGGTAGTTGCCTAGTTTTTGGATAAAATTAGAGAGAAAGATTTTGAAAATCACACAATAAGGATAAATCTAATAAAATTATTTCTCTCTTACTTAAAGTTGATTCAATATCAAAAACTGGCAAAGTCTACGTAAATATTAAATTTAGATAGCTACGTAAGTGAGAGTAGCTGCCTAAAAGCTATCAAATCCTTAATTCAAAATTAAAACCTAACTAAGTTTTAACACTAAGATAGAACGGGTTGCCTCCCAAAAAGCGCTTAAGTTAAAGTCATAAAGCTAGACTTCTTACTTACCTTCGTTGAAGTGAAGCCATGGTCCTTGGAGTAAGAATCCGAAGTGTCCATGCAGCTTGATAACTTAATTGTGTAGCTTCATCGTGTCCTGATCAAAGCATCACTTGTATGCACAATCCTCTGCTTGTGTCTTCATGTACCAATGTCCTTGAAGCTCCTTGCAACTGAACTTGATCATGAAAATCTTATGGAAGCACTGCCCAAGCTTTCTTCATCATCGTTGTCACCATCTTCCTCAAGTAGTCATCACCATTGTTGCTGCCACCTCCTTTCTCGTTGTATATCTCATTAATTTCGAACATAACATACCTCAAACAATAGATCTATTGGATAGTCTATGAAATTATCTTTCCAACGAGTACTTATGCGTCTAAATCCGATTCCGTATGAAGGAGTTATGCCCGTTTTACTCAAGCATTGCGTTCTGTCCAGACTTCAATTCAGCCCGCGCAGTCTTTAATGATTTGCACATTGCTCCTTGTAGGAAACTCCAAATTGAGTGGTTCTTGTTGCGTTGGAAAGAGGACTTCATGGGCTTTCCAAATATAAGAAAATATTCTATCTTTGACTCTTGAGGTCGAGCTCCATGTTGATGACATCTCAGCTTTCTGTTTTTAGCTCCCTGATGTTGACAATCTTCAATCTTTTAGACTTGGGTGTTGGAGGAAATTGTCTAGGCCCACCATTGTTGATCTTGAAGCTTCATGGGCTTAACTTTTGTCTTCAATTCCTTCTCCATTCATTCCACTCACTCTCCAATTTGAAACTCAACCAAAGTTTTGCAAATTCTGATGATGTCTTCAAATTGTCAAATCCTTGTCCCAATCATCATTAATTTGTCTTGTACTCTTTCACCATTGATCTCATTGTTTCACATGAAGTGTGAACTTCTCTGCATGGTTAGCTTATAGTGCACACAATATATATATATAATATAATAACATAATAGCATCATGGTATTGATTAGAGATAAATATAGAGTCACATGGTTGATTAGGATTTAAACAAACATTTGATTCATGAATCAAAGATAACTATAATTCAAATTGAAATACTTAGCAAAACATTAAAGCACATAGATAAGCTTGATTCATAAAATCAAACAAGGAATAAACAAGATAATGGGTTTCTAATGATTTTGGCCAAAGTAGAGAGATGATTTTGAAAGAAATAAAATAAAATAAGGCTTAGATAAAATTCTAACCGGGGTTCTTTTTTAGAGAGACAAAGGTTTTCAAATTTTAATTATTCAAAGATAATATTGTGCACATATAATATATCATTAAAAACTTGCACATGTTTATGTTTAAAATTTCAAAAAGCAATATGAACATTTAATGAGCCTGGGTTAAACCACTTTAGAAATGCCGAAAGAAAGTGGTTAACCCCCTCAACTTTTGCATAAACTTTGACTCTCAAATTTAGTTTTATAAAACACAAAAGTTAAATCTAACATTAAACACTAAACCTGAGAATTGAAGAACTTAGCAAACTCTAACCATCTCTAAGCATGAGTAGATTCAATCAACTAATTAAAGTAAAAAGATCTACTAAAAGAACATGCGATTTGTATCAAATCGGTGGGCACCATATTGGAAATTAAGCATTGCAAAGCTATGGATTGAGAAGCTAATCTAAACTAATCTCCAAGTATGAATAAAGGTTTCACAAACAAACGGAAGACAAAATAAAAGAAGGGATAGGGTAGCAATCAACCAAATAACATCTTAATGATCATTAATAAACAATGCTCCAATCAAATATAGGTAAACTTTAATTATATTTATGATTAAAACAAGAATTACCTTAATCCTGAAGAAGTTAAGTTCAATTCTTCCTTGGATCACAATGATTGTATGCACCATCAAGTCTTGGAGAAAAAAAACTTTTTGTCTTTCTCGAAATTCAGCTTCCCTTATTCTGTACCCTTTAGTATTTCGACCATAACTTCACCTTCTGAAGTCTAAATAATGCAAACTCTGACTCTATCTTGAAGAGCTCGAAAAGATCTACAACTTTGGTATTCGGACTTTCTTCATCCGACGTCGTTAAGGTCTCCAGACTCGCCCCGCAAGGTGTTGCTGTCCTGAATTCCGAGAGTAGCTCGAGATTTTGTTGGAGCTTGAATTGGACTTGAGACAAACCTTCCATATCTTCATCTTCCTTATACTCAAGCAATCCTTAGCTTCTACAACCATCTCGGCTAATCCTCCATTATCTGTAGCTTAGCACAAATAAACTCCAAAGAACATTAGTCCTAAAAACTTAATTGACACAGCAGACTTACCTTTACCACCATAGTTGCTCCTATGTAATAGTTGTAGAAATATTCATATATATAGGAGAAACTATATTCTAATAGATTAAACTAAACTAAAAATAAAATACACAAGCTAAAGATAAAAGACTAAATTAAGAAAAGACAAAATCAAAATCTAATAACAGCTAGCTACTAGGTTAGTCTAAACTATAAGAACGAACGATGAACAAAAGAACACAATTAGAGAATAAGAACATAATTAGAGTATACTAAATAATTAGAGACTAAAATTAAAACACAAAAACTAAACACAAACTAAATATTAAAACTAGAAACAAAAGACAAAATTAAATATAAACTCAAATTAATTAGGACTCGATTAATTAGTTCCCCGGCAACGGCGCCAGAAAAGCTTGTTGACAGCACTTAAGCATGGCAAACCTTATACTGCAAGCGACAGTATCGTGTGTAGCTTTTCCCTATGATGAGTATCGTAGGTTTATGTCAATCCAAGGAACGAACTAATTGAGAGCTAAATAACAAGAGTTTATGATAAACTAAAGATAAAAGAGAAGTTCTAATCTACTAATAAACTAGCTCTAATCTATATCTAATCTACGTCTAAACTATACTAATATATATAAGATAAACAATTAGAACAAAACTAGAAAACTAATTAAGGGGTATTAACTAGTCTCTAATCAAGCTCTAATTGGATCCAAGACATGCATGATAAGAACAAAACAAATAGATAAAAGCAACGAGATAACTAGCAACTCAAGGTAAACAAGCATGATCAAGCATATTCATCATAGCATAATTAAATCAAGATCAATCAACCTAACCCCCTAGATCTGCTTAACCTTTCCCCGGGCTCCACTGTCACTGGTAACCAGGTAATCGACGAAAAGCTTTCAACAGGCACGTAATTAGAGAATCGACTTCCAACTACCTTATATGGTCTAATAACATAATTAGCACAACTAGAACCTCTAATCACCACGATCAAAAGAACTAGACATACAAACTATATCATTAGTAAGCTAGATCAACGACCAAGAACGCTAGATGAATAAAACCCTTAATGACATGATCTAATTAACGTGCATCTAGACATAAAGTTAATTACAGCTAGAACAAGCATAATTAGAACAAGAAGATGATAAATAGACAAGAACAATGCTTTCATTAATAACCTGTATCATACTTACAGCCATGGCCATAGCGCTTGATGATACAATTAGACCTCTGGAGCTAGGTAATTAGAGCACCATGCAAGGCCTCTAATTACCTCTAGGGATTAGAAGAAGCTCTAAACCTAGACTAGAAACTCGACCCTCAGCTCTCATCTAGTTGTTGTCCCTCTTCTCTACATCTTGTCGCCTTGGTAATGAATTGGATGCCTCGACCAGGGGCTCAGCTTCGCTTTAAATACCCTGAGGATGCCGTAGCCGAAAAGGAAACCTCAACCGCCTTCGGGAGGGGGTGGGGTCGGCCGACCAAAGGGCTCCAGGTCGGCCGACCTGGAGTCCCTGGACCTCCTCTGCTTTCCATCTTTCGCGGGCTTCGGGATAACCTTCATATAAATCTTCCTGGAGTCTTTTTCGGACTCTAAACCTTCCAGATTCTTCTGTATCCCGAGATCTTGTCGAGTCTTCTAGAATTGGGCTTCATTTGATGGGTCTTTAATTGGGCTTCTTCTTCCATTATTGAATAATATTCAGAGGTCTTTTTACTCGAGGTAGACTTTGATGAATTTTGCTTAAAATTGGCCCAAAACCTGCAAAAAATTACAAGTAGACAATTTCCAAGACAATATTGCAAAATCCACAATAATCTATGTTATTTGTTAGTGAAAGGCAAAGTTGACGCATAATAATAGGTAAAAACAATATAAAATGATGTATAATTTTCGTTCATAAGCCGCGTCAACAGAGACGTCTCCATCTATATGGTTGAACCACCAAAAATTTACCGCATCACTCGAAACCCATAAAGATTTGTATGTGCTGTGTTGATACGTGGAGAATTTATACCTGATGTACTTGGTATGTGTTGTATTTCCTTTTGTAAAGATTGTTCAAATTTCCTTTGACCATGGTGTTCTGCATTTACATGGGTGGCTATAACTTTCTTTTGTTGACGAGCTTCACGACGTTTTCTCAATAATTCATCTTTCCGCTAGGTAGTTGTGAGTAACGGTCCCTCTCTCATTGCCTCTTACGTTCTTTAGGGTCCTTGAGTGGTGGCTGCACACAGTATATTGTAGGCCCGCTGACGCTGCTAATGGTGTCTACAGTTAAAGCAATATAATACACATTTAGTCATGAAATATCACGCAAGGCATTTACAGACAATAGATGATTAATTTTACCTGTGATGGTGGTATTGTTTAGGTCCTCAAATGAAATGCAACCCTCGAACTGTTTTGAATAAGCCATCTGCAACCAAGATGATGGTAGGTTAAGTGATTATCAATGGTAATGGCAAGCATCATGTACAGGGTATAATTTAATTTATCAATCTGGATAACAATGGGAAGAATAGTGTAATCAAAAAGTGTTGAAAGATGTAGGAAGGCCATTTGGAAAAAAAAGAAATAAATATATATACACATTTCACCTTGATAAAGTGCATGTCAAGAATATGAAACAAGCAAAGAGATAGCAAACCAAAAAGTCTAAAGATTTATATTTGTCTATCCTGTTGAGTTTTGACGAAGCAAAAAAAGTTTGTTCTGCAACAATGATAGTTGCAGAGAGAAGGGAAATAAAGTGGAGTAACTGTCTTCTTGGCCTATGGAAAATAAAATTAAACATGTTCCATGCACTCAGTGTCTAATATATGTGACAGCAGAACAAACATCATTGGAAAGAAGAACGATATCACAATGTAAGCACTCAGCAACATCGTCCATACGGTTCTATAATGGTACCAAACATATTGTAGGCTTTTGAAGGGCCTATGGAGAAACAAATGAGAAGATTATAAGAAGTGTCGATAGATGCAACCTGAGGCCTGAGGGAGAGTGAAGAGGACACGAAGACAGTGATGCACTATGGCGACCCGACAAGAGACGGCGGCGCGGTGAAGAGATTCGGTTACGATCAGGGCGCCCCCTTGGGAAGTTGGGATGATGTGTTCCAGATGCTGCAGCCAAGCTGGGAACAACACACACACAACGATATGATGTCCATTGAGTATGCTACATGCAACTTATCTGCAGCATACATTCATTGAAAGAAGAAAACAGATCGAAAAGAGAGAGATTTTGCGTACGTATGGTGGCAAAAGCAGTGGACGCCACTGGCACTTCGCGACCTCGTCCTTGCTGTCAGTCCTCCATGCTGTCCTGGACGTCCCACGATCTTCCTACACACCAGGCATGGTGAAGCAGCCCGCCACAAAGCTTGAGGTGGAGAAGTCGAGGGCGCCGCTCGGACGAACGACGACGGCGCGCGCGGGACAGGAAGACATCACTATGCCACCACCGACCGCGGAGCCAAGAAGCACGACGACATGGGCTGCAAGCAGCCGTCCAGCACCGCGATGACACCGCCAAGTAGAGGATCCGGGGCGACGACGACGCCGCGACACCGACGAGACGAGCTGTTCCGCGACTTGTAGCACGGCCGTCGACCGATCGAGAGCTATCTATAGTTCAAAGCAACAGTAGACGATGGTGCCGTCATGAACTCATGACCTAGAAGGAGCCGAGGATGAAGATGTACGGGCATAGGTGATCTAAATCGAGGGCGGCACACATGAGCGAGAGGCAGATGAAGGCGGCACGGGTTAGGGCGTCGGCACGCGAGCAAGAACAGGCGAGGGAGGTCGTGGGCACGGGGATAGGAAGGTGAGCGAGGCGTAGGGCGAGCTGCGCGACGGCGGCGGGCGTGGGGGCGAGGAATGCGCGACCGCAGATTGTGGATCGTGATGTCGTGCGGGGTTCGTGGGGGCGAGGTCTGCCTGTCAGGAGCCCGTGAGGGAGGGGAGGGCGCAAGGCCACGAGCGGAGGCGAGGCCGCGAGGGTGCGTCACACGCGAGGCCACTGGGGTTGACGTACCGCGGACAGAACGCTTGAAGGATTCGTTAGAGCCTTAATAGGTACAAGAGAAAGTGTGAGATCTAGGAAGACAACATGTGGAAGACATCATACCTGACGAGCGACTTGTGCATGACGTCGGGACAAAGGCGTGAGCCTAGGCGAGGAAGCTTTGCAACTGGATTGGGGTACTTCCGGTGATGCGGGAGTTTGAGAGTAGTGATGTTGGTGGGGAGCGGATGACGGTGTGCTGCCACCACAGCTTGCTAACACTACTACATAAGTGGTCAATAGGAACGGTGCAAAAACCCCCTTTAGGAACGGTGGCAGAAAAACGTTTCCACGGCAGCGTTTCTGCTATCTCGTGTTAGTAGGAACGGTTTCAAAACCATTCCTACTGTGCTAAGGAACGGTTTAAAACATAGACCGTTCCTGCCGTGGATTAAAAAAATAAAAAAAAAACAGGCAGGGCCACTGCCGCCGCCTGCGCCCCGCGAGCCGCGAGCAGGGCGCCGCCGCCGTCGCCACTGTGCCGCCCGCTCGTAGTCACCGCCGTCTTGCCGTAGGCCATGCAGCACGCCGCCGTGTCCGCGCTCGCCGACGCGTCCATGCCGCCATCGCCCGGCCCCACCGCCTTGCCGCGCCGCCTTGGCTCGGTCGCGCTGCACGTCTGCGACCCGTGCACCCGGCCATCGCTGCTGCCACCGCCGCCGCCGAGCTTGGCCTGCGCGTCACCGTCGAGCGCCTCGCTGCCCTGCGCGTGGGGAGAAAGGAAGATGCGGAGGTGAGGAGAGATAACTGAGATTACGGAGGATCGAGAGGAGGGACGAAGGCGTGCGCGGTACTCACCTCCGTCTCAGCAGTGGTCGGCGAGGACGGCAACAGAAATGGCGCGGGCTGAAAATTTCGGCTGGACTTAGAACTTTTCGCCTTTTCTACGCCCGCATCCTTGCTTATATGGACGAAAATCCACCGTTTCTACTAATAGTTAGTATGACTACAGGTTTAGTAGAAATGGTGCACTTTATCCATCGTTCCTACTACAGGTTAGTAGAAACGGTGGACCTTATCTACCGTTCCTACTGCAGGTTTCTTTTATAATTTTCATTTCAAATAAAACACATTGCACAAACACACATTTTACATTTACTTTTATCTTTTTTCGCATATCATACATTTGCTTTTATAGGTACCTTTGTATAGTAGGTTTATTGGTCTAGGTACCTTATTTGCAATCTTCTGTGAAAACTAGAATATTTGATGAGTTTAATTGCATTTTCCATGATTTACCACAGAAAAAACTAATAATACACAGATAGTCTTAAAAATTCACGATATTTGGCAGAGGGGCAACATATGTAGGCATAGCATCCTCAAATAAGTTTGGACAAAAAACTCCACACAACGTTTCTTTCATACGTCTTCCACTCCTTACGCGGGTTACGTGTAAAGTCACTCTCACTATCCAAGTTTCAACGCGATCACTAGTTTGCTTCATCGGATTCACGCGAGGACTCGAGGTTACCCTCGTATAGTATATTTATTGGTTAAGGTACCTTATTTGCAATTTTTTGTGAAAACTAGAATATTTTATGAGTTTAATTGCATTTTGGTGATTTACCACGGAAAAAAAACTAATAATACACTGATAGTCTCAAAAATTCGCGATATTTGGCGGAGGGGCAACATATGTAAACGTAGCATCCTCAAATAAGTTTGGAAAAGAAACTCCACGAGATGCCGGCGTTTCTTTCATACGTCTTCCACTCCTTGTGCGGGTTACATGTAAAGTCACTCTCACCATCCAAGTTTCAACGTGATCACTAGTTTGCTTCGTCGGATTCACATGTGGACTCGAGGTTACCCTCGTATAGTATGTTTATTCGTCTAGGTACCTTATTTGAAATTTTCCGTGGAAACTAGAATATTCTATGAGTTTAATTGCATTTTCCACGAATTATCGTAGAAAAAAATTATAGCAGGAGTGTATTTATTAGGGAGAAATTAGGAGTGGCGGCTCAAAGCGTGATTCGTTTCTGCTAAGTCAATTAGTTCCACACATAGCAGGAACGGTCGGTGCTATCAGCCGTTCCTGCTAATCCACTTAGCAGAAACGGCTGGTAGCATAGTCCGTTTCTACTATTTGTAGGGGCGGTGCATGTTTTCAACCGTTTCTAATAATCCTGCAGTAGGAACGGTGGACAAGCTCGGGCCCACCTGGAGTATAGCAGGCGTGGGTATCTTTCTCAGCTGTTTCTAATCTTTCAAGTGCGGCGTTGCTGCTAGCCACTTTTGTAATAGTGTGAGCTGGAGTGCGTGCCGACTGAATGCCTTTGGCCCAAACGGCGGCTTTTGGTAGGAGACAGAGTTGCAAATGGCACGCGGCCTGTGGTGCACTGTTTGGGGGTGTCGTCAAAACCAAGAAGCTTGAAGAAAAATTTGAAACCTGAAAGTAGAAGGCATTGTAACAAATATGTAAGAAGTTGTAATAAAGTTTATTGTAGTAATCACTTGCGCTGGTATTTTATAAAACAGGGTATGGTAAGTAATGTTTGGGGCGAAATGCTAAAACAAGCATAACATGTCAGTAATTTATCACTAGCATGCTGGAGTAGTGAACAATCTATCTAGCAAGTCTAAAGTGTGTCCATCAAGTCCAGTTACATACATCAAAATTCAGAGAACTCAGCATCCCGAAACCAAAAAGAAAAAACATGGGTCTGGCCCATCAGTATGAGTGCATATTCGGACCTCCTGGCAAATGGTACAGTTAATTAGGAGGAAAAATGATTTTACTGGACATGTAGTACTCAACCCGTGCTTAACCTTGCACGGTTCTGTATATTAGAATTATGAACACTACTAATACAATAGGCAATGTTGATATTAACCATAGCAATCTGAACTGCTAAAGTATGTATTTTGAGTCATCACCTAGGAAATGAACAATATTTTAAAGGTGAAATACAAGTGTTCGTATGAATGAAGTATTTATCAATGTATCAGTGGTCTGCAATCTTTCCAATAATAACAATAGCCGGTTGCAACCTTTAACAAACATCATTGCAACCTTTAACCAAATATCATTAGGAAAACTAACAGTGGAAAAATCTAAGAAGTAAACCATCAAATTGCGTCAATGTATTCATCAGTATATGGTAAGTAGTATTTGGGAACCAGCGTATCTTTTGAACAAGATGAAATATTAAGGTAGAAGAAACATACCAGATCTACAAAACCATCGAAATAGAGATGTGTCCTTCTAGATTCTAGGCGCCGTGGTAGGAGCTTGCGGCACAAAAGGAAGGGAGGAGGTCCAGGAAGATATGAAACCTGGCTGCACCATGTGGGGGCGGGAGGGGGGAAAGGAGGCGCGACACATGGGGCGGCGATGACTGTAGGGTTCGGCGATGAAGGGAGAGGTGTGAGATTGCAGCCTGGAAGGGGAGCCGGGGCGGAAGGTCGTATGGGCAGGCAGGTGAGGGCGACTTGGAGCGGGACGGGCTCCGGAGGCCGGAGCGGAGGGCCTGGCAGGCGGCGCCGACTCCGAGCGGAGGGGTGAGCGGAAGAGAAGCGGAGGGACGAGCGGAGGGGTAGCCGAGGTGAGGGCGACTCGGAGCCGGACGGGATCCGGAGGCCGGAGCGGAGGGGCAGGCGGCGGCAGGGAGTCCGAGCAGAAGAGCCCCGTAGGGGACAGGCGAGCGGAGGGGAGACCGGGAGAGGGAGGCGAAACGGCAGTGGACGGAACCGGTGGGCCGTGGTGGACGGGCGACGCCGTTACCCTTCGGTACTGTTCCGATATCTCGATCTGTATATCGGATCGGGCAACCGAACGGTGCCTCTGCCGTGCCACCATGCACGGCGCGGCAGTACAGTTACGCCGCGCCGTGTTTGGCGGCGCGGCCAAAGGGGTTATTTGTAAAAAAAAAGTCAACGCGTGTTTTTTTTTGAAATAGTTAAAAAAATGTTAAAATTGCCAAAAAAAGGCGTTAAGTCATCCTAGCCTCCTCCTAAGACAGGAGAAATGCATCTCCTTCTCTCGCTCCCGCATGTTCTCTGCTGCCCCTGTCTTCCTCCCCTGATCTGCTGCCAAGGATAATAAGTACTCGCAAATCGCTGCTGCTGCCACAAGGTTCCTGGAGTTGCGGGCTCAAGTACAACAAGTGCGTGAGCGAGCGTTAAGTTGCCGGATTCTGCTTCGCCTGTAAGTTTGGGTTGCTGAAACTCACCTCCTCAGTCGATTTGTTTCGAAGTGATCCCTGCTTCCTCGGGATTGATTGCTCCAATACTTGTTATTGTTAGTCTCAAAGATTATTAGGCTTTCTTCTTCCTTCCCTTTCACCCCTTTTGTGCTTGATGAAAGTAAAAATAGGTTTGTGTTCTTGTGATCAAGAAAGATCAGGGCTGGACTTTTACGGTCTCTGAAAGAGCTGTGCTTTTTGTATTTTTTTCCCTGCCGGAAGGAAGCTTTTATGGGCTTCGAGTGAGCTATAGCTAGCCCCTTCCAGTCGTGCTGGATTTTTCGTTTTTCTGCCTCTTATCTATGTTCTTGCCGTGGTATGTCATTCCGATTTCATCTTATTTTGCCCTGCTGATTGATCGATCTCACCAGCGCTAAAACTAGCTACCATGTAGTATGATTTTGCCTTGACCAATCTCAGTTTGTTTTTGGAAGCCTCTTCTCAGCACGTAGCTAGTTTTCAACAAAGGAAAAAAATGTGGTGTATCTGAATGCCGTTAAATTAGAGAATCTTCCTGCTTGGGTTCTGATCCTCCTGCAAATCGCCTTGAGATGTACCAGTACAACCCTAATGCTTTTCCTCCGTTCAGATGACTAGCAGCATGGCGTGGTATCCCCTGCCGCGAAGTGGAGGCGCAATGGCAGCCGGTGACGAGTTCTTCGACAACCAAACCGCCGGCTGGTCGCTGTGGAGCTTCTGCACGTCTGATGACCAGAACACGGCCGGCACTGCCGCGTATTCCGAAAGGCACGAAAAAGACGGCGACGCGCGGTGCGGTAGCACGGGTCCTTCAGAAGAGGACCGGTCTCCTGCGCCATTGCAGGAGCCGCGGTTCACACAGACACAGCCAACAGACGAAATTTTCCTGTATGTCCGACCGACACAGTTTTTCAGCACCATGAACGGAGTGTGTGTGTGTGTGTGTGTGTGTGTGTGTGTGTGTGTGTGTGTGTGTGTTCTGTTCACAGTGTTCAGTTCACGACTCTGACGGATCATTGTTGTCTCAACACAATGCTCTGCAGGAGTCAGTTTTCTGACGAGGAAATGAGGAGAATGGACGGCCCGTTCGAGGCGCTGGACATGTTCCCGGACTCCATGCACAGGCTCTTGTCCTACGAGAACATGCTGACGGGGGCGCTTACCGGTTCAGAGGAAGGAGACGCGACGATGCTGGAGCGCAACGGAGTTGACACCTTGGACACTTGCGGATTCCCTCTGTTCAGCCACGACCTGCCGAACGAGTCCAGGAACGCGGAGCAGAGGAACCCAGAGATGATGCTAGAGGAGGGCAAGGTGAATAATACTGAAAACCTGTTACTTGTGGGTACAGTTTACTGACAGAATCAATCATATAGTAATATGCTAATCAACTGTGAATTTTAGGATGGGCCGAGCATGGCAAAGAGGAGCAGACCCATCGCAGATACAGAGAGCACGCCGGGGTTTGAAGCGCTGGTACTACTTGAGGAGCTTGAAGATGCTGTGTTTCAGGTATGTTCAGTGTGGCAGTAATAAGGTTGCCATCATGCTAGAGCACATACCATATGCACCGCTCCCTCTTTCCTCTCTTGTCTATAATAGCTACGGAATATTTTTGTCGTTCTGAAGCTGACAAAGAGGACACGGATATGCTACCGGGATGCGTTCTACAGGCTAGCTGAAAGCTCAAAAGCAAATTGCAGCACTGCAAATGGAAACTACAGCGCCAGCAGACAAAAAAGTTTTCAGCAACCGAATGGCAATGCGTCAAGGTATGTATACCGGTCCGTCACTTGTTTGCTTGGCATTGATGAAGGGCCTGTTTGGTTTCCCTGGGCTAGACTAGTTGGGCTAAACTGGAGGGCTTTAGCCCACCCCCGTTTGATTCTTTGGGCCAGAGCATTTTTTAGGTTGCAAAATTACCTTACTACCCACCCTCTGCCCACCCCTTTGTTTGGCGCCAACCCCTGCAGCTCGCGCCAAGCACCCGCCTGCGTACACTTCTTGGCGCCAAGCACCAGCTAACATTCTTTTCTACTCACCATATGTATGGATAAAGTGTACCTTTTATTACAGAAATACACACACCGAATAAAATGTAGCTTTTATTACAGAAATACATTCCAAACGTGAACACACCAATGTTTGTAACAAATAAACAAGTTCATTGCCTTGTACTTAAACCATCGGCGATCCAATCCCTAAATGCATTCATAGTCCGATCTTCCTCCCCATGGCGAGAGGTATTGGCACGAGCCCGAGATGTGGATGCACCACCATCGTTTTGTGGATCATAGATTTCATCATCGTCACATTTATCAAATTCGTCATCCTCCATAGCATGCTCTCTAATGAAATTGTTGAGAGCCATGCACGCCGTGATTATTTTGCTTTGCTTAGGCATTGGATAACTTGGTAAACCCTTCAAAATTCTCCACTTGGTTTTCAGCACTCCAAACGATCTCTCTATGACATTACGAAGGGAGGAGTGGTTATAGTTGAAGATTTCTTTTTTACCTCTAGGGTGAGGAAGATGATACTTTGTTCCTCTATATGGTGTAAGATAATCCGATCGGTTTGGATACCCTGAATCCACAAGATAGAACTTGCCTATAATTAAAAAAAAGTCAAATTATCAAGGCAGTGATGAATTCATCAAAATTTGTGGGCCGAAGTAGCTTTCTTCAGTCATTACCTTGTGGTGGGTGTGGAAACTTGTCACCATACTTTTGGATTGCATCACTGAACACCCTCATATCATGTACAGATCCCAGCCATCCAGCAACGACAAATGTAAACCTCATATCGAAGTCACATATTGCTAGCACATTCTGAGTGGTGATTCCCTTTCTGTCCATATATTGTATCACTTGACTTGCTGGCACTATGACTTGTACATGAGTACCATCAATTGCTCCTATGCAGTTGTCAAAATATGGAGAGAACCTTGCTGATTTAAATCTAGGATGCACTGTTCTAAATTCAGGGTCCTTTGGCCTAATTATATCTACTGCAAGCCTGTTAATGCTATCTAAAACCTTTTCAAATTTTCTATTGATTGTTTCTTTTGACCTATAAAATCTATCCTCAGCTTGTCTCATAGACTGTGGACAACCACACATCCACAAAAACATTCCTAGAGCCTCTACTGATGACATTTTTTTAGTGGATTTCAAGCCATATGACTCAACCAGTACATTGTGGAGGTGATCAAAAATATTTCTATACATTCTAAAATTGTTATAGCAAGACTTGGGAATCCCTAGGCGCTTGGTAACCCACTGATGGCCAGAAATGGATACCTCTCGGTACTCGGATTTGTTCCAATAAGTCTCATAGTGAAATATACCAATCACAGCAGCAGAAACAGCTAGCTTCCTCCTCTTCTCTCTTTGCTTCTTAATGAAATCCTCAATCCACTCATCAAATAATGGGTCCTGTCAAAAGAGGAGCAGCACATCAGCACATGATCATAATGGCAATTAATAGAATCATTCACAAAGATTCACACAAAGCAGATTGATCATTTCAATAGCAGCACCACAAACACACATCAAGATTTTACACATCAAGGTCTTACACATCAAGTTCTTACACACATGACACATCACAAACACACATATCTCAACCACTACGATCCACATGATAGTGCAGCCAACCCAGTCGAGCTTCATCATCATCTAGATCCATGAAGATGGTCCTAAAGTACCTCTCCCTAAAGAGATCACTAGCCATGTAGAACTCAGGGGAGGTCTGGCTAGCACCAGAGTTCTTGACCATCTGCATACACTTTTTTATCTCCTCATGCTCTAATTACTGCTCTCTTTTCTTTGTCTCTAGGTTGTAGAGGTGCAGTTGTTTCTTAGCTTCAACTGCATGGAGCTGCAACTGTTTCCCAGTTTCTAGATCACTTTCTTTTCCTGTTTGCAGGGTCTCCAAGATGCCCTTCATACACCTCAGCATTGGACTCTTGTGTTTCTTTCCAGATGGGCTAGAAGCTGTATCTGTGCAGCTGCTGGCCCTCTTCTTGCTGTTGCTGCTGACTGGGCTCCTAAGGTCCTCCTCCCCATCTTCGTCTTCTTCATCAAGTAGATTGATATCCAAATGTGCCTCCTCAGGCCACCCTGGTACATAAGAGGTCCTGCCATCAACTGTTTTCCCACCAAACAAGTAAATCATTTGATCAAGGTATGGGGGCATTCCATTTTTGAACCTCTTTACATTTGAAATTTTCTGCAACAGAAGCCATGACACAGATTAGTCAGTTATATGCAATACCACATTTAGTGCAAAAGACACAATTCATGACAAAGATTACTACTTCACATTCTCTGGCCCAGAAATCCTCATCTGCAACGACACCGCCGTTGAAGGCCTTGCCCAGTGCTGTCTTTCTAGGTAGAGAGTTCAACCAAGTGAACATTTTCTTGATTGTGGATAACATATTCTTCACTTGCTTGATGCTATGCCATAGGTTAGTACGTTCAAAGTACTTGTCAGCGATGTTTTGGTAGCCAATGTTTTTCCGTTTTCCCCAGGACAATTGCCAGCCTTGTCTTCCTCAATGGCAAGATCACACAGTATTTCTACCCGTTGGTCAGTCCATTTGGCTTTGTCAAACAGTTTCTATTAAACAAAAAGTTTAAAAAGGATGATTTCTAATCAGTGAAACAGTGAACCAACAAAGGAACTAAACTGAGTACGCACATAATCTAGAGTTCTGAATATTCTACGTCACAAATCATGAACATACCACAAACATCAAATAGGGCAACATAACAAGAAACGGCAATGAACAAATTAAAATCACAAGTAAGGAAACGAAATCCTCACCCCCGTAGCTAGGTCATATTTTCCTTCTTCCTCCTCGTCTTCCACATCGCCCACACTGGCCTCGGGAGTGGGCGCACGCCAGCGCAGTGAGGCCAACCTTGCTTGGCCGCCGTCTCCAAAGCCAGGAATGGAGACACTGCCGGCGGCCGTTGCCTTGCCGCGGGTGCCTCTTCCCTTGCCGCGGGTGCCTCTTCCCTAGACGCGGCCGCCTCCTCCACGGGTGGACCTTTCCCCTTCCTCCACCGGCCGCGGAGCTTGGAAGGGGGCTACGCCAGATCTGCCGCTGCGAGCAGGGAGAGGGTAGCCGAAGACCTCCCCATCCCCATCTCGCAGCATCCTTGTGAATGACCCTGGCTGGCCACCAACACCACCTAGGGACGCGGCGGCGTTCAGATCGAGAGTGCCAAGTCGAGCCGCTGTACCGAGGGGTGGCTGCGAGAAGAACCGAACGGCATCTTCCGCAGACGGAGCCTCAAAGCCTTGGCCATACTCGGAGCTGTCGCCTTGGGAGAAGAAGTCACGGCAACCGTCCATGGCGTCGGTGGGGGGAGGTGGCGGCGGTGGAGGAGGAAAAAGCGAGAGAGCTCGGTGAGAAAGGGATCTGGCAGATCTGGGTGCGCCGGTACCGGATCGGGCGGTCGCTGCGGCGAGTGGTGGCAGCGGCGGCGGTGGCGGGTGGAGGTGGCGGAGACGGGGAGAGAGCTGAGCGAAGAGAGAGAGAGAGTGCGAGGGGTACGGGCGAGAGAGGGGGAAGTGGAGAGGTATGGGGTGTCCAGTGGGGTTTTTAGCCCAAAGAAGCTCCTCTTTTGGGGCTAGAAAGTTCTAGCCAGTTTGAGCACTTTAGCCCAATTTTAGCCCTCCTGTTTGGATACTTTAGCTTGTTTCTAGCCCGTTTTGCACTCGCATAAGGGATCCAAACAGGCCCTAATATTTGCTTGCTGTTCTGACCGTTTTACTCCAGGTTCTCGACGCCGGGCTTGTGATGCCCCTGGCATCTCAGAAGCCTTAACACAAAATTATACAAAAGCTAGTGATAAATTAGGACTAAATCACGCTTAGAGAGTATTAGGTTTTGGTGGAGAAACAACTAAGTCAAAAATTTCTGCATTTTCCCAAATTGATTCTGAAATTTCTTTTGTTTGGACTATACAACTCAAGAATTTTCTTTTATATGAAATGGAATCGAACTCATCACCTCTTAAATGCATCTATTGTGGATGTAAGTGGACTTCGTTTGATACTACAAAATTTGAAAACAAGAAAGGCTCCACACAAGGTAAACCCGCTTTCGACCAAACCCCTGAATACAATTGCGCTTGTAGTTTGAAATATGTGGTGATCTAGGTGAGACTTATATTACCAAATTTGTAGGCGAAGGGGTGTTGAACAACTTTGGTCAATGGAGTATTAACATGCACAGTAGTTTGGATGGTGCTTTAGGTGCTTTCTTGTAGATCTGTGAAATCTGCCCAACTCTGACCTACTTAGTAAATTCAAATTTCATTGGTCTTACAGCCATAATCTTGAAATGGTTATATTGACAAAAATGTAGGCAATAAAATTATGAACAATATTGATATAAAACTCTTCGTATGAAAGTGGACACAAAATGGACTTTCAGATTTTCTAAACTAATAGGCTCTGTTGGTCAAACTGTGGTCAACAGATTGAATTCAAATTTAAACCACATTTTTACACAGAACATGGTATCAAGTGTTTTGACAAAGTTGTAGATCACAAAGAGTACAACAAATCTACCAATTGTAGTGTTTTCAAATTCGGCCTCTAAGGTGCCCAAAAGTGTCGATTTCCAAAAGGTGTCCAGGCGGTCAAACTGGGTTTTTCCCATTTCGGGATTTTTCCATTTTTCGCTGTGTCTATGACATGCGGGCCCCACACGTCAGCCCATTGGATCCCATCCCGCGCGGACAGCGGTTGCGGGCCCCACTCGGTCCCGCGCCCATCAGTTCGTGCACCCAGTCCGTGGACACCCCTCTTCTCAACTTCACCCGGTCCCACCTGTCATCGGCACGCGGTCCATACACCGGGTCCACGCCGCGTCACCTCCCCTTCTTCCTGCTCCCGCGCGTACCCGCCGTCCGGCGCCCGGCACGGCCGAGGCCACGCGGCCGACGGGCTCTGCCGCCGCGCCTTGCCCCTGCCCGCGCTGCCCCGGCGCCCTCCCCTTCACCTGGACGCGTCCGCGGCCTCCTTCACTCGCTCCCTCGCCCTCGCTTTCCCTGCCCGGCCTCTCCCCGAGCGCAGAGGCGCGGCCGCCATTGGAGCCGCGGCAAGCTCGCGCCCCCGCCCCTCCGGCCCTCTCCGTCCGAGCCGCCTCCCTCTCTCCCGACGCGTGCCCCGGCGTCGCCGTACCTCCCTCCACTCGCCCGCGCCCTCTTCCCTCGCTCCCAGGTCTCTCTCTGCCTCCATCAGCACAGAGCGCCGCGCGCCGCCCGCCAGAGCCGCGCTCACGGCGAGCTCACACCCCGGCCGCCGCAAGCTGTCTCCGCCCCGTCCGACGCGCTTCCTGCGCTCGCCTCACCCTCCTCCGTCGCCCCGGCTACTCCTCTGCCCTCGCCGTCGCCTCCTCCACCTCTCCCTACGGGCGCCCACCCGCCACCGCCATAGCCGCCGTCGGCTCGCCGTGGAGAGCCCTCTCTGGGCCAATCCCGCGCCTCCAGACCGCCGCCCCTAAACCCGCCCGGCCCGCGCGCGGCTCGAGCACCCCTCGGCTCGGCGAATCACCGCCTCCACCACCGGAATCGGGGCCGCGCCACCGCCTCCGCGCGCCGTCGCGCCGCGCCGGTTCACCGCCGCCGCGCCGCCTCCCCACTCCACCCCGGGCGACGACATCTAGAGGGAAAGGTAGCCCGCGGTCGGGAACACCTCCGGCCGCCGCATCGGCTCCAAGACGCCGCCCCTACGCGCCGGCGCAAGCGTCGGAACGCCGAGCCGCGCGCCGTGTTCCACCCCGACGCGAGGAAGAAGAAGAGAAAGGTAGATTTGCGATTTAGCCCCTGCGGTTTTGTGTAATTATGTTTAAATCCGGGCGCTGTGCAGTGAGTCTCACGGATTTAGCAGTCTAGCCCCTGGAGGTTATGGTTAATTACGTATAGGTCCCGGATCTAGGGTTAATATGTATTATTTGGGTTTTGAACTTTGAAAAATCATATAAAATCACAGAAAAATCCAAAATGGACAAACTAAGTTGCATTAGACTCCTCTTGAATAGATCTATCGAATGGGTATGATGTGGATATGTGAAATGTCTCTTTTGCCCTTGGTTTGTTGCATGCAGGATTAATTAGGATAAATAACAAAAGTGGACTAAATGAACTCCAAATGGCATGAAACATGGACAGTAGTTTTCTTAGGGTATTATAACACTATGTGAATTTTTGTAGCCCTAGCACTTGTGGTTTAATTACCCTTTTGCCATTATACATGTGTATGTGTATTTATTCAACCTAGGAAGTGGAAGCTACAAAGAATATGCTCAAATTAACTCTCTAGCATTTTTCATATACTTTAGGTAGTATGAGTGTCTCACCGTTAAAATATGAGCCCCTGCATGTTAAGAGTTAACGGTGATTTGAAAATGACAAATCTTGACTTGGGGAACTAGATAAATGGAAAAGATGGCTTTAGGGTGCTAAGAGAATTCCACGAAAAATGTGGTAGCTTGTGCATGATATCTAGTTCCCAAAAAGTATATTTGTGCATGTCTCTCATGATAATGGAGCTGTGTAACTACGAGAACTCAAGTGCATATTTTAACTCACAAATGCGCATGTGTGAGGATGATTAGGGTCTATAAGATGGTTTAGGCCTTAGAATCAATACATGTTCATATGTCCTTTTATATGCGATAGTTGTAGTGCATCTCGGGGATGGTTCGTATAGATTCCTAGTAATAATCTGAGTCCCTTTCGTGTGGAGCAAGTTTTACGTAAGGAATACTTAAGTAAATTGCCTAGATAATAATTCCCATGAATATATCTTTTACGCATATCATGCACGCTTTTGCATTCGTTACGCTTATGTTGCACTATGTCATGCATATAGATTCCGCGAACGAAGGACCAACGCAGAAGCAGTCACGAACCCAGTGGCCGGAAGACGAGCCCGTGCACCCGGTGCCAGAAGACGGCGTGTCGCTGATAAAACCGTCCCTGTTTCAAGGGGTTGCCTGGGGCAAAGCCTCACAACCCGGCAACCTAACAGTAGTTTAGTTTGTTCAAGTTGTCAACAACAAAGGTAGGCCCCTTAGGCATTTTCACCTATCTAGGGAGTCTCACCACCCTACGCTTGTTTGTGCATTACGTTTAGGGATTTTTTGAAACCCCACATGCATAAATCCTTGATGCCCAAAGTAGAAAGGATAAAACGAAGTCTATGCTTAGGCATGCTTAGACGGTAGAAGACGAGTGAAGGTATTCACTCGCGAGATGATAGGGCCTACAAATTGTTTTTACAAATCCTTGGATCGAAAGGCAATCTGTTATGACTTGATGATAAGTTGAGACCGGGCGGAGATATGGTTTGATATGATGAGATTTGTGATAATGTGTTGGTGGACTCCGCCCGAGTCGATTAAGGCCCGTCCGCTGTTCGCCTGCTGATTGGCATAACATTGCTAGAGTGCTTATCCGGTATATGGGGCCGGTGAAACCTTACTTGTGCCATCCAAAGAACAGAGACACGTTCCTACCCACTGGTTACGAGGAAGGTGGTCCGGGGGAGCTTGGTACTCATGACGGGGAGACCGGGATGCCGGCAGGCTCGTCATGGGGGCACAACCCGGAGGTCAGGTGGGAGTGAATCGAACTTGGGATGGGACAAGTGGAGGCGGGGGACCATATGTGGGAAAGCCGTCGTGTCAGTAAGCATATGGGTCCCTGGCATTTTTAGTTATTCCCGGGAATTAAAAATCGATTCGAATCGCTGATGCTCACCAGGTGTGAGAATGCCAAATATCACTGACGGGCAACGTAGTAACAACTTAAATACTTTATGCTTATATTCATGTTTTATATACAACATGCTTGGATAAGTATGATCCGTCCGACTATTCATAGTGCTGCCCATCCACTGAGAGGAGGTTGATGGATTTGGGAGATGCTTTGAGGTCGAGGGAGAGATGACCCGACGTACATGGGCATCGCTCCTGAGACGGCTACTCCCAAGAGTTCGATGGGGGCTCTATGAATCTTGGGACGGGGCATGCGTTCATGTTTTATTTTCTCTGCAAGTTTCCCCCTATGATATTGTTGATAATCATAACTAAGGGGTAGCAGCTGTCAAATCCTGCTATCTTATGATAACATGTTTTAAATAAACAATCAATGGCTAAGGACCCACTTCTAGTAAGTTTATGCGGGTTAGAAGTCAGTCCACCAAAAAGCCTTGCATAATCTCAAATGTGTCGGGCTGAAACCGCCCACGGGTAAGTCCTACGAGTTCCCCACGAACTCACCGTTTGTTGTTGATATTTTTCTTTTAGGTGCATATCAGATTACGACCAAGGATGACTACGGTGGGCTCGAGGTCATACTTGATGTTTACTTTCCGCTGCACGTTACATCTTTGTAACGATATGTATTCCGCTGCGAGGTTTATTTTGAAATTCTTTTTCACTACCTTGTACTCCTTTTGAGCAAAAATATTTGTAATCAATCAAATTATGTCTGTATGAAATGGTGGGTTGTTGTAATTGTTGTGGCTCTTCCGAGAGCTTAACGTGTGTGATGTCGGCATCCCTGGGAGATGGTTTCATCGAGTGCCCTTCTGGGTAGCTCGACGGACTACCGAGTTTAGTTCGGTCTAAGTGCACTGTGGGCCAGTGGTGGCAGGTGTACTTAGCCCGTATTAAATCGGCGGTTCCGCCACAGGGCTGTCCTGAACGAGAGATGAACCCGATCGGCAGAACGGTGATGGTCCTCACGATGAAGCCTCCTCCTCCTCCTCCTCCTGCTCAGCTCCATGCAAACTGCTGCGGAAATGACTCGGGACCAGAGGCGCAGTCCACAACCAGCTAGACCACCAGGGCGTAGGAGGAGGATGAACTGATGAGTGATCTGTTCACTAGAGCTTGTCTGCCATCTTGAGCTTGGTTGGAGGCTTGGAGCAGAGATGTAGGGCGTGATTGGTTGCCTGTATTGGTCTTCCCTGCATCGCACCTCCAGCCAGGCCCCAGCCAGCCAGGCTTCGCGCATGCAAGGAGGCTCAGTTTGGTTACTTGTACCTCTTGAGCCAGGCCCTCCGGAGACTCTGTTTGGTTGGTTGGATGTCTGCACCCGCGAGTTCATTTTCCACCCTCCCATGCGGCTGGTTTCACGCGGCCAGCCAAGCCCGCGAGAAACGGCCGATTCTCACGTACGCGTGCAGCCTGGCCTGAAGGGGAATCTTGCATGAACGTAGCCTGGCCCGGCACCCTGTGCAGGCATCCAAACAAGACCAGCCTGCATCCGGCGGGACAAGGCCACGTCTCGTGCAGGCATCCAAACAGGCCCGTAATTACATCGTGCTGCGGGGTTCGTTTTGCGTCGGAGATTGTTGGTAGTGGAGAACCAGCATGCTGTAGGCGCCGCGATAGCAAATAGTAGTAGGAAGAGTGTTTTCCGTCATGAGCTCCTGGCTCGGATGGAAATTGGATGCTTTGATTTCCTTTGTCTTCTGTTCGTTGTATAATTTGCCTGGAGCTGTTACGAATTATTACGGCACAAAAACATAGGTTGGCAACAATGGAACACATCATGTCTCGCCGGATTTTTTTTTGGAGGATCTTCTTTTTCTTCTCTTGCTCCAAGCGGTGCGCTCTTCCTTTACCACGTTTGCAGAGAGTTTAGCTGATGTTTTGATTTCCTCCCAAAAAAAATGATGTTTTGATCACTACCTAACTTTACTTCGAAAACTATGGAAGCGCATTTCGTCGAATAACTGGGATGCTGTATAAATGGCTCCACGACCACTCACGCCAAAAGCACCTGTTGGGTTGACGATGCAATGTATTCCGGCACCAACGAGCTCACGAATAGCAAGAATGAGTTCGTCGTCAGCACCAATGGCTGGGCCGCTTGAGCCTGCGGTAAGACCGGCGTCGTTAGGAGGGGACAAAAAAAAAGTGCATTCATACAGTATCCGTATTTTTTCATTCTGTGTACAGTCTGCAAACAATGTTTAAAAGTGTTTCGCACATCCATATATCCTGTCTGGTGATTCCGGTATAAGCAAACACCCAAATCAAGCTCCTAAGACTATGTGCAGCAGGATGTACAAATGCATTGTGTATCTACTATTCTAACTATTTTTCTTTCTATAAACAGTGTCATTGTAGTATATAATCAATCCATTTACCCAATGCACTGCACATAGTCTTAATGATCATGCAGGTCCCTCTTATCGGCCCCTCGGATAATAATAAAGAAAACAGGTAGGGCCTGCCGTAGGTGAAACGCTCAGCCGTCAGATCGATCCAACGGATCACGAGCTGGATCGAACGACTCTTTCTTCTCTTCCGTCTTCCCCAACCACGGCACAGGGAGTGGCAGCGGGACTCCGTTTTCCGAACCCTAATCCACCACAACCGCCGCCCAAATCCCTCTTCCTCGGCGCCTCCTTCCCGCTCCACCCGCGCGCGCCGCCTCCGTTCCCGCTTCCGCCGCGACCTCGGCCTCACCCGCAAGCGCCGCCTCATCGCGCTCCTCAAGCGCTTCCCGGGCGTCTTCGAGGAGGGCGTCTACTCCCCGCTGTCGTCGCTCCCCGCCTTGCTCTGCCGCGGCCGTGCCTCGCCGCCACAGGTCCACCGCCCGAGATCCCGGTCGACGCCCCGGCCTGAGCTCCATTTTTGGCCTTCGGTTGGAGATCGGCACTTTTCGGTGACGTCCCTTTGGCTGCACGGCCACCCAATCGGGTGTTTGGGTCTTCGATTTGGGTCTGTAGCGTTGGAGATACCCCCTTCAAACTGCCGCCGCCCCACGGCCGGTCCGGAAGCCGTGCCTCCTCGCCGCCCACGCTCGCCGTCCGTGATCCGTTCTCGACGCCGTCCTCGACTGCTGGTGCTCCGGACTCACAGGTCAGGCCGCGCCGCTCTCTTCTCTACTCCCCCGCCTTCGAGTTCCAGGCTGCAGATTGATTTTCGTTGACACATTGTTTGGTGCTTCATCTGCAGCGCACCCCCCCCCCCCCCACCCACCCACCCCCAGTGATGGCAACGTTATCGTGGTTGATGGAGTGGTCGGTGGAGAAAGTTCGTGAGGCATTTTTCTCCTATTTCGGGGAAAATCAGCACGTGAGGTTGCCATCTACCCCAGTGATCCCCGTTGATGATCCGAAGGTGCCCCTTCTTCATACATGTTTGCACCGGTTCAAGGTGACCCCTAGTGGCAGAGAGAGGCATCGCACCTGCTTTTCGCTGAGGTGCATTATTGCAAGCGGTGATGAAGATTTGATTGACCGCTTCAGAATTGACGCTACTTTCCATCGATTCACGGAGATCCTTGGGAGTTGGTCTCATGGGTACTATTTCAAGGAGGAAGCTATCGGCTTGTTATTCAGTCTTCTCACCGAGGTAACAGCGAAACAACTTATGCTTCCCCATTGTTTCTGTGTAGCCTTGTTTTATAAGTTGTGTCAGTAGTGAAAGGCTTGGGTATAGTTTATGAAGTAAGAATTGTAACACAGTCTATGGATCATTTCAAACTTAGTGTTAGCTCCAGGGTCAACTTTTTATTTGATATGATGGAAACCTGCTTAAAAGATGACACACCTCTGCAATTCGAGGGAGCGGCGTTAAGATATGCTTAAAAAGTTCCTTTGTGTGTGCGCACGTGAGTTGCTCCATTAAGCTACTGCATGGAAAAATTAGTGTACAATATTGTTCTGATGTTCTATTTAAGGCCACCTTCTCATTACCTATTGATGGCTCGTTCTTCAATATGCAGAAATACAAGTTACCTCAGTCTAGAATATATGCCTCATACTTTAGTGGTGATATGTCCTCTTGTTTGAGTTCGGACGACGAGTCAAGAAATACCTTGCAGAAATATATAGGAGCAGAAAGAATCTTGCCTTCCATGTCCAAGGTACTTGTTATGTCTTATCAATTTTGCTTTGAATTTATGTGGACATTTATCGACTGAGTGCTTCAATAGGTTGATTTTTGGATGGCCGGTGAAACTGGTCCCTGTGGGCCATGTATTGGTTTTTTCCTTGATTGTTCGGACAACAGTGATGGTATTGGTTCCGTAAGGAGCATAACGGATGGCAAGCTTGTTGAGATATGCCGTCTTGTGTTTGTTGAGGTTGGTTTTCTGTTCTTTTAAGATCTTTTGCATGCGAAACTTCTCAGCTGTTAAGTTCTATTGCTACACAATGTCTCTGCTTTACTCATATCTTTTCTTCATTTTTTTAGTTTGATAGGCAAGCAGATGGCGTCTTGGAGCCTTTGCAAGCTAAGCATGTCTTAACAGGGATTAATCTTGAATGTTTAGCTGCCATTCTTCAAAAGAAAGAAAGCCACTATGACTTAGATGTATATGCTGATGTAATTTGTAACGTCTACTCTGTAAGTTTTCTGTGTCCACTTCAAGTTACAATAGCTGTGGCTGTGTAATATTATTGATTTCCATGGTCAATGACATTTAATAATATGCAGCATACTTGTAAAGGTTTCAAGGATTACTCAGGTAAGGTTGGTGCTGCTGATACAGATGGAGTTGATACGGCATACCGCCTAGTCGCAGATCACATGAGAATGATCGCTGTTACTAATGCACCCGGTTCTCAACTTGGTAAGAGCGTTATGCTTCTGTTGGTCACGAATGTTAATATAATTACGACATCAATGTATGGGTTTGTCATGAGCACGAGTACAATTATTGGTCATTTTCAAGTAACAATCAGACCAATCTGATTGTTGGATGACTTATTACATGAATACTTTTTTTTCGGTCATTACATTGTTCTTATTGTGTTAAAATTGGCTTTCATCTTTATGGATACCAGGGTTAGGAAATGAAGGTCGCGAGTATTTTCTGAAGTGTGCTGATAAACAGGCTGTGCAGTATGGCTATGAAGTACTTAAGATAAATGAAGAGGGTTACGACATGTAAGAACAATCACTTTTATTTGAATCTGTGCTTTATTTTACATGTATTTGTGCAAAAACAGTTTTCCCTGTTTACAAGTCGTATTTTTGAATAATGTATTCTCACGCATTATAAACTTTGAATTTCAATAAAAACCTTTGTATGGCAGGATGTCTTCTTTAATGCACCGGTGCAAATAACAGAGCATCCAGTTAGGTCACCTGTCAGTCTTCATGATTTTCAGTATGAGTCGTCGTTAGCAAATTTTGTATTTTTGCTCCCTGCTGTATTGAGTTTTCGCTTTGTCTTTCCTCCAGAAGTATCTTGCCAGGAACACCTTGAAACTACTTATGCTTGGTGTTGCTGCATATATGTCATTTTGCACCCTGCTGTATTGCGTTTCGGCTTTGTCTTTCCTACAATAGTTATCTTGCCAAGAATTGTATGTTAGGCTACTTATGGTTGGAGTTGCTGCATGCTGTCATCTCACAGTGTGCAGTTACCACTTCTATCTTTTGCTGTGCGCTTCTTTACTGAAAGTAAAAATAACAATCAAGATGAAACCTGCTCATGATATTGATTCTATGACTGGGTTAGTTCTTGCCAGCCTGTCATGCAACTTCTATTCCGAGTAGGTTAAACATACTCACAGTGGGTATATAGAAAGAATACATGCCACCTATGATTACTGCATGTGAGCTTGTACTCAAATGAATTTTTTTCCTTGAACAGTGTTGTTCATGGAATTCTTCTAAATGAACCTGATTTATGTACCGAGCTTGAAGAAGAAATAATCGACAGAATAGTCAAAGATGAAGTGATGATCTACAAAAAGACTAAATCAGAGGTAATATTGGTTTCAAGATGATCCACTGAAGTTTGTATAGTTAAAATTCATTAAAGCGTTTTTAATAGTTAATTATGAAGTTCAGTGTGAAGAAGTCGTTGTGCATACTTTAAGGAAACACATGAAACAGGAACCCATCTAGGACAAAATTTCACTCTTGGGCTATAAGATCATATCGATGTACCTGTGTTTCAAGTTTGTCTTTGAGCTGTATTCCCTTATTTGAAACTAAAATACGATATAGCATTTATTATAGGCATGAAGTATTGTCATCTTTCATATTTGTCTGTGTTCTTTTACAAGGAAATTAGCATAATTTTTTGTGCCTCTTGGATATTGTGGATATTCATTGTTTCATTTGAATAATGTTTTGCCAACTCTGCACCGTCCTCCGCAGTTGCGGAATCAGGAACAGCCGTTTGATATGGGGAAAAAGAAGAAAAAGAACAAAAATGTCCCTGCTGTTGTGTGGTATCCGACAAGGGTTATCGAATTTCTTGGTCGGCGCACACCCATTATCCTCAAGAAAAAGGATACGTGGTGCTCCCTAGTAGCAATATGTAAGTCAATGTTGTTGCATTTTTAGTTTTTTTTCTTCTCTGTATATCTACTTTAGTGGCTTGGCCGGTTACCTGGAATTTGCGCTGTTTACTTACTTTTACATGCACGTGTACAACCAAACAAGTTAATAGATCGGCATTGAATATCATTTGTAGTGTATTTGCCCTCTCAAAAAAAGGTTTCGCCCTCACTTCATGGAGCTTATTGGAAATGCCTAGGACAGAGTTCATTCACTCCTTGTTCCTGTGCCACTGCAGGCAACGTTCTCCTGCTTGGAGGGAAAATAACTCTCGATTTAGATATCAAGAAAGTGTCGGAGAGCCATCTCATCCATCTTGTCCAGAGGCATCTTTTGTGTGGCAATACACAAATGCAGGCATGCAACTGTATAGATGCAAGTGTTTTGAAAATGAATGTTCATTAACTCAAAAGCTAAGCTACTGTCCACTTATACTGCAGTTGGAACAGAATTTGGAACTATCAGAGTTCAATAAACAAGTTCTTGGTGTATTGCCGAAGCTTACATGCAGCTTATACTTTGATGTGACATTTTCTAGGTAATTGTGATACTGATTTAATTGTGAGTATGTGCGATTGCCCTTCTCAGAGTATAATGCTTATGATGTCCATTTTTCAGCTCTTGTGGCTTTGAGCAGACCTTCGAAACTGCACTATTTGGTTTTCTTGGTGTCCCTCTACGCCATGGCTGGTTGGTAGATCCCCAGGTACCCATTATACTTAGGCTTATTTAAATATTAGTTGATTCAAGGCATCTGCATTTCTGTAAGCTTTGAGATCTTTATTGGGGTAATTCAAGGCTGATACTTTGATATTTCATTAGGATGCTGAGTTGAACTCCTCGATACGTAGAAGCTCCTACTCCAAACTTTCGTATAATCTTGCTATGTATGAATCAATTCGACCCAACACAAATTCAGGGCCTCAAAAGCATGGTCGATATGAAGATGATATGTTCTATTCAGCACTTGCATTCTCTAAAACTGGATCAGAAAAAGAACTTGGTTCTACTTCTTGTAAATCTCGACAACACAAGTGTTCAATTTTTCTGCACAAAACTATATTTGCAAGTTCCTGATACTTCGTTTCTTTGTTCACTATTTTTAGGTGCAACAATCTCAACATTTTTGCAGGGCCCTCAGCTAACCCGATATGGGTAAATGGAAGTTTATATATGTTCAAGTGTTACCTCTTTTGTTGCTTTTAAAACTCTGTTTATGTTATTGGGTGCAGATTCTCTTCCTTACATAATGACCTCAGAGCGTTACAACCTACTGTCCTGATCTGGAATGAAAAGTTAATTACAATATCTAAGGTGAGCTATTGATTTGTTCCGAGATAGTGACCCTTCCGGTCTTAAAGTGAGTGAATATTTGCTCCTAATATATTTCTTCTATTGTATAGTTTGAAGACAAAATATATGTGTTGCTGAACGATTTGTCCTTGTTGAGTACTGAAACCGATGCTGTGTGGGAAAGGTTAACGCAGGTATGTTAGTTGATCTTTTTATGTTGAATGTAACTATAATATGCTAGCTGTTTTTCTTTTGCATGGTTAATTAGGCAAATAGTAAACAGGGGGAAACTAATACACTGGTTCTACATATCCGACTCTCGGGTATGTTTGTCGGACAACAGTTTCTTGCGCATGGTCTCGTTGGACATGCCCGACACTGACCTAGCCGACGCCATCGGGCTTTCTGGCGGGCAACAGTTTGCTGCACCAAGTCCTGTTGGGGCATGCCCGACGCAGACTTGACCGGACGGCGGTGGTCGGGCATGCCCAACAGGACTTGACCGGACGTCGGTCAAGTTTGTCAGGCACCAGTTTGCGGCGCACCTCCTTTTGTCGGACATGCTAGTTGATTTTTTTTATGTTGCATGTGACTATAATATGCTAACTGTTTTTTTTTTTGCATGGTTTATTAGGCAACTGGTGATGGAGTTTTTGTTGATTGTAACTTTGTGCCTACAGATTCTAAGATTCAATCAGTACTGGTAAGAGCAGAATGTTGAAGTGCTACTATAAGTTCTTGCTCTATTTGATTTTTAGGCATGTTTTGCTAACTCAATGAAAATGCATTTGATTTAGCCACTGACGAAAACTGAAAGAAAGAAAAGGATAAAAGAGAAGATGGATCTGAAGAAAGAGGAGGATAGTAACAATAACAAAGATGATGAGAAGACCAAGGATAAAGATGATGAGGAGACCAAGGATAAAGATGATGAGACCACCAAGGACAAAGATGATGAGGATACCAAGGAGGATGATGGGAAAGAAGAGGATAGTAACGAGGACAGAGATGATGAGGAGACCGAGGAGAAAGATGATGGGAATGCTGCCCCAACCTATTTCTTGCAGGGCAGGCTTATCAACTTGAAAATTAGGCCTATCGATTTTCTTGGACTATCTACCCATGTTATCCACCAGATAAATGATGGCCCATGCGCCCTTATTGCAGTCTGTAAGTGAAATTGACTTTACTTTCAATTTTTTTATTTAATTTCCTCATGATTTGGATTTATTATGTTTTTTACCACAGGTAATGTTCTATTGCTCAGGGGGGCTATCTCTTTTGAACCACATGAAACTGTGGTGTCAATGGAGTATCTACTTGGCCTTGTCCTCGCTCTTCTTGGAGGAAGTGTGAAAATGCAGGTTCGCAACTCTTGCAAACTTGATTTCGGTTGCCTTCATGGCCTTCAGCCTAAGATTGTGGATATATTTATTCCAATAGGACTATTCTGATGAAAGAAAAAGTCAGATAGTGGATGCGGTGCAGAGTCTGGCCGGAGGGTTTGATATGGATGTTATCTTCACCAGGTGATCGTAGTTCTAGCTTTATAAACTGGTTTTCTCTTTGCTTTGCTGTTTGCGCTGGCTGCTGACGTTCTGATATTTGCAATTTTGACATTGCAGAACGGATGGTTTTACAATGACGCCAGAGTGGTTGCTTCTGGATTGCTTAGATCTCAACCTTCGACATGGTTGGATTGCTGCTACGGTAAGCAAGTTTATCATGGGCATTGATTGTGTCGTTAGTGCAAATTTTCGAATTCAGTGCGCAAGCATCTTATATGATGTGGTTCATGATACTAATTATTAGGATTTGTTGACCGGACCCGAAGTATCATTTGAAAGTCTTACATTGGCTTCTAATGAACCTGGTTTTCCACATGGTTAGTTTTATTTTTCAGCTACACATTGCACAACCTTTTTCATCGCTCTTATTGATTTTGTTCAATGTTTTTAGCAGAGGAGATCAAGAATTTTCTAAGGGGACCTCAACTTACTCCCATTGGGTAACATACCTAGTTTTCCTTTTTCTATGTGCAGTCTTTTTTGTTTGGAAACTATTTGTTGTTTGCCATTGGTTAATATTTTAACTAACCATGTGCCAATGCTACAGCTTGGTTTCGCTACAAGAAGACCTTGTTGAAAATGTTCCGTGCATTCTGTTCTGGAACAAGCATTACCATACTATAGTTAAGGTGAAAACTCAACTTTTGCTGTATTTTATTACTTTAGGAGCTATGTTAGCTGCCTTCTATTTTTCCTTTTTGACCCGTTTTGATCTTATGCAGATCAATGGAGTATTAAATTCTCTAGTCACTGATTCTAATTATTTAGAAACTCGTGTTGTTTGGCAGACGCTTGACGGGGTATGCTATTCTGTATTTTTCATAATTTCTTTGTGTGATTGTGAACTTGTGATCATTCTTAGCTTTGGCTTGTCAGGTCAACGGTGATGGAGTATATTTGGACAGCAACTTCACACCAATTTATATGGGGCTAGATGCAGCTGCTTCTGTATATGTAATGTGGCCCAAAATAAATTAATTTTCTGTATCTGCAATGCTTTGTTATTATGGTCTAATCTTTTCCTTTTCCATTTCTATTTCTATATGTGATATATTTATGCTGTAGACATAGTCAAATGCAATTTACTCTCCACATATACATTTTTTTAAAGCGCAGGAGAGCTGCGTTTCATTGAAATTAGAGAGAAATAGGTGGGTCCCCTACATGATCATCACTCATATGGGGACCAGAACATGAGTGAGGCAGCTACACACAAGTTGGAGCAGATCCATGACTGAAACAAAAACACACACACAACCTTTGCTGATGAAGGAAGCATGAGATTAAGCTCTCGTAACCTCTTAGCCCTGGTCAAACCCCAAAGACTAAGATCATCCTTGATGGCACCTAGAATTGTGTTAACAGAAGGAGAAACTCCTTTCAAAACATAGTCATTTCGATGCTTCCAGATAGACCAAGCAGCAAGAATGCTGAGGGAATTTACTCCTTTTTTCTGCTGCTTCCTTACTCTTTTCATTGTTCTGCGCCACCAGTCAGCAAAGCTGTGTTCATTTTGCCGAGGCACGAATCTGTGAGCTGCAGCAGGTTTAGCAAGGTGAACCATACTGGTCTTGCCGCCAGACAAGATGTTAGAAGATGTTGCACTGTTTCCTCTTCTTGATCGCATAGTGGACATTTGTCCGGATGATCGAGCTCTCTTATAGCGAGTCTGTCAGCTGTCCAGCATCTGTTTTTGATGGCCAACCATAGGAACATTTTGCATTTAGGAGGTGCCCAAGTCTTCCAGAGTTGGTGTCAAGGCTCCTCTCCCCATATACATGAAATTTTATCTTCCTTGCAAGCCATGTTGTCTTTGTTCTTGTTTGAAAATTCATTTTGCATTGAAAAATATTAGCGTTATTACAATTGATGGTAGCAATAAACATATTGAGGATTAAATTGTGTGCTTCTCACTTCAGGGTTCTTACTTTGTTCCTGAAACAAGTACCTCGGGAGCCTCTACCTCATTCATGAAGCCAAATTCTAAAGGGATTACGCCACATGGTGACGGATTATATACGGACTGCAGCCTGAGACAATTGTGTTCGAGACCCGATGCAGCTCTTTTGGTATGCATAGCATTAACCATAAAATGAACCTTGCTTTGTTACAATTTTTTTACTGGTTTGCGAAATCAAATATATCTGTAATTGCAATGACTTTGTGTCTCATTTTGTACTATGTTACCCTTCACATTTGATTTATAACAGGTCTTTTTTACATTTCTATTTCTACCGGTAATATCTGAATGCTTTATACATACTATTAATACATGAAATCTTATCTTTCTTGCAAGTCATGTTGCGTTTTGTTTGAAAGTGCCATCTTACATTGAAGAAAATTAGTGTACAATCAGTTGTGGCAATAAGCAATGCATGTTGTCCTCATTGTTGTATTATGCGAACTGCGAAGGCTGAAATTGTGTTTATTTTTCAGAGAGATGGTTATGGTTCTCACTTTGTTCCTACAGAAGAGGATACATCGCATGAGAAGTCTGTGCCTGGTCCTCAATTTGTTCATGAAACACGGGAAATGTCACTTGAGGATTTTATTCAGATAACTGGTAATGAGTTCTCTGAAGCTAAAACTATATTTGCTGGTGGTACTTCCTTAGAGGTTGCTGATACCACAAAGATAGGAAGAGTTTTTGGACTGGATCTGTTGGAAGAAATGATTTTTTCTCATAATGCGGGATTTAGTTGGAATGGACAGTTTGACTTAAGTACAATAGTTGTCATTGATGGGGTTGATGGGGTCCGTGCTGAAATCCGCGCACCCTATTGTGACAAGTTCTCTGAAAAGGCGAAATTCAATGACTACTTCAGTTACATTCACAATATTATTGAGCTATATAGAATAAAAGGGGTTGGTCTGCCGGCATTTTTTACCCACTTGGTCAAGACGTTGTCAAAACCTCCCTGCAGACCTTTAGTGTGTAGCCCACAACAACTTGAGGGCTACCGACATCGACTTCATGGATTCTGGGATTGTGTATTGACTACCTTGGCGCTGAGGTCCTCATTGGCTAGAGCTGGGTTATATTCTGGAATTCATAGGATACGCCGCTTCGCACCATCGGAAGTGAGACGTGTTTTGAGATCAGTACTGTCAAGTACTCCTCTTAAAGATGACTGGAGAGATTCAATTGCGCAAGATGGACATCCAGTCCTCAAAAAGGTTTTACGGTACATCCCTGGTGAAGATGAAAGCAACAAAAAGGTTCGGGAGAATGAAGATGGCGCACGGAAGTATGGGTTGTACATCCGTGGTGAAGATGAAAGCAACAAAAAGGTTCAGGAGGATGAATATGGCAAACGGAAGTATGGGTTGTATGAACGTGATGCTGGTAGCTTGTCTATTTTTCCAAGACAAGTAAACGAACATGGGAAGCGAAAGCCTAAGGTGAATATTTGTTTCTTTTTTTCTATTTTTTGTTTGTTTCACTGATTTTTATACCAGAATTATTGCTCTGTATGAAGGAGGATGAAAGGCAACAAGAGGAGGAAGAACCTTTTAACAAACTTTCAGAATTGGATCTTCTGAGCTCAAAGTATCTCGAAGACTACCTTCCAGTTGTCCTGCAAAAATTGCTATGCTCAGACCATCTTATGACACATGAATTGTGGGAATGGTAAGGGCAATAAATTTTTATGGCACTGTCTTAGCATTTAGTTTATGTTAGGATTAATCAGCCTCTTCACTTTTGCTTGCTGCAGCTGCTTGGCCCAGATCTGCTGGTCTAAGCAGCTGCAGCCCCATATCCTTCAATATTTTTTTGATAGCTCAACTGCTTTGGGGGCGTGTTTGCTTTGAATCCTGAGAAAGCTGCCTGCGCCAGGCAGCATCATCTGGCATCTGATTGTGCTTTCTTGATACTGCCTGGTACAAGCAGGTTTCCCAAGGCATCAACCAAACAAGCCCTGGCTGCTGCATCAGAAGCACAAGCTACAGCCAGCACGTTTGAACAACTTTCAATAAATCTTATTTTTTATATATATATGAAACCTTGGATTGCAGGTTGGAAGAGGTCCTTGAGGATTACATGCGATCAGAAGTTCTTGGTCGTGAAACCTGGAACCCCTGCCGCCGTGTTTTCGGTGGTCGTAGCCATGGCGATGGTAGCCGTGGCCATGGTCATGGGCGTGGTTTCTGATCAGATCCAGTGGAGAGAGCACTGTAGACGTGTTATATAGCATTGTTAGCACGAGATATGGAGTGATTGTCCGCATAGTCATAATGTATGTAACGGGCGAACTGTGGTGATCACTGGACCAGTGAACTGTCCTGACCCTGATGCAAAGTATCCTCCTTTATGAATTCCCGATCGGAAAATCTGTGTAAAATCTGCCCTGTTCAGAGTTCTTATGTCCTTTTTGTTTACTATTAGTCACGTTCGTAAGACTGAAACTCAAAAAATTGATGGGCCCCGCACAAGCGGTGGAGATTGTTTACTTGGACGGAAAATATGTGAAATTTTTGTACTGTTCAGATTTCTTATGCTCTGTTTGCTTGCCATCTAGATTATTATTAGCTGCTGTAGTTTATTGGTGGTTGATTTTTATTATAAGCCGGAGGGAAATAAGCTCTGGGTTGTTTAACCGAATATTACTGGAGAGTTTTTTTTTTTTTGCTACTTTACTAAGTATTGCATGTTTGCTGCTCGACACTTGTCAAGTTGATGCCGTCAGAGAAGACGCCATAACGCCATTCTCACTTGACGACAGTGCGGGTGTACAAATTTCAGAATTGTCACTCCAAATCCAAATATGAACTCAAACCAAATGCCGCCAATTCGAAGCTCCAAACTTATCCAAGCCTGCAGAGAAGTAACCACATGCTTGAAGCTCCATTATTAATTTATCATAAGTCCATTAAACATGAAAAGTCAATTTATACAATACCGGGAGAGCAGCTTCAGGGCGCCACCGAGGAAGAAGGCCGGCACGGCGGGCCCACTCCCACTCCACTAGCAGCGTCTCCTCCGCTCCGTCCCTGCAAATCGGCGGCAGGAACAGCCAAAACATGGTCGCCGCCAGAATCCCAAAGTTCACGAGCCGCGGCGGCGGCGGCAACCCCCGCGCTCTCCACCACCGCACGCACCGATCCTCCACCAAGAAGAAGGCGCAGTGGAGGGCGAAGAACGCGACCATCTCGCCCGTGGGCGGGCGCAGGAGGAGGTAGCACGCCATTGTCTCGTGCATCACGCCGGAGACGAGGAAGCTCGCCACGGCGGCGGCCTCCTTCCCGGCGCGCGCGGACGGGGTCGTACACGGACGCCGAGACCATCAGGTTCCACCGCCGGCCCCAGAACTCGCGCAGCGAGGTCGCGAGGTACGGCCGGTACGGTCGAACTGCTGCTCCAGCCCCAGGCCGAGCACGCGGCCGAGCGCCGCCGTGCAGGGGATGAGCAGGTACAGGAAGAGGCAGTAGATTGAGTAGCGTATCTGGCAATCTGCGTATGTAGCGGTGGAACCTGTCCATATACTGGTACAGGTGGAGCACGCAGGCGAAGGCGGCGACCTCGATTGCCCGCGACAGGATGCTGCTGCTGGGTTTGGTGGTGGGCACCGCGGGGCAGTGGTGGTTGGTGGCGTCGCGTCGCGTTTGATGATGAGCTTGACGGGGAAGAGTGCTGTGAAGAGGAAGGGGAGCAAGGGGAGGGCGGGGTCGAGCGGGGATTTTCAGGCCTCAGAATGCTCCCTGGCTCAGGCGTGTTTTTCAGCGCTTGAACCAAACTAGCCCATAATCTTGCCAAATCCACATATCAGCGCGGTTCTTGGTGTAGCGGTGGCTCCATAAGTCGATGTCGACAACAGCTCGTAGGGTCTGGACAAGGGACACATATCCTGTGCAGTGCCTATTTCCACTTCAAGATAAGCAGTATCTACATCCAAGCCATTCAATCAACAAGCAACGGTGAGATGAGAATCCCAGCGAAAGATGCGTCGGGCTGTGGGGCCGGTGCGCTCCAGTTCGTCTGGCGACGAGAAGTCGGAGGTGGCGTTGAGTCCTCATCCGCAACCGCCGCCGCGTTCCCCGAGCGGTCCCCGGCAAGGCAGGCGCCGGCCGCGTCCGGTGAGGCCCCGCGCGGCGCCAAGCGGGACCGAGGCGGTGTCGGCTATGGCCACGCGTCGCCCTGGTTGCCGCCCCCACCGTGGCGCGACGCAATGGAACAACGGGCGCGAAGGTCCCCCATCGCCCGCGGCGAAGCGGACGCAGGAGTAGCATCGCGTTCGCGTGGGTGGGACCATGGGCGCGACGACCTCCGGTTTGGGAAGCAGCCTATTCTGGCGAGGCCATGTGGCCGAGCGTCGCCGCGGTGCGTAGGAAGCGCCTGCGCCCCCACAGCTCTCGTCTCCGGCGTAGCCCAGCGGGCCTGCGTTCGACATCGCCGTCGACGGCACCACTGGAGGACGCGGCCGGCAACGGCGGAGGGAAGGAGTCTTTGGACTTCCACTTCATGCGCGTGTTCAGTCCGCCCGCCGCTCCCTGTGGTGCGCGCGAACCACGGCTCGTCCAGTTGTCCTTCGAAAGTGTTCATGGAGAACGGCAGTACGCACAACGGCCGGCAGCGTGAAGACGACGGAGCGGTAACTGGGACTCTGGGAGGAAGGCTGGGATCGCATCACACCGTTGCTTGTTTATTCGATGGTTTGGATGAGCTCGTATGCAGTGCCTATTTCCACTGCAAGATAAGCAGTATCTACATCCAACCCATTCAATCAACAAGCAACGGTGAGATGAGAATCCCAGCGAAGGATGCGTCGGGCTGTGGGGCCGGTGCGCTCCAGTCCGTCTGGCGACGAGAAGTCGGAGGTGGCGTCGAGTCCTCGCCCGCAACCGCCACTGCGTTCCCCGAGCGGTCCCTGGCAAGGCAGACGCCGGCCGCGTCCGGTGAGGCCCCGCGCGGCGCCAGGCGGGACCGAGGCGGTGTCAGCTATGGTCCGCGTCGCCCTGGCCGCCGCCCCCACCGCGGCGCGACGCAATGGAACAGCGGGCGCGTAGGTCCCCGTCGCCCGCGGCGAAGCGGACGCAGGAGCAGCATCGCGTTCGCGTGGGCAGGACCATGGGCGCGACGACCTCCGGTTCGGGAAGCAGCCTGTTCTGGCGAGGCCATGTGGCCGGGCGTCGCCACGACGCGCAGGAAGCGCCTGCGCCCCCACAGCTCTCGTCTTCGGCGTAGCCCAGCGTGCCTGCGTTCGACATCGCCGTCGACGGCAGCACTGGAGGACACGGCCGGCGACGGCGGAGGGAAGGAGTCTCTGGACGTCCACTTCATGCGTGTGTTCAGTCCGCCCGCCGCTCCCCGTGGTGCGCGCGAACCACGGCTCGTCTAGTTGTCCTTCGACAGTGTTCATGGAGGACGACAGTACGCACTACGGCCGGCAGCGTGAACACGACGGAGCGGTAACTGGGACTCTGGGAGGAAGGCTGGGATCGCATCACACCGTTGCTTGTTTATTCAATGGTTTGGATGAACTACTGCTTATCTTACAGTGGAAATAGGCAGTATCTACATCCAAGCCATTCAATCAACAAGCAACGGTGAGATGAGAATCCCAGCGAAGGATGCGTCGGGCTGTGAGGCCGGTGCGCTTCAATCCGTCTGGCGATGAGAAGTCGGAGGTGGCGTCAAGTCCTCGCCGGCAACCGCCACTGCGTTCCCTGAGCGGTCCCCGGCAAGGCAGGCGCCTGGCGCGTCCGGTGAGGCCCCGCGCGGCGCCAAGTGGGACCGAGGCAGTGTCGGCTATGGCCGCGCGTCGCCCTGGCCGCCGCCCCCACCGCGGCGTGACGCAATGGAACAGCGGGCGCGTAGGTCCCCGTCGCCCGCGGCGAAGCGGACGCAGGAGCAGCATCGCGTTCGCGTGGGCGGGACCATGGGCGCGACGACCTCCGGTTCGGGAAGCAGCTTGTTCTGGCGAGGCCATGGCCGGGCGTCGCCGCGGCGCGCAGGAAGCGCCTACGCCCCCACAGCTCTCGTCTTCGGTGTAGCCCAGCGGGCCTGCGTTCGACATCGCCGTCGACGGCACCACTGGAGGACGCGGCCGGCGACGGCGGAGGGAAGGAGTCTCTGGACGTCCACTTCATGCGCGTGTTCAGTCCGCCCGCCGCTCCCCGTGGTGCGCGCGAACCACGGCTCGTCCAGTTGTCCTTCGACAGTGTTCATGGAGGATGACAGTACGCACTACGGCCGGCAGCGTGAAGACGACGGAGCGGTAACTGGGACTCTGGGAGGAAGGCTGGGATCGCATCACATTGTTGCTTGTTTATTCGATTGTTTGGATGAGCTACTACTTATCTTACAGTGGAAATAGGCACTGCATGCGATCTGTGTCCCTGGAGGGACACATATCCTGTGCAGTGCCTATTTCCACTGCAAGATAAGCGGTATCTACATCCAAGCCATTCAATCAACAAGCAACGGTGAGATGAGAATCCCAGCGAAGGATGCGTCGGGCTGTGGGGCCGGTGTGCTCCAGTCCATCTGGCGACGAGAAGTCGGAGGTGGCGTCGAGTCCTCGCCCGCAACCGCCGCCGCGTTCCCCAAGCGGTTCCCGGCAAGGCTGGCGTCGACCGCGTCCGGTGAGGCCCCGCTCGGCTCCAGGCGGGACCGAGGCGGTGTCGGCTATGGCCACGCGTCGCCCTGGCCGCTGCCCCCACCGCGGCGCGACGCAATGGAACAGCGGGCGCGGAGGTCCCCGTCGCCCCCGGCGAAGCGGACGCAGGAGCAGCATCGCGTTTGCGTGGACGGGACCATGGGCACGACGACCTCCGGTTTGGGAAGCAGCTTGTTCTGGCGAGGCCATGTGGCCGGGCGTCGCTGCGGCGCGCAGGAAGCGCCTGCGCCCCCACAGCTCTCGTCTCCGGCGTAGCCCAGCGGGCCTGCGTTCGACATCGCCTTCGACGGCACCACTGGAGGACGCGGCCGGCGACGGCAGAGGGAAGGAGTCTCTAGACGTCCACTTCATGCACGTGTTCAGTCCGCCCGCCGCTCCCCGTGGTGCGCGCGAACCGCGGCTCGTCCAGTTGTCCTTCGACAGTGTTCATGGAGGACGGCAGTACGCACTACGGCCGGCAACGTGAAGACGATGGAGCGGTAACTGGGACTCTGGGAGGAAGGGTGGGATCGCATCACACCGTTGCTTGTTTATTCGATAGTTTGGATGAGCTACTGCTTATCTTACATGGGAAATAGGCACTGCATATGATCTGTGTCCGGTCCCGCCCACGCGAACGTGATGCTGCTCCTGCGTCCGCTTTGCCGCGGGCGACGGGGACCTCCGCCCCCACTGTTCCATTGCGTCGCGCCGCGGTGGGGGCGGCGGCCAGGGCGATGCGCGGCCATAGCCGACACCGCCTTGGTCCCGCTTGGCGCCGCGCGGAGCCTCACCGGACGCGGCAGGCGCCTGCCTTGCCGGGGACAGCTCGGGGAGCACGGTGGCGGTTGCGGGCGAGGACTCGACGCCACCTCCGACTTCTCGTCGCCAGACGGACTGGAGCGCACCGGCCCCACAGCCCGACGCATCCTTCGCTAGGATTCTCATCTCACCGTTGCTTGTTGATTGAATGGCTTGGACGTAGATACTGCTTATCTTGCAGTGGAAATAGGCACTGCATAGGATCTGTGTCCGGCGGGACCATGGGCGTGACGACCTCCGGTTTGGGAAGCAGCCTGTTCTGGCAGTCTCAATGCATAAAGTGGCCAAACCATTCAACCATTCTTGAGATATTTTTGACATTGGATAATTCTTCAACAATTTCAGTTTTGAAAAACTTCTCTCAGCTGATGTCACAATCACAGTAAATAGGACCCGATACGCAATATAAATATTAGGATAGAAATCCCTCTCTGTTACGTATTGAAAAATCTCCATAGAAGACATTGATCTTTCTGGTATACTTAACTTCATAACTTGCAACTCCGACATTAGATTGTTTACCTCAACATCACATGAACCATTTGGAGAGAATGTTTTTGCAAATTTATTGCAACAATCTTTCAGTTCATTAGCATTCAACGACTTCAAAATTGTTGAGCTGAGTAAGAATCCAAATATACTCTTGAATGTTTGGAGTTCTTCAAATCTACTTGTCAATGAACTGTTTGCCATATCAATGACAACTAAAAAGTAATTAACTTCAAAGTCCTTTTTCAGCTTGTAGCCTTTCTTCATTTGTGTCGGTTTCATCAAAATGTTTCTTTCTCTTAGCTTGGCGTTTCACTGGAAATGATGGTTCCACACCCATTTCTGTTGCAATAGCCTTGGCGATGACCATACTGGAAGCAAATCCTTCATTTCTATAGTTCTCAAAGTATCTTCTCATTTCTTGTATTTGTTATAAGGTAGAATCAATACACATAGCTGGTGATTGTAATTTCTTGCTGACACTATTTACAGCATATAGAATGTCATTCCAAATAACCATACCAAGTATAAATTCAAAATTTCCAAGAGCTTTATATAAATTACTTGCATCTGTCTTGTCACTAGCTTCAGTATCATTAGCATCACGTAAATGAGATAAAGCTGACCTAAGCTGAGGAGCTTGAAATCTGATTGCTTGAACACTTTTGATACGACTCTCCCAACGAGTATTAGACAATGATTTTACTGTTTAACCTGGAACATGGTCAAGCAAAAAATTCCATATTTTGGTAGAGCTAGTGTGTGTGTATATATATAGAAAAATTCCTTTCTACATGCGCATGTAGCTACACTCGCGTATGTATTTCATGATTGAGGGCGTATCTGGTGAAATGGAAGGTATGTACACGGAGTATGCAATGATACTAGACCATCCGAGTTGGTATGTGCATGAGGTATATATATATAGGAAAATTCCTTTCTACATGCATATGTAACTATACTCGCGTATGTATCTCATGATTGAGGGCGTATCTGGTGAAACGGAAGGCATATACACGGAGTATACAATGATACTAGACCATCCGAGTTGGTATGTGCATGAGGTATGCGAGTATACCTGAGGTATGTGGATATACCCCGTTATATGTACTAATATGAAGGTATTATCAAAATATAATAAAAACATGGGCTGTTTTGTAATTTTTTTTGGATGGTGACATTTGAGGTATCTTAAAATAAGTATGTAAACATACTCAAACTATAAATGAGTATGCGAACATACCCTTATTGGTTTATTGAAGGTGAGTGTAGCTACATGCGCATGTAGATAAAACTCTTCTTATATATATATATAGTACGTATATTAGGAGCCCTGGGCTCTTCGTAGATACTGGAAGCCCTGACCACCCGAGTGAGCCACCTGGTCCACCGACCGGCCGACCACCTGGTCCACTGAAACCGTCCGCCCACTTGGTCCACCGACCGGCCGACCACCTGGTCCACTGAAACCGTCCGCCCCACCTGATCCAGCCCCACCTAGTCCCATCCCACGCTAGACCCCACGTAAACCTAGATCTTCGACTCGGGGGAACCGCCACCCTCGCCAATCCACCACCACATCCGTTGTCGTTTGCCGCAACCCCCACCGTCGCCCCCATCCTCGCCATTGCCATCACCCGCCGTCGCCAGTACCCCACCCCGCCGCCCGCCCCTCCCATCGATTCACCCCCGGCGCGGCAGCCCACCCCCCTCCCGTCGCCCCCGAGCCTGTCCTGTCACGCCGTCGCAGCCACTCCCGAATCGTCCCGCTACCCGCCGTGGGCGAGCGGCATCCGGCATGGAGAAGGGTCGCGGCCACCGGATCAGGCGAGGTGGCGGACGAATCCAGCGAGGAGGCGGCCCATGGCGACTGGACCGGATCAGGCGTTGCGGCTGACGGATGCGCTAAGGAGGCGGCCAGCAGCGGCCGTGCCAGCCCGTTCCGGCGAGGAGGAGGGCCCCGACGTGGCCAGTCGCCCGTCTACACCGGCTGGAGCTGCGCTGCCCGGCCGCCGCGGGCGAACGACCTCGACGCGGTCGCCCGACCCTCCCCCACCGCCTCCGGTCACCTCGCATCGCCCCGCCAAGCCCCCACTGCACCTGGCCCCCGGCGGTAGGCGCGGCCGCTTGCACCCGGGTCGCGCGCCTCCAGTAGCTCGCGCCCCCACACAGGCCGGACCGACGGCGCCATCGTGCCACGCTCCAGCTCGGCCATGGCTCCCAGGAACTGCACCGCCTCCTGCGCGCCCGCACCGCCTCCCTAAAATCTGATGGGAGATTGAAAGGTCTGTGCGATGTGCTGATTATTTACGTTATGTGCAAGCACTCTATGTTGCATTTCTTTTTTCCCTTTGGTTTTGGCATAGAAATCAAAGCTTTTTAGTTATCTGATTTGTTTTTCTCTGTTTGTCCTGCGCAGACCAAGGTGCTCAAGGTTGAGCTCCGATGTGGAGATGAATCTGATCTGTAGATTGGCATAGAAATCAATATTTTTTTGCATAAAGATTTTTTCATATTTCTTTTGTAGGCTTTTTCGATTTGATGAATGGTTTGATCAATGCTTCTCTAGACGTGTATTTTATGACTAACATTGCACAACTTATGCTCTTATATGCCTATGGGAACTCAACCTTGGTGGCCATCTATTACCACTGTTACATTCTAGGTATCAGCCGTCCAGGCCACGCGATCGTATACATGCCCCAATTTGCTTTACTTATGCATATCATTGTATCACTTACTCTCATCATTTCACCATTTATATACACAGATGCAATTTTTACGGATACACGTGTCACTGATTATGCCCAGCCAGGCCAATATTTATGCTTTTGATTTGTTTGCAGCCTCGCCACCATTTCTCATGTTTATGCCCACACTATGATGTTTGGGTGCCATGGATTACTGCCGTCGCATGCTGATTCTATGCATGTCAAAAATTTGATTTAATTAAGCACATCATTGCAATATTTATGCCAATCTCTTCACCATTTGTACACACAGTTTCAATGTTTACGCCTTCATATGGCACTAGTTATGTCCAGCAGGCCAATATTTATGCTTTTCACTTATTTGCAGTCTCGCCACCATTTGCGCATGCATATGCTGACACGTTGATGTTCTCCTAATTTGCAATACTAACGCTTTATGCAGATTTCTATTGTGTTTTACGCCTATAACACGTTGAAATTGAGTTGATTTGGTGTTCTTTTTTGGCAATTGTAAGTTGATCTGTTCTAGTCAGTCAAATTGTGAGTTGTCTGTAGTTTGTAGGTACCAGTAGTCCATTTTTCAGTCAATCATATTGTTTTATATATGCTTTTACCCTTTAAGATGTTCAGACTAGCCTCACTGGTTGCTCTCAGTCTCTCACTTTAACATAGTGCACAGCTCCAGTCCCTAGCAGGTTGAACATGCTCAGGACTCAGTTTATCATTCTATTTTAGCAGTCTAGGTTTAGTAATTCTATCTGTAAGCATGCTCAGATTCCATTGGATTTATAAGTATGCATTACTATTTTATCACTCTCTGGCGATGTTCTATTCATCATCTAATTGTATGACTGGGCCCAAAGGTGCAGGCAACTCGTTCGAGCAAATGACCTGAAGATGTAGGTACTGCTCTGATCTGATCCTGCGATCACCATCGTACTATTTTGTTAATTGCAAAGGAGCATATTGGATTTGGTAGGCTTAGATTGTTACCAGCTACCTCAAGAAACCATAGAACATTTGAGGCAGGCACAGAAGTGGTCTTCCTGCTGCGGCAGCAATCCTCCATCAGCAAGAATGCAGAGTTTTTTATAGAAACCTGGTTAGTGGCATGTCAATTGGTTAAAATATCACCACTGATTTCTATGATTGTTGTGGGATCCAAATTGCTGTTATATAAATATCCCTGCAATCCTTACTATGAGTCAATGATCCACTATGGCTTAGTATGCGATCGATTAAATATTTACACCTAAGAACCTCTGTTTGCATCAGGAACTGGCATCGACTGGGAGCGGTTACTGCTGCTGCTGGACCGGGCTACACCAGGCTGATTCGCATGGAGCTACTCGTTCTTGCAAAATTAATACTCCTATGAGATTCATTTGTAGGCATAAATAATACTCCTATGAGATTTATAACTTTTATGCCTACTATTGCACTATTTATGTACACCATTGCCTTACTTTTTACGATTGTTGCAATTTTTATGATCGTTTTTAGACCTACCATTGACTTATTTATGCATTCCAAACACTTTTTGTGTGTACCATTGCTCATCTATGATCAATGTTGCACTATTTATATTCTAAAATGTCTTTTTATGCTGATTTTAGTGTGCAATGAGCATGCATCATCAATCGTTGTCACTTTATTTTCGAAACTTGTCTTGTATGCCGATTTGAATGTTTTTTACGCACAATACTACCTTGTTTTATGATATTTCACTGTGCTTTTATGCTGATTCGAATGTGCCATCCTTTTCAGAACAATGCACCCCTCGGGTACTTAGCCCACTCCGGAGCCACATATGACTGATACGCAGTTGGAATAGATGAACTACAAAATTTACCAGAGGCAACAGCAACTCCGACAAACGATTTGGAACGAGCCCGATGATGACCCCCTCTCCGTTGCCAACGAGCTTTTAATGAACCTCAACCTCACGGCTCAATGCATGGCGGAACGCACCTATGCCAGCGCACTGCATGCCTCCTCCTTGCCCAAATTTGATGTCATACCACAAACTAATGTATGGCTCAACCTGACGCTGATGTGTGTAGAGATGCATGAGATTATGCTATGTTCGTGATGTGCTTGTAAGCGTAAATTTACGAATTTAAAAAGTTTCAAAAAATGTAGTCACAATGGATGTCAAAGCGTGCAGAAAAATGTCAGCATTCTATTAGTGAAAACCGTTTGTGAATTGGATGTCTGAATAAAAAATTATCGTTTAAAAACTAGTGTGATGGAATGAGCTGCATGCATGCATGTGTGCGTCAGTTAGGCAGAATGTGTCAGAGTCGTCGGTTCATTCCGCTACAGAAGACGAAGTTTACGCTCATTTATACACAGTTTTATGCTACTTTTGCCTACATTTTACGCTAAACGGGCCCTGACCCAGCCCCTGCCCTCCGGCCATACGCGCTCGCGGACCGCACTCCTGGCTCGGTCTCTTGGCTGGGGCTTTCGATAAGTAATGGAAGCCCAGGGCTCCAAATATCCCCTCCCTATATATATATATATATGAAAATTTCTTTCTACATGCGCATGTAGCTACACTCGCCTATTTATCTCATGATTGAGGGTATATTTGGCTAAACGGAAGGTATGTACACGGAGTATGCAATGATCCTAGACCATCCGTGGTGGTATGTACACGAGGTATATGAGTATACCTGAGGTATATGGACATACACCGTTATATGTACTAATATGAAGGTATTATCATAATATATTAAAAACAGGAGCTGTTTTGTAATTTTTTCAGGTGGCAACATTTGAGGTATCTTAAAATAATAAAATAAGTATGTGAACATACTCAAACTGATAAATGAGTATTCGAACATACCCTTATTGGAGCCCTGGGCTTCCATTAGTTACAGGAAGCCCCGACCAGGCTAGGCAACCGGTCCATGGGTGCGGTCCGCCAGCGCGCATGGCCGAGGGGCGCGGACTGGGTCGAGGGCCTGTTTAGCGTAAAATGTAATAAAAAATAGCGTAAAACTGTGCATAATTGAGCGTAAATTTCGGCTTCTGTTGTAGGAGAATGAACCAATTCTGACACATTCTGCCCAACTGACGCACACATGCATTCGTAGGTATAAATGGTGCAATGGTAGGCATAAAAGAGCATTGATATGCATAAATATATAAATACTGCAAAGGTAATCATAAATAGCGCAATGGTAGGCATAGATAGTGGCAAGTGAACGACTATGGTCATATATCATAAAAGGCAAGCGAAATGTGCATAAAAAACTATCAGGAAACTAACCCGAACTAAAATAGTTGTTCTCAACTAAAAACAGACAACTATCAATTGAAAACAGACAACTAAATAATGAAAGTGATACTTCAGCTATAATAAATAGTTGTTGTGGTGCTGGTTACCAACTAAAAACAGACAAATGGATTTAAAAAACTTGCTACGCTCTCCTAGCATAATAATGACATAATTGTCGCCGCAAGTTGTTTGGATGAACAGCTTGCATCAACAAATTAGAATTCTGTCAGTTGACTAACGATCGAGAGAGAGGCCCCATCTGACAAGAGTCCGAAAGCTATCACCCACAGACTGAAGTTGCTTAATTCAAAACAGCACATCATAAACAAGCCTGGTTTCATCATAAATAAACCTTACACTGTTCCCAATCCAAAGTTTCAAACAACATTGACTAATTCTAATTCTGCTTCAGAGCCCATGATAGCTACTTTGCTAGATACTTACAAGCTAACATGATCAAATTTGTGCAGACGTAGTAAACTGCAGAGTGCAAACAATTATCCTTCTCGCATGTTTATGTTACGGCCAATGAATGATTTTAATAAGGCTACATATAGGTGAAAAAAAAGAGGTCGTACCAATCCTCGTAGCAGCGCATGCACAGCGTGTGGGCACAGTCGGGCAGCACGATCTTGCGGCTGACATCGAGGCAGATTTCTCACTCGAGCTCCCTCTCCGTGTCCACCTCCGAGAGCCCTCATCCCTGCTTTCTTGAGGCAGAGCATCCTCTGCTTCTTGTTGTCTAGCTCTGTGATCCCGCTCGTCAGCTGCAACAGCTATGGGAAGATGGCGCTTGCCATCATTGCGCAGCGCAACGCAACGCCGTCAGAATCGACGAAAACAATGGTGTGTGATGGGGAACATATTAAAAGGGGGGTGGTGGTGGAGGATCAACAAATTATCGCAAAACTCCCTAATGCTGGCCTCCCTCTCCCAGTCCAAAACCGCCGACGAGCTGTCCGCCTACACCTGTTGCGCGGCCGAAGAAACGTCGCGCTGACAGATCGCAAGGATGGATGGGGTTAGGCGCGGCGGCCGGCGGCGAAGTCAACTCGCGATGGCAGATGGGAAGGACACCCGCGGCCCGGCATGTGTGGCCTTCTGATCTCCTAGGCCTGCCGTCTGCCAGTGTTGTCTACGCATCGAATGGCGAGGATGGGGCGATGGCGGGTGCCTGATGGAGAATGGGTGCCGTGGGGTAATGGCGGCGTCGACAGCTCGCAGGGATGCATGTAGTGATGGCGTATGGGGGTTTGGACAACTTAAAAGTATTGACAATTCTCCCACTCTGATTTCTCACTGAACTATCATCGCAAGTCATAAGTTTCAATCATCGCTAGGCATAACTTTCTTACATTTGCAAAAAAAAAAAAAAAAAAAAAAAATCACAGGAACCCATCCTAGGCACCCGGCCTCACAAAAAATGGATAAAGAGTAGTTGGAACAATCACATAAATATCAGCAATTACCAAGAGCTACTGCTAGGGATTATAGTGCCCCATCTACCTAGCCGAGCATCATCAGGACACTAAAGCAAGCAGCCATGGGGAGCAAAGAATTACGATTGAAAAAATAACGAAATTTAATTCGACGGAGAAATTTAATTTCTATTATATTTCTATTGATAGATTATTGTGCAACTGGGTGAGTTGCTAAGCGCAAACACTGAAGGAAGTCAGCATCGAAAGGGGAGGGATAACCTGAAGCCTTTTGTTGCCATGGAAAATCGGGGACTTCACTGCCGTGTCCGCTTGCCGTCGGATGCAGGCGTGCAGCCGAGGACGACGAACAAACCTGTAGCCTGTAGCGTAGCCTATGCCGGTTGGAGCAGGTCTGAACCAGCCCCCCGATCTGAGTACCATGGATTGCCCCAGTTGGAGCCGAGGACGACGAACCAACCTGTAGCCTGTAGCATACCATGGCTGCGGCACTGCCCACTACAAGATCGCCAACCCCCCGATCTGAGTACCTGGATTGGAGAGGATGATGCCGCCACCCCTAATCGTCTCCTCGAACAAAGCAGCCTGGCCGCCCTAGATCCGAGCGCTGCGGAGGGGAGGCACCGCCGCTGCCGCTGCTCGTCTCTTGGAAACCGCACTCGATCCAATCGTAGTTGGGAACAGGAGAGAGAAAACAACGGATAGAGTAGGGGTGCCAGTGGGAGAGGACGGATCGACGACGTATGGGGATGGGATGGGGCGACGTGGGTTGACCAGACGGGGGGTGGGGGCGACAGGTGCAGTTCGGTCAAGGGGCGCGGTGCGGCTGGACCGTGAAAACACGTTAGACCACAGCTTTCTCCGGGTATCGGAAGCACAGGTCTCCTAATATACATACTATGTATATATATATGACACAACTAAACAGCCCATATGCGCATCTGTATATGTGGATGCGCACACATATCGTTTTTCCCGACGGAATTGTAAATGTGTGTCCAAAAGGTCGCAACTGGGGAAACGACGGACTTGAATTTGTCTGAAAAAATTGCAATTGAGTACACCAGTTGCGACATGTAAATGTTGCGTCGAAACTGCAACAGATAATAATGTTGCGACTTCTAAATGTGAGTGTAGGAACTCCAACAGTTGTTGTGACTTCTAAATGTGAGTGTACAGATGATGTTGCGACTGCTGCACTGCCGGTTGCGACTGTACAGTTCCTGCGTTTCAATAGCAACCGGCATTGAAAAGTAGAAACTGTAACTGTGAGTGTCGCAACAGCTGTCCCGCGGGGTCGGAACAACTGTTTGGAACTGTCGTGCGGGGTCGCGACTATGTTGAGCTAGCTGGTCGGAACTGAAAAATGTTGCAACTATGCTTGATGTGCTTAAAAATATAAAGAAGCTATTTTGCTATCTATGGTAATGTCAGAATGTGTCAAATGAAAAAAATATTAATGGACAATTTATAAAGACTCAACACAAGGCTTAAAAAAGAATGAAAAGAAAAAAATGATACTAATTGAACCAAAATCACAATGTGTGACTAACCAAACACATTTCTTGTTCAGAACTACACACAAAAGCTATAACACATACTCAAAACAACACTCACATGCATACATGACATAGTCATAAAACACTTAGATAACATAAAAACTCCTACAGAGACAAAGAGCATAAGTACCCACACAAACACCTACAATAGACAACAAAACATACTAGTACAACTTAAAAGTTCTACATAAATGCAACGTACATTCAACTACAAACTGGAAGTAAATTAAGTTTGATACATTAGTTTTGCCTATAGCATCCTGCATGGAATATGAGCATACGTATCCAAACTATACTCTTTCTGAATGACACTTAGCACATTATGGAATACAAATTCGAATGGGGCATTGTCTTCTTGTTCAACTTTGAAAGTTTTTCCACACAACATCTTCACTTCATCAGCAGAAGGAGCAAGACAGTAGTATTCATCGAAAACAAACTTAAAACTGGATGAACAACGTAGTCCACAACAATCACGAATGCAATGACAGACTGACATGACATCTTTTTGAACAACAGAGTACTGCTTCGAAACTGTTGGAACTGCTGCAAGAAGAGTTGATTGATTCCCAACTTTTAATCCAAACTGCTCAAGAACAGAAGATGAAACAGGCTCATTCTCCCTCACATACCTATACATACAGACAAAACATAATTTAAATAACATTGGGTAAACTAAATCAATATAAAAAAGATATTTCAATACTAAAGAACCATAAAAAAACATTAATTGCTAATTGGGACTTAAGTAGAAGAACACAAAAAAAAAATATTACTGGAAAAAATGTTACTGTTGTTAATCAAAATGAACTAAAAAAATCATAGGGACAGCAACTTACATATGGAATAACATTGACAGATATTTGACATCATACCTTTTGATCACAAGGTACATATATGAATCATTTTCACATTTGCGTCTGGTCAAATTCTCAATACGAACCAGAACGAGTGCTGTGACTCCAACATCAAATGATTATCCACACAAAGAGGAGCAGCGAGAGGAATCAGAAATAGCAAGGAAGACAGAATCCCTAACATCATCATATGCAAACTTGTACTTGGAAACAGCTGAAGGACCAAAACGCTCATGAATGCAACGAGCAACTAGGTTGATCTTGTTAGCATAAGCATAAGGTGGCGTACCATGCATGATTGTAGTCCTTCTACAACACCCAGTTGCTCAAAAACAAACTGAGACATATAACGGTTAGGAATACTAGAATGCCTTTTAGGTGCCATCTAAAAAAGATTCATAAACCACATCAAAACACCAATAATAGGAACATATAAAACAACTTCTGATTAAAACACAGTTACATACAGTATGCACATTTACATTGACTAATAAATACTAAACACATTAACTAATTAATTGTACAGACACACGATGATGTCATCAAAAACACACAAAAAAAAAGATTGCTGCCGGTTGCCCCCGCCGCCTATCCTGCCCAACCGCCTTTCTGCCCCCGCCCGACCGGCGGCGCCCTCGCCGCCGGTCTCTCCGCCGCCCTACCAACCGCCACCACTGCCTGGCCGGCCGGCCGCCCCCGGGCCCTCCCTCTAAGGCAGGGAACGAGATCCCGATCCCTGAAAAACCCCGACCCCAAAAACCCCAGAACCCTAAACAAGGCATCGTTGCATATCAGAAAAAAAAGGATTGGCTGGATCTGAAAAATCTTACCATGGCTGGGGCTGCAGTTCCCTGTTAGAGACGAGTTCCTGAAGAGCAGCACCTGAAAATTTTTTTGTGGTAAAAAAGGCTAGTGGACTGAACATACACATGAGGGGAGTGAGATATATACTGTACGTGAGAGGAAGTACTAACTCGCAACATCAGTTGCGCTGTATGAGTACCAAAAAGTGCACGCGCCACGTGAGTCACAAGTGGTAATCTCTCTGTTGCGACTCCATGCGCTGCGTGAGTCTGGACTCTACTGTTGCTGTTGCGACTACGCGGGCGCCGCTAGAGTCGCAACTCAATGTAGGATGTTGCGACTCCGCGCGCTGCGTGAGTCGGGACTCTACTGTTGCCGTTGCGACTCCATTTGCTGCGTGATTCGGGACTCTACCTATGCCGTTGCGACTGCGCGGGCGCCGCTGGTGTCGGGACTCTACTGTAGCAGTTGCGACTTCGCGCGCTGCGTGAGTCGGGACTCTACAATTGACACTACAAAAAACTTGGTCAACAGAATTATTTATATCAAAAAAACTGTGTCTATATGATCCAGAACTCGGTGCTATATCTTATTTATGCATGTTACATGTGTTGATTATGATATGTCCTCAGAAAACATAATTTATTATAGGAATATTCATCTTGTACTTAACGGTGACACCAAAAATTCTGAAATACCACCCACGATGCTCAAACACATATCTGGTTAGGCAAAAAATAAAATAACATAGAAAATACCAGATATCGAGATCCGAAAAAGGTCACTTGAATTAACGCATAGGCTACTAGACAGAGTCATATAACACTTAGAAAACATAAAACTCGTACATACACAAGGAGCATAGGTTTCACAGACAACATGACAAACCACGATAGCTTAGGTTTAACATCACTAAGCACAAAATAACAGTTCAACACAGACAGAAAAAGCATACGTTCAGCAGTGATGGCAGCATAAAGTTCCACATCCTTCGTCACCACATCATAGCTTACATAGGAGACCCCGATTTAAGGGTGTTAAGAACACATGTTACCGATTAATGGCGGCGCAAATAGCCATAAGTGTCTCCATCGCCAGAGCATGGATTGGGTAACACAACATCGACGCCCGCATCAAAATCGCATGCACGGATCCTATACATTATTCTGAATCCAATCTCATAACCATCAAAGATTCTGCACTCGCCATCAAGCCTGATTGCTGTTGCCCCACTGTCACAGGCCATGAAAAACTCTCCTTCAGAGTCAGCTGGAAACTTCATATCATAGCGTCCAGTTATGGTCTGAGCAACATGGATAATCTTCCACAGCAAATTATTATCGCCACGATGAACATGATTGCGCACGTCCGGTTCGAACTGGTGGCATGTGGCAACACAGAGCAGCCTACCTTCAGTAGACCCCAGACTGAGACCGAGAGCATTTCGTGTGCTCTTGTCCAGAAAGACAACATCATCATTGCATTTGTACCTCAGATTTAGCACCCTACAAATAAAAACAAATTGTAAAAAAAAACATAGACAAATAGATAAGGCTATGGAATAACATAGCAAACAAACATAACGGTTTTGATAAACATGTTGCATTGCACCTTCATGGCCATGCAAAACAGATAATCCTAGGAGATGATTGAAGATCCTATCATCCGAAGAGAAATGGACCTAAACGCCTATATTATACATCGACAGCACATCTCTAACATTGTACCTTGAAGGATTGCGGGCCACATCCGAAAAATTGCTGTCAGATCATGCCTGGCTATTCTGATGATCCTCCTCCATAGCTGAGTGCACAACATTAGAATGGAACAAGTTCAATAATCATGGCATCTCTGAGCTCAAAAACCCTAAATACAACAAATAGTGAATACTTGCAGATAAACATAATGCTAATAACACAGAAACACATTTACATTAACAAAAAGGTGCTACTGCTACAAAATTAAAAATGCACATTGCGGATACAATATTTATGCACATATACATTTATACTAGCTGAAGAGAGAACAAGAACAGCAAAACAGCCTAAGATTATGAACAATTGCAGATAATATGCACAACATGGATGCAGTACTATGCGCATTTACATTGACTACTAAATACTAAACACATTTACACTAACAGATTTAGAATTGTACAGATACACATGCAAGTCATCAAAACACAGACAAAAAAAATATATACAAATTCATGAGGCTGCAAATAGGTATTCAAAAAAAAGATTGCTGCCGGTCGCCCCCGCCGCCTGCCCCGCCCAACCGCCTTCATGCCCCCGCCCGACCGGAGGCGTCCTCGCCGCCGGTCTCTCCGCCGCCCTACCAACCGCCACCACTGCCTGGCCGGCCGGCTGCCCCCGGGTCCTCCCTCTAAGGCTGTGGAACGAGGCCCTGACCCCCGAAAAACCCCGACCCCGAAAACCCCAGAACCCTAAACAAGGTATCGTTGCATACCAGAAAAAAAAGGATTAGCTGGATCTGGAAAATCTTACCACGGCTGGGGCTGCAGTTCCCTGTTGGAGAGGAGTTCCTGAAGAGCAGCAGCACCTGAAAATTTTTTTATGGTAAAAAAGGCTAGTGGACTGAACGTACACATGAGGGGGAGTGAGATATATACTGTATGTGAGGGGGAGTACTAACTCGCAACATCAGTTGCGATGTATAACTACCACTCGCAACATCGAAACTGCAACAGAGATATATACTGACTCGCAACATCAGTTGCGATGTATGAGTACCACTCGCAACATCGAAACTGCAACAGAGATATATACTGACTCGCAACATTAGTTGCGATGTATGACTACCACTCGCAACATGATGTGGCGACATATCAAAAATCGCAACTGAGTTTTGCATCACGATAGGTATGCGAGCATAGTCGCAACAGAACACAGGTTGACATGCCATTAGTGTCCAAAACACATTACAGAAAATCTTCCGAGCACAGTCGCAACAGCACTACAAGTCTATGTATTTTAAGACAAAATATTAACAACTTAATTAAAAACAGGCCCAAATATACAACGCTTGCAACATAATTGAGCCTACACTTTTTTCAGAACGATTGCGTATAATGCTTTGGTTCAATCCAGAATCCCGTGCTCCATCCCCAAGCGTTCTCCATCTCTTTCACAACGCATGCTTCATCATCAACAAAATTCCACTTGCACAACTCATACGCTTCGAAAGGATTATCATCAGTGTCGAAGTGGCTCAAGAAGTATATGCAATTTTCATTAAAGAATTCAGATTTGCTCCCATGATCAACAACAACACACGTAACATGGTGAAGCCTGATAAATATCGTCTGCACAGAATATTAAAAAAAAATTTTAGAAAGCTCATTCCATGCTGCAATCAACGTAACTGTAAAAAAAAAAAAGAAATCATACACATTTCGTGTTTTTTGTCCTAACATACCTTGCCTTTCAGGAATGCCACTTCACTCCAATTGGGATGAGCGATAACACCATTCAATTCTGTTGAGATCGAGAAGCTGCAATCAGGTACACGCACACCATCTTTGTAAACATACTGGGAATGTCCTGTGTACCATATATTGTACATCTGACTATTGTGTTCCAGAAAGAAAACAAAACTTGGTAACTGCTGGACTTGATCCTGTGGTGCTGGTGGGATTTGCAGCATATTTTCCTCATGTTGGAAAGCTTGTGCCCCAATTGTAAGGAGCCGATGCTTGATGGCACCAACTCTCCACCAAAACGTTGTTGGATTCAATTGAACTCATTCATTACTACCCACACGAATAACAGCAGCAGCCTTACCAAAGTATCCAGGAGGATGCCAAGACGTGTAAACAAAAACAAACAGCCTTTTCGCATCTCCGTCTCCCATTCTGCTGATAAAACCATGGAGAAACCAGTATTTGAAAAATGATGGTATATCTGGCAAGTGCACAACTACATTTGCGAATGGATTCAAGATGCTTAGCCTGATCCTATAGTTTTCCATTGTGCTGCATAGAATGTGGCCGCATCCGGAACCCATAAACATGGTAGCTCTACCAAACATGTCAGGGATTATGTGTCGAAACTCCTTATTGCTCACAGCAAAAACAGTTACCACCTGTCCATTCCCTGGCATTATATATCCTTTAACAACAACTGGATTGAACTGTGGATGCTTATCTTTTGGGACTTGATTCTTCCAGCTTTTGCATGTAGCTGTGATGGCAATGAAATCCTTAGCCTGCGATACCTTGCTCCCCACAACATCAGGACAGGGGATTAGCTCCCATGAACAGTGCCTCGCCATTGAGTGATCTGTGTAACTCACACAACCAAAAAAGAAAAAAAATGAGGAGAATGAAAAAGTGGACAAACAGGTGAACAAATGAAAAACACATTCACTACAACATCACCAACGAATGTAAATGCTTGCAGACAACCGACTAATAAGAAGCTCAAATAACATTATGGGAGAAGGAAACAAGAACAACGAGAGAGATCACAAACACAATGAAAATAATGTGAATAAACAACATTATCGCAATGCATCAACAATCAAAATCGCAATCGCAACGTATGGACTCAAGAGGAAGAAGAACATAGCCATACCTCGGTGCCTCCTCCAAACGCCGTCCTTACAGAGCACCGCCGATTTACTTAAGGGAAATTGGGTCCATTTATGTAACCGCAGGGCGCGAGTGGGCCCGACCCCACCTGTAGGTGACTGGGGGTAATGTCAAGGGATTCCAGGCACTTGAGTGGGAGGCGAACCGTTGCCTCTGGTACCATCAAGACCATTATATTCCTGATGCGCGTCACGTCAACTTGGCTACACTGTACACATAAACTACGCTAGAGTTGCGACTCCCGCCGGCCGCGGAGTCGCAACGACTACACTGCAGTTGCGACTCACGCGGCGTGCGGAGTCGTAACACCTATAGTAGAGTTGGCAACTGATTGTTCAAACGTTAGATAGTTTCTACTCTTTTTCACCAAATTGTGGCACTATGGATACACGACAACAGTCGCAACACTGGGTCGCAACACTATGGATACTCTATTACTAGCAAAACATATTTTCACAACGTATTATAAAGCTTAACAAAATTCCACTCATATGCTTCGAATGGATTATCAACCGGGCCAAAGGTGCTCATGAAGTATATGTAGTTTTCATCAAAGTATATACACTGAAGACAAACTCGTGTCCAAGAAAAGAAAAGAAAAAACAGTACTGTACTAATTGGTTCATTCAGAGGTAGCACCGGGTTGCACCAAAAAAGAACTAAACTCATCGAGGGCACGCCACTGACACAGTAGCCGAATTCTGAAAAGGGAAAAAAAATGTATGGGTATGAGGATGACGGTGGTGGATGGTGAGATGGCCATGTTCGTTCAGATCGAAGTTTGTTTCCATGGCATATCCGTTTGGGATGATGATCCTAGATGGTGGAATTTATGGCTTTTTCAAGTTTTCTTGTCTCCCATCAATGGAGTTGGAGTAGTTTGGTTTATTTTTGTAATGAGAGGATGTAACATGCTTTAGTATCAATGAAGTTTTCTTTGCCGCAAAAAAAAGTATCTTGTTTGTACAGCAGCATTTTCAAAGGTCTAGGAATGTGTCCATACCTGAAAAAGCAGAGTAGCTTCCCTGCCCAAGCAATGTATTCGTTCTACAATCCTGCAACACTATGTATTATTAGATTTAATCTAAAACACTCAATTTAATGAAGATGATTGTTAATGTATGCCATAACAATTATATATAAACTATTGGTTTCTAACTCCCATCCTTTTTTTGTTTTCAGCAGGGGGCAATCTTAGGGAGCACCTACACGTGGTGGCCATGGTGGAAGAGGCGTTGGTGGCCATGGTGGTTAGCCAATTAGAAACTTTTTATGCTCAATAATCCTGATGTTAAAGTTAGCAGAGTTATTTAAACTCTTTTTTTGTGGAATAAAAGGTTTTGTACCTGTTGTGGTTATTATATGTCGTTTGATGATGTGGTGGACTTTGAGATAAGAGTTCGAATGAAAAGGTCAACCAGGTACCCATCCGGTGGTAATTGAAAAGTGAACCTCGGTACCACATTGTGAGCATAGTCCCAATTCTGTTGATTTTCTAATTTTAAGTTGATTGATACATCCATTTTAACTATTTGAACTGATGAGAATTATATTGTTACCCCAGTTGGGAATTGTTGATGTTAATTTGTTCAATTTTTAACTATCACTCTGAATACATGTTAATTTTAAGAAATTTGAACTGGAAGCTAGCCCCAAATCAGAATTAGAAAATTGACAAATTGGAATCGGAATCTAGCTTGAAATTACAATTAAATGAAATGTGAACTGGAAGTTGGCCTGAACTAACAATATAAGCGGCCCACAGCCCATAAGATAGGGTAGAGAGCTCAATAGTATATTCCGTAAATAAAAGCCCATGCCACGAATGAAGCCCATGAATGAAAACCATACGAAACCAGTCTTCTTCCCAAATTATCAAAACGGATGTCCACACGCATTGCGAGCTAACCCAGGGTGTTAAAGATGGGCGAGGAGGAACGTATACGACGATTTGTCCGCTTCGTCTACGGCGCTGTCGTATGGTGTCGAGAAGAGATCGCTACGGAAGAATGAACTCTTGCTTGGCTACTTTCTGCTGGGAATCCGATGCTTGTGTCATGGTGTGGAATCTAGCTGTTCAGATTGATTGTATACTTGGTGTGGTTCCACTTAGCAGTGAGCAAGAGTGTGACATCCCTATCGTAATAATACAAGGATATCGTACAGGACGATGGTTAACGAAGTAACTATGCACAACACGTACATAAATAAACATCCACAATATAAAAGAGTGCATAATTAAGTCATACTTCAAGCCAAGGTTCAACATAAAGGCTACAAGGTTCAAATTCAAGCTACAATACATATGTTCTTGGTTCAAAATACATAAACATAGCGGAAGCGATAATTAGTCTTGACGATACATAGCCTAAGTAAATCATACCGGCCCTAGGGACCTTCAAGTGATTCTTCAAGTGATCCTTTCATCTACCGTTGACTCCAAATTACTAAGCATAGCATTTACTAACGAAAAGGCTTGACCAACATAGACCTATACCATAGGGATATAAGGGCATTTATGCATGTGGGATTTCAATCAAGTCCTATACGTAATGCACAATACAATATCCTTAATTGTGATTAAAAGAAAAGGACTCGAAAACATAGGTATGCACCGGGGCTTGCTTTGGGAGTGATCGAAGTTAGTGGCTTCGGTGTAGTTCACGTTAGCAACGGTCTCCTCCTGAATTGCCTCCTCGTTCTCGTTCCCTATTTGAATGCAAAGTGCACGCATAAGTATAAAGAATGCATCAAGAATTCATGAAACTTCATGAATAAATATGAAATGATGACATGATGATCATGAATATGACATGTGTGCGATGAGTAGCTCAAATAAATTGCAACACTATGCATAAATACTTTACAACATTACTTTCCAAATTAAACCTCTAGTAAAACCGATACATGTATCAAAGAAGGAAACACATGATTGTTTCATAAGAGCACGCATGGTATCGGGTACCATAATTAAGGGTACCCTAAACCTCTCTGTTAAAAAACCCCTGACGACAGGTTAAGAGGAATCACTAGTAGAAGGCAATCCTGGAGCCCACCAAGGACATTTGAAGCCCACCATCAGTCCATCCGAAGCCCTACGCATCGGAAGGGGTAATCATGATCCGCCTGAGCCCAACCTCAGGCGGGTAATAGCTCTCCGCCTCGCCCGAGCCTCCCACAAGAGGGAAGGCGTATTCGCACCTCGTCCGAGCTCGACCTCTGGCGACAAGTGCGTAATCCGCCTCGCCCGAGCCTCTCCAGGCGGCACGACTGGAAGCGCTCGCCTCGGCCAAACCACTCCGGCACAGAGTCATGCGCATTTAATGAAGCATGTACGTTGCCCACTCTGCCACAGTCAACCAAAGGACGACGTGACTCCGGTCAAATCCACTTTTAGGCTGAACCTAACGGTTCCCCTATCCCCCATCCCCTATCACTATTCCAACTACCCCTCACTCTGTCTACAGTGCACGCATTTACTGCCTATAGTGTATGAGGGATCCATTTAAGGGAACCCTTGGGTGCGAATACGCCTAGAACGCGAATACCGGGCACTGTAACACCACTCCGACCACTATTTTACCTGCTCCAGCTGTGACAGCATGGGAAGTCCCATCCCAATCTCGGACCGACCCGGCCTCGGACTACGCCTCTACGCCATCATCAACCCTCGGCTCTCTACAACAAGTCAACACCCCAAGGATGGAGAACAGGGCTCGGCGTACCTTTTCACAGGAGCACCCACGACGACCACGATCGCCCGCATCGTCATCTCCCATCCTTCGGGTACAAGGGTCACCTCCTCCAACTCCGGCGACCATGCTGCCACAGGACAATGCTACAGGGCTTGGACGGGCCCACTACGACCACGGCGGACTCCATGGCTAATTAGTGTAACCCTAGCTCTCTCCTTGAAACTATAAAAGGGGAGGCTAGGAGCCTTCTCAAGGCAGGTCAAACACACGCACTCACAACTCCATTGTTTGCCCTCGCTCCCACATATTGGCACTTGCCTCAATCACCACAGAGACTTGGGATCTTCTCCCTCTCTCGCCCGCTTGTAACCCTACCACAAGCACTTAGGTGCAAGATAATACAAAACCTCCTCCCCCGCTGGACGTAGGGCCTTCTCTTGCCCGAACCAGGATAAATACTTGTGTCATCCTTGCATCACCCATCCGGATTAGGGTCACGCAGCATAAATTTACTTGTTGGTTAGGACCCCCGCGGTTCAAAACACCGACACATGGTTCAGTTTATATGATCATGAGAACATGGCAAAACAGGGAATAGGAAATTGACATGATTCAATTTGCAACATGGATTCTTATATTTACTTCTAGAGATATTATCAACATATACAAATAAAATAGCATTACATAGAGATTATGTTAGGAAATAAACTCACATGGTATAACAAAGGAGAGATTCATAATGATGCACATATAAAAGTAATTAAGCATATATATGTAATTGCCATGAGAAAACATTAAGAAATTAGCTTTTATATGAAATAACCTTAACAAATTATTTCAACATGGTTCTAGAAGTCAAATAAATGTAAGGAAATTACTAGGCATTCGTACAGTGATATAAAGAAAGCATGCAAATTTTTAGATTAATTTACCAATTAATTATTTTACAATAAAACAATTGCACATAAGGGATAAATATGCTATATATGCAAAAATATGTAGAAAATGAAGATGTACAGGCAGTGCATATATGACATGAGGAGCTTGCAGGTCAATTTTCATGATTTTACCATTTATAGATTTTTATTTATGAAGATATTAATGTTAAACTATGTTGCACTTTGGGGGATTTATTAAATTGCTTTCCTGACCAGATCTCTGTTGAACGTGAGCACTGCTGGATAGATCTCGTCTCAAGCATTCTAGCAAATTTTATTTTGCATTTTCCCATTTTTATTTTGCGAGATACGAATTTTTAAATTTTTCTCAAATTCGACGCTAATTACGAAATTGCCACTGCGTATTTTTCCAACCAACAGAGGTGCATGCGCGGCAGATCTCGCCGGAGGTGGCCAGACCTCGCCGCGGCACTCGCCATAGCTCGCTGTGCAGGGATCTAGGGTTAGGGACCGCCATCAAAACATTGCACGAGCGATGGAGAGTCATCTCTGAGGGTCACCGGCTGTCGACGATTACCGGAGTGGCGGTGGCAACGGCGGCGGCGGCAGGGGAGATGTTCGGCGGCCTCGCGCGCCGTGCACAGAAGACGAGGAGGGCTAGCTTGAGCGGCAAAAGCATCATCTGGCCTAGGAGAACACCAATGTGGGAGAAGAAGGCGTGGAGGAGGCCGGGAGGGGTGCTCTCATCGAAGAGGTGGGTGGCGGCTGAATGGCGGTGCTGCTTTCTTCGTCTTTTTTGGTGACTTTGCTGCAAGGTAGGAGGAGAGGCTTAGAAGGAAGCTGGCTCAGCTCCTTGCGCACCAGTTTAGGAAGAAAAGGGAGCTTGGGGCTCACCTAGGCGGAGAGGGAAGCGCCGGCGGCCATGGTGTTTGGAGCAGAGGAGGCGGTCGCTTCTCGGCTTGTGCACGCCGGAAAGGGGAAGAAGGGCGGTGCTGCGAACCTGGGCGTGTCACAGGGAAGTGAGTAAGTGTGGGAGGGAGAGAGCTTGGCTGCTGTCGCCTACTTGTGGCCGAGGAGCATCGGCGAGGTGAGGGAGAAAGGAAAACGCCGATGGTACAAGAAGTACGCGAAGAAAGTGGATCACGGGGGTGACTCTCGCTGGGGATTGGAGGGCACGCAGAGGGGGGTTGGAAAGGTGGGAGGCCGCCATTGAATGCCTCCGCACGGCGTGCTCCTGTTGACCGGCGGCGAGGCACGCTATGGCCCGACAGTTAAAGAAATTTCGAATTCCGTTTTGACTTTTTGAACTGCTGACAAGATTGGACTCAAAGGTGACCTTCCCGTGCTCCAAAAATTATGGGAATTTTTGTGGATGCTCAGGAGAAAAATATCAACAACTTTTATTTGGGGCTCAAGTTGTGATTCGGCAGGAAAAGTTATGAAAAAAATTCCCAAACAGAGCTATTTTTCTAACTTTCTTTTATTTGTTTGGGGTATTTTAGTTTTCCCAAAAATTCTGGAAAATTCCCCAAAATTATGTTTTCAAGTGACCAACGTGATTATGGAAAAAAATTGGTACACTTCTGTTGAAATTGTTGATCTTTCTGTTAACCCTTGGTTTTGGCCTTATTCTTGATTTAATTTCCCATTTTCTCATTTTATCATTTTCATGTGATTTGACATTGTCAAACTGTGATTAGGGCGTGATTAGCTTAATTAAACACCTTTGTGACACAGGGTGTCACAGCCCTCCCCCCTTAAAGAAAATCTCGTCCCGAGATTGCGATACGGTAAAAAGGACAGAGGAAGTGCGGGAGATTACTGATTTTGTGACGATAGGAACTCGGGAAAATTAGATTTTAGAAAATCCTCTTGTTCCCAAGTTGCTTCCTCTTCGATGTGATTACTCCATTGCACTTTGCAGAAGGTGATCGTTTGCTTTCGAGTTACCCGGTCCTTTTGATCAAGAATCCGGACGGGGTATTCGGGATATGAGAGATCCTCTTCCAATTGCCTGATGTCGGTGATGACAACATCAATCGGAGGCTTCAAACATTTCTTGAGTTCAGATACATGGAAGACATTGTGTACACGAGCAAGATTTTTCGGCAATTGAAATCGGTAAGCAACCGCGCTACATTTCTTCACAATTTGGTAGGGTCCAATATAGCGAGGTGCTAATTTGCCTTTGATTCCGAACACAATTTCCAACACGATAGTGATGATACGACAAGAATGATTGAAGGTTCGGGGATATACAAATTTTTTCGAATGAGGAGCGAAATTCTTGTTGGTTGTAGGTGGGTAACAATACCGACAAGTCTCTAAATATAGAAATTCTCCTTCTAGTTGCGTACCCTAGGTAATACGCCATTCGTTTGGAAAACGTTATATTCGAATGCTCTCACCAATTTACATAAAGGAGTGCGTTTTCCAGATCGCCTATGTGTGGCTTTAAGAAGCGCCTGGGTAAACTGGCACAACTCAAAGACACAATGGCAATTTGGAATACATAACATCTTGATGTAAATCGGCTTTCGGTTAGGCTTAGCTTGACACAACGTTCGGGTGATAATCCTTCACATTCAAAACACTCCAAGAGGGTTCATGTAAAGTCAAGGGTATGGCAATGATGGGCAAAAGATTTTTGGTCAAGAATTTAGAGGTTCCAACGATCGGTCAAACTGTTCTTCTCCAACATGGACTTGCAAGGGAAGTCGAAACGCGATACTAACCATTTACAAGCTTAAAAGGATAGCACAGTAAGTGGATGATGACACTTCACACAAAACATGCAAAGTAGCTCACAAGAACTATTAACGGTCTCGACCCGATTCTGTTTAAACGAAACAGTTTTAAAGATTCGACAGTTTGACCTGTTTCTGGACACAAATAAAATTTTGGCCTTTTATGAAAGTTGTAGATAATTTCAATAGATTTCCAGCCCCTACTCATACAGCTCAATCCGATGAATCATTTGGGAGTCATCATCATCCAAAGTCAGCGGACAGAACCGGAGCGACAAAGGAAATGCTCTCTTTTCAAGGCCACTTTCGTCTCTGTTCTAGGTGGTTCCAAACAGTGACCAGAGCAGTAAATTGTGGAGAAATTCTCAAGCTTTCCAATGGGTATTTATACACATTATTTGGTTAAGAAACGGAAAAGTTATGGCCGTTTTCATGAAGCTATCACTTTTGATCTACAACAAGTTTTATCGGTTTGAACTTTTTAAACTTTTAAGTTTGTTGGGAGTTCAAATTGTCATGTGTGATGATGCATGAGCATGTTTAGATGATGAAAATGCATGAATGATCAAATGTTCTCAATATGTCTCATTCCTACCATCCTCACCAAAATTAGAACTTGGCCGATATATAGTCGTCCAAAAGACACGGTGGCACACACACCTCTCACACGTTTCTAAACGAACTAAAACGTGGTTAGTGTACCTGCAAGAGATCATTCCAGAAACAATACATCAAATTCAAAAGAAACAATCCAAAATAACATTGACAGTTATGTCCTAGGTGAACGCCTACCTGGGAAGGCAGTCACCATTTAAACGCATCCGATCCGCGCATCAAACAATTCCAGGTTTACACCCACCTAGAGGGCACCGACTATACGTGCTTCGGCAAGCACACTCACCTTCGTTGAAGAAGCCGTAGATGCAAGTATTTAAACAAACATAACCCAATGTTAGCTTTGCCACCACTTTAATAGTCATCCTTATATGGGCTCAACAAGTTCGTTCCTCTCCGTAGCGTAAAAAGTGGTTTTCAAGTTTGAAACGACCCCAGTTCCGCGGTGCCGGAATCGGAGGCTTTTACAACATGCGATAGTCCCAGAACACATAAAAGCTATCACATGCAGTGTCATAGCATAGTATCAGATCCAAAACTCCACGAATTTAATTTATTACATGCCGTATCTCGGCGATATTTTGGCTCGCAGGCCGGTAATTAAGCAAAAAGAACAAGCATCACGATCAGAGTAGCAGCGACGTAGTAGACCCCTCCACAGGCATCCTTGAGCGTAGCTCCAGCCTCAATCCTCGTACCAGTCATCCCGTGTGACGATGTTATCTGGCTCGTCGTCACCTGAGTCTGCACGATAAGCGTGCAGGTCACTAGCCGAACACCCCAAGCAAGCCTAACTAGTATTCAAAGGGAGACTGGCTTCCTAGCAAAGCATAAAGAGAAAAGAGAGTAGTATAACAAGTTGATTTTTTTCGAAAAGTCAGTTCCATGTCCGAGTCCCGCTCTCGACACTCATTCTATCACATGCATCGCCTCACCACCCAACACCTCTTCCAAAACACCCACTCATCATCAACTATTTCTGCGGCATGGGAAGCTCCTACCCGCCCATCCTCAACGGCCTCAGCCGGTGTACTATCACTCGAGGGAGAAGAGAAGAAAACCGATGCTAGTTAGAGGAGGGTCACCAAGGGATCGTCCTTTGACCGGGGACGGCGGCTATACGTATAGATTATACACTCTCGAGAGGATTTGTACATCTATACCCACACGAGAAGGCACGGGGGTAGGCTTACCCCGGGCCCATCACACCGATAGATGAACTCCCCTTTCTGGCACTTTCCTGCTTTCCTGAGCTAGAAAACTATGCGGATATACTTTCCACCGCACTCTTAGGAATGTGAGCTCGAGTAATCCGGGGCCCACGGGTCGAGTCTATCGGGGACGCGTGGTTGCATCGCAAGCCCACCTTACCCCCTAACACCATCGCCTTACGCCTATAGTAATATGCCCTTCGGGGAAGTTCAAGAACCGGGCCTGAGGTCGCATGGTATGCACGAGTCATAGTTCCGGGCGACATGTCCCCCTACTCGGTCCTTAACTGGCGAGAGCAAGCCTTCCATGGGTCGGTTGCCACCCTCAGCGGTGGGCCGCGCACCACCACACACCTCACTCCACTCGGGGCAGAGTTCTAGTCTCTCCCATTTTTCCGGTGCCGACTCCCGCCATCCCATCCTCACCACCATCTCGCACACAGAGCCATCCCACTTCACGCACGCCAAGAGTTATCACATCCCGCCACGATATCACCCAACTCACATCATGTTCATTTTATTAAGTTGGGTATTTAGTTGTTCAAAACAATGGCATAAATAAAATAAGTATCCAGTTGGGTTGGCTTAGTGCGGAGCAACATCATTTTCACCTATGCAGTACTACCATTTGCACGTGTCTATGGGTATGGTAGTGGGGTGTTCGCTGACCTTGTTCATCGGTGTTCACCTTAGGCAGGTACTCTGGATCCTCCGGGTCGTCCTCCTGGTGCTCCGACTCTGGGAATGAGCTACGAGTAAGTACTAGCAGAAAGAACCAAATGGCAATTAAAATGCTACACCAATCAACGAGACTTAGTCCTAAATGATAGAGAATGATTTTAGATGAGAGTAGGAGTTGGTTTCACAATTTTCGGAGTTGGAATGGATTTATTATGATTTATTGAAGTTTAAATCGGGTTTAAGTAATCAAGAAGGTGAAATGGGGTGGGCTTGGTTAGCAGGCCGGAACTTGGCCTGTCTCACGTCTCCACTGGGCTCAGCCCGTTCGGGAGCCCCCTTCGTCACTCGGGTCGCGCGGCGGCCGTCGGCCCACCTTGGCCTCCCTTGTTCTGCCAGCCCAGGTCTGCCATACGGCCCGGCTCGCCCTACCGCGGCTTCCAGCCTCTCCGCGTCCTCACGACTGGACTGGGCCGCGCCCCGGCCCAAAGCCAGAATCTGCCTCCCCCTTCGGTTATTCCCACCCCGCGCTTCACCTGTTCGGCGAAGTGTCGCAGAGGCGCCGCCCTGCGACGGAGCTTGCCGCCGGCGACATCAACGCGCAGATGTGCCTGCCCTCCTCCTGTGCTCAACAAGGCTAAGACTGGGGAGCCGTCGGTAGCTGGTTGCTTGACTAAGAGGCTGTGGACGTTCTAGGTTAGGACTAGGTTACTGCAAGGCGGCGGTGCATGGGGTGGAGCGGCGGTGTTCATGGCACGAACCCGGCCGCTTTTGCCAGTGCCATCGCGGGCACGGGTGTTGCCCGGCCGCGGTGAGGTTCATCGCGCTCGACGACATCAAGCACCCAACCAAAGTGAAACGGCCCACGCGGTTGTGGTGATTCCAGCCACGGGGCGTGGCTCGGCGCTTCGGCGTGTCGCCATGCGCACGACGCGCACATGGGCACGTCGTCTAGGTCGCGCGTCGCGGCGGGCGCGGCGCATGGGCTCGGACGGTTCGGGAGGGCGCGATTCTAGACCGGCTCCCGGTGACGGCTTGTGCGGGTGCAGTGTTCTTGGCGACGCGACGCGATGCGACGTGGCGCGGCACGGCACGCACGGTGTGCACGGGCGCGCTCTGTTCGATTTGCTCAGTCGCTCAGCTCCAAGGAAGGTTTTGGCCAAGACCGATTTTCCCCGCGATGTTTTATGCGCATCGGCGCTCCTACAAGCTCGACCACCTCCTATGACGACCACTGTGGCTTCGAGACACGGCACGAAGGCCGGCTCCAGGACGCCTCGGCGGCAGCACGCGAACAGAGAGAGCTCCGAGAAGCCCGAGTTCGCGGCGGGGGTTGGACTAGGGGTTGGAATCGCCCTCACCTAGGGTTGCTCGCTGGTGTGTAGTACAATCCCGTTGGTGAAGAGGTTGCAGGCTACGGCGAGGACGGCGAGGTACGGTTCCGGCGGCGTCGCGGACGGCTTCGGCGTGGGCAGGCGGTGTCCTTCCGCGGACAGAGGTGCAGCTCTCCTCCGGGCTCGCGGCCTCCTTCTCCTCGGCTGGTATGGCTCCGACGGCATTGCCTTCTTCTTCCTCGGCTCCGGTCACCTCCTCCTGCGGCTCCCTCTCTTTCTGGCTTTCCCTCCTGGCGGCGGCGTTAGGGAAGAATCCCTAGGCGATTAGGGCTCCCAGGTGTGGCTCGTTCCGCTCTTTATAGGGAAGGGGCGCTAGGGTTGGATCGGCGGGAGATGGCGGCAAATCGGCCGGTGTTCTCTCTCCATTCCCTCTCTCCCATGCCTGGCCGACAGGGTCACGCGGAACGCGTGGCCTAGGGCCCGCGCGCCATGGGCGGTTGGAGCAGGTGGCTCGGCTCTATCCTCTCTCCCTTTCCTGGCTTGGCGCACAAGAAGATGGCGAGGTCGGGTGGGCGCGGTGCGGCGCGGGGCGGCGCGGCTTGGCTTGAGCTCGGGTTCGTCCGGCCGGGAGGGAAGAAGGAGGAAAAGGGAACGACTGCTAGTGGGTCCCGCTTGCCAGCGACTCAACGAGTTAGGCCCACCTGTCAGCAGTGGTTCGGCCGCGCCGTGATGGGCCGAGAGCCTGGGATTCAGCCCATGCGGGAGGTTTCCTGGTTGGGCCTAGTTTGGTGGGTTGGGTCAGCCAGGCCGAAAGGCCCTTTTCTTTTATTCCTATTTTTTGGATGTTTTACCAAATGAATTGATTTGTTTTGAACTTGAATTTGAACTTACACACTTAGTCAAAGAGGCAATTAAGTCCAAAGTATGAGATGCAAAGGTTGACACAGTTGAAGCAAAAGTAAAAGCTGTTCCCATTAGCATAACAAGTTGGTTGCTCAATTTTAATTAAATAATTTCCTAATTCCTAGTAGTTTAAATGCAATGCACAAATAATTCAAAAGAAATTTTTAAGTAGTGATTTTTCGGGTTATAAAAAAAGTGGGGTTGTTACAAAGTTTTAGAATGTCTATTAGTGTAGTGTTAATCCCGATATGGCTCTGATACTAGCTGTGACATCCCTGTCGTAATAATACAAGGATATCGTACAGGTGTTGACGCGGCTTATCTACGAATATTTTGCATTATTTTACATAGTTTTCATTATTTTTAAGCGTCAACTATATCTTTTACTAATTATCACCAATTATTGTGGATTTTACAACATTGTCTTGGAAATATGCTATATGTGATTTTTAAAGGTTTTTGACCTATTTTTCGCGAAATTCACTATGATTACGTCGAGTAAGAAAGGACCTCTAAATCGACATTCATTGAAGACGATGATCAAAGAAGGTTTGGTTGATTCACCCCTCTGTGTCAATCATGGTTTCCTAATTAGAAGCTTCAAGAAGATGTCAAGAGCTATTGGGAATTGAAGACAATTATTTAATATAATTATCAAATATGTCAAAGACTAGAAGATTTCGTCAATCTCGGTCCATACCGAAGATTCCAGAAGCCCAAGAGCCCAAGAGGCCCCATACAAATATTTCTTAGGCATTAAGCGATGTCCCGGCGAAAGATGGAAGGAAACGGGCGAGGAAGGAGTCCAGGTCGGCCGACCTGACCCCCCCAAGCCGGCCGACCAGGCCTCCTCCGACCCCGTCTCGCGTTCCCCTTTCTACCACGAATCTTTCAGAAGATTCCAAAGAGATAAAGATTACTTTGGTGCGGGGGAATTAAAGATAAAGAAGATTTATCAAGAGTCCAATCCAACCTCCAATTAAATCTCGAGATATTCTTGGATTCCAGGACAGCAGCACCTTGCGGGCCCAATTCAGAGACCTAAACGACGTCAAATGGAGAAAGTTTGAATACCAAAGTTGTAGATCCCTTCGAGCTCTACAATTTAGATTCCGGATGACAGAGATATGGTCGAAATACGAAAGGTGCAGAAAAGAGAAAAGTTCTATTTCGGGGGAAACAACAGTCCTGCTCCAACTCCAAGCAAGGGGAAGGTGGGGCACCCCAAGGCTCCTCCGGGGTATAAATACAACCCCTATGAGACCCCCAAGGCCATCCAATTCATCAAGGCGACACGATGTAGAGGGACTACAGCTAGATGAGAGTAGAGGGTCGAGTTTCTAGTCTAGGATTAGAGTTCTTCTAGTTCCTAGAGGTGATTAGAGCCCTTGCATGGTGCTCTAATTACCTAGCTCTAGAGGTCTAATTGTATCATCAAGGGAATGTATGATCATGGTTGTAAGTATGATACAATTTATTAATGAAGCATTGTTCTTGTCTAATTATCATAATCTTGTTCTAATTATGCTTGTTCTAGCTCTAATTAGCTTTAGATCTATATACTTGTTGATTAGAGCATGTCTTTAAGGGTTATATTCTTCTAACGTTTCTTGCTCGTTGATCTAGCTTACTAATGATATAGTTGTGTTTCTAGTTCTTGTAACCATGGTGATTAGAGGTTCTAGTTGCTCTAATTATGTTATTAGACTATGTGAAGTAATTAGAAGCCGATTCTCTAATTATGTATGCCTGTTGAGAGTTTCTTGTCGATTACCTTGTTACTAGTAACAGTAGAGCCTGGGAAAAGGTTAAACTCGATTTAGGGGGTTAGGTTGATTGATTTTGATTTAATTATGCTATGAAGTTTATGCTTGATCATGCTTGGTGTTGACGGTCGTAATCTCATGATATCTACCGTCAATTACCAACCAAATGGGGCTATGCAAGGAATAATTATGGACTAACCCCTCTACTAATGAGTTTCACAAGTTTTGCATGAATATTTGGATGCAGGTACCAAAATGCACATAAAATAGATGAAAACAAGCCAAGGATTAAATATGAGGCACATTGATCAAGTTGGCCAGGTCGTCCAACCCACACCTAGGTCGGCCGACCAGGGCAAAGCCTGCCCTGGCTCAGCCAGGTCGGCCGACCAGGGGGCTAGCCGCCCGACCCAGTGACAGGGTCGGCCGACCCCTGGTCAGGCCGCCTGACCTCCCAAGTCAGCCAATTGCCACATCATTGATCCACACAAGTGCACTCAAATCCAATCGCAAGACCAAGCATCCAATGTATCCAAAGGCCGAAAATGCACCAAGTCACAGATCCTCAACGTCATCAATCCGAGGGAGAAGCAAAGTGGCCAATGTAGGCCTGACACGTGGTCGCCCGACCTCCTACAAGGTCGGCCGACCTAGCCTCGGAGGCATTTTACACGTGCAACAACCGTCCTAACCGCCAACTGCCATGGGAAAGCAAGATCAAGCCGTTGGAGTGCAAAGGCGGTGGATCGGGTGGTCGCCCGACCTCGGAGTAGGTCGGCCGACCTCCCCCTAGGTCGGCCGACCACCGACTTTGGCCTCCCACCGACCTAAGCCTCCTACAAATACCCCCCTCTCATATGGGACTATTAATAGGCCTGTAGAGCTCATTTGTAAAGGTGTGGAGAAGTTGAGAGCCATATCCTACCTTAGAGAGTGTCACTTTCCACATCTTAGTAGTTAGGATAGTCCTGGGAGTTAGAGTGAGTCTGCCTCGGAGTTCTCGGAGATTCTTCTGAGTCTGCGATAACAGCTCTTGTATCTTTAGTACTCAATGTTCAATATAATTCAGTTATATTTTACTTTATTTCTATCTCTTACAAGTGTGGTGTACCTTTTATTTTGCATACTTGCTAGGCTTAGACTTGTGGTTATCTTAGTTAGAAGTCCTGTTATTCTTGCCAGTGCTATAATCCAACCTGTACGCCAGGCTCTGGTTAGATCCTCTCCTCTGATCAAGGACGATCTATTGTTACTCAAGCTTTGCTTGAGTACGTTTATAGCGTGCCAGCCTATCCACGCAGTTTTGCTTAGTAGCCCCACTCGGTGACAGCATGTGGTGTGCCTGTGTAGTCCAGGCCCGTTCGTTCAGTAGGCCCGTAGGCGTTAGCCGGGTCTCCTTCGGTTGTTTACTATCTACCCCCTGACTCCTCGAGGCGCCGAAATTTCGCTCGACGCAAGACCCTGACTTGCTATTTGAGTTTCTTAGTTAACCACGATAGAGTCTTTGCAGCCGAATAGAATAGAGTTTGGGAACTTTATCTCACTCGTTGTCCTCCCAGGCAACTATACCTCTCTACGTGTATCTTAGGTAGTTCAATTTACTTCTTCCCACCATACACCTATCCGTTTACCAAACTTACCCCTGTCTAGTGACTAGCTAGTATATTTATTTAAGTACGGTTCATTTGATTTGAGTTTATTCAACTATACTCTCTCGCCTGCCGCTTCCTTGTGGATAAAAATACGATACTCGGAATACTCTGAGTGAAAAGCTACAGCGGTCTCTGTGCGCTTGCGGAGTAAAATCTTATAAGGCTAAGAGACACCAACGAGCTTTTCTAGCGCCGTTGCCGAGGAAGCAATAGGCAGAGATATAGTTGATAATCTCTTTTCGAACCCCGTGTCTTTAATAAAAATACCAACTAGTCGTTAGCAGGCTCACTTGTCTCTGTTGTTTATGTTGTGGTTGCAACAGAGAGGTGTATGACCGGTTTCGACCTGCTGGAAAATTTCCACAATAACCCAGAGGTTCTGCTTAGGAGGGTCCGTTCCAAGACCTTTCATGGGCAGATACCTGTTCCAAGGGAATTGAACCTTGAAACGGCCACGTCAAGTAGTTCCTTGAACACCGACGATATGGCCGTACCTTTCGAGAAGACCATCCGTGAGTTCTCCATCCCATCCAGTAGCAATGTCCCTACGGGACCGGCCGTCAACGCAGGGGAGAACTTCGAACTTAAGCCGGGAGCCATTCACATGGTTCAACCCATTCCCTTCTGCGGTTTAGCAACGGAAGACGCCAACAACCACCTGCAGCAATTCCTGAAAATCTGCAGCACATTTGCCATGAAAGGTGCGTCCGCCGATGCTGTCAAGTTACGCCTCTTCCCATTTTCACTTGTCAGAAAGGCGAAGCAATGGTTCTACCTCAACCGCACAATACTAACAACTTGGGATGCGTGCTCAAACGCATTCCTCGCCAAGTACTTCCCTCTAGGAAAGACCAATGCTTTGAGAAACAAGATCTCGAGCTTTCAACAGCTCGCAGATGAAATGGTGGCGGAGGCTTGGGAAAGATTACAAGAGTACATAGCAGCCTGCCCCCACCATGGCATGGAAGAATGGCTGATCATTCAGAGTTTCTTTCACGGGTTAAACCGTACTGCTCAAGAGCACCTGGATGCAGCCGCTGGAGGATCTTTCCTATCCCAAAGTGTGAGAGCGGCCAAAAATCTGATTGAGAAGATCGCCACTAACCAGGGATGGAAGGAAGATAGGTCACACTCACGATCCCGTGGAGTCCATCACATCATCAGCACAGATATGCTGGCCGCCAAGATGGACTTGCTTTTAAAGAAGCTAGAAGACAATCCTGAGACTGCACCAGTCTAGGCTCTCGACACTCACATGACTTGTGAAGTCTGCGGAAACACGGGACATTCAGGGAGCAGCTGCCCTGAAACGCGACCGGAAGACACCAACTTCATCGGTCATTCTAGTAACTTCAACAACAGGTATCGTCCCCAACTAGGCTGGAACACGCGCCCATATATGCCATTCTCCGGACAAGGTAACTCCTCAGGTAATACACAGCAGTTTAATAAGCCTAGTTCTTTTGATCCTAAAGCTGTGTATGATAGCATTAGTAAAAAGTTTCATGCAAATGATAGACTTTTTGAATCTATTTCCTTACAAATGGAAACTTTCAACAGTGCTATGAAAAATCAACTGAGTTTTAATAAAATGTTTGAAACACAAATAGCTCAGTTGGTTGCCTCTTTGCCTAATGCTAATGCGAGAAAGCTTCCGGGACAACCGGAACCTCCCCCCCAAAGAGCACATCAACGCCGTCACCACTAGGGGTGGTAAGTCCACTCAGGACCCTCCACATCCTAGTGGTACGTCACGCACTAACCATACAGGCAAGGAACAGGAGAAGGCCATCGAAATGGAGGAGAATAATGATCCAGAAACCAGCACTGGTGCCGTGTAGGAGAAGGCACCACCGAAAACTCTCCCACACGAGTTTTATGACTCAACGGTGCTGCCGTTCCCTCAGCGCAACAAGAAGGCTACCGCAGATGAATAATATAGTAAGTTTGTTGAGGTCATTAAGAAATTATATGTCAATATACCTCTGCTAGATGTAATGGAGGTACCGACATATGCAAAGTACTTAAAAGATACACTCAACAATAGGAAACCACTACCATCAGCGGAAATTGTGCATATGACCGAGGAGTGTAGCGCAGTTATACTCAACCAACCTCCATAGAAGAAGGACCCTGGTAGTCCTACTATTCCATGCTCAATTGGAAACCAAGTCTTCAATCAAGCCTTATGTGATCTCGGAGCAAGCGTCAGTGTTATGCCTAAAATTGTCTTCGACAAACTAAATCACGCGGCACTCTTGCCCACAAGTATGTGCCTGCAACTTGCGGACCAATCTATCCGACACCCAATGGGAATCGCCGAGGATGTCCCGGTGAAGATCCGAAACTTCCTCATTCCCGTGGATTTTGTGGTATTGGATATGGAGATTGATGCCAAGACACCGCTCATTCTTGGGCGGCCGTTTCTGAGCACCGCGGAAGCAAGCATAGATGTTGGGGCCGGAGAAGTCCACCTCAACATAAACGGTATGAGGAAGACGTTCTCCTTCAAACAAAAAATGGAGCAGTGTAGCCAAGTGAAGATCTTCAAGGGATAGAGTCTTTGCAGCCGAATAGAATAGAGTTTGGGAACTTTATCTCACTCGTTGTCCTCCCAGACAACTATACCTTTCTACGTGTATCTTAGGTAGTTCAATTTACTTCTTCCTACCATACACCTATCCGTTTACCAGACTTACCCCTGTCTAGTGACTAGCTGGTATATTTATTTAAGTACGGTTCATTCGATTTGAGTTTATTCAACTATACTCTCTCGCCTGCCGCTTCCCTGTGGATAAAAATACGATACTCGGAATACTCTGAGTAAAAAGATATAGCGGTCTCCGTGCGCTTGCGGAGTAAAATCTTATAAGGCTAAGAGACGCCAACACTGGTCTACCTTGAGCTGCTAGTTATCTCGTTGCTTTTATCTATTTGTGGTGCCCATATCATGCATGTCTTGGATCCAATTAGAGCTTGATTAGACTACAGTTAATTTCCCTTAGTTGGTATTCTAGTTCTATTCTAATTGCTTATCTTACAATATTAGTATAGTTTAGACGTAGATTAGATATAGTTTAGAGTTAGTTTAGAAGTAGATTAGATACCTTTTATACCCTTAGTTTACCATAAATTCTTGTTAATTAGTTCTCAATTAGTTCGTTTCTTGGATTGACAAAACCCACGATACTCATCCTGGGGAAAAGCTATACACGATATTGTCGCTTGCAGTATAAGGTTTTGCCGTGCTTAAGTGCCATCAACAAGCTTTTCTGGCGCCGTTGCCGGAGAACTAATTACTCAAGTTCTAATTAACTTGAGTTTATGTATATACTTGATTTGATCTTTTACTACTAGTTTTAATAGTTAGTTTGTGTTTGCTAATTGTGTGCTAATCTAGTTCTAGTCGTGTAATAATTAGTTTCTCTAATTGTGTTCTTCTATTCGTCGTTCGTTCTTATGTTCGTTCATAGTTCAGTCTAACGCAGCATTTTTGCTGTTATAAGATTTTTGGTTTTGTGTTTTTCTTAATATAGCCTTTAATCTTTTATTTTGTGCCTTTTATTTTATTTTAGTTTATTCTATTTTATTTACTTTTTGCATTTAATTTTATAATTAGGTAGTTTGTTAGAATAAATTTAGCTCTTTTATTAGTTTAATCTTTTGTAAACTCTTTTAGAATATAGTTGGTATTAACGCTGTTAGTGGCTCATGATCTGTTATTGAGTTTTTCTACAGCTATCACGAAGGAATAATTATGGTGTTAAAGGTATGTCTGCTGTGTCAATTAAGTTTTTAAGACTAATGTTCTTTGAAGCTTGTTTGTTCTAAGCTACAGATAATGGAGGCAAAGATGATTAGCCGAGAAGATTCCGAAGGCTAATAATTGCTTGAGTACAAGGAAGATAAAGATATGGAAGGTTTATCTCAAGACCAATCCAAGTTCCAACCGAATCTCGAGCTACTCTCGGAATTTAGGACAGCAATACATTGTGTGGCGGATTCGAAGACCTTAACGACGCCAAATGAAAAAAGTCCGAATACCAAAGTTGTAGATCTTTTCGAGCTATTCAAGATAGAGTCTGAATTTGCATAATTTGGACTTTAAAGGAGGAAGTTATAGTCGAAATACTAAAGGGGCAGAGCAAAGGAAGCTGAATTTCAGGAAAGACAAGAAATATTCCTCTCCAACACTTGATGGTGCATGCAATCGTGGCTGTCCAAGGAAAAAGATGAAACCACCATGAAATCAAGATTTGAACTTCACTTCTTCTTCAAGATTAAAGTAATTCTTGTTTTAATTATAAATATAATTAAAATTTACCTATGTTTGATTAGAGATGCTTTGTGATAATCATTAAAATGTTGTTTGGTTGATTATTATCCTCCTATCCTTTCTTGTGTTTTGTTTTTAGTCTTTTGTTAAAACTTTTATACTCTTTATCCATACCTTAAGAATCATTTAGACTAGCTTCTTGTTTATACATAACTTTTGATCCATAGCTTTGCAATGCTTTATCTTTACATGTGACCTGGCCTGTTGTTAAAATCACATGTCTTTTAGTAGATCCTTTTACTTTAATTAGTTGATTGAATCTGCTCATGCTTAGAAATGGTTAAGGTTTGCTAGTTCGTTGATTCTCAAGTTTAAGGTTGGATATAAATAAAATAAAAACTAAGAGTCAAAGTTTGTGTAAAAGTAGAAGGAGACTCATCGTTTATTTCTCCGTAAGTGGTTCGGTCCAGTTTTAATTTTTGTGCAAATTGTTTTTGAAATTTTAAAACATGAACATGTGCATGTTTATCGTGACTTATTATTTGTACACAATATTATTTTTAAAATCAAAACATTTGTTCTATTTAAAAAAGAACCCTTGTTAGAATTTTGTCTAAGCCTAATTTTTATTTTATTTCTTTCAAAATCATCCTTCTATTTGGCCAAAATCATTAGGAACCCATCATTTTGTTTATCTCTTGTTTGATTTTATGAATCATGTTCATCTATAAAATATATATGCTTTAGTGTTTTGCTATGTGTTTTTAATTTAATTTATAGTTGTCTTTGATTCATGAATCAAATGTTTGTTTAACCCCAATCAACCATGTGACTTTACTTTTATTTCTAATCATTGCCATAATGCTTTTATATTATATATATGTGTGCACTATGAGCTAACCATGCAGAGAAATTCACACTTCATTTGAAACAATGAAACCAATGTGTGAAACAGTACAAGACAAATTCACGGTGATTGATACAAGGATTTGGCAAGATTTGAAGACATAATCAGAATTTGCAAAAGTTTGATTGAGTTTCAAGTTGAAGAGTGAGTGGACTGAATGGAGGAGGAATTGAAGACAAAAATCAAGCCCATGAAGCTTCAAGATAAACAATGTTGGACTCAGACAATTTCTACCAAGATCCAAGTCCAAAAGGTTGAAGATTGTCAACATCGGGAAAGCTGAAAATAGAAAGCTGAAGATGTCATCAACATGGAGTTCGACCTCCATGTTTTTGGCCAAAATAGGAAGCTGAAAATAGGAAGCTCAAAACAGAATATTTTATTATATTTGGAAAGCCCATGAAGTTCTCTTTCCAAAGCAATAAGAATCACTCAATTTGGAGATTTCTACGAGGAGCAATGTGCAAATCATTGAAGGCTGCGCGAGCTGAATTGAAGTTTGGACAGAATGCAGTGCTTGAGTAAAATGGGCATAACTCATTCGTACGGAATTGGATTTTAACGCATAATTACTTGTTGGAAAGATAATTTCAGAGGCTATCCAACAGATCTATTATTTGAGGCATGTTCGGTTCGAGACCAATGAGTTATTCCACGAAGAATGAGGTAACAGCAACAATGGTGATGTCTACTTGAGAAAGATGATGGCAACAACAATGAAGAAGGCTTAGGCAGTGCTTCCATGGGATTTTCATGATCAAGTTCAGTGGCAAGGAGCTTCAAAGACATTGGCACATGAACACACAAGTAGAGGATTGTGCACACAAGTGATGCTATGATCAAGACACGATGAAGCTGCACAATCAAGTTATCAAGCTGCATGGACACTCTGGATTCTTGCTCCAAGGAACATGGCTTCACTTCAATAAAGGTAAGTAAGAAGTCTAGCTTTATGACTTTAAATTAAACGTCTTTCGGGAGACTACCCGTTTAATTATTTAGTGTTAAGAGTCTTAAAGTCTTTTAATAGAGAAATGGGAAGCATGACACCACCCTTTGATTCTTTAGCTTGTGGCTAGTTAACTTAATCTAAATAATCATCATCACATCACTTCATATTGTGTTTTTCACCTTGCATTTGCATTATCATTTGTTTCTCCACACTTGTCTTATTAGTTTTAAAATTTTCATAAACCTTATGATGGATGCTTTATATTTATGTTGATTCTTAGACCGAGTTTTCTTTTTTGTAAATTAGGTGTAAATATGGTGTTTAGATTTAATTTGAGACCAACATTATAAGGTTTAATTGAAAGTTTCTTGCTAATAATGTCTCTTGTGGATAAACTTTCTGCATTTGTTTCATACATAAACCACCCTGTTACATTTAGATTGGAATTGCATGTTTATAATTGGCTTGGTTGTTTAATTATCTTCATGATGTGTGCTTTTATGTTTATGTTAAATGTTTGATCAAGCGTTTTTCTTTAGCAATTTTATGTAAGCACGGTGCTTAGATTAAATTGTTGATCATCATAATGAAGTTAATTAACCATTCTAGTTTTTTATAATTTCATTTGATTAGTTTAAGTTTTGCAATGTGTTTTGTTTTTCTTGTGCTGTTATGAGTTGATAACCTTGATTAAACATGGTGTTTTAATCTTGGTTAATTAAAATTTTATGGCTACAGAGAGACTTAACAATAATGTTGTAAACATGGTGTTTGGAACTTGATTTAACCATTGTCTTTGTTTATATGCTTACCTCTTGCATAATTACACTCTTGCATACACTCATCACATTTTTTGTTTTTCTTTTATTAAGATTAATTATGCCACAAGTTTAAAATCAATGGGGATATTATTAGATTATGGTAAATTGCTTCTACTCTTGACTGTTACCTCAAGAGTAGTATGTGCACTTAAATTGTTTTACAAGAAATTATTTAATAACAAGAAAATTGATGGAATATCCGGTAACATATTTCTAATACCTTCTTTTTCGTTTTAAATTCTGCAAATATTTACCCATATCTATCAATTTGGTGTTCGTTTTGTGTTTCTCTTGTTTTAAGTATGTTAGTTTAGATTTAAAGAGTGATTAATGCTATAACCATGGTCTATACTTAATTAATTAATGCTTTCAAAAAAATGATGAAAGTTGCCGTTTTATCTTTGTCATGCCTTGGTTTTGATTAGTTAAATTAGCAGGCTCTCATAATACATGTTTAATTGAACTATCCAGCAATTTTGTGATTGATTATGATTGTTCATAAAGACCCATATGATTTAATTTTTGCAAGGTTTAATTTTTATCATGATCATTTCCTTGTTTATTTTTACTGCTTATAAATTCCATGATCAACTTTATGAGATTATCTTGCAATAGCCATTCCTACCAGAGCCATATATTTTTAAACCTTAGATTTATCAAATTTGTTTTTCAAATGAGTTGGATCAAGACTGTGATCTAAGATATGAGACATAGAAGCTGGTCATTCCTTTTTCGTATCTTTTCTTTACTAGCCTTTCTATCCATGCATTGTGTCTCTCTACGTTGGAGGGAGTACAAACTTCGCTGGATATCCATCCTTAAACCAAGATTATCTTTTTGTGTATCCTCCTTGACCACAACCCATTATTTTCTGGAGTATTTAAGAGATTAAATATTACTCTTTTTATTAGACAACTCTATCCTCTAAGTTAAACTGTTTTAGATATATACTCAAGGGCGAGGGTGAGTATTATTCAAGAGCGGAGATGGAGAGTTACCTTGTTATACGCTATGTTATTTTAGATTTTTGAGGGTGCAAAAGGAAAAAAAAAGACCAAGTGGTCGCCCAAAAGAAAAAAAAAGAGTTGTCCCTCAGTAATCTTCTAAGTTTTTACAAGTTTTGTATTTTGTTTTTGTTTAGTATTAATAAGGGATATCCTGTTTATATATACTCCAGAAAATATTTCAACCATGTGCACTCTGATAGTAAAGACTTCATTTGTGCCTTGAGATCATCCATTGCCACTTCCACATGTCCACTAAATGTGTGTGTTCCATCCTTTCTCTCAAAACATTATTTTATTACATGACCTTTTTGACAAGTCTCAGTAAAACCAGCAGGTTTTTTTCTTGGTTTGACAATATTTTGAAAACAAGTTTTGATTAGAATTCATACCAAGCTCCAGATAAGCTTCCACTTTATATATATATGTTATTTGAATACCATTTAGATATTGAGAGACTGGAGAGTTGAGTGTGTTCCTTTGGCTTTGCAAGAATTTATCTCTTAATGTTTGATTATCTTTTTCAAAAACTTATTGCTAAAATGATGAGATGTGTTTTTGATAAGATTGAACTCTTGCTAATTTTTTTATCGTGGGATGAGCTTAGCTGAATATCTTTTCTTTCATAAATTCCTGGTTCAAACTTAAAATGTTGAGAGAGTCTGTTAGTTTGATTAATTAAGATGAAGGTATGAAAGAGTTAATGAAGGGCAATGCTGATTCTTGACTTACTCGAAGACGAGTAAGGTTTAAGAGTGGGGATATTATTGACACGACTTATATATGAATATTTTGCATTATTTTACATAGTTTTTCATTGTTTTTAAGGGTCAATTATATTTTTTACTAACAATTATCACCGATTATTATTGATTTTGCAGGTTTTTGATTTATTTTTTGTGAAATTCACAATGATCTATGTCGAGTAAGAAAGGACCTCTAAATCGACATTCATTGAAAACGATGATCAATGAAGGCTTGGTTGATTCACCCCTCTGTGTCAATCATGGTTTCCCAATTAGAAGCTTCAAGAAGATGTCAAGAGCTATTGGGAATTGAAGACAATTATTTAATATAAAATTATTAAATATGTCAAAGACTAGAAGATTTCGTCAATCTCGGTCCACACCAAAGATTCTAGAAGCCCAAGAGCCCAAGAGGCCTCGTACAAGTATTTCTTAGGCATTAAGCGATGTCCCAGCGAAAGATGGAAGGAAACGGACGAGATAGGAGTCCAGGTCGGCCGACCTGACCTCCCCAAGTCGGCCGACCAGACCTCCTCTGATGCCGTCTCGCGTTCTCCTTTCTACCACGCCTCTTCCAGAAAATTCCAAGGAGATAAGGATTACTTGGGTGCGGAGAAATTAAAGATAAGGAAGATTTATTAAGAGTCCAATCCAAACTCTAATTAAATCTCGAGATATTCTCGGATTTCAGGACAGCAGCACCTTGCGTGCCCAATCTGAAGACCTAAACGACATTAAATGGAGAAAGTTTGAATACCAAAGTTGTAGATCCCTTCGAGCTCTACAATTTAGAGTCTGAGTTTCCTTTATTTGGACTCCGGATGATAGAGATATGATCAAAATACGAAAGATGCAGAAAAGAGAAAAGTCCTATTTCGGGGAAAACAAGAGTACTACTCCAACTCCAAGCAAGGGGAAGGTGGGGCGCCCAAAGGCACCCCCGGGGTATAAATACAAACCCCTATGAGACCTCCAAGGCCATCCAATTCATCAAGGCGACACAATGTAGAGGGACTACAACTAGATGAGAGTAGAGGGTCGAGTTTCTAGTCTAGGATTAGAGTTCTTCTAGTTCCTAGAGGTGATTAGAGCCCTTGCATGGTGCCCTAATTACTTAGCTCCAGAGGTCTAATTGTATCATCCAAGGAAAGGTATAATCATGGTTGTAAGCATGATACAATTTATTAATGAAGCATTGTTCTTGTCTAATTATCATATTCTTGTTCTAATTATGCTTGTTGTAGCTCTAATTAGCTTTAGATCTAGATGCTTGTTGATTAGTGCATGTCTTTAGCGTTCTTAATCGTTGATCTAGCTTACTAATGATATAGTTGTGTTTCTAGTTCTTGTAATCATGGTGATTAGAGGTTCTATGTAACACCCTAAATTTTGCCACAAATAAAATCTTTGGAACCAATTTAATTTGTTCATATTGTTTGATCATACATGACACCTATTTGATTTTATGTGAGTTCAAAATAATTAATTAAAAAGAATCATAGGAATCACATGTTTGAACCCTCATGTCTTTGCATATTTTTATTGGGTGATTTGCAGTGTTCAAAGTTTGAATTCAAACTCTTTTGCATCTCTCCAAAATTTCTCAAATTTCAAACAATCCAGGAAAATTTCTTTTTCCTCCTTTCCTTCTCCTTCTCTCTTTTGGCCCGAGCCGGCCCAACCCAGCCCCGGCCCAGCCTTTCCCCTGCCTCCTTCTCCTTCTCTCCGCCCGGCCCACGGCGCGCCCCGCGGCCCAGCGCCCCAGCCGGCCCAGCTCCCCCACCCTCCTCCTCTTCGCCCAGGCCACGGCGCGACCGCGCGGCCCAGCCAGCGCGTCGGCCCAGTCGGCGCCGCCCTCCCCCGCGCGCTCTCTCCCTCTCTCTCGCTGACAGCCCGGCCCCGCATGTCATCCCTTTCCTCTCCCTCGTTCCTTCTCGGTCCAACCCCGACCGAGGCGAGTTCAAGCCGCACCCGCGCCGCGGTCTCGGTCCCGTGCCTCGCGCCTGCGTCCCGACCTCGCCCGAGGGTTCACGCGCCGCCTCCGCCTTCCTTTCCCGCGCCCGCACTTTCCTTTCCCGGTCCTCGCCCGCGCCGTGCGCAGTGCGGACACGGACAGAGTCCGAAGTCCGGACCTTCCTTGCCGCGCCGTGCTTTCCCTTTCCCCCTCCGCAAGCCTCGGCATCCGGGCTATAAAGGCTGCCACCCCGAGGCCCTAGCCATCAAACGCCCAAGCCCTAGGCCGCCTTCGTTGCCCACCGCGCCGCCGTCGTTCTACGCAGAGCTCCCGCGGACGTCGCCGCACGTCGCCGACCGCCATTGCCGCTTCACCGTCGACCACTTCTATACCCGAAGGTTCGCCGTGAGGTGAGGAAACTTTCGAGCTAGCTCTAGTCCCTAGCCGCGCCCTACATCGGCGGGAATCGCTCGCCGGAGCTCCTCCACCACCCCGCTCCGTCGCCCGCCGCCTCCGGTCGATGCGCCGTCTCCCGAACCCCTTCGCCCGCTTCGCACCACCGCCCGCTCGCCCCTGCGCCCGGTCCCTCTAGCCCTAGGCCCCGGAATCGCGGAGTTCGCGTTCCTCCGGTGAGTCTCCGCCGCGCCCGAAGGTCGCCGCCGGTGGAACCCGTCGCCGTCGCCCCTCTCTTTTCCCCGATCTAACCAGAGCCGTCCGATCCAGATCCAACGGCCAGGCCGCGCGACCCGGAGTCAGATACCGGTCAGCGCTGGGATTCTTGCTAAAGAGTCCCTGGGTTTTCTGAAAATTAACCCGCGGTCCAGATCTATTAGATCTAGGTCCCTGGCTTTACGGTTTAGACCCTGAGCTTTTGGAAAATCAACCCGCGGTCCTGGTCAATCCCGGTCAGCGCAGAATTTTGCAAAAGAGACCCTGTGCTTCTTCTAAATCAACCCGCCGTACAAATTATTTCTTTTAAACCCCTGGTTTTCGCAGTTTAGCCCCTGGAATTTCAAATTCTTTCTATTTTAAGCCTTTAAACTTGTTTTCTTCATATCTTTTGCGTTTTAACTCCGTTTTGAACGATTCTTGAACCTACGGAATCGTAATAAAGTGTAGATTAATTCTAAAACCTTTTTAACCTCTGTTTATGATGTTTGGTGTACTGTTTTAGTCAGTTTATGCTCATTGCTTGTTTGTATGCGACGTGTAGCCGACGTTCCGTCCGAGTTTGTCGAGAATCCATCTTGGGAAGTTCCTGAGCAAGTTTTTGCTGAGGAAGGCAAGTATTCTTTGACCCATGTCCTATTTTACTTGAATCACATGATCTAGAGCCTAATGTTGCATGCTCCTAATAAGGATGACTAGCCTCATATACCTTTACAAGTTTTATAACCTGGGAGGGCTGTGATGTTGTAAATTAATTGCTTCCGCTCAACTCACTTTACTTATGTTGTTAATGATGGTCAAGTAATGATGAACCTGATGATAAAAGTTTGGTTTTAACATCATGGAGGCTTGAGCATGTTTTGTTGGTTTTGCTCAAGTGCTTCGCCCTAAGGATCGGTTCGCCGAGCGACCACCCAGGAAAACAGTACAACCACAAGACTCACATGGGCACTGGGCTTGACTGATTAATTAGATGAACTAGAGTTTTGGCTTACTTTCCTGAAACATGGCGTATGAGGGGTCTGGGGGATATGGGACTTTTCCCTTTGCCAATGTGGTGCAGTTTTATCTGTCACCCTTTGGAACGGAACTCTCATATCTTTAGTTAACTGGAGTAACCTGTAACGAGTGGGCCACAACTCTAGGAATTCTTTGTAAAGGTCTCGTAATGAAACCCTGCCGATTCATCTAAGGTATGAATAAATGGGGCTTTGCAAACCTCGGGCACAATGGGAATCATGACTTGTGGGTAAAGTTGTACAACCTCTCGAGAGTGTTTAAAACTGATATATCAGCCGTGCTCACGGTTAAGAGCGGCCTGGACCCTCACAGATTAGAGTTTTCAGCTTCAAGGTGAATGGCTCACAGTGATCATGGTAATGACAATGAATACGGTTATGGTTTATGCTTACCTTTTAAGTATGTTTCTCTGTCTTTATAATAAAGGGATGGGTTAATGCTAATCATTGCTAGTAATTAAAACTTGACTAACTAAAAGCAATTGCTTTGCCTAACCACTATAAAGCCAGTCCACTTTTATCCTAAACGGAATACTTGCTGAGTGCGTTATGTACTCATTCTTGCTTGTTTTATACCCGTTGCATCCATTGCAACCGCTGCTCAGATCCAGAAGGGAGTTGTGGTGATCCTAACCAGGAGTTCCAGGATTACGACGAGTTCTAGGCTGGTGTGCCATCCGTCAGTTGCCTGTGGATCACGGTCGTCTTCCGCTGTCGTTTAGTTAACTCGTTTTCGTTCATATATTCGGTTTCGTTAAAGACATTTATGGTCTGTAATAATGGTTATTACTTTTAAGTAAAGTACTGGTTGTGCTATTTACTTTTGTTTATGCTGTGTATGTGGTTAAACTGATCCTGGCACATACATGGTTAGCACTTGGTTTTGTTTCTAAAACCGGGTGTGACATTCTAGTTGCTCTAATTATGTTATTAGACTATGTGAAGTAATTAGAAGCCGATTCTCTAATTATGTATGCCTGTTGAGAGTTTCTCGTCGATTACCTTGTTTCTAGTGACAGTAGAGTCTGGGGAAAGGTTAAACTCGATCTAGGGGTTAGGTTGATTGATTTTGATTTAATTATGCTATGAAGTTTATGCTTGATCATGCATGTCTATCTTGAGCTGCTAATTATCTTGTTGCTTTTATCTATTTGTGGTGCCTATATCATGCATGTCTTGGATCCAATTAGAACTTGATTAGACTCCAGTTAATACCCCTTAATTGGTGTTCTAATTGCTTATCTTATAATATTAGTATAGTTAAGACATAGATTAGATATAGTTTAGGGTTAGTTTAGAAGTAGATTAGATACCTTTTATACCCTTAGTTTACCTTAAGCTCTTGTTAATTAGTTCTCAATTAGTTCGTTTCCTGGATTGACAAAACCCACGATACTCATCCTGGGAAAAAGCTACACACGATACTGTCGCCTGCAGTATAAGGTTTGCCGTGCTTAAGTGCCGTCAACAACAGGACCGGCCTCGGGAGATGGTTAGCGAAGTAACCATGCACAACACATACAAAAATAGACATCCACCATTTAAAAGAGTGCATAATTAAGTCATATTACAAACTTGGTTCGATACATAGAGAGTACAAGGTTCAAATTCAAGTTACAATAATAATGTTCTTGGTTCAAAAGATAATACGATAGTGGAAGCGATATAATTAACTCGACGATACAATGCCTAAGCAAACCACACCGGCCCTAGGGTATGGCTCACTCATCATGGGTAGGTGAACTAGTAACCCACTCGATTGTCCAATCAAGAGGCTCCTCACCATCCCACATCACCTTTCCACAATAATCACAAAGACTAGCATGAGGGATACCTGAAAAACATTTATTTGCAAAGCCTGAGTATCTAACATACTCCGCAAGACTTACCCGACAAAGTGGTTATCTAATACCGACTCCTAGCATGCAAGGTTGACCGGGTTCATTTGAAATTTTTGCATAAAAAGCACCTAGCCAGTGTATGTTTCATATTTAACAACATCAGCCATATTAAAAGTATTTGCAAGAATTAAACTTAATGAGCATATGGCTAGCCTATAAGGTTGCAATACATCATAGCAAGACATAAGTAACAACAAGTAGTAAAGTGTAGCAACAACATAATTATCAAAATTTAGTTCACTATTGATGCAATTTGCTCGAACAAGAGGTACTCAATAACCGCAAGGGAGGGCGATTCGAATCGATTTACATCCGGTCGGAGAAACCCAAGTACACGACATACACATCATTTAAGAACATGTATGGCCACCTTTCACGAGTTTGCTACAAAGTCGGCCTGGGGGCCATCGATCCCAACTACACGTCCTCCCCGCGATACAGTACTTCGTATCCGAGGCTTAATAACCTATGCACTCTCCAGCGGTCCTCATACACGTGCATCCACCGTGCCATTCACATTACCTCTGGATCGATGAGTATGTCAGTCCAACAACACAGTGCACAAGTTACTAGGTTTACCAACTCCCGTATGAAGGTATGCACTTGGTACAAATTCAAGACTTGTTCATGGAGTCACAACGATAGAGTTCTCAATTTTACCAATTAACTAACATGATATCAAGTGATTCTTCAAGTGATCCTTTCATCTACCGTTGACTCCAAATTACTAAGCATAGCATTTACTAACGTAAAGGCTTGACCAACATAGACCTATACCATAGGGATATAAGGGCATTTATGCATGTGGGGTTTCAATCAAGTCCTATACGCATCCTATACGTAATGCACAATACAATATCCTTAATTGTAATTAAAAGAAAAGGACTCGAAAACATAGGTATGCACCAGGGCTTGCCTTGGGAGTGCTCGAAGTTAGTGGCTTCAGTGTAGTTCACGTTAGCAACGGTCTCCTCCTGAATTGCCTCCTCGTTCTCGTTCCCTATTTGAATGCAAAGTGCATGCATAAGTATAAAGAATGCATCAAGGATTCATGGAACTTCATGAATAAATATAAAATGATGACATGATGATCATGAATATGGCATGTGTGTGATGAGTAGCTCAAATAAATTGCAACACTATGCATAAATACTTTACAACAGTACTTTCCAAATTAAACCTCTAGTAAAACCGATACATGTATCAAAGAAGGAAACACATGATTGTTTCATAAGAGCATGCATGGTTCAGTTTAGATGATCATGAGAACATGGCAAAACAGGGAATAGGAAATTGACATGATTCAATTTGCAACAAGGATTCTTATATTTACTTCTAGAGATATTAGCAAACATATACAAATAAAATAGCATTACATAGAGATTATTGTGTAAAACACACGGATTATGTTAGGAAATAAACTCACATGGTATAACAAAGGAGAGGTTCATAATCATGCACCTATAAAAGTAATTAAGCATATATATGTAATTTCCATGAGAAAACATTAAGAAGTTAGCTTTTATATGAAAATAACCTTAACAAATTATTTCAACATAGTTCTAGAAATCAAATAAATGTAAGGAAATTACTAGGCATTGGTACAGTGATATAAAGAAAGCAAGCAAATTTTTAGATTATTTTACCAAGTAATTATTTTACAATAAAACAATTGCACATAAGGGATAAATATGCTATATATGAAAAAATATGTAGAAAATGTTGCACTTTGGGGGATTTATTAAATTGGTTTCCTAACTAGATCTTTGTTGAACATTAGCACTGCTGGATAGATCTCATCTGAAGCATTCTAGCAAATTTTATTTTGCATTTTTCCCATTTTTATTTTGCGAGATACGAATTTTTAATTTTTCTCAAGTTCGACACTAATTACGGAATTGCCACTGCGTATTTTTCCAACCAACAAAGGTGCACGCGCGGCAGATCTCGCCTGAGGCGGCCGGACCTCGCCGAGGCGCTCGCCGTAGCTCGTTGTGCAGGGATCTAGGGTTCGGGACCGCCACCAAAACGTTGCACGAGCGATGGAGAGTCATCTCCGGGGGTCACCGGCCGTCGGCGATTGCCGGAGCGGCGGTGGCAACGGTGGCGGCGGCAGGGGAGATGTTCGGCGGCCTCGCGCACCGTGCATAGAAGACGAGGAGGGCTAGCTTGAGCAGCAAAAGCATCCCCTGGCCTAGGAGAACACTAATGTGGTAGAAGAAGGCGTGGAGGAGGCCGGGAGGGGTGCTCTCGTCGACGAGGTGGGCGGCGGCTGAACGGCGGCGCTGCTTTCTTCGTCGTTTCCAGCGACTTTGCTGCAAGGTAGGAGGAGAGGCTTAGGAGGAAGATGGCTTGACTCCTTGCGCACTAGTTTGGGAACAAAAGGGAGCTTGGGGCTCACCTAGGCTGAGAGGGGAGCACTGGCGGCCATGGTGTTTGGAGCAGAGGAGGCGGTCGCTTCTCGGCTTGTGCGCGCCGGAGGGGAAGAAGGGTGGTGCTGCGAGCCTGGGCGTGTCACAGGGAAGTGAGTAAGTGGGGGAGGGAGAGAGCTTGGCTGCTGTCGCCTACTTGTGGCCGAGGAGCGTCGGTGAGGTGAGGGAGAAAGGAAAACGCCAGTGGTACAAGAAGTACGCGAAGAAAATAGATCGCGGGGGTGACTCTCGCCGGGGATTGGAGGGCACGCAGAGGCGGTTGGAAAAGTGGGAGGCCACCATTGAACACCCCCGCACGGCATGCTCCTATTGGCCAGCGGCGAGGACCTTCAGTCCGGCACGCCATGGCCCGCCAGTTAAAGAAATTTCGAATTCCTTTTTGACTTTTTGAACTGCTGACAAGGTTGGACTCAAAGATGACCTTCCCTGCTCCAAAACTTATGGGAATTTTTGTGGATGCTCAGGAGAAAACGATCAACAACTTTTATTTGGGGCTCAAGTTCTAATTCGGCTTGGAAAAATTATGAAAAAATTCCCAAATAGAGCTGTTTTTCTAGCTTTCTTTTATTTGTTTGGGGTATTTTCCTTTTCCCAAAAATTCTGGAAAATTCCCCAAAATTATGTTTTCAAGTGACCAATGTGACTATGGAAAAACATTGGTACACTTTTGTTGAAATTCTTGATCTTTGTGTTAACCCTAGGTTTTGGCCTTTTTCTTGGTTTAATTTCCCATTTTCTCATTTTTATCATTTTCATGTGATTTGACTTTGTCAAACTGTGATTAGGGTGTGATTAGCTTAATGAAACACCTTTGTGATACGGGGTGTCAAGGAGGTGGGGACCAACGCCACTCTGCTCCCCACGTTCCTAACCCTAATCCGATCTCGAGGACAGACGGCTGCCAGATGGGAAGCCCACCGACGCCAACATCCACATCGACGGCCATGGCGGCGAGCACGTCGCATTTCTCCCACGACCATGGCACCATGAACGGCAATAGTGAGAGAAGAAAAGGTACGCCGTTTAACAATGTTTATACCCACTCGATCTACCATAGTTGATCCCTAGAGTTTTAACATTGGTATTAAGAGCAAGAGTTCTAGCGTGTCGATCACAGTTGGGAAAGTTTGGATTCATCACGAATTGAAAGAAACCCTAACCCTACCTATGGGAAAAGAAAAGAAAGAGGTGCGGAAGGGGATCTGGGTACGCAACTGGGCTCCTCGCCATTAGCCGTGCCGTCATAGGCTCGCCGGAGTCGGAAAATGTAACAACCCTAATTTTTGTAAACCAAAAATCACTACTTAAAAATTTCTTTTCCAAATTATGTTTGTGCATTGCATATAATTAACTAAACTAGGTTAATTAATTAAGTTAAGTGATTCTTGGTATGCAAATAATTAAATTATGTTTTATGCTTCTTTATGTGTTAAACCCTTGCATCTTTACTTGGATTTTGTTGGATCTTTGATTGATTACATAATTCAAACCCCAAAACAAATTCAAATGCAAATCAAATTAATTGGAGAAGAATCCATAAAATGGATAAAAGGGGGCTAGCCCTTCGCCCCAGCAAACCAGCCGGCCAGCCCACCAAACCTCCCACCGCCTTAGGCCGAAGACCAGCCAACCGGCCTAGCCTCAAACCCACCTCACCCTGACGGGTGGGCCTTCTTCGTTGAGCCGCTACCAACCTAGGCCCACTTGTCAGCTTTCCCCGTTCTTCCTTCCTCCACCCGAGCCGACGGAGCCAGAGCTCGCGCCGCACCCGCTTGGCCTCGCCACCTTGCGCGCCAAGCTAGGGGAGGAAGAGGGGATGAACCCGTGCCAGCTACTTCAACCGCCGTCGCGCCGCGCGGGCCCTAGGTCATGCACCCTGCGTGATCTTGTCGGGCGCGCGCGGGAGAGAAAGAGAGAGCAGGAGGAGGAGTAGAGAGATGACGCCACCGTCGGTTTCCGCCACCGCCAGGCGAATTCGCCTCCACACCAGCCACAATAGCAACCCTAGACCACTATAAAGCCGAGAGCGAGCAGACCTGGAACCCTAGCCGCCATTCAGGGTCGATCCCCATCCATAGCCGCCGCAAGAGGGACTTGGTGAGATAGGGTCGCGGGAGGAGGTTGGCGATGGGGAAGAAGACCGGAGCGCACCGCCGGAGGAGTACCAGCCAAAGCCGAAGGTGGCCGCGACACTGCCACCTTACGACCAAGGCCGTTCGACGACGTCGCCGCACCGGAGACCCAAAGCCGCGCCTCGCCATCGAGCCCTCCGACCCTCTGCTACCACTACACCGCCGGGGACATCTTCACTTCGGCAAGAGGAGCACGGTGAGAGCACCCCTAGCCCCTATTCCAACCCCCGCCACGGACCCAGACTCGCCGAGTCTTCTCTGTCCGTGTGCCGCGCCATGGCCATCCTGGAGCTCCACCGTCGCGTGGTGACTCAAGGCTATGTCGCCGTCGTAGATGGCCCTAGGCAGCGCCGCTGCGCACCCTTTCACCGGGACACCGGTCTTGAGCCGTGTTGACCCGAGCCTGCTCCCAATCGAGCGAGGTGCACAATGTGCACGCCATGCGCGACGCGCCGTGTGCGCCGTGTCGCCCGCGCACGCCCACGCCATCGCGGTACGGTGAGCCAAAGTTGGTGAAACCCACCAAGGAATCCACGCCTCAAGGCCATGCCAATCGCCCTGTCACCGACTCGTGTAGGAAATCTGCCTTGCCGTCGCATCCGAGATTCGTCCCGTGCCTACGCGAGTCCGCGCCGCTGAGCGAAGCTACCTCACCGCCACTACCGCTGTGAGCAACCACCTCTGGTAGAATCTCTCCGCCTAACGCCGTCGTGACCGAGCCCTCACGGACGGAGTCGATCTGTGCCCGCGCACCCTTCTGGGCCGTCGCACGCCATGGCTTTGGGTCCGCACGTGCTCGACCCAAGCGTGGCGCCTTCCGCGCACTTGCCGTCGGTCGAGCAGTCATCATTGGAGAGCCGGCCTTCGAGCCGTGTGTATGCAGCGAGAGAAGGTTGCGCCCTGGCGCGTACCTTGCCGCCGCAGCGAGCGCCGCCGGCGGGAAGTTCCTTGGAGGCAATCTGCCGAGCACCTGGAGCTCGGGTGGGAGAGAGTTGACAGGGAGGAGGAGGTCTCGGGCCTAGTAGCCCGAGACGAGCCGTGTGTTCGGCCCCAGGCCGAGCGCAGTGAGCCGGGCTGCAATGCTAATTCTGGGCCCAAGGTTGAGCGAGCAGGCTGAACCAAGGAGGGAGCCGAGCGGGCCGGCCAAGAGAGGAAGAGTGGAGCGGGCCATGTCTTCGGTCCAGTTCCGCACTTCGCAGGCCAAGTAAAGGGAAAAGGGAGCGGGCCGCGCAGTGGAAACCAAGCGGGCCACGTCCGTAAGGTGAGAGCGAGCGGGCCATTTTCGGCCCAATGACCAGCCCTGCCTTTGGAAACTTCCAGAAAATATTAAACCTCGAAATAAACTTAGGAAATTCATAATAAATTCATGCGAAGTCCGAATAATATGAGACCAGTTCCTAAATTCATCTAAAATCGAGCTCTACGCGTTGTCACTATTGTTTGAGTGATGTTGGTTCTTTATGCATTTTATTTGGAGTTTGTGCCGCATCTGGTTTATTCGGATGTTCACGTATAGGTCCGGAGAATCTCTCGGAGGACCCAGACGAGTACGACTACTTCTACTACACCGAAGATTTAGACCAAACAGCTCTACCCGAGGTCACCATTTAGACACTTCCCTGCTTCATCACCTATAGACACGCAACTTGCTACTGCTACTTTTATTATTTATGCTTGCTGTTAACCTAAAGATAGAGAGCCTTTTTCCATGTAGCCATTATTACCTTGCTTCCTACATCATCACCATTATTCTACTATAACTAAGTAAAATGAACATGATGTGAGATTGGGTGATATGATGGTGCGATGTGATAACTCTTGGCATGTGTGAAGTGGGTGGGTATTTGAGAGCGAGATGGTGTGTGAGATGGGTGGCGAGAGTCGGCACCGGAAATCATGGGAGAGACTAGAACTCTCTTCAGAGTGGAGAGAGGTGTGTGGTGGTGTGCGGCCCACCGCTGAGGGTGGCAACCGACCCTTGAAAGGCTTGCTCTCGCCAAAAACTAAGGACCGAGTAGGGGTAACTCCACCTTCGACCTATGACTCGTGCATACCATACGACCTCAGGCCTGGTTCTTGACTTTTCCCAATGGCACCGGAACTGTAGACGTAAGGCGATAGTGTTAGGGGGCGATGACGGTTGCGGGTGTAATCTCTCGTCCCCGATATACTCGACCCGTGGGGCCCCGGATCAGTCAAGCTCACAGTTTTGAGAGTGCGGTTGGGTTGTATCCGCACAGTTTCTAGCTCAGGGAAGCAGGAAACGTGCCAGAAAGGGAGGGTTATCTATCGGTGTGGTGGGCCCGGGGCAGATCGCTACTGCCTCCGTCCCATCTCGTGTGGGTACAAATGTACAACATCCTCTCGAGAGTGTATGATCTATACGTATAGCCCCCGTCCCCGGTCAAAGGACGATTCCTTGGTGTGACTTGCTTTAACTAGTATGGGTTTCCTTCTCTTCTTCCTCGAGTGTTTGGAACCCGACTGCGGCCGTTGAGGCATGGACGGGTGGGAGCTGTCATGCCGCAGATGTAGTATGATGAGTGTGGATGATATGGAAGAGGTGTATGGTGGTGAGGTGTGTATGTGTTGGGATGAGTGATGAGCAGGGGGACCGGTCGTGTGATCGAATTCCCGAATGGAACAATGATATGGTAAACTGGATAATATTATTTATATACTTACTTGCATAGGAAGCCTAGAGCCTTCCACTTGTGCCAGTCCCTTTTATTTTCATGCTGCCGCTTAGGGGAGTGTCTCAGGGTGGCCTGCGGTACTGGCGCGCAGGTTTTGGAGATAAGCTGGATGACGACTACTACGACGGACGATGGTGAGATGGACGACGATCATTCCACGAAGGACAGAATGACAAAGGGTCACGGTGCTTCGCTCAAGGACGCCTGTGGAGATGGACCCGAAGACTTACTTTCCGCTGGTAGAATACGATTTCTGCTTGATTTAGTCCTGTTGGACTTGTACCGGCTTTGACCAATATTGTTTAAATGTAATAATAATCGAAGTTCTGGTTGTGATGTCGACTGATATATGTGATTCACGATAGCACTATGTATCCTAGGACTATCGTGAGAAGCAAAAGGCTTGGATTTTGGCATCGTGAAATCCGGGTCGTTTCAGTTGGTATCAGAGCCGAGCTTGACCGTACCACATGACCCTAGACTCGGACGAGCATAAGGACTACTTTATGAACAAATTATCTTATCCAACTAGTATTCAGAAAAGATTTATAAACCTTCGTCAACATCTTACCTCGTAGTTGAATTAAATCCTCCCTCTTGGTTTAAAACCTTCAAATGGATTTAAATACTAGAACACGTGACAATCGCTCTCATCTTACCTACGTTGCATCAAAAGAGTTCGGGCAAAATTGAAGTGCAATACAAAGTTGAAGAGCAATGAAGACATGAGTGTGACTACTTGGATTTGAGCAACTATCATCAAAGACAACGTCTTGTTGAAGGCAATCAAAGGAGCATAAACCCTATACCGACAAGTGCTAGAGACGAAAAAGGACTACGCCCTCTTTATCGACCAGTCAATTGACCATGATTTAGTGACTACCCTCCAAAGGCCACGAAGTAGAATAACTCGGTAGAAGTGCGATATCTCTAGAGCCATGGAGTCAGCCTGGAGAAAGCACATAATTAGGGTATAATATTGTATTGAGTGCTTGGATCTTGTGGATTTATTTGATTCTTATGCTTCTTCTGCTTGAGTGCTAATAATAAACTATTTTATTATAAGTTAAATAATATTATAGACTCCTTCGTGAATGACCTTATAACTACCCCACTGGTTTTAACACCGACCCCTCTCATCTTAACAGATGTCGCTAAGAAGGTTAGACCGCTTGATGGCCATGGGTGGTGTCAGGGGAGACAATACACCACCTCAAGAAAGAAGGAGAAGGCACCGAGGAAGAGGAAGTGGAGAAACAGATGGTAGGCCTATGCCTCAGCTCGAGAACCCAGCTCCAAAGCCTGAAATTAACCTACCACCACCTCCAGAACCACAGCCTCCTAATCGTCACACACCTTCCATAGACCAGCTAATAGCCAAACAAGACCAGATGATCGCTAACCAAAACCAGCTTATGCAAGCCATGGCCAACCTACTACATGCCCAGAAAAACCAAAACCCTCCACCAAACCTAGTCCAGAATGACCATACCCAAGACCCACACCCCGAGAGCCTTACCAAGAAGATTGAGGGATTCATAAAGCTGAAAGCCCCCACCTTTGACTACACCGATGACCCACTCGAGGCTAAGGATTGGCTGAGGGAGATTGAGAAGAAGCTTGACCTTACTACTTGCACGGATAAAGAATGTGTGGCTCTTGTTGTCCACTAGTTGAAAGGCTCAGCGAGCGCTTGGTGGAATAGTTTTGTGAGACCCATGATGACCCAGCCAGTATCACGTGGGAGGAGTTCACAGTTGCTTTCAGGGAGTTCTTTGTGCCAAAGGAAATGACGATGCAAAAGGCAGCAGAATTCCGCAACTTGAAGCAGGGCACCATGAGAGTGCAAGAGTATGTGAACCTTTTTATCAAGATGATGAGGTATGCCCCAGATGATACCAGAACCGACGAGAAGAAGCAATATTGGTTCCTGCAAGGTCTACATATAGAAATCCGAGTGCTCTTGACCGCAAGTGTCTACCGATCTCTTCGGCACATGATGAACAAGGCCATCTCTGCTGGGAAAGAGGTATTGGACTACAATGGGGGTGAGAGCTCCAAGAGAAAGCGCTCCGATCATATGTCTCTACCCAGAACATTTCAGAGACCCTGGTATGACCTTGGTGATAGTGACGATGACCTAGACTACAACGCTGAAGTGCAAGGTCCCATTCGCCAGAGGCAGAGCTACCAACCCCTTGGGGAGGACTCATGGGAAGAGCCACCCACACCGATCCCTACTCTAGGTGACTTGGTGTTCACTTGCTACTTGTGTGGCAGTCTCGATCACGAGGCTGAATTATGCCCATACAAGGAAAAGAAGAAGAGGAAGAGAAAAAGACATGCCAAGGCGCATACACACAGAAGGTCAGATCAATGCACTCAAGCCCGCGCACCACATTTAGCTATACAGGGCCAGTTGAACCATGTGACCGCCGAGGATACTACCAACGCGCCAGATGTCGTACTCGGTGAGTTTTTGGTAAACGAGACTAATGCCTTAGTGCTATTTGATTCTAGAGCAACAAGTTCGTATGTGTCATCCAAGTTTGCTACTCAGAATTCTCTAGTTTCTATAACTCGGAAAAGACCCATAATCACTAGCTCGCCCTTGGGGAAGATGAGCTGCACTTGGTTTTGCAAAGGTGTGAGTATCCTGATAGCAGGATTGGAGTTCAAGGCAGACTTGACCATCCTCTGTTCTGATGGGATAGATGTAATTTTGGGTATGGACTGGCTCACTAGACACCGAGGTGTGATTTCTTGCTTTCCTCGCTCAGTCAAGCTTGTACACCCTAGTGGACAGGAGGTAGAGTTTGTCCCTGTATAGCCGTTAGCTACCCATCAGTTGCACAGTCTTGTCACCAAGACTATAGATGAGGTGCCAATTGTCTGTGAGTATCCAGATGTCTTCCCGGATGACATACCAGGGTTACCGCCAGATCGAGCTATGGAGTTTGCGATCGACCTTGTGCCAGGGACTGCTCCTATTGCAAAGACACCCTACAGAATGTCTGGGAAAGAATATGATGAGTTGAAGAAGCAACTGGATGATCTGCTTGAGAAGGGGTTAATTAGATGCAGTATATCACCATGGGGAGCCCCAGTGCTATTTGTGAAGAAGAAAGACGGATCAATGAGTTATGCATTGATTACCGCGAGCTAAATGCGGTCACATTAAAGAGCAAGTGCCCGTTGCCCCAAATTGATGCTCTGCTTGACCAATTGAAGGGGGCAAGGTACTTTAGTAAGATTGACCTCAGGTCTGGGTACCATCAGATGAAGATCCGAGAGGAGGATATACCAAAGACAGCATTTGTGACCCGGTATGGTCACCATGAGTTCACTGTTGTGTCATCCGGTCTCACAAATGCTCCAGCATACTTCATGAATATGATGAACCTGATTCTCAAGGAAGAACTTGACCAATTTGTAGTCGTTTTCACTGATGATATCCTGATTTACTCCAAGACACGTGAATAGCATGAGAAACATCTGCGAGCTGTGTTAGAGAAGCTCCGAAAGAACCAGTTGTATGGAAAGTTTAGCAAGTGTGAGTTTTGGTTGAAGAAAGTTGCCTTGCTTGGCTACGTGTTGACAGCAGAAGGTGTGTCAGTGGATCCTGAGAAGATTGAGGCCGTGTCCAACTGGAAGACTCCTCGCAATGTGACTGAGATCAGAAGCTTCATGGGATTGGCTAAATACTACTGGAGGTTCATTGAGAATTTCTCCAAGATTGCAAAGCCAATGACCGAGCTGCTCAAGGACAAAGTGTCATTTGAATGGAATGATAAGCGTGAGAAACGTTTTCAGTGTCTGAAGGACGAGCTAACTACTACTCCAGTGCTTACCTTGCCAGATTTGCAGAAGGACTTTGTGGTGTACTGTGATGCATCTAGGTAGGGATTGGGATGCGTGTTGATGCAGGATAACCGAGTGGTATCCTATGCCTCCCGACAGTTAAGAGCTCGTGAAGAGAACTACTCGACTCACGACTTAAAGCTTGCAGCAGTTGTTCACGCGCTAAAAATCTGGAGACACTATCTGATAGGGAACAAGTGTGATATCTATACAAATCACAAGAGCTTGAAGTACATCTTCACCCAGTCTGAGCTGAACATGCAGCAAAGGAGATGGTTAGAGTTGATCAAGGATTACGATTACCAGCTAGAAATTCACTACCACCCTGGAAAACAAAATGTGGTAGCCGATGCTTTGAGCCGCAAGAGTTACTGCAACCTTTTGACAGGAGAAGAGATGTTAGCAGAGCTGTGTATAGAGATGGAGCAGTTGAGGCTTGATTTTGTCACTACCGAGCAGCTAAATGAGTTGAGAGTCAGATGCACTCTAGAAGATCAAATCAGACAAGCTCAGAAAGATTGCACCAGCATAGCAGAATTGAAAGTGGGAATGGAGAAAGGCTTACTTTCTGATTTCAGGACAGATGATCGGGGCACCATTTGGCTGAAAGGACGCTTGTGCGTCCCACTTGATGAAGGGATTAGAGAGTCAATTCTGACTGAGGCTCACTGCACCAAGTACTCGATCCACCCAGGAAGCACCAAAATGTACCAAGATTTAAAGAAGTTGTTCTGGTGGAGAAGAATGAAGCATGACATCGCTGCCTTCGTTGCTCAGTGTGACACCTGCAATCGAATAAAAGCAGAAAAGCAGAGGCCTGCTGGATTGTTGAAGCACTTGGATATTCCGATATGGAAATGGGAAAAGATCAGCATGGACTTCATAGTTGGACTTCCCCGCACTCCAAAGGGGAATGATTCTATTTGGGTGATCGTGGACCGCTTGACTAAATCAGCTCACTTCATACCAGTGAAGATGATCTACTGTACTCCGAAGCTAGCTGAGCTCTACGTGCAGCATATCCTGAGGCTACATGGAGCACCCTTGAGCATAATCTCGGATCGAGGTCCGCAATTCACAGCAAATTTCTAGAAAAGCCTGCAGCAAGCTATGGGAACCAAGCTTGAATACAGCTCCGCTTACCACCCACAGACGGATGGACAGACAGAGAGAGTGAATCAACTCCTAGAAGACCTTCTAAGAGCTTGTGTGTTGACTTATGGGCCGAATTGTGAAGAAAGCTTGCCATTTGCAGAGTTCTCTTACAACAACAGCTATCAAGCCAGCATAGAAATGTCGCCATTCCAGGCTTTGTATGGTCGTCAGTACAGAACTCCCTGGGAAGAAGCGGGAGAGAGACAGTTCTTTGGACCAGCAATGTTTGAAGAAGCAATAGAAAATGTGGCAAAGGCCAGGGAGAACCTCAGAATAGCTCAGAGCCGCCAGAAAAGCTATGCAGATAAGCGCAGGCGTGAGCTCACTTTTGAGGCAGGAGAATTTGTGTACTTGAAAGTGTCACCCTTGCGTGGAACCAAGAGATTTCACATGAGAGGGAAGCTTGCACCAAGATATGTTGGGCCTTACAGAATCAAGAAGAAGATTGGAGAGCTAGCTTACGAGCTTGAGTTGCCAGAGCACCTGTCCGGTGTGCACCCAGTGTTTCACGTTTCTCAGCTGCGCAAATGTTTGAGGTTACCTAATACACAGATATCGCCAGAAGCAGTTGACTTGCAAGATAACCTGGAGTACTTGGAGTATCCAGTGCAGATTCTCGATCGGGCAGAGAAAGGGACTAGAAGAACAAGGATTCCAATGTGCAAAGTGTTGTGGAGTAATCACTCAGAAAGAGAAGCTACCTGGGAGAAAGAGTCAGAACTTCGGGAGAAGTACCCGCACCTCTTCGAGAACATGTAAGTTACCCCTAAATCTCGAGGACGAGATTCTTGTGAGGGGGAAAGACTGTAACAACCCTAATTTTTGTAAACCAAAAAACGCTACTTAAAAATTTCTTTTCCAAATTATGTTTGTGCCTTGCATATAATTAACTAAACTAGGTTAATTAATTAAGTTAAGTGATTCTTGGTATGCAAATAATTAAATTATGCTTTATGCTTCTTTATGTGTTAAACTCTTGCATCATTACTTGGATTTTGTTGGATCTTTGATTGATTGCATAATTCAAACCCCAAAACAAATTCAATTGCAAATCAAATTAATTGGAGAAGAATCCATAAAATGGATAAAAGGGGGCTTGCCCTTCGGCCCAGCAAACCAACCGGCCAGCCCACCAAACCTCCCACCGCCTTAGGCCGAAGACCAGCCAACCGGCCCAGCCTCAAACCCACCTCACCCTGACGGGTGGGCCTTCTTCGCCGAGTCGCTGCCACCCTAGGCCCACTTGTCAGCTTTCCCCTTTCTTTCTTCCTCCACCCAAGCCGATGGTGCCAGAGCTCGCGCCACACCTGCCTGGCCTCGCCACCTTGCGCGCCAAGCCAGGGGAGGGAGAGGGGATGAACCCGCGCCAGCTACTCCAACCGCCGTCGCGCCGCGCGGGCCCTAGGTCACGCACCCTGCGTGATCTTGTCGGGCGCGCGCGCGAGAGAAAGAGAGAGCGGGAGGAGGAGCAGAGAGATGATGCCACCGTCGGTTTCCGCCACCGCCAGGCGAATTCGCCTCCACACCAGCCCCAATAGCAACCCTAGACCACTATAAAGCCGAGAACGAGCAGACCTGGAACCCTAGCCACCATTCGGGGTCGATCCCCATCCATAGCCGCCGCCAGAGGGACTTGGTGAGATAGGGTCACGAGAGAAGGCCGGCGACGGGGAAGAAGACCGGAGCGCACCGCCGGAGGAGTACCAGCCGAAGCCGAAGATGGCCGCGACACCACCACCTTACAACCAAGGCCGTTCGACGATGTCGCTGCACCGGAGACCCGAAGCCGCTCCTCGCCGTCGAGCTCTCCGACCCTCTGCTACCACTACACCGCCGGGGACATCTTCACTTCGGCAAGAGGAGCACGGTGACAGCACCCCTAGCCCCTATTCCAACCCCCGCCACGGACCCGGACTCGCCGAGTCTTCTCTGTCCGTGTGTCGCGCCATGGCCATCCTGGAGCTCCACCGTCGCGTGGTGACTCAAGGCCATGTCGCCGTCGTAGATGGCCCTAGGCAGCGCCACTACGCTCACCCTATCATCGGGACACCGGTCTTGAGCCGTGTCGACCCAAGCCTGCTCCCAATCGAGCGAGGTGCACGACGTGCACGCCATGAGCGACGCGCCGTGTGCGCCGTGTCGCCCGCGCACGCCCACGCCGTCGCGGTGCTGTGCGCCAAAATTGGTGAAACCCACCAAGGAATCCATGCCTCAAGGCCATGCCAATCGCCCTATCACTGACTCGTGTAGGAAATCTGCCTTGCCGTCGCGTCCGGGGTTCGTCACGTGCCTATGCTAGTCCGCGCCGCTGAGCGAAGCTACCTCGCCGCCACTACCGCTGTGAGCAACCACCTCCGGTAGAATCTCTCCGCCTAACGCCGTCGTGACCGAGCCCTCGCGAACGGAGTCGATCTGTGCCCGCGCACCCTTCCGCGCCGTCGCGTGCCATGGCTTTGTGTCCACGCGTGCTCGACCCAAGCGTGGCGCCTTCCGCGCACTTGCCGTCGGTCGAGCAGTCATCATCGAAGAGCCGGCCTCGAGCCGTGTGTATGCAGGTGGAGAAGGTCGCGCCCTGGCGAGTAGCTTGCCGCCGCAGCAAGCACTGCCAGCGGGAAGTTCCTTGGAGGCAATCTGCCGAGCACCTGGAGCTTGGGGTGGGAGAGAGTTGACAGGGAGGAGGAGGTCTCGGGCCTAGTAGCCCGAGACGAGCCGTGGGTTCGGCCCCAGGCCGAGCGCAGCGAGCCGGGCCGCAATGCTAATTCTGGGCCCAAGGTTGAGCGAGCAGGCCGAACCAAGGAGGGAGCCGAGCGGGCCGGCCAAGAGAGGAAGAGTGGAGCGGGCCATGTCTTCGGCCCAGTTCCGCGCTTTGCAGGCCGAGTAAAGGGAAAAGGGAGCGGGCCGCACAGTGGAAACCAAGCGGGCCGCGTCCGTAAGGTGAGAGCGAGCGGGCCATTTTCGGCCCAATGACCAGCCTTGCCTTTGGAAACTTCTAGAAAATACTAAACCTCGAAATAAACTTAGGAAATTCATAATAAATTCATGCGAAGTCCAAATAATATGAGACCAGTTCCTAAATTCATCTAAAATCAAGCTCTACGCGTTGTCACTATTGTTTGAGTGATGTTGGTTCTTTATGCATTTTATTTGGAGTTTGTGCCGCATCTGGTTTATTCGGATGTTCACGTATAGGTCCGGAGAATCTCTCGGAGGACCCTGACGAGTATGACTACTTCTACTACACCGAAGATTTAGACCAAGCAGCTCTACCTGAGGTCACCATTTAGACACTTCCCTGCTTCATCACCTATAGACACGCAACTTGCTACTGCTACATTTATTATTTATGCTTGCTGTTAACCTAAAGATATGGAGCCTTTTTCCATGTAGCCACTATTACCTTGCTTCCTACATCATCACCATTATTCTACTATAACTAAGTAAAATGAACATGATGTGAGATTGGGTGATATGATGGTGGGATGTGATAACTCTTGGCGTGTGTGAAGTGGGTGGGTATTTGAGAGCGAGATGGTGTGTGAGATGGGTGGCGAGAGTCGGCACCGGAAATCATGGGAGAGACTAGAACTCTCTTCAGAGTGGAAAGAGGTGTGTGGTGGTGCGCGGCCCATCGCTGAGGGTGGCAACCGACCCTTGAAAGGCTTGCCCTCGCCAAAAACTAAGGACCGAGTAGGGGTAACTCCACCTTGGACCTATGACTCGTGCATACCATACGACCTCAGGCCTGGTTCTTGACTTTTCCCAATGGCACCGGAACTGTAGACGTAAGGCGATAGTGTTAGGGGGCGATGACGATTGCGGGTGTAATCTCTCATCCCCGATATACTCGACCCATGGGGCCCCGGATCTGTCGAGCTCAGAGTTCTGAGAGTGCGGTGGGGTTGTATCCGCACAGTTTCTAGCTCAGGGAAGCAGGAAAGGTGCCAGAAAGGGAGGGTTATCTATCGGTGTGGTGGGCCCGGGGCAGATCGCTACTGCCTCCGTCCCATCTCGTGTGGGTACAGATGTACAACATCCTCTCGAGAGTGTATGATCTATACGTATAGCCGCCGTCCCCAGTCAAAGGACGATTCCTTGGTGTGACTTGCTCTAACTAGCATGGGTTTCCATCCTTCTCCCTCGAGTGTTTGGAACCCAGCTGTGGCCGTTGAGGCATGGATGGGTGGGAGCTGTCATGCCGCAGATGTAGTATGATGAGTATGGATGATATGGAAGAGGTGTATGGTGGTGAGGTGTGTATGTGTTGGGATGAGTGATGAGCAGGGGGACCGGTCGTGTGATCGAATTCCCGAATGGAACAATGATATGGTAAACTGGATAATATTATTTATATACTTACTTGCATAGGAAACCTAGAGCCTTTCACTTGTGCCAGTCCCTTTTATTTTCATGCTGCCGCTTAGGGGAGTGTCTCAGGGTGGCCTGCGCTACTGGCACGCAGGTTTTGGAGATAAGCTGGATGACGACTACTACGACGGATGATGGTGAGATGGACGACGATCATTCCATGAAGGACAGAACGACTGAGGGTCACGGTGCTTCGCTCAAGGACGCCTGTGGAGATGGACCCGAAGACTTGCTTTCCGCTGGTAGAATACGATTTCTGCTTGATTTAGTCCTGTTAGACTTGTACCGGTTTTGGCCAATATTGTTTAAATGTAATAATAATCGAAGTTCTGGTTGTAATATCGACTGATATATGTGATTCACGATAGCACTATGTATCCTGGGACTATCGTGAGAAGCAAAAGGCTTGGATTTCGGCATCGCGAAATCCGGGTTGTTTCAGAAAAGATGACAAGCGCCGTCGCAAGGCTACTCGACGGCGGTGCGCTCACCCTCGGGATAGCCACCCCATCGGCGCCGAGGCGGTGCGAGCGAAGCAGGGGTGGAAGAGAATATGGTCTAGGGTTACGGGGCTGGGCACCGGCCGCCGGTTTTGTTTTCTCGACCTCCGCGCTGAGCCTTCCGATCCGATCCAACGATTGAGATCGTTGCGGGAGGGAGGCGGGGCAGGGTGGGCTAAGCTAGGCTGCCAACTACTGGGCCGCAAGCCCATGTGACCGAGCAGGCGCCACGGTGCTGCTGGGCCGCGCCGTGATGGGCCGCACCACGCTGGGTTGCGCAGCGCTAGGCTGCGTTGAGCCGGGCCGGCCAGCTGCTGGGTCGCGAGCCCAAGTACACGCGCGCCACGGGAGAAGGCTGCTCGGCCGTTTTCCCGTGGGCTGGGCCAAAGTTAGGTTGAACAGTAGCCCGTTCCTCTTTGTTTATTCATTTCAGAGTCTAATTTGAATGGAATTTGAATAGAATTGAATGTTTTCCACCTCTGTTAAAATTTCAATTGTTACAGAGAGTAGAAAAGTATATTCTTGCTACTGTTCATGTATATTCTAAAGAATTTTCCGCTGTGAAAGTTTAATTGTTGCTCTTTAATTTAATTGGAACCAATAGGAAAATTGAATTAAAGAGCATAATAAAGAGTTTGTTTTGAATAGAAAAGTAAATTGTTGCTACTGTTCTTGTATATTTTAAAGCTTTTTTCGCTGCGAGTTTGTTTAAACTTTAATTAAATTCGAACCAACTGGAGAATTTAATTAAAGAACAAAAAAGTAAATTGTGACAATGTTTTTTTTTTTGTCAAATTTTGATCTCTATTCAAATTCGATAAATTTGATTGGAGAATAGATGAGAACAGTGCAATGTTTCTGAAAAGTACAGAATATGTTGCAGTTTTTCGCGGCAAAGTAAAGTTTTATCCTCCAATTAAATTGGAGAAAATTTAATTAGAGGAGTAGAAAGATATTTGTTTAAAGTTGATTATGGTATTGTTATTTACTGACGAAGGTTGATGATAATAATATTATAATTCTATGAGTCTTATAAGTTTAAATATCTGATAAATTTTGTATCAAAATTATCAATTTTTAGAGAATCTCATAAAGATAAATAATTTCTCTAACTCTAGAGAAAATGTTTTTCATGTTTCCGCTGCAACAAAGTTGATGGCGATGATTATTTTCTTAGGAAAGTTATTTAATAGAAATATCATCACATTATTTAGGGTTTATATATGTTATTTCCATTTCTACCCAACGGTGATGTGGAATTAATATAGAAAGATGATGTTTTATTCTTTTTCTGCCCAACAGTGATTTAGAATATAATAGAAACATTTTAAAGTTTAATGTGCATATCTTTAACCAGACCAACGTAGGGTTATTTTTATGCTCATTATTATTGATTGGTTAATTTTTCTCAGACTAAAAGTTTTGCATGCTTTCACTCGTGAAAGCAAAAGGCCTGGGGTACTTGTGACCCGAAAGATGACAATGAAAGGTCATGGTGTGAGGGAGTATGTTCTCTCTAAAGAATGGCTTCAAAAGAAAAGAATTCTTGGATATTAATTCAAGAAATAGATATATCATTGAGAGCCTTGAGAAATGTTTTTCATGTACTCTCTATGAAAAGGGTTTATTTTCATTTTCAGTTATCATGATTTGAGATGAAACAAGTAACATGCATGTTTAATTTGACCAACGTCGGATTAAGCACGTATGTCAAAGAGTATTCGGATTTATTTCTGACTTTGATGATTGCATATGCAATCAAAAGAGCCAATCCTGGCATTTATGTTCCTTATAGGGAATTACCCACACGGTGGGAAAAGTTTATGATAATACCCGCATGGCGGGAAAAGGCTGGGATAAAATACCTTTATGGCGGGGGTGCTTTCAATGTATCCCACTCTGGGAGAGAAGTATGGAGTAGCTCTTATGCTTTCCTTGTATTGACCGCGCACTTTTATGTGTCATAGTCATTAAACACTCAATGAGTCTAAAGAGAATGAAAGTTACAGACGAACCTAAGGATAAGAATGCTATGCAAATACGACTTGCAAAAGTAGTATTGATAAAGAACTCTGTTGAGTTTTTTTGGAAATGGAATGAGGAAGAAGTACTCCCATATGAGTTAATAGATAACTTCATTTCGCATGATGTAATCAGGTGAATGAAGTAGATAATCAAAGTTTCCTCAATTCACAAGTGTTCTGAATGTTTTTCGAAATTGTGGAAGAAAAGTTCTTTCCACATTCCCCTATATTTCAGATAATGTGAGGCATGTTATGCATCTAAAGTGATCTATTAATGAAGAATGTGATCGTCCTAGGGCTACGACAGTCATATTAATGATACCCCTAAAGCAAAGAAATAGTTGTATTCCTCGATCTTTCACAGTTCCGAAAGCGGACTAGACGGTGCTTAAAGTGCCATAAAGAAGAAAGTTATAACAGAATAAACCCAAATAATTATAAAGTATAAAGATACGCCATCTTTAAAGAAGATGGATAATCTGGGGGAGTAAGACTTGAAGAGAAGTAGGACTCTGTATCCACTTCAATGATTCAAGAACAGCAAATTTCTGGTTACACAAGAGATTATAGAATCAATTGCCTCTAGGCAATAAAAGAGAGCCCCATATGAAAGAAATGCCAATAGCTGAGGACCTAAACGTCTCAAAGAAAAAGAAAATCAGTTTTTCTAATTTCCATGGAGGGTGATCCCACCTAAATGGCACAGATGAAATGTAATTGTTTAATCCTGACGATGTTTGGGATTTCGAAGGAATTACTAATGGAGTCAAAACAGTAGACTGTCATGGTCTACCATATCGAATGTGACTCCAAAGTGAATACAGATCCTAATAGAGTCAAAACAGTAGGCCGTTATGGGTCTACAAGATTAAATGTGACTCTGGAAGGAATTTATGATAACACGCTTTGTTAAAGAAAAGGAATATATTACAATGAGACATTTTTCTCGAGTCTCGTGTAATAATTCCTTCAGAATTATAAAGGCATTAGTGGCACATCATGATCTGAGCTATATCAGATGAAAGCAAAGTCGGTTCTCTCCAATGAGAACCTAGGGACTTCGTCAGCAGAAATCCATTTATGGATTGAAGACAAGTTTCTAGAAAGTGATATTTAAAAGGTTGATAGATTAATGAGAAATTTTTGGGTTTCTTAGAGTGAGAGGACAATTGCATCTGTGCAAAAGTTAGAATGGGAAATTGATTTCCCAATCCTGTGTGTGTGAATAACGTCTTACTTGCGAGTAGTGATGTCATTCTAATGCAGGAGAAGAACAATAATTTTGTCCTCAAGATTTTGATCTCGGTGAAAGGTCACCAAGACCAAAGAAAAGGGGTATTAGGAGTACTGCATAGGCATGCTTAGAAAGTCTCTAAAGTACGCGTGTGAGAAAAACCTACGCCTGTTCTTATAGTCAAGGGTAATGAAATTGGGAACTTTAGTGTTCCAAGAGTCAATGTGAAAATATCAAATGAATATGGTACCATGTGCTTCAGCTGTTGGAAGCTCAATATATTACCCTGACATAGTTCACGTATCCGGGTTGTTTTGGCAATGATCAGTCCAGATATAGATCACTGGAATGGAGTAAAGTATATCGGCCTCATCCTAAGTTGGAAAGATCAAGTGCTCTCAAAAGGTTAGGAATGCGAAGATGGAACTTGTGAAATTTATAGCGAAATCCACAATTGTCGCTAACTTTTACACTTGGAGTTTTTGTGTGGAAAAGCTCCAAAGAATGAAATAATTGTCATCGATGTGATGAAAGACACGACATAGCATGATGCAAGGCTGAGGGACTGGCAAAATGGTTTAGGGAAACCTATACCCGAAATAGATAATGGTTGACAGCAGCAATAACCATTAAGTAATTCGCTCCTATGACAATGAGTCAAGTGTGGTGCCAAACACATTGACACAAAGTTATACTTTGTTAAGGAAAAAGTCTGGAATTATGTTGGAATGCTTGGAGCATAAAAGCAACAGACAAGTGTTAGCCATCTGCTTATTAAAGGCTTACCGCCCAGTGTGCACAGAGAACACACAGTCTGACATGGGTTCATGGTATAGCTTATGACTTCTGGACAATAAAGGGCCGAAGGTTAAAGAATCTGTTTCAAAACGAAGGACTATGTCGTAGCTGTTGATTCTATCGGCGATTGACCGTGACGATGCAGCCGCTCTACACATTAATCTGTGATGGAATGAGTACTTTGAAAAGAGTAATTTCAAAGTACAAAGTTAAAAGTATATGGTGATGCAGGGGCTTTCCCAATCTTCTCGTCGTAGGATCGAATGGGAGGTGGAGGGGATAACTTGATCCGTGCAACCTGACGAACCGATGGCACCAACAGCTACTCTAGGTAGCCACCTATGACAAATGATTTTGCCCAACCACACAATGGATCGATGTCTACCTGAACCACACAAAGGTAGATGCAAGCTCCTGCAAACCACAAGGATACACAGGAACAAGTGGAAGAGAAAACTCCCAATCCTCAAGGGGGCAGCAATGGCACAACCCTAAGGCAAGAGCACATGGCTTCTCAGTATTTTGTTCTCAAATTCGTGGTTAGGGTTTCAGGGGCTGGCAAGGTGCTATTTATACTAGGAACATCCCTCCTAGCTGGGCTTAAGTGGGTTCTGAATTGGCCCATCCCGAAACCTCATGGGCCTGGAGAAGTGCTCACTCAAACAGCCATAGTTCTTGCTACAGAGCTCCGAATGACGATCCGTCAGTTGCGTTGGAAAATATACTTCAAGACGCTTCCAGCGGTGTAGGATACTTATGGTGAAGCTTTCTGGATTGGTACAGTTCTTGCCGAACATTTGGTACAGAATCTGGTACCATCACAGGGACTGCAGCTTGTTCTTCTAGCACTTGGACAGACTTTCCATGGCCTCCTCTTGGAACCTGAGTAGTGAGTACAAGCAAGGTACTTCCATTAGGCAGTAAATAATTCTTAGTTGAGGCATGGTCACATTCATTAATTACTAGATTCACCTCATGTTGTAGCAGCTGTGCTCTTGCTCGAGTCAATGGACCCTTGTAGACATCGCTGTCTTGTACATCATGTGGGGTGTCCTCATCATCCTCCCCTTCTTGAAAAGGAGTCGACCTCGACTCTGTTTCTTCATGACCAAAGAATGGGGATAAGTCAGCAACATTGAACGTGTTGCTAACTCCATAATAATCATCGGGGAGCTCTATCTTGTAGGCATTATCATTTATTCTTGCAAGGACTTTGAATGGTCCATCTCCACGAGGCATCAACTTGGACTTCCGCTTGTCAGGAAACCTATCCTTTCTGAGATGCACCCAAACTAAATCTCCAGGTTGGAAGATTAGCTTCTTGCGGTTCTTGTTGGCCTTGAAGCATAGTACTTTGACTTCTTATCAATCTCTTCCTTTGTCTTCATGTGAATCTTCTTAACATATTCAGCACGCTTCGAGGCTTCCATGTTTGCACGCTCTTGGATGGGAAGTGGCAGCAAATCAAATGGTGTGATTGGTTTGAAGCCATACACAACCTCGAAAGGGCATAGTTGTGTTGTGGAGTGGACTGCTCTATTGTAAGCAAATTCAACATGTGACAAGCAATCCTCCCACTCCTTCAGGTTCTTCTTGATCATTGCTCACAGCAGCATAGAAAGTGTCCGATTGACCACCTCAGTTTGTCTATCAGTTTGTGGGTGACAAGTTGTTGAAAATAGCAACTTTGTCCCAAGCTTGGCCCACAAAGTCTTCCAAAAGTAGCTCATGAACTTCACATCGCGATCTGAAACAATTGTCCTTGGCATGCCATGTAGCCTCACAATTTCACTGAAAAACAAGTCAGCTACATGCGACGCATCGTTGCTCTTATGACAGGGAATAAAATGTGCCATTTTAGAGAACCTATCAACAACAACAAAAACTGAATCCCTCCCCTTCTTAGTTCTTGGCAACCCCAAAACAAAATCCATGCTAATGTCTTCCCAAGGAGCATTTGGGACAGGGAGCGGTGTGTACAAACCGTGGGGGTTCAGTTTTGATTTAGCCTTGTGACAAGTGGTGCATCGTTGTACCAACTTCTCCACATCACGCCTCATTTTAGGCCAATCGAAGTGATCACTTAGCAGCAAGTCTTTTCTCTCCCAAAGTGGCCCACCAATCCTCCCATGTGTGATTCCTGCAACAAAAGCAAACGAATGGACGAATCTGGAACACACAATTTGTTAGCTCGAAACAAGAAACCATCATGCAAATGGTACTTGTCCCACCCTTTTCCATCTTGACATTTCAAGTATGGTTCTGCAAAGACAAGGTCAATGGCATATAGATCCTTTATAGCTTCTAATCCTAGAACCTTGACCTCCAATTGATTAAGCAAAACACTCTTTCTAGACAACGCATCAGCAACAACATTTTCTTTCCCTTTCTTGTACTTGACAATGTAAGGGAAAGATTCAATGAACTCAACCCACTTGGCATGCCTACGGTTCAGTTTTGCTTGTCCTTTCAAATATTTTAGAGCCTCATGATCAGAATGAATGATAAATTCTTTTGGCCAAAGGTAATGTTGCCAAGTTTCAAGCACACGAACTAGAGAATACAATTCCTTGTCATAAACAGGATAGTTCAATTGAGCACCGCCTAGTTTCTCACTAAAGTATGCTATGGGTTTTTCTTCTTGCATCAAGACACCGCCTATGCCTATCCCACTAGCATCACATTCAATCTCAAAGGATTTATTAAAATCAGGCAGTGCAAGCAAAGGGGCTGAAGTTAAACATTTCTTTAGCTCTTGAAAAGCATTTTCTTGTGACTTACCCCATACAAATTCAACTCCTTTCTTTGTTAGCTCATTCAATGGGGCTGCAATGGTGCTGAAATTTTTCACAAAACGTCGGTAGAAACCAGCCAGGCCATGGAAACTTCTCACTTGGCTCACATTCACAGGAGTTGGCCAGTTCTGGATAGCCTCAACCTTGGATTCATCAACCTCTACTCCCTGTCCAGAAACAACAAAACCCAAAAACACAACCTTGTCGGTGCAAAATGTGCACTTCTCTAGGTTAGCATACAATTTTTCATTTCTAAGTACCTCCAACACCATTTTAATGTGCTCAACATGCTCTTCCATAGTATGGCTGTATATCAATATGTGATCAAAATAAACCACTACAAATTTTCCAATGAAAGGCCTCAGAACATGATTCATTAATCGCATGAAAGTGCTAGGTGTATTAGTTAAACCGAAAGGCATCACTAACCATTCATACAAGCCAAATTTTGTTTTAAAGGCTGTTTTCCATTCATCTCCTTGCTTCATTCTAATCAGATGGTACCCACTACGTAGGTCAATTTTAGAGAAAATAACAACACCACTAAGTTCATCAAGCATATCATCAAGCCTAGGAATAGGATATCGATATCGGATAGTGATGTTATTAATAGCTCTACAATCAATACACATTCTCCAAGTACCATCTTTCTTTGGAACAAGAATAACAGGGACAGCACAAGGACTAAGGCTTTCGCGTACATACCCTCTGTCAAGTAGTTCTTGCACTTGTCGCTGAATTTCCTTTGTTTCCTCCGGGTTGGTGCGGTACGGTGGTCGGTTCGGAAGTGAAGCTCCTGGAATGAGATCAATTTGATGTTCAATGCCACGGAATTGAGGTAGACCAGCAGGTAGCCCCTCCGGAAAAACATCATTGTAAGCCTACAACACATGAGAAACAACACTAGGAAGAGAAGTCATGTTGTTAGTGGAGAGAATTGCATCTTTGTACAGCAGTACATAATGCATCATGTGGGGGTTGTCTCTCATTTCTCTCATTTCTGATTTTGTGGCTATCATGACCCTCTTGTTTTTTTCATGCTCTCTAATTTTTTCACTCATATTCGGCTTGTGGTGCTCACTCACCGAGTTGTGGGTGGCACTAGAGTTTTTCTTTTCTCGCTCACTCTCACTCAAATGTCTTTGCATGTTTGCTGCTATGATTTGAGTGGGAGTCATGGACAGCAGCTTGACGCCTTTCCCCTGCCACTTGAAAGCATATGTATTCGCATATCCATCATGTATGGTATGCCGATCAAATTGCCATGGTCTTCCCAAGACCAAGTGACAAACTGTCATGGGCATAACATCACATTCAACTGTGTCCATGTAATCATGTATGCTGAAGGTAACCTTCACCTTATATTGCACTTTGACATCTCCACAATCACTAAACCATTGAACATGGTAAGGATGATGGTGTTTTATCAAGGTCAGCCCCAATTTCTCACACATTTCTTTGCTAGCAAGGTTGTGGCAGCTACCACTAATTTTTAGCTTGACCAACTTGTTGTTTGCCTTCGCTTGGGTCTGAAATAAGTTTGATCTCTGAGCTTGCTCTTCATCCTTGAGCTGAACACTTAGTGCCTTGGTAACAACAATTGTATTGCCGGCCTCAAAAGGATATTTATCATAGCTACCATCTTCATTTTCTAGTGCATCACCAAACTTGTCATTTTCAGCAAGAAATTCACAATCATCTTCACTAGCTGAATCATATTCTCCACCTTCAGTGACAATCACTACTCGGTTGTTAGGACATTCCTTCATGACATGCCCTCGTCCCAAGCACTTAAAACATTGAATTCCATTACTCTTGGAGGTGGAACCCACTGGAATATTAGACTTCATTGGTGTTGTCCTAGCAGTTTTCTCCACATTCGATGATGTGGCAGATTTTTCGGTGGTGGTGGGATGAACATTAGAGCTGGAGCTTGGACCAGATGAAAATATGCCTCTGCCCAAATCAAACCTTGCTGTTTTTTGAGCACTTGACGATGCCCTTGGGCCAAATGTTGTTGTTTTGCTTTGTCTAGCGTCGTCTTGTAATTGCCTCTCAGCCTTTTGTGCGATGTGCACAAGTTCCACTACATTGTTGTAGGTCTGAAATTCCACAACACGTTTGATTGGCTTGCTAAGGCCGGAGAGAAAACGTGCCATGGACTGCTCCTCACCTTCTTGCACTCGAGCTCTAATCATGGCTTGCTCCATCTCCTTATAGTATTCTTCCACTGACTTGTTGCCTTGCTTCAAGTTCTGTAGCTTGTCAAAGAGGTCACGTTTATAATGCTTTGGAACAAAACGTGCTCTCATTTCCCTCTTCATCTCAGCCCACGATGCCACTGGATACTCTCCATTCTCGTCTCTTTGATTCTGAATTTGTTCCCACCAAATAAGAGCATATCCGTCAAAGTCAAGTGCAGCCATATGCACCTTCTTCTCCTCGGAATAATTATGTGTCCGGAGCCGCCCAAGTTAAATCCACTAAACCGAGCTATCAACCACCTGACCGGCTCAATTTAGTAGAATTAACTCCGGTATTCCCCGGTATGCGTCCCAAACATTGCCCAGAACAATTCGCATACCGTGCACGTCATGGCAAACATCACAAGGATACATAAGAGAGCAAAAATTTTACACTTGTGAAACAAGTCTTAGCAAATCTAGATTAAATTGCACAACTAAACTAGGTGGCTATCCTACCATATTTTCTATGTTGAGAGTTACGCAGCGGAAATAATAATACAGTGATGTCTTTGCCCAAGGGACATCACCACCAAATCATAGAAGGAGCTCTACCATGCGACCCCTTTGCCGGCACCGACAGGATAACATGGTTGAAGACACCTTCCTAATACCTGCAAAACAACTTAACGGCAACACCGTTAGTACATTGCGTACTAGCAGGACTTATCCCAAAAATAAATATGGTGGATGCAAGAGGCTCTATCAATTTAAATTTGAACATTGTGAAAGCGAAAGCATTTGACCAAGTTATAATAAGCAAAAGACCGAACATCTAATCTTACTCTAAACATTCACCAATACATCTGCATGAAAGTAAATATCATCATGATCAAGAGCCAATCTTCCATAGCTCGCATACAAAACTCTATGTTGAAGTCAACTGAAATGAGCGTGCTCAATGACCGAGAGCGCGGCTATTTGAATAGATTTTTATCCGGCCGGGGTGTACTCCTTTTCCCACACGAGGACAAGACCGAACCTCCATATCCTTGGCCTAGGATAAGGGTTGATTTATGCCCTTGACTTTTCACATACCCGCCCCACACGCCCTCTGAACGGATGGGAATGGCTAGATGCACTGAGCCCCAAGTACGTTAGGTCAACTCCAGCTACATCTCAACTATCTCATCCGAATCCATCGGGTGAACCGGACGACTTATGCTACTTGGCTTCCCGTACCATTATATTTAGTATGTGGTGAGTACGGAATGGTGCTCAAAACCGAATGCGATAACTAGCAACCTTTTGTGATTTGAACAAGCATCGCCTTGCACCAAGCCCAAATCATCTTAAACATTAACATAGCTCCAGTTTCACCATTCCGATACGAAGTTGAATTTAAAAACAACTCCTAAATCTCGCGAGTGGTGGTGACCTTGCCACCACTCGACTTCTACCGATACTAAGCATGGCTAAGCATTAATCGAGACAGCTATCAAACATATTCAATCTAGTGATTAAGCTAGAACTAGGAAAAATGCCATATAGATTCTACACATCACATATGAACTAATAGAGTTAAGCTCATGCACAAACAATATATAATATAACTCATTTTGATCTAAAATAGGGTGAGAAACAGGTACCTGCCTGAAATTCGGTGCTCCGTTGAAATCTAACCCAAGTTAACTTCAATCATCAAGATTGCGACACTCCGGAGAAGCAATCACTAAATAATTAAGCGTATGCAAGGAATTAAAATGAATGCCATGAATGCATATATATGATAATTGAATTGCAAAGAGCAAACTTTATCTTCAGTGAAAGCAATAGCATACAAGCATACAAAATCCATATCATCTTTTCCATGCTAGTTGTCATACTAAAAATGAGAAGGTCATACTCAAAGTAAACCATGGCAAGAACAACAAGCATGTGTCATTCACAATTTAATCACGCTAGAGTATGATAGTACAAAACATCAAAGAGGCATGCATACCAACAAGAATGATTAACAAGAGAGAACATGTCTTTATTCTAGAAGATCAACTACACAAATATCTAACCAAAGCTATCTTTAAGGTGCAACTTCTTCTATAAATAAAGCACATGCTCACAAATATACGAAGTTAGGCCTCACTAATTAAATTCTATAGCAAGAAGAATTAGAACACCATCTTTCACTTAATCAAATCAAGCACCAACTTCCAAAACAAGAGATAAAACTAGGAATCGTTAACATCATGGAAAAACATACACAAATAATCAAGTTGGAACACAAATTAGAGTTTAAATGCAACTAGAGAAGCATGAGGCATAACTAGTAAAGCATGTATTTCTAATTTTTGCTATCTCATGAATAAATATAACTTACATTACATTCACATGCTATTTTGTGAAAAAGAAAGATCTACACTAAATATAGCATGTGCAAGAAAGAAGCTAACTAATGATTGGTTCTAAAGATTTAAAGCAATACATTAAGAAATAGATACAAGTAAGGCTAAATATATTTAATACAAAATAAGGAAAGAAAGATTTTACTTATTTTACTCTCTAAGGACAGTGCAAACAATAACCATATGCACAACCTCATTGTTTACGGGTAGAAACTATGCTAAGCATGAGAGACATGAAAGTAAAATAAAATGACCAAACTAGCACCATATAGAGAAATAATTAGTAAAACATCATACAAATAACCATCAATCAAAGCATGATACAAAGTGACTTAAACATGAACACCTCAAACTATTCCTCATATGTCATGGATGCTAAATCAAGAAATATAGCACATACAAAAGAAGGCTATCACAATTTGGTTCTAGTACGTAATGACATAACCATAGTTAAATCAAACAATCCCCAAAATGTTATTCAAACATGGTTTAGATTCTTACTAATTAAGAATACATCCATATTTAACCCATTGATGAAGTTACCTAGATAATGGCATTCTACGAATCCACATCAGGTCTCGTTTGGGTCGACGTGTATTGGCGTGGATTGTGCCTAATCCATGTGGTTTGTGGATTGTTTTTCACAAGGGAAGCGGGAGTGCGGGACGGACAGCATGTGCAGCGTGGATCAAAGCCCACATGGAGACGAAAAACACAGGACGCCAAACGAAGCCTCATGCTAAATCATCCAAAACCCACATCTACATTACCATGCTAGGGTTAGAAATCCCTACTTCACCATGAACTCCATGAGCACACCATTGTAACCTATACCACCCATGAAATCGGACTTACCTAGGATGGAGGAAGTGCTTAGAGCAGCCCCCAAGTGATGGAAATCGAAGGGGAGAGAGATCGGGTCATGAGCTCCTTCTTGACCTAGAGAGATAAAGTCACGGGAGATAGGGGATTAGGTTTCCCACCATGGAAACGTGGGGAAATCGAAGGGGATTTATGGAGGATCATCTAGGGATGATGGGAGAGGGGCTCCATGGTCTCCAATGGCCTCCAATGGTGGATCTTGAGGGAGGAGCTTGAGGGGAAAAGCCTTCTTCTTTCTTGGTTCTTGAGAGAGAGAGGAGGACTAACCGGATAGAATTGGGGTACGGGAGGGGCCGGTTTTGGCCTTAGGGGCGTGGGGGTCGGGCGCGTGTCCGCCCCCACGGTCACGCATGCTTGCCACGGCGACATTTTAGTGCCAGCGACGCGTTTCGCGGACAGTCCGCACTTAAACCGCGGACAGTCCGCCGTAGGAAGACCTATCCTTGCAAAAACTAAGTCCCTGGAATTTTTGTACTGCGGACAGTCCACCCTTATAAATTAAACCTATGTCAGAAACTTCCCGAGTCACTGCCGGTTTCCCAATTTAGTACTGCGGACAGTCCACTCTTAATGGGCCGGACAGTCCGCCGTTAGGAGATAAAATCTACCCAGAGTCACTGCCGGTTCCCCAAATTAGTACCGTGGACAGTTCGCACTTAAGGGGCCGACAGTCCGTCGTTAGGACGGTCGAAACCACACAGAGTCGGCCTCAACTATGTGTGTCCCCTCGGTTAACACTACGGACAATGTGGGGCTAAAGTCCGGACAGTCCGCAGTTAGGAACTTTGCCCAACAAGTTTCTGGAATTCCCCGGAGACAAACTGTGGAGTCCGCTTCCCAAAACGCGGACCCCGGAGACAAATTGCGGAGTCCGCTTCCCAAAACGCGGACTGTCCGCCGCTAAAGCGCCAAAATCCTAAAGAATTTTACCCGGTTCTGGTTTCCTCCCACGCAAGACTTGCGGACAGTCCGCTACTCAAGCCGGACAGTCCGTAAGTGCCCCAGAAGCAAAAGGAACGACAAGGACTGAGGAACAAGTGCTAAGCTTCTTTTTATTATTTCTCTAATATGTAAAACAAAAATGCTATCTAGAGATCTCCAAAAATCATGAAACCTTTTAAGTAGATAGTTTGAACCAAAAACAATCTATTTTATCTAATTTGGATATCGAAACTTTCATATATTTGAAATAGAAAATCTTCTCGAAAGACTAATTTTAAACTTTCGGCTAAGCTGTTTAACCCTCAAACGAACTCCAAAAATTTCAAGTAAGATATCTAAATTCTTGTTTTCAAAAGTAGAATTTTATCATATAATTTGTTAATGTAGGTTTTATAGAGAAAAACAAAGTTGCTTCACAAACATACCTTTCAAAAATAAGGTTTTTATTTGAATTAACATTCAAAACATGCTCAAAATTTCATGGATCATCTAAGATGATGCACATATATGCTCCATGTTATGTTAGTTTAACTTGGGTCATTACATTATGCATGCGAAATATCTTTTCAACCTTCAATTCCCATGTCAAACAAGCATCAGGATCAGATGTGCCTTCAAATTTCGGCATGCTGAATTTCAGCTTCCCAAACTTTTCTTCATTGGGCTGGTCATTGAAATTAGGAAAACGGCGTCGGAAGTTATCATTGCGATGTAACCTAAATGTATCTTGCGGTTCAGTGTCATGTGCAGCACCATTTCCACGCCCACGACCTCTTCCTTGGCCAAAGGCAGCACCACCTCCACCTCTTCCATGCCCCTGTTCATGGGCATGAGCTTGGTCTTGCTCTTCCCGCTGCAAATGGGCTGCAATCTCCTCATCGGTCTCATCTAGCTCTTCAAGGTGCAAACTTGTAGCACCACTTGCTTTCATGTTCTTCACAACCTCTGCAATCATGTTGGCTTGGATGGTACTCATGTTTTCATTGAGTTGTTTGTTGAAGTCTTTCATCAGCTTCTGTAACTGCTCTTGTGTCACATAACTTGGTTGTTCTCCATCCTCATCACCTGGCATGGTTAGTGGAAGAAAAAATACCAATTCAACCTATGTGTTTTTGGGGAAAACGCTCAATCTCACCTTCTCTTACCACTAAAGTTCTTATGTGTCCTTGCTTACTTGCGAGCGGCACAACCTTTGGTGGTGGGAGACACGATCAAAGTGATAGATGATCAAGCAAAATCAACACTACGGTGCATCTTGACTATTGGCATATTGGTGGAGCTGGGTGGTTATATATGTGGAATTGGTGAACTGAAACTTCAAGATATTGTAAAGTTAAATAAGAATCCAACCACGAGAAAAAAGGCTAGTTGCTGAACTGAAATCAAGGAAATTTATAGAATGTGTTTAGCAACTCACACACAAAGATGGGGAAACTTGATGCAACCAAAGAAACTGAGCTAAACTTTAATTGTTGTTAAAGAACAAAGCTCATTACTGCACAAGTTATAGAGAGACGCAGGCCAATTGCTCACTTGATAGTTGGGCTACAAGATTTGCACATATGAAGGCTTTATAAAACTGAGCTAAACAAAACAACCGATGCCTTGATCGCAGCACTTGATCTTTCTTTCTTATTTTTTTATGCTCTTTTTTGTGCTACTGAGATCAGTACACCAGACTGTATGCAAAATAATATTGTTCTCTCAACAATTATACAATTCAGCAAAGTGCAAAGCCCAAGAGCAACAACCTATAGCTAGTCGCACTAGGTTTAAAGTTTTCACAAAGGATGACTCTGGTTCACAACTAATGTTCGTGGATCTCAACTATGATTCGAAGATCTAGCACATGTTCTCCTATCAGGCCTTCAAACAAGCTTTCCAACGATCTCAAGAACTCCGAAATCGAACTTCGGATGAAGAAGTTATGGTTATTTCAGTGAACTATGCTCAAACTTACAAATCTGAGCGCGAAATATTTTGGAGGCGAACTTGACCTGACCAAAAACACAAGAATGAAAGGGGAACACGATTCTTCGTGGGGAACAAGGGGGAAAAACTGGAGGTAGAAAACAAAAGGGAACACAAAGATTCAGCAACTAAACTCGCTCTATTGGACTAGAACTTAACCAAACTCACTGAAATTTCAGATCGGGTTGTAGGTGGTGGCAATTTTTGGTATTTTTCAGTTTAGGACAGCAAGGTAAAAGGGGGAAGGGGTAAAGATCCTACCGAGGAAACCGTAGCTCTGAATACCAAGATGATGCGGGGGCTTTCCCAATCTTCTCGTCGTAGGATCGAATGGGAGGTGGAGGGGATAACTTGATCCGTGCAACCTGACGAACCGATGGCACCAACAGCTACTCTAGGCAGCCACCTATGACAAATGATTTCGCCCAACCACACAATGGATCGATGTCTACCTGAACCACACAAAGGTAGATGCAAGCTCCTGCAAATCACAAGGATACACAAGAACAAGTGGAAGAGAAAACTCCCAATCCTCAAGGGGGCAGCAATGGCACAACCCTAAGGCAAGAGCACATGGCTTCTCTGTAGGGGTGTAATCGGATCGGATACGGACGGATACTGTCGATACCGTATTTGTTTTTATATTTTTTCTTCGAATTCGGATCGGATACGGATATTGATAGTTGGTGTCGAATAAGACTTAGATGGACATCGACATCATATATATCCAACTTTCGTTATTCAGATACGGATATAAATCGAATACGGATCGATACTTAATGTCCGGACTCGGATATGGTCGGATCTCAACCCTTTTAAACGGATCCGGACTCGAATACGGACAGATAATATCCGCACCGATTACACCCCTACTTCTCAGTATTTTGTTCTCAAATTCGTGGTTAGGGTTTCAGGGGCTGGCAAGGTGCTATTTATACTAGGAACATCCCTCCTAGCTGGGCTTAAGTGGGTTCTGAATTGGCCCATCCCGAAACCTCATGGGCCTGGAGAAGTGCTCACTCAAACAGCCATAGTTCTTGCTACAGAGCTCCGAATGACGATCCGTCAGTTGCGTTGGAAAATATACTTCAAGACGCTTCCAGCGGTGTAGGATACTTATGGTGAAGCTTTCTGGATTGGTACAGTTCTTGCCGAACATTTGGTACAGAATCTGGTACCATCACAGGGACTGCAGCTTGTTCTTCTAGCACTTGGACAGACTTTCCATGGCCTCCTCTTGGAACCTGAGTAGTGAGTACAAGCAAGGTACTTCCATTAGGCAGTAAATAATTCTTAGTTGAGGCATGGTCACATTCATTAATTACTAGATTCACCTCATGTTGTAGCAGCTGTGCTCTTGTTCGAGTCAACGGACCCTTGTAGACATCGCTGTCTTGTACATCATGTGGGGTGTCCTCATCATATGGTGAGATCAAGGGGGAGAATGTTAGGATGATCTCTCTTGAGTCAGGCCCAACGGCCTGCTCAAACCGACCGTGTCCTGATTGAGGATGCTAACCAACTCCTGGTCGGTGGCCCCCTATCGCACAGCCCTATAAAGAGGAGGTGGGGACCACGCGGCATAGGTTGCAAGGTTCGCCGCCACTCTGCTCCCCATGTTCCTAACCCTAATCCGATCTCGAGAATAGAGGGCAGCCAGCCATGGGAAGCCCACCGACACCGACATCCACATCGCCAGCCATGGCGGCGAGCACGTCGCCTTTCGCCCACGACCGCGGCACCACGAATGGCAACAGTGAGAGAAGAAAAGGTACGCCGTTTAACAGTGTTTATACCCACTCGATCTACCCTAGTTGATCCCTAGAGTTTTAACACAGATCAGGAGTAAAACGGTTTTTTTACCCGTCACTCATATTTGACGGAAGGACGGGGAAGGAAAAAACGAAAACGGATCTGATAGGGAACTTCGGATTCTGAAGGCCAATGAAGAAAGCGGCATTTCTTTTGAGGGCAAAATTTTCTCGAATTGGTATCGGGAAACCAATACCGCGGAATCAACATACACCTAAAATCTACGCTATAAAAGAGCGAGTTTTCTAAAAATCTTCTTTACCTAGAAATGCATAGGTATACCCCTCACGTTGGCCCCACTACACAGTTTGAAAAAGGTTGGAAAGGGGTGGAAAGGCCCAAAATCCATAGATATAAAATGTTTCATCCACTTTCTCTTTTTATTTCTCACCTCATTTTATACCCATACCCACATGTTACTTTTCTTCTCTTGGTTTTAATGATAAATGAATGACGACAATCAATCAGGTTTCCTTCCTTTAATTCTATTTCCTTTTTTCTCTTTCCTGTTTCCTCCTTCATCATCTCACAACACACGCGTGTTGCACGTACATCTTTGTTAGTAGTTGTAAAAGAACATCATTTTTTTGTATTGTTCAATTGATTGAAAGCATCGTAACATTCAGTCGATTCCTTTATCGGCTCCGCAGCGTCTAATGGGTTTAGTCCAAACCCGGTTTTGACCATCAAGACTGTGTAACTGTTAACGGATCTGTGGTTGTGTGTTAACGGGTTTTAACGGTTTTGGTTTGATTTATATGATTTTGTATGAATTTGTAGTTTAAAAATCTGTAGGATTATGTGCTTTTGTATAATATACGTTAAAAAATTTATCTCATGTATTTTCTATAGAAAAAATATTTTTGTTATTTATTGGTACTCATTATAAGACTTTAACGGGTCTGTTTCATCGGTTAGGCTGTTGTTGACGCGGCTTAAGTACTAAATTTATGTTATAATTTCATATGTTTTTATGCCGTTTCATAAATTAATTATATGATTTATTATTATTTTGCTAACAATTAACCCCGTTTTCGAGAATGCTCTTTGTTTTTGTGCATTATTGATTTTTGCAGGAAAATAGGTATAATTGATATAAATTTGAGGATTTCTCGAAGAAAGGATTTATGCTAAAAGTCCAAAAGAAGACCCAAGCCCATTATGGAGAATGTTCCGGAGGATAAAGGATGAATAATATGAAGATAAGGAAGGTTTATTACAAATCCAATCAAACTTCCAATTAAAACTCGAGATATTCTCGGATTCCAGGACAGCAGCACCTTGTGGGCCCAATTCGGTGACCTTAACGATGTCAAATGAAGAAAGTTTGAATACCAAAGTTGTAGATCTCTTCGAGCTCTACAATTTAGAGTCTGAGTTTGCATTTATTGGACTTCGGAAGACAGAGTTATGGTCAAAATACTAAAGGCTGCAGAATATGGAAATCCTATTTCTGGAAGGACTAGGACAATGGCTTCATATCCAAGCAAGGGAAGATGGAGGACGACCGGGACTCTTCTAGAGGCTTGTATACACATGGAAATAGGTGTTTAAGTCCTACTAGGACTTTTAGAACCGACCTATTAGATTCCTTGTATAGGGGACTCTCCGGAGTATAAATATATGGCCTCCCAAGGGGAGAGGCATCATTGTTCGACACAAATCCATTGTACACCGAGAGTTTAGGGCAGAGTTCGGGGGCCAAAAGCGTTCAACTCGGCGAGAGGGACATCTCGGCGAAAGGAGCAAGCAAGAGGAGGCAGGAGGCCTGGGGGTCGGCCGACCCCTAGGGGGTCTGGTCGGCCGACCCAGGTCCTCCCGAGGGCTGCTCGAGCTCATCTTCCGCCGACTTCTTCGTCTAGTTCAACTCGACGACTTTGGGTCACGGATTTCGATGTATCTTGAGTAAATCCCTCGAACTTCTTATATACTTTGATAAAACCTTGATGATTGATCAATAAAGTTTGTCTTTTAGATTTAGCTTCTTGTTTATGCATGTTTATGATCCATGTCTTTGCAATGCTTCATGTCTACATGTGTTATTGTGGCCACAATCTAGATGTCTCACATGTCTTTTAGTAGATCTATTTTACCTGATCAGTAGATTGAATCTGCTCATGCTTAGAGATGGTTAGGGTTTACTAGTTCGTCGATTACCTGGTTACCAGTGACAGTGGAGCCCGGGGAAAGGTTCGAGTAGATCTTTGACATTCATATTCATGTTTATTCTATGCTTGTTGATTAGATCTTTATCAAGGTGGTTCTTAGTTCTTAAGTTGTTTGTCTCATATCTCTTGTGGATCCTTTTGCCTGTTTAAATCCTATCTATCCCGAGTTTAGTTTAATCGTTGATTATTCCTTTTATGCAATAGATTAGAGCTTGATTAGAGTATATTTAGAGTATAATTAGAACCGTTATTAGATTGCAATTAGATAGCCTTTATCTTTCATTTAAGCTTATTTAGATCTATTAGAATTAGATAGTAATTTAGTTAATATTAGGTTGATAGCATCTTAAGCATAATTAATCTCGGATTGACAAACCCAAGATACTCATCCTGGGGAAAAGCTACCGCGATACTGTGCGCTTGCAGTATAAGGATTTGGCGTGCTTAAGTGCCGTCAACAAGCTTTTCTGGCGCCGTTGCCGGGGATAATTATCGTTTACGTTATTATTAATCTTTTATTAGCTTTGTTACTACTAGTTTTAATAGTTAGTTTTATTTATTGTGTGATTAATTAGTTTTGCTTATTTTGCTTTTTAATTAGTGTGCTATTTTATTTATTTATTTTGCTATTATCGAAATTAGGAGTAGTTTTTAAATTTTGAAATTTTAAATTTAGTTTTAAATTTAGTTATTTTGTTTGGATTTAATTTGGTCTAAGTACAGCAAATTTTTGCTGTCATAGATCTTTTGTTTTGTATTTTTGTCTATATTTCAGGTATGACTATGATGAGTGAGGGTCTGACACTCGCGGAGTACTTAACTCCAAGAGTGGAAGATTTGAAGTTTCAAAAGTCAAATCTGATGCCGGAGTCAGGATCCTACGAGTTGAAGTCAGGAATCATCCGAATTGCTGCCGAACATCAGTTCAGTGGTGAAGATGATGAGAACCCGTACAAGCACCTGGAGAGGCTCAAGCAAGTGTGTCGCACATTCCATCAAGACGGAGTTCCAGAAGAGTGGGTCTTGTGGAACCTCTTTCCATTTACACTGGAAGACAGAGCCAGAAAGTGGTACCATGTTGCATCAATAGAAGCTGAAGGTGATTGGAAGATTCTTGAAGTGAAGTTCACTACAAGATTCTTTTCTCCACTGAGAGTGCACAAATTGAGAAAAGCAATCATGAACTTCGAGCAACGAGAAAATGAAGACATTGATGAAGCTTGGGACAGACTGGAAGAAATGAGGACACAAGGACCACCAATTGGATTCACTCCAGAGATGATGATGTCCATTTTCTACTATAGTCTTACCACTAGAGACTTTGAGCGACTGAACACTTGTGCTGGAGGATCACTGCTGACTCGGAAGTGGAGTGAAGCTATGAAGATTTTGTCAGATGTCTGCTTAACCTCAAAAGCTGAAAGAGACAGGAAGGAGAGTGTTATGCAGGAGCCAGTGGTTGTGGCGCCTACATATGCTATCTACAAGGAGCAACAACCTGTCAAAAGAACTACAGTGTCTTATGCAGCTGAGGAAGAGGAGTACGAGAGTTTTGCACCACAAGTGAAGACTGAGTGTTCAAATTACAGAAGCCTTGCTAGTGCAAAACCACTGACAGAATTCGACAAGACAAGCTGGATGCCAGTGGATTTTGAAGATACACTGAAGTGTGCAGGACCACTCCCACCAGAAGACTTAGAGGAAGAGGAAGAATTGTTTCCACCAGAAATTCCACTAAGGAGGAGCTCTGATGATCTAAGTACAAGGGAAGTGCTGCAGAAATTATTCCAAGAAGAAGAGCTGGACAGTGACTTTGTCTCTGAAGTGAAGCGGGTGATTGGTGTCAAGCCGGAGTCATCACTTACTGAGGAGATTATCGTCTACCTGGAGCCAGAAGAATCTTCAACTGGTATTTCTTGCTCCATCAACAAAGAAGACTTCAACAATATTCACTGCTCTATGGAAGCCCAGGTAAGTACTATGAGCTATGAAGTTTATTCTAAATTGAGTGATAAACCACACTTAGTTTCTACTAATATTAAAATTAAACTTTCTAATAATGAAGTAATTAGACCTGTAGGCTTAATTAAAAATGTTGAAGTTAACTTTGCTAATAACATTATACCAACTGATTTTTATATAATTAATGTCTACGATAATGATATTAACATAATTTTTGGTAGACCTTTTCTTAAGTTGGTTAATGCTGTAGTTAATAATGATAAAGGAAAAATCAATATTAATATTGATGGATTAAAATATGACTTTGATTTCCTACCGGCATCTAAAGTGCCTATTAATCTCACTCCCGATATAGAGGAGATAGAGAGTATTAACTATATTAACGCTTTTAGAGAGCCGTTAAAATTAGTATTAGAAGGAGGAGAAAAAGGATTCTTCTCTGAGGAAACAACCATTGCCACTAATCAACTTGAACTTAATCAAGAAGAGACCCAAGACATTCCTGTAGAGCCACTAGGTGACCCTAACCCACAGGAGGCGCCCGACGTGGAGCTCAAACCACTGCCCGAAGGACTTAAGTATGAATTTTTAGGAGAAGATAAAACTTATCCTGTAATTGTTAGTGATCAGCTGAGTCCAGAAGAAGTGGAAAGATTGCTAGGAGTGTTAAGGAAACATAAGAAGGCAATTGGTTATTCTCTAGCAGATCTTAAAGGAATTAGCCCAGCATTTTGTACTCATAGGATTCCGATGGAAGAAGGCCACAAGCCAGTGGTAGACAATCAAAGGAGACTGAGTAACGAAATGAGATCCGTAGTGAAGAAGGAAGTAATCAAGCTGCTAAACGCCGGAATTATCTACCCAGTACCAACTAGTGAGTGGGTTAGCCCTGTTCATTGTGTGCCTAAAAAGGGAGGTTTAACCGTAGTTAAAAATGAGAAAAATGAATTAATTCCACAACGAACTGTCACTGGTTGGAGAATGTGTATAGATTACCGGAAGCTTAATAAAGCCACTAAAAAAGATCACTTCCCTTTACCCTTTATAGATGAGATGCTAGAGAGACTTGCTAAGAATACCCATTTTTGCTATTTAGATGGTTATTCTGGATTCTTTCAAATCCCTATCCATCCAGACGATCAACACAAGACAACTTTCACTTGTCCTTATGGAACCTTTGCCTATAGGAGAATGCCCTTTGGTTTATGCAATGCACCAGCTTCATTTCAACGGTGTATGATGGCCATTTTCTCAGACTTCATTGAAGATATCATGGAGGTTTTCATGGACGATTTCTCAGTTCACGGCACTAGTTTTGACCACTGTCTACGGAATCTAGAAAAAGTTCTGAAGAGATGTGGAGAAGTAGACTTAGTGTTGAATTGGGAGAAGTGTCATTTTATGGTGAGAAAAGGACTTGTGTTGGGACACGTCATTTCTGAGAAAGGAATTGAAGTAGATAAAGCCAAGATAGAGACTGTAGAAAGGTTGCCACCACCTACAGATATTAGATCTCTCAGAAGCTTTCTCGGACATGCTGGCTTTTATAGGAGATTTATTAAGGATTTTTCTAAAATAGCTAAGCCACTGAATTACCTACTCCAGAAGGATGTTCCTTTTGAGTTCACTGATGAGTGTGAGGTAGCCTTTAGGAAAATTAAGGAATTACTAGTTAGAGCGCCTATCATTCAACCACCTGACTGGAATTTACCTTTTGAGATCATGTGTGATGCCAGTGACTATGCAGTAGGAGCTGTGCTGGGGCAGAGAAAAGACGGAAAAGTACATGCCATTTATTATACCAGCAAAACTCTTAACGAGGCCCAAGTTAATTATGCAACTACTGAAAAGGAGTTGTTAGCAGTAGTTTTTGCCTTTGAAAAGTTTAGATCTTATATTGTTAATTCAAAGGTTATAGTCTACACTGACCATGCTGCTATTAAATACCTCCTCACTAAAAAGGATGCTAAACCTCGTTTAATTAGATGGATTCTAATGCTACAAGAATTCGATGTAGAAATCAGAGACAAGAAGGGAGTTGAGAATGTAGTGGCAGATCACTTGTCTAGAATGAGCCATAGTAAAGGAGGTCCACCAATTGAAGATGCGTTAAGAGACGATACCCTTTATGCGGTTATAGATAAGGATTCTTGGATGCTAGACGTAATTAGAGCCATTAGAGGAGAGCCACTGACTCATCTCAACTATAATTCAAAAAGGAAAGTCCTTGCCGAAGCCAAGAAATTTTATTGGAATTCACCCTACCTATATAGATTTGGATCTGATGGAGTCCTCAGAAGATGCGTACCTGCAGATGAGAGAAGTGAGATTTTGAGAAAGTGCCACGCTGCAGAATATGGGGGGCATCATGGACATTTCAGAACCCAGGCTAAGATATGGGCGAGTGGATTCTATTGGCCAGGAATGCATGAAGATGCAAGGAAATTTGTCGCTTCTTGTCCTGAGTGTCAGAGAACTGGAAATATAACAGCTAGAAATTCAATGCCTTTGACATACAATCTACAAATTGATTTATTTGATGTTTGGGGAATGGATTTTATGGGACCATTTGAAAATTCACATGGATATGAGTATATTTTAGTAACTGTGGATTACGTCTCAAAGTGGGTGGAAGCTTTGCCACGTAAGAAGGCGTCTACGCAAGAGTCCATAGAGATGATTAAGAATAATATCTTTCCAAGATATGGAGTACCTAGAGTTATTATCTCTGATGGAGGATCGCATTTTATTGGAAAAGACTTTACTGATTATTTGGCAAAGATGGGAATTGAACATAGAGTTTCTACAGCCTATCACCCACAGACCAATGGCCAAGCCGAGACATCAAATAAACAATTAAAAGAAATTCTTAAAAAGACGGTGATTAAAGGAGGCAAAAATTGGTCAAAAAAGCTTAATGATGCTCTTTGGGCTTATAGGACTGCTTTTAAAGCACCTATTGGAATGACACCCTATCAGTTAGTTTATGGAAAAACTTGTCATTTACCAGTAGAATTGGAGCATAAAGCTTATTGGGCAATTAAGGAATTAAATTTAGATCTAGATGCCGCCTTAGTCAAAAGAAGGATTCAATTAAGTACCCTTGATGAAGCACGGTTACAAGCTTATCATAATGCTACCATTTATAAGGAAAGAGTTAAGAGATGGTTTGACAAGAAACTTCTTAAGAAGGAGTTTAAGCCAGGTGATAAGGTTCTTCTCTATAATTCAAGGTTTAAATTATTTGGAAAAGGAAAATTACAAAGTAAATGGGATGGACCTTATATTGTTCATGACGTATCACCTGCCGGAGCAGTTACCATTATGGATTTTGAAGGGAACAAATATATGGTAAATGGACAAAGATTGAAGGTCTACATTGAAGAGGACAAGATTGAAATCAATTATATTGATACATACAACTTCAAAGAGGACAAGATTTAAATATTTTTCAAATTTTTCTGTACATAAATATTTTTATTTAATAAATAAACTTACCGACCAAACCTGGGGCCCAGAAGCCAGAGGAGGGGCCCAGGTCGGCCGACCAGAGAGGTCAGGCTCGGCCGACCTGGGTGGTTTTCAAGTCGGTTTTGTTTCAAGTTTTGGTATGCGTAGTTACACGGAGTTCTGAGTCAGTTTAGATTGAATTTAGGGTCGAACTCCAGAGATGACTAGGACACTTAGCATTAGCTAAGTGTGGGGATGTGTCTTCCCCGTTAGATTAATAAAGCGTTTGAAATAATAACGCCCTTTTATTATTATTATCATTATTATTATTATTATTGTCTTTTATATTTTATTACTTACTAAGGTGTGAGTTGACAGGATGGCGTTATTATTATTATTATTATTATTAATTTTGTCTCGTTTTATTTAAGTTTATTCTATGCATTTACTTTGATAATTAATTTTGCTTAAGTTGTCATGATTTGAGTAATGTGGGAATTACTAAAATAATTAATAATGCATAACCCATGTTTTGTTGGAAGATTGTGTTTTATAGCTTTGCCAAAGTTTTCAATTAAGAAAAAGATTAGAGGACTTATAAAAAAAAATCTTTTTATTAAATTTATCTTTATTTGATCAAGTTTTACATCCCTTAAATCAAGAGAGAGTTTTTAATACCTATTAGAGCTTAGTTTATGAAAGCCAGTTTATAAGCAAGTTATTTCATGTGAGTTTGATTAAGTTTGATTTCTTTAGTAATTTTGATCACTTTAAATAATTTTTGGTCATCGATTTTTCATCTTTGCTAGCCTTACTATATTCCAATTGCTTAGAAATAATAAGCAATATCTTTATCCTATAAACCTTTTTATCATCTCATTTTGTTTACCTTTACCTATTTAAGTGAGGTTTTTGCTCATTAATTAAAATTAAATTAAAAAGGGGACTTTTGAGATGAAAAAGGAGTAGAGGTTATAGTAAAAAAAAAATAATAGACCAAGTGGTCAAATTAAAAAAAAAAAGAAAAAAAAAGAAAAAAAAGAGGGAGAAAATAATGGCCAAGTGGCCGAAATAAATAAAAGAAAGAAAGGAAAAGAGAGGTAGAATTAGGAAAAAGGAGAAAGGGGGAGAAATTTATATATACATTTAAATTAGTCTCTTTGAAAGCCTTGAGTTATTGTTATAAAATTAATGAACAAAGACTTTCGCTTTTTCCAACCATGTGCAAAAGTTCTGGAATTTATTCCAATTTTCATTATATACATGCACATGTCCACTATCTATATCTTCTTTTTCTTTGTCTATATATATATATATATTATTTTCTTTATTCTCGATGACCAAAATTATTTAAAGCTGATTGATTGAGCTTTAGAAAGATAACTTATTTGAACAATAAAATGTTTAACTTTGCTAAGCCTTTACCAAGCTCCATATATTTTCCTGTGAGGAAGAGAGAGTAAATCTTTTATAGGATAGCCATTTATAATGAGTGCCTTGTTGAGAGCTTGATTTAAAGGGATTAGTGATTTCTTGATCATTTGAAGAGATTTTGTTTTTTCTAAAATTATATTGAAAAACCTCTTTTTATATTCTGAAAGGAGACTTTGGCATAGTTATGATTCATTTGATTTCGTTAAATCTTGTGGGGATCTATATGCATGAAAGTTAAATAAATATTCCCATGTTATGATTTGAGTGATTTCTAAAGTAAAGTTATTTTAAGAAGTATTTGTTTAGAATTAACATAAATTGAGAGTTTATTTTAAGATTTATCGATCTTATGCTCGAGGACTAGCATGATCTAAGTGTGGGGATATAGAAAAGCTTGTTGACGGCACTTAAGCACGCCAAATCCTTATACTGCAAGCGCACAGTATCGCGGTAGCTTTTCCCCAGGATGAGTATCTTGGGTTTGTCAATCCGAGATTAATTATGCTTAAGATGCTATCAACCTAATATTAACTAAATCACTATCTAATTCTAATAGATCTAAATAAGCTTAAATGAAAGATAAAGGCTATCTAATTGCAATCTAATAACGGTTCTAATTATACTCTAAATATACTCTAATCAAGCTCTAATCTATTGCATAAAAGGAATAATCAACGATTAAACTAAACTCGGGATAGATAGGATTTAAACAGGCAAAAGGATCCACAAGAGATATGAGACAAACAACTTAAGAACTAAGAACCACCTTGATAAAGATCTAATCAACAAGCATAGAATAAACATGAATATGAATGTCAAAGATCTACTCGAACCTTTCCCCGGGCTCCACTGTCACTGGTAACCAGGTAATCGACGAACTAGTAAACCCTAACCATCTCTAAGCATGAGCAGATTCAATCTACTGATCAGGTAAAATAGATCTACTAAAAGACATGTGAGACATCTAGATTGTGGCCACAATAACACATGTAGACATGAAGCATTGCAAAGACATGGATCATAAACATGCATAAACAAGAAGCTAAATCTAAAAGACAAACTTTATTGATCAATCATCAAGGTTTTATCAAAGTATATAAGAAGTTCGAGGGATTTACTCAAGATACATCGAAATCCGTGACCCAAAGTCGTCGAGTTGAACTAGACGAAGAAGTCGGCGGAAGATGAGCTCGAGCAGCCCTCGGGAGGACCTGGGTCGGCCGACCAGACCCCCTAGGGGTCGGCCGACCCCCAGGCCTCCTGCCTCCTCTTGCTTGCTCCTTTCGCCGAGATGTCCCTCTCGCCGAGTTGAACGCTTTTGGCCCCCGAACTCTGCCCTAAACTCTCGGTGTACAATGGATTTGTGTCGAACAATGATGCCTCTCCCCTTGGGAGGCCATATATTTATACTCCGGAGAGTCCCCTATACAAGGAATCTAATAGGTCGGTTCTAAAAGTCCTAGTAGGACTTAAACACCTATTTCCATGTGTATACAAGCCTCTAGAAGAGTCCCGGTCGTCCTCCATCTTCCCTTGCTTGGATATGAAGCCATTGTCCTAGTCCTTCCAGAAATAGGATTTCCATATTCTGCAGCCTTTAGTATTTTGACCATAACTCTGTCTTCCGAAGTCCAATAAATGCAAACTCAGACTCTAAATTGTAGAGCTCGAAGAGATCTACAACTTTGGTATTCAAACTTTCTTCATTTGACATCGTTAAGGTCACCGAATTGGGCCCACAAGGTGCTGCTGTCCTGGAATCCGAGAATATCTCGAGTTTTAATTGGAAGTTTGATTGGATTTGTAATAAACCTTCCTTATCTTCATATTATTCATCCTTTATCCTCCGGAACATTCTCCATAATGGGCTTGGGTCTTCTTTTGGACTTTTAGCATAAATCCTTTCTTCGAGAAATCCTCAAATTTATATCAATTATACCTATTTTCCTACAAAAATCAATAATGCACAAAAACAAAGAGCATTCTCGAAAACGGGGTTAATTGTTAGCAAAATAATAATAAATCATATAATTAATTTATGAAACGGCATAAAAACATATGAAATTATAACATAAATTTAGTACTTAAGCCGCGTCAACAATATCCCCACACTTAGATCATGCTAGTCCTCGAGCATAAGATCGATAAATCTTAAAATAAACTCTCAACTAAATTCATGTTAATTCTAAACAAATACTTCTTAAAATAACTTTACTTTAGAAATCACTCAAATCATAACATGGGAATATTTATTTAACTTTCATGCATATAGATCCCCACAAGATTTAACGAAATCAAATGAATCATAACTATGCCAAAGTCTCCTTTCAGAATATAAAAAGAGGTTTTTCAATATAATTTTAGAAAAAACAAAATCTCTTCAAATGATCAAGAAATCACTAATCCCTTTAAATCAAGCTCTCAACAAGGCACTCATTATAAATGGCTATCCTATAAAAGATTTACTCTCTCTTCCTCACAGGAAAATATATGGAGCTTGGTAAAGGCTTAGCAAAGTTAAACATTTTATTGTTCAAATAAGTTATCTTTCTAAAGCTCAATCAATCAACTTTAAACAATTTTGGTCATCGAGAATAAAGAAAATAATATATATATATATATAGACAAAGAAAAAGAAGATATAGATAGTGGACATGTGCATGTATATAATGAAAATTGGAATAAATTCCAGAACTTTTGCACATGGTTGGAAAAAGCGAAAGTCTTTGCTCATTAATTTTATAACAATAACTCAAGGCTTTCAAAGAGACTAATTTAAATGTATATATAAATTTCTCCCCCTTTCTCCTTTTTCCTAATTCTACCTCTCTTTTCCTTTCTTTCTTTTATTTATTTCGGCCACTTGGCCATTATTTTCTCCCTCTTTTTTTTCTTTTTTTTTTCTTTTTTTTTTAATTTGACCACTTGGTCTATTATTTTTTTTTTACTATAACCTCTACTCCTTTTTCATCTCAAAAGTCCCCTTTTTAATTTAATTTTAATTAATGAGCAAAAACCTCACTTAAATAGGTAAAGGTAAACAAAATGAGATGATAAAAAGGTTTATAGGATAAAGATATTGCTTATTATTTCTAAGCAATTGGAATATAGTAAGGCTAGCAAAGATGAAAAATCGATGACCAAAAATTATTTAAAGTGATCAAAATTACTAAAGAAATCAAACTTAATCAAACTCACATGAAATAACTTGCTTATAAACTGGCTTTCATAAACTAAGCTCTAATAGGTATTAAAAACTCTCTCTTGATTTAAGGGATGTAAAACTTGATCAAATAAAGATAAATTTAATAAAAAGATTTTTTTTTATAAGTCCTCTAATCTTTTTCTTAATTGAAAACTTTGGCAAAGCTATAAAACACAATCTTCCAACAAAACATGGGTTATGCATTATTAATTATTTTAGTAATTCCCACATTACTCAAATCATGACAACTTAAGCAAAATTAATTATCAAAGTAAATGCATAGAATAAACTTAAATAAAACGAGACAAAATTAATAATAATAATAATAATAATAATAACGCCATCCTGTCAACTCACACCTTAGTAAGTAATAAAATATAAAAGACAATAATAATAATAATAATGATAATAATAATAAAAGGGCGTTATTATTTCAAACGCTTTATTAATCTAACGGGGAAGACACATCCCCACACTTAGCTAATGCTAAGTGTCCTAGTCATCTCTGGAGTTCGACCCTAAATTCAATCCAAACTGACTCAGAACTCCGTGTAACTACGCATACCAAAACTTGAAACAAAACCGACTTGAAAACCACCCAGCTCGGCCGAGCCTGACCTCTCTGGTCGGCCGACCTGGGCCCCTCCTCTGGCTTCTGGGCCCCAGGTTTGGTCGGTAAATTTATTTATTAAATAAAAATATTTATGTACAGAAAAATTTGAAAAATATTTAAATTACGTAACTAAATTATTTACAAAGGATAGGTTACCTATGGAAATCTAAGGGTCATATATATGGTAGTCAACTCTAACCTCTTTGAAGTTGTATGTATCAATATAATTGATTTCAATCTTGTCCTCTTCAATATAGACCTTCAATCTTTGTCCATTTACCATATATTTGTTCCCTTCAAAATCCATAATGGTAACTGCTCCGGCAGGTGATACGTCATGAACAATATAAGGTCCATCCCATTTACTTTGTAATTTTCCTTTTCCAAATAATTTAAACCTTGAATTATAGAGAAGAACCTTATCACCTGGCTTAAACTCCTTCTTAAGAAGTTTCTTGTCAAACCATCTCTTAACCCTTTCCTTATAAATGGTAGCATTATGATAAGCTTGTAACCGTGCTTCATCAAGGGTACTTAATTGAATCCTTCTTTTGACTAAGGCGGCATCTAGATCTAAATTTAATTCCTTAATTGCCCAATAAGCTTTATGCTCCAATTCTACTGGTAAATGACAAGTTTTTCCATAAACTAACTGATAGGGTGTCATTCCAATAGGTGCTTTAAAAGCAGTCCTATAAGCCCAAAGAGCATCATTAAGCTTTTTTTGACCAATTTTTGCCTCCTTTAATCACCGTCTTTTTAAGAATTTCTTTTAATTGTTTATTTGATGTCTCGGCTTGGCCATTGGTCTGTGGGTGATAGGCTGTAGAAACTCTATGTTCAATTCCCATCTTTGCCAAATAATCAGTAAAGTCTTTTCCAATAAAATGCGATCCTCCATCAGAGATAATAACTCTAGGTACTCCATATCTTGGAAAAATATTATTCTTAATCATCTCTATGGACTCTTGCGTAGACGCCTTCTTACATGGCAAAGCTTCCACCCACTTTGAGACGTAATCCACAGTTACTAAAATATACTCATATCCATGTGAATTTTCAAATGGTCCCATAAAATCCATTCCCCAAACATCAAATAAATCAATTTGTAGATTGTATGTCAAAGGCATTGAATTTCTAGCTGTTATATTTCCAGTTCTCTGACACTCAGGACAAGAAGCGACAAATTTCCTTGCATCTTCATGCATTCCTGGCCAATAGAATCCACTCGCCCATATCTTAGCCTGGGTTCTGAAATGTCCATGATGCCCCCATATTCTGCAGCGTGGCACTTTCTCAAAATCTCACTTTTCTCATCTGCAGGTACGCATCTTCTGAGGACTCCATCAGATCCAAATCTATATAGGTAGGGTGAATTCCAATAAAATTTCTTGGCTTCGGCAAGGACTTTCCTTTTTGAATTATAGTTGAGATGAGTCAGTGGCTCTCCTCTAATGGCTCTAATTACGTCTAGCATCCAAGAATCCTTATCTATAACCGCATAAAGGGTATCGTCTCTTAACGCATCTTCAATTGGTGGACCTCCTTTACTATGGCTCATTCTAGACAAGTGATCTGCCACTACATTCTCAACTCCCTTCTTGTCTCTGATTTCTACATCGAATTCTTGTAGCATTAGAATCCATCTAATTAAACGAGGTTTAGCATCCTTTTTAGTGAGGAGGTATTTAATAGCAGCATGGTCAGTGTAGACTATAACCTTTGAATTAACAATATAAGATCTAAACTTTTCAAAGGCAAAAACTACTGCTAACAACTCCTTTTCAGTAGTTGCATAATTAACTTGGGCCTCGTTAAGAGTTTTGCTGGTATAATAAATGGCATGTACTTTTCCGTCTTTTCTCTGCCCCAGCACAGCTCCTACTGCATAGTCACTGGCATCACACATGATCTCAAAAGGTAAATTCCAGTCAGGTGGTTGAATGATAGGCGCTCTAACTAGTAATTCCTTAATTTTCCTAAAGGCTACCTCACACTCATCAGTGAACTCAAAAGGAACATCCTTCTGGAGTAGGTAATTCAGTGGCTTAGCTATTTTAGAAAAATCCTTAATAAATCTCCTATAAAAGCCAGCATGTCCGAGAAAGCTTCTGAGAGATCTAATATCTGTAGGTGGTGGCAACCTTTCTACAGTCTCTATCTTGGCTTTATCTACTTCAATTCCTTTCTCAGAAATGACGTGTCCCAACACAAGTCCTTTTCTCACCATAAAATGACACTTCTCCCAATTCAACACTAAGTCTACTTCTCCACATCTCTTCAGAACTTTTTCTAGATTCCGTAGACAGTGGTCAAAACTAGTGCCGTGAACTGAGAAATCGTCCATGAAAACCTCCATGATATCTTCAATGAAGTCTGAGAAAATGGCCATCATACACCGTTGAAATGAAGCTGGTGCATTGCATAAACCAAAGGGCATTCTCCTATAGGCAAAGGTTCCATAAGGACAAGTGAAAGTTGTCTTGTGTTGATCGTCTGGATGGATAGGGATTTGAAAGAATCCAGAATAACCATCTAAATAGCAAAAATGGGTATTCTTAGCAAGTCTCTCTAGCATCTCATCTATAAAGGGTAAAGGGAAGTGATCTTTTTTAGTGGCTTTATTAAGCTTCCGGTAATCTATACACATTCTCCAACCAGTGACAGTTCGTTGTGGAATTAATTCATTTTTCTCATTTTTAACTACGGTTAAACCTCCCTTTTTAGGCACACAATGAACAGGGCTAACCCACTCACTAGTTGGTACTGGGTAGATAATTCCGGCGTTTAGCAGCTTGATTACTTCCTTCTTCACTACGGATCTCATTTCGTTACTCAGTCTCCTCTGATTGTCTACCACTGGCTTGTGGCCTTCTTCCATCGGAATCCTATGAGTACAAAATGCTGGGCTAATTCCTTTAAGATCTGCTAGAGAATAACCAATTGCCTTCTTATGTTTCCTTAACACTCCTAGCAATCTTTCCACTTCTTCTGGACTCAGCTGATCACTAACAATTACAGGATAAGTTTTATCTTCTCCTAAAAATTCATACTTAAGTCCTTCGGGCAGTGGTTTGAGCTCCACGTCGGGCGCCTCCTGTGGGTTAGGGTCACCTAGTGGCTCTACAGGAATGTCTTGGGTCTCTTCTTGATTAAGTTCAAGTTGATTAGTGGCAATGGTTGTTTCCTCAGAGAAGAATCATTTTTCTCCTCCTTCTAATACTAATTTTAACGGCTCTCTAAAAGCGTTAATATAGTTAATACTCTCTATCTCCTCTATATCGGGAGTGAGATTAATAGGCACTTTAGATGCCGGTAGGAAATCAAAGTCATATTTTAATCCATCAATATTAATATTGACCTTTCCTTTATCATTATTAACTACAGCATTAACCAACTTAAGAAAAGGTCTACCAAAAATTATGTTAATATCATTATCGTAGACATTAATTATATAAAAATCAGTTGGTATAATGTTATTAGCAAAGTTAACTTCAACATTTTTAATTAAGCCTACAGGTCTAATTACTTCATTATTAGAAAGTTTAATTTTAATATTAGTAGAAACTAAGTGTGGTTTATCACTCAATTTAGAATAAACTTCATAGCTCATAGTACTTACCTGGGCTTCCATAGAGCAGTGAATATTGTTGAAGTCTTCTTTGTTGATGGAGCAAGAAATACCAGTTGAAGATTCTTCTGGCTCCAGGTAGACGATAATCTCCTCAGTAAGTGATGACTCCGGCTTGACACCAATCACCCGCTTCACTTCAGAGACAAAGTCACTGTCCAGCTCTTCTTCTTGGAATAATTTCTGCAGCACTTCCCTTGTACTTAGATCATCAGAGCTCCTCCTTAGTGGAATTTCTGGTGGAAACAATTCTTCCTCTTCCTCTAAGTCTTCTGGTGGGAGTGGTCCTGCACACTTCAGTGTATCTCCAAAATCCACTGGCATCCAGCTTGTCTTGTCGAATTCTGTCAGTGGTTTTGCACTAGCAAGGCTTCTGTAATTTGAACACTCAGTCTTCACTTGTGGTGCAAAACTCTCGTACTCCTCTTCCTCAGCTGCATAAGACACTGTAGTTCTTTTGACAGGTTGTTGCTCCTTGTAGATAGCATATGTAGGCGCCACAACCACTGGCTCCTGCATAACACTCTCCTTCCTGTCTCTTTCAGCTTTTGAGGTTAAGCATACATCTGACAAAATCTTCATAGCTTCACTCCACTTCCGAGTCAGCAGTGATCCTCCAGCACAAGTGTTCAGTCGCTCAAAGTCTCTAGTGGTAAGACTATAGTAGAAAATGGACATCATCATCTCTGGAGTGAATCCAATTGGTGGTCCTTGTGTCCTCATTTCTTCCAGTCTGTCCCAAGCTTCATCAATGTCTTCATTTTCTCGTTGCTCGAAGTTCATGATTGCTTTTCTCAATTTGTGCACTCTCAGTGGAGAAAAGAATCTTGTAGTGAACTTCACTTCGAGAATCTTCCAATCACCTTCAGCTTCTATTGATGCAACATGGTACCACTTTCTGGCTCTGTCTTCCAGTGTAAATGGAAAGAGGTTCCACAAGACCCACTCTTCTGGAACTCCGTCTTGATGGAATGTGCGACACACTTGCTTGAGCCTCTCCAGGTGCTTGTACGGGTTCTCATCATCTTCACCACTGAACTGATGTTCGGCAGCAATTCGGATGATTCCTGACTTCAACTCGTAGGATCCTGACTCCGGCATCAGATTTGACTTTTGAAACTTCAAATCTTCCACTCTTGGAGTTAAGTACTCCGCGAGTGTCAGACCCTCACTCATCATAGTCATACCTGAAATATAGACAAAAATACAAAACAAAAGATCTATGACAGCAAAAATTTGCTGTACTTAGACCAAATTAAATCCAAACAAAATAACTAAATTTAAAACTAAATTTAAAATTTCAAAATTTAAAAACTACTCCTTATTTCGATAATAGCAAAATAAATAAATAAAATAGCACACTAATTAAAAAGCAAAATAAGCAAAACTAATTAATCACACAATAAATAAAACTAACTATTAAAACTAGTAGTAACAAAGCTAATAAAAGATTAATAATAACGTAAACGATAATTATCCCCGGCAACGGCGCCAGAAAAGCTTGTTGACGGCACTTAAGCACGCCAAATCCTTATACTGCAAGCGCACAGTATCGCGGTAGCTTTTCCCCAGGATGAGTATCTTGGGTTTGTCAATCCGAGATTAATTATGCTTAAGATGCTATCAACCTAATATTAACTAAATTACTATCTAATTCTAATAGATCTAAATAAGCTTAAATGAAAGATAAAGGCTATCTAATTGCAATCTAATAACGGTTCTAATTATACTCTAAATATACTCTAATCAAGCTCTAATCTATTGCATAAAAGGAATAATCAACGATTAAACTAAACTCGGGATAGATAGGATTTAAACAGGCAAAAGGATCCACAAGAGATATGAGACAAACAACTTAAGAACTAAGAACCACCTTGATAAAGATCTAATCAACAAGCATAGAATAAACATGAATATGAATGTCAAAGATCTACTCGAACCTTTCCCCGGGCTCCACTGTCACTGGTAACCAGGTAATCGACGAACTAGTAAACCCTAACCATCTCTAAGCATGAGCAGATTCAATCTACTGATCAGGTAAAATAGATCTACTAAAAGACATGTGAGACATCTAGATTGTGGCCACAATAACACATGTAGACATGAAGCATTGCAAAGACATGGATCATAAACATGCATAAACAAGAAGCTAAATCTAAAAGACAAACTTTATTGATCAATCATCAAGGTTTTATCAAAGTATATAAGAAGTTCGAGGGATTTACTCAAGATACATCGAAATCCGTGACCCAAAGTCGTCGAGTTGAACTAGACGAAGAAGTCGGCGGAAGATGAGCTCGAGCAGCCCTCGGGAGGACCTGGGTCGGCCGACCAGACCCCCTAGGGGTCGGCCGACCCCCAGGCCTCCTGCCTCCTCTTGCTTGCTCCTTTCGCCGAGATGTCCCTCTCGCCGAGTTGAACGCTTTTGGCCCCCGAACTCTGCCCTAAACTCTCGGTGTACAATGGATTTGTGTCGAACAATGATGCCTCTCCCCTTGGGAGGCCATATATTTATACTCCGGAGAGTCCCCTATACAAGGAATCTAATAGGTCGGTTCTAAAAGTCCTAGTAGGACTTAAACACCTATTTCCATGTGTATACAAGCCTCTAGAAGAGTCCCGGTCGTCCTCCATCTTCCCTTGCTTGGATATGAAGCCATTGTCCTAGTCCTTCCAGAAATAGGATTTCCATATTCTGCAGCCTTTAGTATTTTGACCATAACTCTGTCTTCCGAAGTCCAATAAATGCAAACTCAGACTCTAAATTGTAGAGCTCGAAGAGATCTACAACTTTGGTATTCAAACTTTCTTCATTTGACATCGTTAAGGTCACCGAATTGGGCCCACAAGGTGCTGCTGTCCTGGAATCCGAGAATATCTCGAGTTTTAATTGGAAGTTTGATTGGATTTGTAATAAACCTTCCTTATCTTCATATTATTCATCCTTTATCCTCCGGAACATTCTCCATAATGGGCTTGGGTCTTCTTTTGGACTTTTAGCATAAATCCTTTCTTCGAGAAATCCTCAAATTTATATCAATTATACCTATTTTCCTGCAAAAATCAATAATGCACAAAAACAAAGAGCATTCTCGAAAACGGGGTTAATTGTTAGCAAAATAATAATAAATCATATAATTAATTTATGAAACGGCATAAAAACATATGAAATTATAACATAAATTTAGTACTTAAGTTGACGCGGCTTAAGTACTAAATTTATGTTATAATTTCATATGTTTTTATGCCGTTTCATAAATTAATTATATGATTTATTATTATTTTGCTAACAATTAACCCCGTTTTCGAGAATGCTCTTTGTTTTTGTGCATTATTGATTTTTGTAGGAAAATAGGTATAATTGATATAAATTTGAGGATTTCTCGAAGAAAGGATTTATGCTAAAAGTCCAAAAGAAGACCCAAGCCCATTATGGAGAATGTTCCGGAGGATAAAGGATGAATAATATGAAGATAAGGAAGGTTTATTACAAATCCAATCAAACTTCCAATTAAAACTCGAGATATTCTCGGATTCCAGGACAGCAGCACCTTGTGGGCCCAATTCGGTGACCTTAACGATGTCAAATGAAGAAAGTTTGAATACCAAAGTTGTAGATCTCTTCGAGCTCTACAATTTAGAGTCTGAGTTTGCATTTATTGGACTTCGGAAGACAGAGTTATGGTCAAAATACTAAAGGCTGCAGAATATGGAAATCCTATTTCTGGAAGGACTAGGACAATGGCTTCATATCCAAGCAAGGGAAGATGGAGGACGACCGGGACTCTTCTAGAGGCTTGTATACACATGGAAATAGGTGTTTAAGTCCTACTAGGACTTTTAGAACCGACCTATTAGATTCCTTGTATAGGGGACTCTCCGGAGTATAAATATATGGCCTCCCAAGGGGAGAGGCATCATTGTTCGACACAAATCCATTGTACACCGAGAGTTTAGGGCAGAGTTCGGGGGCCAAAAGCGTTCAACTCGGCGAGAGGGACATCTCGGCGAAAGGAGCAAGCAAGAGGAGGCAGGAGGCCTGGGGGTCGGCCGACCCCTAGGGGGTCTGGTCGGCCGACCCAGGTCCTCCCGAGGGCTGCTCGAGCTCATCTTCCGCCGACTTCTTCGTCTAGTTCAACTCGACGACTTTGGGTCACGGATTTCGATGTATCTTGAGTAAATCCCTCGAACTTCTTATATACTTTGATAAAACCTTGATGATTGATCAATAAAGTTTGTCTTTTAGATTTAGCTTCTTGTTTATGCATGTTTATGATCCATGTCTTTGCAATGCTTCATGTCTACATGTGTTATTGTGGCCACAATCTAGATGTCTCACATGTCTTTTAGTAGATCTATTTTACCTGATCAGTAGATTGAATCTGCTCATGCTTAGAGATGGTTAGGGTTTACTAGTTCGTCGATTACCTGGTTACCAGTGACAGTGGAGCCCGGGGAAAGGTTCGAGTAGATCTTTGACATTCATATTCATGTTTATTCTATGCTTGTTGATTAGATCTTTATCAAGGTGGTTCTTAGTTCTTAAGTTGTTTGTCTCATATCTCTTGTGGATCCTTTTGCCTGTTTAAATCCTATCTATCCCGAGTTTAGTTTAATCGTTGATTATTCCTTTTATGCAATAGATTAGAGCTTGATTAGAGTATATTTAGAGTATAATTAGAACCGTTATTAGATTGCAATTAGATAGCCTTTATCTTTCATTTAAGCTTATTTAGATCTATTAGAATTAGATAGTAATTTAGTTAATATTAGGTTGATAGCATCTTAAGCATAATTAATCTCGGATTGACAAACCCAAGATACTCATCCTGGGGAAAAGCTACCGCGATACTGTGCGCTTGCAGTATAAGGATTTGGCGTGCTTAAGTGCCGTCAACAAGCTTTTCTGGCGCCGTTGCCGGGGATAATTATCGTTTACGTTATTATTAATCTTTTATTAGCTTTGTTACTACTAGTTTTAATAGTTAGTTTTATTTATTGTGTGATTAATTAGTTTTGCTTATTTTGCTTTTTAATTAGTGTGCTATTTTATTTATTTATTTTGCTATTATCGAAATAAGGAGTAGTTTTTAAATTTTGAAATTTTAAATTTAGTTTTAAATTTAGTTATTTTGTTTGGATTTAATTTGGTCTAAGTACAGCAAATTTTTGCTGTCATAGATCTTTTGTTTTGTATTTTTGTCTATATTTCAGGTATGACTATGATGAGTGAGGGTCTGACACTCGCGGAGTACTTAACTCCAAGAGTGGAAGATTTGAAGTTTCAAAAGTCAAATCTGATGCCGGAGTCAGGATCCTACGAGTTGAAGTCAGGAATCATCCGAATTGCTGCCGAACATCAGTTCAGTGGTGAAGATGATGAGAACCCGTACAAGCACCTGGAGAGGCTCAAGCAAGTGTGTCGCACATTCCATCAAGACGGAGTTCCAGAAGAGTGGGTCTTGTGGAACCTCTTTCCATTTACACTGGAAGACAGAGCCAGAAAGTGGTACCATGTTGCATCAATAGAAGCTGAAGGTGATTGGAAGATTCTCGAAGTGAAGTTCACTACAAGATTCTTTTCTCCACTGAGAGTGCACAAATTGAGAAAAGCAATCATGAACTTCGAGCAACGAGAAAATGAAGACATTGATGAAGCTTGGGACAGACTGGAAGAAATGAGGACACAAGGACCACCAATTGGATTCACTCCAGAGATGATGATGTCCATTTTCTACTATAGTCTTACCACTAGAGACTTTGAGCGACTGAACACTTGTGCTGGAGGATCACTGCTGACTCGGAAGTGGAGTGAAGCTATGAAGATTTTGTCAGATGTATGCTTAACCTCAAAAGCTGAAAGAGACAGGAAGGAGAGTGTTATGCAGGAGCCAGTGGTTGTGGCGCCTACATATGCTATCTACAAGGAGCAACAACCTGTCAAAAGAACTACAGTGTCTTATGCAGCTGAGGAAGAGGAGTACGAGAGTTTTGCACCACAAGTGAAGACTGAGTGTTCAAATTACAGAAGCCTTGCTAGTGCAAAACCACTGACAGAATTCGACAAGACAAGCTGGATGCCAGTGGATTTTGGAGATACACTGAAGTGTGCAGGACCACTCCCACCAGAAGACTTAGAGGAAGAGGAAGAATTGTTTCCACCAGAAATTCCACTAAGGAGGAGCTCTGATGATCTAAGTACAAGGGAAGTGCTGCAGAAATTATTCCAAGAAGAAGAGCTGGACAGTGACTTTGTCTCTGAAGTGAAGCGGGTGATTGGTGTCAAGCCGGAGTCATCACTTACTGAGGAGATTATCGTCTACCTGGAGCCAGAAGAATCTTCAACTGGTATTTCTTGCTCCATCAACAAAGAAGACTTCAACAATATTCACTGCTCTATGGAAGCCCAGGTAAGTACTATGAGCTATGAAGTTTATTCTAAATTGAGTGATAAACCACACTTAGTTTCTACTAATATTAAAATTAAACTTTCTAATAATGAAGTAATTAGACCTGTAGGCTTAATTAAAAATGTTGAAGTTAACTTTGCTAATAACATTATACCAACTGATTTTTATATAATTAATGTCTACGATAATGATATTAACATAATTTTTGGTAGACCTTTTCTTAAGTTGGTTAATGCTGTAGTTAATAATGATAAAGGAAAGGTCAATATTAATATTGATGGATTAAAATATGACTTTGATTTCCTACCGGCATCTAAAGTGCCTATTAATCTCACTCCCGATATAGAGGAGATAGAGAGTATTAACTATATTAACGCTTTTAGAGAGCCGTTAAAATTAGTATTAGAAGGAGGAGAAAAAGGATTCTTCTCTGAGGAAACAACCATTGCCACTAATCAACTTGAACTTAATCAAGAAGAGACCCAAGACATTCCTGTAGAGCCACTAGGTGACCCTAACCCACAGGAGGCGCCCGACGTGGAGCTCAAACCACTGCCCGAAGGACTTAAGTATGAATTTTTAGGAGAAGATAAAACTTATCCTGTAATTGTTAGTGATCAGCTGAGTCCAGAAGAAGTGGAAAGATTGCTAGGAGTGTTAAGGAAACATAAGAAGGCAATTGGTTATTCTCTAGCAGATCTTAAAGGAATTAGCCCAGCATTTTGTACTCATAGGATTCCGATGGAAGAAGGCCACAAGCCAGTGGTAGACAATCAGAGGAGACTGAGTAACGAAATGAGATCCGTAGTGAAGAAGGAAGTAATCAAGCTGCTAAACGCCGGAATTATCTACCCAGTACCAACTAGTGAGTGGGTTAGCCCTGTTCATTGTGTGCCTAAAAAGGGAGGTTTAACCGTAGTTAAAAATGAGAAAAATGAATTAATTCCACAACGAACTGTCACTGGTTGGAGAATGTGTATAGATTACCGGAAGCTTAATAAAGCCACTAAAAAAGATCACTTCCCTTTACCCTTTATAGATGAGATGCTAGAGAGACTTGCTAAGAATACCCATTTTTGCTATTTAGATGGTTATTCTGGATTCTTTCAAATCCCTATCCATCCAGACGATCAACACAAGACAACTTTCACTTGTCCTTATGGAACCTTTGCCTATAGGAGAATGCCCTTTGGTTTATGCAATGCACCAGCTTCATTTCAACGGTGTATGATGGCCATTTTCTCAGACTTCATTGAAGATATCATGGAGGTTTTCATGGACGATTTCTCAGTTCACGGCACTAGTTTTGACCACTGTCTACGGAATCTAGAAAAAGTTCTGAAGAGATGTGGAGAAGTAGACTTAGTGTTGAATTGGGAGAAGTGTCATTTTATGGTGAGAAAAGGACTTGTGTTGGGACACGTCATTTCTGAGAAAGGAATTGAAGTAGATAAAGCCAAGATAGAGACTGTAGAAAGGTTGCCACCACCTACAGATATTAGATCTCTCAGAAGCTTTCTCGGACATGCTGGCTTTTATAGGAGATTTATTAAGGATTTTTCTAAAATAGCTAAGCCACTGAATTACCTACTCCAGAAGGATGTTCCTTTTGAGTTCACTGATGAGTGTGAGGTAGCCTTTAGGAAAATTAAGGAATTACTAGTTAGAGCGCCTATCATTCAACCACCTGACTGGAATTTACCTTTTGAGATCATGTGTGATGCCAGTGACTATGCAGTAGGAGCTGTGCTGGGGCAGAGAAAAGACGGAAAAGTACATGCCATTTATTATACCAGCAAAACTCTTAACGAGGCCCAAGTTAATTATGCAACTACTGAAAAGGAGTTGTTAGCAGTAGTTTTTGCCTTTGAAAAGTTTAGATCTTATATTGTTAATTCAAAGGTTATAGTCTACACTGACCATGCTGCTATTAAATACCTCCTCACTAAAAAGGATGCTAAACCTCGTTTAATTAGATGGATTCTAATGCTACAAGAATTCGATGTAGAAATCAGAGACAAGAAGGGAGTTGAGAATGTAGTGGCAGATCACTTGTCTAGAATGAGCCATAGTAAAGGAGGTCCACCAATTGAAGATGCGTTAAGAGACGATACCCTTTATGCGGTTATAGATAAGGATTCTTGGATGCTACACGTAATTAGAGCCATTAGAGGAGAGCCACTGACTCATCTCAACTATAATTCAAAAAGGAAAGTCCTTGCCGAAGCCAAGAAATTTTATTGGAATTCACCCTACCTATATAGATTTGGATCTGATGGAGTCCTCAGAAGATGCGTACCTGCAGATGAGAGAAGTGAGATTTTGAGAAAGTGCCACGCTGCAGAATATGGGGGGCATCATGGACATTTCAGAACCCAGGCTAAGATATGGGCGAGTGGATTCTATTGGCCAGGAATGCATGAAGATGCAAGGAAATTTGTCGCTTCTTGTCCTGAGTGTCAGAGAACTCGAAATATAACAGCTAGAAATTCAATGCCTTTGACATACAATCTACAAATTGATTTATTTGATGTTTGGGGAATGGATTTTATGGGACCATTTGAAAATTCACATGGATATGAGTATATTTTAGTAACTGTGGATTACGTCTCAAAGTGGGTGGAAGCTTTGCCATGTAAGAAGGCGTCTACGCAAGAGTCCATAGAGATGATTAAGAATAATATTTTTCCAAGATATGGAGTACCTAGAGTTATTATCTCTGATGGAGGATCGCATTTTATTGGAAAAGACTTTACTGATTATTTGGCAAAGATGGGAATTGAACATAGAGTTTCTACAGCCTATCACCCACAGACCAATGGCCAAGCCGAGACATCAAATAAACAATTAAAAGAAATTCTTAAAAAGACGGTGATTAAAGGAGGCAAAAATTGGTCAAAAAAGCTTAATGATGCTCTTTGGGCTTATAGGACTGCTTTTAAAGCACCTATTGGAATGACACCCTATCAGTTAGTTTATGGAAAAACTTGTCATTTACCAGTAGAATTGGAGCATAAAGCTTATTGGGCAATTAAGGAATTAAATTTAGATCTAGATGCCGCCTTAGTCAAAAGAAGGATTCAATTAAGTACCCTTGATGAAGCACGGTTACAAGCTTATCATAATGCTACCATTTATAAGGAAAGGGTTAAGAGATGGTTTGACAAGAAACTTCTTAAGAAGGAGTTTAAGCCAGGTGATAAGGTTCTTCTCTATAATTCAAGGTTTAAATTATTTGGAAAAGGAAAATTACAAAGTAAATGGGATGGACCTTATATTGTTCATGACGTATCACCTGCCGGAGCAGTTACCATTATGGATTTTGAAGGGAACAAATATATGGTAAATGGACAAAGATTGAAGGTCTATATTGAAGAGGACAAGATTGAAATCAATTATATTGATACATACAACTTCAAAGAGGTTAGAGTTGACTACCATATATATGACCCTTAGATTTCCATAGGTAACCTATCCTTTGTAAATAATTTAGTTACGTAATTTAAATATTTTTCAAATTTTTCTGTACATAAATATTTTTATTTAATAAATAAATTTACCGACCAAACCTGGGGCCCAGAAGCCAGAGGAGGGGCCCAGGTCGGCCGACCAGAGAGGTCAGGCTCGGCCGACCTGGGTGGTTTTCAAGTCGGTTTTGTTTCAAGTTTTGGTATGCGTAGTTACACGGAGTTCTGAGTCAGTTTAGATTGAATTTAGGGTCGAACTCCAGAGATGACTAGGACACTTAGCATTAGCTAAGTGTGGGGATGTGTCTTCCCCGTTAGATTAATAAAGCGTTTGAAATAATAACGCCCTTTTATTATTATTATTATCATTATTATTATTATTATTGTCTTTTATATTTTATTACTTACTAAGGTGTGAGTTGACAGGATGGCGTTATTATTATTAATAAAGTATTATTATTATTATTAATTTTGTCTCGTTTTATTTAAGTTTATTCTATGCATTTACTTTGATAATTAATTTTGCTTAAGTTGTCATGATTTGAGTAATGTGGGAATTACTAAAATAATTAATAATGCATAACCCATGTTTTGTTGGAAGATTGTGTTTTATAGCTTTGCCAAAGTTTTCAATTAAGAAAAAGATTAGAGGACTTATAAAAAAAAAATCTTTTTATTAAATTTATCTTTATTTGATCAAGTTTTACATCCCTTAAATCAAGAGAGAGTTTTTAATACCTATTAGAGCTTAGTTTATGAAAGCCAGTTTATAAGCAAGTTATTTCATGTGAGTTTGATTAAGTTTGATTTCTTTAGTAATTTTGATCACTTTAAATAATTTTTGGTCATCGATTTTTCATCTTTGCTAGCCTTACTATATTCCAATTGCTTAGAAATAATAAGCAATATCTTTATCCTATAAACCTTTTTATCATCTCATTTTGTTTACCTTTACCTATTTAAGTGAGGTTTTTGCTCATTAATTAAAATTAAATTAAAAAGGGGACTTTTGAGATGAAAAAGGAGTAGAGGTTATAGTAAAAAAAAAATAATAGACCAAGTGGTCAAATTAAAAAAAAAAAGAAAAAAAAAGAAAAAAAAGAGGGAGAAAATAATGGCCAAGTGGCCGAAATAAATAAAAGAAAGAAAGGAAAAGAGAGGTAGAATTAGGAAAAAGGAGAAAGGGGGAGAAATTTATATATACATTTAAATTAGTCTCTTTGAAAGCCTTGAGTTATTGTTATAAAATTAATGAGCAAAGACTTTCGCTTTTTCCAACCATGTGCAAAAGTTCTGGAATTTATTCCAATTTTCATTATATACATGCACATGTCCACTATCTATATCTTCTTTTTCTTTGTCTATATATATATATATATATTATTTTCTTTATTCTCGATGACCAAAATTGTTTAAAGTTGATTGATTGAGCTTTAGAAAGATAACTTATTTGAACAATAAAATGTTTAACTTTGCTAAGCCTTTACCAAGCTCCATATATTTTCCTGTGAGGAAGAGAGAGTAAATCTTTTATAGGATAGCCATTTATAATGAGTGCCTTGTTGAGAGCTTGATTTAAAGGGATTAGTGATTTCTTGATCATTTGAAGAGATTTTGTTTTTTCTAAAATTATATTGAAAAACCTCTTTTTATATTCTGAAAGGAGACTTTGGCATAGTTATGATTCATTTGATTTCGTTAAATCTTGTGGGGATCTATATGCATGAAAGTTAAATAAATATTCCCATGTTATGATTTGAGTGATTTCTAAAGTAAAGTTATTTTAAGAAGTATTTGTTTAGAATTAACATGAATTTAGTTGAGAGTTTATTTTAAGATTTATCGATCTTATGCTCGAGGACTAGCATGATCTAAGTGTGGGGATATTGTTGACGCGGCTTAAGTACTAAATTTATGTTATAATTTCATATGTTTTTATGCCGTTTCATAAATTAATTATATGATTTATTATTATTTTGCTAACAATTAACCCCGTTTTCGAGAATGCTCTTTGTTTTTGTGCATTATTGATTTTTGTAGGAAAATAGGTATAATTGATATAAATTTGAGGATTTCTCGAAGAAAGGATTTATGCTAAAAGTCCAAAAGAAGACCCAAGCCCATTATGGAGAATGTTCCGGAGGATAAAGGATGAATAATATGAAGATAAGGAAGGTTTATTACAAATCCAATCAAACTTCCAATTAAAACTCGAGATATTCTCGGATTCCAGGACAGCAGCACCTTGTGGGCCCAATTCGGTGACCTTAACGATGTCAAATGAAGAAAGTTTGAATACCAAAGTTGTAGATCTCTTCGAGCTCTACAATTTATAGTCTGAGTTTGCATTTATTGGACTTCGGAAGACAGAGTTATGGTCAAAATACTAAAGGCTGCAGAATATGGAAATCCTATTTCTGGAAGGACTAGGACAATGGCTTCATATCCAAGCAAGGGAAGATGGAGGACGACCGGGACTCTTCTAGAGGCTTGTATACACATGGAAATAGGTGTTTAAGTCCTACTAGGACTTTTAGAACCGACCTATTAGATTCCTTGTATAGGGGACTCTCCGGAGTATAAATATATGGCCTCCCAAGGGGAGAGGCATCATTGTTCGACACAAATCCATTGTACACCGAGAGTTTAGGGCAGAGTTCGGGGGCCAAAAGCGTTCAACTCGGCGAGAGGGACATCTCGGCGAAAGGAGCAAGCAAGAGGAGGCAGGAGGCCTGGGGGTCGGCCGACCCCTAGGGGGTCTGGTCGGCCGACCCAGGTCCTCCCGAGGGCTGCTCGAGCTCATCTTCCGCCGACTTCTTCGTCTAGTTCAACTCGACGACTTTGGGTCACGGATTTCGATGTATCTTGAGTAAATCCCTCGAACTTCTTATATACTTTGATAAAACCTTGATGATTGATCAATAAAGTTTGTCTTTTAGATTTAGCTTCTTGTTTATGCATGTTTATGATCCATGTCTTTGCAATGCTTCATGTCTACATGTGTTATTGTGGCCACAATCTAGATGTCTCACATGTCTTTTAGTAGATCTATTTTACCTGATCAGTAGATTGAATCTGCTCATGCTTAGAGATGGTTAGGGTTTACTAGTTCGTCGATTACCTGGTTACCAGTGACAGTGGAGCCCGGGGAAAGGTTCGAGTAGATCTTTGACATTCATATTCATGTTTATTCTATGCTTGTTGATTAGATCTTTATCAAGGTGGTTCTTAGTTCTTAAGTTGTTTGTCTCATATCTCTTGTGGATCCTTTTGCCTGTTTAAATCCTATCTATCCCGAGTTTAGTTTAATCGTTGATTATTCCTTTTATGCAATAGATTAGAGCTTGATTAGAGTATATTTAGAGTATAATTAGAACCGTTATTAGATTGCAATTAGATAGCCTTTATCTTTCATTTAAGCTTATTTAGATCTATTAGAATTAGATAGTAATTTAGTTAATATTAGGTTGATAGCATCTTAAGCATAATTAATCTCGGATTGACAAACCCAAGATACTCATCCTGGGGAAAAGCTACCGCGATACTGTGCGCTTGCAGTATAAGGATTTGGCGTGCTTAAGTGCCGTCAACAAGCTTTTCTCAGAAAAGCTTGTTGACGGCACTTAAGCACGCCAAATCCTTATACTGCAAGCGCACAGTATCGCGGTAGCTTTTCCCCAGGATGAGTATCATGGGTTTTGTCAATCCAGGGAACGAACTAATTGAGAACTAACTAATAAGAGTTTAAAGTAAACTAAGGCATAGAGTATAGATCTAAAACTACCTCTAATCTATATCTAATCTGCATCTAATCTACGTTAAAGATAGAAGATAAACAACTAGAACAAGACTAGAACACTAATTAAGGGGTATTAACTAGCTTCTAATCAAGCTCTAATTGGATCCAAGACAAAGCATAATAACGGGCATCACAAATAGATAAGAACAACGAGTAACTAGTAGCTCAAGGTAAACAAGCATGATCAAGCATATTCATCATAGCATAAATAGATCTAGATCAATCAACCTAACCCCCTAGATTGGCTTAACCTTTCCCCAGCCCTACTGTCACTAGAACCAGGTAATCGACGAGAAGCTTTCAACAGGCACATGATTAAAGAATGCACCCCTAATCACTTTATATGGTCTAATAACATAATTAGCACAACTAGAACTTCTAATCACCATGATCACAAGAACTAGATATACAACTATATCATTAGTAAGCTAGATCAAAGATCAAAGAACAAGAACACTAGATGAATATAACCTTTAAAAGACATGTTCTAATCAACATGCAAACTAGATCTAAATCTAACTAGAACTAGAACAAGCATAATTAGAACAAGAACATGGTAATTAGACAAGAACAATGCTTCATTAATATACCTGTATCATACTTACAACCATGGCCATACCTACCCTTGATGATACAATTAGACCTCTGGAGCTAGGTAATTAGAGAGCCATGCAAGGCCTCTAATCACTTCTAGGAATTAGAAGAACCCTAATTCTAGCCTAGAAACTCGACCCTCAGCTCTCATCTAGTTGTTGTCCCTCTTCTCTACATCTTGTCGCCTTGATAATGAATTGGATGCCTCGACCAGGGGCTCAGCTTCGCTTTAAATACCCTGAGGATGCCGTAGCCGAAAAGGAAACCTCAACCGCCTTCGGGAGGGGGTGGGGTCGGCCGACCAAAGGGCTCCAGGTCGGCCGACCTGGAGTCCCTGGACCTCCTCTGCTTTCCATCTTTCGCGGACTTCGGGATAACCTTCATATAAATCTTCCTGGAGTCTTTTTCGGACTCTAAACCCTCCAGATTCTTCTGTATCCCGAGATCTTGTCGAGTCTTCTAGAATTGGGCTTCATTTGATGGGTCTTTAATTGGGCTTCTTCTTCCATTATTGAATAATATTCAGAGGTCTTTTTACTCGAGGTAGACTTTGATGAATTTTGCTTAAAATTGGCCCAAAACCTGCAAAAAATTACAAGTAGACAATTTCCAAGACAATATTGCAAAATCCACAATAATCTATGTTATTTGTTAGTAAAAGGCAAAGTTGACGCATAATAATAGGTAAAAACAATATAAAATGATGTATAATTTTCGTTCATAAGCCGCGTCAACAATATCCCCACTCTTAAACCTTGCTCGTCCTCGAGTAAGTCAAAATTTTATAAATAAGTCTACTTATAAACTAACATCAATTAATCAAACTAAAATTAAACTCTCAAAATTTTTCTAAGTTTAGACTAGCAAGATATATAGACAAGTAGATATTCATGTAAGCATATCCCACAATCATATATATATAAGAAATCAAGAATTCATCAAAACAGATCTCCTTATGTTTTCAATAAATTTTTCAAAAGATAAATCAATGATCAAAGATTAAATTATAAGGCCCAAACTCTCATCTTTCCAGGCTCTCAAAGTATATAGACAAGCAGGTTAAGTACTAATCTATAATATATATGTGTAGGCTTTATCTGGAGCTTGGTATGGATCCTAATCAAAATTTAATCTCAATATATTATCAAACTAAGAAAAGAATCTGCTGGAATTACTGAGATTTCTCAAAAAGGTCATGGAATTCATAATGATGAAAAAGGACTAAAGGAAAAAAAAAATATAGAAAAGTGGTCATATGCAAATATATCTATTTGATCTCAAGGCACAAATGAAGTCCTTGTTATCGGATTGCATATGATTGGAGTATTTTCTGGAGTTTTATTGAAGAGGATTCAAAAAGAGGTAAAACAAAAGTAGATCAATGAGGGGCATATCTATAAATTCCTAATTCTACTTTGACCACTTGGTCTCTTTTTTATTCACCCTTTTTTTTTATATATGTGGCGACCACTTGGTCGTCCTCTTTTTTTTTTTTTTTTTTTTTTTTTTTTTTTAGACAATACCTCCTCAAAGATTGAATGAAAATTTGACAAGCAATATCCCCACTCTTAGATAATACTCACTTTTGAGTATCTTATTGAATAGTATTTTGGGGATTTGCTTGTCTAAACACCTCTTTTTGTTTTGATTGAAAACTCCAGAAAACAATAGGTTGTGGACAAGGGAGATAAATGAAACGATATTTGGTTTAGGGAGGATATCCAGCGAGTTTTGTAATTTCTCCAATGTAGAGAGTTACAATGCATGGATAATTTGGCTAGCAAATGAAAGATAAGCAAATTGAATGACCAGCTTTGAAATCTCAGACCCTAGATTCAAATCTTAATCCAATTCAGCCAAGAATTAAATTTGATCAAGCTATGGTTTTCAAATAAAAGCTCTAATAGGTAGGGCCTATATAAGATAATCATAAGAATCATTGATTATAACATTAATAGCTCAAATAAAAATTATAAGGAGATCCATAATGACAAAAACTTGAAATCAAATATTAATAAAATGCGGGTCTTTATGAAATATCAAACTTACTATATAAATGCTAAGTCATAATTTAATTAACATGCATTAATTGAGAGTATAAAATTAGCTTAATTAAAAGACATCAGATTACAAGCAAACAAACATTTTTATTTCAAGGATACAACATGATCATGATTAAACTAACTAACATAAAGAAAATAAGATCACTCATAAAAGATAAAACTAAAAATCAAACTTTAAATCTAAACTAACACACTACAAATATAGAGAAACACAAAGGGAACACCGAATTGATAGATATAGGTAAATATTTGCAGAATTTAAAAATGAAAAGAGAAGGTGTTAGAAATTTGTTACCGGATAATCCTTCAATTTTCTTTTTCATTAAATAACTCCCTGCAAAATAATTCAAATGCACATACTACTCTCGAGGTAACGGTCGAGAGTAGAAACAGTTTACCATAATCTAAAAATATTCCCAATTTCTATTAACTTGTGGCCTAGCTAAACTTAACGAAAAGAAAAACTAAACTTGTAAATGTAAGCAAGAAATAAGCATATAAACTAAGACAATGATTAAATCAAGTTCTAAACACCATGTTTACAACATGATTGCTAAGTCTCTCTATAGCCATCAAAAATTAAATAACCAAGATTAAAACACCATGCTTTATCAAGGTTGTTAACTCATAACAGCATAAGATAAACAAAGCACATAGCAAAGCTTATAAACTTAATCAAATGAAATTATGTATAACTAGCAAGGTTAATTAACTTCATCATGATGATCAACAATTTAATCTAAGCACCATGCTTACATAAAACTGCTAAATTACAACACTCTAGAATATAAAAAGAGGTTTTTCAATATAATTTTAGAAAAAACAAAATCTCTTCAAATGATCAAGAAATCACTAATCCCTTTAAATCAAGCTCTCAACAAGGCACTCATTATAAATGGCTATCCTATAAAAGATTTACTCTCTCTTCCTCACAGGAAAATATATGGAGCTTGGTAAAGGCTTAGCAAAGTTAAACATTTTATTGTTCAAATAAGTTATCTTTCTAAAGCTCAATCAATCAACTTTAAACAATTTTGGTCATCGAGAATAAAGAAAATAATATATATATATATATAGACAAAGAAAAAGAAGATATAGATAGTGGACATGTGCATGTATATAATGAAAATTGGAATAAATTCCAGAACTTTTGCACATGGTTGGAAAAAGCGAAAGTCTTTGCTCATTAATTTTATAACAATAACTCAAGGCTTTCAAAGAGACTAATTTAAATGTATATATAAATTTCTCCCCCTTTCTCCTTTTTCCTAATTCTACCTCTCTTTTCCTTTCTTTCTTTTATTTATTTCGGCCACTTGGCCATTATTTTCTCCCTCTTTTTTTTCTTTTTTTTTTTCTTTTTTTTTTTAATTTGACCACTTGGTCTATTATTTTTTTTTTACTATAACCTCTACTCCTTTTTCATCTCAAAAGTCCCCTTTTTAATTTAATTTTAATTAATGAGCAAAAACCTCACTTAAATAGGTAAAGGTAAACAAAATGAGATGATAAAAAGGTTTATAGGATAAAGATATTGCTTATTATTTCTAAGCAATTGGAATATAGTAAGGCTAGCAAAGATGAAAAATCGATGACCAAAAATTATTTAAAGTGATCAAAATTACTAAAGAAATCAAACTTAATCAAACTCACATGAAATAACTTGCTTATAAACTGGCTTTCATAAACTAAGCTCTAATAGGTATTAAAAACTCTCTCTTGATTTAAGGGATGTAAAACTTGATCAAATAAAGATAAATTTAATAAAAAGATTTTTTTTATAAGTCCTCTAATCTTTTTCTTAATTGAAAACTTTGGCAAAGCTATAAAACACAATCTTCCAACAAAACATGGGTTATGCATTATTAATTATTTTAGTAATTCCCACATTACTCAAATCATGACAACTTAAGCAAAATTAATTATCAAAGTAAATGCATAGAATAAACTTAAATAAAACGAGACAAAATTAATAATAATAATAATAATAACGCCATCCTGTCAACTCACACCTTAGTAAGTAATAAAATATAAAAGACAATAATAATAATAATAATGATAATAATAATAAAAGGGCGTTATTATTTCAAACGCTTTATTAATCTAACGGGGAAGACACATCCCCACACTTAGCTAATGCTAAGTGTCCTAGTCATCTCTGGAGTTCGACCCTAAATTCAATCTAAACTGACTCAGAACTCCGTGTAACTACGCATACCAAAACTTGAAACAAAACCGACTTGAAAACCACCCAGGTCGGCCGAGCCTGACCTCTCTGGTCGGCCGACCTGGGCCCCTTCTCTGGCTTCTGGGCCCCAGGTTTGGTCGGTAAGTTTATTTATTAAATAAAAATATTTATGTACAGAAAAATTTGAAAAATATTTAAATTACGTAACTAAATTATTTACAAAGGATAGGTTACCTATGGAAATCTAAGGGTCATATATATGGTAGTCAACTCTAACCTCTTTGAAGTTGTATGTATCAATATAATTGATTTCAATCTTGTCCTCTTCAATGTAGACCTTCAATCTTTGTCCATTTACCATATATTTGTTCCCTTCAAAATCCATAATGGTAACTGCTCCGGCAGGTGATACGTCATGAACAATATAAGGTCCATCCCATTTACTTTGTAATTTTCCTTTTCCAAATAATTTAAACCTTGAATTATAGAGAAGAACCTTATCACCTGGCTTAAACTCCTTCTTAAGAAGTTTCTTGTCAAACCATCTCTTAACCCTTTCCTTATAAATGGTAGCATTATGATAAGCTTGTAACCGTGCTTCATCAAGGGTACTTAATTGAATCCTTCTTTTGACTAAGGCGGCATCTAGATCTAAATTTAATTCCTTAATTGCCCAATAAGCTTTATGCTCCAATTCTACTGGTAAATGACAAGTTTTTCCATAAACTAACTGATAGGGTGTCATTCCAATAGGTGCTTTAAATGCAGTCCTATAAGCCCAAAGAGCATCATTAAGCTTTTTTGACCAATTTTTTGCCTCCTTTAATCACCGTCTTTTTAAGAATTTCTTTTAATTGTTTATTTGATGTCTCGGCTTGGCCATTGGTCTGTGGGTGATAGGCTGTAGAAACTCTATGTTCAATTCCCATCTTTGCCAAATAATCAGTAAAGTCTTTTCCAATAAAATGCGATCCTCCATCAGAGATAATAACTCTAGGTACTCCATATCTTGGAAAGATATTATTCTTAATCATCTCTATGGACTCTTGCGTAGACGCCTTCTTACATGGCAAAGCTTCCACCCACTTTGAGACGTAATCCACAGTTACTAAAATATACTCATATCCATGTGAATTTTCAAATGGTCCCATAAAATCCATTCCCCAAACATCAAATAAATCAATTTGTAGATTGTATGTCAAAGGCATTGAATTTCTAGCTGTTATATTTCCAGTTCTCTGACACTCAGGACAAGAAGCGACAAATTTCCTTGCATCTTCATGCATTCCTGGCCAATAGAATCCACTCGCCCATATCTTAGCCTGGGTTCTGAAATGTCCATGATGCCCCCCATATTCTGCAGCGTGGCACTTTCTCAAAATCTCACTTCTCTCATCTGCAGGTACGCATCTTCTGAGGACTCCATCAGATCCAAATCTATATAGGTAGGGTGAATTCCAATAAAATTTCTTGGCTTCGGCAAGGACTTTCCTTTTTGAATTATAGTTGAGATGAGTCAGTGGCTCTCCTCTAATGGCTCTAATTACGTCTAGCATCCAAGAATCCTTATCTATAACCGCATAAAGGGTATCGTCTCTTAACGCATCTTCAATTGGTGGACCTCCTTTACTATGGCTGATTCTAGACAAGTGATCTGCCACTACATTCTCAACTCCCTTCTTGTCTCTGATTTCTACATCGAATTCTTGTAGCATTAGAATCCATCTAATTAAACGAGGTTTAGCATCCTTTTTAGTGAGGAGGTATTTAATAGCAGCATGGTCAGTGTAGACTATAACCTTTGAATTAACAATATAAGATCTAAACTTTTCAAAGGCAAAAACTACTGCTAACAACTCCTTTTCAGTAGTTGCATAATTAACTTGGGCCTCGTTAAGAGTTTTGCTGGTATAATAAATGGCATGTACTTTTCCGTCTTTTCTCTGCCCCAGCACAGCTCCTACTGCATAGTCACTGGCATCACACATGATCTCAAAAGGTAAATTCCAGTCAGGTGGTTGAATGATAGGCGCTCTAACTAGTAATTCCTTAATTTTCCTAAAGGCTACCTCACACTCATCAGTGAACTCAAAAGGAACATCCTTCTGGAGTAGGTAATTCAGTGGCTTAGCTATTTTAGAAAAATCCTTAATAAATCTCCTATAAAAGCCAGCATGTCCGAGAAAGCTTCTGAGAGATCTAATATCTGTAGGTGGTGGCAACCTTTCTACAGTCTCTATCTTGGCTTTATCTACTTCAATTCCTTTCTCAGAAATGACGTGTCCCAACACAAGTCCTTTTCTCACCATAAAATGACACTTCTCCCAATTCAACACTAAGTCTACTTCTCCACATCTCTTCAGAACTTTTTCTAGATTCCGTAGACAGTGGTCAAAACTAGTGCCGTGAACTGAGAAATCGTCCATGAAAACCTCCATGATATCTTCAATGAAGTCTGAGAAAATGGCCATCATACACCGTTGAAATGAAGCTGGTGCATTGCATAAACCAAAGGGCATTCTCCTATAGGCAAAGGTTCCATAAGGACAAGTGAAAGTTGTCTTGTGTTGATCGTCTGGATGGATAGGGATTTGAAAGAATCCAGAATAACCATCTAAATAGCAAAAATGGGTATTCTTAGCAAGTCTCTCTAGCATCTCATCTATAAAGGGTAAAGGGAAGTGATCTTTTTTAGTGGCTTTATTAAGCTTCCGGTAATCTATACACATTCTCCAACCAGTGACAGTTCGTTGTGGAATTAATTCATTTTTCTCATTTTTAACTACGGTTAAACCTCCCTTTTTAGGCACACAATGAACAGGGCTAACCCACTCACTAGTTGGTACTGGGTAGATAATTCCGGCGTTTAGCAGCTTGATTACTTCCTTCTTCACTACGGATCTCATTTCGTTACTCAGTCTCCTCTGATTGTCTACCACTGGCTTGTGGCCTTCTTCCATCGGAATCCTATGAGTACAAAATGCTGGGCTAATTCCTTTAAGATCTGCTAGAGAATAACCAATTGCCTTCTTATGTTTCCTTAACACTCCTAGCAATCTTTCCACTTCTTCTGGACTCAGCTGATCACTAACAATTACAGGATAAGTTTTATCTTCTCCTAAAAATTCATACTTAAGTCCTTCGGGCAGTGGTTTGAGCTCCACGTCGGGCGCCTCCTGTGGGTTAGGGTCACCTAGTGGCTCTACAGGAATGTCTTGGGTCTCTTCTTGATTAAGTTCAAGTTGATTAGTGGCAATGGTTGTTTCCTCAGAGAAGAATCCTTTTTCTCCTCCTTCTAATACTAATTTTAACGGCTCTCTAAAAGCGTTAATATAGTTAATACTCTCTATCTCCTCTATATCGGGAGTGAGATTAATAGGCACTTTAGATGCCGGTAGGAAATCAAAGTCATATTTTAATCCATCAATATTAATATTGACCTTTCCTTTATCATTATTAACTACAGCATTAACCAACTTAAGAAAAGGTCTACCAAAAATTATGTTAATATCATTATCGTAGACATTAATTATATAAAAATCAGTTGGTATAATGTTATTAGCAAAGTTAACTTCAACATTTTTAATTAAGCCTACAGGTCTAATTACTTCATTATTAGAAAGTTTAATTTTAATATTAGTAGAAACTAAGTGTGGTTTATCACTCAATTTAGAATAAACTTCATAGCTCATAGTACTTACCTGGGCTTCCATAGAGCAGTGAATATTGTTGAAGTCTTCTTTGTTGATGGAGCAAGAAATACCAGTTGAAGATTCTTCTGGCTCCAGGTAGACGATAATCTCCTCAGTAAGTGATGACTCCGGCTTGACACCAATCACCCGCTTCACTTCAGAGACAAAGTCACTGTCCAGCTCTTCTTCTTGGAATAATTTCTGCAGCACTTCCCTTGTACTTAGATCATCAGAGCTCCTCCTTAGTGGAATTTCTGGTGGAAACAATTCTTCCTCTTCCTCTAAGTCTTCTGGTGGGAGTGGTCCTGCACACTTCAGTGTATCTCCAAAATCCACTGGCATCCAGCTTGTCTTGTCGAATTCTGTCAGTGGTTTTGCACTAGCAAGGCTTCTGTAATTTGAACACTCAGTCTTCACTTGTGGTGCAAAACTCTCGTACTCCTCTTCCTCAGCTGCATAAGACACTGTAGTTCTTTTGACAGGTTGTTGCTCCTTGTAGATAGCATATGTAGGCGCCACAACCACTGGCTCCTGCATAACACTCTCCTTCCTGTCTCTTTCAGCTTTTGAGGTTAAGCATACATCTGACAAAATCTTCATAGCTTCACTCCACTTCCGAGTCAGCAGTGATCCTCCAGCACAAGTGTTCAGTCGCTCAAAGTCTCTAGTGGTAAGACTATAGTAGAAAATGGACATCATCATCTCTGGAGTGAATCCAATTGGTGGTCCTTGTGTCCTCATTTCTTCCAGTCTGTCCCAAGCTTCATCAATGTCTTCATTTTCTCGTTGCTCGAAGTTCATGATTGCTTTTCTCAATTTGTGCACTCTCAGTGGAGAAAAGAATCTTGTAGTGAACTTCACTTCGAGAATCTTCCAATCACCTTCAGCTTCTATTGATGCAACATGGTACCACTTTCTGGCTCTGTCTTCCAGTGTAAATGGAAAGAGGTTCCACAAGACCCACTCTTCTGGAACTCCGTCTTGATGGAATGTGCGACACACTTGCTTGAGCCTCTCCAGGTGCTTGTACGGGTTCTCATCATCTTCACCACTGAACTGATGTTCGGCAGCAATTCGGATGATTCCTGACTTCAACTCGTAGGATCCTGACTCCGGCATCAGATTTGACTTTTGAAACTTCAAATCTTCCACTCTTGGAGTTAAGTACTCCGCGAGTGTCAGACCCTCACTCATCATAGTCATACCTGAAATATAGACAAAAATACAAAACAAAAGATCTATGACAGCAAAAATTTGCTGTACTTAGACCAAATTAAATCCAAACAAAATAACTAAATTTAAAACTAAATTTAAAATTTCAAAATTTAAAAACTACTCCTTATTTCGATAATAGCAAAATAAATAAATAAAATAGCACACTAATTAAAAAGCAAAATAAGCAAAACTAATTAATCACACAATAAATAAAACTAACTATTAAAACTAGTAGTAACAAAGCTAATAAAAGATTAATAATAACGTAAACGATAATTATCCCCGGCAACGGCGCCAGAAAAGCTTGTTGACGGCACTTAAGCACGCCAAATCCTTATACTGCAAGCGCACAGTATCGCGGTAGCTTTTCCCCAGGATGAGTATCTTGGGTTTGTCAATCCGAGATTAATTATGCTTAAGATGCTATCAACCTAATATTAACTAAATTACTATCTAATTCTAATAGATCTAAATAAGCTTAAATGAAAGATAAAGGCTATCTAATTGCAATCTAATAACGGTTCTAATTATACTCTAAATATACTCTAATCAAGCTCTAATCTATTGCATAAAAGGAATAATCAACGATTAAACTAAACTCGGGATAGATAGGATTTAAACAGGCAAAAGGATCCACAAGAGATATGAGACAAACAACTTAAGAACTAAGAACCACCTTGATAAAGATCTAATCAACAAGCATAGAATAAACATGAATATGAATGTCAAAGATCTACTCGAACCTTTCCCCGGGCTCCACTGTCACTGGTAACCAGGTAATCGACGAACTAGTAAACCCTAACCATCTCTAAGCATGAGCAGATTCAATCTACTGATCAGGTAAAATAGATCTACTAAAAGACATGTGAGACATCTAGATTGTGGCCACAATAACACATGTAGACATGAAGCATTGCAAAGACATGGATCATAAACATGCATAAACAAGAAGCTAAATCTAAAAGACAAACTTTATTGATCAATCATCAAGGTTTTATCAAAGTATATAAGAAGTTCGAGGGATTTACTCAAGATACATCGAAATCCGTGACCCAAAGTCGTCGAGTTGAACTAGACGAAGAAGTCAGCGGAAGATGAGCTCGAGCAGCCCTCGGGAGGACCTGGGTCGGCCGACCAGACCCCCTAGGGGTCGGCCGACCCCCAGGCCTCCTGCCTCCTCTTGCTTGCTCCTTTCGCCGAGATGTCCCTCTCGCCGAGTTGAACGCTTTTGGCCCCCGAACTCTGCCCTAAACTCTCGGTGTACAATGGATTTGTGTCGAACAATGATGCCTCTCCCCTTGGGAGGCCATATATTTATACTCCGGAGAGTCCCCTATACAAGGAATCTAATAGGTCGGTTCTAAAAGTCCTAGTAGGACTTAAACACCTATTTCCATGTGTATACAAGCCTCTAGAAGAGTCCCGGTCGTCCTCCATCTTCCCTTGCTTGGATATGAAGCCATTGTCCTAGTCCTTCCAGAAATAGGATTTCCATATTCTGCAGCCTTTAGTATTTTGACCATAACTCTGTCTTCCGAAGTCCAATAAATGCAAACTCAGACTCTAAATTGTAGAGCTCGAAGAGATCTACAACTTTGGTATTCAAACTTTCTTCATTTGACATCGTTAAGGTCACCGAATTGGGCCCACAAGGTGCTGCTGTCCTGGAATCCGAGAATATCTCGAGTTTTAATTGGAAGTTTGATTGGATTTGTAATAAACCTTCCTTATCTTCATATTATTCATCCTTTATCCTCCGGAACATTCTCCATAATGGGCTTGGGTCTTTGTTGACAGCACTTAAGCATGGCAAACCTTATACTGCAAGCGACAGTATCGTGTGTAGCTTTTCCCTATGATGAGTATCGTAGGTTTATGTCAATCCAAGGAACGAACTAATTGAGAGCTAAATAACAAGAGTTTATGATAAACTAAAGATAAAAGAGAAGTTCTAATCTACTAATAAACTAGCTCTAATCTATATCTAATCTACGTCTAAACTATACTAATATATATAAGATAAACAATTAGAACAAAACTAGAAAACTAATTAAGGGGTATTAACTAGTCTCTAATCAAGCTCTAATTGGATCCAAGACATGCATGATAAGAACAAAACAAATAGATAAAAGCAACGAGATAACTAGCAACTCAAGGTAAACAAGCATGATCAAGCATATTCATCATAGCATAATTAAATCAAGATCAATCAACCTAACCCCCTAGATCTGCTTAACCTTTCCCCGGGCTCCACTGTCACTGGTAACCAGGTAATCGACGAAAAGCTTTCAACAGGCACGTAATTAGAGAATCGACTTCCAACTACCTTATATGGTCTAATAACATAATTAGCACAACTAGAACCTCTAATCACCACGATCAAAAGAACTAGACATACAAACTATATCATTAGTAAGCTAGATCAACGACCAAGAACGCTAGATGAATAAAACCCTTAATGACATGATCTAATTAACATGCATCTAGACATAAAGTTAATTACAGCTAGAACAAGCATAATTAGAACAAGAAGATGATAAATAGACAAGAACAATGCTTTCATTAATAACCTGTATCATACTTACAACCATGGCCATAGCGCTTGATGATACAATTAGACCTCTGGAGCTAGGTAATTAGAGCACCATGCAAGGCCTCTAATTACCTCTAGGGATTAGAAGAAGCTCTAAACCTAGACTAGAAACTCGACCCTCAGCTCTCATCTAGTTGTTGTCCCTCTTCTCTACATCTTGTCGCCTTGGTAATGAATTGGATGCCTCGACCAGGGGCTCAGCTTCGCTTTAAATACCCTGAGGATGCCGTAGCCGAAAAGGAAACCTCAACCGCCTTCGGGAGGGGGTGGGGTCGGCCGACCAAAGGGCTCCAGGTCGGCCGACCTGGAGTCCCTGGACCTCCTCTGCTTTCCATCTTTCGCGGGCTTCGGGATAACCTTCATATAAATCTTCCTGGAGTCTTTTTCGGACTCTAAACCTTCCAGATTCTTCTGTATCCCGAGATCTTGTCGAGTCTTCTAGAATTGGGCTTCATTTGATGGGTCTTTAATTGGGCTTCTTCTTCCATTATTGAATAATATTCAGAGGTCTTTTTACTCGAGGTAGACTTTGATGAATTTTGCTTAAAATTGGCCCAAAACCTGCAAAAAATTACAAGTAGACAATTTCCAAGACAATATTGCAAAATCCACAATAATCTATGTTATTTGTTAGTGAAAGGCAAAGTTGACGCATAATAATAGGTAAAAACAATATAAAATGATGTATAATTTTCGTTCATAAGCCGCGTCAACAATATCCCCACACTTAAACCTTGCTCGTCCTCGAGTAAGTCAAGAATCAGCATTGCCAAACATTAACTTTTTCATACTCTAATCTTAATTAATCAAACTAACAAGCTCTCTCAAAATTTTAGTTTGAACCAGCAAATTATGAAAGAAAAGAAATTCAATTAAGCTTATCCCACAATAAAAGAATTAGCAAAAGTTCAAACTTATCAATGACTCATCTCCTCATTTTAGCAATAAGTTTTTGGAAAATATAATCAAACAATAAGAGATAAATTCTTGCAAAGCCAAAGAAACACACTCAACTCTCCAGTCTCTCAATATCTAAAAGATAACTAATGAATATATAAACATATAAAGTGGAAGCTTATCTGGAGCTTGGTATGGATCCTAATCAAAATTTATTTTCAAAATATTGTCAAACCAAGAAAGAAATCTGCTGGTTTTAGTGAGACTTGTCAAAAAGGTCATGGAATAAAATAAGGTTGAGAGAGAAAGGATGGAACACACACATTTAGAATAGTGGACATGTGCAAGTGTCATTGGGTGATCTCAAGGCACAAATGAAGTCCTTGCTATCGGATTGCACATGGTTGGAATATTTTCTGGACTATATAAATAGGATATCACTCACTAAAGAAAACACTATATAAAAATACTTCGAAGATTATTGAGGGGCATTTTTTTTTTTTTTTATACCTAATTCTACTTTGGCCACTTGGCCTTTTTTTTTTCTTTTTCTCTTTTTTTTTTTTTCTGGGCGCCACTCGGCTCCTTTTTTTTCATTTTTTTTTTTTTACCTTTTTTTTTTCATTTTTTATGCCTCCTCAAAAACCTTTATACAAAATCCATTATAATAAGATAACGGCTCTCCATCCCCACACTTGAATAATACTCACCCTCGCCCTAGAGTATTATCACTATAACAATTAACTTTGGGGATGGAGCTGTCTAAAAAGAACAATATTTAATCCCTTAAATACTCCAGAAAATAATAGGTTGTGGTCAAGGAGGATACACAAAAAGATAATCTTGGTTTAAGGATGGATATCCAGCGAAGTTTGTATTCTCTCCAATGTAGAGAGACACAATGCATGGATAGAAAGGCTAGCAAAGAAAAGATACGCAAAATTGAATGACCAGCTTCTAAGTCTCATACCCTAGATTACGGTCTTGATCCAATTCATTTAAAAACAAATCTGATAAATCTAAGGTTTAAAATAAATATGGCTCTGGTAGGAATGGCTATTGCAAGATAATCTCATAAAAGTTGATAACGATATTTATAAGCAATAAAAATAAACAAGGAGATGATCATGTCAAAGAATAAACCTTGCAAAAATTAAATCATATGGGTCTTTATGAAAAATCATAATCAATCACAAATTTGCTGGCTAGTTCAATTAAATATGTATTATGAGAGCTTGCTAATATGACTAACCAAAATCAAAGCATAATAAAGATAAAGTGGCAACTTTCATCATTTTCTTGAAACAATGTTAACTAATTAAGCATAGATCATGGTTGTAGTATTAATCACAAAATAAATCTAAACTAACACACTAAAAACAAGAGAAACACAAAGGGAACACCAAATTCATAGACATAGGTAAATAAATGCAGAATTTAAAATGTAAAGAGAAGGTGTTAGAAATATGTTACCGGATATTCCTTCAATTTACTTGTCATTAAATAATTTCCTGCAAAAATAATTCAAGTGCACACGCTACTCTCGAGGTAACGGTTGAGAGTAGAAGCAATTTACCATAATCTAAAAATATTCCCAAAGACTTTTAACTTGTGGCCTAGTTTAAAAAGAAAAGCAAAACTAATGGATGTATATGAATGCAAACGTGTAATTATGTAGGAGATAAGCAAATAAACAAAGACAACGATTAAACCAAGTTCTAAAACACCATGTTTACAACATGATCGCTAAGTCTCTCTATAGCCATTAAGATTATAATTAACCAAGATTAAAACACCATGTTTTATCAAGATTATTAACTCAAAACAGCACAAGAAAACCAAAGCACATTGCAAAGCTTATAAACCAATCAAATGATATTATGGATAACTAGCAAGGTTAATTAACTTCATAATGATGATCAACAACTAAATCTAAGCACCATGCTTACATAAAATTGCTAAGGAAAACACCACGTAAATATTTTCATAAATATGAAAGCATGCATCATAAAGTTAAATTAAACAACCAAGCCAATTATAATGCAAACATGCAATTTAATTTAAATGCAATAAAATGAAAGGTACCTTATCCACAAAAGATACGATTAGCGAGAAACATTCAATTAAACTTAATGATGATGGTCTCAAATCAAATCTAAACATCACGTTTAAACTTAATTTACCAAGAAAACTCCGTCGAGTAAAATAAAGCATTCATCGAAAAGATTATGAAAATTTCAAAACTAATAAAGCAAGTGTGGATAATAAATGTTAATGCAAATGTAAGGTGAAAAAACAAATAAGAAGTGATGTAATGGTGATTATTTAAAACAAAAGTTAAGTTAACTAGCCACAGGCAAAAGATTCAAAAGAGTGGTGCCATGCTTCCCATTTCTCTATTAAAAGACTCAACGACTTTAACACTGACTCTATGACACTTTCTGGTAAAGAAAAGCAGCAACAAAGATGTAAAACTTATAGGCAAAGAGGTGGCTTGAAGGGGAGGTGCTTTTGGTGAAGAAACACCTTGGGTCGGCCGACCCAAGGGGGGTCTGGTCGGCCGAGCCAGGGTCTTGCTGGCTCTCTTCCTTCTCCTGCAAGTTGCTCCTTGGACACCTGATCATTATGGATAGCTTCCTCTACAATTTGGACGTCGTGCATGCAGCTTTGGACAGATTAAATTAAATATAGGTTTATCCCTTTGGAGGCTCTCCAAAGATCCTTATCCTAAGTCTATTATTTAGATTATTTGATGATGGTTCAAGATAAGAAGCGAATCCAATGTTGCCTAAATTAATTATCTACACTAAGTTGTTGATTATCTTCACTAACTCTAAGTCCTTAATTTGCATATAAGCAAATATTCCTACTAATGTAGGGTTAATAACTTTAGAGCACACAAGTAGATAGAATTAATTTTCATATTAAAGATTATCTCTATTTAGCATATTGAAAATTAAACCTATATTTTATTTTATTATAAAAACAAATATTTAGTTATTAAAAGATAAATCAATCAATTAATTAATTTACGTAGCTTAGGTAGTTGCCTAGTTTTTGGATAAAATTAGAGAGAAAGATTTTGAAAATCACACAATAAGGATAAATCTAATAAAATTATTTCTCTCTTACTTAAAGTTGATTCAATATCAAAAACTGGCAAAGTCTACGTAAATATTAAATTTAGATAGCTACGTAAGTGAGAGTAGCTGCCTAAAAGCTATCAAATCCTTAATTCAAAATTAAAACCTAACTAAGTTTTAACACTAAGATAGAACGGGTTGCCTCCCAAAAAGCGCTTAAGTTAAAGTCATAAAGCTAGACTTCTTACTTACCTTCGTTGAAGTGAAGCCATGGTCCTTGGAGTAAGAATCCGAAGTGTCCATGCAGCTTGATAACTTAATTGTGTAGCTTCATCGTGTCCTGATCAAAGCATCACTTGTATGCACAATCCTCTGCTTGTGTCTTCATGTACCAATGTCCTTGAAGCTCCTTGCAACTGAACTTGATCATGAAAATCTTATGGAAGCACTGCCCAAGCTTTCTTCATCATCGTTGTCACCATCTTCCTCAAGTAGTCATCACCATTGTTGCTGCCACCTCCTTTCTCGTTGTATATCTCATTAATTTCGAACATAACATACCTCAAACAATAGATCTATTGGATAGTCTATGAAATTATCTTTCCAACGAGTACTTATGCGTCTAAATCCGATTCCGTATGAAGGAGTTATGCCCGTTTTACTCAAGCATTGCGTTCTGTCCAGACTTCAATTCAGCCCGCGCAGCCTTCAATGATTTGCACATTGCTCCTTGTAGGAAACTCCAAATTGAGTGGTTCTTGTTGCGTTGGAAAGAGGACTTCATGGGCTTTCCAAATATAAGAAAATATTCTGTCTTTGACTCTTGAGGTCGAGCTCCATGTTGATGACATCTCAGCTTTCTGTTTTTAGCTCCCTGATGTTGACAATCTTCAATCTTTTAGACTTGGGTGTTGGAGGAAATTGTCTAGGCCCACCATTGTTGATCTTGAAGCTTCATGGGCTTAACTTTTGTCTTCAATTCCTTCTCCATTCATTCCACTCACTCTCCAATTTGAAACTCAACCAAAGTTTTGCAAATTCTGATGATGTCTTCAAATTGTCAAATCCTTGTCCCAATCATCATGAATTTGTCTTGTACTCTTTCACCATTGATCTCATTGTTTCACATGAAGTGTGAACTTCTCTGCATGGTTAGCTTATAGTGCACACAATATATATATATAATATAATAACATAATAGCATCATGGTATTGATTAGAGATAAATATAGAGTCACATGGTTGATTAGGATTTAAACAAACATTTGATTCATGAATCAAAGATAACTATAATTCAAATTGAAATACTTAGCAAAACATTAAAGCACATAGATAAGCTTGATTCATAAAATCAAACAAGGAATAAACAAGATAATGGGTTTCTAATGATTTTGGCCAAAGTAGAGAGATGATTTTGAAAGAAATAAAATAAAATAAGGCTTAGATAAAATTCTAACCGGGGTTCTTTTTTAGAGAGACAAAGGTTTTCAAATTTTAATTATTCAAAGATAATATTGTGCACATATAATATATCATTAAAAACTTGCACATGTTTATGTTTAAAATTTCAAAAAGCAATATGAACATTTAATGAGCCTGGGTTAAACCACTTTAGAAATGCCGAAAGAAAGTGGTTAACCCCCTCAACTTTTGCATAAACTTTGACTCTCAAATTTAGTTTTATAAAACACAAAAGTTAAATCTAACATTAAACACTAAACCTGAGAATTGAAGAACTTAGCAAACTCTAACCATCTCTAAGCATGAGTAGATTCAATCAACTAATTAAAGTAAAAAGATCTACTAAAAGAACATGCGATTTGTATCAAATCGGTGGGCACCATATTGGAAATTAAGCATTGCAAAGCTATGGATTGAGAAGCTAATCTAAACTAATCTCCAAGTATGAATAAAGGTTTCACAAACAAACGGAAGACAAAATAAAAGAAGGGATAGGGTAGCAATCAACCAAATAACATCTTAATGATCATTAATAAACAATGCTCCAATCAAATATAGGTAAACTTTAATTATATTTATGATTAAAACAAGAATTACCTTAATCTTGAAGAAGTTAAGTTCAATTCTTCCTTGGATCACAATGATTGTATGCACCATCAAGTCTTGGAGAAAAAAAAACTTCTTGTCTTTCTCGAAATTCAGCTTCCCTTATTCTGTACCCTTTAGTATTTCGACCATAACTTCACCTTCTGAAGTCTAAATAATGCAAACTCTGACTCTATCTTGAAGAGCTCGAAAAGATCTACAACTTTGGTATTCGGACTTTCTTCATCCGACGTCGTTAAGGTCTCCAGACTCGCCCCGCAAGGTGTTGCTGTCCTGAATTCCGAGAGTAGCTCGAGATTTTGTTGGAGCTTGGATTGGACTTGAGACAAACCTTCCATATCTTCATCTTCCTTATACTCAAGCAATCCTTAGCTTCTACAACCATCTCGGCTAATCCTCCATTATCTGTAGCTTAGCACAAATAAACTCCAAAGAACATTAGTCCTAAAAACTTAATTGACACAGCAGACTTACCTTTACCACCATAGTTGCTCCTATGTAATAGTTGTAGAAATATTCATATATATAGGAAAAACTATATTCTAATAGATTAAACTAAACTAAAAATAAAATACACAAGCTAAAGATAAAAGACTAAATTAAGAAAAGACAAAATCAAAATCTAATAACAGCTAGCTACTAGGTTAGTCTAAACTATAAGAACGAACGATGAACAAAAGAACACAATTAGAGAATAAGAACATAATTAGAGTATACTAAATAATTAGAGACTAAAATTAAAACACAAAAACTAAACACAAACTAAATATTAAAACTAGAAACAAAAGACAAAATTAAATATAAACTCAAATTAATTAGGACTCGATTAATTAGTTCCCCGGCAACGGCGCCAGAAAAGCTTGTTGACAGCACTTAAGCATGGCAAACCTTATACTGCAAGCGACAGTATCGTGTGTAGCTTTTCCCTATGATGAGTATCGTAGGTTTATGTCAATCCAAGGAACGAACTAATTGAGAGCTAAATAACAAGAGTTTATGATAAACTAAAGATAAAAGAGAAGTTCTAATCTACTAATAAACTAGCTCTAATCTATATCTAATCTACGTCTAAACTATACTAATATATATAAGATAAACAATTAGAACAAAACTAGAAAACTAATTAAGGGGTATTAACTAGTCTCTAATCAAGCTCTAATTGGATCCAAGACATGCATGATAAGAACAAAACAAATAGATAAAAGCAACGAGATAACTAGCAACTCAAGGTAAACAAGCATGATCAAGCATATTCATCATAGCATAATTAAATCAAGATCAATCAACCTAACCCCCTAGATCTGCTTAACCTTTCCCCGGGCTCCACTGTCACTGGTAACCAGGTAATCGACGAAAAGCTTTCAACAGGCACGTAATTAGAGAATCGACTTCCAACTACCTTATATGGTCTAATAACATAATTAGCACAACTAGAACCTCTAATCACCACGATCAAAAGAACTAGACATACAAACTATATCATTAGTAAGCTAGATCAACGACCAAGAACGCTAGATGAATAAAACCCTTAATGACATGATCTAATTAACATGCATCTAGACATAAAGTTAATTACAGCTAGAACAAGCATAATTAGAACAAGAAGATGATAAATAGACAAGAACAATGCTTTCATTAATAACCTGTATCATACTTACAACCATGGCCATAGCGCTTGATGATACAATTAGACCTCTGGAGCTAGGTAATTAGAGCACCATGCAAGGCCTCTAATTACCTCTAGGGATTAGAAGAAGCTCTAAACCTAGACTAGAAACTCGACCCTCAGCTCTCATCTAGTTGTTGTCCCTCTTCTCTACATCTTGTCGCCTTGGTAATGAATTGGATGCCTCGACCAGGGGCTCAGCTTCGCTTTAAATACCCTGAGGATGCCGTAGCCGAAAAGGAAACCTCAACCGCCTTCGGGAGGGGGTGGGGTCGGCCGACCAAAGGGCTCCAGGTCGGCCGACCTGGAGTCCCTGGACCTCCTCTGCTTTCCATCTTTCGCGGGCTTCGGGATAACCTTCATATAAATCTTCCTGGAGTCTTTTTCGGACTCTAAACCTTCCAGATTCTTCTGTATCCCGAGATCTTGTCGAGTCTTCTAGAATTGGGCTTCATTTGATGGGTCTTTAATTGGGCTTCTTCTTCCATTATTGAATAATATTCAGAGGTCTTTTTACTCGAGGTAGACTTTGATGAATTTTGCTTAAAATTGGCCCAAAACCTGCAAAAAATTACAAGTAGACAATTTCCAAGACAATATTGCAAAATCCACAATAATCTATGTTATTTGTTAGTGAAAGGCAAAGTTGACGCATAATAATAGGTAAAAACAATATAAAATGATGTATAATTTTCGTTCATAAGCCGCGTCAACAATATCCCCACACTTAAACCTTGCTCGTCCTCGAGTAAGTCAAGAATCAGCATTGCCAAACATTAACTTTTTCATACTCTAATCTTAATTAATCAAACTAACAAGCTCTCTCAAAATTTTAGTTTGAACCAGCAAATTATGAAAGAAAAGAAATTCAATTAAGCTTATCCCACAATAAAAGAATTAGCAAAAGTTCAAACTTATCAATGACTCATCTCCTCATTTTAGCAATAAGTTTTTGGAAAATATAATCAAACAATAAGAGATAAATTCTTGCAAAGCCAAAGAAACACACTCAACTCTCCAGTCTCTCAATATCTAAAAGATAACTAATGAATATATAAACATATAAAGTGGAAGCTTATCTGGAGCTTGGTATGGATCCTAATCAAAATTTATTTTCAAAATATTGTCAAACCAAGAAAGAAATCTGCTGGTTTTAGTGAGACTTGTCAAAAAGGTCATGGAATAAAATAAGGTTGAGAGAGAAAGGATGGAACACACACATTTAGAATAGTGGACATGTGCAAGTGTCATTGGGTGATCTCAAGGCACAAATGAAGTCCTTGCTATCGGATTGCACATGGTTGGAATATTTTCTGGACTATATAAATAGGATATCACTCACTAAAGAAAACACTATATAAAAATACTTCGAAGATTATTGAGGGGCATTTTTTTTTTTTTTATACCTAATTCTACTTTGGCCACTTGGCCTTTTTTAGGTAAAAACAATATAAAATGATGTATAATTTTCGTTCATAAGCCGCGTCAACAGTCTTCTTTTGGACTTTTAGCATAAATCCTTTCTTCGAGAAATCCTCAAATTTATATCAATTATACCTATTTTCCTGCAAAAATCAATAATGCACAAAAACAAAGAGCATTCTCGAAAACGGGGTTAATTGTTAGCAAAATAATAATAAATCATATAATTAATTTATGAAACGGCATAAAAACATATGAAATTATAACATAAATTTAGTACTTAAGTTGACGCGGCTTAAGTACTAAATTTATGTTATAATTTCATATGTTTTTATGCCGTTTCATAAATTAATTATATGATTTATTATTATTTTGCTAACAATTAACCCCGTTTTCGAGAATGCTCTTTGTTTTTGTGCATTATTGATTTTTGCAGGAAAATAGGTATAATTGATATAAATTTGAGGATTTCTCGAAGAAAGGATTTATGCTAAAAGTCCAAAAGAAGACCCAAGCCCATTATGGAGAATGTTCCGGAGGATAAAGGATGAATAATATGAAGATAAGGAAGGTTTATTACAAATCCAATCAAACTTCCAATTAAAACTCGAGATATTCTCGGATTCCAGGACAGCAGCACCTTGTGGGCCCAATTCGGTGACCTTAACGATGTCAAATGAAGAAAGTTTGAATACCAAAGTTGTAGATCTCTTCGAGCTCTACAATTTAGAGTCTGAGTTTGCATTTATTGGACTTCGGAAGACAGAGTTATGGTCAAAATACTAAAGGCTGCAGAATATGGAAATCCTATTTCTGGAAGGACTAGGACAATGGCTTCATATCCAAGCAAGGGAAGATGGAGGACGACCGGGACTCTTCTAGAGGCTTGTATACACATGGAAATAGGTGTTTAAGTCCTACTAGGACTTTTAGAACCGACCTATTAGATTCCTTGTATAGGGGACTCTCCGGAGTATAAATATATGGCCTCCCAAGGGGAGAGGCATCATTGTTCGACACAAATCCATTGTACACCGAGAGTTTAGGGCAGAGTTCGGGGGCCAAAAGCGTTCAACTCGGCGAGAGGGACATCTCGGCGAAAGGAGCAAGCAAGAGGAGGCAGGAGGCCTGGGGGTCGGCCGACCCCTAGGGGGTCTGGTCGGCCGACCCAGGTCCTCCCGAGGGCTGCTCGAGCTCATCTTCCGCCGACTTCTTCGTCTAGTTCAACTCGACGACTTTGGGTCACGGATTTCGATGTATCTTGAGTAAATCCCTCGAACTTCTTATATACTTTGATAAAACCTTGATGATTGATCAATAAAGTTTGTCTTTTAGATTTAGCTTCTTGTTTATGCATGTTTATGATCCATGTCTTTGCAATGCTTCATGTCTACATGTGTTATTGTGGCCACAATCTAGATGTCTCACATGTCTTTTAGTAGATCTATTTTACCTGATCAGTAGATTGAATCTGCTCATGCTTAGAGATGGTTAGGGTTTACTAGTTCGTCGATTACCTGGTTACCAGTGACAGTGGAGCCCGGGGAAAGGTTCGAGTAGATCTTTGACATTCATATTCATGTTTATTCTATGCTTGTTGATTAGATCTTTATCAAGGTGGTTCTTAGTTCTTAAGTTGTTTGTCTCATATCTCTTGTGGATCCTTTTGCCTGTTTAAATCCTATCTATCCCGAGTTTAGTTTAATCGTTGATTATTTCTTTTATGCAATAGATTAGAGCTTGATTAGAGTATATTTAGAGTATAATTAGAACCGTTATTAGATTGCAATTAGATAGCCTTTATCTTTCATTTAAGCTTATTTAGATCTATTAGAATTAGATAGTAATTTAGTTAATATTAGGTTGATAGCATCTTAAGCATAATTAATCTCGGATTGACAAACCCAAGATACTCATCCTGGGGAAAAGCTACCGCGATACTGTGCGCTTGCAGTATAAGGATTTGGCGTGCTTAAGTGCCGTCAACAGCTGTCTCCAACGGATGGCCTATTCAGCCACCCATACTCAAAATCGGTACTCAAACTTGAAAAACATCCTTCAACGGGTGATCTAAACGCGGTACCCAGTTGAGGAACCCGTCGCCTGGCGATGCAAAAATGCGGAGCGCCTCCCCGCGACCCAGTCGCTTCTGACGATGCCCTCCCTCTCCCTCCCCCGGTCGAGGTCCCCATCGACCCGCTCCTGCGTCACCGTCAAGGCCCCTCCCCCGGAGATCCACATCCGCCCGTGCTCCCGGCACCGCCGTTAGGCTCCCTCTCCCAGATCCGCATCGGAGCCACGCGCGTGCTCTAGACGCCGCCATCGAGGTTGCTCCTCCTCCCCATGCGCGGGCACCGATCTCCTGCTCCACCTCTTGTCGTGGAGGTCGCTGCCTCCCCCCATTACGGAGCCGCCGCGACCGCTACCGCGTGAGCGCAGGCTCCGTCCACCTCTCTCCCTCGTCGCATCTCCCTGCGCCGCCACCGTCTCCCGGGCCCGAGCTCCGCCGACCAGACCCAATTTCGGGCCATCGTTGGAGACAAGCAACTTTCGGTGGCGCCTATTCAGCTGCGCGGCCACCTATTCGAGCCTTTGGGTCTCCTAAGTAGGTCTCCACCGTTGGAGACAGCCTTAGAAACCTGTATTTGCTAATGGATCTAAGTGGCGGGCCCGATAAGGAAATTGGTTGCACAGGATAGCTACAGCTTATATGAGGTGTTGGATTACGATCTAATGGCCTAGCATGTCTGTCGACTGAAAGTTTCTAAAACTTTCAGTCAACTAAAAAATTGCAAGACCCAAAAAACATATACCCAAAATAACACTTCGTCAATTCTCAAAAAACAAAGGAATAAGTCTAAATGACCCCCCCTCCCCACCTATTCAAGATAGTCTACTTCACCCCCCCCCCCAACTTTCAAACCGGTTATTTAGCCCCCCAAAGTATTGAAAACCGTATAAATCACCCCCTGAGCGGTTTCAGAGGTGGTTTTACTGTAGATAGGTCCCACATGTCGGTTTCTATCCTTCTTAACCTTGATCACGAACTAAGTAAACAAGCACAGAATTGAGAGATCAACACGAATCAGATCATGAACTAAGCAATCACGTACAGCAGGGCATATACGATGTGACAAGAGGATAGTGAACATGACCTTTCAGCTGGAAAACCTAGGGGTAGGTGGCGGCGGCGAAACCGAACTAGAGTCAGCCCCGGTGGGAGGAGCTAGAGGTGTGGCCCCACCGACGGCGCGCGCGAGAGGCTGCGCTCCAGCACCTCAGAAGAGCACCCTCGACCGTCGGCCTCCTCACTCAAGAGAGGCAGGTCTTCGTCGCAGGCAGGCTTGTCAACGCGAGCGTCGCTCCTAGCCTTCCAGATGCCGGCGATGAAGGAGCAGAGTGGAAGCAGGGGCATCGCCATCGGCGGAGGCTCGAAGGCGGGATCATCAGCCATCACCTTCTTCTCGGCGGCGGCGCCTGCTCCGACTGCAGCCGCCTCTTCATGACGGCAGCCGTGCTCCTCTGCTGTGGCGGCGGCGGAGGAGGCGACGCATCCGCAGCCCAATCGGGAGGAGGATCTGGAGGCGGAGCCCCGATGGCGGCGCAGGGCGAGGCTGCGCTCCGACATGGACGAGGACTATCCGCGGGTGTCGGCCTCCTCGAGCAAGACCAACAGATCTCCGTCGCGGGTGAGGAGAAGGGAGATAAGAGGGATAGAAACTGACATGTGGGACTCATCTACAGTAAAACCACCTCCGAATCCGCTTAGGGGTGATTTAGACGGTTTTTAATACTTTGGGGGCTAAATAACCGGTTTGAAAGTTTGAGGGGCGGAGTAGACTGTCTTGAATAGGTGGGAGGGTCATTTAGACTTGTTTCAAAAAAACTAACACTTCGTCAAAACCGAGCCTCCACCTCCGTACTGGGACGAATCGCGTTTCTCCTCCGTTGCCGAGACCTCGCCGGGCAGCGCCGCCGACCCCCAGAGATCCTCCTCCCGTCCGGCGTCCCTTCTCCTCTTCCTCCCGTCCAGCGTCCCTTCTCCTCTTCCTCCCGTCCAGCGGTCTCCTCCTCCTAGGTCCTAACCCCCAAATTTCGTTCCCAAATCTCGCCGCCTGCTGCCATCCCATCCGATCCCCTCGCCTCTATTGAATTTGTTCACCTCCTCCGCTTCCTCGCCCTTCACGGACATGGCTGCCTCCACCGTTTCCTCCTGGTTTCCACGTTCCCTTCCCGAGTCCGCCGCCCCCATAGGTTTGGTTCTCCTCGACAGGTGGTTCCACATCGCCGACCTCACCAACAACACCACCGCAGAGAGCACCACCAGCAGCGGCTTGCCTATCAAGGTGACCTTCTGCGCCACTCATCCGCCACTTGTCTCCCACTTTTGTGTCCACTGCCCTGGCCTGGCCTTCCGCAGAAGAGGGCCCAAGATCGTCGCTACCGACGCAGATCTCGCCCTCCTCTGCGTTCCCATCGACCCCAACAGCACCGCCAGTGGATTGGACTGGGACTACTTCGTCTACGGGCCGCGCGCCCGGTGGCTACATCGGCTACCGAACCCGGACCCCTGGGTGCTCGACGACCCCGCGACTGCCCTCATTAGCCACCAAGACGGCGCTTCGTATGTCGTCGCTGCTCTCGGTGTTGGCCGCCCCCTGTACCATGGCCGCGCGCTCATTAGGTATGACTTCGACCTCCACCTGTACAGATCCTCAGATTCACAAGGGTGGATCTCCAAGCGGTTGTCAGTGACTGAGTTTCAGAGGGACAAGCTTATCCCTTTACCTCGAGAGGTCGACAGGCTGTACCACGAGACGGGGAAGACCATCACCATTGGTGGTGAGCATGGCACGGTCGCCTGGGTGGACCTCTGGCGTGGCATCTTCTTCTGCGACGTGCTCAAGGAATACCCAGTGCTCCAGGATGTCACACTGCCGGAGCCTGCAAGGGCTAGCTGGAATCGCCTCCTCCGAAATTCTAACCCCAGCTTTTTCCGGGATGTAACTATCAGCAGAGACAAAGGCTTGATCAAGTATGTTGAGTTGGAATTCTGCTCACGAGAAGAGCTGGAGCCCCCTGTTTCCTACACTTCCTACACCGACTGGGTGCACAATTATAAACCAAGGAAATCCATGGTCATCTGTGATGGCTGGAAGTCCACAACATGGAACATGGCAATACCGGTTCGTTCGGGGGAGGGCTGGCACCCTGACTGTGTAGTTGACGTTAAAGATGTCATCTTGGAGTCTAGTGACCCATGTCTTTCTGATCGCATGGCTATGCTGAGCAGCAAGACTACACGAACATTGAAGGAACTTCCAGTGGCATACCCCATCCTAAGCATGGACGATGATGTCGTTTACTTGGTTTCTCAAACCAAACCCAGGGGCATGGACAGTGTGGCAGTGATGCTTGCTATTGATGTGAGGAAGGCAACATTGCGAGGATTGGCTGAGCTTGATGCCCAGAAGCTTAGCATTTTCTTGCCCGACTTCTTCACAAGTGAGATCTGCAGGGGTACCTGAGCAATATTAAGGTAACTTCTGACCCCTATATGTTTTTATTATGTGCGACTATATTTATGAATGCCATGCTTGCCTTGAGAACTAGTGAATCATTGTGTTGGTGCCATTCTCGTTTCGGTAGGGTCTAGAGCTTAGCAAGTTAGTGCATCTAATTCAGAAGCTATGACTTGATGACAGTGTGATTAAATGGAGGCTTTGATATGACTTGTTCTGTACATATCAGTTGATTAAACAAATCCTGGCAATCCAATAAAAATAAGTTTGTGTTAAGCTGACTTTTTGTTGCTTGTGCGCGATCCTTCCTGTGAAATGTTAGCAAAACTGTTATGGAAGTAGACAAGGCCACAGCTCAGTTTTATTTAACTGTGGTGGAATTCTGTCAAATCAATATTGAACAGCTTATATTGAAATAAAAAGACAAATATTAAGATCAATGTTTTAAATAGCCCGCTATAGCTCCCTCCGCTATAGCCTCGCTATAGCTTCTGGAGATAGATGCCGCTACGATATCACAATTATTACCGCTAACGCCGCTATTGTATTAAATAGCGCCCTAACTCCGCTATAATTCAGATGAACTTATGTACTAGCGACTTATGATTCATAAATTAGAACTCAAGCCAGGGTGATGAATTTGATTGTACATAGTCCATACGATGGTTGCTTTTTTTATTATGTGAATTGTTCGTCCGCTAGAAAATATGACAAATACATGCTTGTAGGATGAAATGCTTGAACGATGGTGTGCACTTATGAATGAGGGTTGAAATCGATGGAATCACTAATATTTTAGCAAAACAATTCTCTTTCTTTTTTTTTTTTTTTTTTTTTGCAAAATGCTATAGGCGATAGCTGCCGCTATAGCCCCTATAGCTTTTTTGGGAGCACTCCGCTATATTCTATAGCCTACTATTTAAAACATTGATTAAGATTATATTTATTTTGCTTGAATTGTCCTTACAATACTTATTTTTGTCATTAATTCTTAATATACTTTAAAATATGCTAATATGCCTTAAAGCATGATAATTATTTGCTAATACCATCTTTGGCATGTTAATACCCTACATCTCGCACTCGGGTGTCCATCTCGTTTCCTGGGAGCCTGGCTTGCTGGCTACTTTTGCATGCCACGGGACAGGCTTAGACCTACCCCAGGCAACCAAACACCCAAAAGTTGCACCCACAGAGCCTGGCCGAGGCATTCTGCAGGGAACCAAATGCATTCTTACTGGACATGGTATTGAGTTGCGTTTATGACAGAAACTAAGTTCCTCTGGCTTTTCACTTCAAGAATATTATATTTGACCAAAACAAACATTCATAATTTATTCTTGCTTTTATGTTTCTTTCTATTTTTGCTAGTTACTGATAAACATGAGACTTGTTCTTGTTGGATACAAATAATAATTCTTGCTGTAGATAATTTTTTTTCTCATTCAAAACATGAGATATTCTCTTTGATTCAGGTAGAAGCGATCACCATATTCTCTTTGATTCAGGTAGAAGCGATCACCGAAGCGAGCTGAAAAGTAGCTATCAGGGTAAACCATCTGATGTGCATGCGAAGAACTGGCTAGGACAAAGAATCTGGATGCAGACATTGGAGATTGAACTTCTTGAGTTGATTTATGAAAATTATGTGTAATGCAACTATCTGGATTATGTTGCTTGCAGTATGCAGATATTGGTACTTTATTATGATTTGGTTTTAATTTTTTCTGTATGCACATTTTCTCTCTTATTCCTGGCATCCCTCGAAATGTCTATCTAATGATTTATTGATTTAAGTGTACTACTCCCTCAATTTGCATTTATTTGTTGATACTACGGTTCAAAACAAAAGTTGTTATAATATATGATGCTTCTGTTCATAGCAAGCACCGCTGCCCTACCTGCACGACGACGGCTGCTCGTTGCTTCAGTTCGTCACCCATTTTGATGGTTCCTGACTACCTGGTGGTGAGTGGTGCTGGTTAATATCTTCAGCATCGCCCGTCTCTGATACAGTATTTAGGCCCGTTTGCCTATAAATAACCTGGGCTCGTCAGGCAAAGATGAGATATGTTTACTGGCTTGAACTGTGTAAGGGATAGGTGATGATCCAAGATGCGGTGGTAGCTGTCGTGACGTGAGAGTCGCATTAGTGTATCTGCAGTTCAGACTTCGATCCCAGGATTTATTTCTGTCTAGGTGGTGGCCCATGCGATGTATCCATTTGTTGTAAATTTGGACTAAAATATGTAGTTTACATTTGATCTTTCTGCTACACCTAAAACAGCAGGCAAAGGTCACAGATTGCAGTTACATACACTGGCTGCAGACTTGTTACAGGCTTACAGTCAAATGAATCTGAAGCAATCTGCACCATCTATACCTCACAATTCCGCCGGACTGTAAAGCTGAGTTTTTTCGAGCGCGGAGAACCCATCCACGTCGCCCCGAATCAAGTTTGCATCTAGGTCCCTGTGCTTCTACGAAATCGCGATGCGGTCCGCCCAGGCCCCTCCTTTCTTGTTCATGTGCCTGGATGTTTTGCACGAAAGTCCCTGTAATATGAAAATCCTACGCTCGAAGAAGAGAAAATTCCGATTTCGTGGCTTATTTCCGTTTACCCGCCTGCCTGGCTGTTTTGCACAAACCCCCCTCCCCCAGCCCCTCAAATATATACCGGGTCACCCTTCTCAGCAAAAAAAAAAAAGACCTTTGTCTCCCTCTCCTCCCTCTCACGCTCGCTCCCTCTCTCCCACCTTCTCTTCCCCGTCCTCCTCCCGCAGCTCCTGGCGACACCGCCGCCACAAGCGGCTGCGATGGCGCGGTGGTGCCGCCCCTCCTCCCCCTCCCCCAGCGCCGTCCTTCTCTCCCTCTCCGTCCCGGCGTGCTCTCCTCTTTCTCTCCCTCTCTCTTCGCTCGCTCCCTTTCCACTCGCTCCCTCTCCCGCTTCGCCGCCGTCCCTGGCAGCCGCCGTACGTGAGCAGGGCGGTGCGGCGGCGGCCGACCTCCTCTCCCCTCCTCCACGCCGCCGGCGTGCCTGCTCCCCGGCGCCGCCTCCTCCCTCCCCTCCTGCTACAGGAAACCCTAGGGGAGCCGCACTCAGCCGCGGCCGCGGCAGTCGCCGGCGGCCACGGCCACCTGTTCGTCGCCGGAGGTGGTGGCAGCTCGGTGCTCGGTGGCAGGAATTCACTCAGTTGTGGTGACGTTGCTTGATCTTCCCCTTCTCTTACCAATATATATACTTACTGCTCCACTTCGGTTGGATCTTGAGAGCAGGCATGTTTCTACGCCATATATCTGAGCGCATGACCATGTTGTTGATATTGGTATGGTTTCATAGTGTGAGATAAAAAATTGAGACAATGCATTATGGTGCTGCTGATTTTAGGATTATTATTGGTCGCTATGACGAGTGCATCAGTACTTTAGGTAATTGAGCCGATGGTCGTGACCTATGTTGATTTTTCCTCTTATATCTCTCTATATTATGTTGACAACTGAGGCAATGATCATAACCAATGTCGAGTTTCTTTTTGCCATTTCCTTCTACCTGTTCTATGATGCCTGAGGCAACGGTGGATTGGTTGCTTCTGTTTTGTTGCAGTTCATTGTACCTGTTCTGTTTTATGTGCTTTGGAGCCACCGATGCCACCTGCTCTTTTACCTCTTTCAGTTGGCAACACGTTCCTCACCAAGGAGCTATGCCACGGTACCAAAAAAGATTTGTGCCTTTTCACACCTATTGTTTGCTGTCTATTAGATTTTAACCCTACAATCCTAAGACTTTCTCTGGATTTCCCCCTGGCAACGTCACCCCAGTTACTCTTGGCCATTGGAGGCTGTGCTTCATTCTGCAAAAAAAAAGATTTGAACCATTTCACACCTATTATTTGTTGCCTATTCAGTAACATGCTACGTGGCTGGAATTAGTTATTTATTATAAGATCCGAGCTTCTAATGCCTTTGCCTGTGATGATTTCTTCCTTTGTTTAATCTGATTGTTGCCTTTTTCGTTTCCTACTGTTGCTTATGATTGTGCCTGTGACGTCAATTTATATGCTGTTGATTCTGGGCGCAGGCTCTGTTCCCAAGGATTACATTGTCCACTGCGTTTGATGTGTGCAACCACTTTTGGTTCTTCTGTCCTTTTGGGTTCAGTACTATTTTTATGTGACCTAGAATTTTTTTAGCTCCAGTGAAATAGCTGCAGGACTGAATCAGAGACAAAGGTCTGTGCCATGTTTGTGATTATGCATGCTGCTGCCTTCAACATTTTAATAATAGATTTTTTTGTTTTCTTTATTCATGTAGGTTATACATTGCGTTTTGTTGCCTGCCAAAGTCACTTCAACATTAAGGTACTCAGATCCCTGCTCTTTCTTTAACCATTCTTTTCTCCATCGCAACTACTGTCAACATTGATAAAACAAATAGTTACATGAACTGCTTGCTAGCATGTGATTTGCAGTGATTGTGCGTTAACGTTGGTTGAGTCATTATCAAGCTACACTTTGTCAAGCTATGTCTTTTACTGTACTGACATTTCTATTGTTTTTGTCTGCCTTTCAAGATTGGTATGTCACACCTCTCTGTTTGCCTCATGTAGTCTAATTGTCTTAAGTAATGGTAGGTTTACGGATCCTACCGGGGATGTTGCGGAGGTTGTATGGATGAGAGGGAGGAGGCGGATGACGAGCACGGCGCTGGGGCGCCGTGGGAGCTGCTGCTGCACGCGAGAGAGCTTGGGTCCTGGGCGCGGTACTGTTCACGCGTGAACAGTATCTGCGTGAACAGTAGGGCGGCTAGGGTTTCTCCCGGCTCCCTGAGGGAAGCCGGCAACAATAAGGTTGCTTCTTGCTTAACCATCCAAGGGTCTGATTACAATATTATATAGCCACTAATGGGCTGCCCTTAATGGGCCTAACACTTGATAACTCCTAATATTTAATATTAAATGACTCCTTGGGCTCTCGGCCCCCTAAACCATGGCGAGCTCTTAGCCACTAATGGGCTGTCTCCTCCTGCTATACTGTATGCCTGTCATAACATCTCTCCCGGCCTTCGCAAACAGCTCGTCCTCGAGCTAGAAGTCGGGGTAGAGGTCGCGGAATTCTTGGAGCACTTCCTATGTTGCTTCCTCCGGAGGTTGGCCCTGCCACTGCACGAGGAGGTGCCAGGCGCCCCGACGGAGCTGCGCCTGGAGGACGGACGCCGGCGCGGGCAGCAGCCGACCCTCAAGCACCGGAGGCAGGGGGCCTGGCTCGGCAGGGGGGTCGCCTTTGTGTGGCTTCAGCAGGCCGACATGGAACACGTCATGCAAGCGGGCGCTTGCCGGGAGCTGCAGCCGGTAGGCCACCGCCCCAATGCGCTCCAGCACGCGGAACGGCCCGGCGTAGCGTGGACCCAGCTTCCCTTTGGTCTTGACGTCTAGGGACTGAGCCGTCCGGTGCAGCAGGCGCAACCAGACCCAATCGCCCACCTGGAACTCCAAGTCACGATGCGCGGCGTCGTAGTACTTCTTGGAGAGTTGCTGTGCTTGGAGCAGGCGTTGGTGTGCCTCCGCTAGGATGTCGTCGCGGTTGCGGAGGAGTACGTCGGCCGTCTCCGTGCGCGCGCTCCCCGGCGTGTACGGCACCATCGGCGGCGGCGGCCGGCCGTAGACCACCTCAAAGGGCGTGGTGCGGAGGGCTGTGTGGTAGGATGTGTTGTAGCAATACTCCGCCCAAGGTAGCCAGTCCACCCATGCGCGCGGCCGATCGCCTGTCACACAGCGGAGATACATTGCAATGACCTTGTTAACCACCTCTGTCTGTCCGTCCGTCTGGGGATGGAACGCCGTGCTCATGCGCAGCTGGACGCCGGCCATCCTGAACAGGTCGCGCCACACATGTCTAGTGAACACCGGGTCCCTGTCGCTGACGATGGAAGAGGGAAACCCGTGCAGCCGGACGATACCATCGAAGAAGGCACGCGCGACGGACGCCGCGGTGTAGGGGTGGCCGAGCGCGATGAAGTGGGCGTACTTGGAGAATCGATCGACCACGGTGAGGATGACGGACTTGCCACCGACCTTGGGCAGCCCCTCGATGAAGTCGAGGGAGATGTCGGCCCACACCTGGGACGGCACCTCGAGGGGCTGCAGCAGGCCGGCAGGGCGGAGTGTCTCCGTCTTGTTCCATTGGCAGGTCGTACAGGCACGGATCCACGCCTGGACCAGCGCGCGATCACCCGGGATGTAGAAATCAGAGCGGAGCCGGTGCAGTGTCTTCTGGATGCCCTCATGCCCGACTGAATGGGCGAGGCGCAGCACCTGGGAGCGTAGGTCGCCGTGGTCCGGCACGAAGACCCTGGCGGTGTGCAGGAGGAGGCCGTCTTCCAGGCGCCACGGGCCCTGCAGCTCGCCGGCCTGCAGGCGCCGTAGGAGGTGCTGGGCGTCGCCCGCGTCCCGGACGGCGGCGCGGATGTCGTCGAGGAGGGCGAAAGAAGGCCCCGAGATGGCGCAGGCAGCCACCCCAGCGGTCCCCTCTGGGAGCGGCACGTGCTCGGCGTCGCGCCGAGAGAGAGCGTCCGCCACCGTGTTCAGCCGGCCTGGGCGGTACTCCACGACGAAGTCGAAGCCGAAGAGCTTGCTGATCCACTGATGCTGCGGAACCGTGGACAAGCGCTGATCGAGGAGGAACTTCAGGCTGTAGTGGTCGGTGCGGACGACGAAGGCGCGCCCCCAGAGATAGGGACGCCAGTGGCGCACAGCCTGCACCAGGCCGATTAGCTCGCGCTCGTACGCCGCCAGCTTGAGGTGGCGGGCAGCAAAAGGCTGGCTGAAGAAGGTGAGGGGTCCCGCGCCCTGGTGGAGGACAGCGCCAAACCCCACGCCGGACGCATCGCAGTCGACAATGAAGGCCCTGTCGAAGTCCGGCATCTGGAGGACCGGGCCTGTGGTCAAGGCGCCCTTGAGCGCCTGGAGGGCCGCGGCCGCCTCGGCGTCCCATGTGAAAGAGTCGCACCGCAGGAGCCCGGTGAGGGGCGCCGCTATGACGCCGAAGTCCCAGATGAACTTCCGGTAGTACCCGGCGAGCCCCAGGAAACCGCGAAGGCCCCGGGGGGACCGCGGCACAGGCCAGGATGCCACGGCCTCCACCTTGTCGGCGTCCATGGCGACACCATCGGCCGAGATCACGTGCCCGAGGTAGGTGACCGACGGCGCCCCGAACGAGCACTTGGAGCGCTTGAGGTGGAGGTGATGGGCGCGAAGGGCGCCGAGGACGACGCTGACGCGCTGAAGGTGCTCGGCCCACGAAGTGCTGTAGATGAGGATGTCATCAAAAAACACAAGCACGAACCTGCGGAGGTACGGCCAAAGCACGTCGTTCATCAATGCCTGGAATGTGGCCGGGGCGTTGGACAGGCCGAACGGCATGACCAAGAACTCATAGTGGCCATGGTGCGTGCGGAACGCTGTCTTCGCGATGTCATCTGGGTGCATCCGCACCTGATGGTAGCCCGAGCGCAGGTCGAGTTTGGTGAAGAAGCGCGCCCCGTGGAGCTCATCCAGGAGCTCGTCCACCACCGGAATGGGAAATTTGTCCTTGAACGTCCGGGCGTTGAGGGCGCGATAGTCGATGTAGAAGCGCCACGACCTGTCGGCCTTCCGTACCAGGAGCACCGGGGCGGAGAAGGGCGACGTGCTAGGGCGGATGATGTCCTGTGCCAGCATAGACGCACATTGCCGTTCCAGCTCATCCTTCTGCAGCTGGGGGTAGCGGTAGGGGCGCACCGCCACAGGCGCCGTCTCCGGGAGCCGGTGGATGCGGTGGTCGTAGGGCCGGGCCGGCGGCAAGCCATGCGGCTCACGGAAGACGTCCTCGAAGTGCTGGAGAAGGGCGTCCAGTAGGGGCTGCTCGCCGGTGGCGGTAGCCGCGTGCACTGTTGGCCCCGGCCGAGGATCGCCACATGGCCGGAGGCCGTCCCAGTGCACCGCCAGTCGCGGGTGAAGGACAAGCGCATGTCGGTGAAGTCCCACAAGACGGGGCCCAGGGTCTTCAAGAAGTCCACCCCGAGGATGAGGTCGAAGGCCCCGAGGGCGATGCCGTAGCAGCCGATGGTGAACTGCTCCTTGTCGACTGTCAGGGCCACGTTCTGGGCCACGCCTTGGCACGGAACGCGATCCCCGTTGGCCACCAGCACGCGTAGCGATGGGCGTGGGTCGGTGGGAAGCTGGAGGTCGCGGATGACATCGGCGTTGAGGAAGTTGGACGTGGAGCCAGAGTCGAGTAGCGCCACGCAGCGGCGGCCCTGGATGTGCACCGGCAGCAGCATGGCCTGCTCGGTGCGGATCCCGACGATGGCGTGGAGAGAGACCGTGGGGTCCGGTGCCGCATTGGTGGCGTCCCTGGCCACAGCCGCCGCCACATGTTCCCTGGTTGGGGCTGCGGCCGAGGCGCCCTCCGCCGGAGGCTCCTCGTCGTCGTCGATGTAGTCCGCCGATTCAAGATAGAACAGGCGTTTGCAGACATGGCCCCGAACGTACGGATCATCGCAATTGAAGCAAAGGCCCTGGCGACGGCGCTCCTGCTGTTCAGCCGGAGACAGGCGCCGGAGTTGGCGCTGGGGCCGCCTGGTGCTGCTGCAGAAGCCGTACCAGCCCCTGGCGCGGCCAGCTGCTGTGTTGGAGCGAGCAGTGGCGCCCGGGGCGGTGCCTGCAGCCCGGGACGGGCGGGGAAGCGACCTGGGCGCGCAGCGGGCACCATGGGGGTTGCCGCCGCGCGGGCTTCGAACGCCCGGGCGAGGTACATGGCCGTCTGGAGGTCGTGCGGCTCCCGGAGTTCCACGTCAACGCGGATGTGTTCCGGCAGTCCGCCCACAAAGAGCTCGGCCTTCTGGGGCCCAGAGAGTTTGCTGGTATGGCATAGGACCGCGCTAAACCTCTGGGCATACTCCTGCACAGTGGAGGTGAACGGCAGCCGGGCGAGTTCGGCCAGGCGTGTGCCACGGATCACCGGCCCGAAGCGAAGGGAGCAAAGCTCGCAGAAGCGTTCCCATGATGGCATGCCCTCCTCCTGCTCGAGGGCATAGTACCAGGTCTGGGCATCGCCGGTGAGGTGGTAGGAGGCCAACCACGTACGATCCGAAGCCAAGGTGCGTTGGCCCCGGAAAAATTGTTCGCAGTGGTTGAGCCAGTTCAGGGGATCCACAGAGCCGTCGTATGTGGTGAACTCGAGCTTGTAGAACCTCGGTGGAGGCGGATCGCGGCCGGGCTCGAAGCCCGACTGGTCTCGGAGGGGGCGGCTGAAGGGGACGCCCAGCGGGGAGGAGAACAGGGGCCCGTCCACCCCCCCGTACAGGACGTCCTGGGACGGCACGCCTCCAGAGAGTGCCGGCTGCGGCACCGTCATGGTGATCGGCGGCGAGGTGGAGTAGATTGGTGGCGGAGCGGAGCCCACTGCCAAGGCCGGGATTTGCGACGGCGACCGCGGAAAGGACAGCTGGTGGAGCGGAACGCCCACCGGCTGCGAGGCGTCCGCTGTGGCCGTGAGGGCCGGCAACGAAGGCGAGGCCAGGGCCGCGACGGCCGCGGTTGGCAAGGGCAGGGACGGCGGCGGTGGCTGGGGGGCCAGCAGGAAGGCCGACAGCGCCGCCACCTCGGATTGCAGCGCGGACATGCCAGACTGCATGGCGGTGACATCGGAGTGCATGGCCGCCAAGTTATTGGAGAAGTGGAGGAGGGACGCCGTCAGCTGTTCGTTGGTCATGGTGGGGAGGGTGGTGGACACGCCGGTGGAGGAGGTGGCGAGGGGCAGCGATGGTGGTGGGGCGGAGGAAGGTGGTGGGGAGACGGAGGCGGATGGGGCTGGTGGTGGGGAACTCATGGTGGCCGGAGGATCAGAGGTCTCTGGTACCAAATTGGTAGGTTTACGGATCCTACCGGGGATGTTGCGGAGGTTGTATGGATGAGAGGGAGGAGGCGGATGACGAGCACGGCGCTGGGGCGCCGTGGGAGCTGCTGCTGCACGCGAGAGAGCTTGGGTCCTGGGCGCGGTACTGTTCACACGTGAACAGTATCTGCGTGAACAGTAGGGCGGCTAGGGTTTCTCCCGGCTCCCTGAGGGAAGCCGGCAACAATAAGGTTGCTTCTTGCTTAACCATCCAAGGGTCTGATTACAATATTATATAGCCACTAATGGGCTGCCCTTAATGGGCCTAACACTTGATAACTCCTAATATTTAATATTAAATGACTCCTTGGGCCCTCGGCCCCCTAAACCATGGCGAGCTCTTAGCCACTAATGGGCTGTCTCCTCCTGCTATACTGTATGCCTGTCATAACAAGTAAGCTCACAGGTTTTAGGAGAGAAATTTTCTGGCTTTCAAAAAATCTATCAAGTTCATGTAGCCGCTCAGATTGAGGTAATGCTATTTTCATATTAACAATGGTACACACAAGATTTTGAGAATCATATCAGCTCTACACCTTGTTTCATTGCTTTTTTTGGGTATATCAGCTCTACACCTAGAATTTTTCTTTCCCCTATATTGCTTCCTATATTCAGGTCTTTTTAACCATTATGTGCTCTGTTGCTTCCTATATTCAGTCTGTAGTATGCTACTCTTTTTCAGTTCTTAAATTTGTATGATTTTCATTTATAAATTATTGAGGGTTTGTTCAAGGGAACTTGCATTATAGATTACTGACTATCATTTTCTTATTTATTGATTGTGCTATACATGCAAAGTGCCAGGCAGCAAGAATGGTCGTCTCAGAGGATTGTGTTCTATTATTATGATGTGTCCCTTACGTTTCTTTGGTTTGCAACTTTCATTTGTTTGAAAATTGTTGTGCAAGCCTTATACTTCTCGTAGTTGATATAAAATGATAGGTCTTATTTGTCTACAATGCTTGCATGAAGTCTTACTAGCACTTGCGGTCACCAAACTGGCAAGCTTTGTCATGGATATTGTATAAACCATATGTATCCTGTGCCTGTGACACCATATGGAAGATAGTAACATATATTCAATGAAGGGTGTCCATATGTCACACAATGCTGCACCTTGAAGTTCCTCTTTTAAGTATATATCATGGTCTTCCTATGGGTTAACTATATATATGTATAGCAATAACTTGATGCATGATAGAGATGTTAATAATAAGCAGTGATTTTGTGGGACCTACTTTCACGTTTGTTAGGTACTATCTAACTTTAACATGGTGCTAACTTTGTGATGTTACTCAGGATCATTGGAAGCTCATAAACAACCTTGAGCTTATTTAGGACTACCTTTGTTCTTTTGAGTCACAGCTAAGTTTTCCTTCATCGACAGGCTGTATATTTTAGGTTGTTTGTTATCATCTGAGGAGCTAGATCTGTTGTCTGGAGTTTGAGTGTGTAATTCTAAGCCTATATGAAAAAACAGCCAAATTTTCCTTAATTGACAGCCTGGTATATTTTAGGTTGTTTGTCATCATCTGATGAACTAGATCTATTATCTGGAGTTTGAGTGTGTAATTCTAGGACTCTTTTGAAAAACATTGTTCAGGGATTGACCACTGTTCACAAAGAACCTAAAGTTCGGTGACAACTGTGATGCCCCCGGCATCTCAAAAGCCTTAACACTTAGTTAGACACAAGCTAATGATGGATTAAGACTGAATTAGGCTTGGAGAGTGATGAGAACTAGTTAGAGGAATCACTAAGTCAAAAATTTCTGCTTTCCCTAAATTTATTCTGAAATTTCCTTTCGATTTCACTATACAACTTCAAATTACTCCTTTCTATGGTATGAAATTGAACTTACCACATTTCAAATGAATGTAGAGTGAAAGTGATTGGCCCTCAATTGATTCTTCCAAAGTTGGAAACAAGAAAGTCTCTACACAAAGTGAAATGTCTATTTTAATAAACCTTGGAACATTATTGTGTCTATAATTCAAAATCTGTTGGGTTTCAGGCCAAATTTATATTATCAAACTTGGAGATAAAGTGCTGGGGAACAACTTTGGTAATTAGAGCTTAGCCACCTATTGAGGCTTACATGGTGTTTAGGGCCATTTTCTACCAACACAGAAAACCAGTCCAAATCAGCCCTATTTAGAAATCTCCAATTTCCTCTAGCCTGCAGCCACTTTCATGCGAAACTCCAATTGGAAAAATTGTAGGATTTGAAATTCTAAACAACTCACTCAAAAGTAATTTTGGGAGAAAAGGCTTAGAAATAGGAGTTTTCATTTTTCAAGCAATAAAAGTACCCTGTCCACAAACTTGGGCTGCTAGTAAAATTTGAATTTAAATCATATTTACACTTGGTATATGGGGTAGTCCTTTTCGACAAAGTTGTAGGGTTCAAAGAGTAGAACATTTCATTCAATTGGGGTTTTTCCAAATTCGGCCTCTAAATTAGTCAAAATGGTGATTTTCAGTATGAGAGGAAACACACTTTTTATTTTCTCTTTTCCCTTTTTCCCGCAGAGGCTGACATGTGGGCCATCCAATCCAGGGGAAAGCGTCCGGCACCCTGGCAATGGAGGCCACGCGGCCGCCGGTCTCCGACACCGCTGTCCGGCGCCCCTGCCCGATGCCTGCCCGTCGCCCGCCCCGCGCCCTCTTCACCTGGGCGGAATCCCGTCCCCTCGCTCTCTCCCTCGCTCCGTTTCCGCTCGCCCCTGCCTCCCCTCGGTGCAGCGAGCGGTAGCTCCGCTGTGGCGGCCATGGCCCGAGCTCTATGAGCTCCGCCCGCCCGCCGCCTCCGACCCCTCCCTCCATGCCACCCCTGTCATCACGCCCGCGCGACCCTCCCCCACCGAACCCCCTCATCCTCGGCCACCCCCGCCGCTCCTAGTGCCCTCCCCACGCACCGCCGCCGCTTGCCACCGCGCGCCGACGCGCCTCGCCGTGGGGGACTCCCTTCGGGTCAACCCCGCACCCCCAGACCGTCTCCGCCGCGTGCGCCATTTCCCCGCGCAGCCCACACGCATCCCGGCGTCGCCGCTTCCCTCCCCGACCGCCGGAATCAAGTCGCGCCGCCGCCGAACGGACACACCGCCGCCGCCTTGGTTCACGTACAATTCCGGCCCTGTCCGAGCTCCTCCCGTGACGAGGTCTTGGGTAAAACAATCCCCGCGGCTGGGCACACCACCGGCGGCCTCCGCGGCCTCAAGCCGGGGTCTAGGCACGCCGGCGCAAGTGCCGGAACGCGCGGCCGCGTGCGCCGCCCCCCCTGGCGAGAGGTAGAAGAAAAGAGGTGGTTTTGCAATCCGGCCCTTGTCCTTCTAGGTTTTTATGTTTACCTCCCGAGCGCTATTCATAGAGTCTTGCAAATATTCCGTTATAGCCCCTGGGAGTTATGGATAATTACGTACAAGTCCTAGATCTAAAGTTTTTCTATTTATTTTTATTTTATTTCGGCTGAAACTTTGAAAAATCGTAGTAAATCAAATAAAAATCCTAAAAATGCAAACTCAGTGGCTATGGACTCCTTGTGAGCAGATCTACAGGATAGATAGGATGTGGATGTGTGAAAAGCCTGTTTTGCCCCTGGTTTAGTGCATGCAAGGTGAGGGTTAATAAATGGTAAAAGTGGACTAAATTGACTCCAAAAATTATGAAACTTGGACAGTAGCTTTGTTATGGCATCTAGGTACTGTGTGATTCTTGGTAGCCCTGGCATCGACTGTTTAATTTCTGGTTTGCCCTTATGCATGCGTTTTGTGTATTTAATCAACTAGGCAAATGAAGGCTACACAAAATATGCTCAAATAGGACCTTTAGTATTTTTCTTGTACCTTCTATAGTATGAGTAGCTCACTGGTGAAATATGAATTCGTGCATGTAAAGTTTGATTGGTGATTTGAAAAATAACAAAATGTGGCTTGCTCAACTAAATAATACGAAAAAGTAGTTTATAAATCACCAAGTGACCGAATCCTTGACACGTTTAATTATGTGGGTAAATCCTCATGCATCTCACGTATTACATTATGCATGTCATTCATATAGTGGCGCGTAATTGCAGATACGTCATCAAGAAGCAAGAGCGTGAAGCTACTTCAACCAACGGTGATCCAAAAGACCAATTAAGCCCCAAGCACGACCTGGAGGGCCCCTCAGTCGTGTTTGGAAGGAGGAGTCGTCCAAGGGATCAAGGGGTTGCCTGGGGCGAAGCCTCACAACCTGGCAAACTAACAGTAGCTTAGTTTGTTGGTTTTTATTAAAGTGAATCAAAGGTAGGCAGGACCATACTTTCCCAGCTAATGATTTAAATACTGTGTACGCATATGCATTAGGAGTTGATTGAAACCATTTGCATTAGACTTCCCGGCCGCCCTGGCCCTAGCACCTATACTAGGTACGTAGGATGAGTTGCCTAGAAATGCTAGGCCCGACTAGATACGAGTGAGATGTCACTCGTCACGTAGGTGTTTCGAAAAGAAAGAGAACACTGTCTATGCTAAGATGCTTTATTATGCTGAGGATTAATTGAAGACCGGGCGGAGATAAAGTTTACTTTTCGCGGTGTGCATTGTTGCGGTGTAATGGCTCCGCCCGAGTCGCATAAGGTCCGTTCGTTGTTCGCCTGCTGATCGGCATAACATTCCTAGAATGCTTATTCGGTTAATGGGGCCGGTGAAACCTTACTTGTGCCATCTAGAGAACAGAAACACGTTCCTACCCACTGGTTGAGAGGAAGGTGGCCCGGGGGAGCTTGGTACTCATGACGGGGAGACCGAGATGTCGGCAGGCTCGTCATGGGGGCACAACCCGGGAGTCAGGTGGGAGTGAATCGAACTTGGGATGGGACAGGTGGAGGAGGGGGACTATATGTGGGAAAGCCGTCGCGTGAGTAAGCATATGGGCCCCTGGCATTTTTTAGTTATTCCCGGGAATATAAAAATCGATTCGAATCGCTGATGCTCACCAGGTGTGAGAATGCCAATATCGCACACGGGCAACGTAGAACTGTTTGAGGCAAGATGTGTTATGGAATTGATGATTTGATACGACACAATGGTTATACATGCTCTACTTCATGCAAATTACTCACTTTATATTACCAATGAGATTCAGGATAAGGACTGGCGGCTGTCAAACCCCGCTATAGCATGACATTAAAATATAGTGGATAATCATGATTAAAGGATAGCGACTGTCAAATCTCGCTATCCTATGGCAACATTTTACAGTTTAAAACCAATGGCTAAGGACCTACTTGCTAGTAAGATGAGCTTTGCGTCAGCCGTAAACCCTGTCCATTAAGTCCTACTGAGTAATTAGTACTCAGGGTTTGCCCCCACTTTTGGCTCACAGGTACTGGAGGCTTTTGGATAGCTGCTTGGAGAAGGGTAGCACCGGTGGGCTCGGTGTTTCTCGCCCCGTTGGTCTGTATGAAGACTACTTGGGTAATTGGTTTCCGCTGCGAGATCTTTTGAAAACGCTTCCGCATTATATGTATTTTGAACATGTATTTGACTATATACCTTCTTGGTTTGTAAACTAAGTCCATCTACTGTACATTTCAACTGCCTGTGATGATGTAACTGTTGTGGCTCCATCGTGAGTCGGATGTGTGTGATGTCGGTTCCTCTGGGATTTGGTGCAAATCGAGAGCCGAGGGCTTCTCGACGGACGACCGGGTTTAGTACGGTCTAAGTACACTGTAAGCTAATGGTGACAGGTGTACTTAGCCCGTATTAAATCGGCGGTTCCGCCACAGCTGGTATCAGAGCCGATCATACACAGACAACAGTTATATCATCCAGTTTGGTTTACAACACTATTTTCAAAAGCCCTTTTCAAGTAATTCAAAAATGAGAGTATACGATATGCCCATATTAAGGATGTTAGTGCTATCCAGGTGACATCACTGACATTCTGACCTAGATAGACCTCATATGCATATTCGGCGCTTTGAGAAGCAACTTTTCGGCCATAGCTGTCCCCAGTACTGGTGGAAGCTATTGGGTTTTGCGGACAGTTGTAACCTCTGCATTCATGCTGTATAAGTAAAAGCTCTTTAAGGGTGGTGGGCATGTTTGAGGCTTTCATACCCACCACACTTACATTCGGTTTTGGGATCCATCTTTTTCTCGACAATCCCCAGTACTGGTGGAAAGTCAGGCTTTGAGGAAAAGGTGCAGCGGCCCACCAACGTTGTCCACGCAGCGGTCACGCGTGGATGCCACACTATGTGGTAATGTATGAGCATGCATTCTTTTGCAGGTACACTAACCACGTGCGAAACTAAGAACGACTAGGACTCGACTAGTTGCATTAAGGAGAGACGTGCATATATGTCACCGAATATCGCTAGTTGTATACATAGGAAGTGTGATGTGAGACCGGATAGGACGGGCATACATCATTCCATCTCATCTCATGTGCCTTACTTGTATTTGCTTGAAGATAACTAGATTCTTACTGCCTCTATAAGTATACTTGTTGGGAAGTAACAAATTGCATATGAATCCTGTCTGCTGTTTTAAGATGTATTTCAAATTGTAAATAGAATCAACAGAAACTTATTATAAGAAACTAGTGGTACAAGAAATTTCTAACAACTTATGTATAGATTACTTGCTATGAAAGTGAATACGAGCAAGGTACCAGTTTAGGACGTGTCTCATACCCATTTAAAACAAGTATTGTATATAAAAGTTGTAGTGGGAAAAATTCAACCAAACAAACTTATCTATAATGACCCTTTGGCAAATACTCTAGGCATAAACTTACAATCATCTTAAGTCGAAGCTTAAATCTAGTTACCAAGTACGAAGTTTAGAAAATGAAGTTCGGGACGTAACCCAATTGGCACATGAATGCAAATTGCCTTACGACCACATTTGGCCTTTGAAACTATCAAATTGACGGGAGCCTTATTCTTCCTGCTACAGATGTCGCAACCCTCAACGCAGCCCTTCGACTTGTGCCCTAGTTACCAAGAGTCCACAAAAGCTAAAACAACGATACCTCGAGAACAAAAGAAGAGAAAATTAGGAGAATCTTCCACCGAAGCAGCCTCAGTTCAACATCTGCGACCTGGGATGGTTCTATTAAAAGGATTTGTCAAGCCTGAAGATCAAATCGGGATGGTTAGTATGTGTCGACAACTGGGTAAGGGCCCAGGGGGATTTTACAGGCCAAGCTTCAAGAATGGTGCCAAGCTGAACTTATGGATGATGTCCCTAGGAAAGAACTGGGATCCGACGTTACGCTCATATGGACCCACGCGTCCATTCGATGGAGCACAAGCCCCGACAATACCAGACGCTTTCAAGATGATTGCTCAAACTGCGAACTCCACTACAAGCGAGTTTCCTCAGATTAACCCGGACATATGCATCGTCAACTACTACACCAACTCCGGGAAGCTCGGACTTCACCAAGACAAGAACGAGTCAGAGAGTAGCCTTACCAAAGGTTTACCTTTCATATCCATCTCCATAGGAGACACCGCCGAGTTCTTGTTCGGCGACACGAGAGACAAAGACCAAGCGACCAAGATCAACCTCGAATCTGGTGACGTTCTCATATTCGGTGGAGAATCAAGACTGTTATTTCATGGCGTTTCCCACGTGAAGACCGACACTGCACCAAGTTGGTTGAAAGAAGAAACGGGCATTCGTCCTGGGCGTATCAATCTTACGTTTAGGCAGTACTAGCTAGATACTAGTTGGTGTGCTAGCAGACATCGCAAAACTTTTGTAATGAGAGGGGGGTTGACTCTCATAACTCTCGAGTTTCCATTGTATCCAACTCTTTGCAGTCGGCATGTGTCCCACCCTCATGATTAATGTAACTCTATTTTCAATGGAGCATTCTGAACTCTTGTAGTTCTCACGTTTCATGCTTTGTCATTCAGGCACTTTAGTCCTTGTAGCCCATGACGCTTTAGTTGTGGTTACTCTGTTTCTGATTCAAATACATCTGATGAATTATACCTGCGAAAACATTGTGCTATGGCATGTAAAACCTCCTTGTTCATGTCTTTCTATAACCTCATGTTATTCACATATCCCTTGAGGTTGGACGGAAGTACCGCTCTTGACGGGGTGTTTACCCGAGCAGTCTATGGTGCCGCGACGGAACCTAGGGTCCCGTGTGTACGGCCGTCACTCGGTTCCACTAGGGGTGCGCTGGTATCAAGACATGCAAAGGCATGACACCGCTTCAATTGTGGACATTCCTATCCATCTTCTAACGCCTTGTTGACCTCTATACATCTCATTCGTGGAGATAATTTACTCTAATTCCACTGCCACCTTGTATCATTTCATTGTTTTGTTTCACCTTGCCCTTCTTGGTCTGTGGGGAAAGATCCACCTTAACCCCACTGTCATTCACACCTTTCCCTTGCCTTGTTGAACCATGTCTTCTCGATCCGTGAGACGAGTCAAATCTATGGCCCCCTCGTCCACATCTTTTCGTTGACTTTGTTTATCCTTGCTGGTCGTGCTTCACGGGGATGAGCAATTCTATTCTCCACGATACATTTACACCCATTGGTCCAAATCTCGGACTTCTCTGCGCTTACCTTGGTTTTCGTTAACGTCTCGTATGTGTGGAAATGCTTGATTCCATTCCCACTGTCTTACTACATCATCCCATTTCTTCTTCCAACTTGCCTCTCTCTGAATGGTGGAGACAGTCAAACTCTATTTCCACTGCTTTCTCCTACGTTCCTATATGGAATATATTGAACCGTATCTTCTGAAGGTGAACTTCAGCACCATCCGCCGCGCTAAGCTTTTGTTCTCAGCTAGTGCTTTCGTCATATCGTCCTTTTCAAGAAGTTGCTTCGTTCTTCTTTGAAAATCATCCTCAGTTAAGCTTACTAACACTGACTATTGTTTCGTTAGTAAGCGCACATCATATGCCTATACTCCTCTTAGTCAGTCTTGATCAATTCTATGAAATCATACAAACCATCACCTTGTCTAGGTGAATATGTCCTATTCCCTTTCCACGGGATCTCTCCCAAAACAATGAATAGAATGTGCTATGTGTCACCACATCTTACTCTTTGAAGAATATTCGGAATTAATATCTTATATGTGTACACAGTCCCTATCGAACAAAACGAATGTGTCTCAAAAACACATCCATTGATGACCCTTTGAAACGCAAGATCCTTCATGGTTCGACTTTTCTGATTGTGTACACCTTGCTTCTAATGTTCTAAGAGCTATATATATTCATCACGTTTCAAAATCTTGGTGTCAAAGTCAGGGAGTAACACTGTTTCATCATTCAAATAGATCATGGCCGTTTTCGCATTGGCCACACCGTCCTTGTGGTTTGTTCATTCGCTCTCATATGAAACACGACTTGCCTAGCACCTGGGAAGGACCACCTTAGACGTATTCAAAAGCCTTGTAACTACCTTGTGTTAAAGAGGCACTAACCATTCACGAGCCAGTTAACACAGCAAATGGATAAAGAATTAAGTGTTGCCATGTATGACAGAAGCACACGAACAAGGATGCCCAAAAACTTGCATTTCGCAGTAAGCCGTAGAACACCGCTTCCTCCAAATCTCGGGACGAGATTTCTTTAAGGGGGGTGGGTTGTGATGCCCCCAGCATCTCAAAAGCCTTAACACGTAGTTAGACACAAGCTAATGATGGATTAAGACTGAATTAGGCTTGGAGAGTGATGAGAACTAGTTAGAGGAATCACTAAGTCAAAAATTTCTGCTTTCCCTAAATTTATTCTGAAATTTCCTTTCGATTTCACTATACAACTTCAAATTACTCCTTTCTATGGTATGAAATTGAACTTACCACATTTCAAATGAATGTAGAGTGGAAGTGATTGGCCCTCAATTGATTCTTCCAAAGTTGGAAACAAGAAAGTCTCTACACAAAGTGAAATGTCTATTTTAATAAACCTTGGAACATCATTGTGTCTATAATTCAAAATCTGTTGGGTTTCAGGCCAAATTTATATTATCAAACTTGGAGATAAAGTGCTGGGGAACAACTTTGGTAATTAGAGCTTAGCCACCTATTGAGGCTTACATGGTGTTTAGGGCCATTTTCTACCAACACAGAAAACCAGTCCAAATCAGCCCTATTCAGAAATCTCCAATTTCCTCTAGCCTGCAGCCACTTTCATGCGAAACTCCAATTGGAAAAGTTGTAGGATTTGAAATTCTAAACAACTCACTCAAAATGAATTTTGGGAGAAAAGGCTTAGAAATAGGAGTTTTCATTTTTTCAAGCAATAAAAGTACCCTGTCCACAAACTTGGGCTGCTAGTAAAATTTGAATTTAAATCATATTTACACTTGGTATATGGGGTAGTCCTTTTTGACAAAGTTGTAGGGTTCAAAGAGTAGAACATTTCATTAAATTGGGGTTTTTCCAAATTCAGCCTCTAAATTAGTCAAAATGGCGATTTTCAGTATGAGAGGAAACACACTTTTTATTTTCTCTTTTCTCTTTTTCCCGCAGAGGCTGACATGTGGGCCATCCAATCCAGGGGAAAGCGTCCGGCACCCTGGCAATGGAGGCCACGCGGCCGCCGGTCTCCGACACCGCTGTCTGGTGCCCCTGCCCGATGCCTGCCCGTCGCCCGCCCCGCGCCCTCTTCACCTGGGCGGAATCCCGTCCCCTCGCTCTCTCCCTCGCTCCGTTTCCGCTCGCCCCTGCCTCCCCTCGGTGCAGCAGAGCGGCAGCTCCGCTGTGGCGGCCATGGCCCGAGCTCTATGAGCTCCGCCCGCCCGCCGCCTCCGACCCCTCCCTCCATGCCACCCCTGTCATCACGCCCGCGCGACCCTCCCCCACCGAACCCCCTCATCCTCGGCCACCCCCGCCGCTCCTAGTGCCCTCCCCACGCGCCGCCGCCGCTTGCCACCGCGCGCCGACGCGCCTCGCCGTGGGGGACTCCCTTCGGGTCAACCCCGCACCCCCAGACCGTCTCCGCCGCGTGCACCATTTCCCCGCGCAGCCCACACGCATCCCGGCGTCGCCGCTTCCCTCCCCGACCGCCGGAATCAAGCCGCGCCGCCGCCGAACGGACACACCGCCGCCGCCTCGGTTCACGGACAATTCCGGCCCGGTCCGAGCTCCTCCCGTGACGAGGTCTTGGGTAAAACAATCCCCGCGGCCGGGCGCACCACCGGCGGCCTCCGCGGCCTCAAGCCGGGGTCTAGGCACGCCGGCGCAAGTGCCGGAACGCGCGGCCGCGTGCGCCGCCCCCCTTGGCGAGAGGTAGAAGAAGAGAGGTGGTTTTGCAATCCGGCCCTTGTCCTTCTAGGTTTTTATGTTTACCTCCCGAGCGCTATTCATAGAGTCTTGCAAATATTCCGTTATACCCCCTGGGAGTTATGGATAATTACGTACAAGTCCTAGATCTAAAGTTTTTCTATTTATTTTTATTTTATTTCGGCTGAAACTTTGAAAAATCATAGTAAATCAAATAAAAATCCTAAAAATGCAAACTCAGTGGCTATGGACTCCTTGTGAGCAGATCTACAGGATAGATAGGATGTGGATGTGTGAAAAGCCTGTTTTGCCCCTGGTTTAGTGCATGCAAGGTGAGGGTTAATAAATGGTAAAAGTGGACTAAATTGACTCCAAAAATTATGAAACTTGGGCAGTAGCTTTGTTATGGCATCTAGGTACTGTGTGATTCTTGGTAGCCCTGGCATCGACTGTTTAATTTCTGGTTTGCCCTTATGCATGCGTTTTGTGTATTTAATCAACTAGGCAAATGAAGGCTACACAAAATATGCTCAAATAGGACCTTTAGTATTTTTCTTGTACCTTCTATAGTATGAGTAGCTCACTGGTGAAATATGAGTTCGTGCATGTAAAGTTTGATTGGTGATTTGAAAAATAACAAAATGTGGCTTGCTCAACTAAATAATACGAAAAAGTAGTTTATAAATCACCAAGTGACCGAATCCTTGACACGTTTAATTATGTGGGTAAATCCTCATGCATCTCACGTATTACATTATGCATGTCATTCATATAGTGGCGCGTAATTGCAGATACGTCATCAAGAAGCAAGAGCGTGAAGCTACTTCAACCAACGGTGATCCAAAAGACCAACTAAGCCCTAAGCACGACCTGGAGGGCCCCTCAGTCGTGTTTGGAAGGAGGAGTCGTCCAAGGGATCAAGGGGTTGCCTGGGGCGAAGCCTCACAACCCGGCAAACTAACAGTAGCTTAGTTTGTTGGTTTTTATTAAAGTGAATCAAAGGTAGGCAGGACCATACTTTCCCAGCTAATGATTTAAATACTGTGTACGCATATGCATTAGGAGTTGATTGAAACCATTTGCATTAGACTTCCCGGCCGCCCTGGCCCTAGCACCTATACTAGATACGTAGGATGAGTTGCCTAGAAATGCTAGGCCCGACTAGATACGAGTGAGATGTCACTCGTCACGTAGGTGTTTCGAAAAGAAAGAGAACACTGTCTATGCTAAGATGCTTTATTATGCTGAGGATTAATTGAAGACCGGGCGGAGATAAAGTTTACTTTTCGCGGTGTGCGTTGTTGCGGTGTAATGGCTCCGCCCGAGTCGCATAAGGTCCGTTCGTTGTTCGCCTGCTGATCGGCATAACATTGCTAGAATGTGTTGACAGCACTTAAGCATGGCAAACCTTATACTGCAAGCGACAGTATCGTGTGTAGCTTTTCCCTATGATGAGTATCGTAGGTTTATGTCAATCCAAGGAACGAACTAATTGAGAACTAAATAACAAGAGTTTATGATAAACTAAAGATAAAAGAGAAGTTCTAATCTACTAATAAACTAGCTCTAATCTATATCTAATCTACGTCTAAACTATACTAATATATATAAGATAAACAATTAGAACAAAACTAGAAAACTAATTAAGGGGTATTAACTAGTCTCTAATCAAGCTCTAATTGGATCCAAGACATGCATGATAAGAACAAAACAAATAGATAAAAGCAACGAGATAACTAGCAACTCAAGGTAAACAAGCATGATCAAGCATATTCATCATAGCATAATTAAATCAAGATCAATCAACCTAACCCCCTAGATCTGCTTAACCTTTCCCCGGGCTCCACTGTCACTGGTAACCAGGTAATCGACGAAAAGCTTTCAACAGGCACGTAATTAGAGAATCGACTTCCAACTACCTTATATGGTCTAATAACATAATTAGCACAACTAGAACCTCTAATCACCACGATCAAAAGAACTAGACATACAAACTATATCATTAGTAAGCTAGATCAACGACCAAGAACGCTAGATGAATAAAACCCTTAATGACATGATCTAATTAACATGCATCTAGACATAAAGTTAATTACAGCTAGAACAAGCATAATTAGAACAAGAAGATGATAAATAGACAAGAACAATGCTTTCATTAATAACCTGTATCATACTTACAACCATGGCCATAGCGCTTGATGATACAATTAGACCTCTGGAGCTAGGTAATTAGAGCACCATGCAAGGCCTCTAATTACCTCTAGGGATTAGAAGAAGCTCTAAACCTAGACTAGAAACTCGACCCTCAGCTCTCATCTAGTTGTTGTCCCTCTTCTCTACATCTTGTCGCCTTGGTAATGAATTGGATGCCTCGACCAGGGGCTCAGCTTCGCTTTAAATACCCTGAGGATGCCGTAGCCGAAAAGGAAACCTCAACCGCCTTCGGGAGGGGGTGGGGTCGGCCGACCAAAGGGCTCCAGGTCGGCCGACCTGGAGTCCCTGGACCTCCTCTGCTTTCCATCTTTCGCGGGCTTCGGGATAACCTTCATATAAATCTTCCTGGAGTCTTTTTCGGACTCTAAACCTTCCAGATTCTTCTGTATCCCGAGATCTTGTCGAGTCTTCTAGAATTGGGCTTCATTTGATGGGTCTTTAATTGGGCTTCTTCTTCCATTATTGAATAATATTCAGAGGTCTTTTTACTCGAGGTAGACTTTGATGAATTTTGCTTAAAATTGGCCCAAAACCTGCAAAAAATTACAAGTAGACAATTTCCAAGACAATATTGCAAAATCCACAATAATCTATGTTATTTGTTAGTGAAAGGCAAAGTTGACGCATAATAATAGGTAAAAACAATATAAAATGATGTATAATTTTCGTTCATAAACCGCGTCAACAGAATGCTTATCCGGTTAATGGGGCCGGTGAAACCTTACTTGTGCCATCCAGAGAACAGAAACACGTTCCTACCCACTGGTTGAGAGGAAGGTGGCCCGGGGGAGCTTGGTACTCATGATGGGGAGACCGAGATGTCGGCAGGCTCGTCATGGGGGCACAACCTGGGAGTCAGGTGGGAGTGAATCGAACTTGGGATGGGACAGGTGGAGGAGGGGGACTATATGTGGGAAAGCCGTCGCGTGAGTAAGCATATGGGCCCCTGGCATTTTCTAGTTATTCCTGGGAATATAAAAATCGATTCGAATCGCTGATGCTCACCAGGTGTGAGAATGCCAATATCGCACACGGGCAACGTAGAACTGTTTAAGGCAAGATGTGTTATGGAATTGATGATTTGATACGACACAATGGTTATACATGCTCTACTTCATGCAAATTACTCACTTTATATTACCAATGAGATTCAGGATAAGGACTGGCGGCTGTCAAACCCCGCTATAGCATGACATTAAAACATAGTGGATAATCATGATTAAAGGATAACGACTGTCAAATCCCGCTATCCTATGGCAACATTTTACAGTTTAAAACCAATGGCTAAGGACCTACTTGCTAGTAAGCTGAGCTTTGCGTCAGCCGTAAACCCTGTCCATTAAGTCCTACTGAGTAATTAGTACTCAGGGTTTGCCCCCACTTTTGGCTCACAGGTACTGGCGGCTTTTGGATAGCTGCTTGGAGAAGGGTAGCACCGGTGGGCTCGGTGTTTCTCGGCCCGTTGGTCTGTATGAAGACTACTTGGGTAATTGGTTTCCGCTGCGAGATCTTTTGAAAACGCTTCCGCATTATATGTATTGTGAACATGTATTTGACTATATACCTTCTTGGTTTGTAAACTAAGTCCATCTACTGTACATTTCAACTGCCTGTGATGATGTAACTGTTGTGGCTCCATCGTGAGTCGGATGTGTGTGATGTCGGTTCCTCTGGGATTTGGTGCAAATCGAGAGCCGAGGGCTTCTCGACGGACGACCGGGTTTAGTACGGTCTAAGTACACTGTAAGCTAATGGTGACAGGTGTACTTAGCCCGTATTAAATCGGCGGTTCCGCCACAACAACTTCCTGCAACAGGATGCTTGAACTATGATGGTTTTTGCTCAATAATCCTAGCAAGTTTGGGGATTCTGATCTCGAATTCGATGTGTACCTAGGAAGCTTGATGAGTAGGTAGATGAGCAGAGATGCAGTTCTTGTTTATGGATGCACACATGCTTGTAACTGGATGTTGTTCATATCCTTGTATACCTGAATGCTTCACTTACACCTCCTGCATTGCATTCATTGCATAGCAAATTTTCAGGGGGAGTTGAGCATCTTTAGCCTTGATGTGTGCATGTGCCAACAAGGGGGAGAAGTTTAGTGATTGATCAAGGAGGAGACTTGTTTGTCTCTGAGAGAACCAAAAACTTGTTGTGCACAAGGCTTTGGGAGTGCATTTCATTTGGTGAGAGTTGCACTTGTGAGGGGGAATTGCATTTCAGGGAAGTTTCTGCTTTGTTTTGCTCCTGGCTTTCCCTTAGCTTCCAGCATGACTGTGTCGAGCCCTGCCTCTGTCTTTGAGGAGTCATGCTTGTGTTTGATCGATTGCGACGAGCCGTTGCCCTTGTTTTAGGGGATCGATCTTTGATTGTTCAAGTGACTTGTTCTTGCTTCTTTCGAGCTTTTCGTCACTTGTTCGAGTTTTCTTCTTTCTTTGTTCTTCTCTGTTTTTGCTTCACTCTTTGTTTCTTTGGTTCGTTTGTGGTGTGTTGACAATGCACTCATCAAGGGGGAGATTGAGGAATGTGGAGTACTCTCTCCTCGCTGTGATGAGTGAATTGTCAACTGTGCGGTGTGATCGTGTATTTGGTCTTTGGTTGCAGGTACACAGGTGTCGAGTGCCGACGGGAGTTGCCGTGGAGGAGCTCGTGCCGGGCGTTAGCTGCGGCGTCCAATCCTGGACTCGAGGCGCGGACGCCAATGGATGGCGGGTTTCTTGGTTTGCGCCACAAAACCAAGCAGGCAGACGGCGGTTGAAGACACCAAGTCGTGGAGGCACGGGCGTCGGTCTCGGGACTGACGGAGGAACGGGCGTCGATGACGTCTAGGGCCTCAATGCGGGCGAGGAGGTGACGGGCGTCGGGCGGCGTCTAGGGCCGTCAGAAGGCCGAGGCGGGAACGTCGTCTAGGGCCACGGCGTGGAGAAGGGAATCTTCCCGCGCGTGGTGTTTTGGCGGTTTTCTCAAAACCGACCACCTACCCGGGTTTTGCGGACCCTTCAAAACCGCGGACCGGATCTTCATCGACGTGGCGGCATCGCGGAGAAGACTTCGATTCAAAGAAAGAACCTCAGCCGTCGGATGAGATCTATGTATCTTTTTCAGTTTGGCCCCTCCGGGCATTCTAGTTGTTAGAGGGTGTTTATGGTTTTCTGCACAAGACTATAAATACCCCACCCTATCCCTCAGGATGAGGAGAGCCTTAGGTCATTTCATTCCCTTCCTCTAGTGTTAGGCCAAGGACTCCCTAGAGCAAGCAAATCTTAGCATATAGGCTAGGGTTTCACCAAGTGGGTAGGATGATAGAGCGGCCAACCTAAACACTTTGTAAAACTTGATTAGCTACTAATATAATCAATCCTCTTAATCAAGTTTGTGTCAAGGTTGGTGGAATTTCGTCCTCCCTCTCTTCTCTCTTGGAGATTCAAGTGCTTGCTGTTGGATTCGGGAGACTCTTTACTTTGATTCATATTCATATAGCCCAAGCACTATCCCTTGGAATCGTGAGTTCTCTCGAATTTGAAGTTTTTCAGAAACCCTAAAAACCTATTCCCTAGCTCCGTTCCTCTTCAATTCCTCTTAATCCGTGAGGTTTTTGGTGAGGATTTCTTTGTGGTAAGTTCATCAAGTTATAGTGTTCTTATCTGCAAAGTTTGGGGAGGATTTCAGGGTTTAGGGTTTAGGGTTTGGGGTTTGGGGTTTGGGGTTTCGGGTTTGGGGTTTGGGGTTCAGGTTTCGGTGTTTGGGGTTTCGGGTTCAGGTTTCGGGTTTGGGGTTCGGTGTTTGGGGTTCGGGGTTCGGGTTTCGGGTTCGGGGTTTCGGGTTCGGGGTTCGGTGTTTGGGGTTCGGGTTTCGGGTTTAGGGTTCGGTGTTTGGGGTTCGGGGTTCGGTGTTTGGGCTTTTAGGGTTTAGGGTTCGGGGTTTCGGGTTCGGTGTTTAGGGCTTTTAGGGTTTAGGGTTCGGGGTTTCGGGTTCGGGGTTTCGGGTTTAGGGTTTAGGGTTTAGGGTTTAGGGTTAGGGTTTAGGGTTTAGGGTTTAGGGTTTAGGGTTTAGGGTTTAGGGTTTAGGGTTTAGGGTTTAGGGTTTAGGGTTTAGGGTTTAGGGTTTAGGGTTTAGGGTTTAGGGTTTAGGGTTTAGGGTTTAGGGTTTAGGGTTTAGGGTTTAGGGTTTAGGGTTTAGGGTTTAGGGTTTAGGGTTTAGGGTTTAGGGTTTAGGGTTTAGGGTTTAGGGTTTAGGGTTTAGGGTTTAGGGTTTAGGGTTTAGGGTTTAGGGTTTAGGGTTTAGGGTTTAGGGTTTAGGGTTTAGGGTTTAGGGTTTAGGGTTTAGGGTTTAGGGTTTAGGGTTTAGGGTTTAGGGTTTAGGGTTTAGGGTTTAGGGTTTAGGGTTTAGGGTTTAGGGTTTAGGGTTTAGGGTTTAGGGTTTAGGGTTTAGGGTTTAGGGTTTAGGGTTTAGGGTTTAGGGTTTAGGGTTTAGGGTTTAGGGTTTAGGGTTTAGGGTTTAGGGTTTAGGGTTTAGGGTTTAGGGTTTAGGGTTTAGGGTTTAGGGTTTAGGGTTTAGGGTTTAGGGTTTAGGGTTTAGGGTTTAGGGTTTAGGGTTTAGGGTTTAGGGTTTAGGGTTTAGGGTTTAGGGTTTAGGGTTTAGGGTTTAGGGTTTAGGGTTTAGGGTTTAGGGTTTAGGGTTTAGGGTTTAGGGTTTAGGGTTTAGGGTTTAGGGTTTAGGGTTTAGGGTTTAGGGTTTAGGGTTTAGGGTTTAGGGTTTAGGGTTTAGGGTTTAGGGTTTAGGGTTTAGGGTTTAGGGTTTAGGGTTTAGGGTTTAGGGTTTAGGGTTTAGGGTTTAGGGTTTAGGGTTTAGGGTTTAGGGTTTAGGGTTTAGGGTTTAGGGTTTAGGGTTTAGGGTTTAGGGTTTAGGGTTT